>CM055124.1:175569066-177969066 GCA_029206835.1 Rana muscosa
AAAAACATATATAATGTTTGGGGGTTCTGAGTAATTTTCTAGCAAAAGAATGATGATTTGTACATGTTGGAGAGAAGTGCCAGAATAGGCCCGGTATGGAAGTGGTATAAAAAGCCCTGTATTGAAAGGGTATTGAAAGGGTTAATTAGGGTTAATTAAAAAACAATTTTGGCTTACATTTTTGGATGTCTTCCTAAGCCTTATTTTGGCCAGTGAATTATAGACTCTCTTTGTGAAATGTATGTTGGTTTTATTTTGATTCCATGCTTACGTGACTGCATGGGCCTTCATTTAGAAGTCTAATGCCCCGTACACACGATCGTTTTTAATGTCATTTTTTAAACCGACGTTTTTCTCCTCGTTTTTTTTCATGTTTCCTCTCAAGCCTGCCTTGCGTACACACCATCATTAAAAAAAACGATCAAGCAAAGCGCAGTGACGTTCAACACGTACGACGGCACTATAAAGGGGAAGTTCTGTTCGAATGACGCCACCCTTTGGGACGCTTTTGCTAATTCCGTGTTACCGCGTGTTAGTAAAAGTTTGGTGAGAGACGATTCGCGCTTTTCAGTCTTCGTGCTTTGAAGATCGTTTTCGGGAGTTCAGTTTGCGCTTGTGGGTTCGTATCTGTTTAGCACTGCTTGTAGTCAGTTTGTATCTGTTTATTCAGTGCGGCCTGCTCTGCACGTTCGTGTTTTTCAGCTTGTTCTTCATAGGCCTTGCTGTTCTTCCGTGCGTTCTTCTAGTTCGTTCTGTTCATCCGACCGTTATCTAGCCATGTTGCGGCTACGTACTCGTCGTAGATTTCGTGCTGTAGTTGGTGCAGGGGTTCATGCTGTATCCCGACTCCATGCCATGAGCAGGGTCAGGAGGAGTTCATGGACCAAGAATTGGTTGCTCCAGCGGCACCAATTCTGTCACATGCCTTTGTTGCAGGAGATCAGGGAGAATAATCCTGATGATTTCAGGAATTTTCTCAGGATGTCTGACCCCGTATTTCAGCAGCTGTTGGCTTTGGTGTCCCCCTATATTACCAGGCAGGACACCGTTATGCGGGAAGCCATCAGTGCTGAGCAGAGGCTCATCGCCACGTTGCGATACCTGGCTACTGGGAGAAGCCTGCAGGACCTTAGGTTCTCCACAGGCATATCCCCCCAGGCTCTGGGGATCATTATACCAGAGACTTGTTCTGCCATCCTTCAAGTTTTGCAGGAGGACTATATTAAGGTAAGTGTTCTTCTTCAAAAATTCACATTGTATGGTTTTTATTTTTGGATATTTTTAATTTGCTTTATTTGCAGTCCCTAATTCACATGATTCTTAGCTGCAGGGAATGTCCCCTTTCTCCCCATGTTTTATTATTTAAAGTTTGGGGTTTGAGGCCTACCTGTAAATTTGGCTTACCTAACCTCTCCAGCATGCTATCCTGGGGCCATACCTACCTTGCCTAGTCATTTCCATGTTTTTTATTCTATGTTCCATCGTAGTGCTTTACCCAAAACGCACCCAAAATTTTGCCTAGGAATGTTTCATTTTTGTTAACTTCAATACAGAGTGCTACAGCCTTCATGTGTGATATTCCCAACTCATCTTCAACCCCCCCCCCCATAATTTTTTGGTTTGTTTGTTTTTTGTTGCTTCCAATTTTTTATGTTTTGAACAGTTTCTACCAATGTTGGCCATGAATGTGTGTATGAAATCAGCTTTCAATGTTTCTGGCTCCAAGTATTAATTTATTATTTCTTTAATTCCACAGTTCCCTTCTTCGCCACATGAATGGCAGAATGTGGCTTCCGAGTTTGCCCAGCGATGGAACTTTCCGAACTGTGGAGGAGCCATCGACGGCAAACATGTTCGGGTCGTCCCACCACCCCATTCGGGATCCTTTTCTTATAATTATAAGGGGTTCCACAGCGTCGTGATGATGGCAGTGGTGTCGGCCACCTACGAGTTCCTCTATGTGGACGTTGGCAAGAATGGCAGGATGTCTGATGGAGGAGTTTTTGCCCAGACGGAGTTTGGGGAATGGCTCCTTTTGGATCTGCTGGCCTTGCCACCAGCGGAGCAGAATGTGGAGGGACTACCTTTTGTCTTTGTGGCGGATGAGGCGTTTGGCCTGGGACCCCATTTGATGAGGCCATTCCCGCAACGCACCCTCACCCCTGAGAGGAGGGTGTTCAATTATCGGCTGGCCAGAGCCAGAAGGGTGGTGGAAAATGCGTTTGGGATCATGGCCAGCCGATTTCGCCTCTTCCTTACCTCCATCCACCTTGCCCCATACAAATGGAACCATGTAGTTATGACGTGCTGTGTGCTGCATAATTTCCTAAGGGTGCATTCAACGAGTTATATATCTTTGAGTGGGCCTGAGGCCTCTTTAATCAATGCAGAAACTTTGGTGGCCCTGGCACCTGGCCGTCCTGGCTTGGCCCCCCCAACCGGACGTGAGGTCCGTAACCAATATGTGGACTATTTTATGGGTAGGGGGGCCATTGAAATGCCAGACAATCTTTAATAATTTTATACCAAAAAAATAAAACTTTTTCTGGAGTAAAGATTGGTTTGGATTTTTTATTGTATAATGTTTGATGTTTCTGGTAGGTTTACCTAGTGCACTTGTTTTGCCATGTGGATTAAACAATCTTAATTAGCCTTCATTGTCAGTGTAAACACCAAACATTGATTAGTTCACTCAGCACCACATTTACATAATGAAGCCACAATTATTTGTTATGTAAAAATACCTTTATTTATTTTTTAAGGTGGGAAACTTCCTTAGAAATGTGGATGTTCCCTTAATTTCGGGTGTATTAAAACGCATGACCAGCCATGCATAAACAAACTATATTCGTCAAAATTTTGAAAAAGCTAAACATGTGCTAGTCATTAAAGGGTAAAATAACAAAAATACTTATAAAACTCTGCAAGTAAAACGTTATTTGGTGTAAAAACATTAGACACGCCCAAGCACAGCCATGATATTTTGGAGCCTTTCCTCCACCCGCTTTGTATTTGCCCTGATCTCTAGCAAGTCTCCCTTAATTTTTTCGAGGTCACGACAGCAGACCATCAGGCATTGGATCAGGATCTGGGCACTGTGATGTGTCAACTTATTGGGGTCTTCGGCCAGAACTGCACCTAAATGTAAAAATAAATATGTAGGATAGAATATGTAGGCCTACATCTATTTAACATGCATGTGTCTGGTTTCTCTCTGACCTGTGGTGGTGCCACTTTCCACTTCCACAACATCACATTCCTCTCCATCCTGGGGTTCTGGGGGTATTGTTGTAGGTGTTGCAATTATCGTCTCATCTGAGGTAGCTTTTCGAATCCCTAGGGAGATTGAAATAAAAGGAATAGTTTCATTAGTAGCGACTCAATTTTGCTAAAATAAGAAACATGAAAAAATACTTTGTAATCATTCTTTTGAAGCATGCTCCATTTTAAATTTTACCCCCTGTGCCAACCGGGACAAATGATTGGATACATAGCCAAAACCAGAGCATATACATTTTGAACACAAATTTGACACATTGTAACACCCCAAAGTATCTACACAGGATCACCTGTGTGTGACACCCTCAAGCTTTTTGGCTTTAGGCCCACACTTGTACTACTGCGTTCAGATGTTTCATCAGCTGCTGAGCATTCACTCCCTTAACATTACCATGCATATCGTTTTTTCTAACGAACAAATGTCCTTTGGATTAGCACCCAAAAAATAAGTGAGGCCCAAATTTACTCCCCCAAATAAACCAAAATACATGGGTGTTCACACTGGATGATCCTAAAACATCGTTTGAGGAACTGTACGGAGAAAGAGGTTTAATATGTCCGTTTACTGTGCGGACGAACCTGAAAGATGGTATCTTTCAGTGTACTATATGAAAGTTAAAAATACACGACAGAATACAAGAAAATAATATGTACCATGGAAACTAAAAAAAAATTACTTACTTTTTACTATAACTTTCTTGATTCTTTTATATTGGTCGGCCTCCCACAACTTCAGATCAGACCATCGTTTTCTGAGCTGTTCCTTCGTTCTGCACACCCCAAATTTTTTGTGAAGGCTTTTGACCACTTTGCCCATAATTCTGGACTTGACCAGATTAGGCCTTTTATACGGACCATGCTTGGCATCATAATCCTCCTTCTTTAAAATGGCGACCATCTCCACCATTTCCTCGAATGACATGTTGGATGCCTTATATCTCCTGGGTCTTGATTTGGGCTCCTCTGGAATTTCATCCTCTGTAGAGGTAATCTCAGCCACCTGTGTCTCCGCCATGTTTTGTTCAGCACTACGAGCGAGAAGGGGCGGGGAAAGTACAATATCGAACGTCAGGGGCGGGGAAAGCGTGCAGAGTTTCACGCATGCGCTGTGTATATCAAGTGAAGATCCATGTCTGGGAAATACGTTCATTTGTCGGGAGAGGGAGTTAGCAACGAACGTCGTGACGAAGGTACCTAACAATTTTACTTTTTGAGGTTCATCAGACGAGGAGATTTGTGTGCTCAAAATATGTAGACAATGCACAGTTGAGGAATGTTGCCTGAAATATATATTTTTTTTGGTTTCTCGCTTTTACAGATATCATGAATACTTTTAAAAACCCAGACTTCATGGGGGAGTTCATCGACAAATGGCAAGAGCTCCCTATATTATGGCAAACAAAAAGTGGCGCTAATAAAAATAAAGACGCCAGGAAAGCAGCACTGGAGAGCCTGCTTGCATTTGTGCAAACAAAGATACCCACAACAACTCTCCAAGATGTCAAAACCAAAATTGCGACCATCAGAGGGACATACAGGACCCAGAGGACTATGATCCTGAGGTCCCAGAGGTCAGGTGCACCAGCAGATAAGGTTTATAAACCCAGTCTGTGGTACAACAGTAAGCTTGCTTTTCTGGATGACCAGCTGGAAATGCGGGAATCTCTCTCCACCCTTCCCCCCAGAGGTCAATCCAGCCTTCCTTGTACCCAACCCTCCAGCCTTCCCTGCAGCCAGTCCTCCAGCCTTCCTGTCAACCCTGCTCTGGCTTCCTCTGAGGATCAAGATCAGGGCCTTGAGGAGGCAGATTTGGAGATATGGAGCCAGGTAAAGTATTGATATCTATATTTATATCTTACAAAATTGTAGAATTTAAATAGATGTTAGTATTGTTAAAGGTATGTACACTTCTACCAATAAAGTTTGTGAAGAGCAAGATACAGTAGTGGCCTAATTTTATGTGCACAAGACAACAAAACCAGGATGCGGAATCAATGAAAATGACATAACTTTTGGCATTGATTTCAACAATGTCTAGAGGTGAACAATGTCTGTGAATGATGATGTGGCAAAATAAATAATGTCCCTTTCTTTTTTTACAGCCAGAGCAGAGCCAGGAAGAGGGTGATGTTGGGGATCAGGAGGAGGCAGGGCCCAGTGGCACCCAGGAGGAGGCTGGGCCCAGTGGCACCCAGGAGGAGGCTGGGCCCAGCACAAGAGCCCAGATGCCTCCCCTGGTAGTTAAACCACGAGGGCCAAGGAGAGATAGGCAGGTGGAGGAGGAAACCAGGGCCTTCCTCAGAGAGGCAACAGCGGCCCTCAGAGAGGCACCCTCTGTTGATGAGGGATTTGCCGCAGTCCTCGCCCACAAACTAGGGCAAATGGAGTTGCGGCAAAAAATTTACAGTGAGACCCTGCTATTGAAAGTCATCAATAAGGGCGTGCTGGGTGAACTCACTAGGTACACGGACATAACGGAGGTTGTCCCTACTCCTCCACCTCCTCCTCCTCCTCCTACTACTCCTCCTGCCACAACCTCTCCTCCTGATCCCCAGCCTCCAAGGAAGAAACCAACCAAGGCTGCAGAGAAGGCTGGAGAGAAGGCTACAAGGAAGAGGAGAAAATAATGCCTGCTGTAGTACCACAGACTGGGGACATATAGGACTTATCTGCTGTGGCTCCTGACCTCTGGGAGCTCAAGACAAGTTTGGGCTCCTTTTTTTTGGGGATCTAATCTATATTTTGGTTTGGACATCTTGGATGGTTGTTGTGGGGTCAAAGGGATGCACAAATGCAAGCAGGCTCTCCAGTGCTGCCTTCCACTTTAATTTGTTAATGTTCTGAAATAAAAATGTTTTTAGTGCCCTTAAAAAACTTGACTATGTGATTTGTATTTCAAAAGAGAGCTTGCTAGGGAGCAGGCAGGGACATCTCAAATTATATTATTGTTATTATCAGGGGACACAAACCTCCCTGAGGCCAAATGAGACACATTTGGAAGGTTGTTGTGGTAACTTTACACAAGAATAATTTAAGCCAAAATAATAAAAAAAAGGCCACAAAAAAAAAAACACAATAGTAAAATATAATTTAAAGAAAAAAGGAGAATGACATTATTTTATTATTATTAGTATTATTTAGGAGGGAGGTGCGGCTTATAAATAATATTTTACAATCATTAGAGCAATTTGGAATTACTTTAGAAACAAGTTTGGCATAACTGTCATTATCAAAAGAGGGTAATTTTAAAACATTATCAAAAGAAGAACGGAATGCGCAGCATTAAAACTATGCTATTAATTCCACCGTGACGAATGTGCCATCTCCATTTCCAACATTAGCTTTACCAAAACGAGCGCTCCCGTCTCATAGTTGCTTCTGAGCATGCGTGTTTTTTTCACGTCGTGAAAGCATACACACTATCGTTTTTCACGTCGTTAAAAAAAACGACATGAAAAACGACGTGAAAAAAGAGAGCATGTCCGGAATTTTTAATGGCCGTTTTTCACGTCGTTAAAAATGCTCTGGAGCATACACACGATCATTTTTCAGGGCCATTTTTTAAAATGGCAGTTTTAACGGCATGAAAAACGATCGTGTGTACGGGGCATTATAGTATATGAGTCTCCACATCTGTCTTGATGTTTTGGGTCACTGTCTTAGTGGTAGACATGTGCTATTCGTTTTCGTTACGAATCCAAATTCAGACAAAATTTCCGTTATTCGGAGATTCATATGTATCCAAATCTCCAAATCACAATAGTAACGCATTTCAATGAATCCTAAATAAATTATGAAGAAACAACAAAATGTATTCATATTCCTTCTTTTTATTCAACTTTTTGTTAACACTTCAGCTCTGGAGGGTTTTACTCCCTTCCTGACCAGGCCATTTTTTGTGATACGGCACTGCATTGCTTTAACTGACAATTGTGCGGCCGTACAACGCTGTACCCAAATAAAATTGATGTCCTTTTTTTCCCACAAATAGCGTTTTTATTTTTTAGCTATAAACAAAAAAAAGACTAACAATAAAAAAAAAAAACATTATTTTTTACTATTTCCTATAAAACACATCCAATAAAAAAAAAAAAAAACATTGAATTTCTTCAACAATTTAGGCCAATATGTATTATGCTACATATTTTTGGTAAAAAAAATCCCAATAAGCGTATATTTATTGGTTTGCACAAAAGTTATAGTGTCTACAAACAATGGGATAGATTTATGGACTTTTTATGGGCTCCGGCGCGTGCAGGTGCACCCCAAAGCCAACAACGGCCATCGAGTACAGGTACGTGATTTTATGCTTAAGGCACACCCTGCCCTAGTAAATGTACGTGGGGCTGTCCTTAAGTGGTTATTATTTGAAGTATCCCAAAAATGTAATGACATAACGAATGATCCAAATTGATTTGGATCCATTTCATTTTTATGTTGCATTAGCACTTTTCATTAATATAAAAAATGCACTACATATGAAATGGAAACATACTGCAATAAATACAGTTATTGTGTTTGGGATGGATGGAGTCAAAACATAATTATAAATCCTAAATTAATTTCATTCCATTTATTATGTTAACAGAAACAGAGTGCATAAATAATCTCCAAAAATAACGAATGAACACATTACTCTGAATGGTCTAAGGTTATAAGTGGTGTACCCCAAGGTTCAGTGTTGGGACCCTTACTTTTTAATATCTTTATAAATGACATTGGGTCTGGTATCAAAAGTAACATTTCTGTCTTTGCAGATGACACCAAGCTATGCAGTGGAATAACGTCCTTACATGATGTCGCCAATTTACAAGCCGACCTCAATGTTCTGTCTAATTGGGCGACTATGTGGCAGATGAGGTTTAATGTAGATAAATAAAAAGTTATGCACTTGGAGGCTAAGAATATGAATGCATCATACATACTAGGGGGAGTACAACTGGGGGGATCCGTAGTGGAGAAGGATCTGGGGGTTTTGGTAGATCATAAGCTCAATAATGGCATGCAATGCCAAGCTGCAGTTTCCAAAGCGAGCAAAGTTCTTTCTTGTATTAAGAGAGGTATGGACTCCAGAGAGAGAGATATCATTTTGCCCCTGTACAAATCATTAGTAAGACCTCATCTGGAATATGCAGTTCAG
This sequence comes from Rana muscosa, assembly GCA_029206835.1. Lineage (NCBI taxonomy): Eukaryota > Metazoa > Chordata > Amphibia > Anura > Ranidae > Rana > Rana muscosa. Next base: position 175,577,486 of record CM055124.1, read on the forward strand.
TTTTGGGCCCCAGTTCTCAAAAAGGATATTGGGGAACTGGAGAAAGTGCAGAGAAGGGCAACCAAACTGATAAGATGCATGGAGGAGTTCAGCTATGAGGAAAGATTAGAGGAACTGAATTTATTCACTCTTGAGAAGAGGAGATATAGGGAGGATATGATTAACATGTACAAATATATAAGGGGTCCATATAGTGAACTTGATGTTGAGTTATTCACTTTACAGTCAACACAATGGACAAGGGGGCACTCTTTACGTCTAGAGGAAAGGAGATTTCACCTCCAAATACGGAAAGGTTTCTCCACAGTAAGAGCTGTGAAAATGTGGAATAGACTCCCTCCAGAGGTGGTTCTGGCCAGCTCAGTAGATTGCTTTAAGAAAGGCCTGGATTTTTTTCTTAAATGTACACAATATAACTGGGTACTAACATTTATAGGTAAAGTTGATCCGGGGAATATCCGATTGCCTCTCGGGGGATCGGAAAGGATTTTTTTCCCCTGCTGTGGCAGATTGGATCGTGCTCTGCTGGGGTTTTTCGCCTTCCTCTGGATCGACTGTGGGTATGGAATTGGGTAAATGGGATTGTATAAAATTATTGTAGCGGCCTCACTCTCTCCCTCTCTTGTATCTGTTGTTCTTGGCTGTTGTCTAGGGGTGCTCTGGAGGAGAGAGTGCAGGACACTACGCCCAGCTTTCACCTTAAATGTATATGAGGTTTGAGCAAAGTCTCTTTAGATTACCTTCGGGTCTGCATTCTGCATATGGAGCCTCCGCTTCTTCCGTGGAGGTGTATCTGCCAGTAAAAGAGCCCCACACCATTTAAAAATTCAACACTCCTTTTTTTCTTCAATACCAGAATGAACATACTCAGTTGAACTTCCATAACAGACAGACAGGGCCGCAGGGAACTGAACATCACTGATGTCTCCACCCGAATCAGCATACTGAAAGGTACCTACCCGCTACATTATTATTATAATTTTTTTATGGTTGAACTGGATGGACTTGTGTCTTTTTTCAACCTGACTAACTATGTAACTATATGTAACTATGTAACTAACATTAAAACAAATATAGCCAATCTTCCAAAATAACTTTCGAAATATGAAATGATTCGGAACAACAAATATATGAAACAAATTCTGAAAACGAATCATTCGAACATAACGTATAATCAGAAAGGAAATTTTTTTTCCGTAATGCACATCTCTTAGTGGAGATTGAATAGAATTCTTATTAATATGGAACTATCTCTACTGATGGCTTTTGACTGTATAGACCTTAGTTTGCTTCATGTCTGGATCAAAAAAAAAACTTCACTTATCTTTACCGCTTTTTTTTTGTCATACTAATTATAATTTCCTAACATGAGGAACATACTATAAATATATTTTTCCCTTTTTTTTCTTCTTCCTGGTGAATCACGTACATTGTTGTTTTTTTTTTGGAGAGTACCCCTCATTCATGTGTGATGCTTCCAACACACAGTGATAAAATTGTATAAATGGAGCATTCATTAATCTTTTTGATACCAACACTGCCAGCTCATGTGTTTATTAATGCATGTCTGGAGGAGCTTCACGCTCTCCCTCTCTTGTATCTGTTGTTCTTGGCTGTTGTCTAGGGGTGCTCTGGAGGAGAGAGTGCAGGACACTACGCCCAGCTTTCACCTTAAATGTATATGAGGTTTGAGCAAAGTCTCTTTAGATTACCTTCGGGTCTGCATTCTGCATATGGAGCCTCCGCTTCTTCCGTGGAGGTGTATCTGCCAGTAATAGAGCCCCACACCATTTAAAAATTCAACACTCCTTTTTTTCTTCAATACCAGAATGAACATACTCAGTTGAACTTCCAAAACAGACAGACAGGGGTGTGGATACGAGTAGGCCCAGGCACAATGAACTCTCCTATCCCTTTCTCGTACGGATAGGCCTGGCGCACGGTCTCTGCCACAGACCGTGAAGTTGGTAGCTGCCACCTACCGGGTGAACTAGTTGGAGCCCCTGCCACAGGCCTGAGTAACGGTCTTTGCCACTGACCGGAGTAGCGGTCTCTGCCACAGACCTTAGAACATGGACCACCTTCCGTATGAATATGGCCCCTGTTTGGTGAGGACATCCATCCCGACGGTCTCCGGAGGCCCTGTCCCGGCACTGGCAATCTGCTGCACCAGATCTACGGGAAGGTCACCTGCTGCGGTCCCTTATGCCTGGATTCAGACACCCGATTCTGTGGGTGTCTTAGGACGGATCCCAGTGGAAGAAGCTGGGCCCCAGGCCTGAATGATGCACCCCACCCCAGACTGAGGGTGTCTGGGGTGACTCCCGATCTCCACGTGTCCAGGCCTAGGCAGCCTGGACACCGACCGCTGGACAGCAGCCCTCAGGCTAAAGGTGCCTGGGACTCGGACCTCGTGGCGAAGATGTCCGCCCCTTTTATAGCCTCTCCCAGCCAGCACAGCGGGTTCCCCGCCCCGCCGCGCAACAGCCGCAAGAGACCAAAAGGGGTACGGCACTCCAGTGATGGTTCAACCCCGGCCTAAAGTGACAGCACCACCTGCTGGGCCGCAGGGAACTGAACATCACTGATGTCTCCACCCGAATCAGCATACTGAAAGGTACCTACCCGCTACAGTATTATTTTTATTTTTTTATGGTTGAACTGGATGGACTTGTGTCTTTTTTCAACCTGACTAACTATGTAACTATATGTAACTATGTAACTAACATTAAAACAAATATAGCCAATCTTCCAAAATAACTTTCGAAATATGAAATAATTTGGAACAACAAATATATGAAACAAATTCTGAAAACGAATCATTCGAACATAACGTATAATCAGAAAGGAAACAATTTTTTCCGTAATGCACATCTCTTAGTGGAGATAGAATAGAATTCTTATTAATATGGAACTATCTCTACTGATGGCTTTTGACTGTATAGACCTTAGTTTGCTTCATGTCTGGATCAAAAAAAAAAATTCACTTATCTTTACCGCTTTTTTTTGTCATACTAATTATAATTTCCTAACATGGGGAACATACTATAAATATAGTTTCCCCTTTTTTTTCTTCTTCCTGGTGAATCACATACATTGTTTTTTTTTTTTTTTTTGGAGAGTACCCCTCATTCATGTGTGATGCTTCCAACACACAGTGATAAAATTGTATAAATGGAGCATTCATTAATCTTTTTGATACCAACACTGCCAGCTCATGTGTTTATTAATGCATGTCTGGAGGAGCTTGTAGTCATCTGTCCTACAATGCAGCCAATGCACATAGAAGAAACCTGTCATTTCATGTGTGATGCTCCTAATGCACAATGATAAAAATGTATAACTGGAGTATTCATTAATCTTCTTGATGCCAAACACTTCCAGCTCATTGTATATGAATGTATATCTGGAGGAGCTTGAAGCCACCTTACGTGAAAAGTCCCACAATTCAGAAAATGCACATGGACGTATAAAAATGCGTGTGTGAGCTCTTGTTCCCTCGACTTCTTTACGGACTTTAACTGTCAGTCAGTGGTTTGATGACTGTATAAAAGGCCACTGTTGTGCACAAAGGGTGTTGGTAAATAGCATTTCTCCACTACAATAAATGTAGCAGATTGTAGACATTCAAATTCATATAAAAAAAATAAAAAATAAAGACCTTAAATTACTATTGTTTGTGAAGGTACTAGTTTATAGTATAATCTATTCAGTATAGCTACTTTAAAGATTAGTTCATTAGAGGTTTCATTTGATTTATACAAATTGTAAGCATGATTATTACTTGATAACCTATACATTCTTTCAATATACCGTACTCCTATCTTATTTATTTTATTAGAAAAAGGCTTGGCAGAAAATTATTTAAAGCAGAACTTTCGCCAAAAATAAGGTAAGGTCAATAGCCTAATAAAATATATAATAACACTGAGAACGTTATTTCCTCAATCGTTCTCATCCTATACTTAATTAACGGTCGGATAATATCCATCTCCTTGTTATGTTTATATATTACTTTACAGTACTTATAATTTTATTTCCATTTTACTTTATAATTATTTCCCTATTTCTTTTCATTATTACTACCCCTAGTCTCATCATGACTCCTTTTCATCATTACTATATTACCGTATATACTCGAGTGTAAGCCGACCCGAATATAAGCCGAGGCACCTAATTTTACCACAAAAAACTGGGAAAATGTATTGACTCGAGTATAAGCCTAGGGTGTCCATCTGCATGCCTCTCTGTGCCTCACTTTGCCTCACTGTGTCCATGTGCATGCCTCACTGTGCCCATGCCTCACTGTGTCCATGACTAGACTGAAGTTTAACATGGGAGTCTATGGAAGGGGTGCCCGGCTTTGAAAAATCGGTGTTCCCTGGCCGTAGGTCTCCTAGACAAAAAACTTTGCACACTTATAGAGGAGAAATGTTTGCCAAGTTTTGGGTCCAGGAGACCTACGACCGGCCGGTACTGGGTCCCCAAAGTCACTGGAGAAATTACTGTTTAACATGGGAGTCTATTAAAGGGGTGACCGGCGTTGAAAAATCGTTGCTCCCCGGCCGTAGATCCCCCGGACAATAATCTTTGCACACTTGTAGGGGAAGAGTGGGACTACATGGGTGCCAAGTTTGGGGTCCAGGGGACCTACGACCGATCGGTACTGGGTCCACAAAATCTGGGAGATCAGGCGCAAAAAGGTGACTTGAGTATGAGCCGAGGGGGGCATTTTCAGCACAAAAAATGTGCTGGAAAACTCGGCTTATACTCGAGTATATACGGTAACCTTGCTTCCTTCTCAAACCCTTGATATAGAAAATCCTGCCATCATTTCTCATATGTTCTGGACATCTAATATCTTTGTCTGTACTTTTTGGACTGTTGTGTACTCTGTTTTGTACAGTATTATGAAAAATTTTGAAGCTAAATAAATGCTTCAAATATTTATCTTTAATCCAGAGATATCCTCTGGTGTATTTTTTTTAGGTCGCTAGATGTCCTCCGTCTGATGACTATCATTCAACCCACTTTTTCTGTGCCAAGTTTGTCCTGGATCTGCCCCAGCCTGTCACTGGACAGTGAAAGGAGAAGCAGCGTCTGTGGATCCGAGTCTATGCACTGGTCAATACGATTTTTCACTCCAATATACGTAAAAACTGATGGGAAGCGTTGCTTCATAAATCTATATTAGACTTGATGAGGCGGCAATGCGTGCTAGCGACCCACATTTTCATAGCAGACCGTGACGACAGCATGTAAAATGCCTCTCAACTCTTTTGAGGAGGTAAAGTGGCAGGTGAACGGAACGTTGGTGAATGAAAAGCTCACAACGACAAGTCACAGATACTCAGGACACATTTCTGTGTGTTTGGAAACCCTGGCTAGACCAGTTCCCGGCGATGTGCCCGTCCTCGTGTTTTTTTTAGATTCCTAAAGATTTCCTAAAGGCAAGTAACTAAATGCAGTTGCTCCAGAGCTTAGTAATTGAGGGAAAGCTTCACTTTGCAAAAATATACCAAATCACATGCAGGGAAAATATAAAAAACAGCATTTTTGCTTGCACATGATTGGATGATTGAACTAGGCAGAGTTTCTGCTCATTTACTAAGCGCTGGAGCAACTGCAGCCTATTTGCGTTTAGCAAATCAACCCCAAAGACTCTTCATTGTGCTCAGCTGTGTTTGCCAAAGACTACCTCGGGGTGGGGGGGGGGGGCTCTACTATGACTCCCCTTCCCCTGCTTTCTCCCCCCCCTTTTTTTATTTTCTCTTCTTTTCCCCTGCCTCTATCCTGTCTTTCCTCTCTCTATCTTTTTCTTAGAATTTGTTTTGCCTATTGTTTCCCACCCACACGTTGGGCCGATTTATTTTGCCTCTTAGTTTTTCTGGGGCGTTTTACTCTGCTCATAGCCACTTTCATTATCCCATATCAGGTTTTTCTGTTGAATATAGTATAGCTGGGTTTTTGTGATAGCCCCCTTTGGTTTTTTGGCCAGTCCTGCTGGCCCACATTATATGTACACTGGTTGACCTCAGGCGCTGTTTCATTTATTGTATTTGCATTCTATGAATCTTTTGGATTTCACATTGCCTGTTCATTAGGCACTTGAGTGCTTAGGGTTTAACCTCCACTCCTCTTTCTAGTGGAATGTACTCTTATATCTATGACCTAACTTTGTTACTATTTGTTTGTTTATTGTATATACTGGGCCTACTTGATTGTGGCGCAGACAACCTGTCTTTATGATATTCATCACTACTGACTTTGATGTTAGTCTATTGTTTGCTTTTGTTTATGCTAATCTTTATCTCAATACAATTATTGTGAATGAAAGGAGAAGCAGCATAATGATGAGCTCATCTCTCTGTCACTCTCCTCCCTCCTCCTATCAGCATGCTCCTCATCAGCACATGGACTGTTTGGCTCCTTGTACTGCTTCTTCCTCTCATTCCAACCCTTCTCAGCTGATACCAAAGCAAATTCATATACTTACACTGCTTTCATTAACCACTTGAGGACCGCCGCACGCTGATGTACGTCAGCAGAATGGCACGGCTGGACACATGGGTGTACAGGTACGTCCCCCTTAAGAGCCCAGCTGTGGGTCGTGAGCGCACCGCCGGCGGCGCGCTCGCGACCTGGTCCTTTTTTCCGTGACTGTCCCTGCAGGAACAGCGGACCGATTGCCGCTGGTGTCCCGCGATCGGGTCACAGAGAGGAAGAACAGGGAGAGGTAAGTGTAAACAAATCTCTCCCTGTGCTTCCTAGTGAGCCTGTCACTGATCGTCTGTTCCCTGTCATAGGGAACGACGATCAGTGACGTCACACGCTAAGCCACGCCCCCCACAGTAAGAAACAAAAATCAGGGCACACTTAACCCCTACAGCGCCCCCTCCTGGTTAACCCCTTCACTGCCAGTGTAATTTTTACAGTAACCAGTGCATTTTTATAGCACTGATCACTGTAAAAATGACAATGGTCCCAAAATAGTGTCAAAAGTGTCCGATGTGTCCGCCATAATGTCGCAGTCACGAAAAAAATCATTGATCGCCGCCATTACTAGTAAAAAAAAAAAAAAATGAATAAAAATGCCATAAAACTATCCCCTATTTTGTAAACGCTATAACTTTTGCGCAAACCAATCAATAAACGCTTATTGCGTTTTTTTTTACAAAAATAATGTAGAAGAATACGTATCGGCCTAAACTGAGGAAAAATATGTTTTTTATATATATTTTTGGGGATATTTATTATAGCAAAAAGTTAAAAATATTGCATTTTTTTCATAAGTTCCGCTCTATTTTTGTTTATAGTGCAAAAAATAAAAACCGCAGAGGTGATCAAATACCACCAAAAGAAAGCTCTATTTGTGGGAAAAAAAGAACGTCAATTTTGTTTGGGAGCCACGTCGCACGACCGCGCAATTGTCAGTTAAAGCGACGGAGTTAGCTAAACTGAGGAAAAATATGTTTTTTTATATATTTTTGGGGATATTTATTATAGCAAAAAGTAAAAAATATTGCATTTTTTTCATAAGTTCCGCTCTATTTTTGTTTATAGCGCAAAAAAAAAAAAACGCAGAGGTGATCAAATACCACCAAAAGAAAGCTCTATTTGTGGGAAAAAAAGAACGTCAATTTTGTTTGGGAGCCACGTCGCACGACCGCGCAATTGTCAGTTAAAGCGACGGAGTGCCGAATCGCAAAAAGTAGCCAGGTCTTTAAGCTGCATAATGGTTCGGGTCTTAAGTGGTTAAAAATAAAAACATTGGGGCATTCAGATCCCATATGTCCAAGTCCATTCTCTGCACAGCATCTTATAGATTAGCGAAAACGGTTATGCATAAACAGAGCAAGAAAAGCTCCAAATGCATAATGGCAGTTGTTTGTTTTTTTTCCCCCTTGTTCAGCCATGTAGAGCTATGGCATGCTAGGGAGAAAGTGCTGCAAGAGCAGAAAAGAAAATCAATGTACATTTACAAATATGGTTTCAAATATCTCCAACTTGAAACACCATCTTTTATCAGAAAAGAGGTTTTGCTGTACTGTTGTTATGGTATTTTAGAGTTTCTTTGTAATAAAAAAAATCTGTCTAAAAATAAAATGGAACGTTGTGCTTGGATAACGTCCATTACACATGATAAAGTACGTTTTTGAAGTTGATTTTTAAATTGACCAACAAATGGCTCTTTAGAGATATATAACCTTGTCTAGAGCTGAAGTGTAAACACGTTGGAATCACACAGACAATCAATGCTTTCTCTGTTTCTCAGAGAACATTGAAATCCCAATAAAGATGTACCAGGAGAATGTTGTCTTCTGGGAATGCTGTAATCTGAGCAGTTTAGAGGTCACTAACAACCTTTTAGAACAATTTTTTTTCTGTAGTTCAGAGAACATATGGGACTTTTCCAAGAGCTCCGAAAAACTGCTTTCCAGCTCTTATAACGATCAGAGAGTAGCTGTAAAATTGTTCTGCTTCCTATGCAGCCTGTACTTGGCTCCAGCCATCTTCCCTGCAGTATGACCATTTTTTCCTAAAGTCTCAGCCAGACATCTAATATATGTTTAAACACTCCAACCTCTTCTGAGCAGTCTAAACACATGCCCCCCATTAGCATCAAGCATATGAGGGAGAATGCATATATCAGCTATCAGTGATGGCTCGTAATGCAGGGCGCAGGGGCGCCGCCCTCCTATCCATGCGTCCAGCTCTCGAATCTACATGCGGGGTGTCGGACACATGGATTTGATTAAAAAAAAAAAAAAATGTTTTTTTGGTTTGAAGCACATGATTAGAGCCTGATGCTCTAATAGGCTTCAAAAAAGGGTGGGCACGGGGCCCACCCAGTTGTGTGACAATAGCGAATGATTATTCAATATTCTCTTCCTGATTCTCCTCCCGGCCAATTAGGAAGCGGTCCTGTGACTCGTCACCTGATTGGCTGAAAGGAGAAGCGATCCTATTGCCCACCTATGAGGAGGAGGGAGGAGACGCATAGCTGAAGCCACCGTGATGCTGAGGAGGAGACGCAGGGGAAGCCGCCGCCCATCGCCCGGAGGAAGCGATGCCCGATAGATGAGGTAAGTGCGGGGCTGGTGACCGATCGGGGGGGGGGGGGTGTTGTGCAGGTGACCCGACCCACAAGGGGGGGTGGCTGTGGGAGCATTGTTTGCCCCCCTCAAAAAAATATACCACCAGCAACCGCCACAGGCAGCTACTGTTAGCACTTCCACTACCAGCCTGATCTGTAATTTCAGCCTACAGGCAGATGGTGGGAATTTAAAGTGCTGTGAAACCCTGAAATGAAAAACGGCAATAGTGCTGCACAGCTTTGTCGTGTGTATATGTTTTAAACCCTAAAATTGCTTTGCATTACAGCTTTAAAAAAAGACCCCCCCTCAGTTCCTGCTTTAGTCCCCATTCACACCGATGCGACTTGTCATGCTATTTGACAGTTCCAATTCTTATGACAATTCCTACCCCATTGTCGGCAATGAAACCGTTCATTTCGTCACGACTTATGTTGCAGCCACTATGAAAAAGGTTCCTGCACTGCTTTTTACAGATTTCATTGGGACTTACATAGAATTCTGTTAAATGAAGTCACAAGCCACAATGAAATTGGCAGCGCAAATCGCACAAATGCCTCTGAAGCAGCCAGTGTGGCCGGCGAAACCAGTCAGGCTTCCAGCTTGGTCCCATGCAGCCAGCCTTTGGGATACCTCCTCCCCCTACCTCCTCCATTCCATTAAGAATCTTTTCTCTGGATATGGACTTATATACCTTTATTGCTACAAACACAGCTTGGACTCTTTAAGGTCTACATGGATGGCTGAGTAAAATTCCTTTATTTGAGTGTTAAATGGCTTTTTGTTTCTCTTCAAATTATACTGATGACTCCCACACTGGGCAATGATATACCACATACCACACATTTGGAGAAGCTTTCCTATGTGATTATTTTGCCAATGAAGGGAGGACAGTGGTTACCTTGCTAACAAACTACAAGAGTACTATATGTTATGACAAAGATATCCCTTCCTGGGAGTTTTCCAATTGTATTTGATGCTTACTATATAAGCCACTAGTTCAGTCTCATTCCGAGCTGGCTATATAAAGATTGATCCTATATGGCAGTGATGGAGAACCTTGGCACCCCAGATGTTTTGGAACTACATTTCCCATGATGCTCATGCACTATGCAGTGTAGTTGAGCATCATGGGAAATGTAGTTCCAAAACATCTGGGGTGCCAAGGTTCACCATCACTGCTATATGGGATACACTTATGGACTTAACAGGTTACTAACCTCATGTAGTGGCCTATCAGATCACCCATGGGATAAATAATCTGTTACAATGTTGGCCACATGGAGCATTACATACTAGCACATTAGGAAATACTTACTTTAGAACGAAGCCCCCGCAGTGGTGCCCAGTCACCGCTGAGGGGGCTGACATGTTCCCCCTGGCTTTTCTTCTGGGTTCACAGGCTCTGGCGCTGTGAGTGGCTGGAGCCACAATGCGCGCGGGAGCCCTCAATTCTGGCAAGAAGCTCTAAAGTTCCAGCGCAATAGGCCAGACCTTCAGAGTGCATGCGCCGTTGACATCAGCGGCTGCATGCGCGGTGTACATTTAGGAGATATTCATTTTACTTACAGGTAAGCCTTATCATAGGCTTACCTGTAGGTAAAAATCACTATACTATAAAAAGACGCTGTCATATACTCCATAGTTTGTACAATTGAGGTTGAGCTCAGTCAGGTTTTTATGCCTTTTTTGTTGTTTCTCATATATACAACACGCACCGACAGCTCCCTCTTTGTAGAACTTTTCTTCAAGTTCACCCTTTTGGAATAATTTAATACGTTTTTTTTCCCCATTCTGTCTTGAGGACACATTTTAAAGTTTGTTTAAATCGCACTAATGTGCAGCTTTGAAATCGCTCTGAGGTAGTGGGATTTCAAAGCCACACCGGTGTGAACAGGGGCTTAGGGTGGCTCCATCTCCTTGTGGGGCCCCATGCAGACAACTCTGCGTGTAAACTCCTGGCTTGGACGGCAGCAAAGTATCCCATGCATCCAATGGTAGTAAAGCCTGCAGCAGCAAGCCAGTCAGTGGTGGCCCGTCTATAGTGGCCGCACGGGCGCCCCCCCCATACATGCGTCCGGCCCACTAGTCTACATGCAGGGCGCCAGACGCATGGATTTCAATCAATTTTTTTTTTAAAGCACATGATTAGAAACTAAGGCTCTAATTGGCTTCAACAAAGGGTGGGTTTGGGCACAGAGCACTGCCCCCTGGGCCCACCCAGTTGTGTGACTGAATTAATATTCGCTATTGTCCGCCTGATTCTCCTCCCGGCCAATCAGAAAGCAGTTCCTAAAACCCGATTGGCCAGGGAGTCTTAGGAATTCCAGCCAATTGGGTCTCAGCCAGGATCCAATTCCTGTTCGGCCTGGAGGAGAAGCAATGGCCCCGGAGCAAGGAGCTACAGCCCGGATCCATGTCGGCCTGATCTGCCTATTTCCTAAGGTAAGGAGGCCTCTGATTGCTGCCGCATTCCCTTCCATTGTCCTCGCGCAGGGGGGAGGGGTCGCCGCATTCCTGTCTGTCCATCTTCCGCCTCTAAACATCAGAGTTTGTGGCCATAACTCACATGGGTGGTGCAATCACCATTTACATATGGGTGTGGAACTGACACGTGCATTCGTATTTGCACGTGAGTCTGGGGGGGGGGAAGCTTCAAAAAAATGTTTTATTATTTTTATTTATTTTATTACTGTACCTTATTTTATTTTGTTATCAATTTTATTTCTTTCACAAAGGATAAACAGCCCATGTGATAGCATGGGCCATGGCAGGTGATCTCTCCTCTGGCCTCCAAAGCATCAGATCAAACTGAGATCGGTCTGATCTGATGCATACACAAGCTGGTAATGGCTTGTTTACATGAGACCCAAACCGGAAGTGACTAAATCCTTGTCGCTTCCAGTTTCTGACATCACACAGTGGGAGGAACACCATCAGTTCTTCTCATTGTGTGCCTGGAACCAGAGGTCGCCAGTCATATTCTTACTGGGCTCTCTGATTGGATGGGAGAGCCCGGGAAAGGCGGCGGGGGGAGGGGCTGTAATGTATGGTGTAGAAATGCGAAATTCATCCAAGATCATAGTCAATAATGTAGAGTACTTAGAATTTCCCCCTAACTACAGGGGTACCCAAAGGACACCTAAAGGAGATCACTATAGTGTAAGAGAAATAAGAGGGCCATACCAATATCAACAGTTCTTAAAAAAATTCTTTCACATCAACGGCCTGTTATCAGCCCAGTTAAGGATTATATTTTTCTAAACATTCGATGCACATTCACCATTTGTCCTACGTAAAAAGCAGCTGGATTTGCCTGCAAATTTGCCAGGTCAATCCTTTGTACTTTAAAAAGAGACAAGCTGTAAAATTCACCCTTATCTGCAAAAATCTATTTTTCCATCCACATTCACCAGCCATATTTATTATGCACATACAGGTTTGAGTTGTGCATTGTTGCATTTTATAATTAAAATGCAATGATTCGCCATGGAGACCTGAACCGGCAAATGTGAGGGGGAGCCTGAATGGGGGAACCTTGACATTTCAGCTATTTGCCCAACTTTAACCTCTTGCCACCCACTTAACACTTAAGCCTACATGGGTCGAATGTCGAGCTGAATGTCGAGCGGCATCGACCGGTTTCTATTGAACCAGCCGACATTCGGGCCGTGTGTACTGCAGGGGGCATGACCAAAAATAGTCTGGCTGATCGGCTCCCAGTGAGTGCAGAGCCATTTAGCTCCTCCTGTCAGAACACAATTGCACAGCAGGGGAGATCAATGTACTAACATTTCTTAGTTAGTACATCTGCTCCTCCTGAGCTCTTAGTTTTATTCGTTCAACTTTGCTGGGTTGAACAAAGAAAAAAAACGACCAATGTGTATCAGGCTTAAAGTGGTTGTAAACCCTAATAAAAAAATAAAAAAAACCCTGCAGGACAAAGGCATAATGAGCTAGTATGAATAGTATGTATTACCTCAGATCGAAGCCCCCACAGCGGTCCTCGTCTCCGCCGACATCTCTCCCGGGCTTACTTCCGGGTATCGCGGCTCCGGCTCTGAGATTGGCCGGAGCCCCTGGGAGCCGCCGGTAACGGCACACGGACTGAAGTTTTCCCCATTGCGCATGTGTCAATGCAGGGGACAGGGGATATCTCCTAAACCGTGCAGGTTTAGGAGATATCCTGGGTAGCTACATGTAAGCCTTAATATAGGCTTACCTGTAGCATAAAGTGGTTGTAAAGGGTTTACAACCACATTAACAGTATGTGCAGCTTTATTTACCACACACCACACATAGGCATCAATGGGCAGCCAAGGTTTCTTTGCTGGGAGCAAGCTCACGGCACGCTCTCAGAACAGGGACTAAGCTGTCATAGACAGCTCTTGATCTGCATTAACAATCGGTAGGCAGTGGAACCAGCTTCCGATCATTTGTCCACTGTGACAGCCAATCACAGTGGTCACATGATCGCCAATCCTTCCCATCCATCCAGGTGTACACACCCTATTAAAGTGGAAGGGGTTAAATATGCCCCTAAAGTTTGGACAGCATTCATATGCATCAGAAGGTTACATTCTCTTACCCAGTGGCAGGTGGCTGTATCTCAAAGACTGGTCGTTGCATGTCTACCGACTGTCCCAGAAGGAGTCTGGCTGTTTCTTGTGGGTCATATGGCTTGTCATAGTTCTGGAGAAAGAAAATATAAAAATATATTTAAAAATAGTAATAACATGTAGAAGTGTTATGGTAAAAAATAATTATGATTTTCTGATATTTGGAAACTATGTTTCATAATTCTTCAAACTTGGAAGGCTTGTGGCTGATTACCCCATACCCAGTAGAAATGGATGTGGTTAACTCATTCCAATGAATCCATTAGACCACTGAAACAATCATTTTTATTAGATTGGGAAACTGGTGATTGATGCATGACAGAGTACATAAAATATAGAAATTCAACTATTCCAGAACTTTGTCACTTGTGAAATTTCTGTATTCTATAAAACATAAGATGCAGTTTTATGAGTTTTCAGGATGGAAATGCATCTACAATGCTGTGTAAATACACATCGAATACCGGAAGTTCTGCAGTAGGTTTTCTATATATCTTTGCCATCCAGCTTTGCGTTAGACACATTTTATTGTTCATTAATGTCAACCTCTTGTATCATAGATGGCTCTAATCAGCTAAATCATTGTGCTCAGATTATTCCTACAACAAAGCACCGATCCATAATCTGCCAAATCTCCCTCCTGAATGAAAAGGCTCTCAGCCTGCAGAAGTGATCAGGTGTTTAATTCACTCACGTCCTCATTTTGGCAATAATAAGAGAAGCTGGAGGCTTTGGGAGGATGTGTTTATACACTCTATACTGTTTAAAGTGAACCGGTACTATGGCCATGCAGGGCAAAGGAACTGGTTCATTTTATTTCCAGCTCAACCAGCTGCAAATACTCAACTTCCCTATGTTCACCCACTGCTCAGCTAACCCATCAGGACTAAAGAAAATACCCAGTGGGGTTAATTTACTACAAGTGAAGAGTACAAAATCTGCTGCAGCTCTGCATAGAGACCAATCAGCTTCCAGGTTTTAGCCCTGGTTCACACTGCAACAACTTGTCATGCGACTTGAGAGTTCAAAGTCGCATTACAAGTCGCACCACATTAACTGCAATCGAACCGTTTTAATCAGTGCTACTCAAGTCACTCCAACTTAGAAAAAGGTTCCTGCACTACCTTTGGTGCGACTTCAATACGACTTGCATTAACTTCTGTTAGTCGCACCGGGATGTCAATTTTGAAGTCACTGCAGTCTGAACCCAGGCTTATTGTCAAAGATTAAGGTCCCTTCCACACCAGCAGACCGACCAGGTCTACCTGTCCGTTTTTCAGGTGTACCCGATCGGGCCACCCATTGTCCTTTATGGTGAGGCAGCACCAGATCCGACAAAATCTGCTGAAAACAGAAGTATGACGGTATGTTCGCCATCCATCCAGTAGGTCGGATTGGATGACAATTGGATGGAAACGGACATGCAGTCTGTTTCCATCTGACCGACTCAGAGGAGAGCAGGCTTTATCCTTGTCCGGATCTGTCATCCACCCGCCCAACGGGGATCAGCGAACAGATCCTCCGCTGAGCACGTGGATTCTGCTCAGAGGGATCTGCCCCATGTGAAAGGTGCCTAATTGAACCGACAGCTGCACCAGAGTTTTGCCCTCTCCAGTTTTATTAAATCAACCCTATTATGTCTGGGTATGGGGGGGGGGGGTATTTGGCTCACTTCTCCTAACCCATTACAACACTGGAGCTTGGCGAATGGCTGCTTAGGCACTTAGTATCATCTAATGGGGGTGGGAAGAGAGTCCTGTGTAAGCTCTGGGTGATGGCAAAGCTTCCTCACTTCACTACCAATGGCTGAAAGAAAAAGTTAAGGAGCAAAGTGAAAGTAAGTGAATGCAGTTGGTAAAGTCAGCATTGAAGTCCAATTGAATTTTCAGTTTAAATCAGCTAAAGACTTTTCAAGGGCATCAAAATCAATGTGTGTAAAATCTTACAGCTTGTCTTATATAGACAGCAGTCACATCCTGAGTAGAAAAGCCGTTCACCTGACAGCAATCAGCAGAGAAGGACCCTTGCTCTCTGTGTGGAAGCAGTGATCTATCTGTAAAGGTCTAACACCTCCTATAGTGGTCAGACCTATAACTCTACAATGAGCAAAGCTTGTGCTCCCTGCTGATTGAAGAGCTCTAGCCCTGAATCAGCATAGGGCTTATTGGACCTTCTCTGCAGCATGCTGTCAGGGGACAGGTTTTGTACTGGTTGTGGTTGCTTTGTAAAGAAAACAAACTGTAAGGGCCCTTTCACACTGGCGGGGTCCACCAGCGGATCCGCCTGCTCGGCAGGTGATCTCTCCGCTGATTGCCATTGAGCAAGCGGATGACAGGTCTGTGTCGGATCTGCTGTTGTAGAGCAGACACGGACACAGCCCACTGTCCTCTATGGAGTCTATGGGCTGTCAGATGGAAACGGACCGCCTGTCTATTTCCAACCGCCTGCCATCCGATCCGCCAGATGGATAGGGAAGGGCTCCGCGTCCTTCTGTTTTTAGCGAACAGTATCGGATGTCGGCAGGTGTCAACGACACATGTCGGTTGACATCCGCTGCTCCACGATCCGTCTGTCGTTGTGAAAGGGGCCTTTAATGCAGGCCATACATGGGTCAAATTCCGAACAAATATTCTTATGAAAATCAGAAATTTAGTGCGTTTGTGATCTGATGATGTCACCAGTGATTTCAAAATTTGACCACCCAAGCCTTCAATTTCACTTCATGTTGCTACAGAAAATAATTTTCATGGCCAGGAATTTTCTTTTCTTTGCGGTTATTTTCTTTTCTTGTGCTCATGCACATTTCTATTTTGATTATATTTCTCACACGATTCCCCATCATTGTTTAGAAAATCTTTTTATTTTTTTTTTCCAACATGCCTGATCACTCAAATAAGATGGTGATGAACTGGTGCGAAAATTCTTAGATAACAATTATTTAGAAATTCGACCCCTATATGGCCGGCCTAAGACTTTAACAGCTGTTGATGCACCTAGAAAGTATTTAGCTGATTTAAAGTGGGCTTTAAAGTAAACATTTTAACAGGGGCAACCGGAAGAACATTTGGAGCTTACACAAGGCTACGGACTCTTCCTCATCCTCATGTGACAGCATTGGGTAACTAAGCGACAAATCTCCAATCACCAGTACTGTCAGATGGGAGGTAAAGGAACTAGTCACATTCTCCCCCATACCAGGAAGTACCAGGTATTTTTCTTTAATTTGCCATCATTCAATTGAACCTGTTGCTTGGCCCCACGCAGACAAAGTGTAGGTTCACTTTAAGTCTGGTCTACCACTCTGTGTGTACATATTGTGCTAAGATTGTTTTATGTGTATGAATGAACAGAAACTAATCAGGATGAAGGCAATAAAAATAAACACATTATTTTAACGTTGGCAAGGTACAGAAGAGAGTGATTTTTTTTTTGATTTTTTTTTAAGTATTACTCCCAGAACTGAAAAGAGATTTCATTCTTGCTCACTCTCATCCTGACACCATCTCACATGGGGATATATAAATCCGAGCTCAGGCTGTAGAATACAGTTTGCCCTTGATGCAGGATTATCCATTCTAACCATGCCTTCCAGTTAGTTATGCTCCTACGTGTAGTGATGAAGTTATTCCACCTACCTTGGAGTCGAGGAAGGATTGGACAGCCAGCAGCTCATTCGTTTTCTGCTCAATGAGGCCAAGGTACTGCATTATGTTTGATTCACGAATGCTGGATGAAGAACCCAACATTTCATCCAGGACAGAGCGGTCACAATTTATCTTTTTGAACAAGGAATCAATTCCTAAGGAATGAGAACCATTATTTAATAGAATGTGGAAGAAGCAGCACCTAGTTATTTATACATTAGAGCATGTGAATATTATACCGCTGTAAATAGGAACACAACTTTCTGAAAATAACAGAAACCCAACTAACTTTTTTATGGAATAAACATCATGTACGTAACACAGATTGTGGTTAATTGTATATAATTGCTATACATGAAAATTCTTTAATTAACCTGTCACAAAGCTGAGCAAAGTAAACTGAGCATATGATAGGAAAACACATAAGCAGAGGTTACCTTCAGTGAAAAATCAGTTACGCATTGTTTTGCACACACGTTTAAAAAATCATTTTAGTAGGGTTGCACCGATACCGAGAACAGTGCCGATACTAAGCATTTAGCACGAGAACTTGTGCAAATGCTCCGATACCTGAAACCGATACCTTTGCAGTGCAATTTGAACAGGAATGTGGTTAGATTCCTGTCTGAATCACATGCGGTTTCCCCAACCTCTCCTGTGTGAACTCAGGCTTGTCATAGTGACTTCAAGAGTGGTGCGGGAAACCAAATTAGATTCGGACAGGAATCGCACTGCATTCCTGTTTGGGGGTTACAACCCCCAAACATTATCTATTTTTTGAAAGCAGACACTCTGTAGAATGAAATAGCAATAGTGCCAATTTTTTTATGTCACACAATATTTTTAGCTCATCGAGCACAAAATTTCAGTAAAAAATACAATAACGTTATTTCTAGGGCACACAAATTCAATATACCGGTATTACCTATTTCTTAAAATAAAATATAAAGGATGAGATTGTGTCAAGTAAATAGATACCCAAAATGTCAAATTTTAAATTTGCAGACGTGTTCAACATTTTTTTTTGGGGGGGGGGGGTTTAAGTGCTTGGGTGTAATTTTTTGTTTTTACTTCTTTTTTTCACTTTAACTAAAACTTTATTTATATCACATAGGGGACATCAAGTCTCCTATGTATTACAATATTTTTATGACAGGTTCTCTTTCATGAGGAATCAGGGCTCTTTTAGACCTCTCGTGTCTCAGCTGCCCTCCATTGAAGCTAGTCGAATGCAGATCATACTTCATTTGCTTCTTCCCTGGCTCTTGACACCAGAAATTTTAGATGTTGTTTCCGGGTTCATTCTAGCTAGGGGAGATCAGGGAATGAATGTTCACTGGTCTTCCTCTACTCCACTCATCGACACCCACCATAAGGGTCCCGGGCTCGAAGGGGGAACAGCGGAGCCCAGGAAGCACATAGCACATATCACAGTGGAGCCATGGAGAAACACTCTGTGGGTCGTGAAAAATGATCCGGCGACTTTACAGACACCAGATTGCTTTCATTAGAAAGCTGACAGTTGGCTTGTGCAGTGCTGCAGCCACTGGGAGTTGTTGTAAAGCCTCCTCACTGCCACCGCTATAAGACTTAAAGCGGTGGCAGTTAGGGTTAAACAATCATTGAGGCTGATTTACTAATGCAAATAGGTTATTCACTTTGTAAGTTTTCTACCATGCTTAGTGAATGAGGTGAAACTCCAATAATATTCAAGCAAATAATACTGTTTTTTTTTTTCGTTTCCTTGCATGTGATTGGGCATTCTTTTCAAAGTGAAACTTCACCTCATTCACTAAGCTCTCAAAGTGAACAGCCTATTTGCCTTTGGGCTCCTTTCACACTTGTGTGACTTAGGATCCGACTGAGATAGCAGAATAAGGGGGGGGGGGGGTAATAGTGGCGCACATGGCACATCAACTGTATTTAATTAGGGACACTGAAACCTGCACTGGATGACGATGTTGCTCTCTCCTTGGAGCAAACTATAAAACGGGGTGGAGGAGATTGCTTATAGGGCAACATTAAAACTATATCATGCCTTCAAATAACATGCTTAGGGGAGGCTGTAAACCTGTACATGAAGTGGTGCACCTGTATGATGTACTCAAAAGTGACATTAAAAAGAAACAAAACATTGATGACAGACATTGCCCGTGACCCCAGATAGAGAGAGTCCTTGTACCTTGTCAGATATCTTCAATATACAGAATGGTTCAAGGTAAGTGCAGTAAGCAGATGCGACTAGGACTAGTGACTGAGTTGATACCAAGCGTGCAGTGGTCAGGGCTGGCAACAGGCAGAGACAGAATCCGTAATCCAAGCAAGGTTCAGGGAAGGCAGCAATGTATGCCCCCTTACTGGTGGTCAGTGGACAGGTGCCCACATCACTGCTGGTCAGTGGACAAGTGCCCCTCTTGCTGCTGGTCAGTGGACAAGTGCCCACCTCACTGCTGGTCAGTTGACAAGTGACCACCTCCCTGCTGGTCAGTGGACAAGTGACCACCTCCCTACTGGTCAGTGGACAAGTGCCCACCTCACTGCTGGTCAGTGGACAAGTGCCCACCTCACTGCTGGTCAGTGGACAAGTGCCCACCTCACTGCTGGTCAGTGGACAAAAACACTTTTGCTGCTGGTCAGTGGACAAGTGCCCAACTCATTGCTGGCCAGTGGACACCTCACTGCTGGTCAGTGGACAAGTGCCCACCTCACTGCTGGTCAGTGGACAAGTGCCAACCTCACTGCTGGTCAGTGGATAAGTGCCCACCTTGCTGCTGGTCAGTGGACAAGTGCCCACCTCACTGGTGGTCAGTGGACAATAACCCTTTTGCTGCTGGTCAGTAGATACATGGCCTTTTAGCTGCTGGTCAGTGGACACGTGGCCCTCTTCCTACAAGACAGTAAAGAAGTCCTTGGTCTCCCTTGTCCTGGCCCTGCATCCTAGCAACAAAGAATGCTAGGCAGCAGGGGCCACCTGTGTCCTGGCAACAGACGTGTAAAAAAATATGAGACAAACTGTGTCCTGTAATAAATTAACATGGGATGGAGAATTTTAGCTTGAAATCCAAGATGTCCTTATTATACGAGATGGTAGACAACCCTACTGCTAACATTGGTAACAGCGCTATAGGCATGTTCACAATAACAATAAAATGCATGGATCTTACTGCACCAAAATGCATTTCAAAAAGAAAGCCCATTCATGTGGCTAGACATAGCGACTGTGTGAAATTTTTAAGTGAACTCCGCGACAAAAAATTATTAAATAAATAAAAAACACCAGGTCAAGTGAATCGACCTCAAAACTAAACTAAAGCTGCTCCCCTGAGAAGTGGATGGCTCCCAGTGATATATAGAAAAAATAGGGGGCGCTATTAAATGCAAGTGAAAACCAATAGTGATTTATTAGTTGTGCGTGTACCAATATCCCAATTGATATAAATAGCAGTGTAAAATACTGTAAATTAGTGTCCCAATATATTATATAAACAAATGTTCAACAGAAAAAAAGTCCAAAATTTGCTGCTGAAAAAGAAATCCTCTTGTTTTCATGTGACTCCAATACTCAGTGCTGACAACTCAGTGCTGACAACCAATAGCTTGAAGTGATGTGGATTGTGCTCCTTCACCAAGGAAAAAACATACACCCAAAGTGCTGTAGTAAATCCTGCTTACCAGAACTAGTTGACCACTTTAACTAAAAAGTAAGTCAAAATCGCTTGTACAGGAAAGTGCCTGTTCACATGGATTGGACCCGGGAAAAATCCTTCCTCCTCATAGTGTCATGACCAGAAAATTAAGATGGAAACATTCCATAGTGTAAAACCGTTTATTTTCCGTTAAAAGAACATAAAAAGAGCCAAATGGCTACTCACATATAAAAGTGCCTAATCCCGGCACTGGGGCTGCAGGCTCTCAGAGGAGTTGAATAAGAAAGTCCGCTACGATCGGTCCACTTCCATGGACGGCGTGCGTTCCACCTCCCTCCTTCCGCTAACCACACAGGCCGGATGTAGGCGTACAAACACGTGACCAGATACCGCCTCGACGTACGTTTCGTAAGATGCTACGTCATCAGGAAGCGTATCTGGTCACTGGAGGTCGCGTATTATACGAAACGTACGTCGAGGCAGTATCTGGTCACGTGTTTGTACGCCCACATCCGGCCTGTGTGGTTAGCGGAAGGAGGGAGGTGGAACGCACGCCGTCCATGGAACTGGACCGATCGTAGCGGACTTTCTTATTCAACTCCTCTGAGAGCCTGCAGCCCCAGTGCCGGGATTAGGCACTTTTATATGTGAGTAGCCATTTGGCTCTTTTTATGTTCTTTTAACGGAAAATAAACGGTTTTACACTATGGAATGTTTCCATCTTAATTTTCCGGTCATGACACTATGAGGAGGAAGGATTTTTCCCGGGTCCAATCCATGTGAACAGGCACTTTCCTGTACAAGCGATTTTGACTTACTTTTTAGTTAAAGTGGTCAACTAGTTCTGGTAAGCAGGATTTACTACAGCACTTTGGGTGTATGTTTTTTCCTTGGTGAAGGAGCACAATCCACATCACTTCAAGCTATTGGTTGTCAGCACTGAGTTGTCAGCACTGAGTATTGGAGCCACATGAAAACTTGAGGATTTCTTTTTCAGCAGCAAATTTTGGACTTTTTTTCTGTTGAACATTTGTTTATATAATATATTGGGACACTAATTTACAGTATTCTACACTGTTATTTATATCAATTGGGATATTGGTACACACACACAACTAATAAATCACTATTGGTTTTCACTTGCATTTAATAGCGCCCCCTATTTTTTCTATATAGTGACTGTGTGGCTGGTTCTCATGCATGCTACAGTTTAATGTGTTCTTAAAGGTAAATTGTAGTAGGTAGTTCACACTATTGTGGTCTGAATGGGTTGCATTATGGCAGCCATTTTATCTGAATGGTCTGACAATGCACCAGAATGCACTAAAAAATGTGCCTGCACAGTTTTAGCAATGCAATGCACCACAACAGATGGTAGTGTGTTACCCCGCCTTGTGGAGTGCTGCAATGCCGGTGCATTATGAAGGTGCATTAGACCAGGGCTTGACAAAATTGCTTGGAATCTAGGAGCCAGCTGAAAAAGTTAGGAGCCAGGTTTTTTTTTAACGACCAATGCGTGCAGAAGCGAACGCATACGCGAGTAGCGCCCGCATATGAAAGCAGTGTTTAAACCACACATGTGAGGTATTGCCGCGATCGGTAGAGCGAGAGCAATAATTCTAGCACTAGACATCTTCTGTAACTCAAAACATGTAACCTGTAGAATTTTTTAAATGTCGCCTATGGAGATTTTAAAGGGTAAAAGTTTGTCGCCATTCCACGAGCGGATGCAATTTTGAAGCGTGACATGTTGGGTATCAAATTTACTCTGCGTAACATTATCTTTCACAATATGAAAAAAAATTTGGCTAACTTTACTGTTGTCTTATTTTTTAATTTAAAAAAGTGTATTTTTTTCCTCAAAAAAGTGCGCTTGTAAGACCGCTGCGCAAATACGGTGTGACAGAAAGTATTGCAACGACCGCCATTTTATTCTCTAGGGTGTTCGAATAAAATATATATATATATATATAATGTTTGGGGGTTAACTTCTAAGTAAAGGGAAGGAGATGGGCTGGCAGTGAAACAGGCAAGCATTGCTGGTTGACTTGTCATACCAACGGCCACCACAAGATGGCGCCAGATTACAGAATGAAGCCTAAGCCTGCAGAAGGCTGCAAAGCCGCGGCCTAAATTAACGGCCGTCGCGGCCCGACGAGATCACGCGATCGCGGAGGGGGGCGCACGGAGATGCAGGTAACCTCAGCTGTGCTGCCCCAGGCACCAGGTCGCTAATTCTAGTCGCATTTGCGACCTGGCGCCCGGGGATTGTCGAGCCCTGCATTAGACTGTCATTCAGAATGAATGGCACTGCAGAGCACCAAAGCGCAATAACATAAGGGCCCATTCACACCCTGGGCCCTTAGTGAATAACATCATGCTCCCTTTGGGGCCCATTTAAACCTACATTGAACACATGTTAAAGAATGCACATGTATTCGCCATTGCTTGAAATGGTGCACCTGTGAAAGATGTATAGATTGAAGTTTACAATGGTTTTTGATTTGTCTGTGTGCATTAAAGGGCTTATTGATCACAATGGCAGCACTTGATATGTATTGAAATGTAGCGCCCTCCTCCCTCTCACTCTCGTATCAGCTCATCTGTCTCTTGTCTAGGGGTTACCTTAGAGGAGAGAGAGAGGGTTCACCACGCCAAGCCTTCAACGCAAGTAGTTGTGTGGTGTGAGCAAAGTTCTTTTACCTCCAGGCCGGTGTCCTGCATCAGAGCCTCCACCTCCTTTGGAACAATGTCTGCCAGAAAATGAGCCCCACACCAATAAAGTCCAACACTCTTTATTCTTCCAATAACAGAGTATACACAACGGTTGAACTCCTTCTCTCGAGTAGAACAGACAAGGGGGGTGTGGGAACGAGTAGGCCCCAGACACAATGAACTCTCCACTTTCCTTCCTGAAAGTGGGTTGCGGTCTCCGCACGAGGGGGAATTTCCTTCCAGGCGGTCTCCGATGGGAGGCTCACCTGTCACCGGCAAGATGCTGCACCAGGTCTTCAAGCAAGTATCTCCCATCGGTCCATTACGCCTTCCGGATTCGGGTACCCACTCCTGGGGTTCCCTAGGACCTCCTTCCCTCGCGGAACTCAGTGTTGGGCACTGAGCTCCAGACCTCCATCCGAGTACCTCACCCCAGGCTAAAGGTGCCTGGGATGGAACACGACCTCCGAACGTCCTCTAGGCCTAGACCGCCTAGGACTCCAACACGACCACCGCCCTCAGGCTGAAGGTGCCTGGGACTCCGACCCCGTGACAAAGATGACCGGCCCCTTTATACCCTCCCCCAGCAAGCACGGCGGGTTCCCCGCCACACCATACCGCTGCCGAGAAAGAACAAAAAGGGGCATGGCACACAAGAATGGTTCAACCCTAGCCCAAGGTGACAGCGCCACCCACTGGGCTGCAGGGAACTGCACACTACTGGTGTCTCTGCCAGGTTTAAATGCACAGGGAAAAGTGCATGCCCGCTACAGAAAATTGTGCCATTCTGCATTGATCATTAGTTCGCATTGATAAAACAAGTAAACATGCCTGAAAGCACACACGGAAAGGTGTGAACCCTCCATTAGTGTTTAGCCACCACCCACAGAGAAAAGCAAGCTCCACATTGGACAGCAGACAACGCACATTCTATTCCATTTTGGCTAAAGGTTGGAATGGTTAAAGCCTCTGTCAGGTTATTATTGCTGTCTGTGTCCCTTTTGGGGATGTTTTACTTTACTTCCTGTTAGGACAAGATGTGATAGGGAATCTTTTCGACGGAGAAAGGAAAAAAATCATTTTTTATCTCAGCATGGAAGGGTTAGAACCTGTACTGCTGTTATTGCTATCTGTGCCCTCCAGTTCTTAAGGTCATCCACTCTATTGGGTTGATTTACTATAGGCAAATACACTGTGCACTTTGCAAAGTGCAGTTACACTCTGCAAGAGTAGTTCCAGAGCTTACTAAATAAGCAGAAGCTCTGCTGACTTCCATCATCCAATCATGTGCAAGCAAAATTTCATTTTTTTTTTCCTTGCACATGATTGGGTACTTTTTGAAAAGTGAAGGTTTACCACAGTCTTTTTGCCATAAGTAAATCACCCCCTACGGCTGTTACACAGTTACATTGTTGCCAAGGTTGAATAAACACACCAGTCCCTCTAGCTCAACCTGTGTGGGTGTGTGTATGTGTGTTGTTCTATCAAGTTAGGATGTAAGATAACAGCTAACCACACAGATAAAATACCATAGTTGCCAACAGTCCCTAATTGCCCGGGACATTCACGGAAAACCAACTTATGTCCCAGTCAGACCTTCTCCTGGGCAGAATCACGAAAACTAAGCTCTGTCACGGACAGTCAGCAGTGTAGTTCACTCAGTATTGCAAAACACTGCAGGGGCGCCGGGGTAACACAGAGGTTAATAGTAATAATACAGACTGACTCAGATTCTCCCCCTACCTCCTCCGTTTCAATGAAGTCAATATCTGAGGAGGTGAGGTGGAGCTTGCCTCTCAGGGAAAGGGTGGGACTCGGAGAAGGGGCGTTGCCAGCCTAGGAGGGGTAAAGATGAACATTCCAGGCTGCCTTGAGCCTTGAACTGCAACATTTGTGAAGCTGAGGTATGCTCAGTGCTGCATTTTGGGCTTTCTCTGCATCTCCATATCTGAGGGTAGATCAGGATGGCTGGGCTCCCTCTCTCTGCTTTTTTGTGAGGGAAGGGGGGGGAAGCGAGAAGCAGCTATTTGGTGTCTGGTGGGGATGGCCGTCAGTCATCTCCATTCTATATACACACACACTTCCATCCTACACACAGTCATCTCCATCCTACACACACAGTAGGGATGAGCCGAACACCCCCCGGTTTTGTTTGCACCAGAACATGCGAACAGGCAAAAAATTTACCCCTTGCCCATTCACATGGGGGGGGGGATCTGGGGCTTGTTAAAGGGGGCTTCCAGATTCTGATAAACCCTCTGCCCGCAGACCCCCAAAACCACCGGACAAGGGTTGTGGGGATGAGGCCCTTGTCCCCATCAACATGGGGACAAGGTGCTTTGATGGGGGACACCAAAGCACCCTCCCCATGTTATGGACAAGCGGCCTGGTATTGTTCAGGAAGACGGGGGGCGCTCGCTCGTCCCCCCCTATCCTGACCTGCCAGGTTGCTTGCGCGGAAAAGGTATGGTATGGATCTGGTATCTGGAATGGATCTGGTATGGTCTGGTATGGATTTTGGGGGGACGCCCACTCCATTTTGTTTTAACATTTTAGCACAGGGTTCCCCTTAAAATCCATACCAGACTGGAAGGGCCTGGTATGGATTTTGGGGGGACCCCAACGCCACTTTTTTTTTTTCATTTTGTCCAGTCCATACCAGACCTAAAGGGGGAAAAGGGCCTCATCCCATCCAGTGGTTGTTGGGGTCAGCGGGCAAGGGGCTTATCGGAATCTGGAAGCCCTCATATCCCACCCCCAGTGCATGCTGGGTCGGTGACGCCAGAAGGGGGCGGTGCCACCAGGTGACATAGCCAGGTGGTCCCGCCCCTTACCCATATAAGAACTGTCAAATGGCTTACCCTGCAGTAGGCTGCCAGCCTTCATGTTGGCGAGAGCGGTTTTTTTTTATGGGTGTGCTGTGATTTACTCATTGGTTGTCACGGACGCTGCGGCTTCCTGGCCCCGCTCCTCAACAACCAGCTTGTACTGCGCCCTGATTACCCAATCAGGGTGTAAAATGCACTGTGCAGCGTGCAGTGCACTGCAGAGCATTCGGTGGGGCAAATACTCGCCGAACACCCTGCAAATTGGAGTGTTCCCCGAATGGGGCGAACAGCCAATGTTTGGCCCAAGCTGATGCTCGGGCCGAACCGTTCGCCCAACTCTACCTACCAGCATACACATGTTTGGGCTGGTGTCCTTACTGTATATTTGTCTCTCTAATTTATCCCTATATCTTTGCTAGTATCACCCAATGTTTTCAGAACCAAATTACATAACCCTGTATAGAGCAGTGTGACTCCTCCCAGTCCTGTCACGCTTGCAACCTTCTAATTTTTTGGCAGCTGCAATTTTTAAAATAGAAAACCAGGTCGGGATAGCACTGTCCTATAGCAGACCCAGTTCCTGACCAAAAAAATGAAATCAGAACTTGCTTCACTTCCCTCAAATGCACTACTGGTTCCTTTCCCATCTCCTCCCATTAATGCTGATGAACAAATTAGGCAAGATGGTATAAGGATAAAATAAAAAATGGATGATGCAAAATATAACACAGATTTGCAAGCATGCACAATTTCTATCTTGCAATATCAAAATGTTTGCATAAAAAAAGATACATTAGCTTTGCTTAAGACCCGCTTCACACAGGGGCGACTCGTCAGGCGACTCAGCCGCCTGACAAGTCGTGTCCCGCTCTGTTCAATGGAACCATTCTAATAGGAGCGGCTCAAGTCGCTCCGACTTAGAAAAAGGTTCCTGTACTACTTTGGGGGCGACTCGGGGCGACTTGCATTGACTTCAATACAGAAGTCATTTTGCAAATCGCCTCTCAAGTCGTCTTGAGATCGCCTTGCCGAGTCGCCCCCAAAGTCGTGCCGTCCCAGTGTGAACTGGCTCTTAATATTCAATTATTTAATAGACATGTGCATTCGTTTTCATCCGAATGCATTTTCGTCCGAATTTCAGCTATTTTCGTTATCGTTTTAACAAACGAAAACGAAAGCACAGAATCCGAAAACCGAAAGATCTGACATAAACAAATGCTTTATTTTCGTTTTCGTTGCTACAACAGTTCGATATAGATAGGAGATTCGACGTGACGCTGACAATAACAATCTGTGTCTATCGAACCTGTGGTCGAATGTGCCTAACCTTAACTCTATTAGTCCAAGATTATTCTACATAGGAGAGAAAAGATTCGACATTATAGAGAGAAAAGATTCGACATAGGAGAGAAAAGATTCGACATTATAGAGAGAAAAGATTCGACATAGGAGAGAAAAGATTCGACATAGGAGAGAAAAGATTCGACATAGGAGAGAAAAGATTCGACATAGGAGAGAAAAGATTCGACATAGGAGAGAAAAGATTCGACATTATAGAGAGAAAAGATTCGACATAGGAGAGAAAAGATTCGACATTATAGAGAGAAAAGATTTGACATAGGAGAGAAAAGATTCGACATAGGAGAGAAAAGATTCGACATAGGAGAGAAAAGATTTGTTATTATAGAGAGAAAAGATTCGACATAGAAAGAAAAGATCACTGCTGGAATTGGGTGGGGGAAGTAAAATAAAAATAAAGTTGATGATGAATGTTATTGGCTGATTGTAACCAAAGAGGAGGAGCAGTAAAATAGCTAGAATGACGAAGATTCGACAAAGCATCGAAAGTTAGAAGATTCGACGGAGCAGATAAACTGTACGACGCTGCAATCGTACATTTCCGGTCAAATGCTCGGTCCATAGGCTATAGAAGAATTCTAATGTTGGTTGACTAGCAATAGTAATTAATAAATATAATTATTACTAGTCATACAACATTAGAATTCTTCTATAGCTTGTGGGCGGAACATTCGACCGGAAATGTATGATTGCAGCGTCGTACAGTTTCACTGCTCCGTCGAATCTTCTTTGAACATTCGACAGACACCATAAGCCTTTAATGACAGATTCAACCTTAATTAATTCAGATTTTCGGACGAATGCAATTTCTAACGAAAAACGAAATAAATAAAAACGAATTTCGGGAGTAACTAAATAAATTTATTTTTCGGACAAAAACGAAATTCCGAAACGAAATATTTCAGTGTGCACATGTCTATTATTTAAGTCTTTCAAAAGGACAATCTCTGTTTTTTCCAGCTACGACTTTCCACAACCCTGTACACAATGCCAAGTCAAGCTTTGAAGCGCTTTACAAAAATATGAAAGGATATTACCAATGACACTTCTCATATCCTTGACATGTCGAATTACTTTTTAGTTTAATTCATGTTTATTTACAGATAAGAAAGTTTGATATGGGAAGAGATTTAGTATTAGCAGAAGACAGAGAAGAACTTAGGGTCAGCTACTACTAAAAATAACATTTGGGATGCATTAGAACGCACACTTCCATAGAATCGCCACCTTCCTATAATGTAAACTTGGACGGTGCATGTTTGAGGACTGCTGGAAATAAAGATTCTTAGGTGGAAAATTTTCCACCTAATTTCCACCTAAAGCATAATAAACAGAAAATCTTGCTGTGCACCACTAAAGCCGACAAAAACATGTTGCCTAAGCTCAGTGGGCTTTTCAGAAAGGCGACACTGACAATACAATTTTCCTCTCATGCAAGATCAAAGACCCTTATAATCAGAGAGTTAATATTCTTACAAGGTGACTCAGGGAAAAGCAGTCAGCATTAAGCTGACCTTTTTTCTACCCACTGGCATTAGAAACTAATTCTAATGCTGATGGCATGTGCAGTAAGGGCAAATGGAAGTGACATCAGTATAGAATAAATTAACATAAATTCATTTAAAGTGGTTGTAAACCTCTGATATGAAATATGAACAAAGCATATCCTTCTATACTGTGTACTTGTATCAATTAAAAGCACTAAGTGTCACATCTGTCTGCTGCTCTGTTCCTCTGCTATCAGCATGAATTAATTCTGACGTTTTTTCCTGACACCAAGAGAAAAAAGGTGACAGGGGACAGATTGATAGCCTCAGCTCTGTTCTTGTGTGCTATGTGATGGGGGTGTAACGAGCCCCTTTCTCGCTCTGTTCCACTCTCCCGACACTCCTCTGCTACTATTGGATCATATTGCAGATAGCAACGTCTGATGGTTCGGTCATCCGATGCTCCGGGATTCAAGCTACAGCTATGTGACATTCTAATCCATTTGTGTTAGCTCAGAACAAACACCAGGCAGGCTGTATGTAAGTTCAAACAGGAATCTCAGTTTATTGGATGCACACACACACTTTTATACAGCAGTTTGAACACCCTGCCCCCAACAACCACTTTCCTATTGGTCAATTGTAAAGTACATTGTAGTTCCCAATTAGGTTCTCTTGGCCATGCAAATGAGGACTTGAAACAGGGTCAGCAGGGATTGGTCCGATAGCTTGAATAGGAGAACTGAGATGTGTATTGACACAGAAGCCCCAGGGGGTAATTAAAGTACATAAACAAACAGTCAAACACAGAACAATGCTTTTCTTCTTAGCCTTAAGACCGGGCAGAAATCCCACCACTGTGTAATAGATTCAAAGGAGAAATATTTCAGTATTCCAAGGTTCATGACAATACTCCATCCTGGGAAATAGTCCAACAGCCACAGTGGGACCCCGAACGGGTCAACTCAAGGATGTTGGAAAAGTAGTCTTAAGGTTCCAGGTCTGTCTGCCGGGATAACCCATCCGCATTCCTGTCTTGAGGCCCTGGCCCATAATCGGAAGGCAAGAGGCTAGCATTCAGTCCTCTCCAAAAGCGTCTGTCCCGACTAGGTCTGTCACAGGGGGCGTATCTCTTACCTCCAATCAGCTCTCAGATCTCTCCTCACTGAGCTCTGCAGAGTGTAACTTCAGCCCTCCGCCCCTTTTTTTCTGACAGCTCAGACAAGCTTATAAATGCTGGACTTTGAACAGATGTAGAGAAGAGAAGACTGCAGATAAACAGGTACAACTTATGTAGGGGGATTTGTTTCATCTCTGTGTATCACCTGAGGATAGTCCATTCACTGGGTATATGTAAGGGTTTACAACCACTTTAACCACTTGGCCTCTGGAAAATTTACCTCCTTCATGACCAAGCCATTTTTTGCGATATGGCACTGTATTATATTAAATGACAATTGCGTGGTTGTGCGACGCTGTACCCATATAGAATTTATATCCATTTTTCCCCACAAAGAGAGCTTTTTTTTTTTGCTATTTGGTCACCTCTGCAAAACTATATTTTTTACTTTCTGCTGTAACACACATCCAATAAAAATAAAAATTGAATTTCTTCATCAGTTTAGGCCATTTTGTATTCTGCTACATATTTTTAGTAAAAAAATCCCAATAAGCGTATATTGATTATGCAAAAGTTATAGTGTCTACAAACTATGGGATATTTTTATTTATTACTAGTAATGACGACTTATAGCGGAACTGCGATATTGCCGTGGACAAATTGGACACCAACTGACACGCATGACACATTTTGGGGACCAGTGACACTAATACAGTGATCAGTTCTAAAAAAATATGTACTCTCACTGTACTAATGACACTGCCTGGGAAGGGGTTAACATCAGGGGCAATGAAAAGGGTTACGGTAAATGTGTTCCTAGCCAGTGCTTGTATACTGTGAACTGTATACTAAGGCAGCCCTCAAAATTTGCACTCGCCTACTCGCATTTGGCGTTTAGCCTGTGCCCCAGCCACGCACAGGCTCGCAGCACAGCCATTTCAATACACACACAGTCAGCCGCCTAGGACCGCCCCTCTTTACCTCTTGCCAAACATCCCCGCCCAGGCACACAGACCCTGCTGTTCAATAGGCATGAAAGAGCCTCCTGGGATCGCCCCTCGCCTCCGTTCTGCTGCAATCCCCACCCAGACACACAGCCCGTACACTTCAATATACATTTAAGAGCCGCCTGGGACCGCCCCTCTCAAACTCCCTCCTGCACATCCCTGCCCAGGCACACAGACCATGCTGTTCAATAGGCATAAAAGAGCCGCCCGGGACCACCCCCCTCCACCTCCGTTCTGCTGCACACCCCCACCCAGGCACACAGACCATACACTTCAATAAGCATTAAAGAGCCGCTTGGGACCGCCCCACTCCACCTCCCTCCTGCTGCACATCTAAGGAGTGGGCGGTCCTAAGTGGGCAGGCTCAAACCGTCTCGGTCTGCCCTCAATGTGCACAGTGATGACTGACCCCCATGGCTGCAAAATGGTAAATATGACAGTGTGATGTTAGGCATGGGTACAATGGGGGATTTAACAAGATGTGTGCTGGGAGGTGGTATTGAGAGTAAGCATGTGCTGGGTTGGGGGCGGGGGGGTATGGTGCTATCTGGAGGCATAGATGTCATGGAGGTCTGAATCATATCTGTGCCTGTTCCACCCCCCTTTCTAATCCATCATACCTATGCCTTCACCACCACCCCCCCTTCAGTATGATAAATTGGGGGGGGGGGAGTGGTGGTGGAATTGGAGGCATAGGTATGATGAATTGGGGAGAATATTGAAAGCATAGCTGCGCTGGATTGGGGGGGGGGGGAGATTGGAGGCATAGGTGTTCTGGAGAGGGAAGGTCAGAAGATGAGGTGTGCTGGGGGGGGGGGTCATTAAAAGCACAGATGGAGGGGGGTATTGGAGGCAGAGATATGCTGGGAAGAGGAATTAGAGGTAGAGGTGTAGTGGGGGAGGCGTTGGAGGTAGAGGCGTACTGGGGAGGCGTTGGAGGTAGAGCTGTACTGGGGGGGCATTGGAGGTAGAGGTGTACTGGGGGGGCGTTGGAGGTAGAGGCGTACTGGGGGAGGCGTTGGAGGTAGAGGCGTACTGGGGGAGGCGTTGGAGGTAGAGGCGTACTGGGGGAGGCGTTGGAGGTAGAGGCATACTGGGGGAGGCATTGGAGGTAGAGGCGTACTGGGGGAGGCGCTGGAGGTAGAGTTGTACTGGGAGAGGCGCTGGAGGTAGAGTTGTACTGGGAGAGGCGTTGGAGGTAGAGGCGTACTGGGGGAGGCGCTGGAGGTAGAGTTGTACTGGGAGAGGCGCTGGAGGTAGAGTTGTACTGGGAGAGGTGTTGGAGGTAGAGGCATACTGGGGGAGGTGTTGGAGGTAGAGGTGTACTGGGGGAGGTGTTGGAGGTAGAGGCGTACTGGGGGAGGTGTTGGAGGTAGAGGCGTACTGGGGGAGGTGTTGGAGGTAGAGGCATAATGGGGGGAGGTGTTGGAGGTAGAGGCGTAATGGGGGGAGGTGTTGGAGGTAGAGGCATACTGGGGGGAGGCGTTGAAGGTAGAGGCGTACTAGGGGGAGGTGTTGGAGTTAGAGGCGTACTGGGGGGAGGTGTTGGAGGTATAGGCGTACTGGGGGGGAGGCGTTGGAGGTAGAGTTGTACTGGGGGAGGCGTTGGAGGTAGAGGCATACTGGGGGAGGCGTTGGAGGTAGAGGTGTACTGGGGGAGGTGTTGGAGGTAGAGGCATACTGGGGGAGGTGTTGAGGTAGAGGCGTAATGGGGGGAGGTGTTGGAGGTAGAGGCGTAATGGGGGAGGTGTTGGAGGTAGAGGCGTACTGGGGGGAGGTGTTGAAGGTAGAGGCGTACTGGGGGGAGGTGTTTGAGGCAGAGGCGTACTGGGGGGAGGTGTGGGAGGTAGAGGCATACTGGGGGAGGCGAAACAAAACCTAATACTGAATAAAGCATTTAACAGTGTCATTTCATGAGATAATTTACGAGGGCGTGTTTAGGGGCGGAATTAGGGGCGGGGCAGTTTAGGGTTTGGGTGGAGGAACTGGTGGCGAGTAACTCTTAAGACCTGGCTAGTAGCTCAGGACTTAAAATTTTGAGCCCTGTACTAAGGTGCTTTTACAAAGGGAAGGCTTAGATCTGCCCTTGCTTTGCAGGAACACCGTATCAATACTTTCCCTACTGACAGAACGGTGATCTGCCTTGTTTATATAGGCAGATCCACGTTCTGCCTGTGTACCAAACAATCAGCAGGTGCCGGCGGACATTGAGTGTGATCACAGTGGGAGTGGGCCGCCGGCGCCCCAGACACGGAAGTGTCAGATCACGTACTAGATACGTGATCTGGTACAGAGCGGCCACCCTGCTGCATTACATCTACGGTGGACAGTTCACAAGTGGTTAAGTATTAAAGTTATAACCACCAGTTACTATTATATAAGTGTTTCATGTCTACAGTAAATGTTACCCATTTCCAGTGTACAGGTCCTATTAAAGTAGAACTAACCTTTTCTTTTCATTTTAGACAGAGCAAGGGAGGGTTATAACCCCTCTCAGGTTTTTTTTGGTATCTGTGTCCCATTGGGGAGATTTCCCTTCACTTCTGGTCTCAGCCAAACAGGAAATGAGAGGAAATCCCACCAGGGTTACCAGAACTAGTGTCCCCAGTGGAAGATTTCCCCTCTATTACTGTTCTGGGGACAACCCAGAATTCTGGATTTTCTTTTCTTTGCACTTTTGATGATATCAGTAAACAGGGCAAATAGAGAGGGTGAATCTTCCTGATGGGGGCACAGACGGCAATAAGAACCTGATATATGTTATAATCCCGCTACACTTAATCCAAAAACTACACTAAAAAACGGTATAATTGAAAGTTATGATATTTACCACCTGCCTGCTAAAATAGCCATGCTTTATTATACTGTTTTCTCCAGAAACGTATCCAAAAGTTCATACTCCAATCTCTCTGATGGTTGTGAGCAGGGATGAGCCGAACACCCCCCTGTTCGGTTCGCACCAGAACCTGCGAACAGACAGAATGTTCGCGCAAACTTTAGAACCCTATTAAATACAATGGACTCGAACGTTCGAAATCTAAAGTGCTAATTATAAAGGCTAATATGCAAGTTATTGTCCTAAAAAGTGTTTGGGGACCCGGGTCCTGGCCCAGGGGACATGTATCAATGCAAAAAAAGGTTTAAAAAATAGACGTTTTTATGGGAGCGGTGAGTTTAATAATGCTTAAAATGAAACAATAAAAGCGAAATATTCCTTTAAATTTCGTACCTGGGGGGTGTGTATGATATGCATGTAAAGTTGCGCATGTTTCCCGTGCTTAGAACTGTCTCTGCACAAAGTGTCATTTCTGAAGGAAAAAAAGCCATTTAAAACTCACTCGCGGCTATTAATGAATTGTCGGCTTTTATCAATACATAGAAAAGTCATTGATAAAAAAATAAAAAAAAGCATGGGGGTTCCCCCAAATTCCATTACCAGGCCCTTTAGGTCTGGAATGGATATTAAGAGGAACCCCGCCGCAAATTTTAAAAAAAATGGAGTGGGGTTCCCCTTAAATATCCATACCAGGCCCTTGAGATCTGGCATGGATTTTAAGGGGAACTCCACCCCAAATTTTAAAAAACATGACGCGGAGTCCCCCCAAAAATCCATACCAGACCCTTATCCGAGCACGCAACCTGGCCGGCCACAGGGGAAGAGGGGGGGACGAGAGAGCGGCCCCCCCTCCCTCCTGAACCGTACCAGGCCACATGCCCTCAACATGGGGAGGATGTCCCCATGTTGATGGGGACAAGGGCCTCATCCCCACAACCCTTGCCCGGTGGTTGTGGGGGTCTGCGGACGGCAGGCTTATCGGAATCTGGAGACCCCTTTAACAAAGGGGACCCCCAGATCCCGCCCCCCCTATGTGAATTGGTAAGGCCTACCATTTCACGAAGAAAGTGTCAAAAAATGTAAATAAAAACACACACACCTTGAAAAAGTCCTTTATTAAAAAAAAATTAAAAAAAAAAAAAAAAAAAAACATTCCAGCGATGAAATCCAGTGTCCCGCGGCGATCCCGATGTCCAGCGCTGTCCGTCATTGGTTGTGCCTGTGCAGACCTGATAGGGAACTTCCTCCGCTGTGTTTTAAATGTATAGACCCGCCCCTTCTAAAGTTCCCCATCAGGTCCGCTCAGCGGACCAGATGCGGAACATGAGAAGGGGCGGGTCTATTCATGTATTACACAGCAAACGAAGTTCCCCATCAGGTCCGCCCCCTCTGTATGTCCGACCCCGCCTACGTCATTGGCCTGAGCGGGAAACTTCCTTCACTGTGTAATTTAAATTTACACAGTGAAGGAAGTTTCCCGCTCAGGCCAATGACGTAGGCGGGGTCGGACATACCGAGGGGGCGGACCTGATGGGGAACTTCGTTCGCTGTGTAATACATGAATAGACCCGCCCCTTCTCTCGTTCCGCATCTGGTCCGCTGAGCGGACCTGATGGGGAACTTTAGAAGGGGCGGGTCTATACATTTAAAACACAGCGGAGGAAGTTCCCCATCAGGTCCGCACAGGCACAACCAATGACGGACAGCGCCGGACATCGGGATCGCCGCGGGACACTGGATTTCATCGCTGGAATGTTTTAATTTTTTTTATAATTTTTTTATTTTTTAATAAAGGACTTTTTCAAGGTGTGTGTGTTTTTATTTAAATTTTTTTACACTTTCTTCGTGAAATGGTAGGGGTACAATGTACCCCTTACCAATTCACATAG
This sequence comes from Rana muscosa, assembly GCA_029206835.1. NCBI lineage: Eukaryota > Metazoa > Chordata > Amphibia > Anura > Ranidae > Rana > Rana muscosa. Next base: position 175,613,732 of record CM055124.1, read on the forward strand.
GGGGGGGGGGTGGGATCTGGGGGTCCCCTTTGTTAAAGGGGTCTTCCAGATTCCGATAAGCCCCCCGCCCGCAGACCCCCACAACCACCGGGCAAGGGTTGTGGGGATGAGGCCCTTGTCCCCATCAACATGGGGACATCCTCCCCATGTTGAGGGCATGTGGCCTGGTACGGTTCAGGAGGGAGGGGGGGGGCGCTCTCTGGTCCCCCCCTCTTCCCCTGCGGCCGGCCAGGTTGCGTGCTCGGATAAGGATCTGGTATGGATTTTTGGGGGGACTCCGCGTCATTTTTTTTAAATTTGGGGTGGAGTTCCCCTTAAAATCCATGCCAGATCTCAAGGGCCTGGTATGGATATTTAGGGGGAACCCCACGCCATTTTTTTTTAAATTTGCGGCGGGGTTCCTCTTAATATCCATTCCAGACCTAAAGGGCCTGGTAATGGAATTTGGGGGAACCCCCATGCTTTTTTTTATTTTTTTATCAATGACTTTTCTATGTATTGATAAAAGCCGACAATTCATTAATAGCCGCGAGTGAGTTTTAAATGACTTTTTTTCCTTCAGAAATGACACTTTGTGCAGAGACAGTTCTAAGCACGGGAAACATGCGCCACTTTACATGCATATCATACACACCCCCCAGGTACGAAATTTAAAGGAATATTTCACTTTTATTGTTTCATTTTAAGCATTATTAAAATCACTGCTCCTAAAAAAACGTCAGTTTTTAAAACTTTTTTTTGCATGGATACATGTCCCCTGGGGCAGGACCCCGGTCCCCAAACACTTTTTAGGACAATAACTTGCATATAAGCCTTTATAATTAGCACTTTAGATTTCTCCCATAGACTTTTCGAATTTGCCGCGAACACCCCAAATTGTTCGTTGTTCGGCGAACGGGCGAACAGGCAATGTTCGAGTCGAACATGAGTTCGACTCGAACTCGAAGCTCATCCCTAGTTGTGAGCGTGCAATACCACCACTCCCATTCCAAGACAACCAACCCTGTCTTTCTACTAAGCCCACTTTAGATTATTACAACTTCATTAAATGGCCTCCAGAACCAAACAGATGAGTTTGGACTGGTTGTTACCCAGCATAGTCTTACTAATGCGTGCATACTGGTCGATATTAGCCCTTTATGGCTTTTTTTCCCATAAGGCCATACTTCATAAACCTCTGAGTATTTCCATGAAGCAAAAGTAGGACTAGTCCAATTTCTTGGGAAACATGCCAATTTATAACTAAATAAAAGACATAGGGGTAAAGCGTGGTTGACATCATTGTATGCTCTACTGCTGATTGTCAAAAAATCCCATAAATGGATACATTGCAGGTGATATTTCAAACACTTTACTCTTCAAGTCAGGAATCATAGCGCCGGGAGAGAAAAAGAGACAAGATTCATACCTGCTTTCAGCTGATCTAAAATTTTCATGACTGCCTTAAGCTGCTGTTGGTGGCCATCTGCGTGTTTTACTGCCTCCTCTTCTTTACCCTCAATGTTCTTAAGGATGGACCGGTGTTCCTGCTCCAGACGTACTCCCTGGGCTTTGAATTCTTCAATTTCTTTTTTGATCTGTGGAATACAGACACTTTTCACCTGTCTGTATGTCTAAACCCAGAGGCTTGCTCAAAGATGCAACCAGTGAAAGGTGTCATGTTTTAGTGATACATGTGTTTTGACACCGACTGTCTTGATAGTTACATTTCCAGTCAACACAAAGGCTACAGAAACCGTATTGGAAGTGAAATGGTTATACATTAATTAGGAAAAAAAAAGGTTATATACATATATACACACAGTATCTCACAAAAGTGAGTACACCCCTCACATTTTTGTAAATATTTTATTATATCTTTTCATGTGACAACACTGAAGAAAATACACTTTGCTACAATGTAAAGTAGTGAGTGTACAGCTTGTATAACAGTGTAAATCTGCTGTCCCCTCAAAATAACTCAACACACAGCCATTAAGGTCTAAACCGCTGGCAACAAAAGTTAGTACACCCCTAAGTGAAAATGTCCAAATTGGGCCCAATTAGCCATTTTCCCTCCCCGGTGTCATGTGACTCGTTAGTGTTACAAGGGCTCAGGTGTGAATAGGGAGCAGGTGTGCTGAATTTGGTGTTATCGCTCTCACTCTCTCATACTGGTCACTGGAAGTTCAACATGGCACCTCATGGCAAAGGACTCTCTGAGAATCTGAAAAAAAGAATTTTTGCTCTACATAAAGATGGCCTAGGCTATAAGAAGATTGAAAAGACCCTGAAACCGAGATGCAGCACGGTGGCCAAGACCATACAGGGGTTTAACAGGACAGGTTCCACTCAGAACACAGGCCTCGCCATAATTAACCAAAGAAGTTGAGTGCACGTGCTCATTGTCATATCTAGAGGTTGTCTTTGGGAAATAGACGTATGAGTGCTGCCAGCATTTCTGCAGAGGTTGAGGGGTGGGGAGTCAGCCTGTCAGTGATCAGACCATACACCGCACACTGCATCAAATTGGTCTGTATGGCTGTCATGCCAGAAGAAAGCCTCTTCTAAGATGATGCACAAGAAAGCCCGCAAACAGTTTGCTAAAGACAAGCAGACTAAGGACATGGATTACTGGAACCATGTCCTGTGGTCTGATGATTCCAAGATAAACTTTTTTGGTTCAGATTGTGTCAAGCATGTGTAACGGCAACCAGGTGAGGAGTACAAAGATAAGTGTGTCTTGCCTACAGTCAAGCATGGTGGTGGGAGTGTCATGGTCTGGGGCTACATGAGTGCTGCCGGCACTGGGGAGCTACAGTTCATTGAGGGAACCATGAATGCCAACATGTACTGTGACATACTGAAGCAGAGCATGATCCCTTCCCTTCAGAGACTGGGCCACAGGGTAGTATTCCAATATGATAACGACCCCAAACACACCACCAAGGCGACCACTGCCTTGCTAAAGAAGCTGAGGGTAAAGGTGATGGACTGGCCAAGCATTTCTCCAGATCTAAACCCTATTGAGCATCTGTGGGGCATCCTCAAACAGAAGGTAGAGGAGCGCAAGGTCTCTAACATCCACCAGCTTCCCGATTTCATCATGGAGGAGTGGAAGAGGACTCCAGTGGCAACCTGTGAAGCTCTGGTGAACTCCATGCCCAAGAGGGTTAAGGCAGTGCTGGAAAATAATGGTGGCCACACAAAATATTGACACATTGGGCCCAATTTGGACATTTTCACTTAGGGGTGTACTCACTTTTGTTGCCAGCGGTTTAGACATTAATGGCTGTGTGTTGAGTTATTTTGAGGGGGCAGAAAATTGACACTGTTATACAAGCTGCACACTCATTACTTTACTTGTAGCAAAGTGTCATTTCTTCAGTGTTGTCACATGAAAAGATATAATAAAATATTTACAAAAATGTGAGGGGTGTACTCACTTTTGTGAGATTCTGTATATATACAGTATATACAGACAACAGAGCACAGCCATTTAAAGGAATCTAATAGTTGGAAAGAAAGGAATAGACTTTACGCAATTAGGGTTACTAAGTTTGTTTTTAGTAGTGATGTCTTTTTATCAACTATTCTGAGTCAGTTTATAGAAGTTAAAAGCAAATAATTTGTGCGTTTGTGTGTGTATATCAATATCTATAGATAAAGATTTATATCTATATACTGTATCTATATCTATATCTCTTCAAGGTGGGGTGAACAGCACACAGCAGTCTACTAATGCATGCAATCAGGCCTTCCCATTCGGCCATATATAGAAATCAGTAAAGGGATTGCTGCACTTAAAATCATTTATTTCAAAGATTGGATCTGGTATGATATGCTATTCACTTGTATGTGATTATCTTTGAAATAAATGATTTTAAGTGCAGCAATCCCTTCACTGATATCTCTATATATCTATATATCTATAGCAATATCTATAGATATATGGATATATATCTATAGATACCGGTATATATCTATATATACACACTATATTACCAAAAGTATTGGGACACCTGCCTTTACACACACATGAACATTAATGGCATCCCAGTCGTAGTCCATAAGGTTCAATGTTGAGTTGGCCCGCCCTATAACAGTTTCAACTCTTCTGGGAAGGCTGTCCACAAGGTTTAGAAATGTGTCTATGGGAATGTTTAACCATTCTTCCAGAAGCGCATTTGTGAGGCCAGGCACTGATGTGGACGAGAAGGCCTGGCCCGCAGTCTCACTCTACTTCATCCCAAAGGTGTTCTATTGGGTTAAGGTCGGGACTCTGTGCAGGCCAGTGAAGTTCCTACACCCCAAAATCGCTCATTACACACTAAACTGAGCATGCGCAGAGTGCCCTCAAGGCTCTGTCTTATCAGGAGATGGATTGGGGACAGTGAAAGAATGGGAGGATCAGAGAAGATAGAATCGAACAGCCTATATGTGGAGGATTAACCCCTTAGGTCCCACAGTGAGTATAACAAGAATGCTTTACTGCATATAAAGACTGATTTTACTGTTGTGGGTTTAGTAACACTTTAACGATAACCAATGTACACCACCAAAAAAGTTTAAAAAGTAATTTAGTAATGTTTAGCACAAAAATAAAAATAAAACAGGTTTCATCTGTACTTATATCTGGCATCTAGATGTGTTTAGGTTACATTAAGATTAGTGTTATATGTGGAAACTCAGAAGGAAGCATTTCTTCTTTGCTTTTCTAGAAAAGCACACATTTCAATCCTACAACAGCCCATTATGATTCATGGACCAGATGAACAAGAGTGTTTGTTACCCTGCAACACCCAAAAAATGTTACTTCCTGATATAATGCTTATCCCAAAAAAAAAAATATATATATAAAAACGAATTTATTCATCAGTTTAGGCCGATATATATATTCTTCGACATATTTTTGGTAAAAAAATCACAATAGGCGTATATTGATTGGTTTGCGCAAAAGTTTAAGCGTCTACAAACTATGGGATAGATTTAAGGACTTTCATTTATTAATTTTTTTACTGGTAATGTCGGCGATCTGCGATTTTTTGCGGGACTGTGACATTGCGGTGGACAAATCTGACCTCAAATTACACTTTTTGGGGACCAGTGACATTATTACATTGATCAGTGCTATAAAAATGAACTGAACAATGTAAAAATGACACTGGCAGGGAAGGGGTTAACACTAGGGGGAGATCAAGGGGTTAAGTGTGTTATAACTGTAGGGGGGATGGGCTGCCTGGGACATGACAAGAGATCACTGTTCCCAGTCACTGGCAACAGAAGATCTCTGACATGTCATCTGGCAGAACAGGGAATCAGCTTGTTTACATAGGCAGTTCCCCGTTCTGCCTCTGTACACCGTGATTGTGGGTCGCCGGGGGAAATCGAGTCCACCGGACCCGCGGGCACGCTCCTGTGGCGTGCGCGCGTACGCCGCTAATTCCGATGCAAAGACCGGCTCTTCTGCGCAAACCGGCGGTTTGCGCAGGAGAGCCGACCTAACACAGTATAATGACGGCGACTGGTCGGCAATCAGTTAATGAACAGTTTCGTTTATAAATTAGACCGTGGTAACATTGGGCACAACTTCAGCAGAAAAAAATATGCTGCTAACATTAGTAAACAGATGTTTTTAGATATTTTTACATTTCTTCAGGTACTTACTGGTTTCCAGGCCTAGGTAAATGGCATGCATCCCAGGAGTCTTCAATAGAGGAGGAGGGGTTTTCTCAGCTAAGCACACCTTCCTGTCTGCATGCCTGAGCTAAGATCAGATGGATTCCAGGCAGGGCCATCTTTTCCATTGGGCACGCTGGGCAGTTGCCCGGGGGCCACACTTGCCTGGGGGGCCCCACCGGCTGCCCAGCGACCTCAGTAAAAAATGGTGGGAAGCGGCGGGTCAGAACTGTGCATGCACAGTTTGCGGAAATCGCAGAGAAGATCCGATACTCCACGAGTGCTGCCTCTGTCTGTCCGCCGATGATGATGTTAGCCACACCCGCCAGACTTTAAAAAAAAAAGCAGGAGGAGCTGAGGGTGAATGGACAGAGTAGAGTTGTCAGAGCAGACAGCACAGCAGGCTTGAAGCAGAGTGCGGCGGAGTCGGACCCCTGTCGGCAGTGGCGGTTTTCGTGAGCCTGTAACCTGCCCAGCCACCAGCCAGTACAGACACGGAGTGCCCTGGTCGGTGTCGTACAGTGAGTGGCTGTCTGGCTGACTGTGCAGCTTGCACAAAGAGATCGGGGGGTGGTCTGTTGCTCTGATGTAAGTGGGAACTCTGATGTAAAGAGAAAGCAGTGGACTCTGATATAAGGTGGTCTCTGGTCACCAGAGCCCTCCTTACATCAGTGTTTCCCCTTACATCATGATCTGCAGCGTTCCCCTTTACATAAGAGTTCCCTTTCACTGTAAGGAGGAATCCTGCAGACTCTGATGTAAGAGGGAACTCTGTGCTGGCTGGGTTATAGTAACCTAACCTTCATGTCAATGAAGAAATGTTTTTTTTTTTGTTTAACATAAACACATTGCTAATAGCACGATCTATATGTTTATAGTTTGAATACTGACATTTGCACTGTTTGGCACTGAAAACTGTAATTTTAGGTACCTTTTTTCAGTGGCAGTAAAAAATGTGGTTCTGCCAGTAAATGTCATGATTTTTGTCAGTAAAAAATTCTCGTGCGTGATTGTGTAGACAGGGCCCCAGTGCACCGTATTGCCCGGGGGCCTATAATGCTCTTAAGATGACACTGATTCCAGGAAGTAAATGCTACATTAATTATCTGCCCTTACTCAAGATGCCCTTGGCCAGAAATGCTAGAGGGTGTGTTTCCAAAGTGATTTCTCAGCAAAATAAAACATGGAAAGATGGATGGATGGGCAAGTTTGATTTGAATATTAAAAATTAATTAAACAGCATTTTTGATTTGTGGTGATTAGATGCAGCGTAGTTCCGCTTTAAGATGGTTACTCTTTTCTAGTTATAAACACATCAAGTTACTGTATATAACTTTGTTTTTCATGTTTGATTTGCATTGCGTACGCGAATGGTAAGACTTTTGAATATATAGATATATTTCCAGAATTCATGAGTATTTATTAGTATGTATTGTCTCCAGCAAGCTGAGATCAAACACATTGCTTCTTGGCTGGCTAACGGCCATATGTAACAATAATTGACAAATAAATCCATAATAAAACTGCCTGATTATGGGAAATATACTCTGACAAGATCTGTGGATGCTGACAAACATGCACTGTAAAATTGTTCTATTGTTAAGATACATTTCAGGTATATTTTCCTGGAATTGGACCTTATTGTATATCAGAGTTGTCCCCCGCTCAGGAACCCACGCTGCTCATCTTTTTGCAGAGTTTGCAGAGTTTCTCAGTAAAAGCAATTCCAGTCTGGATATCTATTGCTTTAACGTGTATCCGGGGACCTGGGGACCTCTGGGCCCCTTACAAAAAAAAAAATTATAAAAAAAAAAAAGGGGGGTTGCCATCCGGGGCCCTGCGGACCTTTGGGCCCCTTACAAAAAAAAAAGAAGAGGGGTTGCCATCCGGGCCCCTGGGGACCTCCGGACCCCTTACATGTGTACTGCCTGTACCCCCCTGATGGCGGTTCTGGGTCCAGCTAACATAGTTCCTGTCTTAGGGGGGCAATGCTTACTAAGGCCCCATACACTATTAGATTTTTGTCTTCAGATTTACCAAAACCATATAATATGAGGTCAAACCTTAAGAGTTTTAATTTGTATGCAATCAGGCAGGCCCTTGCACTACATGGTTTTGGTAAATCTAAAGACCAAAATCTGCAGAAAATGTGTGTAGGCCCTGTATGGGGCCTTACTGTGGATCAGCAGCGTTGTCACCCCCAAGCTTCCCACTACCAATTTGGACTACAGAACACATTATATGTGCCACATTTCCATAATATAGAAGGTAGGTGTTTTGTGGACGCTGTCTCCCCGCAGGGATGTAGTCCCAAGGGAGGGGGCGAGCACGCTGACTAACCCTCAGCCAGAACAGCTCGGATGATGGGGGCAAGCTTACAGGAGGAACAGGAAGTGAGAAATTCAGACAAAGAAAAAAAAATTTTAGAAGGGAAATCGAAGGAAAAGGTAAGTGAACCAACAATGCACTAGCTTAAAGGAACCTATTTAGAAAATAAAAAATGAACTTTACAACCCCTTTAAGAAAAGGCCAAACTCAAGTAGGAAAAAACACCCCCACTGCCAAGATCTGTGTGTCTAGAAGACTCAAGTGATGTAAACCCAGCCCTGGTAATATCTCCTGGAAGGCGTTAGAGTGATCAAACCAATTCTCACCTCTGTAATTAGTTCCATCAGTCTCTCTGTTTCGTTATTCTGCTCGTTAACGTAATTAAATAGGGCAAAGTTGCGATCCTCCACTGCAAGTAAAACAGGAAAAAATAATATTGTATGAATTTCATTAGAGGTATTCTTTCTCAAACAAGCAATAAATAGGGCACATGCACAGTCTGAGGTACAAATTTGCTCTAGCGCAAATTTGCTTTTGTTTTTCCATGCATGGGGCGGTTGCACGCATGAGCATATGATGTATCATTGGTGCTCAACCTGTGGCCCTCCAGCTGTTTCAGAACTACAATTCCCATGAGGCATTGCAAGCTACTGACTGTTACAAGCATGACTCCCAAAGGCATGATGGGACTTGAAGTTCTGCAACAGCTGGAGGGGCACAGGTTGAGCACCCATGATTGTATTCCCTCTTCAGGGAATATGCCATGTGCGTATAAATGGTAAGCATCAGGGTTTACCCGAATATGACCATTCACTACTGTGGCTGCTTGTATGTGCCATGCATGGAAAAATGTCAGGATTTTTACACATACACTATATTACCAAAAGTATTGGGACACCTGCCTATACACGCACATGAACTTTAATGGTATCCCAGTCTTAGTCCGCAAGGTTCAATATTGAGTTGGCCCAACCTTAGCAGCTATAACAGCTTCAATTCTTCTGGGAAGGCAGCCCACAAGGTTTAGGAGTGTTTGACCATTCTTCCAGAAGCGCATTTGTGAGGTCAGGCACTGATGTGGATGAGAAGGCCTGGCTTGCAGTCTCACTCTTATTTATCCCAAAGGTGTTCTGTCGGGTTGAGGTCAGTACTCTGTTCAGGCCAGTCAAGTTCCTTCACCCCAAATCCCGGATTATGGTGTGGAGTTGTTTTTCAGGGAGTTGGCCTCAGCGTTCCAGGACATTTTGGTCAATTTCATGTTCCCAACTTTGTGGGAAGAGTTTGGGGATGACCCCTTCATGTTCCAACGTGAATGCGAACCAGTGCACAAAGCAAGGTCCATATAGACATGGATGGGCGAGTTTGGGGTGAGGGAACTTGACTGGCCTGCACAAAGTCCTGACCTCAACCCAACAACCCGTGGCAAGTCCGGTCCTACAGGGCACCAAGCTCCTCCAAATCTTTGGTGCCAAAGGATGGAAATTTGAGAGCTTTTCTGTGTCTAAATCCTTCCCTAGTAAAGGGAAAGGTTAAACCTCTTACCTGTTCACTTAAAGTAATACTAAACACACACTGTCTTTTTACATCGTCCCTTTTCTTTCTGTATGTGGATGATGGCACTGTAATTATTTTAATAAAAAATATAAGTGCCTTTTTTTTAATCGTTATACAGCTGTCACATGACCCAGATCTTTCCCAGCCGGTCTGCAGAGAAACATAAACAGGAGGAGCCTATAGTCCTTTGGAATACAGAGTAAAAATAAATAAATACATAAATAATATCAATAAACAATTTTAAATTGGCATACAAATATATATTTGAAATCAAATCTTTATTATTTTGTGTAAATAGCATGGTGTGGGGGGATTTCTGCCAGTCACAGGCTGTGTCACGCTCCTCCAGCATGTGTCTTATAGAATAAGAGGGAGATGAAGCCTCCATCAGTCTACATGTAATATTGCACCCCCATTGTGTTTAGCTGGTTAGTGGACATGGAGGAGAAGGGAGGAAGTGAGCTGTCATTTACTACTGTGTATACACCCACATGTGTCTATAGTTAAATGTGCTGCTCAGATGTGATAGAGAGGAAATGCTCAGCATAGCTTTTTATGATGTGGGTTTAGTGACCCTTTAACTGTATATACAAGTATAAAGAACAAAAAATGTATTAACTACTTTATTAGAATAGTTAAAAGCAGCTTGAAGTGCACTTTTTAATTATTTTGCCGCGTACACACGATCGATTTTTTTGACGGTGAAAACACCGTTGAGAAAATCGACGTGAAAAACGAGGAACAGCTTGTTCCCCCCACACACAGCCGTTTTAAATGACATTTTTTTTTTGGTTGAAAAAAACGACCGTGTGTGGGCTCCCCGGCATTGTTTCCCTATGGGAAAACTGCAGCGGAAAAAAACTACGGGAATCACGACGAGAAAAATTAGAGCATGTTCTAATTTTTCTCGTCGTGATTAATGCCGTTTTTCCCATCGAGAAAAACGACAAAATGCCCACAGACGATCGTTTTTCTCGTCCAAAGGAAAAAATGTAATTTTTCTAGACGGGAAAAATGATCGTGTGTACGTGGCATTTGTCTGGCACCAGACCCCTTTCCATCGAAAAAATACTACTACTACCACTAATAATATATGGTGTCTCCAAAGTTAAAACTGGAGAAGCTTCGTACTCTGGAGGTTTCCGTTCTCCTCAGTATTGAGTACAGGACTGTCGGATTCTGGAAGATACTATGTTCCAGATGTTTTATCGATTCGCATACAATGTTACTTATGAATGAAAGTTTTTATTTATTTAGAAAAAGTGTCAAACTAAGGCCAGCTTATATTTGAAGATGTACGCACAGGGCCGCCATCAGGGGGGTACAGGCAGTACACCTGTAAGGGGCCCGGAGTTCCCCAGGGCCCCGAATGTCAACCCCTCCCCCTTTTTCCTTTTTTTTAATAATTTTTTTTTTATTAATTTTTTTATTTACTGTATTTATTGGCATATAACACTCACTTTTTTACCCTGAAAATAGAGGGTAAACTGTGCCTGCGTGTTATACGGAGGGGGCTGTGGAAAGTTTTTTCCCTGAAACTTCCCTCTTAAAGTTAGGGTGCGTGTTATACGCCTGTGCGTGTTATACGCTGATAAATACGGTAATTTTTTATTTATTTATTTATGTTATTTATTTATTTTTTGTAAGGGGCCCAGAGGTCCCCAGAGCCCCGGATGGCAACCTCCCTTTTTTTTAAAATAAAAATTATTATTATTTTTTATTTTATTTATTTTTTTCAATTATTTTTTGTAAGGGGCCCAGAGGAGGTCCCCAGGGCCCCGGATGGCAACCCCCCTTTTTTTTTGGTCTTTTTTTTTTTTTGTGTTTGTCAGCACCCAAAGCCCCCCCGACCTCAACAATTCGCAGCGGCAGCACCCCCCCCCCGCTTCTCATCTCGTGGCACCCCCCCGCTTCTCAATTTGCGGCAGCCCCCCCTCGCTTCTCAATCCATGGCGGCAGCACCCCCCCCCCAGTTCTCCTCTGCTCCAGGGGGCCCATGCCTGAAGCTGTGTAAGGGGCCCCAAAATTCCTGATGGCGGCCCTGTGTACGCAGTCTGCAGATGGAGCTCACAATGAACTCCATTGATTTGCTCATCTATCTGCTATACATCCCATCCTACTGCACAATAAATTGCTGTAAAACAAGCAGAATACCCATCAAGATATATGACAGGAAGATAAATGACTTCTTCATATGGACTTTGCCATAACCTGTTCTTACCTATTTTGTCATTTAATTGTATGCTCAGCAACTAGGAGATGTCACTGTCAGGGATTTCTCCGCAATATTAGTCTTTGGATTTAAAGGTTAAGCTAAGCATGAAAAAATCTAAAATAACGGTCATTTTCTTCCATGATCAAATTGTTGCAGGTCAGCAGCAATGTGTCTTTGACTCCCCCTGTATTCATTTGTCGGGAAATTAAATGACAGTCATTGTGTGTGACACTTCCCTAATGTCTAAAGAGAAACTCCCAGCACTAATTGACAGCTGGCCTTAAAAAGATATTGACGCTGCAAGTCTTGTGTATGTGCAGAGATGACATAACATGATAAGACTCGGAGGGCTTCTGTGGCAGGAGCAAAGTCAGCCTGGTAGAATTTTTCAGTAGAGCTTTATCAATAGATTGAGACACATTCAGTATTTAGAGGTGATCTTCCATATTATGGATTGAACTGCGTCATATTTGAAAAGGTTAACGTCAAATTCAATTTGAACTAAAACGAAATTTGTATATCAATATGAGATTGAGGTTCCAGAAGAAGCCAGTGACTAATGCTGGCCATACACTATACGAAAAATCGTGCGAAAATCGGTTGTTCAGACAGTTCTTTCGTTTTTCGAACAGTTAATGGGCACAAAATCGATAATCTTTGGGACGTTTTTGAGCCGAAAAAACGAAGGACAAGTTTGGAAATTTTCTGCCGAACGAACGATAAATCGGAAGGTTAATGTGTTTCTCGTCCGAACTTTCTGCACTAGGTATATGTAAAAAAAAAAAAAAAATGTTTTTTTATTTATGTCCACTGAACGATTTATCGGTCATTACATGATGGCACTATCGTTTGCGCTCACGAACGAACTTTCGTTTTTCGAAAGTTCGTTCGGACGATTTTTCGTATAGTGTATGGCCAGCATTACTCCACCTATCTGTCTTCACCAACAACTGAAATACACCCTCTGAGTGTTTCAAATCTCACATATACCACTACTCGCAGACAAGCAGCTGTTCCTATACATTCTGAGTGATCTTAACCACTTCAGCCCTGGGAGATTTTACCACCTTCCTGACCAGGACATTGTTTGCTATTCGGCACTGCGCTACTTTAACCCCCTTAGCGGTATTCCCGAGTCAGGCTCGGGGTGAGTTTTTCATGTCGAGAGCGGTAACCCTGAGCCAGACTCGAGCTGCATCGCAGTATCCAGGGGAAGTTACTTACCTTGTTCCCTGGATCCTGTGATGTCTCCCCGCAGTGTGTGCGAGCCGTGTCTCGCTCGATTCACACTGCCGAGCTCCGTTCCCTGCAATGTTGCGACGCACGGGGACGGAGTTTGGCGCCAAATTCAAAAATTGAAGAAGACAGTATAGATACAGTATACTGTAATCTTACAGATTACAGTACTGTATCAAATAATTACACATCCCCTTTGTCCCTAGTGGTCTGTCCAGTGTCCTGCATGCACTTTTATATTTATAAAAACTGTTCTTTCTGCCTGGAAACTGGAGATTGTCCATAGCAACCAAAGTGTGTCCCTTTATGTCAAAAGTGGTTTTAGACCAGCTAGAAAACAGCGATAATAAATTAGAATCACTTGGAGAATTGAGCGATAGCGATTTGTGGGGAAATTCGTCATCAAACACTAAAAGTAATGACAGCGACAATTCTGCAACTGAGCAAATTTCAGTGTTTTTGATTTGATTACATTATTGAATAATTTTTATTATAATTACATTACTATTTGTTATAATTATTTATAGTTATTTATTATATTATAATTTATGATTTTGTGTTTCAAACTTTATCATACCCGGGATGTCTACTGGACTCTTGTTTGGTCAGGTTTAAGTAAGTAATTACTAAGAATTACAGGCCTACAATACATAACACCAAATTTCCATGCAAAATAATTGTACCGCTTTTGGTACAAAATTCCAGACAGAATCATACCGCCAGGGAGGTTAACTGGCGATGGTCAACGCTGTACACAAACTAAATTTGTATCATTATTTTCACATGAATAGATCTTTCTTTTGGTGGTATTTGATTACCACTGGGTTTTTAATTTTTTGCAATATAAATGAAAAAACTAAATTTTGAGAAAAAAAAAACAATATTTTTTACTTTCTGCTATAAAACGTATCCAATAAAAAATGTAAAACATAAAATTTCTTCATAAATTTTTGTCAAAATGTATTCTGCTACGTATTTTGATAAAAGAATCCCAATAAGTGTATATTGATTTTTTTGCATGTAAGTTATAGCACCTACAAACTATGGTATATACAGTATACTGGAATTATTATTAAAAGAAGTATGGGTTTGCAGGTTTTTCCTCCATCATATTTACCTAGGTGGATGCAACATCAGTCCCCTGGCACCTCTGCACTGAAAACCAAACAATGGAACACCACCGATGGCTCCTTTCTCACAGCTCCCCGATTAGAGAGCTGCTGACTGTCAATCATCAGCTCTCCGCTCTGCTCCTCCATGCTCATTGGAGCACTGAGCTGTGGAGGGGCGGGGAGCGGCCGACTCTGAGAACCTGAGAAGGGTGTCAGTCCAGGCACCTGGCGGGTCCAGATTTCCATTGTCGTGATGATGTGGTGCCTGGACTGATTTCTGTGACGTCAGCAGAGAGCGGACTTGAGTCCGCTCTCTACTGAAAACGGGTCACAGGAGTGCAAAACAAATTGCAATCCTCTGATCCATAGCAGAAGCCCAGCCAAACAATCTTTAATTAAAAAAGTTCCGCAGGGTTTCCATTGAACAGAGAAGAGTACACATATACTGAAAGTCAGACTGTTCCCACTGAACCGGCCAACTTTTGGTACCGGTGCACCCAGCTTAAAAGCCTAGTACACACGGGCAGAATGTCGGCCGGCATCACCGATGTTCCATCAGAATCGGTGACCCGTCAGATTAGGTAACAGAAGTGACTTTCCGTCAGATGCGCATGCATTCCACCGCTACCAGGTTTGCTCATCTGACAGAACACCTGCAGTCAGAAGAAGGCAGCGGACATCTTAGTACACCCAGCTACATTTTGAATTTCAAAGTAATTTTAGCAATAAAGTGAGCGTAAATCAGGGATATGCAATTAGCGGACCTCCAGCTGTTGCCAAACTACAAGTCCCATGAGGCATAGCGAGACTCTGACAGCAGCAAGCATGACACCCAAAGGCAGAGGCATGATGGGACTTGTAGTTTTGCAACAGCTGGAGGTCCGCTAATTGCATATCCTGGCATATATAAATAAATATAGTATATTGTCATCTGTGATGCTGTTTGGATGTTTAATTTTGAAAGCCTAAAGGTTTAGCGCAGAGTAATGTGAGGTGCACCAACATGGCCTCCGCCACATTCCTACAGCTTCTTTCAAAATGTAACATGAAAACTGTATCATAAATATCAGCATACTATATTTATTTATATACGCTCACTTTATTACTAAAATTACTCTGAAATTCAAGACGTAGCTGGGTGAAACAAGATGTCCGCTGCCGCCTTCTAACTGCAGGTCTTCTGTCAGATTAACAAACCTGGTAGTGGTGAAACGCATGTGCAGCTGACGGAATGTCACTTCCGTTGCCTAATCTGACGGGTAGCCGATTCTTTTTGTTTCAATAAATTTTTATTAAAGAATTTTGCAGGTAACAGATACAGAAAGAAATAAAGGATAAAATATAAAATAAGGGGTTACAGAGAGAGATATACACAGTAAGTGATATACAGTGGTGATAAGTATACAGTTTAACAATGGGACTTGGGCCAAATAGCCCAGTTGTCATCAAATTTTTTACACGATAGGGAGTTGATTGCTAAAAGGCGTTCGAAGGTATAATTTCTATGAACTGCTGCCATAACTTCAGAAATGTTCGTAGCTGTATTTGATTTACAATTGCGCAATATCAGCAAGCGCGTTTCTAGTAGTATGTGTGTTACGACTGGTCTAAAAGTTTGCGGAAATTTGTCGATGTTTAGGTGCAGTAGCGCTAAAGTTGGATCGGGCTGTGATAGTATGCCAGTCATGGAGGAGATCAGTTGCAAAACCTGGTTCCATAGACTTCTTATGCTAGGACAATGCCAGAACATATGAAGTAGGTTACCTACGTGCCCACATTCCCTCCAGCAGTTCGATGACGTTCCCGGAAAGTATGTGGCAAGTCGGAAGGGAGTATAGTGCCATCTATTTGCTATCTTGATCATTAGTTCCCAGTGTTTTACACAATGGGAAGATTTGTGTATTTCTATAAAGGCACGGTGCCATTGCGTGTCCGAGAATGTGTCACCCAAATCTACTTCCCATTTTTGCATTGCTGCTGTCTTGTTGAACATTATTCTGTCATGAATTAGGTTATAGAAAAAGGAAATGCCCTTCGAGTCTAGTTTTGCTTTGGAGTAGAACTGCCAGATTTTGATCGGCACTGACACTAGTGGGGGGGTCTGACATCTCAAGAAGTGTGTAATTCTGAGGCATTTGTAAGTGCCGGTTGTGGGGATACTATATTGTGTCATGATTTGTTCCATGGTTTTGAGTTTTGGGCCTTCATAGAGGTCCGATATGTGATATATGCCCTTATTGTTCATGTCTGTGACATTCAGCATTGGAATCTTGGATTCCAATAGAGTCAGGGGAAGGTCGAAGTCTATTGTTTGTACGTCTTTGTGTTGTTTATCTAAAATGAGTCTCCAGGCTCTCAATGAGCCCTGCATGGGGGGCGGGAGAGTAGTAATGTTCCATGGAATCCATCGGTCGCCTAGGAGTAATTGGGTAAGATCTTTCGTTGGGGATAAGTTCGTTTCTATGTCAACCCATAGAGGTATGTCGGATTTTTGAATCCAGAATTTGATCTGGTCAAGGCGCACTGCCCAGAAGTAATCATAAATGTCTGCTAGACCCGCCCCACCTGCTTTTCTGTGTGAAGTCAAGTTATTTCTGGAGCATCTAGCTCTTTTTCCCTTCCATATGTACTTCCAACCCATACTTGCGAGGCTATTGAGGAAATGAATAGGAATATGTATAGGTAGGGTGCGGAGCACATATAAGATTTGCGGTAATATCAACATTTTGTATGCGGATATTCTACCCATCCATGAAATTTCAGTTCTTGAGATATCCTTGAGTTGGGCTTCCAGTTTGGTCATTAGTGGAGTCATGTTAGTTTTGGCGAGGGCAGATATTTTACTAGTGAGCGAAATACCCAAGTAGGTGATACTACCTGTGCTCCAAGTATATGGCAATTGGTTTTGAAGGGATCGTTTCACTTGAGACTGTACTCCTAGGTCTAGAATAAGGGATTTTGTGAAGCTGACCTTGTAGTAGGAGATGTCCCCAAATGTTGTCAGAAATGTATGCGCCTCTCTTAAGGACTGTAGTGGGTTAGTCAGGATCAGGATTACATCATCCGCAAATAGATTAATGGTGTGCATGTTGGAACCAAACTGGAAGCCCGTAATCGAGGGTTGTGATCTGATTGCTTCAGCTAGTGGTTCTATCATAAGATTAAAGATAGTTGGTGACAGGGGACAACCCTGTCTAGTCCCGTTTGAAATATCGAAGGTCTTAGACAGTAGGCCTGCAGAGTATACCTGGGCAGGAGTAGAGGGATAGAATAGCCTTCAATATTGATCCTTTAAACCCAAACTTTTCCAGAACCATTTCCATGTAAGTCCAATGGACCCTGTCGAACGCCTTCTCTGCGTCAATAGAGAGCAGCAGGGAAGGCGTTCGAGATCTTTCAGCCTGATGTATCACATTGATGATTCTCCTGGTAGCGTCAGAGGTCTGTCTCCCCTTCACAAAGCCCATCTGGTCTTTTTTGATAATTAGTGGTATTATACGAGTCTTTTAGCCAGTAGTTTTGCGTATATTTTGGTGTCAGTATTCAAGAGTGAAATGGGTCTGAAGTTAGCTGGTGTATTGGGTTCCTTTCCTGGTTTGGGAAGTGTGACTATGTGTGCTTTTAGCATTTCTCGCGGGAGTGTCGCTGATTCAGTGGCTTTTGTGAAGACTTTGGACATGTGGGGAGAGAGTACCTGTTTAAATGTTTTAAAGTATTCATTGGAAAAGCCATCTGGACCTGGATATTTCCCGTTTGGTAAAGAATTAATTATGTTTTTTATTTCTAGTGCTGTTATCGGGCTGTTGAGGTCCTCCAGTTGTATTTGGGAAAGGGATGGAAGTTTTAATGTGTGCAAGAATGTTTGTATCTTTTCTACTGTCGGTTGGGGAGTATTGGAGTCCCTATGGAGGTTGTAGAGTGAACTGTAGTAGTCAGCAAATTGATTGGCTATGTCTTGGGGGTTAATAATTTTTTGTGATGTGGAGGGGTGTTTTAGGTATTGTATTCTAGTTTTGGAGCGAATTGCCTTGAGTCTATTTGCTAAATATTTACCTGCTCTGTCTGCGTTGGCGTAGTGCAAGAGTTTCAGGCGTCTTAGATGTTTATCATATTGGTGCGACAGGAGTTCACTAAGCTTTTCTCTGAGGGCATTCAACTTACTAGTTAATGGCGCTGATGGTGACTGCTTATTCAGGGATTCTATATTTTGTATGTCAGCAATAGTTGTGTTAAGTGGGTGCGTGTGTTTTTTTTTTTCTCTAGCACCAATTTGGATTAATATCCCTCTAATGTAGGCTTTGTGTGCATTCCACAGAACGTTTGGGTCAGCGACAGATTCAGCATTTTCTGCAAAGTAATTTGTAAGGTGTTGGGCTATAGACTTTTGAAGAAGTGGTTCTTGAAGAACCCTAGTGTTACATCGCCAGATGGGGGTAGAAGGGGAGACACCCTTTTCTGTAATAGACATAGAGATAGCAGCATGGTCGGACCATGTAATATTGTGTATGTTTGTTTTTTCTATGTTTTGTAGCAACCATTTATCGGCCAGGAACATGTCTATGCGAGAATAGGAACTGTGCCTGTTCGAGAAAAAGGTATAGTCACGTTCGTTGGCGTGGAGGGATCTCCATGCGTCATAGAGTTCCATCTTGTGCAACATGGGTTGTAGAGATAGGCAGTGCCTGGTTTTGCCAGAGGTAGTATCCAGTAGCGGGTCTGATGTTGCGTTAAAGTCACCGCAGATCAAGAGGTTGCCATATTTCATATTTTGTGCTTTGGTAAAGATTTTCCTCAGAAAGCGGAGTTGGTGAGTGTTAGGGGCATACACTGAAACAATTGTGTAGGGTTTGGAGTTGATATCTCCTGTGAGGATTATGTATCTGCCTCCATCATCAAGAACAATATTCTTCGGTTGGAATGAGAGTGAGTTTTTGATGGCCATAAGGACTCCTCCCTTTTTGTTGTTAGGTGTGCAAGCCGTGTATACGAAAGGGTAGTCCTTGTGTGAACAATTTGGGGCTGCATCCTTTTGAAAATGTGTTTCCTGCACACAGAGTATGTCAGCTCCCTGCGCGCAGGCCTCCCGCCACATGGAGAAGCGTTTTGCTGGGTGGTTAAGACCCCGGGCGTTAATAGATAGTAGTTTAATTGTCATTGTGTTAGATGGGTGATAGTATGTATGATGAAACTGGGTAGGCACTTACGCGTACAGGGTGATGTTGGTTGGTTAGTTTCATCTTGGCGATGATATGATGAGAGTAGCCTTGTATGTTCTTCAGTTTCAGCTGTCAGTAAACATTGAGCGTCTCTGTGTATATCAAAAAGAAAAATAGGAAAAAAGGGAGAGCAGTAACGGATATAAAAGAGAAAAAAAAATAGATATAACTGTTCTTCTATGAGAAATGGATCCATAAACTGATCCTCGGGCAGACGTAGCTGCTAGTGCAGAAAGGAGGGTATAACGGTGGTACCTCACTGTGGTACCTGTACACCTGAGATAAACTTGAGTATTGACTATAAGCATTTATTGTGCTTCACCGGATTTTTTCTTACCAGACTTCTTGCGGGACACTACCTGCCAGTCATTCTGCAGTGGCTGTATGCCCGCAGGGGAGTGAGATTGAGGAACTTGTTCCGGGAGAATACCCCATTGGCGTAGAGTATGCAGCCCTTCTTCAAGCTTGGATACGGAGACATTAGCCCCATTGTGGGTGATGACTAGAGTGGCGGGATATTTCCACTTGTGCGGGATATTATGATTCCTCAATGCTTTGGTTACAGTGAGCAGGTTGCGTCTGCGCTAGAGAGTGTGTCTAGACAAGTCAGGTAGCATCCTGATGTTGGCGTATTGTGGCGGAACGTTCCCTGGAGTACGTGACGCTTGTAGTATGCGGTCTTTAATATGGAAAAAATGTACCCTCATCAATACATCCCGGGGAACCTCATCAGGGAGGAACGAAGGTTTAGGAACCCTATGGATTCTATCAATGATGAGATCCTGTGCTGTTGCCTCTGGCAGCAATGTGGAAAACAGAGTCTGGGTATATTGGAGGAGTTGTGTAGGGGGAACATTTTCAGGGATCCCCTCAGTTTAAGGTTGTTTCTCCTGGACCTGTCTTCAAGGTCCGCCATCTTGTCTTTGAGCCAAACTATTTCCTGCCCCTGTGCCTTGTGGGCTTCCACCATCAGGTTGTATGCAGAAGTGTGTTCTTCCACTTTAGCTTCAATAACATGGACCCTTTGTCCCATGGCCTGCACTTCTTTTTGGCATGCAGTGATCCCGTTATATATATCTGACTGCAGGGAGATTCTCAGGGAAAGGAGCATGTCCTTCAGCATGGTGTCAGATACTGGCCTGTCTGCAGTGGGGAATTCTGATATGGGGTCCCCCCCTGTTTTCGCTGGCTTGTGCCGTTAGATTGCGGCCCGCTTACCTCCATGCTGGGTTCCGGCTGCGGCCCGGTTGGGGAGTCCCTCCGGGGCCTCGATTTGGCTGGGCTGCGCGTTGTAGGGCTAGCTGTCCCAGAGGAAGATGCGCTGTGTGCATTAGCCGAGCGGATGGCGTCGGATGTCGGGCCGCTGCCTGTGTTCAGCTCTCCTAGCTGCATTGCGTGAGGTGAGACTCGCGCTCCGCTGCCACCACCATTTTGCTGCATTCCCCTCACTGCTGCTCCAAAGAAGCTGTCCAGTTTCTGGGGCTGTAGCGGCTTTTTACGATTCCTGGGCATCACCGGGATGTTCTGCGGCAGTTCAGGGATCTAGTGGTGGTTCGCAGGGCTCGCAGGAGCGCCGGTGGGCTGTGATGGCTGTAATTATCTCAGGCTGACAAGCGGAGCTCCAGAGTTAAGCGTCCATCTTGGAGTCCGGTCACCACGCCCCCCACGGGTAGCCGATTCTGACGGAACACCCGCTCAACAGAAACCGGCCGACATTCAGCCCATGTGTATGGTAGCCACTCCGACTGGCACTGACATAAGTGTTGTGGCAGGGAGGCCGTCCCCCTGTCAGAACACAATAGTACAGCAGGGGAGATCGCTGTACTAACATTTGATTGTTAGTACAGTGGCTCCGACCTTAGCAGTCAGTTTTTTTCTGTTCAACCCACTGGGTTTAAAAAAAAAAAGAGTGGTGTGTACTAGGCTTAAGAGGAGATGAAGTAGTTACGTATTTTAGTGCTACTCTATATCCTCTTCAGTACTGGTGACATAACCAGTTGCTTTGGCCTTTGTTCACATGATTTCTACAAAAATGGAGGGTTGGCAACTGCGAGCTGCGATCAATCCATCCCAGCAGGACGCTTAACATAGCCTTTGTTACCATTTTGTATTGATTCACTTTAACAGGCATAGAAGGCAATATATTTACTAAATAAACAATGCCCTTTGTTTTGCAATGTAAACCTGTCAGTGTTACTGAACACAAACACCGTGTTCCTATTATTTAACTTATTTCATCTACAGTCTGCAAAACACCAAAGAGGTCATTACAGTAGAGCACGTTATTTATAACCGTGTATTTTCCCCCAAAGTGTGATAATCTAAATCTTATAAGACAGTTTGCTTTTCCTTCCCAGGGTGCTACCTTTAAAAGAAAGAACTAAAATAAAACATTGCAAAAAGCCTGGGGCAAGGCAACACAGGAAGAGGAAACTGCCACTTTAAATTATCAAGACAAGTAAACATTTTTTAACCTTGTTTTCCGCTTGGATGTGTAGAGCTCGCTAATACCTAACTTAGTAAAGGCAGTTTATCAATATAAAATGGGCAATAATTTATCTTATACTGAAAAAAATATTGACAGACTTAGAAAAAGAATAAAGGATAAAGGTTCTGCAACATATAACGACACTTAATATAACAGAAAAAGGGGCAGTTGGGTATTTAGGTGTCTCTATGGAACCACCTCCCAAAAAAAAGGTAACACAATCCTTTTATAGCCGAAGGACTTTTAGTAGTAAATATATATTGGAAAGAGCAAGAAGTGAATCCAGCAGTCTATCTTCTGCTTCATTACCTGAACAGTCAGTACCAGTTTAACATACATAGCTCAGTCATTTGATCCGGATTTATTTGCACATTCATATGAAGGTTTGCCTGTACAAATACCCTTTGTAATGTAGACATAAGTGTAGTGTCTCTTGTACTGTAGTGTCAAGCGGTACATGTAATTTGAATAGTTCCAAGGGCTGAAAGGGACACGCAATATCAAATTAAAAGCAGCCTGTGATGAATGCCGTAAATTCTTTCTCTGTCCGGTACCACATGATCCAAGATCTTTTAGCCCACCCAATCACCAGCCGTAACACAGTGTAGAGTGACAAACATCAAACTGCTTTATTTTCACACATGAACACAACAGATATCCACTCTGGACCATCCCCCCCTTTGGAATTCAGGGCGGGGTAAACTGTCCAATCAGCAAGGAGAGCTGTTGGAGGAATCCCCCCCCCACACAGCCAGGGCAGACAGAGACAATAAAACAATGGAATACAACCACACCCCAAACGATCTCAGCAAAAGAGTCCAACAGCATGAGACAACACACAATATATAAATATATATACAAGGTTCCAGTGTGGCTGTAAATAGAGTCCGACTTGTACAGATCAGAATGGAGTTCTCGGGCACCCTACCCAAAGTGACTCCTGTCACACAGCCAAACATTGATTTTAAAAGATAGTAGTAAAGGGGCACTGGACTTGGATTTCAAAGGTTACCAATATGTGGACAAATTCAATACTTTAGCCAAATAATGCGGCAGGATCCCCCAGTAGAGGACATTCAGAAGAAGACATTCACGCAAGTTGAGAAATTCAAATGTAATAGGTCAAAAAGCTTGTCAAATGAAAATTCATTGGCAGTCCACGGTCTTTATTGTTGAGGTGGTAACAACCGCGCTGTCCTTTTGCCCTGCTTGTTGTGACCAGTTGAAAAATAAAGACTTTGGACTCCTAAGGATTTTTCATTTGGTGATCTCTTTGACCTATTACACCTGGATATCTAAACATAGATTTTAGGCTTAAATATACAGTATAAAACACAGATTCTTTTGACCAAAGCCATTTTAGTAAGCTTGTGGGATGTTACAATTAACATGGAAGAATACTGTAGAAGCTGTAAGTATTTAACATTTAATAATCACTAAATTGCATTTTAATGTGTGCTCTTGACATTTAACCAAGCAAAGGGGCAGGTATGAACATCTCTATTGGGTTACTCTTTGTCTGTAAAAACAGACATGACATTGCTACCGGACCTGATCTTTTTCAGCAGCGTGGTCAGATGAGGGGAAACTCTCCAACCATTCTGCTTGAAAACCAAATGTGACAGTTTTGAACAGGACCAAATGCTATATGCACTACATATGTGGGGCAGTTAATTTACTGACATCAACTCTGTCATTTTTTGTCTGATGGATTTTATTTACACATACTACAAGGGAGAGAGGGTTAGGGCACAGAATATCCAAAAATGTGACAGAATGACTCCAGACTTCTAATTACAGTCAGAATAGAGTTAATGAGCCTTTAAGCCAAGACCAGAAACTCTGTACTATTTGTAACACTGAACAACACAGATATCTTGAAAATGAGCAACTCTGACTTCTTGTTGGTCTCCTGGCAGCAGCTTGAACCCAGCTCTCCAGCACTGGCTATAAACCTCATAAATATTCGTAACTCAAGTTATTGTAGCCTTACACATCATTGCCAGGGACACTGTCCAACAGCAAGCAGAAGCAAACAATCCCCTTGAGCTTAGGGGAAACTTACAGAAAGTGAACTATTACTTAAAGCTCAGGTTGACTACAACCCAGCAGCACTAAATTTGGACTAGGGACACTACTGCATAGGGCAAGGCCCCAACATGCAGTATCTCACAAAAGTGAGTACACCCCTTAAATTTTTGTAAATATTTTATTATATCTTTACACCTGTAAGGGGCCCGGAGGTCCCCAGGGCCCCGGATGGCAACCCCCTTTTTTTATAACATTTTTATTTTTTATTTTTTTTGTAAGGGGTTCAGAGGTCCCCTGAGGCCCGGAAGTCCCCAGGGCCCCAGATGGCAACCCCCCTTTTTATTCTTTTTTTTTTTATCTTTTTTTTTTATAATTTTTTTTTAATTTTAAATTTGTATTTTTTGTAAGGGGCCCAGAGGTCGCCAGAGGCCCGGTGGCAACCCCCCCCCCTTTTTTTTGTTTTTTTGTTCATCAGCACCCAAAGCCCCCCCGGCTTCTCAATTCGTGGCACCCCCGTTTCTCCTCTGCCCCAGGGGGCCCATGCCTGAAGCTGTGAAGGGGCCCCAAAATTCCTGATGTCGGCCCTGTCTTTTCATGTGACAACACTGAAGAAATTACACTTTGTTACAATGTAAAGTAGTGAATGTACAGCTTGTATAACAGTGTAAATTTGCTGTCCCCTCAAAATAACTCAACACACAGCTATTAATGTCTACACCGCTGGCAACAAAAGTGAATACTCCCCTAAGTGAAAATGTCCAGATTTGGCCCAAAGTGTCAATATTTTGTGTGGCCACCATTATTTTCCAGCACTGCCTTAACCATCTTGGGCATGGAGTTCACTAGAGCTTCACAGGTTGCCACTGGAGTCCTCTTCCACTCCTCCATGACGACATCACAGAGCTGGTGGATGTTAGAGACCTTGTGCTCCTCCGCCTTCCATTTGAGGATGCCCTACAGATGCTCAATAGAGTTTAGATCTGGAGACATGCTTGGCCAGTCCATCACCTCTACCCTCAGCTTCTTTAGCAAGTCAGTGGTCATGTTGGAATACTGTCCTGTGGCCCAGTCTCCCAAGGGAGGGGATCATGCTCTGCTTCAGTATGTCAAAGTACATGTTGGCATTCATGGTTCCCTCAATGAACTGTAGCTGCCCAGTGCTGGCAGCACGCATGCAGCCCAAGACCATGACACGCCCACCACCATGCTTGACTGTAGGCACACTTGTCTTTGTACTCCTCACCTGGTTGCTGCCACACACACTTGACACCATCTGAACCAAATAAGTTTATCTTGGTCTCATCAGACCACAGGAAATGGTTCCAGTAATCCATGTTCTTAGTCTGCTTGTCTTCAGCAAACTGTTTGCAGGCTTTCTTGTGCATCATCTTTAGAAGAGGCTTCCTTCTGGGACGAAAGCCATGTAGACCAATTTGATGTAGTGTGTGGTATATGGTCTGAGCTATGACAGGCTGACCCCTCACCCCTTCAACCTCTTCAGCAATGCTGGCAGCACTTATACGTCTATTTCCCAAAGACAACCTCTGTATAAGACGCTGAGCACGTGTACTCAACTTCTTTGGTTGACCATGGCGAGTCCTGTTCTGAGTGGAACCTGTCCTTTTAAATTGCTGTATGGTCTTGGCCACCGTGCTGCAGCTCAGTTTCAGGGTCTTGGCAATCTTCTTATAGCCTAGGCCATCTTTATGTAGAGCAAAAAATAATTGTTTTCAGATCCTCAGAGAGTTATTTGCCATGAGGTGCCATGTTGAACTTCCAGTGACCAGTATGAGAGAGTGAGAGTGATAACACCAAATTTAACACACCTGCTCCCCATTCACACCAGAGACCTTGTAACACTAACGAGTCACATGACACCGGGGAGGGAAAATGGCTAACTGGGTCCAATTTGGACATTTTTACTTGGGGGTGTACTCACTTTTGTTGGCAGCGGTTTAGACATTACTGGCTGCGTAAGTTATTTGGAGGGGAAAGCAAATTTACACTGTTACAGTATACAAGCTGTACACTCACTACTTTACATTGTAGCAAAGTATAATTTCTTCAATGTTGTCACATGAAAAGATATAATAAAATATTTTCAAAAATGTGAGATGTGTACTCAATTTTGTGAGATACTGTATAAATTTTCTTGTTCATACATCACGGGACACAGAGCAGCATAGTCATTACTATGTGGGTTATATAGAATTACCTTCAGGTGCTGGCACTGGCAACTTCCAAAACAGGAAGTACCCTCCCCTATATAAGCCCCTCCCATCCGGGAGTACCTCAGTTTTTTGCCAGTGTCTAAGGTGTTGGCCAAGGTTAACATGTATTCATCTGGGCTTGTGTACAGGTTCTCTGGGCCTTAGCAAGCTATTCCGGATCCGACCAAAAAAGCTTCATAGCTAAACGGTCGGTACCCGGGCCTTGCAGAGAAGAGCAGGGTTTTGCCTGTAATGTCTCTCTTAGGAGGGCTGGACCCTGGGATCCAGAGCTCTGGTCATACCCAAAACCAAGAGGCTATCTGTGCAGGGTGCTATACAGGTCCAGGGGAGTGGAATCCTTGGGAACCCGGTCCCTGAAGGTCTAGTACAATGCCTGCCGTGAGAGGTGAAGTTTGGGCTTCTGTGGACCAAACAAAGTCCTGTGGCGGGGAAAAGGTAAGTGGGGGCCCCTCAGGAACTTGGTTCTATTGAGGGGACCCCCAAGCCTAATATGTCTTTCTGCCTGTTACCTAAAGGGTATTCCCGCTAATAGCTGTATATGCCTAAAAAATCCTAGAAATGTTTTTTCATAAGGGAAGTTTTAAAAAAACTGTAAACCTGGAAATGTTTTTCATAAAGGAGGTTTTAAAAAAAAAAAAAGACAAAAGTGCGGTACCTGTGTTTATCCACTAGAGGCCGCTGTGGAACGTCTTTTTTCTTGGGACTATTCCTTCCATGGTGAAAGTCCAGGCAGATGAGTGAGCTCTCTATCAGGGAAGCTGCATTCCTCTGTCATGCTGCCAAGTAGTTTCCTTCCATCCCCGAGTCCTGGTAAAACAGGGACCCTGGCTCCTCTCCCTACATGGCGCCAAGAGCGCACACGTGCACGCGCGCGCACACATGCTTTCTTTTTATAAGGTTTAGCTTCAAAAAAGGGGGCGGAGCCTGGCGGATGATGCGCTCTGTGCGCCCAGCGCTTCTGCGCATGCGTGGGCGTCCCAGTAAGATAAAAGGACTCAGTCCACGCTGCTTGCTATGGACACAGAGCATGAAAAGGAGCTGGTAGCATGGTATAGGGGCTTACAGCGGGCGGTTGATACAGGCATCCCCAGAAAGACGCATTAGTAGACACCCACTGATGTACATAGCAGCAAATTGCATTAGACTATTTCAGTAAGGGGTGTATTGCGGCTGGAATACCTCAGCTTTGAACTAAGGAATATGCCGCCTAAAAAACTCCGAGATATACCTCTCAGGAAGTGTAGGGGGTCTCCATCGGGCTCTGAGGATCTGGAGCAGTCATCTGCACCCTCCTCCCCTGAGAAATCAGAGGTTAATACCCATAAGGAACCCCCGGGAGTGCCAGGTACTGCGGCTGTCCTCAGTCCACCTGCTCCTGCATATATAACAGAGGAGGTTTTTTCCTCAACTCTGGAGGGATTGGAGCAGAGATTGGCTGCATTGATCGCTTCTTCTCTACAGGAAAGAAAGCGCACCAGATCTCCATCACCTCCATTAGAGTGCCTGTTGGCAGAGCAACAGTCCCAGGAAGGGACCGACCTACCTGAAGGGGATCAGGAGGAGGTTAGCTCTGTTTTTGAGGAATCGACAGTAGATGAACCATTTTCAGCATCACAGACTGAAAGATTGTGGGTCCAGACCCTAACTGACATGGTTCGATCTGCATTTAAAATGCCTCTTGTTGAACCATCAACTACTGCTGTCTCCTCATTGGGGTCGCTAAAAGCTCCCCAGGTTAATTGCTCCTTTCCAATACATCCATTATTGGAAGGACTTATATACCAGGACTGGGAACATCCTGATAAACTATTTGTTCCGCCTAAAAGGTTTCCGGTGATCTATCCCATGGAGGAAAAGTTCACCCAGAGATGGAATGTTCCTACGGTGGATGCAGCCATCTCTTCTGTGAACAAATCACTGACATGTCCAGTAGATAATGTTCAAATGTTCAAAGATCCAGTGGATAAAAAATTGGAATCTTTATTAAAATCTGCTTTTTCCACAGCAGGGGCTGTTACACAGCCAGCAGTGGCAGCTATTGGGGTCTGCCAAGCTTTAAAGGATCAAATGAAAATGGTCCTGAGGGATTTGCCAGACCAACAGGCCCAGGCTCTGGCTGATCTGCCTAGAGCATTATGCTTTGCGGTTGACGCCATCAAGGATTCTATCCATCAGGCCTCCCGCCTCACGCTGTCTTTGGTACATATGCGTAGGCTTCTGTGGCTTAAAAACTGGTCTGCTGAAGCTCCCTGTAAGAAGCTCTTAGTTAGCTTCCCATTTCATGGGGAACGCCTTTTTGGCGAAGACCTGGATAAGTATATCCAGAAGATTTCCAGTGGTAAAAGTACTCTCTTACCGAGTAAGAAGAGGTCTAGGGGTCCATCTTTTAAGAGGACTACCTCTCCTATCCCTGCGACGTCTGCTACTAAGCAGTTCCGACGGCCTCCTCGGTCAAACTCAGGAGGTAAAAATCAGGGACAGCCACAGGGTAATAAAAAGCCCTGGATCCGAAGAGGTACTAAACCAGCCTCCAAGTCAAGCCTATGAAGGGCTGCCCCCACTCAAACGGGTGGGGGGAAGACTTCAGTTGTTCGCAGAGACCTGGCGGGAGACGATCAAAGACAGATGGGTGCTCTCCGCAGTAACTCTGGGATACAAGTTGGAGTTAAAAGAGTCTCCTCCGTCCCATTTTATGTGGTCAGGCATGCCAAGAGACCCTCTGAAAAGACGGTCTCTCCTATTGGCGTTAGAACAACTATTGCTCCAAGGAGTAATTATGGAGGTTCCTATGGAAGAGTGGGGGTTGGGTTTCTACTCAAACCCTTTCACAGTTCCGAAGCCAAACGGGGACATAAGACCCATATTGGACCTAAAGAGTCTAAACAAATTTCTAAACGTCCGGTCTTTCCGGATGGAGTCGATCCGATCGGTCACCGCTGCCCTACAAGGGGAGGAATGGTTAGCCTCGATCGACATCAAAGATGCTTACTTGCATGTTCCCATCTTTCCAGGTCATCAAAGATTCCTACGCTTTGCAGTAGAAGGGCGCCATTTTCAGTTCAGAGCCTTACCATTCGGTCTGGCCACAGCACCACGAGTGTTCACAAAAATTCTGGCCCCACTGTTGGCCGATCTAAGAACACAGGGTGTAACGATAATGGCATACCTAGACGACCTGTTGTTGATGGACCACTCAGTTGCCAAGCTAGAAGTGGTAATTATCGATACAATCAAGTATCTAGAATCTCACGGTTGGGTCATCAACCTGGACAAGTCAGCCCTACAGCCAGTGAAAAACCTGGTATATCTAGGGCTACGGCTGGATTCAGACCAGAGGAAGATTTTCTTACCTCTAGACAAGGTATCCTCTTTGAGGGGCTTGGTCCGTCTGCTTTGTGCAAAAAGACAGCCGTCCATACGCCTGTGCATGAGGCTGCTAGGAAAGATGGTAGCATCATTCGAAGCTGTGCCATACGCCCAATTCCACTCAAGGAATTTACAAAGGGCCATATTGTCAGCCTGGAACGGAAAAGTTCAGGCTCTAGACTTCCCGATGGCTTTGTCCCCTTCCGTTCGGAAGAGTCTCTGCTGGTGGTTGATCCCCCAGAATCTCCTGAAGGGAAAACCCTTCAGCCCGATATCTTGGAAGGTGGTCACTACAGATGCCAGCCTTACAGGCTGGGGGGCAGTACTGGAGCAATGGTCTCTCCAGGGCAGATGGTCAAATGTAGTAAAAACCCTGCCCATCAATCTCTTAGAGATACGAGCAGCCCGGTACGCCCTAGTAGCCTGGACATCCAGACTCCAAGGGTCCCCTGTCAGAATTCAATCAGACAATGCCACAGCAGTGGCATACATCAATCATCAG
Source organism: Rana muscosa (assembly GCA_029206835.1). Taxonomy (NCBI): domain Eukaryota; kingdom Metazoa; phylum Chordata; class Amphibia; order Anura; family Ranidae; genus Rana; species Rana muscosa. The sequence continues at coordinate 175,643,669 of CM055124.1, forward strand.
GGAGGCACCAGGAGTCGTGCAGCCCAGAGGGAAGTAAGTCACATCCTGGAATGGGCAGAAAAGCATGTCCCATGTATATCAGCTGTCTTCATTCCAGGGGTGGAGAATTGGAAGGCGGACTTTCTGAGTCGCCAACAGTTATGCCCAGGGGAATGGTCCCTTCATCCCGAGGTCTTCCGAGCAATATGTCAGCGGTGGGGAACACCGGATGTAGATCTGCTAGCATCCAGATTCAACGCAAAGGTGGACAGGTTTGTCTCCCGGACAAGGGATCCCCTCGCTTGCGGCTCGGATGCTCTGGTGTTCCCTTGGGATCAGTTCAGACTGATATATGCATTCCCTCCGCTACAATTGTTGCCTCGACTCCTTCGCAGAGTCAGGTTGGAGAAGAAGCCGGTGATCCTGGTGGCTCCAGCGTGGCCCCGAAGGGCCTGGTACGCGGAGATCATCAAAATGTCTGTGGGGAGTCCTTGGACCCTTCCACGTCGTCCGGACCTGCTTTCGCAAGGACCGATATACCACCCTTCCTTACTAACTCTAAGTTTAACGGCCTGGCTATTGAGTCCCACATCCTAAAGAAGAGAGGTCTCTCTAACTCTGTGGTATCAACTATAATCAATGCCAGGAAGCCTGTATCCAGGCAGATCTACTATAGAGTTTGGAAGGCGTACATCACTTGGTGCGAGGCCAGAAAATGGCATCCACGTAAGTACGTTATAGGCAGAATTCTGGACTTCCTGCAGTGGGCTGTAGACAGGAAGTTTGCCTTAAGTACTATCAAGGGCCAGGTTTCGGCCTTGTCAATACTATTTCAAAGGCCCCTGGCTATGCATTCACTTGTCAAATCCTTTATGCAAGGTGTGACTCGTATTATTCCACCGATTAAGGCTCCCATATGCCCATGGGATCTAAATTTGGTTCTGTCGGTTCTGCAGAAGCAGCCATTTGAACCTTTGCGGCACATTTCCTTGATTCTACTCACCAGGAAATTGATATTTTTAGTAGCCATATGCTCGGCTAGAAGAGTGTCGGAATTAGCCGCCATGTCCTGTAAAGAGCCATATCTGGTTATCCATAAGGACAGAGTAGTATTACGTCCTCACCCAGCCTTTCTTCCTAAGGTGGTATCGAGGTTTCACTTGAACCAGGATGTGGTTCTTCCTTCTTTTTTCCCCAAACCAAGCTCGGTAGAGGAAAAGTTATTGCATTCTTTGGATGTAGTAAGAGCAGTTAAAGCTTATCTAAAAGCCACTGCTCAGATTCGTAGAACGGATTCTCTGTTTGTTCTGCCGGAAGGCCCCAGAAAGGGTCAGGCAGCATCAAAATCTACTTTAGCCAAGTGGATTCGACAGGTCATAATACAAGCCTATGGCTTGAAAAGTAGACCGCCTCCGTTCAAAGTTAGGGCGCACTCCACGAGAGCAGTTGGAACTTCATGGGCAGTGCATCACCAGGCCTCCCTGGCGCAAATTTGTAAGGCCGCAACATGGTCTTCAGTACACACGTTTACTAGGTTCTACCAGGTGGACGTGAGAAGTCAGGAGGATGTCGCCTTTGGGCGCAGTGTGTTGCAGGCCGCAAAAGATCCTCATGCCTGATGGCGCCCAGCTTATGTATGGTGTATCCCCCCCCTCATGTGGCATTGCTTTGGGACGTCCCACATAGTAATGACTATGCTGCTCTGTGTCCCGTGATGTATGAACAAGAAAGTAGGATTTTTAAAACAGCTTACCTGTAAAATCCTTTTCTTGGAGTACATCACGGGACACAGAGCTCCCACCCCTCTTTTGGGGACACGTATTGCTTTGCTACAAAACTGAGGTACTCCCGGATGGGAGGGGCTTATATAGGGGAGGGTACTTCCTGTTTTGGAAGTTGCCAGTGCCAGCACCTGAAGGTAATTCTATATAACCCACATAGTAATGACTATGCTGCTCTGTGTCCCGTGATGTACTCCAAGAAAAGGATTTTACAGGTAAGCTGTTTTAAAAATCCTACTATTTTGTACTTTCTAAGTTCCAAGTACAATACGTTACACAGGAATTAGACACTGCTGAATTCCAATTGTTGCCTGCCGCAGCTGCTGCTGCTCTCTTATACCCACTCCTCATGCTTCTACAACATAAGGGCCCCCTAGACAGCTTGAATTTTGTCAGGTAAGCCTGCAAGAGAAATTCCATCAATTCCCCCTGCCATGCTAACCTATCTGATAGGAGGCAGTCACTGCTTGGCCATTAATTTTCCAACTGGCTCAGACAATTTTTAAATCAAATTTTTTGGAGCCTCATAGTGTTTGTAGGGCCACTTATGACTCAGATTTTGGCTGAATTGGAAGTAATAGGCTGAAATTCAAGCCATCTATGGAGGCCCAGATTCTGGTGTTTGCATTGGGTTCCCCATACCGCCTTATCATTCATGTCATACACCATCCTCAGAATGACAAGGGAAGCCGCACAGAGGAGAGCCAGGAGCAGTAACAAAGATGCTGGTATTTGGAATAGAAATGTCAAAGGAATCTACGGCTCTGTTGTGTCTGCTGTCAGAAAAAGCTGAACGCGGGGAGAGCCAGTATCAATTGCAAATATGCTGGGGTTTCTAGTAAATTAAGTATTACCTGTTAGTGATGTGCAGATTCTTTTGACAATGCCGAGCCAAATTCTGGCTCTCCTCTGTGCAGCTCAATTTGTCATCCTCAGGGTGATATATGACATAAGTGATAAGGCAGTGTGGGGAACCCAATTTAAAAAACAGAATATGTTGCAAAAGTGAGGTAAGTGGGGAGGGAAGAAAAGCTGCAAATGTGACATTTTCTAATTCCAGCGAAAAGTATGGTGCTTGTAATTTAAAAAGTACAAAATGATTTATAGAAAAATATGCTATCCTGCAAATAATATTAAAGTTGAACTTTTTCAGACCTTAAAAGCAAAAAAAAAGCCCTGGTGAAAGGGTATCTTTAAATGAACACAAAGCTGTTCAGATAATTTTGAGTTGAATTTGATTAGGGTAACAGGTCTGAGGTTATATGTCATTTTGGAGCTTATGTCAAGATCTGCTGCTGTGAAGTTCTTCTACTTATCTATTTTCCTGACTTCTTGCACTGCCTTTACTATCAGAATTGTCAACACTATTGATTACAATGGGGAATCTTCCATCAGTCTGACAGGTCTGGCAGCATAAGCAGGGAGATAAACCTTAAAATCTTTCCAGAATGGCTGTGTAAGCAACTATTATTTGAACTCACTAGGGATCTTTTTTTACCTTCCACTCAATATAAAAAGGTACTCTAAATAATTTTTTGAGTGAGCTGGTTGTTAGTTAAATGCATGACATATGATGTTCTCTGCGATAGTTAGCCCTTTGATTTTACAAGCCTACAATATGACACCTTGATAGGTTATGGAAACCATACTCTTAAAGAATGATGGTAATATATATTCAGTAAATCATATTTATATTGTTTTTTTATGAGAGCTAGTGACTGTGAACTATGCTGTCTACCACTATAACATCAAATTTTTTTTGACAAAATGACTTATAATTCATTTTGAACTAGATAACTATGTGAGACTGCAGATAATTCAAACATAATGGTTAAGCAGCACAACAAATATGAGGAAATGCCAATCGACTCACCTTCAATAAACCTGTTGACCAGTATGTCCAAGTTGTCTTCCCCAGTGATAGATCGTATCTGCTGAAAAGCTTGTTCATAGGTCTCTACTGTTTCTTCCGTTGGGTCACGTTTTTTTCTTTCTAGTGCTTCTTTTTCTATTACCGATGCAATAAAGAAATTCCAGATATTACAAATATTTAATATAAACCAACCAAACAAATCTATCCAGTTTCATATCATTTAAAGGTTGGAACTGCAGGGCTTAAAGGGGTAGTAAAGCTTTTGTGTTTTTTTCACCTTAATGCATCCTACGTTTTACTTACCTAAACCACCAAACTCCTGGGCTCGTTCCCGCGATGGTGTTTCCCCCTGCTTGAGGCGGCTCATCATTGGAGATTGATAGCAGCACAGCCATTGGCTTGCGTTGCTGTCAATCACATCCAATGACACGTCGCGCCGGGAACAGGGCTGAGTGATACAGTCGGCGGCTATAGCCGCCGGCTGTATCACAGGAGCGCGCCTGCAAGCTAACCCCCTTGGGAGAGAGCTTCCCATGAAGGGGGTTAGCGCTTGCGGGGAGGAGCCGAGACAGCCACCGAGGGACCCCAGAAGACCAGGATCAGGGCCACTCTGTGCAAAACGAACTGCACAGTGGAGGTAAGTATAACATGTTTGTTATTTTATAAAAAATAAATAAAAATAATACAACCCCTTTAATCATAGGTATGCTCAACTCCAGCCAAGGTTTATTGCAGTAATAACACACTGCTCACTCCCACCCAAATCAATGCCCCCGACATGTTTCACCCACAACAGGGCTTATTCATGGGGATCACTATGATTAGGCTCTGCAGTGGGTGAAATATGTTGGGGGCATGGCTTTGGGTGGGAGTGAGCGGTGTGCTGTCAATGCCATAAACCTAGGCTTGAGTTGAAGTCTTCACTGTGCAGCTCAGTACTTGGATAGTGGACTTCAGTGGAGCAACAGCAGACTCCAGGGCCTTGGCATCCGACTGATTGCAGGGAATGGAAGAGGCTACAGGCTGGCCTGTGAGCGATGAAAGGGTTAGATTAGTTTAACAATATGTCTGGCAGTCACCTCTCCTGCGTCGAGCATCAAGCACTTCCTCACTGATAGAGCGCTCCTGAGTTTTGGTTCCCATAAACTCTTTCAGTCTGCGGTCATGGTCAATCACCCGTTGTAGCTCTTTTATCTCTGCCGAGTGCTGGTTCAGATCTTTCTCTGCTCTTTCCTTCATTTGCTGCATTTTTGTTTGGGCTTCATCCCTTAATTTATCAAAAAGAAAACATTACTTTCAGTCAGATTTTAACATTTACAAAAACTAGTATTGCTGTGTCATGTACAAGTGCCTAATGTACATTTTTTATGTCTGTGTAGCTGTACAACCAATCAGTGGCCATCTATACGTTATCTTATCATAGTATACAGGTTTTTTTTTTTGCTAGAATGCGGGGGAACGCAGTTCCAGCACCTCCTGCACTGAATGTATGTAATGGCAAGGGGTGCTGGGGTGTGTTGGAGGGTCTATTGTTACTGGCTGCTGGGATATCTATTATCTCTGGAGGGTATCTATTGTTGCAGGGTGACTATTGTTGCTGGGAGGGATCTACCATTGAGGAAGGAGTCTATTGTTGCTGGGGGCAGTTATTGATTTTAGGGGGGTCTATTTTTGCTGGGAAATCTATTGTTGCTGGGGGGAGGTGGATTTATTGTTTGTGGGATTTATTGCTGCCGGCTGCAGGGAATCTACTATTTTACTGCTTTCCTTGTTATCATTAACAAATTCCATACAATTTACGTAGCACCACAAAATGATACTTGGTTCTGTGTTTTCCAAAAGGGGTGATACAGGGAGGTGGAACTAAGGGACGGTGCTCAGAGGTGGGAAGGGGGTGGAGAAAAGGGGTGACTCAGAAGGGGGGAACACCTGCCACTTTTCTCTGAGAAAAAAAGCCCTGATATTATAACTGATGCTTAAAATAGTACCATAGAAGGGCATATGTGGTCATATATGCACATCATAAAGAAAGATATACTGTAAACCTAAAGTGCACAATTCCAGTTTACTTTCAATAGCATAGTGTATATAAAGATCATGAAGAGGAGCTAGACACACCAACAGTTAAAAACACGACAACTAGCACAAAGCACATAACAGGGTCATGTTATATAACTGCATGTAATACATAATATAAAATCACACGTTTAAATAAAACACTTACGTTATGCATTATTCCTAAAGATCAAAGCCTTCAATTTGCAAACACAGCAGCAATTATAATAGATAAAGTGGTGAAGTATATAGTGAAGCTGTACAGAAAGAGACTATTGCTAGAAAGCAATGGCACACAGATTCATGGCAATAATATATCAAAACAAGTCATCACATAAAGCATCAGCTTACAAAAGAAAGGAAGCAAAAGCATAAAGCTTAAACTTTTGATTTTATGGTTTTGTAAGTAGATTTTGTGCACTGCGAGCAGCTTTAATCTCTAATTATTATATGTCACTTTTAGACATTTTTATCAAGTAAAAAATCGGGGTTACAGTGCAATGTGCTGTTTTCAGTGCATTGACACCGCTGCTGACAAAACGCATACCAGGGGCTGCTCTTTCATGCAGCTATTGGCCTGAAAATGATGCAAAAATAATAAAAAACAATCAATATTATATGATTCACTCGAACATCAAAATGCTACTGTAACAAATAACCTAAAATGCAATTTTAGCACTTTATTTGGTTCATAGTAACCCTTTGATGCATGCCTATATCATACACTATTGATTTTTATTTTGCATCACTTTCAGCGCAGAGCTTGTTTACCATTTCGTTTACTATACAACATATGTCAGTGGTGCTAGCAGCTTTTCTTATAGGCTATTAGCGCAGTATTTCCTATATAGCTATTGGCATGAACCTGCCCTCACTTTCATCATCAGGGATGACATGCATTTATAAGTTCATGTGAGTTTACCAGTATATTAAGCGATCATTTTTTTTATTATATTCTGCATGATTCTGTACACTGTACCAGATTTATATCATCTATTGACTTTAATGTGTATATGTTTTATATCTTATTTGAAGCACTGATGAAGGGGAATTTGTAAAGCCCTTGAAATGTGCTGGCTATCTTTTTTACAACTCTGATGAATAAAAATTTGGACTGGACTATCAATTATACATCTGGTGTCTCTTTATCCCTACTATCCTTATTACTGTGCTTCCGGGGACCTCTTCAGATCTTAGATTGCAGCCTCCTAACTTAAGATTTATATCAACATACCAAAATACCTACCAAAATTCTGATCCAGCTCTCTACCAACATATATTCACTTTGAAAATCATTGATGTGCTGATCAGTGGATTTACTAAAGGCAAATAGTCTGCACTTTGCAAGTGCAGTTGCTCTCTGCAAGTGCAGTTGCTCTCATTCTCCACAGAGCTTAGTAAATGTGGTAATGCTCTGCTGATTTCCATCATTCAATCTTGTGCAAGCAAACATTTTTTTTTTTTTTTTACCTTGCACCTGATTGGGTGTTCTTTACAAAGTAAAGCTTCACCACATTACATTTATTAAGGAAGATGAGTGCAACTGTACTTGCAAAGTGCACAGTCTCTTTGACTTTAGTAAATCACCCTACTGTGAGCTTCCCATTCAAACTAAAAAATATACATTTTAGAATATAGCCAGAAGCAGCCTAAGCATGGCAAAATCATATTAGGTGCACTGTACTGTACTGAAGACTAGTGTGCATATTCCATGGGTGTTTTGCAACACTGTCTTTCTTGAAGCACAAACGTCTTTAATAACAAAGTCCAAGTAACTACAATGTGTAGTTATCAACGAATCAGACATGTTTTGGTATGAATTAGCTAAACTGGTTGTTATAATCTAATTCTATGCACTTCTTTGTTCTTTGTGCAAAAAATAAAAAATCTTGGTTTTACACATTAGGATTGATCTACTAATACTGGAGAGTAAAAAATCTGGTGCAACTTTGCATAGAAATCAATCAGCTTCCAGGTTTTATTGTCAAAGATTAATTGAGCAAGCTGAAGTTACAAGCTGATCGGCTACCATGCAGATCTGTACCGGTTTTTTCACTCCCCCGTTTTAGTAAATCAACCCCATTATGTTGCTACATTAGAAATTGGGTTTACAGTTGTTTTCTGCAGCTTGGAACTGCACGCACTCTTGTATACTGTCCAAGGGTGTGCCCCAGGAAATAGGTAGATCTATCTGAATGACAGTTTATTAGTGTTAAATGCAGCCCTAAAGCATCTGAAGCCTATTTTGGTTGAATAAGTATTGATACTTGTCCCCACCAGAAATGTCTACTGTCTTTAAAGGCTGCTCAGGTGGCTCTGAGAGCTAAAGAGATTTACAATAAGTATGGACCTTCAGGATGCCTAATCTGTATTCAGCAGAGACCACTCTAAAACAACCAGTTTAGGAAGCTGTTCATTGCATGGCCACTATGTTTGTGTGCTAAGTCAAGCAGTTGCTCGTGAATGTAAAATAAAAGTAAATGTATTAAATCTGTCTATATTTCTGGATAAATTTATGTTTCTGGTCTACCAATAATATATCAATAAAATATTAATGAACTGCAGAAGTTAAAGTATACCAATCAAGAGAATAAAATGGAGGTGACATTGCTGACCTCTCCTAATGAAAATGCCAATTGCCTCACTGTTATGCAGATCTTCTGGCTTCCATACTTTGAGTCATATCTCAGAATATGTGCGCAACTAAGGACTTCTTGTTTTTCGTTGACTGTCCATATCTGCCTACTCGTCCAAGGTCAGTAATTTAGAAAGTTCTCGAAGGATTAGCACAGGAGCCTGACAACTAGCAGTTTCAGAAAGAGACCAGCAGCAGCAGCCCCCATAGTTTTTTTTATTTGGTAAAAAATTCACATTCTGGAGAACTAAATATCTCTTTAATGCACTAGAAAAAAAAAATACAATATGGTTGGTACGGACACATTTGGTTTTCCTTCACCCACCAAGGCCCATATGGACACCAGCCACCAATGTCACATAAAGATCCTGAAACAGTATGGAGGATATACTGAAGGAGTTGAGAGTCTTCACACCGTGTGAATATTTACTTTTAATTGTGCAACCATGTGAAAAGCAAATTCCTGTTTACTTAGAATACCCAATCATGTGTAGATTAAATAAGTAAATGGAAATTTGCTTGTTACATGTTTGGATAACTGAATTGAAGTTTCTCAACATCTATATAAATCTCAATGATCAGTCTCAGTCTTTCATCACTGGGACCCAGATATAGTTACTCCTCATTAAAGTGCTGAGACAGTCACTCATCATTGGGACCCTGAGTTTTATCCTAATGTAGTAAGACTTTAAATGATGTCCTTGTTTCTGTGAGTGTACATTGGGAACGAGCTACAGGTTATATCCTGAGTTGATTGTTAACCTGTGTGTAAGACGGTGTTGCTGAACAAGGATACTACTCGACTGAGGGACAGCACTAAGGCCACTTTCACACTGAGGCGCTTAAAAAAGCGTCTGTAAAGCGCCTCTCCTGTCACTCCAGTGTGAAAGCCTGATGTTAAAAAAGTCCTGCAAGCAGCATCCTTGTTGTGGTTTAGGAGCGGTGTATACAGCGCTCCTAAAATGACCTGCCCATTGAAATCAAAGGCGCTTTGCGGGTGCTTCTAACCCCTTCAGGGTGGTTAAAATAGCGCCGCTACTGGCGTCAAATCGCAGCTAAAACAGTGGTAAAGCCCCGCTAAAACTAACGCTACCGCCCCCACTGCCTCAGTGTGAAAGTGCCCTAAGAGTGAATTGGTGATCCGCAGATCACCTGCTAATTTCCTGAATAGTGCCAGAGGTATACACATCAATTGCTGCTTACTTTTGGTACTAGGGGAACCTTACAGAGGACTGACTTGGGCTCCCAGTGGAGGAGTTAGTGCCAGTCAAGGGGACCTGTTTAAAGCAGAGCTCCACCCAAAAGGGGAAGCTCCGCTTGTTTGCCTCCTTCCCCCCTCCGCTGTCACATTTGGCACCTTTTAGGGGGGATCGGGTATCTGGTTTTGACCGGTACCCGCTCCCAGTTCCGGCTGAGCTTGCCACAGCGAACTCAGCTGGACGTTTGTCCCCCCTCCTCCTTCCCCCACCGCCGGGCCATTCACAAAGCGCTGCCGCTTCGCACATGTGCAGTAGGGAACCAGCTGTGAAGCCGCAAGGCTTCACAGCCAGTTTCCCTTAGCCAAGATGGTGGCGACAGCACCCGAGAGCCGATTGAAAGACACAGCTGGATTCGTGGACAGGTAAGTGTATTAATATTAAAAGTCAGCAGCTACAGTATTTGTAGCTGCTGACTTATCATTTTTTCTGAAGGAGCCTGGAGCTCCGCTTTAAGGAACACTTCTTAAACACACTACCCCCTGTAAGTTCTGCATACTGACTGCTTTTTACAGAACTGTAAGATTCTTTATTGCATGTATGGACAATTGGGATTATTACCACATTGCTGTACAATTCACAATGAAGTACAAAAAACAGAACATGTCCAGAAGACATTGGGGTTGATTTACTAAAACCGGAGAGTGCAAAATCTGGTGCAGCTCTGCATAGACACCATTCAGATTCCAGTTTTCTTTTTGTCAAAGCTTAATTGAACACTCTTCAATTTTAGCAAATCAACCCCATTGTCACATCTGATCCCCTTAAATCACTGCCACCCAGTTCCCCACCTACATGTGTTTGATGGTTGCTTATACATTGCGCTGGCTTAAATCAACAGGAGATGGGCTTAACACTCACCCATATAAGATGTTCTTCGCTAATAAGTTTATCTCATTTTGACCTATATGGCCTACGCCTAAACATAATAAAATAACTGTTTTTCTTGTTACAGCAAACCTGGCATCATAAGCAGCAGACGACTCCTCAATTGTTGTGGCAATTTCTTTTCTTGTTTGAAGCAATTCCTGAAAAAAAAATACAAAATATAAAATTGTTATATACAGTAATACTATTTTAATCTACTTTCTATGTCTTTTCTAATAGTGTCAATAAATCATAAGAGAAACTGACAGTTCTGCAAGGCTAGAAAATAGTTTTTTTGTATAGAGTAAAGGTTCTAATTGTTATCCTATTTCTCACCTTTTCAAGCTTTCTATAGAGTTGATCAAAGCGAGAGCGCTCGATTCTCAAGATGTCAATCTCTTCCCTCATCTTGGCATTTTTTGCCAGCTGAAGATTGAATTTGGTCAGAGCCTAAAAATCACATCAGGAATAGAGAAAAATGTTAGCAGGTTTTGTATGAATGGCCAACACAATCACAACACAAAAATCCTGGCAGCCGCTGCAATAGCTGGGCACCATAAAGAACATTGCAGTGTTAATAGAGAGAAAGTCCCACTGGCCATCAGATAACTTGTAGGATAGTTTTGTTTCACTATCTAAAACGCTATTAGAGCTTTTAGGACCATAAACACTAGATGGTGGTCTTCCTCCAAATGATCACTCTCACACAATAGCATGCTTGTAACCTACAAACTGAAGGGTTCAACGAGGATAGAATTAACATGACCAGTCTCATTTCCAAGTAATTACTAATTAATCGTTTTTGGAGGTTGGCCATGGCCTGTGACCATCTCCTGAGGTCTTCTAAGCCCTCTAAACAGCCCAATAATAATGTTATACTGAGATCACTGGTATAGGACATCACAAATCAAGTGTTTACCGCCACCATGGTCTGGCCATATACCCACAGATCAAGCCATTCCGTTGACTCTTCTAGCTCTTAATAAAAAATAATGTTCTTTAGCAAAGAACATACAGTCCACATTAATAATTATGCTAAAAAAAATGGCTGGTGTGTGCTGTAAATTGCCTCCAGCATTGTTCCTGTTTCTTCCTTTTGGAGGCTGCCATTTTGCCAAAGCCCAGAGCCCCTGAGCGGTAGTAAATCGTTAGGCTGTCAGCATATCGGCCTCCACATTTTCAGCACAGTGCCTAAAAATAGAGAGCAACAGAGCATGTGCAGAGCAGGGTGAGACGGTGTATTACTGGATTTTAAACAGTATAGGCACTCACTTTTAATGCTTTACAACATAGATATACCGTATATACTCGAGTATAAGCTGACCAGAATATAAGCTGAGGCACCTAATTTTACCACAAAAAACTGGGAAAACGTATTGACTCGAGTATAAGCTTGGGGTGTCCATCTGCATGCCTCACTGTGCCTCACTTTGCCTCACTGTGTCCATGTGCATGCCTCACTGTGTCCATGCCTCACTGTGTCCATTCCTCACTGTGTCCATGCCTCACTGTGCCCATGCCTCAGTGTGCCCATGACTAGACTGACGTTTAACATGGAAGTCTATGGAAGGGGTGCCTAGCTTTGAAAAATCGGTGTTCCCCGGGCCATAGTTCCCCCAGACAATAAACTTTGCACACTTATAGAGGTGAAATGGGGCTTCATGTGTGCCAAGTCTTGGGTCCAGGGGACCTAAGGCCGGCCGGTACCAGGTCCCTAAAGTCCGATAGATCAGGCACAAAAAGGTGACTCAAGTAAAAGCCGAGGGGGGCATTTTCAGCACAAAAAAATTTGCTGAAAAACTCGGCTTATACTCGAGTATATACGGTATCTGCAAAAGGGGCCAGCCTGAAGAGATTTAGCAGGACTACATTTTCTGACTAAAGTTCAATTTTAAGATAAGCTGCACCACTCAATGACAAGCTGCAGGGAAAAAGGCAATAATATTTTTGTGATGTACGAAAAAAACTAAAATATTTAATTCCAATAGTATTACATAGTTACATAGTTACATAGTTAGTCAGGTTGAAAAAAGACAAAGTCCATCCAGTTCAACCATAAAAAAATAACTAAAATAAAATTTAAAAAAATATCGTGCAATCCCATATGCCCAATTCTATACCCACAGTTGATCCAGAGAAAGGCAAAAAACCCCAGCAGAGCATGATCCAATTTGCTACAGCAGGGGAAAAAATTCCTTCCTGATCCCCCGAGAGGCAATCGGATTTACCCTGGATCAACTTTACCTAGAACTGTTAGTACTCAGTTATATTATGTACATTTAGGAAAGTATCCAGGCCTTTCTTAAAGCAATCTACTGAGCTGGCCAGAACCACCTCTGCAGGGAGTCTGTTCCACATTTTCACAGCTCTTACTGTGAAGAAACCTTTCCGCATTTGGAGATGAAATCTTTTTTCTTCTAGACGTAAAGAGTGCCCCCTTGTTCTCTGTGTTGACCGTAAAGTGAATAACTCATCACCAAGTTCACTATATGGACCCCTTATATATTTGTACATGTTAATCATATCCCCCCTTATTCTCCTCTTCTCAAGGGTGAATAAATTCAGTTCCTCTAATCTTTCTTCATATTGCCTCTGTTTAAACCATTCCTAAGGACACAACTAGATTATGGGGTCCCATTTTTGTCACCAGTATTGTAAAAAGTACATTGGGGTTTTCAAAACCCTCTGAGGCTCTGGGGAAGAGGGGATCCCCCTTGAAATGCGTCAATCTTTTGGAAAATCTTCCCACATTTGGGACTTGTCCAGTGGACCAGGCTGTTCGGAGTACTTTTTGGACTTTGATGTGCCTATTTAATGTTGCCGTTTGTGAGTATACATCTGAAATTGTTTATATTAATAGTTATCTCAAAAGTAATGAGCTATGCTGGTGTGCCCTCTGTCTCTTGTTTTTGTGGTCACGTGATACACAGGGTCCTTATCAGATTTCCTCAATGGGCAGTGCACAATCATGCAGAAAGCAGTACTAATGTTATGACTTTAGTATTACTCTCTGTATCTCTGTTTATGATTTAGGGGCACTGTTGTGACATTCGGCCAGGTAGGTGGATCCGTGGCATCCTGTACTGATGGGATATCCTTAGTCTTTTTGGGTTGAATAATGTTTCAGTGAAGACAGAGGGAAAAAAAATCACTGTAGGGGTCAGCACAGGAGACTAGGTGCATGATGCCGCCAGAACTGCTTTTTGTTTAAATCTCTGCTGGGGAACTATTTTGTTTTAACAAAGTAAAGAACCACTCAGGATGGCAATTGCATCTTCTCATCTCCCCCGCCAGATAGGGTTGCGGCTCAGTATACAGGATATATGTGAGCAAAGAAAGTCCGGGTGGCCTCACTCCAAGTAAATTCCTTTATTGAAAAATTTGTCCATAAAACAATCTAAATAAAAAGCACAACCTTGACGCGTTTCACACCACTTTACCGGTGCTTAATCATAGCTCCCGGTAAAGTGGTGTGAAACGTGTCAGCAGTTGTGCTTTTTATTCCGATTGTTGTATGGACAAATTTTTCAATAAAGGAATTTACTTGAAGTGCGGCCATCCGGACTTTCTTTGCTCACATATTTTGTTTTAACCACTTCAGCTCTGGAAGGTTTACCCCCTACATGACCAGGCCATTTTTTGCGAAACAGCACTGCGTAATTTTAACTGATAATTGCGCGGCCGTGCGACGCTGTACCCAAATAAAATTGATGTCCTTTTTTCCCCACAAATAGAGCTTTCTTTTAGGGGTATTTAATCACCACTGTAGTTTTAATTTTTTGTGCTATAAACAAAAAAAAGACAGACAATTTAGAAAAAAAAAAAAATATTGTTTTACTTTGTGCTATAAAACACACCCAATAAAAAAAATTTAAAAGATCAAATTTCTTAATCAGTTTCGGCCAATATTTATTCTGCTACATATTTTGGTAAAAAAAATCCCAATAAGCATATATTGATTGGTTTGCGCAAAAGTTTTAGCATCTACAAACTATGGGATAGATTTATGGAATTGTTTATTTTTTTTAATTTATTTTTTTACTAGTAGTGGCGGTGATCAGCGATTTTTAGCGAGAGTGCGACATCACCACTGCAGCGGACATATTTGACACTAAATTACCCTTTTTGGGGACCAGTGACACCAATACAGTGATCAGTGCTAAAAAAATGTACAGTCACTGTACTAATGAAATTGGCAGGGAAGGGGTTAACATAAGGGGCAATCAAAGGGTTAAATGTGCTCCTAGGGAGTGCTTTTCAACTGTGGGGGATACTTTGCCTGTGAGAAGACAGAGATCCGTGTTCCTGCTTAGCAGAAACACAAGATCTCTGTCTCCCCTAGTAGCAGAATGGCGATCGGCCTTGTTTACATAGGCAGAGCGCCGTTCTGCTTCCCTCGTGAACGATCATTGGGTCCGCCAGACCCGCTGATCGCCGGCGGCAGGTGTGCGCACCACAAACCCGGGAGAGGCGATACCGTACAGGTATGTGATTACACCTGTAGGAGCTGCCGCTCCACAGTACATATACATGCGGCGGTTGGCAACCAATTAAAGAAATTGGCCAGTAGTTGTGCTTTAATATTTTCTAAGACCTGAACAAGAAAGTACAATGTAAAGTCAAACTATAGACTTTTTCTGGGTCAATGGTTCAGAACAGGGGTGTCAAATTCTATTTCATTGAGGGCCGCATCAGTAGTATGGTTGCTCTCAAAGGGCCGGTTGCCTCTGGGGTGCGCTACATACAGAGTGCTGGGTTTAGGAGTGTGCTATGTACAGAGTGCATTATGTACAGAGTGCAGGGTTCTGGATTTCGCTACGTACAGAGTGCAGGGCTTAGGGGTGCGTTATGTACAGAGTGCTGGGTTCAGGAGTGCGTTACATACAAAGTGCGGGGTTCAGAAGTGCATTACTTACAGAGTGTAGCGCTCAGGAGTGTGTTAAGTATAGACTACAGGGGTGCGATATGCACAGAATGCAGCATTTAGGAGTGTGTTGTGTACAGAGTGCAGGGTGTGGAACCACAACCCCCCAAAAAGCTTCCTCGCATCTCTCTCCCCTACCAGGCCTAGCTCTAGCACCTCCCTGTGTAGGCGGTGTCCCTTGTCGGGAGATATTTCTCCCTCTCTCTCTGGAGATCTCGCCCACCGTGACTGTGTGCAGGGATCTGTTAGTCCTGGGAGCCACTAAGCAAAGCTGTCCCTCAGAAGACTTCTGTGTTTACAAGTGACAGTGGGGAACAGGAGCGGAGGGTGAGAGCCAGAGGTGGCGGAATAGAGTTCCGCCACATTTTGGCTACAAAACTCGGTGCGAGAGCCACTTGACAATACCTGGTGGGCCAAATTCGGCCCGCAGGCCTTGTGCTTGACATGTGGTTTAGAAAGTACTGAAGCCACCAAATTAGAATGACAGCCCGGCAACTAACATTTTCATTGAGACAGTGGGGAACAGGAGCGGAGGGTGAGAGCCAGAGGTGGCGGAATAGAGTTCCGCCACATTTTGGCTACAAAACTCGGTGCGAGAGCCACTTGACAATACCTGGTGGGCCAAATTCGGCCCGCAGGCCTTGTGCTTGACATGTGGTTTAGAAAGTACTGAAGCCACCAAATTAGAATGACAGCCCGGCAACTAACATTTTCATTGAGAAGTCAGCAAAAGCAGTGTTTTAGCCCAGAAGTATAGGAGTATTGATTTCAATCACAGTATGTTAAAAAAACATAAAATGCCCAGCTAACAGGCATCATTCCAGCGTATCTTCTACACATTATGTTGCAAGATACAAAACTGAGATTCGTTTGGTTTCAAGAAACACGCACACGCATGGTGCTAATTATCTTATTTTTAGCTATGATCAAATCTATGTTCAATAGAAAATAATTATCTTTTAAATAATTAAACATCAAGTGAAACACATGGCTTGTTCCAGTCCTGAGGACATATTCATGTTGTCAGATTGCTCTTACAGCACATCTGATGTGATATGTAAATGCCAGACTTGCATGCTTTCCTTCTTATACTGTATGTACCACAAATTCATTTTAATATCTTTTATATGATAAAGAAAGGAACTCTAATTTACATAGAAATCTGCAAGATAACTGACACCCCTAAAGTAATACCGAACCAAACCGAATGGCATTTAGTTGCATCTTGCATCTCCTCTTTTGCAGCCACTTCCAATCTACATGTATTCTCTCTAGCAATGTCTGCATGGCATTTCTCGGAGCCCCTTTCCTGATGGTGACAACAGTGGACTATACCTGTGTAATGTCTTTAGAAAAGGCCACTTGTAGTCTGCACAGGCCTATGTGACAGGGTGCAAACGCGGGAGAACAATGGGCAGACATGGACAGAGTTTTGTTGCCCAATAACATTAAGCACTGAATAAGTGCCTTGGGGCTCGTTTACATTAGAGATGTCCGCTGATGAGTGATCCGGTGTGGATTGCTCTTCAGAAGATGTAATGTTGCCACCACCAGGTTCACAGGGGGCCCCATGAGAATATTGCGTTACATCATGATTGCCAACTGTCCTGGATTCACTGGTACAGTCACGCTTTTTTTAAGATGTGTCAGAATGGCCGTTTTCCAGGGAAGCGTCCCAGAACTTGTACTGTTCCAGTATTGTGCGCTTCTGATCCCCCCCCCCTGTACTGTGCCTTTCTGACCCACCAACCCCCCGCTACTGTGCCCTTCTGCCTCCTCCCTGTAATGTGCCCTTTGTGTTGATTAGTCTTTGATTCATGGCCATTTTTTTTTTGTCTAAAAACAATTTTATTTAAAGTACTAATACAAATATGTTTAATTCTATCAACTATTTATACTTTAATAAATACTTTGATAATTCTTTAGATCAGATGCATGAATTGGGGCATTACTTTGCCCAGGAGCCCATGATGCTATTAAGACAGCCCTGGCCATCACACTACTTATTTTAACCTCTGAAACCTGCCCCACTGCGCTACAACCATACTGGGGCAGTTTACCATGACTCAAAGCATGTGTAAACCCTGCCGGCTACCTTTGCAGCTTAAAGTGGAGTTCCACCCAAAAGTGGAACCTCGGCTTATCTGCTTCCTCCCCCCCCCCTCTGGTGCCACATTTGGCACCTTTCAGGGGGGGAGGGGGGAACGGTTTCCCATTTTTTGACAGGTACCCTTCCCCCTTTTGGTAGAATGCATCGCGATGCTGTCCCTGGGAAGTTCGGGCCCCCCTCCGTCGCCGAACAGTTAGAAAGCACATCGCGCATGCACAGTAGGGAACCCTTACCATGAATGCCAGTGGCAGCACCCAAGAGTCGATCTAAAAATCGGCTGGGGTGCTGACATCGTGGGAACCCTGGACAGGTAAGTGTCCTAATATTAAAAGTCAGCAGCTACAGTATTTGTAGCTGCTGACTTTTAATTTTTTCATTGGGGGCTGAACTCCTCTTTAAGGAGTTGCAGCTGGGGGGGGGGATAAAAACATGGCTTAACCAGGGTTAAAAGAACTGAGGGAGCTGTGACAGGCACTAATCAAAGTGCCCTACCTATGCCCACGTTCTCCACTCCTAGAAGTTGTTCTATAGCTTCTATGAATGAAACAGTATCTATGAAAGGAGAGGATGGACCCTTTAATCATCCACCCATCCTCCATTCATAGATTCTGTTTCATGCCTGTCACTGCAGTGGGGGAAGATGACGGCGGCAGGGGTGGCTTCAAGGAAAGCAAGAGCCAGCAGCACAAGGTACATATTGGATCGTGATGATTTATTTTTCTGATTAGAGTTATATTTTAAGTTTTAAATTGAGATCCAGATCTATTTTGCAGGCAATTTTGGGTGAATTCAGTTTCTCATTTCAATAAAAAAAAATTGACATCATGAATCTGGCATATGGCATAAAGTATCTTATGTCATAGTGTTGATGATAGGTAAACTAGAAAACTGAAAATGCTGCTGAGCCTTGATTAAGGAGAAAAAAAGTCTACCACATAGATCTGTGTCAAATGCATCCTAAAATATCATCCAATGTTGTTTGCATAGCCTTGCTACAAGGACATGTAAGTGCTCACCCGGTCCAGTCGGTTCTCCATAACCTTCACATTCTTCTGTGCCTGGGTATTTTGTGTGGCAGACCCTGAAGAGCCTCTCACTTGTTTTCTCTGATCTGACAGTTTTCTCTCCCAAGATTTTATCTGCCAAAAAAAGCATTTTGTATTTAAAGGGAATCTTTAGTGGTTTTGTGTGCGGTTTCCTTCTTACTTTATTACAGTCACAATTAAAAAAATAAATGAAAGTGATTTTTAACGATCACCTTGTAAAATAACCCATTTCGTTTAAAATAGTCATAAAAAAAAAAGAAAAACATTTGTATATACCGTAGATATAAAAAAATATATTACAAATCCCTTTTTTCCCTTTTTTTAGAAGTGATCACATATACTCTATTGTCAGCTGCATAAGTGCTGGGGGAGAAGAAACAGCAGCACATTGAGCTTCCCAGTGAAAGGCTGGCCGCTGGGATTATGTCAGGATAAGTCTGATCATTGGAAGAGAGCACACTGAGTTCCCAACACAGCTAGAGAACTGACCATGGTGTGTTCTCCTGCATAGTGCAAAAGTACTTCTAGCAGAAAGAAAGAAAAAAATAAACAGTGTGATGTGCCAGGATTGTTGCGTCAGTATTTTTTACTCCCAAGGCAAAACAACAGCCATACAAATGAGCGCGGCTCGCTGGTGTGAACAAGCACTTAAAGTGGAGTTCCAGTCATATTTTTGTTTATTAAAAGTCAGCAGCTACAAAAAGTGTAGCTGCTGACTTTTAATAAATGAACAGACAAAAACAGTCTGGCGCCAGGAAACTGGGACATCTATTGCACTAAGAACCTTGTTAATGTCCTGCAAGAGCCCAAAAGAGCAGCTGTGTGGATGAGCACACCAGGAGGGGTGTGAATACAAGTAAAAACATTCAGGAGCACCCACAATTGAAAGCGCTGATCGGGACAGTCTTGAAAGGACAAACAGTCAAATAATTAAAACGTTAATAATAACATATGATTGGATAAAAAATTATTTAGACATCTCCTTGCATAGATGGAACAACTGCAAAGCGCGCTCCTCGCTGTGACAGTACCTTAAGGCCCCTTTCACACTGGGGCGGTTTGCAGGCGCCTGCAAACCGAGCCTAAACAGCGGCTCCTGTCTCTCCAATGTGAAAGCCCCGAGGGCTTTCACACTGGAGCGGTGTGCTAACAGTCCTGCTAGCCGCATCTTTGGAGCGGTGAGAGGAGCGGTGTGTTTACCGCCCCTACACCGCTCCTTCCCATTGAAATGAATGGGATACCGCGGTAATACCGCCCGCAAACCGCTGTAGCCACGGTTTGCGGGTGGTATTAACCCTTTTCCGGCCGCTAGCGGGGGTTAAAACCGCACCGCTAGCGGCCGAATACCTCTGCAATCCCGACGGTATAGCGCCGCCCCAGTGTGAAAAGGGCCTAAGCAACAGTCGGTGGTGGACTGGCATGGTGGGCCAGTGCTGCGATGGCAAAACCTTCATGTGTTCCTGGAAGTCACAAGGAAGAGGGAAGCCAGCGCGTGCAGAGCCGGATGGACAGTGTGAAGCCTCGATGGGATCCCCAATGATGTGTGGCAGAATGATACGGCAGCCAGGAAGCAAAGGGCAGACCGAGAGGCAGCCAGAGCAGCCACCGACCAGAGCTAGTGGATGGGAACACCTGAACGTGACGTCATACGATCGGGGAACGCAGGTCCAAAACGAAGCTTGGAGCACAACAGGTGGAGAGCAAGCTGAGGAGAGTAGAGAGGGAAGATAGCTGTCGTCTTGACTATGCGTATCGGGGCATGGCCCTTCTTCAGGTCAATGATGACCTGAAGAAGAGCCACGCCTCGAAACGCGTAGTCAAGACGACAGCTATCTTCCCTCTCTACTCTCCTTAGCTTGCTCTCCACCTGTCAACATGTAAATAACCCACACAATCTATACATACAAAGAAACCAAACCAAATAAGTTCAGAAATTACATTATGTGTAATATAATGGAAGGACACAGGGAAAAAGTATTGAACACATAAAGAAAGGGAGGTGCAAAAAGGCATGGAACACCAAGTTAAAATCTATCAGTAATTATAAAGCAATCCTGCCCCTTTTCAGTGCAAATTAATGTCTCAACCGATGGCCTAAAAAAAGGTGTCTCATCACCAAGGTGTCACACAAGAAACATCTCATGATGGGTAAAAGCAAAAAGCATTCTCAAGACCTTTGCAACCTTAGTGTTGCAAAACCTACTAATGGCATTGGTTACATTGGTTACAGAAGGATTTCTTAACTTCTAAATGTTCCAGTGAGCACTGTTGGGGCCATAATCCGGAAGTGGAAAGAACATAATTTCACCATAAAGTGGTCATAACCAGGTGCTCCTCACAATATTTCTGATAGAGTGAAAAGAATTATCAGAAGAGTTTTCAAAAAGCCAAGGACCATTTGCGTGGAGCTTCAGAAAGACCTGGAATTAGCAGGTACAATTGTTTTAAAGAAAACAATAAGTAATGCACTCACCGCCATGGCCTGTATGCACACTCACCATGCAAGACTCCATTGCTGAAGAAAAAGTCTGTTGAAGCTCGTTTAAAGTTTGCTGCACAGCATTTAGACAAGCCTGTGAAATACTGGGAGAATATAGTCTGGTCAGATGAGACCAAATTTAACTCTTTGGATGCCATAATGCACACCATGTTTGAGAGTCAAATGGCACTGCACTTCACCCCAAAAACACCCCCATACCAACAGTGAAGTTTAGATGTGGGAACATCATGGTGTGGGGCTGTTTTTTAGCATACAGTACTGGAAAACTTCATGTCATTGAAGGAAGGATGAACGGAAAAATTTACCTTCTTGATAAAAATCTGCTGCCATCTACCAGGAAGGTGAAGATAAAACGAGGGAGGACATTTCAGCAAGACAATGATCCCAAACACAAAGCCAAGGAAACTCTCAATTGGTTTCAAAGAAAGAAAATAAAGCTGCTAGAATGGTCCAACCAATCACCTGACTTGAATCCAATAGAAAATCTATGAAAAGAACTAAAGATCCGAATTCATAGAAGAGGCTCACGGAACCTCCAAGATTTGAAGAATGGGCCAAAATCACACCTGAGCAATGCATGTGACTAGTTTCTCCATACAGGAGGCGTCTTGAAGCTGTCATTACCAACAAAGGATTTTGCACGAAGTATTAAATACATTTCAGTTAGCGCGTTCAATCATTTTTCCCTGTGTCATTCCATTTTATTACACATAACTTAAAGCGGTTGTATACCCTCCCTGACATGTTTTACCTACAGGTAAGCCTAGATTAAGGCTTACCTGTAGGTGTTTGCAATATCTCCTAAACCTACATGGTTTAGGAGATATTTGCAACAAAGAATGCACCGATGTCTACGGCGCTGAAAATAGCCATTCATAAAACCGGCAATGCCGGCTTTGACGGCTCCCGCGTGCATGCGCGGAGTGACGTTTTTGACGTTCCGGCCAATCACAGCGCCAGAGCGGCGATACCCGGAAGGAACCTTCCGGAGAGATATCTGCGGCCAGAGGGGGAGATGAGGACGGCTTCAGGGGATTCGATCTATGGTAAGTAATTCATAATGAGCTAGTATGCTAGTCATACTAGCTCATTATGCCTTTGTCTTGCAGGTTTTTTTTTTTTTTTTTTGGGTATACAACCGCTTTCATTTCTGAACTTATTTGTTTCTTTGTATGTACAGGTTGCATGGGTTGTCACTGACATGTGATGAACATTTCATGTCAATAGAACCTTTAGAAATATATTTACCTAGAAAAATGGTGATGTGTGCAATACTTATATTACCCGCTGTATATCAGGCCAAATGAGGGACAATTGAGGAGGAAAGAGGGACAAAAGGAGGGACTTTGTTCTGAATGAGGGACATTCCCTTGAATTTAGGGACAGTTGGGAGCTATGGTTTACAGACTCTGTAGAGCCTTTTATAAACACGCCAATCTCTGCCATAAGGGTACAGTGCTGCATTCAAATCTCACCAATAGAGACCCCATAGGGATAAGAGAAACTCTCGGGCTGTATGACTCTTTAGTATCTAACAAAAAACTGTAATATCAGTTCTGGGTGGACTGATCCTTTAATTATCCCCCACTGTACAATACATAAGCATTGTTGCTTCCTCAAGCAGCTTTTCATACAAATGCTTTGCTTTGTGACAGATGACATTTGGTCTTATATTTTACTCATATAATTTACCTCTTTCTCTAGCTCAGCAATGATTTGCTTCTCAGTTCCAATTTCGTTATCTAGTTCTTCCTTTTGTTCCAGCAAGGCCTGGAGTTTTTCCTGGCTGTCCTGATCACGATACTGATTGCTGCGACTTTCTGATATTTTTAGGTCCTTCAGCAGCTCCTCCTGTTCTTTCTTCAGAGCACGCATCTCTGCCCTGATCAAAGACAACAGCCATGAGCATATACACACAATACAAAGATTCCTGTGCACACCTCAAATCCCTATCGCTCTATAAATAAAAGTTTGCTAGTACTAAAATGTTATATATCATTAAAGGGGTTGACGGCACCCCCAACCCCCCCTTGTTTTACTTACCTGAGCCCCGAATCTGCTGTGCGCATCCCCCGGCGTCCTCTTCTCTTTGGAGTCTGGCTGTCGATTGGCTAGATTGATAGCAGCGCAGCCATTGGCTCGCGCTGCTGTCAATCACATGCAATGACGCGGCGCACTGAGGGGCGGGCCGTGTGATACAGTCGGTGGCTATGGCCGCCGGCTGCATCACGGGAGCGCGCCCGCAAGCTAACCCCCTTGGGAGAGCGCTTCCCATGAAGGGGGTTAGCTGATGAGGGGAGGAACCGAGACAGCCGCTGAGGGACCCCAGAAGACCAGGATCGGGGCCACTGTGTGCAAAACGAGCTGCACAGTGGAGGTATTGTATATACTCGAGTATAAGCCGACCCGAATATAAGCTGAGGCACCTAATTTTACCACAAAAAACTGGGAAAACATATTGACTCGAGTATAAGCCTAGGGTGTCCGTCTGCATGCCTCACTGACTGTGCCTCACTTTGCCTCACTGTGTCCATGTGCATGCCTCACTGTGTCCATACCTCACTGTGTCCATGCCACACTGTGTCCATGTGCATGCCTCACTGTACCCATGCCTCACTGTGTCCATGCCACACTGTGTCCATGTGCATGCCTCACTGTACCCATGCCTCACTGTGTCCATGCCACACTGTGTCCATGTGCATGCCTCACTGTACCCATGCCTCACTGTGCCCATGCCACACTGTGTCCATGCCTCACTGTGTCCATGACTAGACTGACGTTTAACATGGGAGTCTATGGAAGGGGTGCCCGGCTTTGAAAAATCGGTGCTCCCCGGCCGTAGATCCCCCAGACAAAAAAACTTTGCACACTTGTAGAGGAGAAATGGGGATACATGTGTGCAAAGTTTCGGGTTCAGGGAACTTACGGCCGGCCGGTTGTAGGTCCCCAAAATCACCAGAGAAATTACAGTTTAACATGGGAGTCTATGGAAGGGGTGCCCGGCTTTGAAAAATCGGTGCTCCCCGGCCGTAGGTCCTCCGGACAACAAACTTTGCACACTTGTAAAGGAAGAGTGGGGCTACATGTGTGCCAAGTACCGGGTCCCCAAAGTCCTGGAGATCAGGCGCAAAAAGGTGACTCGTGTATAAGCCGAGGGGGGCATTTTCAGCACAAAAAAAGTGCTGAAAATCTCAACTTATACTCAAGTATATACGGTAAGTAGCATGTTTGTTATTTATTATTTTTTTTTAAATGGGAACCTTTAGTGTCCCTTTAATATATATATAT
Organism: Rana muscosa; assembly: GCA_029206835.1. Classification (NCBI taxonomy): domain Eukaryota; kingdom Metazoa; phylum Chordata; class Amphibia; order Anura; family Ranidae; genus Rana; species Rana muscosa. The sequence continues at coordinate 175,667,983 of CM055124.1, forward strand.
ATATATATATATATATATATATATATATATACTGTATATCTAATCGTTTTTTCAATAGTTTACAGTATTAGGTGCACTACAATGAATACAAGCCTCCAATACAAAATAGACAAAGATGCAATATAAAAGGTACAAAACCAGAGTACAAAAAGCAATACAAATAAAGTGCAATAGTGAAAAAACTGGATATTAATAATTCATACCCTTTGAAAGTTCACGTGCAATAACAAAACTTCTAATTTCCAACACAGTGAGGTTGATTTACCAAAACTGGAGAGTGCAAAATCTGGTGCAGCTCTGCATAGAAACCAATTAGCTTTTAGGTTCCATTGTCAACTCTCCAGTTTTAGTAAATCAACCCCAGTGTGCTTCTTGTGCAAAAACCCAGTTAAAGTGGTATTAAACCCCAAAACAAAAATGTATTATATTGCAGCATACAAATCCTTAGATGTGGTAGCTGCATTCGTTTTTTAAAGGCTTTTTACCTTTATTTTCACCCGGTGATCCAGACAGTAAGTCTGTTCTTTCTCAACTTTCTTTAACAGGTCAGGCTGTCCAGACAAAGTGGCAGTTAGAGGATCGGACATGGGTGCTTACAATGGTCAGTGTCTATTTATTTAAATACATCCATTATCCCATTAGGAAAAACTCTTGCTGTAACTGCATACAATTTTAGCAGGAGTTCAGCATTAGTGTATACAGTATAGCACTACCCTCTCCATAGACTGACAATGCTGATGTCTAAAGGTGTCACCATTTCTCTTGCGTCCGGAGTGGGGACACCCAAAAACAGGAAGTGCTACTGTCCAAAACACCATGTAAGAATAAAGACCTCACATTGATTAAGGATTGGTACGTTGCAATATACTAAATTTGTGTTTTTTAGTTTAATAGTGCTTAAACCCTCAGTGCTCCCAGTTGCTCCACTCTAAAGGACAAACTCTCATCTCTTTTCAAAGATCCTAATAGATATATAAGGCCATGAAGAGCTTTACCCTCCGAAGGATTATTACTCATCAGGGATCCACAGCATTTTAGACAACTCATCAGATTGCATAGCTCAAAAAAGAACATAAAAATGAACCATAGTGATTTCTGTATACAGAATGCCTGTTTTAAAAACTTGTGTAGCGCCCTCCTCACTCCCCTCTTTCTCTCGTCTAGTCTTTCTCTTGTCTAGGGGTATCTTAGAGGGGAGGGAGCGGGGACACCACGCCTGGCTTCCACCACATGTGTCAGTGCGGTATAAGCAACGTTCTTGTATTACCTTCGGGTCAGTGCTGTGCACCTGGATCCTCCCTCCAAGAGTCACCTTGAACAATGTCTGCTAGGAAATGAGCCCCACACCATTAAAGTTCAACACTCCTTTATTCTTCTGCGAATGAACACGATCAGTTGAACTCTCTTGGTTAACAGAACAGGAAAGGAGGTGTGGATGCGAATAGGCCCAGACACAATTTGGTTCTCCACTTTCCTTCCTGAAAGTGGGTTACAGTCTCCGCACGAGGGGGAATTTCCTTCCAGGCGGTCTCCGACGAGAGGCTCACCTGTCACCGGCAATATGCTGCACCGGGTCTTCAAGTGAGGAGCTCCCCCCGGTCCATTGCACCTTCAGGATTCGGGTACCCACTCCCGGGGTTCCCTAGGATCTCCTTCCCTCGCGGAACTCAGTGTTGGGCACTGAGCTCCGGACCTCCATCCGAGTACCTCACCCCAGGCTAAAGGTGCCTGGGATGGAACACGACCTCCGGTTGTCCTCTAGGCCTAGGCCACCCAGAGGACCATCACGAACCACCGTCCACAAGCTGAAGGTGCTTGGGACTTCGACCCAGTGACAAAGATGGATGGCCCCTTTATACCCTCTCCCAGCAAGCACGGCGGGTTCCCCGCCCCACCATACCGCTGCCGAGGGAGGACAAAAAGGAGGCACAGCACACAGCAATGATTCAACCCCAGCCCAGGGCGACAGCGCCACCCACCGGGCTGCAGGGAATTACACATCACTGATGTCTCTGCCAAGTTCAAATTTACACCCGGGAAAGTACATACCCGCTACACTCTCCCCCTGATGGTTTGACACTGGTCCCCAGTGTCTGGAGTAAACCATGCCCTCAACGGCTGACATAATCCAATCCAGAAACCGACTAACAATTGTACAAAAATAAAACTTTTATAAAAACTACCCTACTGGAGCAATTGTGTCTGAGCCCTGAAACAAAAAAAGGGAACAAAGAAACTACAGCATTTAACCATAACTTTGAATCACATTTTACATCATACTCTTCCCACCCATCCTGACTAAGATCCACCCCATTCTCAGTGATCTTGATGGATGCTCTCCTGCAGAGGGAAAATAAAGAAACAACACACATAACCCTGACACATGTATTCGTGTGAGAGAAAAGAAACTTCTTCGGGAAGAAATCCCCTTTCTCCAAAGAGTGAATGCGTGAAAAGTGTTTAAAGTTGCACAACACTGCCACCTGGTGACAGCATCGCGGTAACTGCACCCGTGGAACCTTCCTCTTTTCTTTTGGCCCTATCTACCCCAGAGTCCATAATCTCTTGCGGGAAAAGTGAAGAACAAAACAGGAACAGTTCTTCATTCCTCTGGGCACAAAAGCAACGGCCCCAGAAAGTTAAGCAGCATAATCAAGGACAAACTGAGTCTTTCTCTCTCCTACAAGTAAAAGCGGGGATGCGGCAGAACAAGCGGCTTCAAGTGCTGGTCCATGGTCTCTAGATGATACTACACATCTTCCCCTTCCTTGCGCTGGATCAGCACTTTGTCTGCATGGATGTGTCATCCCAACATCCACTCGGCCTTGCAGTCCTTGAAACGTTGAGAGGCCTTTGGAGAGCATGCCAGGTACCTGCGAGCGTGTGGGACCTGAAGGTGGGTCCAAACAAAGTCATTGTACCAGCGCTCCCGGCACACTTCCACCTCATAAAGCAGTTCCTTCGACAAGTACGGATACTCCCATCCGTATTCTGCAGCAACCTTTTTGGCCAAATAGGCGTTGTAATCTCGCCAAAGGAGGCATGGTAGCTTTGTCCCCTTCGCCAGGCAAAACTATCGAGTCCGGGTGGCGAGGGACCTTGACCACATCTGGTCTGGGCATAGGTGCCCGCAGCAACAGTCTCTTTTCCCCGGCCTTCGGTACAGATGGCACCGGGGATGTAGAAGCAGGCTGGGGACGGGACCTCTCTTCAGGCGCTGGTGCCTCCACCCGGGGTGTACTTTCCCCTGTTGACATGGGTGGATCTCTGATCCTCCGAGATGAAGCGAGAGGTACTTTGTCCCAGCCCTTCTCGGCAAACAAATCGTCTATGGCAACGTCGTCTCCCATATCCGAGAGCGACTCCAGGTCAGAGGTGTCACACTCCTCCGCGGGTATGTAGCTGGTTGTAGAAACGGAGCCACCACCTCCCGCGGACTCACTGGGCCATGACTTCCCGACACCTCCGCCCACACACCAAATCTCTCCGCCTGGCTTACCTTGGCCTTCGCTTGAAGCGGGACGTCTGGAACTCTTGTCAACGGATCCATCCAGGCCGGGCATAAGCGGGCGAGACGGTCCACCACAACCGCTGGTCGGGGCTACCATGCCGGTCTTTCTCTTCGGTGGTGGACGCTGCGAGACAGTGGTGACCGAGTCAGCATCCTCGGATTTCTCTCGTTGGGGTTTTACGACCTCCTCCGCGGTCGCTGCAGTGTGCGTAGGAATGGCTCTCACAGCAGTGATTCCTCCTCTCTGAGTGGTGTTGCCCGCAGCACGGCCGGGGTAAATGGTTCTCGGCCTCTCAACCGCCGGATCCACTTCGAACAGGAAATCCCCACAGGCCTCACATCGCCCGAATGGCTTCAGCTGGCACACCAGTCCCGAACAGCCGGGACAAATCACACCCAGGGCCTCAACGTCCATGCACGAGTACAGGGCGAATCAACCCCTTGGCTTTAGCCGGATCCCCGTATCTGTTACCGGAGCAGCAGCAGTCAATGTCGTGGTGGAAGGGTGAACTGGAATCCACAATGTATGTCCAAACATGGCGACCTGTTGCTGATCCATCGCACACTGCAAAGTTTTTGCGTCAACGTCCCACGTGTAGTCCTTCACACGTATTGGACCCCTCCCCTTTGCTCCAGTTCGCGGGCTTTTCTTCTTTTCTGTTTCTGAGTCACGCCCACAAACTAAGTGATGGGGGTGTGCCTGGTGGCGCAGTGCAATAGAAACCCTCACGTGTACTACTTCACATGGCTGAGCTTCCCCCTTTTTCCACTCTTCTGCGTGGGCCTTTCCCTTCATTGGGTCATGTCCACGACTTCGAGCAGGGATGCACTTCGGCCAATGAAGGCCTGCCTATTCGCTTAACTCCTCCAGCAGACACGTTCAATTCCGTGGTGCACAAACACTATACCGGACCCGAGCCCCCACGTGTAGCGCCCTCCTCACTCCCCTCTTTCTCTCGTCTCGTCTTTCTCTTGTCTAGGGGTATCTTAGAGGGGAGGGAGCGGGGACACCACGCCTGGCTTCCACCGCATGTGTCAGTGCGGTATAAGCAACGTTCTTGTATTACCTTCGGGTCAGTGCTGTGCACCTGGATCCTCCCTCCAAGAGTCACCTTGAACAATGTCTGCTAATTAAAGTTCAACACTCCTTTATTCTTCTGTGAATGAACACAATCAGTTGAACTCCCTTGGTTAACAGAACAGGAAAGGAGGTGTGGATGCGAATAGGCCCAGACACAATTTGGTTCTCCACTTTCCTTCCTGAAAGTGAGTTATGGTCTCCGCACGAGGGGGAATTTCCTTCCAGGCGGTCTCCGACGAGAGGCTCACCTGTCACCGGCAATATGCTGCACCGGGTCTTCAAGTGAGGAGCTCCCCCCGCTCAATTGCGCCTTCCGGATTCGGGTACTCACACCCGGGGTTCCCTAGGATCTCCTTCCCTCGCGGAAACGCAGTGTTGGGCACTGAGCTCCGGACCTTCATCCGAGTACCTCACCCCAGGCTAAAGGTGCCTGGGATGGAACATGACCTCCGGTTGTCCTCTAGGCCTAGGCCACCCAGAGGACCGACACGAACCACCGTCCACAAGCTGAAGGTGCTTGGGACTTCGACCCCGCGACAAAGATGGCCGGCCCCTTTATACCCTCTCCCAGCAAGCATGGCGGGTCCCCCGCCCCACCATACCGCTGCAAAGGGAGGACAAAAAGGAGGCACAGCACACAGCAATGATTCAACCCCAGCCCAGGGCAACAGCGCCACCCACCGGGCTGCAGGGAATTACACATCACTGATGTCTCTGCCAAGTTCAAATTTACACCCGGGAAAGTACATACCCGCTACACTTGCAAAAATCACTTACACATACTGGTGCACTAAACCATTTTAAATGTAAAATCGCTCACAGAATATATAATCCCGGGCTTGCACAAGGCTGTTGATGCTGGAACTCCGAAGCGCATAACTATGTTCCAACCACCTCGCTGATGTCACCCTCCGCCCTATGCATTATGTCCAATAGACTTTATTAGGAACAACATTATACATACTCTACCATACAACTGCTTCTGTGCTGCCTTTCCATAAAAAACACATTTTTCTTTAATCCCCTTGAGAAAGTCACATGACCATGACGCAACGCATCGGGAGGAAACGGTGACGTCACTTCCGGTGTCTCATATACTCTGAAGCAACGACGAGGAGGCGAGCTCTCTAAAGTTTTTTAATGTTACAAAAGTGATTTTACAAGTTGATCCATATGTGAGTAGGCACTTTTTATATGTCTAAAAAAAATGCACATACGTTAGCAATCTTGCGCTATGAAACTCTCTTATTTTGCTTTGAGCAACATCTAAAGGAGTGGTTCCCAGGGTGTCCAAAGAGGAGTACATAGGATCCAGGATACAGCTGATGTTCCCATTTGTAATTATCCAAGATCCGTATACTTAAAGGAGCACTAAACCTTTTTTTTTTTTTGCTTAAAAATAACAAACATGTTATACTTACCTCCACTGTGCAGCTCGTTTTGCACACAGTGGCCCCGATCCTGGTCTCCTGGGGTCCCTCGGCGGCTGTCTTGGCTCCTCCCCGCAAGGACTCCACACCTTAATGCGAGTGAGCTCGCATGGTGTGGAGTGATTGCGGGCGCGCTCCCGTGATACAGCGGCGGCCATAGCCGCCGACTGTATCACTCGGCCCCGCCCCCCGGCGTGCCGCGTCATTGGATGTGATTGACAGCAGCGCCAGCCAATGGCTGCGCTGCTTTCAATCTATCCAGTGTAGCCAATCGGCGGCCAGGCAGAAAAACGAAGAGGATGACGGGGACGAGCATGGGACTTTCGAGGGGCCAGGTAAGAAAAACGGGGGCTCGGGGGGGGGGCGGTATTGTCAAATGTTTTTTCACCTTAATGCATAGGATGCATTAAGGTGAAAAAACATGTAACTTTACTACTCCTTTAAGACGAGATCTGACCCTTGGTGGTCTTTTGCTGAGGTGAGCATACATTGCACTCAGAAGTGGCGGTGGCAATTTTTTGAATCACCTATTATTTGATCGATGTGTGGCATGGCTTTGGAGTGAAATCCTTTCACAGAAGTGAATGTAACTTCATTATATACATTTTTTCTTTGAACTCTATTTGGACTGTTTTTATCATCAAGACATTTTAAATTGCTGCACTGCAGCGGTAAATGGGAGAGGAGAAAACACTTTTACTTTTGCATTATCACCTCCAATACAGGGCTATGGACCCCTCTTTGGTCTTCATGACCCTAGACTGCTGGAGCATGAAGGAGAAAATGCTGCGGGGACTCCTCCCCTTTTATTGTTCCCCACATCTAAATGAGAAATTAACCTTTCCAGTGCAGGCGCATCCCCTCTGCAAGGAATACATTTTTAGTTGCCTTTTGCACAAAGGGTCCAATCAGTTCCCCCTGTCAGTTTTTCAGGTGGATCACCAACATGAACTACAATGATAATCCCCTAAGCATTGTGTGATGGTCCAAATAGGAAAAAGTAGATAGTTCTTTTGAAGCCTTGCTGCCCTTTAGGACTGGAGTTGTCCTCAGAACACTGTAGAACACAGGTGTCAAATACAAGGCCCGCGGGTATAATCCGGCCCTCCATTTCATGTGGCCCTCGCACCTCTCTTGCAGCTGCAGGAGAGCTCCAGTCCTCCTCTGGTCCTCCTCCAGACCCTTACTTTCTGCTTTCAAGCAATGCATCTAGCTTCTTCCCAGCAGCAACATAAGGAAAGGGGGTGCACTGTGATGTAAGGGAGAGTGGGGGATTCAACTTCTGATGGTGGGGTGGCTCTTGACATCTAATACATGGGGGTGGGATGCACTGGACATCTAATCTTATGCCACGTACACACGATCGGTTTTTCTGATGACCGACTGATTGTGTCTGTCTTTTTTCCATCGGTATAAAAAAAAAATAGAACATGTTTTAAATTTTACTCATGGAAAAAAAAACTATCGCAAATTCCGATCGTCTGTGGGGAACTCCATCGGAGAAAAAACCCACGCATGCTCAGAATCAAGTCGACACATGCTCAGAAGCATTGAACTTAATTTTTATCGGCTCTTCTGAGTGTTTTACGTCACGGCGTTTGGGACGGTCGGATTTTTGACTGATGGTGTGTAGGCAAGACTGATGGAAGTCAGCTTCATCGGATTTCCGATGGAAAAATCCATCGGATTTTATTCCATCGGAAATCCGATCGTGTGTACAAGGCATTACAGATACAACCGACCCTTTTGAGGGCAATCATAATGCTGATGCAGCCCACGATGAAATTGAGTTTGACACCCTTGCGTAGAATATAGATAAAAGCTGAGGGTGTACTGGCCTAGTGCATTATCCAACAACAATTTTTATACGGGTAAAATATAATAAATAGCTACTCACAAACACAGGTAGTAAAAGCACTCATCATCATGATCATTTGCTGTTTGGCTCTAATGAGGAAGGACATACCTTTGAAACGTGTCAGCCAGCAGGGACCCTGGAAAGGTCTCCCCTAAGCTCGAGCTATCGGCTGGCCTGGGAGAGTGTGGCCACGTGGAGTGGCCTGATAAGCGCTTTTACTACCTGTGTTTGTGAGTAGCCATTTATTATATTTTACCCCTAATAAAAATTGTTTTGGATAATAAACTAGGCCAGAGCCTGTTTTTTCAGGTGGACCTGTTTGGACGTTTCAATAACCCCTATGGACAGGCAGTAAATGGACTTGTGTCTGTTAACACCCACGTACCTATGGTCCAATCCGGTTAGCTACAAAAAACACGGAAGGGATCTGTCCTCCTCCGTCTAGGCGGATCAGAGGGCAGTCAGTTGTAAACAGAAAGAGGAGTCCTTTTACTCCCAGCCGCCCATAGGGCAGAGAGCGCTCTGTGTCCGCCCTGCAAAAACGTCTGGTTCATGCTCTGATCTGCAGGAGATCAGCGGGCAGATCAACTGCTGGTCTCAACAGAGTCCGCCCCGTGTGAAAGGGGCCTAAGATGGCCCTGCTTGTACTAGCTTACAATCAAATAGATACTTCCATTAGCCTTGATCTGTTAAAATAAATGTTCACTGTAGAACATATGCATTTGCAGCAACAATATCTAACTTACTGCTCCAAATAATAAAAATTTAGCACCCAAAAAAATGACTACAAGGTCATTCTCTTTCAGTTTTTCTAAAAGGTTGTATGAAAGTGGAGACCCATCATTTTCTCCAACAAGGGCTTTTCCTCAAATAGTTTTCAAAAACATCTCAGTAAATTAGCTAAGGAGCTCCAACAAATCTTCTCTCAGTACAAACATCAATTGCTTGCTTAGTACATAAAACTTAATAGCATCTCCCTGCAGCTCCTACTGTCACTCTTCAAAGAGCTGGCAGCAGGAGAGGAGTGAGTTTGATGTGCTACTTAATTGGTGCTAGCGTTGTCTTTAATTTAAACTTTCACATTTTCCGCTGTGCAGACAATGCTTGTGTGGAATGGTAATGCACACACTCTTTTAGATCACAGCTCTTTATATAGAGAAGGAAAAATGTATCTGTGAAATCTGTGAAAATGTATCTATGATATGAACCGTTAATGTGAAATGGTTGAAGTACAGGATTACTTTTGTAATATAAACTCTATTTGTATGCACAATATTATTATTATTATTATTATTATTATACACGATTTATATAGCGCCAACAGTTTACGCAGCGCTTTACAATGTATAGGGGGGACAGCACAATTACAGGACAGTTCAATACAAAAGGTACAGGAGGGCCCTGCTCGTAGAGCTTACATTCTAAAGGGAGGGGCGGTGCTACAAAAGGTAATAGCTGAAGAGAATTTGATGGGGGGTGGGTCGGGATAGTTGTTAGGTGGGTGTGGGATAGGCTTCCCTGAATAAATGACTTTTCAGGGATCTCCTGAAGGTGGACAGGGTAGGGGCTGATCGGACATACTGGGGCAGGGAGTTCCAGAGGATGGGAGAGGCTCTGGAGAAGTCCTGAAGGCGAGCATGTGAGGAGGTAACAAGGGAGCTAGAGAGTAGGAGGTCCTTGGAGGAGCAGAGGGGACGATTTGTGCGATATCTGCAGATGAGGTTGGTGATGTAGATGGGGGCGATGTTGTGAATGGCCTTGAATGGCCAATATACACCAATCTCAGATGCAGCATGGACCCACTCCTCATTGCCCAGCCATCCGCCACCTAAGCCAGTGTTTGCATACATTTTTTGGCAAGGTGCTTGTGCTGCAGTGCAAGAGGTCACTACAGGCTCTATAGAATGAATGGGAGAGCCAAAGCAAACAGTAGTGACCTGGTCCACGTGTGGGAAGGAGCAGCGACAGTTAACACTCCAGTTGCAGTAACTGTATTGAAGTTAAAGTTGAATAAAGCACAAATACCTGGCGGGAGCACTCACAGAATGTAGCAGCGAAGAGTATAACAGTAGGTCTCAGATGCACCGACAACATCTATCTCGAGAGGCAGAATGTGGCCTGGCTTGTCTGTACCCGGACGGGGAGGCTTCTATGAAGCATGGCGTGTCCCTGCTCTTTCCCTCATCATCTGGAACCTCTCCCTGTTCCTACACTACCCACAAGCGAAATGTGCGCCAAGCCTGGGAGCCAGGGTCTTAAACTCTACCCGACCCAAGATGGTCATGGAGTCACATTGGGCACCAGCAGCCAATTACATAGCTTCCCCAGTTACCCAGGAAACCATAGAGGAGCCATGTTCCTCTTGACTTCTTCTCGCTCTGCATTGCTGCTGCAGTGGAGAAAGTAGATTGCACCTTCCTACACACAGTGGGGTTGATTTACTAAAGGCAAATAGACTGTGCAGTTGCACTCTGCAAGAACAATTGCTTCAGAACTTCGTAAATGAGAAAAAGTTTTACTTTGCAAAGAATACCCAATCATGCGCAAGGAAAAAAAAAACTGAATTTTTGCTTGCACATGATTGGATGATGGAAGTCAGTGGAGCTTCTGCTCATTTACTAAGCTCTGGAGCAACTGCTCTTTCAGAGTGCAACTGCACTTTGCAAAGTGCACAGTCTATATTCCTTTAGTAAATCAACCACAGAGTCTGAGGTTTGTGTGAGAGCAAACTAGATAGGAGGGTTGAAAGAACCTATACTTACAAAGTTTACTTTGCTTTAAAGTGTATTTGCACTTTTGCAGCCAAATTGGGATAACACCTACTTTATATCTGTCACATGTTCCTATTCACATAGCATAACTTAAAAAAAAAAAACTGTCAAAAGTTGCTGCTTTCCGTTTTACTTGTATAAAAATCCAACTTAGCTTTCCCTTCCATGTAATGAAAAGTAGGGGGCCGTGGAGCAGTGGCGGCTGGTGTTCAAAATTTTTGGGGGGGCGCAAACAAACAAAAAAAAAAAAACATCAATTGCAGCCTCACTGTGCCCATCAATTGCCGACACTGTGCCCATCAATTGCCACCACTGTGCCCATCAAACGCAGCCACTGTGCCATAAAATTGTCGCCACTGTGCCATGCCATCAAACGCAGCCACTGTGCCCATCAATTGTTGCCACTGTGCTATGCCATCAAACGCAGCCACTGTGCCATCAATTGTCGCCACTGTGCCCATTAATTGTCGACACTGTGCCATGCCATCAATTGTCGCCACTGTGCCATGCCATTGTCGCCACTGTGCCCATCAATTGTCGCCACTGTGCCATGCCAAACGCAGCCACTGTGCCATCAATTGTCGCCACTGTGCCATGCCAAAGCAGCCACTGTGCCATGCCATTGTCGCCACTGTGCCCATCAATTGTCGCTACTGTGCCATGCCAAATGCAGCCAGTGTGCCATGCCATTGTCGCCACTGTGCCCATCAATTTTCGCCACTGTGCCATGCCAAACACAGCCACTGTGCCATGCCATTGTCGCCACTGTGCCTATCAATTACAGTACAGAATATTAAAACAAGGCGTTTTGGGCTGGGGAATAAGACATACATATGCTGTGGAAAGGTTTGCTATCCCTGGATCCCAGCGGGTCCACAGGGATGGTGTTATGTAACCGCCCTGGTCCCGGTAATGGGAATATTGGGAGGGAAAGAGGGGGAACACCTTATGAAAGCTAGCCCCCATCCCCGCTACCCCCTTAAACCTCGCAATAAGCGAGAACTATTTTTAGAAAAAGACATGAGCTGGGCTTGGTTTCCCTCCTGGACAGGATGGGGAATTGATATGATGAAAAGGATAAATAATTACACAGGAATTATTGATGAGATACTGGAAAAGAATTCTGATGACATTACTAGCTTAAACATTGAGACTAGAGCAATTAGGAAGCAGTTAGAACTCCATGATTTTGCCATTGAATCCATGAGTGCTGCACTCACAGGATTGTGTGAAGTTACTGAGGATTATGAATGTTGCACATGGATTCACAATACATCTGTAGAGATACCTGACTATTATGACATTATTGCACAACACAGGAATGAGGTAAATAAACTACAACAAGAAGCGAGGAGTTACATGAGCGCCAGGAGACACTCTGATATAAGGTACAGATCGGCAGCTTTTTTATATAACAAAGACACAGGGGCACATAACGTTATGTTACAGAGGGGATGGGATGTTTTTATTGTAGTTATGATAGCAGCAGTAGGGGAGGGGATGGGCACTGACACGAGCAGACAGGCAGGGAGGGGGGACAGAGAAGGACAGAGCAGGGCTGCGGATGACGTAGGCATGTAAACTGACCATGGTGTCAAGGCTCAGCAGCCATGATAAACTTTGGTCAGTTTACAGGGGGAGGGTATAGCCAGGCAGGATCAGCCAAGTTTTTTAGTGATAGAAGGGGCCAAATTACAAAGCACAAGCACTGTGCTGCTATTCATGCTTTAAGGGAACAGGATCTGTTTTTTGTTTTTTTTAGGGTAACAAAGACTTTAAAGTCTAATTAAAGGCAATAGAGTGGAGATGGATTAGAACACCGGTCAGTTTTTATTGATGTCTGTGCACAAGTCAGGGAGATTCATGCTTTTCTATTTGTCCTGTTTGCTGTTACCATCCAACGTGAAAGTTAAAAAATATCTCAAGTTTTGGGTTGCCCCAGAAAAGTAATAGAGGGGAAATTTTCCAATGGGGACATTAGTTCTGGTGACCTGGGGGGCCCCAAAAGGATATCCTTAATTTGCAGGAATTTCCGCTCACTTCGTGTGTTGACTATTGGCCAGAAGTTAAGGGAAATCTCCCCAATGGGACAAAAGACTGACAGCCTTACTAGATCCAAAATAAATAAATAAATGATTTGCCTTAAGAAACTATAATGTACATGCAAAACTCAGAAGAGTTATTAGCAGTCACAACTTTGTTCAGTCAGCATGTACATAGTGTATACCGTCTGTGTTAGTAGAAAGCTGTCATAGGAACTGTCATTAGAGCCGTCATAGGTGAAAAACTGTATGTAGGCATCCTGAAATATTGGTTCTCTGGCTGTCATCACAAAGTTTCGGCTTTATTAATAATCAGTTGGTGGGGAGGATATACTGCCTGTGTACTATTTGCTTATATCAGATAAGAGGTGATGTGTTGCATGAAGTACATTGAGAGCCCTTTCACTCTGCCAGCGCCCGAAAACGCTAGTAAAGCGCCGCTAAAACTAGCAGCACTTTACCAGCGTTTTTCAGGCGCTAGCGGTGCGCTTTTAACCCCCGCTAGTGGCCGAATAAAGGGTTAAAAGCTCCCACAAAGCACCGCTGCCAAGGCGCTTTGCAGGCACTTCCCATTGATTTCAATGGGAAGGGGCACTTTAGGAGTGGTGTATTCACCACTCCTAGAGCTCTTTCACACTTCTAGCGCCCGAAAAACGCTGGTAAAATGCTGGTAAAACGCTGACAACGCTGTCAAGGCGCATTGCAGGTGCTTTACAGGTGCTATTTTTAGCACTAAAGCAACTGAAAAACACCCCAGTGTGAAAGGGGTCCTAAAGCGCTGCAAAGAAGCTGCTTGTGTGACTTTTTTTGACGCCCTGCCAGCGCAGCGCCTCAGTGTGAAAGCACTCGGGCTTTCAAACTGGGATTGCAGATGAGGCTTCTTTCAGGCGCTTTACATGCGCTATTTTTAGCAAAAAAAAAAGGGCCTGAAAAACGTCTCAGTGTGAAAGGGGTCTAAAACCTTGGATTTCGAGCATAATTCGTTCTAGAAACATGCTTGTAGTCCAAAGCACTTGTATATCAAAGCAAATTTCCCCATAAGAAATAATGGAAACTCAAATGATTTGTTCAAGCATTTATTCATAAGTTCTTCAGTCTATAGTCCATATAAAAAGATTATAGCAATGTGATTGTGGTTGTGTAACCATAAAATGTCCATCTACAAATGGCAGCCTCCACAAGGGGTTTAGAAGTAAAATCCAGCAGGAGCTACACAGTATAAAAGAGAAGAGAGGTGCCTCTAAGTGTAGCAATATGTTGCTAAATGTTGTACCTTCATTAAATGTAATCATATTGCTACACTTAGAGGCGCCTCTCTTCTCTTTTATACTCAGTTGTGACATGACGCTACTTGTATATCAAGACATCGCTTGTATATCAAGTAAAATGTTTTATTTTATTTTGCGTGTCTTGCAAAACGCTCTCAAACCAAGTTACTCTCAAACCAAGGTTTTACTGTATATAGAGATATACTATATTGTGATGGAAAAACAAGGTTATAATTAGCATGCGACTGCTACCTTTTATATATTATATATATATTTTATTCACATAGGCCGCATGCCTATCCAGACACTTCTATTGCAATCAAGAGCAATCCTAGGGTTGCCAAAACTCAAAGGAGCATTTGAAATGCCTCCAACTAGCCAAAACCTGCAAACAAAGCATTGTTTTGGAAGAAAAAAAATTAAATTTCATCCAAAGCGTAGAGTTTAGACTGGCCAACAGCTATGCAAACTTCAAAAGTAATGAGTTGGATCTGAGCATTTTCTGTGGCAAAGGTGCTAAGACCAATCCCATTATCAAAGTTTCCTGGCATTTCTTGCTGCTGATCTTCATTTGTTCCATCCATAAGGAAGTGGACAGTCTTTGTACTGTGTACATACAAAATTAGCTTTTGTAATATTTGGAGTAAGGTGGAGATCAGCACTCTGGGGTCACGTTGAAGGAGTAGTAGTAGATGTTAAAATATGTGGTATAATGGCCAAGGTATAATGGCCAAGGTTTACATTGCTTGCTTTTATTTGAAAGTGACACCATAATGACTTTGGTTAACTTCATTTTATCTTTTCAGTTTATATGTATTTTAAATTGATACTTTACATCTGTTTTTTTAATAGAATATTTGCTTTACAAATAAATATTTAATACATGACAAAGGATCCCCAGAACATTGTTTTTTTTTTTACTCTTTTGTGACTAGAGGTCATTGATGCCTAGATGCCCAAGCCAGATTTACCAGCATTAGTATGTATTGGTTAACTTAACCAACAATAACACTAAGGTGTTGATTTACTAAACCCCAGAGAGTGCAAAATCTGGAGCAACTCTGCATAGAAACCAATCAGCTTTCAGGTTTTTCTTTTGTCAAAGCTTAATTGAACAAGCTGAAGATGGAATCTGATTGGCTACCATGCACAGTTGCCCCAGATTTTGCACTCTACCGTTTTAGTAAATCAACCCCTATAACTAATTTTATGACTAAATGTTCACCCTGCTACAGAGTGGGAAGTAGGAGTTCGAAGTATCTACTGGCAGGATGGACAGGTAGTAAAACTGTGGTACGGAGGTGGGTTGGCGCTCCACCACTGGCTAAAAGTACCCAAAATAAAAGAATACAACATTTCAAAATAAATATTTAACACCAAGAAAACATAAACAACCATACACACCTACTGCATGTAGCTGCAGCATCGATCCAATGCTGTTCCCTGCCGGCTCTAACACCGAGAACTGAGCGATCATGCTGATCGTTCAGTTCTTGGTGAGCAGAGAGTTATGACTATCAGTCACCAACTCTCTGCTCTACCCCTCTTGTGTTTAGGGGACCAGAGCAACTGGCTTGGGAATTCAGTGGTCAGGTATCTGGGTGGATCCTGGCACTATTGTCGGGATCCCTGCAGAGCCTGGACTGGCTCTGTGACATCAGCCAACAGTAGGCTGTGGCTTGCTGACTGGTGAATCTAGGGCACAGGATTGCAGAACTAAGTGCTCTCCTGTGACCAACAGAAGAAATATGGCCAAAAAAACTTAAAATTTTAAAATTTTGTTAGACCCATGCAACAAAGTACCAAAGATTTTACCCTGTCTAGAAATATGAGTTTGGTTTAAAAACCAAACAATGTCTTCAAATATATCTCTAGCTAAAATTTCGTATTTTGTTTTGGATAGAGTGGAATGGTTGCTTTCTTGCCCCATTGCATCTCAAATCCTTCCCAACTTTATCCAAATCCCCCAAAAAAACAAGTTTTGGGTATGATCACGCTTAACGCTAATGTGGACGGTACAGCTGAAACATAGTGCATATCAAGCCAAAGGGAATGCATAATTGTGTATGTGGATACGCTGAGGCCTCATGCACAAGGATATAAAGAACAAGCCTATGTTTCATATTCATAAGTGCTTTGCAATGCAAACATCTGTTCTTTACATTAATAGAAAATGATCTTGTACACACGGCACATTTGCGCAGCTTTGCATTACTTTTGATCTTGACTGCAGCATTTGGCAGGCATTACAACTTGCAAAGCTTGCCAAACGCCTCTATTCAAGCCAACTGAGGTGTGTCGCAAACAAAACGCTTCTAAGACGTTTGGCACATGTTTGTCTAGCACTATGGCAAGTCTTGTTTTCTTTTTTTCTTGATTCCCCCCCCCCCCCCCCAAAAAAAACCCACCAGGCATTCAGAAAGCTTTAACCTCCCTGGCGATGTGATTATTTCTGATTTTAGGTGCTGAAAACGGTACCATTATTTTGCATGGAAATTTGGCGTTTTATATTGTAGGCCTGCAATTCTTAGGAATAACTCACTTAAATCTGTCCAAACCAGAGTCTAGTAGACATCCCGGGTATGATAAAGTTTGAAACACAAAATCATAAATTATAATATAATAAATAACTATAAATAATTATAACAAATAATAATATAATAATAATAAAAGTGTTTTTCAGTGTTTGATGACGAATTTCCCCACAAATCGCTATCGCTCAATTCTGCAAGTGATTCTAATATATTATCGCTGTTTTCTAGACGTCTAAAACCACTTTTGACATAAAGGGACACTTTTTGGTTGCTATGGACAATCTCCAGTTTCCCGGCAGAAAGAACAGTTTTTATAATATAAAACTGCATGCAGGACACTGGACAGACCACTAGGGACAAAGGGGATGTGTAATTATTTGATACAGTACTGGAATCTGTAAGATTACAGTGTACTGTATGTATTGTGTATTTTTACTTTCTCTTACCATCCATGGACTGACACGGTGTCTCTTTACACTTTACACGTGGGTTATGTCCCTGCTTGCAGGAGAAGACCTAGGCAGAATGTGAAATGTTATACATACATTCTAAAAGCCAGAGCTGAACAGCCCCACCCAGGGGGCGGTCCCTCCGGACATAACCCTCCCACTACAGTCAGCAGACTTCAGTTTTTTTCTGCCTAGCAGAAGGAGAAGACGTGGCTCTCTCAGGAGCCAGTCTCCTGACCTATTTTTATTCCTTTTCTGGAATTCTTTTTTATTTTATTTTTGAGAATTTTCTATCAACTGTCGGCTGGGCAACAGGTTGGGTACAAGATATCCTCGTAGTCTTCCCTGTCCGACCATCGAGCGTGCTGATCCTCGCCTTGTGTGCGTGAGACTCAGTTCACGACAGGCCCCATGACTCCAGGGGTGGCCGGGTTTGCTTTCATGCTCCCACGGTCCTCTCAAGACTGAACAGTTCCTGACTGACTGACTGACTGTATCTTTCGCGGTGGACCGGGCCGACAGCTACTCAGTACTGCACTGTGATAGTCCTGTCAGAAACACACCAGTGGGTCCCTCAGGGGACAGGTAAGTAGTCTCTCCTGCCTGCAGGTGAGTACAAAAGGCTGTGTGTTTCTCTGTGGGGGATTTTCCCTGTCTCCCCCTGTATTTCATTGTCACTCTCTGTCACCATTGCTGGCGCTGTGCTGTGTGGGGTGCCTGGGGGTCACACTGTTATTGGAGGGGCTAATGCTGGTCTGCAGATATGCTTGGGGCCTTTTTTGTGTATTTTGGGGCCTGAGCGCCGAGTGGCGCTGTGTGTGTGCTGTTTTTTTTTTTTTTTCCACTTTTTGCTGAGTCATGGTGGCCATCTTGCCGCGGATCACCTCAGTGAACTGCGGAGGCCATTTTCTTGTAGCCCGCGCGCTCTTCAGCACTAGTTTTGGCCTCTAGCGCTGCTGTAACAGCGCGAATCTCCTCACAATCTCCTCACAGCTCACCAGCGCTGACACAGCGCGGTACAGACAGCGGAACTGAGCGGTCCCTGGTCCGGTTTGGTGAGTCCCCTGGGCGCCCCCTCCTCAGCCAGCACAGCCTGTGGGTGGACTTTTTATCTGAGGAGTCTCAGAGGGGGGCAATATGGAGTCTCTGTCACCAGCTTCCCCTAAATGTCAGTGGACAACAGGCAGTGCTTCAGCACCTGCGGTCCCTAGGGACCAGTTGTGGGCAGTCCTGGAATCATTTCTGACCAGGATGGGAGCTGTGTGCAAGCGCAAGGGAGCAAAAAAGCGCCCTCTCCCCACTTTACTTCATGAGGGCAGTGCGCTGATTCAGATATGGGCCTAGCCAATACCGCTCAGGACCCTAGTTCTGAATGTATTGGATGGTTTTGAACAGGACATTCCTTATGAGGAAAACTCCAGTTCTGAGTCAGTAAATGACAGGGCGCTTGTTAGTGTACTCATGACTGCAGTGAGGGACACTCTCAAGCTAAAATGCTGCGGATGCAGAACCTCAGGCGGATACAGTCTCCTTTGGTTCTTTTAAGGCCAGGCCTTCTAAAGAGGTTTTTCCATATGTACTTTCTTTGACCAGCTCATTGATAAGGTCTGGGAAAAGCCGCAGAAGAATTTTTTTATGGTCCCGCGGCGTTTGTCTATCAGATACCCCTTGAAGATGCGCTACTTAAAAAGTGGGCTTCTCCCCCAGGGTCGACCCTCCAGTCGCCTGGTTGAACAAGGCCATCACTCTCCCGATGGAGGGGACTCCTGCATTTGAGGACCCCACTGACAGGAGGTCAGAAGTGGTGAGCAGAACCATGTTTGCCTTGTTGGGATCCGCCCTACGGCCTGTGGTAGCGGCGACCCTTGTGTCTTAAACACTTACAGGTTGGGCAAAAATGTTGCACCTAGCTGTACAGGAGCATAATCTTCCTCCAGACACAGTTGCTTTGGCCCACCAACTGGTTCAGGGCCTGGTTTATGTGTGCGACGCCACGTTGGACGCGGCCCCTTTAATATCCAGGGCCTCTGTCTCGGCGGTGGTATTGCGTCGTCTTATCTGGTTGAAGTGCTGGTCTGCTGACCTAGCCTTAGGAAGCTCCTGACGGATCTACCATTTAAAGGTGGTAGACCTTTCGGTGCTGCTCTGGATGACATCGTCATGGATGTCATGGGAGGTAAAAGCACTCTTCTTCCTTAGACTAGCAAGGGTGAGGAGGCCCGCCGCAAACAGGGGCCTTCCTTTCCAGCAAAACAGGGTTTTTTTCGTCAGTCAGTCCACGGGTAGGCCCTCTCAGACTGACGGCAGTGCGGCTGGTGGGCACAAGTGCCCCTGGGTGCGTAAGCCGAACAAGCGGCTCCCAAGCCCGCCTCCGCGTGAAGTCTTGCCTCCGCCCGACTTTGGGGTGGGGGGACGACTTCATAGGTCACGAATCGGTGGTCCTCCCGAATCTCCGACTGGTGGGTGTGCGAGGTGGTCACCTCAGGATACAGGATAGTATTCCGATCCTGGCCCCCAGACAGATTCTTTCCCTCAAATCTTCCTCTCCTTCCTACCTGTCGGGCAGCCCTCTTGGGGGCTGTACAGGATTTGATCAGGTCCGGAGTGATTGTGCCGGTTCCGTCACAGGAGAGTTTTCAGGGATTCTACTTGAATCTGTTTGTCGTCCCAAAAATAGGACGTGGTTCGACCTATCCTGGACCTCAAATCCCTGAATGCCTTCGAGAAGATGCAGAAATTCCGCATGGAATCCATTCGCACGGTGATCGCTACACTCCACCAAAGGGATTTTCTTCTGGCGTCCTTGGACTTCAGGGATGCCTACTTGCATGTTCCGATCTGCGCAAGTCACCAGAAGTTTCTGCGCTTTGCGATCAGCGAAGTCCACTATCGATTGTGGCTCTTCCTTTCGGCCTAGCCTCGGCACCAAGGGTGTTCACCAAGGTGCTTGCTCCCGTTCTAGCCTTCTGTTACAGCGAGGTATTGCTGTCGTGGGCTATCTGGACAATCTACTGCTAAGAGCAGAAAGTGGATCAGACTTAGAGGAAAGGTGACTATCGTCAATTAGACCCTCAGGGACTCGGGTGGTTCCTGAACATTCAGGAGTCAGTCCTGGTCCCGACTCAGTGTCTGGAGTTTCTAGTTCTGATTCTGGACTCCTTGGAGGCAAAGGTATCCTACCTCTGGAGAAGTTGCTGACACTTCAGTCTGCGGTGCAGGTGCTGACATCCCAAAAATGGTTGTCAATCCGTTTTTTGCATGAGAGTCCCGAGACTCGTGGTGGCCTCCTTCGCGGCCATTCCGTATGCCCAATCACACACCAGGGCATTGGATCTTGTCCACCTGGGACAAATCCTTGTTGTCCTTGGATCTTCGCCCCTGACATGGTGGTTGAGATCCTCGGCTCTTCGGTCCAGAAAGTCGTTCCCCTCCCATCCAATGGACGGTACTCACGACGGACACCAGCCTGACGGGCTGGAGTGGAGTCTGGGGAGTCCTGTCGGCTCAGGCCTTGGACTCCGGACGAGCCCGTTTACCAATCACTGTTCTTGTCCACCTGTTCTTGTCCACCTGGGACAAATCCTTGTTGTCCTTGGATCTTCGCCCCTGACATGGTGGTTGAGATCCTCGGCTCTTCGGTCCAGAAAGTCGTTCCCCTCCCATCCAATGGACGGTACTCACGACGGACACCAGCCTGACAGGCTGGGGTGGAGTCTGGGGAGTCCTGTCGGCTCAGGCCTTGGACTCCGGACGAGCCCGTTTACCAATCACTGTTCTGGAAATACTGGCCATCGGACTGTGTCTCTCCTCAGGTCAGAGAGAGTACGGGGTCGCTCCATCAGGAACCAGTCAGACACCGCCACGGCGGTGGCGTATGTAAACCATCAAGGGGGAACTCGGAGCTCAGCTGCGGCTTCCGAGGTAGTCCGTATCCTGAAGTGGGCCGGAAGAAACGTGCCGACTCTGTAGGCCATTTTACATTCTGGGCATAGACAATGGGCAGGCGGACTATCTGAGTCGCCAATCGCCAGACACCGGACCAAGAAGAGTGGTCCTTGCATATTTCAACTCCTTTACCGACGGTGGGGCACGCCGGATGTGGACCTGATGGCCTCTCGACTCAATCGCAAGGGTCGAGGTTGTGGCCAGATCCAGGGATCCTTGGGCGATGCCTCGGATGCATTGGTGGCCCCATAGGGTCCTTATCGCCTGATATAAACTCCGGCGATCCTAATTATTCCAGATTGGCCTCAGCATCACTGGTACGCTGATCTGGCACGTCTCGTCGAGGACGTTCCCTGGTGGTTGCCGATGAGGTAGGACCTTCAGTCTCAAGGTCCTATGTTTCATCCGGCTTACAGTCTCTGGCTTTAACGGCAGGGCTGTTAAAAGCCAGGTGTTGAGGGACCGAGGTCTCTCGGACTCGGTCATTTTGACCATGTTAAGGACACGGAAGTCTTCCTCCAGGCAGATCTATCACCGTGCCTGGAAAGCTTATATCGCCATGTGCGAAGCGCTGGACTGGCGTCCTCAGACGTATTCCGTCCCCAGAATCCTGCGTCCTCTGCAGTGTGGAGTGACCCAAAAGCTTGCTTTGAGTACCATAAAGGATCAGATTTCGGCCTTGGCCGTCTTCTTTCAGCGACCTCTAGCGGGTCATTTTTCTTGGTTAGCACCTTGTGTTGGGGGTTCGCCATGTGCTCCCTCCTGTCAAGCCTCCTCTCCCACCGTGGGATCTGAATTTGGTGCTCTCGGTCCTCCAGGAACCTCCTTTTGGGAAAATCCGGGATATTACCCTCTTGTCTTGTCTCAGAAGGTGGCCTTTTTAGCGGCAATCACGAGTGTCTGAGTTGGCGGCTTTGTCCTGCAAGTCGCCATATTTGGTCATCCATAAGGATAAGGCGGTGTTGCATCCGCGACCTTCCTTTTTTGCCAAAGGTGGTGTCGACCTTTCACCTACATGAGGACATTGCCCTCCCGTCCTTGTGTCCTCACCCATCGCATCCCAGAGAGTTTGCGCTGCACATATTGGAGGTGGTACGAGCCTTACGGGTGTACCTGTCTGCTACTGCTTCTATTCGGAAGTCCGACTCACTGTTTGTGACTGTCTCTGGTCCATAACAGGGCCAAGCGGTTTCGTCTGCCATCATTTTAGGGGAATCAGACAAACCGTCATTCAAGCCTATGCTCTCAAAGGGCGGGCGCCTCCCTTTCCGGTTACGGCGCATTCCACCAGGGCAATTGGTGCTTCCTGGGTTTCCCGACATCAAGCGTCGGTTGCACAAGTGTGCAAGGCGGCGACCTGGTCGTCTGTTCATGCCTTTTAAGTTTTTTATAAGGTTAATGTGGCTGCATCTTCGGATGCTTCCTTGGGCCGTTGAGGAGCTCTGCCTTATTGGAGTGAAGTTTTGGTTTTTCCATTTATACTGCTCATTTATACTGCTCCCATCCCTCTTGACACTGCTTTGGGACATCCCACGTGTAAAGTGTAAAGAGACACCGTGTCAGTCCATGGATGGTAAGAGAAAATAGGATTTTTTGTACTCACCGTAAAATCCTTTTCTCTGACATCCATGGACTGACACGGCACCCACCCTTCCTTTTAAGTTTGTACTGCTTTGTTGCGAACTGAAGTCTGCTGACTGTAGTGGGAGGGTTATGTCCGGAGGGACCGCCCCCTGGGTGGGGCTGTTCAGCTCTGGCTTTTAGAATGTATGTATAACATTTCACATTCTGCCTAGGTCTTCTCCTGCAAGCAGGGACATAACCAACGTGTAAAGTGTAAAGAGACACCGTGTCAGTCCATGGATGTCAGAGAAAAGGATTTTACGGTGAGTACAAAAAATCCTATTTTTTTGAATTTGGCGCCGAACTCCATCCCCGCGCCACGCAACGTCGCAGGGAACAGAGCTTGGCACTCGGCAGTGTGAATCGAGCGAGGAGACAGCTCGCACACACAGCGGGGAGACATCGCAGGATCCAGGGGACAAGGTAACTTTCTCTGTATCCTGCGATGCGATCCCGAGTCTGGCTCGGGGTTACTGCTAATGGTACTGAAATTCTACCCCGAGCCAGACTTGGGAATACCACTAGGCGGGTTAAAAATCGCCTTTGAAGCTCATCTAAAAGGCATCTGAAACACAAACTAACTCTATAGGCACTAAAACACAACACTATAGGAGTTTTAGTCTTACATCCACATGAACTTAGACTGAAAAAGGTTTATTGATTAGATAACTGATTAATTGATAATTGATTGAATCGTTAGTTCATTTGTTTCGAAAAGTCATGCACCCACTTTTGTGGGGCTAAAAAAATTACACAAAACTGCATAAAAATTATAAAAATTACAAACATATAAATTAATATACAATGATCAGCCATAACACTATGATGAGCCACCTAATATTGAGTAGGTCCCCCTTTTGCCACCATAACAGCCGTGAATGCCACATGACCTCTGAAGGTTTCAGTAGCAGATACGTTAAATCCTGTAAGTTGCAAAGTGGAGTCTCCACAGATAGGACCTGTTTTTCTAGCACATCCCACAGATGCTCGATGGACTGAGCTCTGGAGAATTTGGAGTTTCTCAAACCATTGTTGAATAATTTTTCCAATGTGGCAATGTACATTATCCTGAAAGAGACCACTGCCATCGAGGAATACATTTCCACAAAGGGGTGTACTTGGTCAATAACAATATTTGGGTAGGTGGTACTTGTCAAGGTAACATCTAAATGAATGATAGGACCCAAGTCTTCCCAGCAGAACATTGCCAAAAGCATCACACTGCTTTTGCCAGCTTGCCTTCTTCCCATACTGCTTCTTGGTTCTATCTCTTTCCCAGGTAAGGGATGCACAGGCACCTGGTTATCCAATGATCTAAAAGAAAACATGATTCAGCAGACCAGGCCGCCTTCTTCCACTGCTCCGTGGTCCACTTCTGATGCCCATGTGCCCATTGTAGGTGCTTTTGGCTGTGAGCACGGGTCAGCATGGGCACCCTAACTGGCCTGCAGCTACTCAACCCCATACACAACAAACTGCAATGCCTATTTTTTCTGATTTCATCACATTATTTTCAGGGACAACATGTTTACTTGCTGCCTCATATATCCCACCTTTCAGATGCTATTGTAATAGGATAATCAATGTTATTCACTTTACCGGTCAGCAGGGCTTTTTTTCAGGGGGAACTTGGTGGAACTCAGTTCCACCACCTCTGGCTCAGACCCTTTGGTGCCTCCTCACCACAATCACTTGTAAACACAGAAGTCTGGTTTCTGTGTTTACAAGTGACAGCTCTGCGTGTAACCCCCTGAATTCTGCACTCTGTATGTAATGCAATTGTGGTATTTAATGCCCCTTTAAGACCCTTCTACTGTTTGTGAAATTTGAATGGGGTCATGGTTGAGTTCCTGCACCTATTTTCTGAGAAAAAAAGCTCTGCCTGTCAGTAATCATAATGGTATGGCTGATCAGTGAGTGTGTGTGTGTATATATACCGTATTTATTGGCATATAATGCACTTTTTTCCCCTTAAAATTAGAGGGAAATCGTGGGTGCGTGTTATACACCGAACGGCTGCCTCGGAGGGAACGAGCGCTGCCAAAATAGACAGAGCTGAGTGTTCTGTGTACTCGGCTCCGCTCGCAGTCACACCTCCCACCATTGGACCAGTGTTATGTCCATCATAGGAGCTGGGCCAAGGGGCGGGACTGCGAGACGAGCCGAGAGGAGCCGAGTACACAGGACATCCGCCTCTGTGTATCTCGGTGGCGCTTGTTCCCTCAAGGCTGCAGATTGACACTGGATGGGTGGCAAGGCTGCAGATGGATGGCAAGGCGGCAGATGGATGGCAAGGCTGCAGATGGATGGGGGCAAGGCTGCAGATGGACACTGATAAGGCTGCATTGATGGGCATTTAATATGTTTTCCTTAAACTTCCCTCCTAAAAGTTTTTTTCCTTAACCTCGATAGCGGTATTCCCGAGTCAGGCTCGGGGTGATTTTTTTATGCTAAAATCAGTAACCCCGAGCCAGACTCGGGCTGCATCGCAGTATCCAGGGGAAGTAACTTACCTTGTTCCCTGGATCCTGCGATGTCCTCCCGCAGTGTGTGCGAGCCGTGTCTCGCTCAATCCTCACTGCCAAGTGCCAAATTCAAAAAGGTAAACACATAGTATACATACAGTATACTGTAATCTTACTGATTACAGTACTGTATGTAATAATTACACATCCCCTTTGTCCCTAGTGGTCTGCCCAGTGTCCTGCATGCACTTTTATATAATAAAAATTGTTCTTTCTGCCTGGAAACTGGAGATTGTCCATAGCAACCAAAAAGTGTCCCTTTATGTCAAAAGAGGTTTTAGACCAGCTAAAAAACAGCGATAATAAATTACAATCACTCGCAGAATTGAGCGATAGCGATTTGTGGGGAAATTCATCATCAAACAAAAAATCGAATGACAGCGACAATTCTGCAACTGAGCAAATTTCAGCGTTTTTGATTTGATTACAATATTGAATCATTTTTATTATAATTACATTACTATTTGTTATAATTATTTATAGTTATTTATTATATTATAATTTATGATTTTGTGTTTCAAACTTTATCATACCCGGGATATCTACTAGACTCTTGTTTAGTCAGGTTTAAGTAAGTAATTACTAAGAATCGCAGGCCTACAATACATAACACCAAATTTCCATGCAAAATAATTGTACCGCTTTTGGTACAAAATTCCAGACAGAATCATACCGCCAGGGAGGTTAAACTTCCCTCTTAAAATTAGGGTGAGTGTTATACGCCGACGCGTGTTATACGCCGATAAATACAGTATATACAGTACTGTATATATCATCTATAACATTCAGAATGCAAACTGAATTAGATAAAAATCCATGGGAAATGTAAAAAAGATACATGGATTTTTACTTTGGCATAAATACGATCAATGTGAATATAAGCAAGGACAACAATATGTGCCATTTAAGCATTGACACTAACAATAAGAATGTCTCATGAGAAATATGACAGTGTATTAGTCCTTTGTCTTGCCATTTTTATATAGGTCAAAGATTTTTTAAGGCTAAATTGCATCAAGGCATTCTTTATATTATACAGCAATAAATCACAGGGAAGTACCGTAGGAGGGAATGTACCACTTGATAAGCGCCTGAGCAAAGTGTTAATCCGACAGCAGCTCCCACCCCGCACAAATTGACCCGTTTTCAGTCATAAGCTCGGATGCGGAATACCTGGATGAAATCTCCCCAGTGTTGGCAATCCAATTTGGAAGACTTAAAAATGAGTGATTTATTTCTTTTTGAGATAGCTCCTCATTGTGTTTGGCTCTGTTCAGTGCCAAGTTCTGTAACTAAACAGCAGGACAGCTGTACCACCTGAGCGTTGTACAGGAGATGAAAAATACACTGTGAAAAATGATTCAAAGATGAACTCAGGACTTCATGTACTGTTCTAAAAGGAAATTGCTGAAATTGCTAAATACAGCCAATTAACACTTTCACCTTACCAACACTTTAGGAGCAGCTAATGAGCAGTCCACTACAATGTACCCCAACACTAATTGACAGAACTATTCATGGTCAGGGGAAGAGCTCCTTGTAGCATATATATATATATATATACATATATATATATATATATATATATATTGTGAGGGGGTTAGCTCGGCAGCGGGTGTGTGTGACCCCCGGGATGGGCTCCCCACACAAAACAGGCCCAGCAAACGGAGGTTGTGGTTTTCAAAATCAAAAAGGTGCGGTTTATTTTCTATTTACAGTGACAAAACACAGCAAAGCAAAAGAAACATAAACAAAATAAATCCTGGTCAAGTTGACCTCTGACTAAACATACAGGTTTCCTAACTAACAACTGGGATCAGCCTAGTGCTGTCCTAGTCCCTAAGTCCCTGGTTTTAAATGTCCAAGCAAATAGCCACACAGGCTTTGTCTCACCGCACAGGGGTTCACTCTCCCTAGACAGTCCACACAGGTCTGGTTCCAGGCATGAGCTAACATCTAATGAAGCTGGGAGTTCTTATAGAGGCCTAAATGAGCTGACAAGCTTCAGCTGGTCTCATCAACTCCCTGTCTGCACGACGCCCCACACTCTCCCTAGACATATGAGTCATCCATGAGCCCACTAGCCTTAGCTGGGCTTATACAACTCTCCACCTAGTTGTATAAGTCGGCGTAAAGCCTGAATCTGGGCGAAATATATCTACCCCCCTGGATGCAACCAGGTGACTTTACCTTCCTGCTGTCACATACCCCCCCCTCTTGTTTTAACCTCGGGGTTGGAACACCAGCAATCAGGCATTCATGTACTCGAGACAAAGCATCCACATTCCCCATTTGAACGCCAGGGCGATGCTTTACTGTGAAGTTGAATTCCTGGAGGGCCAGGAACCACCTATTCACTCTTCTATTTGTTTCCTTGTTTTGAGCCATCCACTTTAACGGAGCGTGATCCGTAACCATGTCAAAGTGCCTACCTAGCAGGTAGTACCGAAGGGAATCTAGAGCCCACTTCACCGCTAAACACTCCTTTTCAACGGTGGCGTAATTTACCTCATGGGACTTCAACTTCCTGCTGAGGTAAATGACTGGGTGCTCTTCCCCGTTCCAGACCTGGGACAATACTGCTCCTAACCCCACATCTGACGCATCACTTTGTACGACAAAGTCTTTAGAGAAGTCGGGTGAGTACAACACTGGCTGGCTACATAAGGCTTGTTTCAAGAATTGGAATGCTGCCTCAGCCTCGGGGGTCCATTTAATCATGACCGACCCTTTCCCCTTCGTCAGGTTGGTTAGGGGCACAGCCTTAGAAGCAAAGTGGGGAATGAATCGCCGATAATACCCAGCGATTCCCAGAAAGGCTCGTACCTGCTTCTTGCTGTTGGGACGTGGCCAACTCTGGATGGCCTCGACTTTGTTGAGTTGGGGTTTTATTACTCCCCTCCCAATGGTGTACCCAAGATATTTGGCCTCCTCCTGCCCAATGGTACACTTCTTGGGGTTAGCCGTAAACCCCGCTTCCCGAACAGAGTCCAGGACTGCTTGCACTTTTGGCAGATGTGAGGCCCAATCTGTGCTATGGACAATTACGTCATCCAGGTAAGCCGCAGCATACTTCCGATGGGGCCTCAGCATCTGGTCCATTTTCCGCTGGAATGTGGCCGGCGCATTCTGTAACCCGAACGGCATTCTTTTATATTGGAACGCCCCGTCTGGGGTTACAAATGCGGTTTTCTCTTTGGCCGACTTGGCCAGGGGGATTTGCCAATACCCTTTTGTGAGGTCAAGAGTCGTCATGTATCGGGCTGTTCCCAGCCGGTCGATCAACTCATCTATACGTGGCATGGGGTAGGTGTCAAATTTTGTAACTTTGTTCAACTGACGAAAATCGTTACAAAATCGCCAGCTCCCATCCGGTTTAGGCACCAACACGATGGGACTAGACCAATCACTTTGGGACTCCTCTATCACCCCTAAGTTCAGCATTTTCTGTACTTCCTCCCGTATTGCCTCCCGTCGGGCCTCTGGGATCCGATAGGGTTTTAACTTCACCCTTTCACCGGGCGGGGTAATGATGTCATGCTCTACCCCAGATGTTTGTCCCGGCAGCTCAGAGAATACCTCCTTGTTGCGAAGCACAAACTCCTTAACCTCCTGTTGTTGGGGTTGTGACAAGGTGGCTGCTATTCCAACCTCAGGAATCACGCAACCAGTTTGAGCTGGTGACCAAGTGTCTGCGACTAGGGACTCTCTATCCCTCCAGGCTTTCAACAGATTAACGTGATAGATCTGTTCGGGCTTTCGCCTTCCTGGTTGTCTGACCTTGTAATTCACTTCGCTCACTTTTTCCATTATCTCGTAGGGGCCTTGCCATTTGGCAAGGAATTTACTTTCAACCGTAGGGACAAGTACCAGTATCCTATCCCCCGGGGAAAAGGTACGGGTCTTGGCTCCACGGTTGTACACTCTCTGCTGTGCTAACTGCGCTTGGGCCAAATGTTCCTTCACGATGGGCATTACCTGTGCAATTCGGTCTTGCATCAGGGCGACATGCTCAATCACACTCCTGTGGGGAGAACTCTCACTTTCCCAAGTTTCCTTGGCAATATCCAACAGCCCTCTTGGGTGTCTCCCATACAGTAACTCAAAGGGGGAGAATCCCGTAGAGGATTGGGGCACCTCCCTAATAGCAAACATCAGATAAGGAAGTAGACAGTCCCAATCCTTTCCATCTCTATCCACCACTTTCTTCAACATTTGTTTTAGGGTTTTGTTGAATCTTTCAACCAGCCCATCGGTTTGGGGGTGATACACAGATGTACGTAATTGCGTCACTTTGAATAATTTACACAGCTCCTTCATAACCCGGGACATAAAGGGTGTACCTTGGTCCGTAAGCAGTTCTTTACAAATACCCACCCGGCTAAACACAAGAGATAGCTCTTTGGCTATGGTTTTGGCCGAGGTATTTCGGAGAGGGATCGCTTCTGGATAACGGGTGGCATAGTCCATTATAACTAATATGTACTGGTGCCCCCTAGCGGACTTGATTATAGGACCTACCAAATCCATGGCGATCCTCTCAAACGGGACCTCAATGATGGGTAGAGGGACCAGCGGGCTACGGAAATGTGGCATCGGGGCCGACCTCTGACACACAGGGCAGGAGGAACAATAATTTTCTACGTCCTTCATCACCCCCGGCCAATAGAATCTCTGTAATACCCTCTCTCGGGTTTTCTCTGTCCCCAGATGACCTCCAAGAATGTGCCCATGGGCCAACTCCAACGCCAACTTCCTGTAAGGTTTGGGCACCACAAGCTGCTCAACGGTTTCTTCTGCCCTTTTTGCCACCCGATACAGTAGGTCCTTCTCTACGCTGAAGTATGGGTAAGTGCAGGTATTATCTGGGTTCACTAACTCGCCATCTATTTTCACTACGTTTTCCCGTGCCTTTATTAGGGCGGGGTCTTTCAACTGTTCTGTGGCAAAGTTTTCCCTGTGAACCTCAAGATCAGAAAACTCCACAGACGGTAGGTTTTCGTCTGAGGAGGTGGGCTCCTCTCCAGTTTCTTGAGTCCCCCCTGCCAATACTGATAAGGGAAATTCCGGAGAGTCCTCACCACTCTCAGGGGAGTTCTGGCTATCACATTCCTGGTACATAGGGGCACCAGTGAGGGGCTCAGGATCATCCCACAGTTCCCAGAACTTCGGAAAATCCCTTCCCACAATGGCGTCATGCGGTAACTGAGATACTAAGCCCACTGGATGAGAGAGGGTACCTTTGGGGGTCTCGAAACACACTGTAGTCACTGGATACTCTCGGGTGTCCCCATGCACACAAATAACAGCTACCTTGCTATTCCCAGAGACCTCTGTTTTAACTAACTCAGCCTTTATCAGGGTCACAAGGCTACCTGAATCCAGCAATACCACAACATTTCTACCATTAACACACATTTTGCATAAATGTTTCTCAGTTCCTCGAATGGCAGTGCATGCGACTGTCGCACACAGCGACTGACGTCTGCCCGTCAGAAAGTCACACTGCATGGGTTCCTCCACAACCGGGCAATTGGCTGCAATATGTCCCGCTTGCCGGCAGCGGTAGCAAACGATCCTTCTTGCCGCCTCTTGAGCCGCTGATTTCCCAGGCTGTTCTCGCCAAACTTGGGGTAGAGCTCCCACCCTCTCACTCTCTCCACCCTCACCCCTTGGAATCCTCTTATCCGCCCCTGGGGATGGTCTGGTCTTAGGGTGGAAAGTCCGAGTGTCTCTGGAAGAGGCCGTCAGGTTCTCTGTAGCCAAGTATTTCTCCACACGATCCACAAGACCATCGGCCGTCTCTGGGTCTCCATGGCTTACCCACTTTTGGATGGCAGTAGGAAGAGCTCTCAAAAACCGATCCATTACAACACGTTCCACAATCTTTGGTGCGGACAAAGTCTCTGGCTGTAGCCACTTTCTACTCAGGTGAATGAGATCATACATTTGAGACCTGGGGGGTTTTCCAAGCTGGAAAGTCCAGTTATGCACACGCTGAGCCCGGACAGCCTGGGTGACACCCAGCCTTGCCAATATTTCAGCTTTTAGCATCACATAGTCTTTTGCTTGGTTAGGCTCTAGGTCATAGTAAGCTTTCTGCGATTCACCAGTTAACAGAGGAGCCACCAGTCCAGCCCACTGCTCCTCAGGCCACTTTTCTCTTTCAGCGGTCCTTTCAAATGTGGTCAAAAATACCTCTGGATCTTCCTCTCCAGTCATTTTTGTCAATAAACGACTCACCCCAAAGGACGCGGTATTAGTGGGACGGCTTTCCTCACTGGTCTGCGGACGTTGCTGCATTACTGCTTCCATCTGTTGTTGTAGTCTCTGCTCTTGCTTCTGCAACAGGTCTATGAAGCGGGCCTCAGATTGCTGCTGGGCTTGTTGCTGAGCCTCCAGACTCTGTTGCAAAGTTGCGTTTGTCTGCTGCTGGGCTGCAAGGCTCTGTTGATGAGCTTGCTGCTGGGCTGCGAAGTTCTGTTGTTGAGCTGCAAGGCTCTGTTGATGAGCTGCAAGGCTCTTTTGCAAACCTGCATTTGTCTGCTGTTGATTGGCATTTGCTAGAGCCAGCTGCTTCAGTATCTCCTCCATGCTGGCTTAAAAAAAAACTGCCACTGGTTCTCCACCAACTGTGAGGGGGTTAGCTCGGCAGCGGGTGTGTGTGACCCCCGGGATGGGCTCCCCACACAAAACAGGCCCAGCAAACGGAGGTTGTGGTTTTCAAAATCAAAAAGGTGCGGTTTATTTTCTATTTACAGTGACAAAACACAGCAAAGCAAAAGAAACATAAACAAAATAAATCCTGGTCAAGTTGACCTCTGACTAAACATACAGGTTTCCTAACTAACAACTGGGATCAGCCTAGTGCTGTCCTAGTCCCTAAGTCC
This sequence comes from Rana muscosa, assembly GCA_029206835.1. Taxonomy (NCBI): domain Eukaryota; kingdom Metazoa; phylum Chordata; class Amphibia; order Anura; family Ranidae; genus Rana; species Rana muscosa. The sequence continues at coordinate 175,699,910 of CM055124.1, forward strand.
CTGGTTTTAAATGTCCAAGCAAATAGCCACACAGGCTTTGTCTCACCGCACAGGGGTTCACTCTCCCTAGACAGTCCACACAGGTCTGGTTCCAGGCATGAGCTAACATCTAATGAAGCTGGGAGTTCTTATAGAGGCCTAAATGAGCTGACAAGCTTCAGCTGGTCTCATCAACTCCCTGTCTGCACGACGCCCCACACTCTCCCTAGACATATGAGTCATCCATGAGCCCACTAGCCTTAGCTGGGCTTATACAACTCTCCACCTAGTTGTATAAGTCGGCGTAAAGCCTGAATCTGGGTGAAATATATCTACCCCCCTGGATGCAACCAGGTGACTTTACCTTCCTGCTGTCACAATATATACACACCGGCCACTTTATTAGGTATACCTTGCTAGTACCGGGTTGGACCCCCTTTTGCCTTCAGAACTGCCTTAATTCTTCATGGATTCAGCAAGGTGTTTGAAACATTCCTCATAGATTTTGGTCCATATTGACATGATAGCATCACGCCGTTGCTGCAGATTTGTCAGATGCACATCCACGATGCCAATCTTCCCACCACATCCCAAAGGTGCTCTATTGGATTGGGATCTGGCGACTGTGGAGGCCATTGGAGTACAGTGACCTCATTGTCATGTTCAAGGAACCAGTTTAAGACAATTGGAGCTTTGTGACATGATACATTATCCTGCTGGAAGGAGCCATCAGAAGATGGGTACACTGTAGTCATAAAGGGATAGACATGGTCAGCAACAATACTCAGGTAGGCTGTGGTGTTTAAACAATGCTCAATTGGTACTAAGGGGCCCAAAGTATCCACAATATCTACACAAATGTCGGTCACTGGATATTATTTTTTTTTGGACCGTTCTCTGTAAACCCTATAGATGGTTGTGTGTTAAAATCCCAGTAGATCAGCAGTTTTTGAAATACTCAAACCAGCCCATCTGGCACCAACATTCAAAGTCACTTAAATCCCCTTTCTTCCCCATTCTGATGCCCGGTTTGAACTTCTGCTAGTAATCTTCACCACATCTAGATGCCTAAATGCATTGAGTTGCTGCCACGTGATTGGCTGATTAAAAATTTGTGTTACTAAGCAATTGAACAGGTATACCTAATAAAGTGGCTGATGAGTGTATATATCTAAAGAGAACAGACTTTCTGTTTTCTTAGAAACTTAAAGCGGAGGTGCCGCGGAAAAAAAAATATTAAAAGCCAGCAGCTACAAATACTGCAGCTGCTGACTTTTAATATATGGACAGTTACCTGTCCTGGAGTCCAGCGACGTCCGCAGCAGAGGATGAGCAATCGCTCGTCACTCTGCTGCCCCCACCGCCATCCTCGGTGAGGGAACCAGAAAGTGAAGCCTTGCGGCTTCATGCCCGGTTCCCTACGGCGCATGCGCGAGTCGCGCTGCGCCGCTCTGAATGGTCCCCTGTGTTCTGGGAGCCGAGTGTCTCCCAGAACACAACGGGTATTCTGCGGGAAGTGACGCGCTTCCCGCAGATTTCCCGAAGAGAGGACTCCCGTAAGTGGGTGCAAATACCTGTCTTAGACAGGTATCTGCACCCCCCTCTCCCCTGAAAGGTGTCAATTGTGACACCGGAGGGGGGGGAGAGTTCCGATCAGCGGAAGTTCCACTTTAGGGTGGAGCTCCGCTTTAAGTTCTGTCCTGGGTGCTGGAGCCTGGAGACCTTGTAGAGCTTTTGGTAGGAAAAACCCTCCATTCTTAAAAGACTGTAAATAGCAACACTGAAATGGAGGCTAAGGAATTTCGTAGTCCACTAACTCACTGATCAGCAGGGTGGGTCAAGTACTCAAACCAACTGTAAGAAATAAATGCACTGTTAAAATGGGCAACTATGTGGAAAATGAGGTGTAAAGTTATGTATTTGGGGGCTAGAAACATGCACGCATCATACATACTAGGGGGAGTACAGCTGAGATAATCATTGGTGGAGAATGATCTGGGTGCTCTGGTAGATCATATTAATAATAGCATGCAATGCCAAGCTGCGGTTTCAAAGCGAGCAAAGTCCTTTCTTGTATTAAGAGAGGTATGGACTCCAGAGAGAGAGATATCATTTTGCCCCTGTACAAATCATTAGTAAGACCTCATCTGGAATATGCAGTTCAGTTTTTGGCACCAGTTCTCAAAAAGGATATTGGGGAACTGGAGAAAGTGCAGAGAAGGGCAACCAAACTGATAAGAGGCATGGAGGAGCTCAGCTATGAGGAAAGATTAGAGGAACTGAATTTATTCACTCTTGAGAAGAGGAGATTAAGGGGGGATATGATCAACATGTTCAAATATATAATGAACTTGGTGTTGAGTTTTTCACTTTAAGGTCATCACAGAGGACAAGGGGGCACTCTTTACATCTGGAAGAAAAGAGATTTCATCTCCAAATAAGGAAAGGTTTCTTCAGAGTAAGAGCTGTGAAATGTGGAATAGACTCCCTAAAGAGCTGGTTCTCGCCAGCACAGTAGATAACTTTAAAAAAAGGCCTGGATTCTTTCCTAAATTTACATAATATAACTAGATCCAATATTTATAGGTAAAGTTGATCCGGGGAATATCCGATTGCCTCTTGGGAGATCAGGAAGGAATTGTTTCCCCTGCTGGAGCAAATTGGATCATGCTTTGCTGTTTTTTTTTTTTTTTTTGCCTTCCTCTGGATCAACAATAGGTATCATTTTATTCCCCGTTAGGGAAATTCATTCTCTCTGTTTGCCCTATTGTCACAGAAAGTGATAGTAAATCCAAAAACAGTTGTCACCGGAACAGAGGGAAAGGGAACATTTTCCAATGTGGACACCCATTCCAGTGATGACTTTCTAAAAGAGGGTTTTCCCTCACTATGGAGATTTTTTTCACACTTCTTTTTGTGCATCTGGCACAGGAAACAAAGTGAAATCTCCCCGACAAAAAAAAACAAAAAAACTTGACATTGGTTTCACCTATTGATTACCTTATCCAAAGCTAAATGAAAAAGTTTGAGCTACTAGTTGCTAGTAAAAGTGACCCTGTCATTAAATTTTAAAATAACTTTAAACAGGCATATCTGTAAAAGAAAACTGTGAACACCTTTTCTGTTGTTTTGTTTACGAAAAAATCTTTATGTAAAATCTTCTGTGTCCCCTACAGGGCTCAATGGTTTATCCTGTTGATTTCTATGCATTACAAGACACAGTGGGGTTTATTTACTAAGGGCAAATAGACTGTCCACTTTGCAAGTGCAGTTGCTCCAGAGCTTAGTAAATGAGGGGAAGCTCTGCTGACTTCCATCATACAATCATGTGCAAGCAAAAAAAAAATTTATTTTATACTTTCCTTGCATGTGATTGGGTATTCTTTGCAAAGTGAAGCTCGCCTCATTCTACTTGCCCTTAGTAAATCAACCCCAGTGTTAATGTGGGGACCAGCAGGAGGAACCACTGCAGGCTACAGGAGAAACCTGGAAGGAATGCTTTCCCTGTGGACTTCACACAAAGATTTCTCATCAATGTATCAGTATTTACAATCTTCTTTTACATGCATGCCTGTTTGGAGATTTGGTCCCTTAACCACTTCATTACCAGGCAATTTTTCCCATAAATAAAGCTTCTATTTGGTGGTATTTAATCACCTCTGGGGTTTTTATTTTTTGCTAAACAAAAAAAAGACTGAAAATTTAGAAAAAAAAAAAAAAAAGTTTTACTTTGTTTCTGTTATAAAGATTTGTAAATAAGTAAATTTTCTCCTTCACTGATGGGTACTGATGAGGCTGCACTAATGGGCACTGATGAGGCTGCACTAACGGGCACTGAGGTGGCACTGATATGCAGCACTGATGGGCACTCCTAGGCGGCACAGATGGGCACTCATAGGTGGCACTGAAAGGCTGCACTGATAGGTACTTTTGTGTGGCACTGATGGTCACTGATAGGCACTGAAAGGTGGCACTGATGGGCACTGATAGGTGGCCCTGATGGACACTGATGGGTGGCACTGATGGACACTGATAGATGGCACTGATGGGCATCAATGCTGTGGAGGCACTGGCAGGCATTGCTGATAGGCACTGATTGGCATCATATGTGGGCACACATTGGCATCATATGTGGGCACACATTGGCATCCCTAGTGGCCATGGTTGGCATAACTTGTGGTCATCAGTGGTGGCCATCCCTGGTGGTCCTGGTGGCATCCCTTGTGGTCCTGGGTGGGCATCCTCAGGTGGACTGCACTGATAATCAATCAACACAGACCCCCCCCCCCCATGTCAGGAGAGCCACCGATCGGCTCTCCTCTACTGCGTCTGTCAGACGCGAGTGAGGTAAAGCTGATACACAGCATTTTCTGTTTACACCGTGATCAGCTGTGATTGGACACAGCTGATCACGTGGTAAAGAGCCTCCGTCAGAGGCTCTTTACCCAGATTGGAGATGCCGTGTGTCAGACTGACACGCCGCACCACAGATTGCTGCGCTGCACCCCCCCGGGCACACGCCAGCTTGTTATCCTGATCACGTCATATGACGTCCGGCCAGGATAACAGAACCACTTTCCCGACGTCATATTGCTATATGGTGGACGCAAAGTGGTTAAAGTGTTACTAAACCCACAACAGTAAAATCTGTCTATATATGCAGTAAAGCATTCTTGTTATATTCACTGTGGAACCTGAGGGGTTAATCCTGTGCGCTGTATAAAAAGGCTGTTTGATCCTGTCTCCTCTGATCCTCCCCTTCTTCTACTGTCCCCAATCCATCTCCTGATAGTACAGAGCATTGGGGGCACGCGGCACATACTCAGTTTGGTGTGTATTGCTAGAGAGTTTTTTTTTTGGGAGGGTGTATGTGATAATCACAGGGCCAATCAGCGCTGTCCAGACAGAGGGCCAGGGGACCTGCAGACTCATAGGACAGTCAGAGGAGAATAAAAACTCCTCCTACAAGCTTTAACCAGCGCTCAGCTGGACACTGATCGAAGTCACAACTGCCATATACCGCTGATGAGAAAAGGTATTCAGTAGTTTATATTTACTAAAATAATTGCAATTCCATGTTCTGTGTACTGTGGGAGACCAGATATAGTGAATGCCAGGTCCCAGGTTTAGCAACACTTTAACCACTTGCCGACCACCTACCGCCTATTAACTGGTAGGCAAAATCACATACCTGTACATAATTTCATGCAATAGACATGGGGGGGACGACGCGCGCGCGCCACCGGAGGCGTGATTGGACACAGGGGATGGCAATCAGCGGGTCCAGCGGACACGATGTCTGCCGGCCATCCGCGATAATTCCCGGGAGAGGCAGAACGGCGATCTGACTATATAAACAAGTGGCAGATCGCCATTCTGACAGGGAAGAAGATTGAGATTGGCGTTCCTACTAAGCAGGAACGCCGATCTCTGTCTTCACTCAGTCAGAACAACCCCCACACAGTTTGAACGCACCCCCCTAGGCACACACTTATCCCTTTGGCATATTTTTAGCACTGATCACAGTATTAGTGGCACTGGTCCCCAAAAAAGAGTCAAAAGTGTCAGTTAGGTGTCCGATTTGTCCGCCGCAACATCGCAGTCAAAATCACTGATCGCCGCCATTACTAGTAAAAAAAATTATAAATAAAAATTCCCAACATGTAGCTGAATACATATTGGCCTAAATTGATGAAGAAATTAGATTTTTTTTACATTTTTTATTGGATATGTTTTATAGCAGAAAGTAAAAAATATAGTTTTTTTTTCAAAATTTGTCGCTCTTTTATTGTTTATAGCACTAAAAACAAACAACCGCAGAGGTGATCAACTACCACCAAAAGAAAGCTCTATTTGTGGGAAACAAAGGACATAAATTTTACTTGGGTACAGCGTCGCACGACCGCTCAATTGTCAGTTAAGTTAACGCAGTGCCGTATCGCAAAAAATGGCCTGGTCATGAAGGGGGTAAAACCTTCCGGGGATGAAGTGGTTAAGTTTTCAGCTTTTGCTTTGATAAAAGAATGAGAACATAACTTTAACAAATGTGTCTAAAGTCTTTACCACTTCCCGACCGCCCGCCGTCGTTATACGTCGGTACTTTGATGTTGAATACCATTGTTTTGGCAGCAGATAGCTGCCACAACCCTGGTATATTCTTAAACGACAGGCGGTCCGCTTTCAGATAAAAGTGGTCTCCGCAGCGGATTCGCCACAAGATCGCTTTTGTTGGCAGCGGGAGAGGTGCCCACCCTCCCCCCACTGTGTTTTGGTCGTCTCCACCACTTACCAGAGACGATCCTTTCCCCTCAGAGGCAGTGAGGGACTGATGGCCCCCACTCGACTCAATGACGTTGGGTGATGGAAGCGACGTCAAACGTCACTTCCGCACCACGGGCTTAAAGGGACTTTTATTGCATTTAAGTGTAAATGTGAGTTCTGTGGCTTTTTTGACCCCAGATCTCACAATAAAGAGGTCCTGTCATGCTTTTTTATTCTATTACAGAGGATGTTTACATTACTTGTAATAGGAATAAAAGTGAACCAAATTTTTTTTTTAAAGGGATAGTGTAAAAAATAAAAATAAAAAGTAAAATAAATAAGAAAAAACTAAAAGCGCCCCATCCCTCTATGCTCGCGTGCAGAATCGAACGCATACATAAGTCGCGCCTGCATATGTAAACGGTGTTCAAAACACACGTGAGGTATCGTCGGGATAATTAGAGCGAGAGCAATAATTCTAGCAAAAGACCTCCTCTGTAACTCAAAACTGGTAACCCGTAGCAATTTTTAAAGTCGCCTATGGAGATTTTTAACGTTCAAAGTTTGTCGCCATTCCAAGAAGGGGCGCAATTTTGAAGCATGACATGTTGGGTATCAATTTACTTGGCGTAACATTATCTTTCACAATATAAAAAATAATTGGGCTAACATTACTGTTTTCTTATTTTTTTATTCAAAAAAGTGTATTTATTCCCAAAAAATTGTGTTTGTAAGACCGCTGAGCAAATATGGTGTGACATAAAGTATTGCAACGACCGCCATTTTATTCTCTAGGGCAGGGATCCTCAAACTATGGCCCTCCAGCTGTTGCGGAACTACAAATCCCATGAGGCATTTCAAAACTCTGACATTCACAGACATGACAAGGCATGATGGGAATTGTAGTTCCTGAACACCTGGAGGGCTGTAGTTTGAAGACCCCTGCTCTAGGGTGTCTGAAAAAAACATTTATATATATTGTTTGGGGGTTCTAAGTAATTTTCTAGCAAAAAAAAAATGATTTGAACTTGTAAACAACAAGTTTGAAAAATAGGCCTGGTCCATAAGTGGTTAATACAAACATGAACTAGAAATTTAGCAATAATGTAACAACAAAGCCTTAAAGGGGTTGTAAAGGTTTGTTTTTTATTTTCTAAATGGGTTCCTTTAAGCTAGTGCATTGTTGGTTCACTTACCTTTTCCTTGGATTTACCTTCTAAATGTTTTCTTTCTTTGTTTTCTTTGTCTGAATTTCTCACTTCCTGTTCCTCCTCAGTAAGCTGTTCAGTAAGCTGTTCTGGCTGACTCCACACCACTCGGATGATGGTGTGAAGTTTAGTGAGGAGAAACAGGAAGTGAGAAATTCAGACAAAGAAAACAAACACTTAGAAGGTAAATCAAAGGAAAAGGTAAGTGAACCAACAATGCACTAGCTTAAAGGAACCTATTTAGAAAAAAAAAAACCAAACCTTTACAACCCCTTTAAGAATCCAACCCTTATGCCCCATACACACGATCGTTTTTCATGCCGTTAAAAATGCCATTAAAAAAAATGGCCATTAAAAATGATCGTGTGTAGGCTCCAGAGCATTTTTAACGACGTGAAAAACGGCCATTAAAAATTTCGAACATGCTCTCTTTTTTCACGTCGTTTTTCATGTCGTTTTTTTTAACGACGTGAAAAACGATAGTGTGTATGCTTTAACGACGTGAAAAAAAATGCGCATGCTCAGAATCAAGTATGAGACAGGAGCGCTCGTTCTGGTAAAACTAGCGTTCGTAATGGAGATAGCACATTCGTCACGCAGTCACGGACTGAAAAGCACGAGACTGAAAAGAGCGAATCGTCGCTCAACAAACTTTACTAACATGAAGGGTGGCGCCATTCGAACGGAACTTCCCCTTTATAGTGCCGTCGTACGTGTTGTACGTCACTGCGCTTTGCTTGATCGTTTTTTAAAATGATCGTGTGTACGCAAGACAGGCTTGAGAGGAAACATGAAAAAAAACGACGTGAAAAACGGCAAGAAAAAAAATGGCAAGAAAAACGATCGTGTGTATGGGGCATTAGTATCGGTCAGAATACGGAAAACAAGTACATTTATTTTTTGACCACTAGAGGGGGGGAAGTGACAAAACAAGAATCTGCCGGCATCTTTCTCCTACGGCCTCTCCATGAGCTTGGCTTCATAAATTCCCCCATGTGTGTTTTTGCTTTAATAATAAAGCAGTACATGCGTCACATAAGCTTGTCAAATTCCACTATGTATTACATTTGCACATACTTAGAGTTATTTGCACAGCTTCTCTTCAAACAAGACACAGTATGACAGGAATGGCAGGTGTCTTGCTTTGCCACATGTTTTCAATCGGCACATCCCCGAATCCCATGCTGCACTAATGACATGACATTAAGGGAAAATTCCCTGAGGCTGCATTCTTCCTGGTAAAGAGAGATGTCAGTCTGTGGCAGATTAGCTGAACAAATCTTGTTTAAGGAATACATACTGCTGCCTCCTTATTTGTTCCTTTTTCCCGATAGCGGTTGCTTGACGCTGTCCCTCCTTCAGGCGAAAAATGCGCTGTAGCTTGGCCAACTCACTATCCGCTAGAAAAAATAAGATGAAGAAAAAGGAAAATCGTATGTTATATCAACCTGTTCGATGTGTGTTGTTCAAAACATAATACATCTCTTTAAGAAGAATTTTATACCTCTCAGGGTGAGTGGTGGCAGGATATTACTAGTGACGTTCCCTGTTTCATTCCTCCATTAGGAAGCCCAGGGAGTCTCATTCTTCCTGCTGTACTTTATTCACGTCAAATATTTGGAGAACAACAAAGCGTAAGCTCTCTTGCAATAGATGTCTATTAACGTCATTACAGATTTAAACTACACACGATCGGAAATTCCGACAAGAAAAGTTTGATGTGAGCTTTTGGTCAGAGATTCCGACCGTGTGTAGGCTCCATCGGACATTTTCTGTTGGAATTTCCGCCAACAAAAATTTGAGAGCTGGTTCTCAATTTTTCCGACAAGAAAAGTTATTGTCGGAAATTTCCGATCGTCTGTATGCAATTCCGACGCACAAAAAAAACATGCATGCTCAGAATCAAGCAGAAGAGCCGAACTGCCTATTGAACTTCATTGGTCTCGGCTCGTCGTACGTCTTGTACGTCACCGCGTTCTTGGCGATCGGAATTTCCGACAAGACTTGTGTGACCGTGTGTATGCAAGACGTGTTTGAGCGAAAATCCGTCGGAAAAAAATCCACGGTTTTGTTGTCGGAAATTCCGGTCGTGTGTACGCGGCATTAGTCCGACACCTCACAAAGAAAAAATTATCCACACTGAACAAAATACCACATAGTATGTTACATATGTGCAAATTACATTCTGTGATCAAATTTAGCAAATTAGTAATTAAATTGTGGGCAAAATTTATACTGCTACATATCTTTGGTAAAAATAACCAAAATCAGTGGATATTATTTGGTCGGTGTGAAAGTTAGACTGCTTTCACACTGAAAGTGATGGCTGTTAGCGGTAAAGCGCTGCTTGTTTTAGCAATGCTTTAGCGCTGTTTAAGCGGCGCATTTGCAATGCCTTTCAGCCACCAGCGGGGCACATTTAACCCCCAAAAAAGGGTTAAAAACACCTGTTTTACGGCGCTTTAAAAGCACTTTTCAGGCGCTGTCCATTCATTCCAATAGGCAGGGTGTTTTAGGAGTGCTAAATACTTCTGAACGTCCCGCAAGCACACCGCCCGAGTGTGAAAAGTCACACTGGAATGAATGGGAGGCAGTTTTCAGGCGCTTAGCAGAGGCTATTTCCAGCGCTAAAACACCTGAAAGCTGGCCCACGGTGAAAGGGGTCTTATAGAGTCTACAAGCTATGGTGCTAATCATTGAAAATTGATCACACCTGATGTACTGATCTCATTTCTTGAGACACTAAGGCCCCCTTTACACTGGGAAAGGGGCGGCGTCGGCGGTAAAGCGGCTTTACCGCCAATTTCGCGCTTTGCCGGTGGTATAGCCGCGGTGCCCCATTGATTTCAATGGGCAGGAGAGGTGGAGGAGCGGTAAACACACCGCTCCTTCACCGCTCCAAAGATGCTGCTAACAGGACTTTTTTTACCGTCCTGCTAGCGCGCCGCTCCAGTGTGAAAGCCCTCGGGGCTTTCACACTGGAGACACAGCAACGGCTGTTTCAGGACGGTTTGCAGACGCTATTTTTAGCGCAATAGCGCCAGCAAAACGACTCAGTGTGAAAGGGGTCAAACAAGCCAGAACAGGAGAAATACCCCCCAAATGACCCCTTTTTGGAAAGTAGACATTCCATGGTATTTAGTAAGAGGCATGGTGAGTTTTTTCCCCACAATTCTTTGCAAAATTACAATTATTTTTTTCCCCAAAATTGTCATATTAACAGGTTATTTCTCTCACATGGCATATGCATACTTGCAACTACACCCCAAAATACATTCTACTACTCCTCCACGTGTGAGAATTTTACACAGCCTGGCCACATACAGAGGACCCAAACGTATAATCTAGGAGGCATAATGAGACTTTCAACACGTTTTTGGAAAATGTGAAAAGAAAATGAAAACGCATTTTATTTTTATTTTTTACACAAAGTTGTCAATTTATAAGATATAATATTTCTAATATATAGCATGTACATAGCAAAAATGACATCCCAAATGACATTCTGCTACTCCTCCTGAGTATGGCGATACCACATGTGTGAGACTTTTACACAGTCTGGCCACATACAGCGGCCCAATATGCAGGGAGCACCATCAGGTGTTCTAGGGACATAAATGACACATCGAATTTCCTGACTACCTATTACACTTTTGTAAGGCACTGAAGGGCACTGATGAGCACTGTAGTGGCACTGATGGGCACTGTAGTGGCACGGATGAGCACTGATGTGGCACAGATGAGGCACGGATGATCACTGATGTGGCACGTATGAGCACCGATGAGCAATGATGTGGCAAGGATGAGGCACAGATGAGCACTGATGTGGCATTGATGTGGCACGGATGAGAACTGATGAGACATGGATGAGCACTGATGTGGCACGGATGAGCACTGATATGGCACGGATGAGGCATGGATAATCACTGATGTGCCATGCATGAACACTGATGTGGCATGGATGTGGCACGGATGAGCACTGATGTGGCATGGATGAGCACAGATGTGGCATGGATGTGGCATGGATGAGCACTGATGTAGCATGGATGAGGCACGGATGAGCACTGATGTGGCATGGATGAGGCACGGATGAGCACTGATGTGGCATGGATGAGGCACGTATAAGCACTGACGTGGCATGGATGAGTACAGATGTGACATGGATGAGCACTGATAAGGCATGGATGAGCACTGATGTGGCATGGATGTGGCACGGATGAGCACTGATGTGGCATGGATGTGGCACGGATGAGAACTGATGTGGCATGAATGTGGCATGGTCCAGCACTGATGTGGCATGGATGTGGCACGGATGGGAACTGATGATGCATGGATGTAGCAAAGATGAGCACTGATGTGGCGTGGATGTGCCAATGAGCACTGTCGTGGCATGGATGTGGCACTGATGAGTATTTATGTGGCATGAATGTGGCATGGTTGAGTACTGATGTGGCATGGATGTGGCACGGGATGAGCACTGGTGTGGCATGGATGAGCACTGATGTGGCATGGATGTGGCATGGATGTGGCACAGATGAGTACTGATGTGGCATGGATGTGGCACGGATGTGGCACGGATGAGCACTGATGTGGCATGGATGGGTACTGATGTGGCATGGATATGGCACTGATGAGGTATGAATGGGCACATATTAGCTCTGTGGGCACTTCAGATCCAGCCCACTCGCACTGCTGCACTAGCTCCCTCCTCTCCTCACATGCTGTACCAACCACTGTGAGGAAAGGAGAGAGCTGAACCGGACATGTGCCGGTTTGTTGACAAGTGATCACTCCATCATTTGAAGGAGCAATCACATGGTAAAGGGCCGCTGTTATTGGCACTTCACCCCAATCCGTGATGCGCCGGGATCACAGACACTTCCAGGTGCGTGCCCCAGGGGGCATAGTCATAGTACGCCCTCCCAGAGCTAACCGACGCCGCTGTAGCTATCATTCAGCTATGGCCCGGATGGCAAGTGGTTAACGTGTTACTAAACCCACAACAGTAAAATCAGTCTGTATATGCAGTAAAGCATGCTTGTGTAGCGGCCTCCTCACTCCCCTCTTTCTCTCGTCTCGTCTTTCTGTTGTCTAGGGGTACCTTAGAGGGGAGGGAGCGGGGACACCACGCCTGGCTTCCACCACAGGTGTTAGTGCGGTATAAGCAACGGTTTTGTATTACCTTCGGGTCAGTGCTGTGCACCTGGATCCTCCCTCCAAGAGTCACCGTGAACAATGTCCGTTAGAAATTGAGCTCCACACCATTAAAGTTCAACACTCCTTTATTCTCCTTATCTGAACACAAACAGTTGAACTCCCTTGTTAGAACAGAACAGGAAAGGAGGTGTGGATGCGAACAGGCCCAGACACAATGTAGGTTGCCACTTCCCTTCCTAGAAGTGTGTTCTGGTCTCTGCACGAGGGTAGATTTCCTTCCAGGCCGTCTCCGACGAGAGACTCACTTGTCACCGGCAATATGCTGCACCGGGTCTTCAAATGAGGAGCTCCCCCCGGTCCATTGCGCCTTCCGGATTCGGGTACCCGATCCCTGGGTACCCTAGGATCTCCTTCCCTCGCGGAACTCAGTGTTGGGCACTGAGCTCCGGACCTCCATCCAAGTACCTCACCCCAGGCCAAAGGTGCCTGGGATGGAACTCGACCTCCGCCGTCCTCTAGGCCTAAGCCACCCAGAGGAACGACACAACCCACCGTCCGCAAGCTGAAGGTGCCTGGGACGTTTCTCCCCGTGACCAAGATGGCCGACCCCTTTATACCCTCTCCCAGCAAGCACGGCGGGTTCCCCGCCCCACCATACCGCTGCCGAGGGAGGACAAAAAGGAGGACGGCACATAGCGATAATCCAACACAACCCAGGGCGACAGCGCCACCCAATGGGCCGCGGTGAACCACACATCACTAATGTCACTTCCAAATTCAAATTTACACCCGGGAAAGTACATACCCGCTACACTTGTTATATTCACTGTGGAACCTAAGGGATTAATCCCATGCACTGTGTAAAAAGGTTGTTTAAACCTGTCTCGTCTGATCATCCCCTTCTTCTACTGTCCCCAATCCATCTCCATCTCCTGATAGTACAGAGCTTTGGGGGCATGCTGCACATGCTCAGTTTGGTGTGTATTGCTACAAAGTTTTTTTTTTTTGTGAGGGTGTATGTGATCATCACAGGGCCAATCAGCACTGTCCAGACAGAGGGTCAGGGTCCTGCAGCCTCATAGGACAGACAGAGGAGAATGAAAATTCCTCCTACGAGCTCTAAGCAGTGCTCGGCCAGACACTGATAGAAGTCACAAGACTGCTGATGAAAAAAGGTATTTAGCATATTTACTAAATTGCCTATCCATGTTCTGTGTACTGTGAGAGACCAGATATAGTGAATGCCGGGCCCTGGGTTTAGTAACACTAAGAGAAAGCCATCACTAAAAACATTGTACCCTCCAGATTATCAGATCACAGTGACACTACATGGTGGTGCTCTGGAGATTAGCATATATTTGGGATTTATCTCCTTATGCTGGAACACCTTTTGGAATCTGAATTTACTACAGAGACACCATTGTTCTTTTTCTTGAATAACATCATCATTGAAATGTATTATGCTCAGAAAGTCCCATGTGATATTGTCCATAGGCTCTGGTTGCTTTATCTGTGCACAGCAGACCAATTAGGAGCATTATGGTGGAAACTGATGTATGCGTCACGTGGGATTCACCTCGCTTTGGTGGAGCATTTCCATTTTGCTTGGATTACATATGATACAGGTGTTTGCTGAACTGTGGCATATAAACATCCTGCAGTCCCTGGATTACAAATATATTCTCTACAGTGGAGTACTGGAGACGGCTGGAATATACTAAAAAACTATGGGCTTGATTTACTAAAACCGGAGAGTGCAAAATCTGGGGCAGGTGTGCATAGAAGCCAATCAGCTTCTAACTGTTCAATTAATGGGGTTGTAAACCCTCCTGTTTTTTTACCTTAATGTATCCTATGCATTAAGGTGGAAAAACACCTTGCTGTGCCTGGCTCCCCAGCCCCCCAGTTTTACTTACCTGAGCCCCGACTTTCCATGGGCGCGATCCCGGATCGCTATCCCGCGTCGCTATCCCCATGGCTTCTCGGCTCTTCATTGGATAGATTGATAGCAGAGCAGCCATTGGTTCCCGCTGCTGTCAATCAAATCCAATGACGCGGCCCCCGGGGGGCGGGGCCGAGTCATAGACTCGGCGGCTATGGACGCTAAGTGTATGACACGGGAGCACGCCCGCAAGGTAACCCCCTCGGGATAGAGCTTCCCAGAGGGGGTTATCTATTGTGGGGAGGAGCCGCGAGAGCCGCCGTGGGACCCCAGAAGACGAGGTTCGGGTCCACTCTGTGCAAAACAAACTGCACAGTGGAGGTAAGTATGACATGTTTGTTATTTAAAAAAAATAAAAACTGAACCCATAGTATCACTTTAAAGAGGAAATAAACCCTGATGGGTTTTACTTCCTCTTTTGCTCGCTGCAAAACCTGCAAATGAAAAGCATAATGGGCTAGTATGCATCGCATTATGTGACACTTACCTGTAAAAGAATCCAGCGATGTCCCCTGTGCTGGCTGCGTCCATCTTCTGGCCCCTCTTCCTTCTGGGCCGCAGACTCTGACTCTGTGATTCGCCGCTGCGTGACGTCACTTCCCTAGCACAGGCTAGGGAAGAAACGGCACTGAGTTTTGTTTCTTCCCAGCGCATGCACCGTTAACATTTTCGGCAGACTGCAAGTGAAATATCTCCTAAACGGCACACGTTTAGGAGATATTTCCACTACCTATAGGTAAGCCTTATTCTAGGCTTACCTATAGGTAGAAGTCACAAATAAGGGTTTACAACCACTTTAAGCTTTGACAAAAAAAAAAATGGAAGCTGATTGGTTTCTGTGCAGAGCTGCACCAGATTTTGTACTCTCCAGTTTTAGTAAACCAACTCCTTTATGTCTATTTGTGTACCTGGTTGGGATAAAACCCCAACCGAATGCTATTCTTAGATCAATATCCCATTCATGCGCCTACTTACCAATTGCCGACTGTGCGTGATTCTGCACTTCTGGGTTTTGGGGGCGCGAGTGGGGGCCCAGCCAACGGCTCGTTACCGCTATGATTTTACACAACAGGAGCTGATCAGGGGGTCTGCAGAGGCGCATTGCAGGCGGTATAGCCGCGGTGTGCCATTGCTTTTAATGGGCAGGAGCGGTGGAGGAGCGGTAAACACACCGCTCCTCTCACCGCTCCAAAACTGCGGCTAGCAGGACTTTTGGAGCGGTCCTGCTAGCGCACCGCTCCAGTGTGAAAGCCCTCGGGCTTTCACACTGAAGAAACAGCAGCCGCTGTTTTAGGTCGGTTTGCAGGAGCTATTTTTAGCGCAATAGCGCCTGCAAACCGCCCCAGTGTGAAAGGGGTCTAATAAATATCCAAAAGAAAAAATAATTCTTCATCAGTTTAGGCGATATATATTCTTCTACATATTTTTGGTAAAAAAAAAATCGCAATAAGCGTATATTGATTGGTTTGCGCAAAAGTCTGCGGTTTTTATCAGGACTGCGACATTGCGGTGGACAGATCGGACACTTTTGAATTTTTTTTGGGACCATTGACATTTATACTGCGATCAGAGCTAAAAATAGCCACTGATTACTGTATAAATGTCACTGGCAGGGAAGGGGTTAACACTAGGGGGCGATGAAGGGGTTAACTATGTTTCCTAGGTGTGTTCTAACTGTGGGGGGGATGGGACTGACTAGGGGAGGAGACTGATCAGTGTTCCTATATACTAGGAACACACAATCTGTCTCTACTCCCCTGACAGGACGTGGATCTGTGTGTTTACACACATAGATCCACGTTCCTGCTCTGTCATGAGCGATCGCGGGTGCCCGGCGAATATCTCACTCGCTGGGCACGCACATCGGCTCCGGAGACATGTGGCGGGTTCGTGCCTGCTAGATCGTCTTAAAGGAGCGTTGTATACATTCGGCGATTTGCGCAGCCCTGCCAACCTGCTGCAGTATAACTGCGGCGGCTGGTCGGCTAGCGGTTAAGTGATGTCTTGCTAAATACCATTTTTTTGGACCAATATTTATTCTCAGTAGTAGGGATGAGCTTTGAGTTCGAGTCAAACTCATGTTCGACTCGAACATTGCCTGTTCGCCGAACAGCGAACAATTTGGGGTGTTCGCGGCAAATTCGAAAAGTCTATGGGAGAAATCTAAAGTGCTAATTTTAAAGGCTTATATGCAAGTTATTGTCCTAAAAAGTGTTTGGGGACCCGGGTCCTGCCCCAGGGGACATGTATCAATGCAAAAAAAAGTTTTAATAAACGGACGTTTTTTCGGGAGCAGTGATTTTAATAATGCTTAAAGTGAAACAATAAAAGTGAAATAGTCCTTTAAATTTCGTACCTAGGGTGCATGCGGGGCGCGAAACTGGCAGGCAGCTAGGCGAGGGAGTTCCGAGGGTACCGGAGACATTGTCACACTCCCGGGGGTTCTTCCTCCCAAAAATATCACCCTAAACACCTGGAACCCCGAGAGGGACCTGTTGTGTATGCCGTCGGCTAAGAAAAGTAAGCAGAAATCCGCTCAGCGGTCCCTAACAAACTATTTGCTGCGGGTCCGTGATCAGACGAGGATGTCCCAAGATGGCGCCGACCGGGGGCCATTCATGCTGGAGGCCTCGGATCCCGCGGTGTCTCCTTCGGCTGCATCGGCTGTATCGGAGCTGAGTGAGTACACACCCCACCTCACGAAGGCAGACCTTGACCATAGTTTGTCCACCATGTATGACAAACTTGCTCGCAAGTTCCAGGCTGAGCTACACAAATCTACCAACACTCTCTCCCAGGAGATTGCTACGCTTGGCGGGAGGACAGATGTCTTGGAGGTGAAGCATGATGAGCTCCAGCTAGCGTTTGTAGACCTCCGCAAGGACCATGAACTGCTCTCAGATACGGTTGTCCAGCTGCAGAATAGCCTGGAAGATTTGGACAACCGTAACAGAAGAAACAATATCAGGGTGCGTGGCCTGCCTGAAACGGTCACTGATCTCCCTGACGCCATCAGAAGATTGTTTCACTCCCTCCTCCCTGAGCAGCCTGAAGATACCTTCGTTTGTGATCGGCTTCACAGGGCCCTGAGACCCAAACCTCCCCCGGAGAAGCCCCCGAGGGATGTGGTGATGTGCCTGAAGGACTATTTAGTGAAGGAGGAGATCCTGCGGGCGTCTCGTAACACCCCACGTATACAGCTTGATGGGGTCGCCATTCAGATATATCCGGACATCTCTCCAGTGACGCTAGAGAAACGCCGGCGGATGAAGGAGATCACCTAGGTCCTACAAGCAGTGGGGATCCGCTATCGATGGGGTTTCCCATTCAAGCTGACGATCCCGCACAACGGCGCGACATATACCACCACCCCAGTGCTTGAGGGTAAACCCATCCTGGTTAAACTGGGCCTCCTGGAGCCGCAGCAAGTACCGAAGCACCCTTCCACCCCTCGCCCGTCGCCTATCTGGGCCACTCCGTCTCCTCAACGTGAACGCAGATCACAACGAAACCCCTAGAACCTGAATGCAATGGAAGCAGATTCTTTCCTATTAACCTACTGGCTTGTGGATAAGGTACTGATATTAATCATCGGTCCCCCTCCCTTTTTTTTTTTTGGCTGCTGAGCCACATATTCTTTTTGTTCCGCTGATGGTCCCCTGGCGGAACCTACCGCTTACCTGGCCCCCGGGCTTTTTGTTTGTGCCCTTTTGTCGCCTTCCCTCGGAGACCTGCCGTTTTCCACCGGATTTTTTACACCCCACCCACGTTAGAGTTCAAGACAGGACACATTTCTTTCCCACCATTCCATTTTTTATATTGGGAGAGAACTTGAACTGAACTCTTGCCACATTCTCTTCCCCCCCCCCTCCATTTTGGGGGAGATTGAGTGCACGTGGAAGACTGTTTCTTACAGTCAATTGAAACTTGTGATGCTGGTCTGGATGGCCTCTCCATCCAGGCTCCTGTTAGTTTGGTTGTTTTTTTTTCTTTCTTCAATGTTTTTATTATCAGTTTATTATTTGTTGTTATGCTGCTTTACTTAATCTGCTGTGTATTTTTTCAGTGTCTGACCCGGGAGTCTGGCTAGCCCCTCTGGTGTTGGGCCTGCGTGTTATGCAACTACGATTCGTTCCTTGCCTATCAGTTACAATCCAACCTCGATTTACCCTTCCTATATTATGGGTTTACAGGTTATTTCTCACAATGTGAGAGGCTTTAACTCCTCGCTAAAGAGGAGGAAGGCCTTTCGTGATTATAAACGATTGGGGGTGGACATTGTTCTCTTACAAGAGACTAATTTTTAAGCAGTGTCCCACCCCAATTTCTTTGATAAATCATTTAAGTTGCATTACTTCACCACGTACCTTTTTCTTCGAATGAGTAGGGGTACTACGTACCTCATAATCAATTACTTGGGGGGAGGGCGGTATCTGGAGACTTCATATTATTTAAGGGAGCTTCCAGATTTTGATAAGCCCTTGCCCACAGACCCCCACAACTACCAGCCAGGGTTGTGGAGAAGAGGCCATTGTCCTCATCAACAAGGAGACAGGGATATTTCCGGGGGGGGGAGCTCCCCCCTCATGCTGAAGGCATGTGGCCTGATGCGGTTTGGGGGAGGGGGGTGCACGCTCTTTCCACTCCCCTTTCCTGGCCTGCCAGGCTGCATGCTTAGATAAGGGTCCGGTATTCATTTCCTGGGGGACCTTATGATTTTTTTTTAGCATAAACAAACCCCTTTAAAAACCAAACCAGACTCAAAGGGGTAGACTTACTTGTTCATTTAAGCGTTGACAATAAAACCTGGAAGCCTTGCAGAGTTGCACCAGATTTTGCACCCTCCAGTCTTAGTAAATAACCCCAAAGGGTCTGGTGTGCACTTTGGGGGGGATCTCTATGCAAATTGTTTTTTTATTCTTGATGTAGGATGTGCTACAGCAAAAGTGATGTGTTTGTATGGGATGTGGTGCCTATATATTTGGGTGTTTCGCCTCTGATTGGACTAAATCAATATGACAGCAAAAGTGATATTTACGAAAAAGACAGTTTAAATTGCCAGCAAATAAAACGTCATTGTTGATTTATTTTAAGAAAAAAAAAAAAACAACACACACAAACCCCTCCAAAAGGTCCCCCACAATACATAATGGATCCTTAGGTGTCTGCTATATATTTTGGGAGGCCTTTAGAATCTGTATGCAGTTTTTGTATGCAGAAGCCAGAAGGGAGATGTCATTTGCCAGCAATTTAGAACACTTTTTTCCTTTCCAAATGTCAATGTGTTAAAAATAGGATTTTTTACTCACCGTAAAATCCTTTTCTCTGAGTCCATGGACCGACACAGCTTCTCTATTGACAAAGTGGGTATTATCCGTTAATTAGGAGTGACTAGGCAGAAAAACTTGTAAAAAGTGTTGCATCACACCTTCTACAGTACCGCCCAGGGGGCGGACCCTCTGGGTATACCCTCTCAGTCTGCATCTTCGCAGATCAGTTCGTCAAAAAGCAGTACAAACTTAAAAGGAGGGGTGGGTGCTGTGTCGGTCCATGGACTCAGAGAAAAGGATTTTACGGTGAGTAAAAAATCCTATTTACTCTTTCGTCCATGGACCGACACAGCTTCTCTATTGACAAAGTGGGACGTCCCAAAGCAGTGTCAGAGAAAAAACGAGGGGTGGTAACAGCATAAAAATAAACTTCACCCCAAACACAAAACAGCACTCCTCCAACGGAGGAGTTGCAACTCTAAACAGCCGCTTGTAAAACCTTGCGGCCAAAAGAGGCATCCGAAGATGCACCTACATCAATTTTGTAGAATTTTGTGAAAGTGTGAGCGGACGACCAAGTCGCCGCTTTACATAATTGGGAAACAGACGCTTGATGTCGGAAAGCCCAAGAGGCACCTATTGCCCTGGTCGAATGCGCCGTGACAGGAAAGGGGGGCGCCTGACCCTTTAAGGCGTAAGCCTGGATTACTATCTGTCGGATCCACCTAGAGATGGTGGCCGATGAGACTGCTTGGCCCTTCTTGGGACCAGCCACCGAAACAAACAGTGAGTCTGACTTACGGAACAGGGAAGTAGCAGATAGGTATACTCTCAAAGCTCGGACAACGTCCAAGGAATGCAACGCCGACTCCTTAGGATTCGACGGCTGAGGACACAAGGATGGAAGTACAATGTCTTCATTGAGATGAAAAGCCGAAACGACTTTCGGAAGAAAGGAAGGCTGCGGCCGCAGCACCACCTTATCCTTGTGGAAAATCAAATAGGGAGCCTTGCAGGACAAGGCTGCCAGCTCAGAGACTCGTCTAACTGACGTAACAGCCACCAAAAAGACCACCTTCTGAGAAAGTGTCAACAGGGGAATATCTCTAATATTCTCAAACGGTGCCTTCTGAAGCACCGAGAGGACCAGGTTCAAGTCCCACGGAGGTAACGGGGGACGGACCGGAGGGGCCACCTGTCGGACCCCCTGCACAAATGTACTTACGAGAGAGTGAGTCGCCAGGGGTCGCTGAAAAAAGACAGCCAGGGCAGATATCTGTCCCTTAAATCGTACTTAGGGCAAGCCCTTGGTCCACCCCATGCTGTAAAAACAGCAGGATTCTGGAAACCAAATAGGTACGCGGATGCCATTTCATTTCCTCACACCTGGAGATGTAGGCCCTCCAAGTGCGGTGATAGACCTTCCTAGAGGACGGTTTTCGAGCACTTCTCATAGTAGAGATTACTGAGTCTGACAGGCCCCGGTCTCTCAGTACCCGGTTCTCAACAGCCATGCTGTTAAAGCCAATGACTGTAAAGCAGGATGGAATATGGGACCTTGCGATAGCAGGTCCTTCCGTAGTGGTAGGCGCCAGGGGACGTCTGCTACCAGACGTACTAGATCGTCGTACCAAGAACGCTGAGGCCAATCTGGAGCGATTAGGATCATTGGAATTCCCTCTGCCTCCACTCTGCGGAGCAGAAGAGGAAGAAGCCTTAAGGGAGGGAAGGCATAGATTAGCCGATACTGACCCCACGATGCTACCAACGCGTCCGTTGCGTCTGCCCATGGGTCTCTTGACCGGGCCACAAATCTCAATACCTTCCGATTGAGTCGGGAAGCCAGAAGATCTACGTCTGGTGTGCCCCATCTTTGGCAGAGGAGTTGGAACACCTCCGGGTGTAAGGACCATTCTCCCTGGTCCAGCATCTGGCGGCTCAGGTAGTCCGCCTGCCAGTTTTCCACACCCGGAATGTACACGGCTGACAGTGCCGGTACGCTCCTCTCTGCCCACTTCAGGATGCGAGCGATCTCCGATGCTGCAGCTGAGCTTCTTGTTCCTCCTAGATGATTGACATATGCCACTGCTGTGGCGTTGTCTGACTGGATCCTGACTGGACGCCCTTGCAGTCTCTGAGACCATTTGAAGAGGCACAGCTTGATCGCCCGGATCTCCAGGACATTGATCGGCAGGAGGGCTTCCTCTGGGGTCCAGCGACCCTGCGCCGACTGGACACCCCAGACTCCCCCCCAACCTGTAAGGCTGGCGTCCGTCGTGATCACTATCCAGTAAACCGGAAGAAATGACTTCCCGGCCATTACAGCCGGTGCTGTCAGTCACCATACCAGGGATCTCCTGACTAGGTGGCTCCCTCGGATTTGATAATCCAGAGATGAAGGGCATCTGTTCCATCTGGACAGAACTTCCTTCTGTAACACTCGAGTGTGGTATTGAACATATGGGACCGCCTCGAAGGAGGCTACCATGAGGCCCAACACTCGCATGCAAAAACGGAGTGACGACCAATTCCTGGAAGTCAGCTGCCGTACTGCAGCCCGGAGGGTCTGCAACTTCTCCACAGGGAGGAATACCTTTGCCTCTGAGGAATCCAGAATCAACCCCAGGTACACTAGGCGTTGAGTGGGCACCAATACTGACTTTTGCGTGTTTAGTATCCAACCACAGTCTCGAAGAGTCTGACAGGTAATGGACACGCTTACCTCTAATTCTGAGCTTGAAGGGGCCTTCAGCAGAAGGTCGTATAAGTAGCCTGTGATAGCGATACCCCGCTGTCTTAGAAGTGCCAGAATCGGAGCGAGCACCTTGGTGAACGTCCTGGGTGCTGAGGCAAGGCCCAACGGGAGGGCCACAAACTGGTAGTGGTCCTTCCCGATAGCAAATCGCAGAAACCTCTGGTGTCTGGAGTATATGGGGACATGCAGGTATGCGTCCTTGATGTCCAAGGAGGCCAGAAAGTCCCCCGGATGGAGAGCCGTGACTACAGATCGAACCGACTCCATCCGAAAACTTTGTACCTTCACAAAGCAATTGAGGGCTCTGAGATCCAAGCTTGGACGAACCCCCTCCTTCTTCGGCACAATGAACAGATTTGAGTAAAAACCCCGTTCCAGTTCTGGAACTGGAATAACTACCCCACGTTCCAGTAGACCCTGGACCGCCCCATACAGGGCCTCCCGACGGGTCGGTAGTAGCTGGAGATTGGAGGTGTTGAATCTGTCCGGTGGACAAGAGAGAAACTATCTTGTAGCCTGAGGAGATTACTTCGCAAACA
Source organism: Rana muscosa (assembly GCA_029206835.1). Classification (NCBI taxonomy): domain Eukaryota; kingdom Metazoa; phylum Chordata; class Amphibia; order Anura; family Ranidae; genus Rana; species Rana muscosa. Next base: position 175,723,021 of record CM055124.1, read on the forward strand.
CACCTGTCGGAGATTAGTGCTGTCCACTGAGTCGCGAATTTGCGAAGACGTCTCCCCACCCGAGAGCTGGGTGGGGGTGGACCTTCATGCGGACGCAAATTTGTCCGCAGGCTTATTGGGTATGCGGGACCAGGGACGCTTTTGTCCTTGGGCAGGCGCTTTATCGGCCTGGGGTCTTTTCCCTGTCGCCCTAGGGGGACGAAAAAACCACTTGTGTGCAGTAAAGGAGGGCCCTTGCCCTTGGCGTGGCCCCTTACCCTTGCTAATTTGGGGAAGCAAAGTGCTTTTACTTCCTGTGGCATCCTTGATGATGTCATCCAGAGAAGCCCCAAAAAGTCTGTCGCCCTTAAAAGGCAGATCCAACAGGGCTTTCTTGGAAGTCTGGTCCGCAGACCAGCCTTTTAGCCAGATCAGGTGGCGTATTGCTACTGCATAAACCGAAGTTTTAGACAGCAGGGGAATAGTATTCATGTCTGACTCGCAGTCAAACCTAAGGCTCTGGACCAACAGGTCGGCCAATGTTATCTCATCAGGAGGAGCATCTCGCTCCTTAACCCCTGGAGTAGCAATCTTGCCCATTCAGTAAGTGTGTGAGACACTAGGGCCCCCGCCAATGCCGGGCGTACTGCCGAGCCTACCACTGAATATAGGTAGCAAGCGAGTGCTTCAGCCTTCTTATCCACAGGGTCCTAGAAAACAGGAGCCCCTTCTACAGGAATTGTGGTGGCTCTATTAAGTCTGGACACCGGAGGGTCCACTATAGGGGGGAGAGGTCCATTTCTTCAGAAAACTCTCCTCAAAAGGGGTACCGTACCGCAAACCTCTTTGGGGCTGTAAAGACCCTCAGTGGGTTCTCCCATTCCTTGTATAAGAGTTTATCAAAAGACACACAAGGGAACACCTTAGCAGTGCGGGCAGGTCTATGAAACCCAAGTGGACCGGAGTCTCTGCTGCTTCTGCAGTATTTTCCAATTTTAGCATATCCCGCACTGCAGTAATAAGGTCAGATACCAAAGCCGTCTCGCGTACTGACCTGGACTTTGAGTCATTTTCACTGTCCGGTCACGGTCTGCAGTCTCTGGTGCGTCAGAATCTGGGCCCCGAGCCGTAGCTGGACCTGGTTCTGCACCAGAATTATCCCCAGAAGCTTGCAGGGGATGGGGCGTTTACTACCCCCTGTATTCCCGTGTGCTGCTTCCACCCTGGCAGCAAACGCCTCTAGGATTGCAGTCATAGCGTTCATAGACACCTCAGGGGCACCAGCTGCTAAATCTGGTGTTTCAGGGGAGAAGACATCTGGCTCAGATGCCATGCTGACCACACGCTGACACTCACAGGGCTCCAGGCAAGATATCAATAGGCCACCCTCCTGTGCTGCAGAGAGGCCGGGTCACCCAGAGGACTCACCACCCTGGATAGGTACTGCTATGCTGCGCCTGTGATGCTGTCCCCACTGCTGCTGTGTCAGTCTGCTTCTTTTATCAGCACTGCCTGTGTGAATTTTCGCGCCAGTGTAATGCACCCTAGAGGCCGGAGGCTCTCGAAAAATGGTTGCCAAAAACGTCTGTATGGAAGATAATGTGGGCTCTAAGAAAATGGCCGCCGACAGAAGATAGAGGTCAAGCAGCCATAGCCCACAAAAAGATGGCCGCCGAACGGCAATATCTGCATACAGGGTGGACAAACATGGCCGCCGATCAGCTGATAGGGGCCAGTGGGTGTGGCCGAACCACAGGAAGATGGCCGCCGGGCAGTCACAAGAGGCCAAACTTGGCATGGACCACCTCAAAATGGCCGCCGACAGCATGGAGGAGGAAGGACACAAACACAGGTAAGAAAAAATGACATTTCTTTTAAATGTTAGTTACAGCCAGCCCCGCTCCAGTGGGACTCCCTAGGTGACCCCCAGCACCCAGCAACCTTTAGCTAGAAGCCCAGGGAGGAGGGAAAGGCAGGGAGAGAGGGAAGAAAGGGGCCACAACCACTTACTTGATCTCTCCAGCTAAATCACCCAGCCGAGGCAGGGGAGTTTTACTTACCTATCCTGCATGTATTCTGCTGGAAGACATTCCAAACAGATCATCGTCCGCGCACGGAAGGTGACTGTTGGCCAGGCATGCTGTGATTGGACCCAGAAGGGACGATCATATGTATGCCCTGGAGCATGACGCTCACCGGACAGGCTGCTGCGACTCGGCCGTAAGGTCAGCCGAAGCTGAGCGGTCCGATGCAAGCCTTGGAGCGTAAGCTCACCGGCCAGGCTGCTGCGACTCGGCCGTAAGGTCAGCCGAAGCTGAGCGGTCCGATGCAGGCCCTGGAGCGTAAGCTCACCGGCCACCCGTGGAGCGACGGGCATGTCGTGGAAAACCCAGCGCGTAGCTAGGGTCGGCACACGCTCGATGGCCGAAACTGGGGAGACTACAAGGATCGAGGATCCAGCCTGTCACCCAGTCGGCAGTTGATCGAAGATCGCAGGAAACAACAAATGTAAAAAAAAATATATTTTTTCCCCGGACCAATGGGCCCGAAGGGAGCCATGTCCTACTCCTTGCTAGACAGAAAAAAACTGATCTGCGAAGATGCAGACTGAGAGGGTATACCCAGAGGGTCCGCCCCCTGGGCGGTACTGTAGAAGGTGTGATGCAACACTTTTTACAAGTTTTTCTGCCTAGTCACTCCTAATTAACGGATAATACCCACTTTGTCAATAGAGAAGCTGTGTCGGTCCATGGACGAAAGAGTAAAATCCCTGATCACAGCCACATGGAATCAAAAATTTATTTTTTTCATTGGTACATGTTCCCCAATAACAATGATTTTATATACCTGTATTAATGCATTGGCAGCTGGTAACAAGCCTTGGTCAATAGGTGTTAACCCTATCCACTCCAAATTCAAATTAAAAACTGCATTGAAAGGCAAGGCAACGCGTGTCAAAATTCATGTCAATGCATGTTAACACATGAAATCCCAAACATCATTTCTACAGTTAGATGCCACTGTTCCAGTTCCTCGGTTCATACTCATCACCTAGATGCCCCATTGGGTTTCTCCCAGAACATCAATTGGTACCCAAGTAATTCCACCAAAGGTTCCAGTACCATCAATCTACTTCTTCAAGAATTTTATAAACTTGTCACACTCATATCATTTGTTCGGTGCTTTAAAAATCGTATTTATTTTTTTCACTTGAAATAAAGTGTGCAATCACCAGCAAGTGGTGTAGCATCCTGTACAAAATTGCATTTCACTCGCCTCTTCAAAGCTCTTCCTGTGTTTATTTGGGTTAAAGGTTCATTTGTGCCACTATAATAAAAGAGTGGGATGTTTGCAATGAACCATTATCTGAAATTGCAAGCTGGCTTTCTTGGACTCTCTTTATGTACTTTTTATTTATTTCACCAGGCACGTACAGTTGCTAACCTGGGCCAAGCGCCAAGTTTACTGATGGAAAGCCCATTTTAAGGCTTGTTTATCATTACAGTTTTTTTTTTTACTCCAAAATTCTTTGATTCCTTTTAGGTAATGAATAAGTTATGAAAACATTTTAAAGTAGAACAAAAGGCAATTTTTCTTTTTTTTTTTGGGTAGAGCAAGGATTTTTTTTCCCATCTGCGTCCTATTTCAAAGATTTTCCTTCACTTCCTGTCCCATAGTCAAACAGGAAGTGAGAGGAAATCCCTGCAAATGAAGGGAGCCCCTTGGGGCCCCCAAGAACTAGTGTCCCCATATACGATTGCGCTGACGTCATTGGCGCATGCGCACTGAAGAAAGGGCACAGTCGCAGTGCCCGTGTTGTGACTGTCGACTCCCGCACGCACGCGCGGGAGTGATGTCACGCTACTTCCGGCCAGTAACAAAGCCAGAGTCCACGGCCCCAGAAGGAAGAGGGCTGAAGATGGATGCTTCCTGCAGCGGGGACAGCGTGGCCTTCATTTGCAGGTAAGTGCCACATAATGGGCTAGTATGCGATGCATACTAGCCCATTATGCTTTTACTTTGCAGGGTTTGCAGTAAACGAAAGAGGAAGTAAAACCCATCAGGGTTTACTTCCTCTCTAATTCTGCACACTTGTGATACAGATTCAGCCGACAGTGAGCTACAGCCTACAGTGCGCTACAGTCCTGATGTCATAGAGCAGCTCAGGGCTTTGCAGGGATCCCAGCAATAATGTTAGGATCCACCCAGACACCTGACTGGAGTCTGGCTCAGCCTCTCAGCAGGCCACTGAAAACCTGAGCCAGCTGCTCCCGCCCCCTCCACAGTCCTGCACTCCACTGAGAAGGGACCCAAGAACTGAGCGATCAGCGGTCACGTGACTGTTCAGTTCTTGGTGTAGAGCTGAAAGGGAACAGATGTGGCATCAGGGGCGGATCCAGAGTCTAGTCTCGGGAGGGGCACTGACAGAAAATAAGATGTTGTTTATAGCGCAAAAAATAAAAACCACAGAGGTGATCAAATACCACCAAAAGAAAGCTCTATTTGTGGGGGAAAAAAAAGACAAACATTTTATTTGGGTACAGTGTCGCACAACCGCACAATTGTCAGTTAAAGTAACGCAGTGCTGTATCGCAAAAAATGGCCTGGTCAATAAAGGGGGTAAATCTTTCAGGGCTGAAGAGGTTAAGATTAAACAAGACAAAAATGACAAAACTAAAAGGGCAGCATTTTTTTCCATAGATAATGGCATACAACCTGTATTCTGCGATTTTACATCATCATTCATTTTTGTACTCACTTTTCTATTTCAAATATTTTTTTGAATTTTATAATTATCAACAAAATTCCATTAACAGAACATGTACTCTCTTTTATTCATATACTTTGGTGCTCTGATGAGCGAGATCCGGATTCCGGGATTGCAGGCAGCATCACACAGTGACACACAGCCACTGCTTCATCCTGTCTTTACGCCGCACTGGAGCCTGGAGAAGATGGATGGAGGAGGTGGGTGGAGCCAACACTCACACTAGGTACTGATGAGGAATAAGGCTCCGCTCTAAATGCTGGGGCTCTCCTTCTCCTCAGCAGCAGCTCAGATGTAACTGACGTCACTGGTTGCTAGACGCCAGGTGGCACAGGCGCTAGTAACCAATGCAGCGAACAGTAGAGGACAAGCCAGCGGTGCGGCTCCACCCACCTCCTCCCTCCATCTTCTCCAGGCTCCAGCGTGGCGTGAAGGCAACAGGGTCTCTCTCTCTCTCTGCGCCGCTGCTGCTGATGATACTGATGTGAGAGAGAGAGACTCGGTAGTCAGTAATATTTACGGGGGAAGCAATTGCCCCTCCCCCTGTATCCGCCCATGTGCGGCATAGGATCAATGTTGCATCTACATGGGTGAGTATAAATGTTTTGTTTTTTTTTCAAACCCATACTTCCCGAATTGTGGGCACATTAAAAAAAAATATACATACCTCCCTCCTGTAGCATTGCTCTAAGCCTTAGAATTGAGGGATCACATGACTGCTGATCACTCAGTTCTCGGTCCGCTCTTGGAAGGTAGCAGTGACTGTCAGTCACCTGATCTCTGCTCTCTCCCTCCAGCGCTCACTTTAGCTAGGGTTGCCACTTTTTCTTCAAGCCAAACCTGAACATTTTAGTAGCACACAGTAATTTTTTTGTTTGTTTTAGTATTTTGTTTTTTTGTTTTAGTATACACAAACTGGTGGCCCTCCACCTGTTGCGAAACTACAAGTCCCATCATGCCTCTGCCTGAGGGAGTCATTCTTGTGCCTTGCAATGCCTCATGGGACTTGTAGTTTGGCAACAGCTGGAGGGCCACCAGTTCGACACCCCTGTACTATAGGATTGTTACAGACCTGGGACACCTTTGGACACTCCAACTCAGATAGCAAGCAATTGTGCTGCAAGGTTGAAAATGACTTGCTAAGCTATTGCTAGACTTGCCAGGCTTCATAGGTTTGTTGCACAACTGCAGCAAGTCCGCATTGCATGACTCCAGATCAACCTTCTTTGCAAACATTCTGCAAGTCTGCTGCAAGTTCAGGTTCAGTTATGTTGTGCAATAGTCACCCCACCACAGGGGTCACTGTGACTGAATTTTCATGCTGTAGACTTGCAAAGCTCATGCTGCAGACTCACCACTGCAACTTTGCTCTTGCTAGAGACTTGCCACACAAATTTGCTACAAATTGGAAATGTGTCAACTAGAACTTGTGCTTTGCAAGTGAACAACTTGCCAATGAAAATGTGCAGCAAGTTAACAGAATTACAATTAAACACTGCCACAAATTTGTGGCAAGTTATCCTTGGTATCTGGGAAAGAGAATAGTAACGTGGCGCACATAGTGCCTCCTCACCCTCCTGTCAAGCCTTGTTCCAAGCCACATTTCTGTCTGAATAATGTGTCCGGGTTTCAGGAGGACTGAAACCCGGACACATGATTCAAAACCTGCACTGTCCGGGTGAATGCTGGGCAGGTGGCAACCCTAACTGGAGCGCCAGGCTGAGGAAGGGACAAGAGCAGATGTCTCAGGCTCTCAGTGGTATGCTGAGCCTGAACCTGCTGCTGCTCAGGCATCTGGGTGGATCCCGACATTATTATCGGGATGCATTCAGAGACCGGAGTGGCTCTGTGACATCAGCCGACAGCAGGCTTTATCCTGGGTCACAAGAAAGCACAAGTAAGTGCACTCCGGTGATCCAGAAGATAAGTAGGACCAAAGAAGCTTTGGCCATGCTTCTCTTTTAAATCAAAAATTGTCATTTGAAAATCCATTAAGGTATACCCAGCTGAACTTTTAGAATCAAATACCAAGTAATGACAACGAAATGCCAAGCTGTCGGTCACCTAACTCTTGCTAAACAGCAGCATATAAAATGTACCTGTAAGTGTCAGAGAGAGGTGTGAAATCTGTAGATTTTCTGTTGCTGAATAATGTAATGACAGCATGGAGTTAAAGAGTAAAAGTGATCCTGACATTGTTTCAAACTGCTCTACATCAATTATCCTGTAAAAACCTTCAATAACAATGGAACCCAAGCCTCCCATAGCTTGCTAGATCTCAATCTGTTGTCAGCGGCACTATAGGGGACAAAATGGCAGAAGCCCCATTATTATAAGCCTGGCAGTATAGAAAAAAACAAACCTACCCATTCCTTCCATGTCCACATCACTGCTATCAGAGCGGATGCTGGAAGCTGATCTTCTCAGGGGCATTCTTCAATCACATTTATAAAGGAAAAGAAACAATTAATAATTGTGAAGGTAATACGACTGATTATATCAACACATCAATCATCAAAGAGGACCTGTCACCGATCCGCATCGAATAGATATTTAATATCACAATAAATATGTACAAATACAGTTATATTGCTACAACGCTATTTTATTTATTTTTAATATTCAAAGCAAACTCCCCCATCCAGTCATGTCTGCATGATTTATTTTTCTGAGAAATCAACTTGAAAAACACCCTCTATCATTTCTGGCCGTGGCCATTTTGAGTAAGGGCAGATGATTAATGTAGCATTTACTTCCTGGAATCCATCTGCCCTTAGCTCAGGCATGCAGGTTGGAGGGTGTGCTTAGCTGAGAAAAATGCTCCTCCTCTCCTGAAGACTCATTGGATGTATAATATCATTTGCCTAGGCCAGAAACCAGGAAGAAATGTAACAAAAAGGTTAAAACGAGTAAATATAATATACTTTCCAATCTATTTAATAATGATAGCTAGTGACACATGCTCAAACATATGTAATATTTGTGGCATACAATGTACTAGTACCAATGTTTGTGGTCCACCAAACTGAAGAGCTTAAATTGCTGCACAAATATGGGGGTAACAGTGGCAAAGGAAAATATTTCCCTGTGTCAGTGGTGTCACTGGAAGAAAAAAAATGTCCCTACATCAGTGGTGTCACTGGAAGAAAAAAAATGTCCCTACATCAGTGGTGTCACTGGAAGAAAAAAAATGTCCCTACATCAGTGGTGTCACTGGAAGAAAAAAAATGTCCCTACATCAGTGGTGTCACTGGAAGAAAAAAAATGTCCCTACATCAGTGGTGTCACTGGAAGAAAAAAATGTCCCTACATCAGTGGTGTCACTGGAAGAAAAAAATGTCCCTACATCAGTGGTGTCACTGGAAGAAAAAAATGTCCCTACATCAGTGGTGTCACTGTAAGAAAAAAAATGTCCCTACATCAGTGGTGTCACTGTAAGAAAAAAAATGTCCCTACATCAGTGGTGTCACTGGAAGAAAAAAAATGTCCCTACATCAGTGGTGTCACTGTAAGAAAAAAAATGTCCCTACATCAGTGGTGTCACTGTAAGAAAAAAAATGTCCCTACATCAGTGGTGTCACTGTAAGAAAAAAAATGTCCCTACATCAGTGGTGTCACTGTAAGAAAAAAAATGTCCCTACATCAGTGGTGTCACTGGAAGAAAAAAAATGTCCCTACATCAGTGGTGTCACTGGAAGAAAAAAAATGTCCCTACATCAGTGGTGTCACTGGAAGAAAAAAAATGTCCCTACATCAGTGGTGTCACTGGAAGAAAAAAATGTCCCTACATCAGTGGTGTCACTGGAAGAAAAAAAATGTCCCTACATCAGTGGTGTCACTGGAAGAAAAAAAATGTCCCTACATCAGTGGTGTCACTGGAAGAAAAAAATGTCCCTACATCAGTGGTGTCACTGGAAGAAAAAAATGTCCCTACATCAGTGGTGTCACTGTAAGAAAAAAAATGTCCCTACATCAGTGGTGTCACTGTAAGAAAAAAAATGTCCCTACATCAGTGGTGTCACTGGAAGAAAAAAAATGTCCCTACATCAGTGGTGTCACTGTAAGAAAAAAAATGTCCCTACATCAGTGGTGTCACTGTAAGAAAAAAAATGTCCCTACATCAGTGGTGTCACTGTAAGAAAAAAAATGTCCCTACATCAGTGGTGTCACTGTAAGAAAAAAAATGTCCCTACATCAGTGGTGTCACTGGAAGAAAAAAAATGTCCCTACATCAGTGGTGTCACTGTAAGAAAAAAAATGTCCCTACATCAGTGGTGTCACTGTAAGAAAAAAAATGTCCCTACATCAGTGGTGTCACTGGAAGAAAAAAATGTCCCTACATCAGTGGTGTCACTGGAAGAAAAAAAATGTCCCTACATCAGTGGTGTCACTGGAAGAAAAAAAAATGTCCCTACATCAGTGGTGTCACTGGAAGAAAAAAATGTCCCTACATCAGTGGTGTCACTGGAAGAAAAAAAATGTCCCTACATCAGTGGTGTCACTGGAAGAAAAAAATGTCCCTACATCAGTGGTGTCACTGGAAGAAAAAAATGTCCCTACATCAGTGGTGTCGCTGTAATAAAAAAATGTCCCTACATCAGTGGTGTCACTGGAAGAAAAAAATGTCCCTACATCAGTGGTGTCACTGGAAGAAAAAAATGTCCCTACATCAGTGGTGTCGCTGTAATAAAAAAATGTCCCTACATCAGTGGTGTCACTGGAAGGAAGAAAATGTCCCTGTATCAGTGGTGTCACTGTAAAAAAAAATGTCCCTACATCAGTGGTGTCACTGGAAGGAAAAAAATGTCCCTGTATCAGTGGTGTCACTGTAAAAAAAAATGTCCCTACATCAGTGGTGTCACTGGAAGGAAAAAAATGTCCCTGTATCAGTGGTGTCACTGTAAAAAAAAATGTCCCTGCATCAGTGGCGTCCCTGACTTCCAATAAAAGAAGACCCAAGCTGACACTGCAGTCACTCCTGTCAGTGAGGTGCAGAGGGAAGGCAGCTGCTGAAGCTCCACATACTCCTCCCACATAGAGACGGTGCCCCGGGGCACGTGCCCTTTCTGCCCACCCTTGTCCCAGCCCTGGTTACAATGTGCTGTTATGCACCGTAACATGAGTCTGTGGGTGTGAATGAGCCCTTTAGGTGGAATGTAAAGATGTGAGTTCTATTGTGCATACATACATACATACATACACACAAATGCCTCTGGAACTGTAGACTCATTTATTATGGCAGTGCAAAATTCATGATATGTACACTAATCCAGAGCAACCAATCAGATCTCAAGGAAACCCAACCTGAGAGAAATACAAAGGCTGGAATTTCTGAACTCTTTCTGAAAATGCTAGTTTCCTGGCAGCCTTACTCATCCACTGACTTCAAGACCCTAGATAGTGATCCTTGCCCTGGGTCAGGGCCTCAAAATGCATTGAAGCCACAGGATTGGCATGATAGCCAGGGAACTAGCATTTTCAGAAGAAGGTCAACAATGGCCCAGGAGTTCTGTGGTTACATGACAATCCTGTTTAGGGCAATGAAGGAAGAAAAAGAGAGCAATGCACTGACCTGGGCATCTAGTAAAATAGAGATCAAATGATGGCCTCTTTTTAATTCCCTGAAAACTGTAATCTGGGACTATTGTGCATTGGACACACTGTATATACCGTATATATGTAGCGGAGCCTCACTCTCCCTCTCAGGTTTTCTCGTTTGATTGGCTTGTGTCTAGGGGTACTTGAGAGAGGAGAGTGCAGGAACACTACGCCAAGCTCTCCCCTCGTATGTGTATGAGGGTTGAGCAAAGTCACTTGAATTACCTCCGTGTCTGTTCACTGCATACGAAGCCTCCAGCTGTTCCGTGGAGATGTGTCTGCCAATAATAGAGCCCCACACCAATCGAAAGTCCAACACTCCTTTATTTCTTTACTTTCAGGGTGAACACAATCAGTTGAACTTTCAGTAACAGACAGACAGGGGTGTGGATACGAGTAGGCAGAGGCACAACTGAACTCTCCTATTCCTTTGCTAGCTAATAGGCCTGGCACACGGTCTCTGCCACCGACCGTGAGTTTTGGTCGCTGCCACCGACCGGATGAACCGTTGAGGTCCCTGCCACAGGCCTAATAGAAGGTCTCTGCCACTGACCTGAGTTGAATAGTTGGACCGCTGCCACCGGTCATTGAACATGAACCACCTTCCTCTCTGAACTTGGCCCCTGTTCGGGAAGGATATCCCTCCGGGCGGTCTCCAGAGGTTCACCCGGCACTGGCAATCTGCTGCACCAGGTCTTCGGGTGAGTCCCTCCTCCGGTCCCTTACGCCTCTGGATTCGGGTGCCCCACTCCCGGGGCCCCCTAGGACAATCCCTCCCTCGCGGGACCCAGCGGAAGGTACTGGGCCCCAGGCCTCCGGCTGAGTACCTCACCCCAGACTGAAGGTGTCTGGGATGGAACACAAACTCCCGGTGTCCAGGCCTAGGCCGCCTGGACACCGACCGCGAACAGCAGCCCTAAGGCTGAAGGTGCCTGGGACTCGAACCTCGTGGCGAAGATGTCCGCCCCCTTTATACCCTCTCCCAGCATGCATGGCGGGTTCCCCGCCCCGCCGTACAACCTCTGCGAGAGGTCACAAAGGGTACGGCACTGCAGCGATGGTTCAACCCCGGCCCAAAGTGACAGCGCCACCTGCTGGGCCGCAGGGAACTATGCATCACTGGTGTCTTCACCAGTTTTAAAAGTATATACCCGCTACACTCTCCCCCCGGTTATTGGACACTGGTCCCCAGTGTCTGGAGCAACCCATGCCCAAAGGGGCCATCCATACCCGCTACATATACAATACATGAGTACAGGACAAGGGAAATTGTGATACCCAGAAGACCTGAGCAGAAACTTCAACTATCCAATCTGATAGAGGTTACTGTAATGAGATCATGAAAAATTAAATCTGGTTGCTATGGATTACAGCACTTTGTCATTTCAGATTTTAATATAGTTCTTCTGGTAGACATTTGACAAACATCGCAGATGTGATTAGTTGGAACAGGCAATGAACCAAGAGAATATTTGGACAGCCGCACTCCAGGGAAAAATTCCTTAAATAGCCTTTATTGGTAAAATAGGATAAAACACTACATGCCACAGCAAGAAAAAATCAGGACACACAGTTGACGCATTTCGCAATAACAGTTAGTGCTTACTCATGACGCGTTTCGCACTAACAGTACTTACTCATGAGTAAGCACTGTTAGTGTGAAACGCGTCAACTGTGTGTCCTGATTTTTTCTTGCTGTGGTATGTAGTGTTTTATCCTATTTTACCAATAAAGGCTATTTAAGGAATTTTTCCCTGGAGTGCGGCTGTCCAAATATTCTTTTCGTTCTTTGCTATATGCATTGCCAGCACCCATGGTCTCTAGGAGGAGACTGATTACCCAAGCACATCCATCTGGAGCGGTTACTTCCCTTTTCCCTATTGGAACAGGCAATGTTGTTTGTTTTCCTCAGTCACATAGGCAGCATGTTTTTTTGACACCTCTGAAAAGCAATCTGCGGTGGATCGCTTTTCAGAGTTGTTGGACAGGTGGCTCGGGGGTGATATGCCGCTTCCTCAACACCTATTTTTGGGTTGAGATCCCTCCATGTTATGCTGCGACCACATGTACTAGATGTGGCAGCATTGTGGTGGAGGAGGGGTCCCATTCATTGAATACAGTAACATGCTGAAGAAAAGCAATGTATACAGACATGCCTACCAGCAATGTTATCTTGCCAGTGGTCGGTTGGGGTTGGTAAAAAAAAACACAGATCTGTTGAGAGAGTATGATAGAAAACGTATAAACTGTATACTGCGTATATATATATATATGTTTTTTTTCCAAGATGAGGGTTTTTATATATATATATATTTTTCCAAGATGAGGGTATATATATATATATGAGATTGTGTGCTGACTGCACTCCCAGCACGCTGATTGGTAGCCAGCAGTCACATGATACAGATGCCGCAATGCCTCCTGGGCTCATTTCAGGCTACTTTCACATTTGTAAAAAATTCGGATACATTAGCGAACCAACGCACCTGTAGGGTTAATGTGCATTTTTGATGCGTTTAAGGTGCGGTAAAAAACACAACCCAGACTCTCCTTTATAAAGGTGGAAGTGTTTTTTCCACCTCACTGCAATTTAATAAACGCTGGTCAAATGCATTGTACATGCCCCGTAAATGTGCTGTAAACACTACAGGCGCGTTTATGGCGCTTTCCCATATACTTGAATGCCGTTTTGTTTTTGTCGCACAGCGACGCAAAGCAACACAAGCGCTACGTGTTTTTCAGATGTGAACAGCTCTGTCTGCTGTCCGTATTATCCATTGTAGGCTACTTTGCTGGGCGTTGGGCGGGCGGCGCAAACGCGTCCCTAATGCCAGTGTGAACAGGGTCTAAGGAGCGCTGGGAGTGGACATTAAGGGGTTAATGATTGCAATAATGTACATATTTCTTTAGAAGTAAGTAACATATGTATAATCTATGTGTATACATAGAGAATGATATATAGAGAAGTATGTGTATGACTGCTGATCTCCCCCTGTGACAATACCTGATTCTCGGAGAGGTGATGAGCTTTGGGATATCTGTGCTCCTCTCTAGTACACTCCTGCCTGAGCTTGGCTCAGTGTTGTCAGTGATGTTTGCATAGAGACTGTATCCAGGAAGTAGCAGGTCAGTGAAATCCTCCACCAATCACAGCCAGGCTGGGAGGGGCAACACATAGCTCTGTCACCTTCTGGTTACTAAGCAACCCCAACACACAAAGGAAGGGAGGGAGGGATTGTGGTTGTAGAAAGTAACTTGAGACTCTTCTCCTTCCGCTTTACATTCATTGGAATGGAGAACACTGATTAGTGAAGAATTGTCCTTCATTATATTACTTGGGGGAGAGAAATCCTTATTATTGTATTTGTCCCTGTAAACCTTCAATACACGGGATGGGGAGTTTGTGTATACAGGTGTTCATAACACATGAAGGCTTTACTATTCAAACACAACGCAGCTTAATTGCATGCGTTTATATACAAAATGTGGCGTTTGACAAGAAATAGCTGCATTTCAACGTTTTTTCCTGCAATTTGAGAATAGACTTCTGTCGTATTTGTGTGTTTCAGGAGCGCCCGCAAAATTGTGTGATTTTCCACAATGCACAGAAATGCGCTGTCCTTTTTGGAGATGGTGCCATCTTAGGTCTCATTCACACAGGATGTACAGAACCGTACGCCTGTGCAGGGCCATGTTTACCTACACAGGGATGTACAAGTGTTCCATGCATCCCCACGCCTGTATCTCCATGCATGCATTCCTATGACTGCATCTCCATGCCCGCATCTCCATGCATGCATTCCTATGACTGCATCTCTATGCCCAAATCTCCATGCATGCATTCCTATGACTGCATCTCCATGCATGCATTCCTATGACTGCATCTCCATGCATGCATTCCTATGACTGCATCTCCATGCATGCACATCCATGCATGCATCTCCATGCATGCATTCCTATGACTGCATCTCCATGCATGCATCTCCATGCCCGCATCTCCGTGCATGCACATCCATGCATGCATCCCCATGCCTGCATCCCCATGCATGCATCTCCATGCATTCATTCCCATGCCTGCATCTCCATGCATGCATTCTATGACTGCATCTCCATGCCCGCATATCCATGCATGCATCCCCATGCATGCATCTCCATGCATTCATTCCCATGCCTGCATCTCCATGCCTGCATCCCAATGCCTGCATCTCCATGCCTGCATCTCCATGCCTGCATCCCCATGCATGCATCCCCATGTCTGCATCTCCATGCATGCATCCCCATGCCTGCATCTACACACCCGCATCCCCACTCCTTGCTCATCCATGCATCTATCTCCATGCCTGCATCCAGATGCCTGCATACCTGCATGCATAGATACCTGCCATCCCCATACTTGCATCTCAAAAGGAGATCACAAGGCACTTGCAGGTGTGCGGGATCCTCCACAGAAATTCCATAATGGCACCCCCACACATCTGCCAACACATGCATTTTCTCATTCCGTAATGGCACGCCATGCATCTGCAAACACACATGCGCCAAAACTCATGTTGCCGCAGCACCATGTGTTTCTTTGTGCCATGATTTTTCAGGGTCAGAGACTTCTTTTGAGCGTTTTTCGCATGTAGGGAAGCCCATTGAAATGAATAGGCCGCCGTACACGTGACGTGTGCAGAACATGTGCCTGCTTTGATTCACCAGCATGGCATGAACAGAGCATAAGGGTTCTTTCACGCTGGGTTTTAACAGGCATTTCAAATGCCTACTGTAATTTTTCTGTACTTTCCTGTACCCCGGGTGACGCATGTACCATGTGCAGCCTGCCATACAAGTGAATAGCTGTACACCGCTGTACTCTCGTAAACGCTGGGGCTTCTTTGCGTTAGTGTTTAACCGCACATATGTGTAGCGGGTGGGTACTTTTCAGTATGTTGATTCGGGTGGAGACATCAGTGATGTCCAGTTCCCTGCGGCTCAGCAGGTGGCGCTGTCACTTTGGGCCGGGGTTGAACCATCGCTGGAGTGCCGTACCCTTTTTGGTCTCTCGCAGCGGTTGTACGGCGGGGCGGGGAACCCGCTGTGCTAGCTGGGAGAGGCTATAAAGGGGGCGGACATCTTCGCCACGGGGTCCGAGTCCCAGGCACCTTTAGCCTGAGGGCTGCTGTACAGCGGTCGGTGTCCAGGCGGCCTAGGCCTGGACACGTGGAGTTCGGGAGTCACCCCAGACACCCTCAGTCTGGGGTGAGGTGCATCGCTCAGGCCTGGGGCCCAGTTTCCTCCACTGGGATCCGCCCAGGAGGAACCATCCTAAGGCACCCACAGAATCGGGTGTCTGAATCCAGGCGTAAGGGACCGCGCAGGTGACCTTCCCGTAGATCTGGTGCAGCAGATTGCCAGTGCCGGGACAGGGCCTCCGGAGACCGTCGGGATGGATGTCCTCGCCAAACAGGGGCCATATTCACACGGAAGGTGGTCCATGTTCTAAGGTCGGTGGCAGAGACCGTTACTCTAAGGTCGTGACAGAGACCGTTACTTAGGCCCGTGACAGGGGCTCCAAACAGTTCACCCGGTAGGTGGCAGCTACCAACTTCACGGTCGGTGGCAGAGACCGTGCGCCAGGCCTATCCGCACGAGAAAGGGATAGGAGAGTTCATTGTGCCTGGGCCTACTCGTATCCACACCCCTGTCTGTCTATTATGGAAGTTCAACTGATTATGTTCATTCTGGCAAAGAAGAAATAAAGGAGTGTTGAACTTTGAATGGTGTGGGGCTCTATTACTGGCAGATACACCTCCACGGAAGAAGCTCCATATGCAGGATGCAGACCCGAAGGTAATTCAGAAAATACTTTGCTCAAACCTCACATACACGGAGGGTGAGAGCTTGGCGTAGTGTCCTGCACTGTCTCCTCCAGAGTACCCCTAGACAACAGCCACAAACAACCAATACAAGAGAAAGAGAGAGAGAGAGGCCGCTACATATGTATCCGAGGGCATCCGTGTGCAGGAGCCCTCACACTGAGAAAACTAGAAGGAACAGACTATCAGTTATCACCACTGCTGGTTTGTTTTAGGGCTCATTCACATGAGTGCTCAGCCTCATATAGCATGGAGAACAATCTATTTATGTTTTTGTACCTGTGGCGACTGGCGAGCTGCTTGCAGGCAGCCCATATTGGTGAATGGAAGTGTATCAGCTGTACAGACAGCTTAGCCTAATTTTGTCAGCATGGATGGTGTGTCCAATGTGAGCCACCACTGCACATAAAAGGCATCAGAATGCTCTGTAAAATTGCAATAATATTGATCCTTAAGAACTGTGTTATCAGGGTTCACTCACACAGGGTTTTTACAGGCATTTTATATACCTAGTGTAATTTCCCAATTGCCTACAGAGCTGCATGTGTCACATACAACATAATTTCCAAAGGCATCAGATACAGTAGTGTATTTAGGTTTTGTGCTGCCTTAGGCCTGACTAAACTTGTGCACCCCCAATTTAAATATGACCACCCCTTCCTGCCAAGGCCACACCCCTTTCTGTTTAAGACCCACCCTGAAATTTTTGAGAGGGGACACTAGTTCTTAGGGCCTGGGGGGGGGGATGGATTCCCCTAATTTGCATAGATTTTCTCTCACTTCCTGTTTGGCTATGGGGCAGGAAGTGAAGGGAAATATCTGCAATGGGACAGGGATGGTAAAAAATAAACTGACAGGGGCTATAACCCTCCCTTACTCTATCCAAAATGAAAAAAAGGTGTTGCCTATATTTCTACTTTAAGCACAAATTTCTGATAATTTTTTGGATAGGACTAAGAAGATATACCATGCCAATGGTGCAGCAGAAAACATATAGCACAGTCAGGAAGGTTTGTGGTCCAGGATGATAGGACAGTCAAAATTAGAAGCAGCTTGCGCTACACTATCAGTGTAGCACAAGTCGGCAGGGACTCTTTCAGTGCTGCCCCCCTGCAAAGTGCTGCCCTAGGCCTGGGCCTTGTTGGCCAAGCCAGGATACAGCGTTGCCCACACCATTACACCACCACCAGCCTGAACCGTTAATACAAGGCAGGACGGATACATGCTTTCATGTTGTTTACGTCAAATTATGCTCCTACCATCTGAATGTCGCAGCTGAAATCGAGACTCATCAGACCAGGCAACATTTTTACAATCTTCTATTGTCCAATCTTGGTGAGCATGTGCAAATTGTGGCCTCAGTTTCCTGTTCTTAGCTGTGCTCGTATAACGTGAGTGATCACAGATGATAGATATATACAGTACTAGTGAAATACAAACGTGATAATGAAAAAGACAATTAATAGATTTTAAAAATAAAATAATGAGTACCGTAGATCTAAAAAAATAAATAAAGAGAAGAGGGTCTATATGAAAAAACTCTTTAACACTAAAAGTGAAAAAAACAACAGTTAAGTCCACGTAGCAGAAAAAAATGGTAAGTTCCAATGGGGTAATAGAATCAAAGTTCCTTCCACCTTAAGGCATTAAATTAATGTTGCAAGTGGCATTTTTAGTGTGTCTGTATCAAGGATCATTGCACATAATTTGCTTGTGCACCCCCCAGACCGGACTTTCTATTTCCAGTTGGTAACGGTGGAGGATTTCCAGCTACAATCGGAGGGCTCCAGGGATACGGAGGATCGTTAGATCCTGCAGAGGGCTAAATCTGCTGGCGCACATGACCTTGCTCTTTAGGGGGTCCACCAGTTTGGGTATGGGTCCCCACTTATCTAGTGGGGGTTTTGTCGATTCAGGAGCACCCCCTCTCCCCTCCTCCTCTTCTTTCTATTGGTGAAGGTGGAAGGAACTTGGATTCTATCACCACATTGGAATTTACAATTTTTTACACTATGGATTATTTTCTGCTATGTGGACTTAACTGTTGTTTTTTCACTTTTAGGCTACTTTCACACTGAAGCGCTGGATGCGCTGGCGGTATAGTGGCGCTATACCGTAATTTTTGCCGCAATTTGTGGGCGCTAGCGGGGTGATTTTAACCCCTGCTAGCGGCCGAAAAAGGGTTAAAAACGCCCGCAATAACACCTCTTTGCAGTGTTTTGGAGGCGCTACCCCATTGATTTCAATGGGCAGGGGCGCTATAGGAACGGTATTTTTACCGCTTCTATCGCGCCTCAAAGATGCAGCTTGAAGAAGTTTTTTAACCCTCCTGCCAGCGCACCGCTCCAGTGTGCTTTCACACTGGATACAAAGTAGCGGCTTTTTCAGGGCGCTTTGCAGGCGCTATTTTTAGCGCAATAGTGCCTGCAAAGTGCCTCAGTGTGAAAGGGGCCTTAGTTTTGAAGAGTTTTTTCATATAGACCCTCTTTTCTTTATTTTTATTTTCACTGATGTGCGCTGAGGAGGCTGCACAGATGGGCACTGATAGGTTGCGCTGATGGGCACTGATGACGTGGCACTGATGGGCATTGATGGGCACTGATAGGCTGCACTGATGGGCACTGATGAGGCAGCACAGGTGGGCACTGAGAGGAGGCACTGATGGGCACTGATGGGCACTGATAGGTGGCACTGATAGGTGACACCGAGGAGGCACTGATGGGCACTTATTGGCAGAACTGGTGGGCACTGATTGGCAGCACTGGTGGGCACTGATTGGCAGCACTGGTGGGCACAGATTGGCAGCACTGTTGGGACTGCATTGATAATTAGTGCCCTGATTATCAGTGTACATGTCCCTTTTAGCAAAACCGGTTATCGGCTCTCTTCTCTTCTCAGCATGAGGAAAGGAGTGTTGATAACCAGCTTCTGTTTACATCCGTGATCAGCTGTGATTGGACACTGATCAGCTGATCACGTGGTAAAGAGCCGCTGACTGTCTCTTTACCTCAATCTGTGATCAGCAGTGTCCTTCAGACACTGTGATCACTGAGCGTGCCACCCACATCCCGCAGCAGGCACACGGTGGGCCCAATCACGGGAGACTGTCATGTGATGGCCACCCAGAATTAGCCGGCCGAGCTGTAGCCGTCATTCGGCTATAGCGCAGTCGGCAAGTGGTTAAGCAGACAGTGGATGAGCCCATTTCACATTAGCCTGAATTAGAAGTAAGACAAAACTTATTTTTTTCATTTTGGATAGAGTATGGAAGGGTTATAAGATTTATTTTTGCCATCTGTTTCCCATTATGGAGATTTACCTTCACTTCCTGCCCCATAGTCAAACATGAAGTGAGAGGAAATCTTTGCGAATTCAGGGAATCCCTTGGGGTCACCCAGGTCACCAGAACTTGTTTTCCAATTGGAAGATTTGTCCATTATTACTTTTCTGGGGACAACCCAAAATATAGTATTCTCTTTTACTTTGACTTTCAATGATAATGGTGAAGCGATACCTAACCCCCTCTACCTGTCTTTGGCTCCTCGCAGGTAGAGAGGGCACACCACGCCACAAGCCCGTACCCTCCCGTATGAGGAGGTTGAGCGGTGTTGTTGAGGGGTCTCCACTGTCAGAAAGTCAGAGAATGTTTCTCACCTCTATGAATGACAGAGATAAGTCCTTGTTTCCCAAGTAACTTGAATGTCCACACTAGCTGCAACTCCACGCAGAGTTTATTTTCTTTTTTAGTAAAATAACAGTCTCTGATAGGAAAAAGGTTGGAGTAAAGACAGGACAGCATAAGATGTGGGAGAGGTCCAGGCACAAACACAATCACTTCACTGCTCGGCTTCTCAAGCAGACTCAGCCCAGATGGATAGTCTCCCTAGGAAGGGACTAGCAGCCAAATGGTACTCCAACTTAGACTCACAGTCTCTGTCACAAACTGGGTTGAATTCGGTCTGTGCCACAGACCTGATGAACTTGGTGCTTCAAAACTTGGCCTCTATGTAAGGAGAAGACATCCCTCCAGAGAGTTACCGGGACCCTTCCTTCACCGTGACTTCTCACCGGTCCCTCGGTTCGTCCCCCGGCCTCCTCGTCTAAGATACGGGTCCCCTCGCAAGGCGGCACCCTGGGATTCCTCGATCCTTGCTGGACCCCAGCCGAAGGTGCTGGGTCCAAGGCCTTTGCTGCAGCCCCAGGACTAAAGGTGCCTGGGACTGATTCACCGACCTTCGCCCCTGGGCCAAAGGTGCCCAGGGCGGACAGGAACACACTCCTGGGGTAGGACCCCCGACCACGACAGAGCGGACCGAACCCCAAACAGGCAGCGTCTGCCCCTTTTATATCCTCTCCCAGCATACACATCAGGCCTGCCACACCCACGGTACGGCTGCTGAGAGGGGACACACAGCACTGTATCAGCGGTTCAACCCTGGCCTACCATGGCAGCGCCACCTGTAGGCCACAGGGAACTACACACCAATACTCTCCCTGCGGATAAAATGGTTGACAGAATCCTGACAATTGGAGTGTTTGAGCACAACTACCACTCAAACACTTCCCCTAAATTTAGGACCCCGCTACAATGGTAAACAGGACAAATAGAGAGTGTGAAACGGGGGCACAGACAGCAATAAAATCTGACAGGTGTTCTAATCCATTTCCCCTCTATCCAAAACGTAAAAAAAAAATGCCTTTATTTATACTTTATTGAGCTAAAATAATTCCATAGCAGCCTGTAAAGTGTTCCCAGAAAATATTTTAACATTCTGGCAACTATGCACATAAGACTTTCTTCTAGCTCAAGGCTGCAAGTCCTAAAATATAAGTAAATAATTGCACAGCACTGCCCTAGTGATTTGTTGTCAATTGCTGATAAGACAATTTTGCCCAGAGAAAACATACAATCTATTCACATCAATTGTATCTGACAATTGCCTGGTACAAAGAGCATAATTACTCAGATAAACCAGAGCTTTATTAAGACCAAATAGGGTCCTAGGCAGGAAAACAGCTTTGGGACCTCTGAGCTCTGGCCCCCGAGCTACCTGCCAATACATTATAATTATAACACAATGTAATTAGGATACATAATAAATAGCTATTCTTCCCTATGGCCTTGAAAAAAAATCACATTTATATGGAAGATCTTTTTCTTTTTGATTGGTATAAGCAAAAGCAATAAACTGACCAAAATAGCAGCATCAAAAAAATAACAGCAGGGTAAAATATACAGCAGTGGGTTTGCATCAGACGGGGTCCTACACAGGACACTGCTGGTATAGGGTTTTCATGTTGTCTGCTTGTTTCTTCCTACAGTTTCAAGAACATTCTGGCAACTTTTAAGCAGAGAAACTAGAGAATATAATGGTGGGTGTTGCATACTTTTTAAGTCAAACAATATTTGTGTAGTGTTTTTTCAAACGCACTACTTTTGGAAAATATACAATTTAATGTATTTTAATGTGCAAACCTACAATATAATACACAAATGTTTGGTAAAATATAACAGATGATGTTACACTGAGTAAAAAGATATCAACCACGTCACGTTTTAAAATAGTGTATGCCCGTGAAACAGTGCCAAACCACGGTACCTTAAAATCTCTGTCTAGCGACATTTTAAAAGCCTTTACAGGTTACCAGATTAGAGTTATACAGGAGGTCTGGCACTAGAATTATTGCCCTCGCTTTGCCGTTTGCAGCGATACATCACACGTGTGGTGTGATCGCTGTTTACATATGCATGAAGGATTGACGCGTGCATTCGCCTTTCGCGTGAGCGCAGGGGGACGGAGGCACTTTTAATAAAAAAAAAATTATTCTGTTTCAGTTAGTACAAAATCAGTACAAAATGCAAAACCAAGTAGACTATGGCAAAACAACGTTAGCAAAATACAAAAGGGAAACCAAAATAACATCTGGCACGATATATACAAACGATACATGTCTTCTCTGAGTAATGTAAGACCCGGTTCACACAGGGGCGACTCAGCCGCCTGACAAATCGCGTCCGTTCTAATAGGAGCGTTCTAATAGGAGCGACTCAAGTCGCTCCGACTTAGAAAAAGGTTCCTGTACTACTTTGGGGGCGACTCGGGGCGACTGGCATTGACTTCAATACAGAAGTCATTTTGCAAATCGCCTCTCAAGTCGTCTTGAGATCGCCTTGCCGAGTCGCCCCCAAAGTCGTGCCGCCCCAGTGTTAACCTGGCTCTAAATGAAAATGCTCAACCATTGGGAAAACCAGCTTAATAGCATAGGAACCAATAAACAAGTGGTAGCAAAATACAAAAGACTGAGACAGTATGAATTATTGCTCATAAAGGCCCAATGTATAGCGGCAACTCTCATTGGGTATCTTCTCTAAGTACCTCAATACTGGGGTACTTTATCTTACAAAACCAGGTTAATCATAGTGCAATATCAAAACACGCATACAAGAAGTTAGTTGTAATAAGAAGGACTGTGTAGGAGACATTTCTGATGTGGAACAGTGTAATGCCGGCCATAGATGGAGTGATAATCTTTCCTGCAACCATGGGTTGCAGGAAGGACAATTGCTAGATTACCCCATAAGTACAGTCAATGTTGATGGAGGAATTTGTCCCACGGAGCCATTGTGTTCTATTGGGGAGGAGCCGCCCCTGCCGGGAGAACACAGTGATTATTGCTAGTGGCTATAACAGCAGCTAGCAATAATCGCATGAGAAGTCTGACAGACTGGTTGTACCCCAGCTGATCGATCAACTTGGGTACATTCAGCCTGCCTATACGTGTAGCACTTACCCCCATTTAAGGGAACGGCTGGTTTTGTTTTGGGTCTGCAGCAATTACCTCTCTGCATTGGATCCTTTAGCTCCGTTGTCTAGGCAAATACAAATTTCCAGGAATAAGGCCAATGTCCACACATGAGTAAAACCTAATCAGCAAGGCTTTATTCTTTTTCTTTTCCTCTTTGAGTCAACTTGAAAAGAGAGAGCAGAAAGTTGAAAGAAGTAGGGGAAGGTTCAGGCACGCAACACTTAAAGTTCAGTATCTATACTCGTCGCCACTCAAGCCTGAGTGGGTATTGCTCACCCGGATAGTCCCTATGAGAGCAGTCCTAGCAGCCGGGATGGAGCACGGATATCAGAGACAATGAATCCCTCTTTAGGCGAGTTTCCAGGCCTCTTCCCCGAGACAACAGTACCGTCGCTAATCTCCAGGGACTGATCCTCTTTTGGACTCCTTTCCTCAAAATGGGCCCCCTACAAACGGGCAGCCTGGGATCCTTCTCTGAAGCGTAGACCCCTGTCAGCGGAGCTGGGCCCACGATGCAGCAACAGGGCCCCGGGCTGAAGGTGCCCGAGTCCTAAACAGACTCGCGCACCTCGTGCCATGCGGGCCACGAGGCACACTCACTGGACCAGAGGTCCCCCCTTGTGCCTTGGGGTCCCCCTGGAATCGCCTCATGCCAAATGGCGTCTGCCCCTTTTATACCCTCTCCCAGCACGCACAGCGGGTAGACCACGCCCACTGCACGACTGCCGAGAGAGGACACCCAAGGTGCTGTGATACCCCCCTGCAGTTCAACCTATGCCGGCAGTGACAGTGCCACCTACAGGCAAAGGAGAACACTACTGACAGGCAGTATCACACCCAGAGGAGAGCAATATTGAATCCTTGATTGGTCCGAGCCCAACTACCGGCTCAGACTACCCCTAAATTTACGCATAGCGCCCCCAAATATGGGGGGGCACTACACATGTTTTGAATCTCCTCCAGTTCCTGCAGATTCTAACCATCTACCGTATTTATCGGCGTATAACACGAACAGGCGTATAACACGCACCCTAACTTTAAGAGGGAAGTTTCAGGAAAAAAACTTTCCACAACCCCCCACGTATAACATGCAGGCACAGTTTACCCTCTATTTTCAGGGTAAAAAAGTGAGTGTTATACGCCAATAAATACAGTATGTCCGGCATAACTTACAAGCACCAATATGGTGAATTTCACTTCAGTAAACAAGTTTGTTTATTCAACAAAGTCTGTTCTGGTCCCTTAATGAAGATAGGCCTGTGTGTGCCTTCACAGTGTATGTAATAAGAGGTTTGAAGTGTAAATAAGTGAGTGTGAAAATGAGTTAATGTGTAATATCGATTTTTAGAAGGAAAAGGGATGTTCCAGTTGAAAGTGTGGTTGGTGTTTGTCTAAATGTGCCTATTTCACTAGTGGGAAAGGGTGGTTGGTGTTTGTCTAAATGTGCCTATTTCATTAGTGGTTCCTGTCTTAGGGCCACTGTGGTACGGAACCTTCCTAGGGACAGGGCCTTGACCACAGAAGAAGCAAGGCCTCGAAAGTGAATGGTGTACCCTTCCATGCCTATGGGTTGGAGCAAGACAAATGTGCAATGCTTGGGAACTGGTGGGGGATAGTTGGTGTTCTGCACTGTAAACCTCAAAATAACTCTGTAGTCTTGTGCCAGGACAGGGGGAAACAGACCAACATCACCGTTGGATCAAAGACACTGTCTTTCTGGTGTAAGGACTGGTGGGGTGGTCTGAAAAACGGCCATATGTGGAAGTCAACTGACACATTTATTATCTGTACTGTAGTGGGGCAGGAAGCATGTATAGCACAGTTCCCTCATGCCGCCAGGGGCAGTGGGTCTTGTTTGGTAGCCTAATCCTAAAGGATGATAAATGGTAATATTAGGCCCCATATCACTGGAAGATCACAGCTGTGGAGGTTTGGGGTTACAGAGGAATAAAGGTTTCAATGAACATATCAGCCACCAGCACAAGGCCACTTTTCATTCAATGCAAATACTATCCCTGGAGCTGATTTAAAAAAAAAAAAGTTATGGTAAACGCATATTTTTTCTCTTTAAAATAAAAAACGTGTTATACTTACCTGCTCTGTGCAATGGTGCAATGTGCAGAGCAGCCCTGATCCTCCTCTTCTTGGGTACCCCGCTGCCCCCTCCCCCTACTGAGTGCCCACAATAGCAAGCTGCTGGCTATGGGGACACTCATGCAGACTTGCTCCTGAGCCACCCCTATGTGTCCATGGGTCTCACCCCCCCTGCTCCCTCCTCACTGTCTGTCTTTAAGCCTATGAGGAGGGGGATAGCCCAGAGAGCCGCTGCTCACGTGCATATCTTTGGATCAAAATTAGGCTCCGGTAGATATAAGAGGGGGATGGGGATAGGGAGCTGCACAGAGAAGGTTTACCTTAATATACAGAATGGATTAAGGTAAAAAAAAAAATTCAGCTTTAGAGAGCTGCTGGTATTGTTTGGGCCTGTATTGTACTGCTGTCAACCCCCAAACTGGCTCTAACCCTCCACTGACACAGCTGTAAATAAATGGGATTGTGGAACCCACTGGCTATAAGAACCACAATGCCGCAATAGAGCATACAGTACAATTCAAAATTGGTTTACCTGTGTTGGCCGTCTCCCTGGAACAGTTAACACTCCACACAATGTGTTGGCTTAACCACAAAAGTATTTTTACTGATTAAGAAATTACAGGTTAAACAAATATGTGTTTGCTTATGCAGAGCCCTGCAAAAGCCACAGTGATAAACATATAAAGGTACCAAATATAATGCAATCCTATATTCACTAAATGTCCTTGAACTAACTATGCTTGTGAGCTTTCCCCTCGTTGGCAATATGGCACCCACACAGTGTCAAAGTGAGTTCCAGTCAGGCCTGACTACCTCCAAACACTGTCACTCCCATGAAAAGGATCTTCGCTAGCAAAACGTTGGTGCACTTAATGTTTGTAATCCAAGGGATATCAAGTAACGTTAACTGAACTCCGGCTATACTTAGGACGTGAAGTCACGGGTGATAAAATGCTCAGCCTTAGTCAAAGATGACGGGCCTAATTACAGTTAAAAGTCCTGGGCAAGTGCCCTCTCACCCGACCAGGCCCAGTCCGTTCCGCTGGTTCTGTGCTGATGCTCCGGCACACGATCTCTCCACCACCCGTAGTCTCTGGTCCCTCAGACAACCGTATGGAAGTCGGTAGATGAGTCGACTCTTGGATGCTCCGAGATATCAGCAGGCTCTTTGGATGAGATCCCTCTCTCTGTGACGAGCAGGTTTTCCAGATTCGGTAGGCCCAGGCTCCCCGACCTAGACAAGCACAACAGGCCCAAACACAGGCTCCGACTTGCTGGGTGGTGGTGTCCAAAGAGACCGCGCTTTGCTCCTCCTCCACTTAAAAAACCCTTCCCCAGCAGACCTTGCGCCGGGCAATGCACTGTGGGTGTACAGCTGCACTGTGGGTACCATAGTCTATATAGTATCCACTGCATTAGGGTCCTTGTCTCTCTGTACTACAAGTCCCACTATGCACCCTTCCTTCCAAGTCAAACAGTAGTCAATAGAGTTCCGAAGGGATCTGGGTGCATTTGCGTATAAAGTAGTCCTTATAGCATACCAATAGGCGACACCCCGCTACACATTTTTATCATCTTTTGAGTTTGAATTAAAATGGTGCAGTAGGAGAGCAGCCTCTATTAAAATGTATACTCGTCATACAAGGTGAAGGATCACTTGAAAATGCAGGGCATACTACATATCACTAGTCTTTGATTGGTATCTGGTAAAGCTAATAATTCAGATACTGGACTCTGTGTGCCTCTGAATATTATTCTAAGATTTATTTTCTTGGCATCATTTCAGTAGCAATCATTACAAGGAGAGTGTGCAAAATTTACTTTTTTTACTGAGAAGGCATCAAGTCACAATTTTGCTTGGGGCATCATACAAACTAAAGACAGTCCTGCTCACGGCCAGATAAAGATAGAGATGTATGAAAATTAATTAGGAGAAGAGAAACTTACTGAAGAGGAATCCTGGAAAACACCTACCACATCCCAACATAGAAATTGTATATGGGGGATGCCCCAGGGATTTTGCAGGTAGGTAATCAAACAGGATCGTTTTTATAAAAAATAGTAACAAATTTTATTTCATATACAAAAATGTATATAAATATTTAAAACTTGATAGAGATGTATCACAAGTATAGTAAAGATAAAATTGCATGCTGCTTATAGCAACCAAACAGCTTCCAACTGTTATTTAAAAAAAATAATGTGGGAAGTTGATTGGTTGGTATGGGCAATTATTGGTCGGTATGGTATTATTGGTTGGTATGTACCATTATTAAATTTTTTATCCATCAGGGTTATAGTTTGCAACGTTTTATAATCAAAGGAGGGGTTAAAGTTCATGCTGTTTACATGACCGAATACTCAGATACCTTTTTTTAATTTTAGATCTATCACATGCCTGCTCCTGACGATTGGCTTCAAGCCATGAAACGCATAGAGCTACCAGATGCCGTGTTTTGTACCAATCATATGCTTACCAGAAAACGTATATAATCATGTGTATACTCATATTAACCCCAATCGGGCACAGTGAGGTCATAGACCATGCAGGCATTACTTTGTAATCAACTGTTTGTATATATATCAATTTCGGTGGATTACGATAATTTATTGTGTAATGTAGTTTGATATTCATAATATTATCATGTGTTACCATGCGGGAATTTAATATCCAACCTTTATGTATATTATGTGTGTCTATCAATGCTATGTACTAATAAATATATTTTTTACATACCCACCTACTTATTCAGTTGCTGCTACGTGCTTCATGCAAAGTCTCACCCCCTTATGCCGCATACACACGGCCGGACTTAGCCACGGGCAAAACTCAGTCGGAATTTCCGACTGAAAAATTTAGAACCTGCTCTCTATCTAAGTCCATCAGAAATTCTGACGGGAAAAGTCCCATGGGGCATACACACAGTCGGAATATCCGATGAAAAGCTCCCATCTGACTTTTTCCATCGGAAATTCCGACCGTGTGTACGCGGCATTACTCTCCTCTTTTTTCTTCTCCATGTTTATGGTAACTTTAAAAAATCATATAGAAATGACTAAAATACATTATTTTCACAGGTTGAATTGTTCTTAGCAAAAATGCTTATCGGTAGGGGGGCCGTGAGGCAACCCTGGGGACTTTCAGTCCAATTATATAAGAGGGTGATAGTGAGCTGATAATTTTCTGTATTGTTCGTCTGCCGTGACCAATGGGGTGCTTTACTCGAGGTGTCTATGCTCCTGACAAAATACTAATATGCATAACAACAGGTTGTTAATTATTAGCTCATTAGCAGATTATTTATAATTTTTTACAAACAGGCAAAAATAAAAGTCTAAGTTTCACCCTTTGCCTATATTGTTTTTATTCTTGTAGCTAAATGAAAAGGAAATGTTGCCTCCGTCTGCAGAAACTGCAGCTTCTGCTTTATTCTGTAATAATGACTTCATTCTGGATGCCCTTTTAACATAACCTGCAAGTAGAATAGAATATGGGACCTAATGCGTGGGCAATACATTTTGGAAGTAACAAAATAAGAGTGCGCTTTTATGAGGCATGGTTAAAAATATGTAGACCATTCATTTATTTCCTACATGCATAACAGGATCCTAACAACATCCAATAGCAGCAACACATCAACACACTGCAACAAACAGTAACACAGATGTCAACCTCAGAAAGCAGTTTTTAGAGTAAGAATAAAAAAATAATTGGAGTGGTTTTAAGAAACTGAGCATGGCTAAATGATGTGTCAGAAGTTATCCTAAAAGGTCATTCCCCTTTCCCCATACCTGCAAACAGAAGCAGACCACACTTCCCTGCAATCAGTCAGATGTAAAACATCCCCAGTGTGAAATGACTTGTCTTTGTCATCAAGTGTTCAGGCCAGCTGTGGAGTAAGATTGCCAGGGGACAACTGAGCTGAGGGCATTTTACCCCCTGGCCATTACCATTAACATATGTTGGGCTGGTGGCCCTGAGTATAGATACTTTCCTGTTCAGACACTGATCATTGATATATGATTGACATATAGCTATCTGCTTCCAGCAACTGTCAGACCTTATGTGACCAAATGCTGAGAACCACAGAGGAATCTAATAACGCTGGGGGTGGAGCAATGGTGTGTTGCAGTAAACCATGTGTAGCGCCCATCCCAAAAGGTTGGGACGCTATTTCAATTTAGAGGGATGTCTGAGCCAGTAGATGGGCTCAGATGGTTGATAATTACACTCAAATTCGCCTCCGTCTCAGTTATGGTTTGCCTGGTAGTGATTTCCCTTTTTGCCTGTAGGTGGCGTTACCACTTCGGGCACTTGTTGGAACACGGACAGATCATGGTACATTGAGTGGCCCCTCTCGGCAGTGGTATAGTGGGAGTGGTCAACCCGCTGTGCCTGCTGGAAGGGGATACTTAAGGGGCAGACACCATTGATTGGGGTTCGTTCTCGCCCCGCAGCCCTTCGGGCGCGAGGTGTGTGTGTGGTCTTGGTCTCGGGGCCACGTTGGCCCAAGGCTGCATCACTACTTAGTAGGCCCAGCTAGTCTGGCTGGGGGCTATATCCAGAAAAGGGATCCCAAGCTGTCCATTCAAATGGAGAGGAATCAACTTAATGAAGGAGACCAGGGGAGGACCTGCCCCGGAGGAGACCGGCAAAATGCTGCTGTCTTGGGTGAGACCTGGCAACTTTATTAAGGAGGGATCCATTACACTACAAGTCCTGCAATTCACCGGATTGGCTTAAAGGCTCTCTAACTGTAAGGCTGGAAGTTCGGGACTTTGAAATCCTGTGGCAGAGGATTCCTGGACTATTTCTCAACTTCAAACAGGTCTGTGGCAGAGACTTTGTACATTTAAATAGGTCTGTGGCAGAGACCTTCTTCACCTTGGCCAGTCTGTGGCAGAGACTGCCCTCTTGCTGATTCGTGTGTCATCCCGGCTGCTAGGCCATGTGAGAGGGGACTATCCGGGTGACCAATACCCACTC
The DNA here is from genome assembly GCA_029206835.1 of Rana muscosa. Taxonomy (NCBI): domain Eukaryota; kingdom Metazoa; phylum Chordata; class Amphibia; order Anura; family Ranidae; genus Rana; species Rana muscosa. The sequence goes on from CM055124.1 coordinate 175,753,112, forward strand.
TAACATTGGGAGCGGTGAGTGACTTTAAACTTGTACCTTTTGTCAACTTTTGTGGCGAGTGCCTGAACCTTCCCCTACTGTTCTATGCCTTCTACTTCTCAACGTTTACTGCATAAGAAAAATAAAGCCTGAAGCCTCGTACACACGAACGAGTTTCTCGGCAAAAACCAGCAAGAAACTTGCTGGCAGAGATTTTTTGCCGAGAAATTTGTTCGTGTGTATGGTTTCTCGTCAAGAAAAGCGACAAGTATCTCGACGAGAAAATAGAGATCCTGCTCTCTATTTTCTCGTCGAGATTCTCGTCGGCATGTTTCTCGACGAGAAAAGTGAGTGTGTGTACACTTACCTGTCCTCCCGGAAGCCCGCGCATGTTCGAAATGAATTTGAGGCATGCGCGGTAGCTTCCTAGGCATACGTAGGGTATACCAAGATGGCGGCGACGGCATCGAATGTGACGAGCGCATGCTCGTCGTAGTCGATGACGTCACCGCGTACGCTCCATTCAAAGAACTGCGGGTTCTTTGAATCGAGCATCTGTACACTCGGCCGGGACAAGTTTCTTGTCCAAGAATCTCGTCGAAAAAAACGACATTTTTTTCCGACGAGAATCTCGGCCGTGTGTACGAGGCCTAACTGTTTGAGGCTTTACATATGTGTGGACATTGCATTACTACAGACTTTCCTTCCCGGACAACGCAGCTAAAGAGGTAACGTGCAAAACCCAAAACTAATCAGCGGCCCTGAAGAGGGTATTGCTACACATGTCACTTAGGAAACCCACCTGTCACCATTCCCACCAATCACTGCAGCACCAGAGCACAGTTTGCATGGTTTACAGTTTTTGACACACAGAAATCTGTCCCGACCACAAAAAGTTTTATTGCTTGTGTTTGCCACCCAGGCCAAAGGTTCCCAATCCTTCTTTAATTGGGTTGCACAGGCAGGACAAGATGAAATTTTTTTGTCATTTTTTTTTAGAGGGAAGATATATGTGGAGGGGAAGGGGAGGGAAAATTGCAATCAATTTGTTCAGGATAGCCTCCCTTTATTGGGGTTTGCATTGCCTCTCTTTATCAAAACTATCATTAACAAATCCAATTCTACATGATCATAATACATAGTTCCCAAGTGTCCCTCATTTGTAGGGGACTGTCCCTCTTTTAACACCAAACCTCTCTGTCCTTCTTCCTTCCTTAGTATTCATATTTACAGGAATAGTAAAGTATTGGTAAAACTATTACGGACTGTGTCAACAGACTTTGGGCTTATGATGATACCATCAGTTTAAGGAAGTTCTGAGATCATTCAGAATTCACAGGCAAGTGCATTTGACCTACAGTTGATATCGTTCTGACCTAAGTTTGACGTGCTTGAAGTGGGTTTTGCATTCCTTTAGACCTATAGGGCTCATGCACACTGCAGCTCAAAAACGCCTGATTGAGCTATAAATCAGAATTGCGTTTTTTAGAGGACAGAAAAAAAATTCACGTGCATAAACACTCCTAAATGCGACATTTAGGAGCGTTGGGGCATTTTCAAGTGTACATTATTTATAGTAAAAAATGAGCAGAGGGGAATATTTTGGAAAAAAACACTTATAAAAGCAAGTGTATATAAACTCTCATAAACTCTTGTGCAATACAAGCCACTATGAGCATTGCTTATGTTTCTTTTTCTGCCAGAGGTTCTGGCATTTTTTCTGCCGCCTGGTGTGCATGGACCCTCAATGTTCCAGTTTAAGAGGATGCCATGTCCGCTGTCCCAGATTTTCCATTTTAGAGTAGCTCTTTTCTCTTGCAGCATTCTATGGAACCACCCTTGCATGCAGGGACCAGAGATGTGTCTCCCTACACTGTGTGTATCACTAGAAACACACAAGCCCATAGCTTAATAATGTAAAGCACTCCCTTACTGGAAAGTGCACTGTTCATTGTCAAATCTTTCCTGTGAAGACCGAAAGTTCAAGGAGGCAACACTTAAGCCTCGTACACACAATCGGATATCCTATGTATTCTAATCCGATGGTTTTGTCCATTGGAAATCCGATGAAGCTGACTTCCATCAGTCTTGCCTACACACCATCAGTCAAAAAACCGACCGTTCCAAACGCGGTGACGTAAAACACTCCGATGAGCCGAGAAAAATTAAGTTCAATGCTTCTGAGCATGCGTCGACTTGATTCTGAGCATGCGTGGGTTTTTTATCCGAAATTTAAAACATGTTCTATTTTTTAAAACCGATGGAAAAAAGACCGATGGGTCCCATACACGATCGGTTTGTCTGATGAAAACAATCCATCGGACGGTTTTCATCGGTTAAACCGATCGTGTGTACAGGGCTTAAGAGAGCAGGAGCCAGCAACTTTGAAAGCTGTAAACTGAAAGTAAATACAAAAACGACCCTCAGATGATGTCGAATGACGAAACGCATCAGGGTGGAGTCAAACAACGAGCATAGTGACATCAGAAAGATCAGGAATAAAGGCAACAATCCCCGTAGTGCTGTTAAGCCGAGAGCGGTAGGAGACGTCGTTAACTGAGGCTGACGATCTGTGAACAATGCTGTGAAATGTTATGTTTTCTGTGAGTGTACATATTGATGGGGGTGTTTTAATGGTATTAAAGTTTATTTTCAAAACGAGATTACACTATGTCCGTTCCCTCCCTCCTTTATTGAAATTACAGAGTGATCAGAGTGGCTGACATAGATCGAGCAGGGAGTGAAGACACCCGTGGAGACGGTCCATTAACTTGCGTTATACGTGCTGAAATTTAGACATGTGCACACTGAAATATTTCGTTTCGGAATTTCGTTTTTGTCCGAAAAATACATTTATTTAGTTACTCCCGAAATTCGTGTTTATTTATTTCGTTTTTCGTTAGAAATTGCATTCGTCCGAAAATCTGAATTAATTAAGGTCGAATCTGTCATTGAAGGCTTATGGTGTCTGTCGAATGTTCAAAGAAGATTCGACGGAGCAGTGAAACTGTACGACGCTGCAATCATACATTTCCGGTCGAATGTTCCGCCCACAAGCTATAGAAGAATTCTAATGTTGTATGACACTAGTAATAATTATATTTATTCATTACTATTACTAGTCAACCAACATTAGAATTCTTCTATAGCCTATGGGCGGATGCATTTGACCGGAAATGTACGATTGCAGCGTCGTACAGTTTTGCTGCACCGTCAAATCTTCTAACTTTCGATGCTTTGTCGAATCTTCGTCATTCTAGCTATTTTACTGCTCCTCCTCTTTGGTTACAATCAGCCAATAACATTCATCATCAACTTTATTTTTATTTTACTTCCCCCACCCAATTCCAGCAGTGATCTTTTCTCTCTATGTCGAATCTTTTCTCTCTATAATAACAAATCTTTTCTCTCCTATGTCGAATCTTTTCTCTCCTATGTCGAATCTTTTCTCTCCTATGTCAAATCTTTTCTCTCCTATGTCGAATCTTTTCTCTCCTATGTCGAATCTTTTCTCTCCTATGTCGAATCTTTTCTCTCCTATGTCGAATCTTTTCTCTCTATAATGTCGAATCTTTTCTCTCCTATGTAGAATAATCTTGGACTAATAGAGTTAAGGTTAGGCACATTCCACCACAGGTTCGATAGACACAGACTGTTATTGTCAGCGTCACGTCGAATCTCCTATCTATATCGAACTGTTGTAGCAACGAAAACGAAAATAAAGCATTTGTTTATGTCGGATCTTTCGGTTTTCGGATTCTGTGCTTTCGTTTTCGTTTGTTAAAACGATAACGAAAATAGCTGAAATTCGGACGAAAATGCATTCGGACGAAAACGAATGCACATGTCTACTGAAATTAAGCTCTTTTTGTAAGAGTTTTTTCAAGAGGGGGCTAGTATCCACACACACCCCTCTCTTCTCTCTGTGCACGTGTGAAGGTCATATCTTTCGGTGTCAGAAGCATTTCATCTTAAGGGACTTGAAAGGACTAGTTGCTTTTTCTACCATTTAAATACGTTCCTCTACATCTTTGTATATGAACCTCATAGAATGGACATTTAATGAATAGATTTTTGCATAGAGTGGAATAGATTTTTGCGAAGAACTACATGTATAAGCGCTGCCCAGTCTAATTTTGACTTTTTTTGTATTTACTATTTTGACTGGTTTTATTAAAAGCCTGTTTATAGGTAGCAGCTGCAGCCATTAGTGTTGGTGGGGATATTAAGAGTACTTTCACACTGAGGCGATTGGTGCACTGGCGGTAAAGCAACGCTATTTTTAGCTGTGTTTTACCGTCGTGTTTGCTGCACCTCAAAAATGCGGCTGGCAGGACTTTTTTTAGCGTCCCGCCAGCACAACGCTCAAGTGTGAAAGCCCGCAGGCTTTCACACTGGATAGAAAGGAGCGGCTCTTTCAGGGCGCATTGCAGGCGATATTTTTAGCGCAATAGCGCCTGCAAAGCACCTCAGTGTGAAAGCAGCCTTAGACTTAACGTATTTCACTACTCCAAGAGCGCTTGTTTGTTTTTGGGATTAGGCCTTTTTTCTCAAATCACATTTAAAGCTGTAAACTGCAAGTGATGAGGTAAAAGTTTATAAAAATAGTATAAAGGGGAACTTTTTTTTCTTGTGCTCCATGTGCGAATCCAAAAATTGCAGAGGGTTTAAAACTACTTTAATCACCTAGGTGCCATCATACCAATTGAGCTTCAATTTTAGTTATTGACCAGGGCCACCTACCTTCACTTTAGTTTTTCTATCTTATTTTTGTCTTTATCTTATGTCTTTTAATGCGTTTACATTTGACATATACCTGGTCCGTTTCTACCTGCAGCATTGTGCTACACCCAAAAGGAGAAACGTACATGTTTATGTATGTGTTTGACTGGAAAAATTATATAATCTTTTTTTTATTATTTCTTCCTTTCTTTGCTTTTTGATTACCGGTACTCACCGTCCTAAAAAAACACACACACGCTAGTCCTAAAAAAAAACACACACGCGCCCAATACCTTGGTTTTGAAATTCATACTGCTATTTTTGAATAATTGTAAAGAGGATGGGGCCCCAAAAATGTAACCAATGTGTGGTCAGCAGGGGTAAAATCTGGGCTGAAGGAATGCACACAGATCCTACCATTAAAGTCTACTGTCCCCCTTTTCCTGACTAAAAAGCCATTAAACGTGTTGACAATGTATTAACCTGTTCTTATGATTAAAAATTACCAACTTTCCTGAAGAATTAATTAATTAATTAATTTAATAGGCACCTCTGCTGACCACACATGGGTTCCATTTTGGGGTCTCATCCTCTTTCATTGTTCACCAAATCTGATCACAGCCTAGCGCAGTGGAAGAATCTCTGAAAAACCCAGATGAGTACCTACCCACACTCACAGGCAGTCCTAGTCTTCACATGTGCTGAAATACAGTAGGTAGCTTGACCCTAGGATGGGTATCCAGCACCCTTACGAATGTGAGTATACACGTCGCTTACTACATTTTTTCCTATACTTTACACATACTTTATACATACAGCTGAATACTACTCTTAAAATAATTTCCCTGTGGCTTTTTATCTCTCTTTTTCTCTTTGAAGCTGCTTATCTGGGGCACCGTTGATTAAGTTTTGATAAATTGGCAGTAAAATCGACTGTCCCGATGCCTTTTATTTTGGTGTTCCACACTTTTGTAGACAACACCAAATCAGATTGCATGTAATCAGGAGACTAAACACCAGTGCTGTTTCTAACGCTGTATCCTGGCCTAGGCCCACAAGGCCTAGGGCAGCACTTTGCAGGGGAGCAGCACGGAAAGAGTCCCCGCCGGCTTGCGCTACACTGTTAGTGTAGTGCCAGTCTTATGGGGCAGACTGGGCTTAGAGGCAAATCAGTCTAGCGCCCCCATAAAGCGGCCGCACTGCTTCCGGTATGCAGGCATAACTGTGGGGGGGGGGTATGCTGCTTCTAATTTTGACTGTCCTATCATCCTGGACCACAAACCTTCCTCACTGTGCTATACAGGTATGTTTTTTTTTTCATTTTGGATAGAGTAAGAGAGGGTTATAGCCCCTGTCGGTTAATTTTTTACCATCCCTGTCCCATTGCAGAGATTTCCCTCCACTTCCTGCCCCATAGCCAAACAGGAAGTGAGAGGAAATCTTTGCAAATTAAGGGAATCCATTGCCCCCCCCCCAGGCCCTCAGAACTAGGGTGATGTCATGGAGATCCTGCCAGAAACAGGCGCCCCGGCTTTCCTGGTTCCCGATCGCGGGCGCGCCCCGCGGTTGGCGCCAGAAAGGCTATTTAAACCTGTCATTCACAGACAGCCCCTGTTGTCTGCTCTACAGCGTTGAGGACCTGAAACCTGATCTGAAAACTTACCTGTGTTTGACCCAAATTGCCTGTGACCATCCCAGCTCTCTGCCTGCACCTGACCCCTGGCTTGTTGTGACCTCTCCTCTGCCTAAACCCTCTGTACCTTGCTGCCAGCCAGTTGACCGACCCGGCTTGTCTGACGACTCTTACTGATCCTGGTTCCAGTCCAGTCTGCTGAAGCTGTTCCAGTCTGCTGAACTTCCTGTGTCCCTGGTTCCAGTCCAGTCTGCTGAAGCTGTTCCAGTCTGCTGAGCTTCCTGTGTCCCTGGTTCCAGTCCAGTCTGCTGAAGCTGTTCCAGTCTGCTGAGCTTCCTGTGTTCCTGGTTCCTGTCCAGCCTGCTGAGCCTCTTGTATGCCTGGTTCCAGTCCGGTCTGCTGAACTACCATCACCTTGGTTGATCCTGCCAGGCACTCGTACCACTCCTACTTCCGTGCCTCCTGTTGCCATACCAGGGGCCGCCAGTGGGAGCCGTAAGGGAGGCCTTCCTCTGCAATTCGGGCTCGTCACCACCAGGTATGTGACAGGTGACCACATGTCTCGGATTGCCCGGGAAAGTCCCGCATTTTGCAGGTCTGTCCCGGGTACCTTTATGCCAGGACAATACAGTGTCCCAGAATGTAACTGACACAGCCACCCCCCCCCCGGGCCAATCTGATGCCCCCAAAAAAGGCTGCCACATCACCGCTTTACTCACTGACAGTACTTGTCCTGGCCGGGAATGCCTGGAGGGGCACAATCCCGCCCCCTGCTTGTGATTGGAGAAATCATAAATCCCGCCTCTTGTGTCCAATCACTGTGCTGTGATTCATTACAGCACAAGCTGATTTTTGGGAACGGAGGGTGTCCCTGAATGGTAGTTTGGAAATGTGGTCACCCTACTCAGAACTAGTGTCCCCACTCTAAAATTTCAGGGTGGGTCTTGATCAGAAAGGAGTGTGGCCTTGACAGGAAGGGGTGGGTCATATTTAAATTAGAGGGTGCACGAGTTTAGTCAGGCCTAGGGTAACACAAAACCTAAATACACTACTGGCTGTTCCCAGAAAAATTATTATAACAGTCAACTGAGAATCATGGCAGAAACATGTTACCTTATCTAATTAGTCAACCGCTGTATGTGCAAGTATTTTTGTTAGTGGTGACTGGCGTTCTTTCATTTACCATGTTATAGATTGTAACTGTAGTCTGAATCAGCAGCTTAAAAATGACACCAGTGTCTAAGGTGCATGCAGTTAGCAAGGCAAAGTAAATTAGTGCTTGTGTCATAAAACTGTCAAAACACACCAGAAACAAGATGCATAATGAAAAAACAGATTATCAACCAAATAAGAGGTAAGAGCAGCCAGATGAGTTGCCATGGAAACTTTTGTGGGGCTCTTTATTATTAATCTTTTGTTGCACAGTGACTGTTTTTCAAGTGCAGGCTCACTGCACAGTAAGTGCTAGTGTGACTAAAAACATCAATTATAAATAAGTATACACAGGATGGAAGTGTCACTGTCTGCTTATGCATGCTTTCTGTTGTCGTTTGTCACTGTGATTAGCATACTGTAAAAAAAGCAAAGCGATGTTAATAAACGCATGTTGGTGCTGTCAAGTGGGTGCTAAAACAGCAATCACACTCTGTTTAGTGATATGAATGAGAGCAGACAACACGGGGGACCTTTCCAACTTGCTACGTTCTTAGCCTTTCTCAACCTTTCCAACAAGGAGGAACCCTTTAAATAACATTTGGATCTCAAGGAACCCCTGCTAATATGTATTATATCATATTATATTATATCCACAGCTCACGAGACATAAGTGTGAACAATAGGTTGTAGATATAAGAATAAATAAAATAAGGACAAAACCATACCTCCCAACCCGCATGGATTCTGCGGGTTTCTCCCGCAGGGACATCATCTTCCCGCGTACCCGTGCGGGACACTGTTTTCCCGCATAGTCCCCCCAGTCCTTCAGCGCGCCAGAGCGGCAGCGAAAAGCAGGTCAGTTGCGCGGGCGGGGGCGGGGGCGGGCGGGGGATGAGAGGGGGAAAATAATTTGAATTAAAGTCCCGCAGTGGACAATGGGAAAGTTGGGAGGTATGACAAAACCCATTCAGGGTGAAATGCATCAGAGGAACATGGCCACAGGTGAAGACTATTTGGGGAAACCAGTTTAGCTGAATAAAGTATCAAAGGTGTGACGTCATCAGTGTGTGGTTCCAATCCTACGTTTGCTGCGGTACGTTGAGTGGGAGCGAGCTCCCTTAAGCTGGCACCTGATCCACTGCAGACCGGAGATATAAATGTAGCGGGTATTTGAATTTAGGGGAAGCATCTGGGTGGTAGTGTAACCCAGATGCACTGATTGCTAGGGGATCTGAGGCTCTTTTATGGTTCTTGGAGGACTCTGGTGGTGTGAGGTTCCCTGGGCCTATAGGTGGCGTTGTTGCCGGGGGCCCGGAGGTGAACTCACACCGCAGGACTGTGCCTTTTTGTCCTCCCCTGGAGCTGGTACAGCGGGGCGGGGAACCCGCTGTGACGCAAAGGGAGAGGAGATAAAAGGGGCAGACGCCCTTACCACGGGTTCAGAGTGCAGAGTCGGAGGACATGGCCGCACCCAGGCACCTTCAGCTTAGGTGCTGGCGTCCCAGTGTTCCGGGCCCAGGTGCCTTTGACCTGGCCGGAGCGTAGATGGAGTCCATCTCAGGCACCTTTAGCCTGGGGTGAGGTACTATGGCGGAAGCCTGGAGCTCAGTACCTTTGACTGAGTTCCACGAAGGTGGAGGAATCCGAGGGGGCCCTAACTCCTTGGGTGCCCGTGTCTGAGTTTGTGAGGTCTGGTGTGCAGAACTTCTCTGGAGAGTCCGGCGCAGCATGGCTGGTGACAGAGAGGCCTCCGGTATCTCCCTTGGACGAATATCCTTTCCCTGACAGGGGCCGTGTTAGCGAAGGTAATTCACGTTCTATTTCACATAGTCAGTGGCAGTGACTATTCGCCACTGGTGATACCACAGTGGTTGGCAAGAGAAGGGAAAGGATTGTGCCTCGACTTAACCCCATTGAGACTAAGTTGTTGCAAAAGAATCCAACTTAACCGTGCTGTGTGTTTATTCGCTGAGAAGAATAAAACTGTGTTGGACCTATTCACTGTGTGGAACTCTAGTTACTAGGAGCAAAGGAGTCAGGGACGAAGGACAGGACTTGACTCTAGGACACCTACACAAAGCCCGATCTTTCTGGCCTTCACCTCTTCACTATGGAGGACATGGGCCGTGGTGTATATCATCCCTCCCCCCAGCACTAACACCCCTAGACAAAGAAAGACAAGCCGAGAATGAGAAGGGGTGAGAGGGGTGAGGTCGCTACACGTGGGGGCATCGTATCCGGGATGTGTATGGTGTCTGAAACTGAACTTTGCTGCCCGGAGGAGTTCCGAGTAGGTCGGCCATATTGGCCAACGCGCCACGAGGCAAACCATAGCTGCGTAGTTCGTGGGTGGGGAAAAGGGAAAGCTTGCGAACAAGTGCAGAGTGTGGGAGGAGTCTGGCCATGTGGACGTACGCACGTGGAGATTCCGGCGCGGGTGGATCAGTGCGCATTGGAGCAGCGAACAGGAAAGATGACTTCAAATACTCCGTGGATTTCAGCTTCTTCTTTCGCGGACATGATTTCCTTTGCTGCTCCCATTATGGATACAGGAATCAGACTAAGGCCCCGGGGGTGATTGGCTCTGTACACCTGCAGAGACATAGAGGCCCTCGGTGTGATCTGTCCCGGCTGTTCGGGACTGGTGGTTCAGTTGAAGCCATTCGGGCAATGTGAGGTCTGCAAGGAGTTTCTCTTCGAGGTGGAACCATCCACAGAAAGGCCTTGCGCCTTCCACCTCAACTACCTCACAGGTACTGCCACTCCGGAGGGAGAGATCAATGCCATGGCGGGTATTCCTGTGCGCGCTGACCAGAACAAAGTGACTGCCCAAACGGAAGTTAAAAGAGAAAAATCCGAAGATGCTGCTTCGGTCACCAGCAGCTCCCTGCTCCGACCACCGAAGAGGAAAGTCGGCCTAGTGATGGCCTCGTGTGGTCGTGGAAGAGCTTCGCCCCGCCGCTTGCCTGGCCTGGATGGATCCGGAGGGAAGAGCCCTGGACATCCCTGTTCTTTTGAAGGCCCAGGTGAGCCAGGGGTTGGGACTGTCTGTGTGGTTAAAGGTGGCAGAAGCCCACAGTCGGTGGAGGCCGTCAAGGGGGATGATTCCGTGACTGGGAATTATCTACCCGCTGAGTGTTATGACACATCCGACCTGGATTCATTGTCTGACAATGGTGATGATGGGGAGATAGACGAAATCTTCCACCGAAAGGGATGGGACAAGATGAAGTTTCCCTTGTCCCGTGTCACAAGGGATCCACCTATGTCTACTGGAGATAGTACACCCCGTGTGGAGGCCTCGGCGCCGAGAGAAGAATCTGGTCCACTGTCTGAAATCCCTCTTCTGGATTCAACTTTTATTTCACCTGCTCCTGTTGCGGGAGTGCAACGCCAGTCACTGCGGGCTCCTGTGCCCAGATCTACCGAGGTGGTGAACGCACCTCGCCATCCAGAAGCAATTGTGTTGCCCGGAGAAGGAGACCGTGCCACTATGCCACCTTTGGCCAGGCTGCAGCGTCTCTTTAGCCAGAAGGTTGCCCAAGAGTATGGGTGGGAGTACCCATACCTGCCTCAAGAATTGCTATACGAGGTGGAAGTTTTTCTCCGGAGGTGGTACAATACCTTTGTTTGGGACAAACTCAAAGTACCTCAAGCACGCCGATACTTTTCTTGCTCACTAACGGTCACCAAGAAGTTTCAGGACTGTAAAGCTAAGTGGATGCTGGTAAGGCATATCCATGCGGACAGAGTGGTGATTTGTCGCAAGGATGGAGGAAATGTTGAGTACAACGTGGAGGCTTTTGACAAGCATTTGAAGCCTGTGTTCCTACCGCATCCAAAGTTTTACCTTTAGGAGACAAAGACTCTTGTGTGTTCTTTCTTGCTGCTCATTGCTGAACTTTCCGGAGTGCCTTTGCCGGAGCACAAGGACTGTGCCCTAGTTTTCTTTTGTATTTGGGCGTTCTACTCTTTGGAGAAATGGGAGCTTTTACTGTTTTGTTCTCCCTCCTTCTCCTTGCACTTCAGAGAAATCACTGACTTTGGGGTTTTTAGTCAGTGTAGGGTCACAAAGAAAAGATCAAGAGAGAAAAGTTCATCTGGAAGTGATAAGTGTCTTTACCGCGGCATTGTCACCAGGTGGCAGTGTTGCGCAACGATTGTTGTTTTTTTGAACACTATGCAACACTCATGCCAGTGTCATTTTCACAGTAATCAGTGCATTTTTATAGCACGGATCGCTGTAAAAATTACAATGGTCCCATTTCCCCCTTCTTCACCGTGACACGATCGCGGGTATGCCCGCGGACATCGAGTCTGCCGGACCCGGCGGTGCTTGCGTCCACAATGCCGCTTCTTAAAGGGCAATGTATATATACGTTGATCTGCCTAGCCGTGCCATTCTGCCGACGTATATCGGCGTGAGCTGGTCGGCAAGTGGTTAAAGGGGACGTATATATACGCCCATTTGCGCAGCCGTGCCATTCTGTCAACGTAAATCCTCATGCGGCGGTCGGCAAGCAGTTAAACAAATAATGATAATGTCCAAAAAATAAAGGCAAACAGTGAAAATTGTATTGTTCATTACTTAAGATATCCCTAACAACCTCCTGAGAAGCCCTAGCGTTCCACAGAACCCTGGTTGGGAAAAGTTTATTTGTCTACTAGACTAGAGGTTTGACCTATGAGCTATTAGCTACATCATATGAGGGCTTTATGACTCTTAGCCCCCCCTGTGTAGAAGGCATCTTCCATTAACCTTATCTGCTTGTGTATGGTACCCTGATCTATACCAAGAGCCTAGTATTAAATTTGATTCTTCCACATAAAGGACATCTCTGCACCTACAGACCTTCCCTTTGCTTCTCTTAAACCTTTGGATTTCAATTAAAGTGATGCTTTATAATGCCCCGTACACACGGTCGGACTTTTGACCTGCCAAAATCACATCAGAATTCCGACGGAATTCCATCGGAGTAAAAGAGAACATTCCTCGGATTTTCCGATAGAAAAAGTCAGATGGGGCATACACATGGTCGGAATATCCGATGAAAAAAGTCAGTTCATTGCAGGTAGTTCAGGTGCATAGCATTTAGTAACTTATGGAGTGGAATAGAAGGTTTTCACAGTCCTCATACTCTTCTGAAGCACAGAGATTCCTGAAAGAATGGCCACCTGCCAGAACTGAGCATTATTACTGAACTGATGAGGAGCATGTCCAGTAGAGCATAAGCACTGACTGTTGCGTGAGGTCAGTATTTGCATAGAAATTTTATAAGGGCTGCAGAAGTAATCGGGCAAGTAAACAGTAGACATAGTAGGGGGTAGTTTACATTTCTTTAACACAGATTGAATTCAAAGAGCACATCCAGTGAACAAGCAAAATCATTTAGTGATCTCTTGGTGCATTAGAGAAGTGGAGGTATGCATTCACTGCAAGCCGGGCCAACACAGGGCTCAACACGATACCTCCCAACTTTCCATGGTAAGGATGAAGGACTTTTATGCCAAAATGTTTAGGCAAAAGACTCCAAGCCAAAACCTGCTTCACCATAAATGTAATCTTCATTAGGGGATATATTATCTTGCTCCATAAACTCTGTTTGCTAAAATATTATTACATTATTAGGTATAAAATAATTGTGATACTTCAATGAAAGAAGGGGGAAACCATAGCATAAAACCAGGCCTCCATATAATAAATGCTCTGTTTATTGTGTGTGTAGCGGGGTGTTCAATTTAGGGGAGTGTCTGAGTGGTAGTTAGGATCAGACACACTATCGTTAGGGTTAATGGACCATTTCTGTGCCATGGGAGTTAGTGTTGGTGTATAGTTCCCTGGGGCCTACAGGTGGCGCTGTCGCCATAGGTCCGGGTTGAAGCACAATACAAGGTTGTGCCTTTCCTTGTCCCCTCTTGGCAGCAGTACGTCGGGGCGGGGAACCTTCTGTGCCTTTCGGGAGAGGGTGTAGAAAGGGGCAGCCATCTTCCATTGGGGTCGGTCGGTCGTCCTCCACGCCCAGGCCCCTTCAGCCTGGTGTGTTTTTAAGGGGATTCTTTTTTAATAAATATGGTGTGTAATGATAGCCTTTCTGGTCTGTGTCCTTCTGTCTGAGGATTGCAAGAAGGTGGTCATAATTGCTCAGTGGTGTAATTTCCTGACAGTAGAGCATGGCATGGAGGAGTGATCCTGGGATACATTGAGCGTATATTGGCGTTCTTATCATAGAAGGGGTCAACTACCTCTGGTGAGTGAACATTCTTTTGGGAAACCTTGGAATGCAGCAGCACTTAATGGGAACTGAAGAGGCTGGCACTTTTGAATGGGCATTCTTGATTTCACACATTTTTTTACACTTTATGCGATACAAGTTAAACTCACCTTGGAACAATTTAACACATTCTTTGTTCACAGTTATTAGTTTAATATTCCATTATTTTACTTTGACATTACCATTGGCACTAGATATTAGGTAGCGCCTCTCTCTTAATAATTGTGTAATTACTGCTAATGAAGCCAGTCCATTGACATAGCTCTATAACTTTTATTTCCAAGAATTTTTTATTGTTTTAGTTTTTAAAGAAAAACATACAAAACATTGTGGAGTTATCATATGAGGTTAGTATTCTCTTACAAAAGAGGAATGCAACATGTAGAAAAAAAAGGGTGAGAATGCAGGACACATTTCCTGGCAATGCATGTGTTCAATAGCATTCTATTTGACCAGAAAAAACACAATTAACAATAGAACTAATTATTTCAAAATCAACTCAAAAACAAAAATAACTATAAATTAATGGGACCGTTCCATCCGCCATTACTGTGTCTGAAATAACATTTGTATCACAAGGGGCCATCCTATAGTAATCCAAGCGTATACATGGCGGGTCAGCAAGAAAGACTCCCTTAAAGAGAGTTCCTTTTCGCTGTTGCATACGGTTTTACATCCCAGACAATGTGATGCATGCAATATCTTATTGAAGCTAAAGATAACTCCTCCAGGAGAAGGAATAAAAAGAAGAGAGAAAGTAGTGTAGAGTAAAAAGAGAGAGAAAGGAACTTGGTCCAAGGATCCATCCGTTCCCTAGGCATGGTTAACATGTGCATTAAGCAGTTCCTGAAATATAGGAAATCCACGGATCCCATATTTTTTCAAACAGTTTCAGTTTATCATTTAGAATTGCGGAAAGTTCCCCCTTTATCATAATCCAAGATAACTTTGCTTTCACCATATCAAATGTGACAATGGCTGACTTCCAGGATCTCACAATGGTGATATGTAGAGCTATGAATATAAAGGATTTCAGTCTCGGAGCCTCCAGTACTGGGTGGTCCAATAGAGCCTGTTGAGATTTTTTAAGGTTCATGTGGGTCAATTAATAAATGAAATAGTAGCTACAGATTCAGTAATGCTCTACGTTCGGGCAGGTCCACCAAATATGGTGGAGTGTGCCCTCCAGACCGCAACCTCTAAAGCATAATGGAGAGGCTCTTGAGACAAAGCTCTTAAACTTTTTCTATAGGCATTCATACTGGTCTGGTCCCTCTACAAAGACAACGGGATGGTCTATTCTGACCTCCTGGACCTCTTTGTGGCTCCCCATATCACCTTGATGAATTTCTTTATACTTCAGAGCCCTTGTGTAGCAGAATAACCTGCATATGCAGCAATGTTTGCTTGTGTTTCAAAACTATATCATGCATTGAATATGACAGCAGATAAAAATAGACATTGCCCATTATACTCATGTAATCCCAGTCTCAAAACCACAGATCCAGCATGATCCTTAGCAAGCAACCAATCTCTCTTCAGTTGTTACCTGTGCTGTAGAAGACTTGGCTTCTTTGATGGACAGTTTCAATTAAGATAAAGATGTGTCCTGAAACAAAGTGGAGTTCAATACAATGTTTGCGACAGTAGCAGAAAAAATTGTATATGGGGCGATGTACTGTCAGCATAAATGTTTTTCTGATTTAAATACAAAACTTCATACAGATGGAGATTAACAGCTTTGGTGTATATTCTGAAGAACTATTCATCCAGGCCCCAAACTGTGCTGGATTTGCGAAAGTATCAAATACATTTTGATAAAAAAATAATATGACTTGCTAAGAGCTTTTTTTGACAGCTATATGACAAATATTTATTTCCTTTTAAGCACAGTCTTTCGAAGGAATTGACAAGGAATTCAATAAAATCCTTGTTAGTTGGAAGCCAAAGGGCTCAGAAATTGCAATTTATTAATGAATTAACTATATAATCCTTATTGCATTTAAAAAAGTTATGCCCTGTACACACGATCGGAATTTCCGATGGGATAAAATCCGATGGAATTTTCCGTCAGAATTCCGTTCAAGCTGTCTTGCATACACACTGTCAGACCAAATTCCGACCGTCCAAAACACGGTGACGTAAAACACTACGACGAGCCAAGAAAAATTAAGTTCAATGCTTCCGGGCATGCGTCGACTTGATTCTGAGCATGCGTGTTTTTTTCTCCGTCGGAGTTCCACACAGACGATCGGAATTTCCGATGGGGCCCACACACAGTGAGAATATCCGATGAAAAAATTCCGTCTGACTTTTTTCAATGGAAATTCCGATTGTGTGTACGAGGCATAAAGCCTCGTACACACGACCGATTTTCTCATCCAAAACCGGCAAGAAAAGTGCCGCGAGAGCTTTTTTCTCGAGAAAAACGTTCGTGTGTATGGTTTTACGACGAGAAAATTGCCATGAATCTCGACGAGAAAATAGAGAACCTGCTCTCTATTTTCTCGTCAGGATTCCTGATTTCCTCTTCGTGTTTCTCGTCGGCCTGTTTTGTGACGAGAAAATGGTTTGTGTGTATGCTTTAACGAGTTTTTCAAAAGCGCGCATGCTCAGAAGCAAATATGAGACGGGAGCGCATCTTCTGGTAAAACAAGCCTTCGTAATGGAGATAGCACATTCGTCACGCTCGAAATTATTGCATCATTTAAATGTTGTGCATTGAAATCTTCTTTAGAATGTTACATTAATCAAAACGAAAGAACTTCTTTTGCTGCTGATATTCACACAGAGTTATGACTATCTTTTTTTAACCTTTTTCATGCTGCTCTTAAGAAGATTTATGTGTATTATATCGTGCAAGTTTTTTTGAATATTTAACATTTTTATATTTTTCAAACTGATGTTAATTTTAATTTCGCAATGTTTTGATAGTGATCTCCCATTGAATATTGTAATATATAGTTGTTAAATTTTACACCCTCTTTTTGGGAAATCAGATTATTTTATTTTTTAGGGGGGTTGTTATCTGTCCCTTTTTTTGTCAGTCAAATGTCTCTGCTTACTCCAAAGCTAAATTTAAAATTTTTACAAATACACATAGTCAAGTATGAACTTAAACAAAAATAACATTTATTCATGTTTTGTAAAAAATAAAGAGAAGGCAGCGCTGGAGAACCTGCTGCCATTTGTGCATCCCAGGGACCCCAGACCACACATCAACCCTGTGTGGACACTAAAATTGGGAGCTTGAGAGAAGGCCAACATTTCTGAGCACAATCTGATGCTGGCCTCCCAGAGGTCAGGAACAGCAGCAGGTAAAATATATGTCCCAAGTGTGTGGTACTACAACAGGCTGCCTTCTGTCCGACCACAATGAAGCAAGGCCATCACTTCCTCGTCTTCCTGGCAGCCTTCCCTGCAGCCTTCCCTGCAGCCTTCCTTCTTCGTTTGGCTGGAGGCTGGGCCACTGGAGGGGTACTCCTGTCAGGAGGAGGAGGAGGTGGAGGAGAAGGGGGTGGCGCAGAAGAACAAGGTGGAGGTGGAGGAGAAGGGGGTGGGGCGGAAGAACAAGGTGGAGGTGGAGGAGAAGGGGGTGGGGCGGAAGAACAAGGTGGAGGTGGAGGAGAAGGGGGTGGGGTGGAAGAACAAGGTGGAGGTGTAGGAGAAGGGGGTGGGGCGGAAGAACAAGGTGGAGGTGGAGGAGAAGGGGGTGGGGCGGAAGAACAAGGTGGAGGTGAAGGAGAATGGGGTGGGGCAGAAGAAGAAGGTGGAGGTGGAGGAGGAGGTTGAGGTTGGGACAGTTGTGCCACCTCACAAATTGCTGCATTGGGGGTAGTTTTTCCCATCACCCCCTTGTTGAGCAAGGTGATGAGCAGGGGCTCGCATAGGAGGCGTTGCTCCATGCTCATCACCTTGAACTTTGCCTGCACTAGGCTGGCAATGGCCTCTTCAGGGGATGTGGGCTCCTTGAGGGTGGCATGGGCCTCTTTAATAAAGGCCATTGCTGCCTCACTGGTGGTCCTGTCCCTCCTGCCTCTTTTGGGAAATCGGATGGGAGGCACCTGTGATCTGGTGCTTCTCCTTTGCCCTGCCACCTCCTGCCTGCCACTGGGCCCTGCCACCTCCTGGCTGCCACTGGGCCCTGCCACCTCCTGCCTTCCACTGGGCCCTGCCACCTCCTGGCTGCCACTGGGCCCTGCCTCCTCCTGCCTGACAGTTTCCAGACCCTCCTCCTGGCTGATTTCATCCTGTGTATGAAAAAGGGACATAGTTTAATATGTTGCTTTAATCTTTGCCTCAAAATTTATAATCATGATTGAAGCAATTAGAATGTAAATCCTGAAATCAGTTTCTAAAATTTACAACTACATCAGATTGACTATTTAGCAGCCAATTAAGTGCAGACTAATGTCTAGAGATCTTGATTTCACTTGTGGAACTCTAAATAGTTTATGTTTGTCATCTTGACATATTTGTCAAACATTAAGTTTATCCCCCAAAAAATTCATTAAATACTATACCTGGCTCCAGATGGCCAAATCAGGATCATCCAGGATGGCTGCCTCCTCTTGCTCCAGAGAAGGCTCAGGTTGGCTGCAGGGAAGTCTGGGGGGAAGAGTGGATAGTGATGGCCTTGCCTCAATGTGGTCATCCAGAAAGGACATCCTGCTGTAGTACCACAAATTGGGGACATACACATCATCTGCTGCTGCTCCTGACCTCTGAGAAGCCAGGACCTTAGAGCGTTCAGTCCTGTAGGTGCCTCTCAAGCTCCCAATTTTAGTGTCCACCTGTTTTGCTGTGGCTGTGGGCACCTTGGTATGCACAAATGGGAGCAGGGTCTCCAGCGCTGCTTTTCTCACCCCTCTTTTTTTGTGGATGGGGTTTTTCGTCTCCCACAGAGCGGGCAGCTCCCTTACCCGGTCTATAAATTCTGCCAGGAAATCTCTATCACTAATGAAGACATTCATATTGTATCTGCAAGTAAAATAAATAATATATAACTAATGTGAGGCAAACAGTCCAACCTCCTTAACATCGTAGTCACCATATATATCCTACAACATTCTCAAGACAGTATAGGCCAACAATTTGTCCAACTCACAAAATCACATACCATTGTTCGCACGTCCGTAACTTGAACTCCTCTCTCCGCACACCGAACGTAGTATAGTCACATGTGTGTTTGCTATATATACACCACGCATGCGTCAAACTACGAACACGTCGCTCCGCACACGTCGCCCGCCCATGACGTTCTAACTAACATCTTTTCCCCGCCCCTTCTCTTTCGGCGCGCAGACAGATATGGCGGATTTACAGCAGGTGTCTGATAATTCTGCAACTAACGTGGAGGAGACAAGCCCGGAGACCGAGGAAATGTCACGATCAAGGAGGAGATTCAAGGCATCTAATATGTCTTTTGCGGAGATGGCGGAGATGGTGGACATCTTGCTCAAGTCTGATTATGACGTAAAGCATGGGCCGTATAGCAAACCAAATAGAAGGAAGGCCAAAAGCCTGAAGAAAGTCGTGAAGAGTCTGAAGACAAATTTCGGGGTGAAACGCTCAAATGAGCAGCTCAGAAAGAGGTGGTCAGACCTCAAACTGAGGGAGCCAGAGCAGTTAAGGAGCATTAAGAGAATGCTATCAAAAAGTAAGTAAAATGTACACTTTTCTGCTATTAATGTTTTTCTCAACTTACATGTTGCTCCTTTTTTTGATTTTATCATATTGGACTCCCTTCCATAATTTAATAATTTGAACTTGGTTTGGCACAGTAATCGTTCGTTACGTTACAGACACTTCGTTCGACCACTATCCGCTGTTTTGGCTTATTTTATAGCCACAAAAGTAATTAGACATCTGCGTGTATTTTAAAAAAATTTGTTCCAAATTTTTAGGCTACATGATGTGTTTGTAAAGAGAATGAAATGCAAACTTTAGTCAGTGTAAAGGAGAGGACACTCAGCAGCTGCTTCCACATCTGTACTTTGGAGCACTATAGTGTGGGCCACCAGACCCGCCTTTTTTGGGTGTCCCACACAGGTGCATTAGTGATTTTTTGTGGTGCCTCCATGTCTAAAAACTGACAGCCAAAGGTGAATACTAAACATATTATTGGTCAGAAATAATGCATTCATCTTTAACTTCCGCCCAAACACACACTTGTACCCCACTTCCAAGCAATTTAGCCTGTTTTTATTTTTCATAGAGAATTTCAGTGTGATAAATAGACCTTTTGTTTGATTATCATAGGGGAGAGAAGACTGGGAGGAGAACACTCCAGGGAGCACAGGAACCCCACAGCTTCACAACAACCCCAAACTCCCAAAGACCCACAACCAAAGGATGTTGAGGAAGTTGAGGTGGAGGAAGGAGAAGTGCAGGAAGGAGAGGGGGATGACGTTGTGGAACTGGTCACCATAACAGGTCAGTATCTGACACCACAGCTTCAGGTAAGAGATGTAGGCCTGCAGAGTTATAACACCTTTTGTATTTTGTTTTTAGGGGATGTAAATGTTGTGGTGAAGGATAGTACACGTTTCTCTGCTGACAGTGCCCTCCGAATAATACAGCAAGTGATGGAATGTAGCACGGAACTGGACAGAATAAAACAAATAATTCATGTGATGGATCAAACATTTAAAGACATTCTAGATGTTTTGGGGAGAATCGAATAAGTCAACCAAACCCCCATTTTTTTCTCAAGAATGACTGTTCATCAACCTTTTAAACTGTTTTTGACAATGCAGCCAGCCAAAAATTGAATATGCACACAGTGTGTCAACATGTGCCATCTGCCATCAGGGGATATCCATGTACGTCTTTTGGGGGTGCAACCCCTTCCTCGTATCTAAAGTAGGTGAACTGAGGAAGGGGTTGCACCCCAAAACACGTACATTGATCACCCCTGATGGCAGATAGCACATGTTGACAATAGGGATCAGGAGTCTAAAATCCCTAGTGGAAAATAATACAAAATGTGTGCATATTCAATTTTTGGCTGGGCAAGGGGTGGCAAGACCCCATATTAGGACGGGCACATAGAGACATAGTTTGTGTAAGTGAATGTGTCAGATTGCTCAGAGGTATCCAATATTGTAATTTTTGGAATGCAACTGTTGTTTTTGTATTTTCCTAAGAAAAGAATTGGCGGTTTGTGGCCAGGACAAAAAAAAAAGGAAACGTGTGTGAATGTGCACAGAGTAAAATGTTTGAACAGAAACAACATGTAGCTTCTTTTTTCAATACGCTCTAACCTTATTTGTGTTTTTTTTAAGGTTAAATAGTGAAATGGTTGTTATTTACTAAAGGAAAATACACTTGGCACTACAAATGCACTAAGACAAACTAGGAGACAGGAAACAAACCAAAGTTAAAATTAGAAATCAGGATTTTATTTAGCTCATTCTCCAGGAATCTTTAGCCATAGCCTGGCATAGGAATTGCCCCCCTACCCGTGAAATATTGCATATATTTGTAACGAACCTCACGGGCATTTTGGGGGGGCAAGCCAGGACGGGCAGATTCCAGGCCCGGCAGGGGATTAGCAGGTGAAAGTCCAGCCTCAGGCAATACTGAGGCAATATATGAATTGGATTTTCTGCAGAGAAAATTGTGTAGCACACAGCAGCATAAAACTACATAGTTTATTTTGTAGTCCGCCAAGTGTATGGAAGTCATAAAAATGCGGAACCGGCTGGCCATTATGCCAAAGGCATTTTCAACGACTCTTCGGCCCCTGGCCAGCCGGTAATTGAACACCCTCTTCTCTGGGGTCAGGGTCCTGTGAGGAAATGGCCTCATAAGATGCGGTCCGAGTCCAAAGGCTTCATCAGCCAAGAAAACAAAGGGGAGTCCTTCAATATTCCCTGCATCCGGTGGCAATGCAAGGTCTTCACTCTGGAGACGGAGGGCAAACTCCGTCTGGATGAAGGATCCCCCATTGGACATCCGGCCATTCTTCCCTACATCAACATAGAGGAATTCATACCGTGCTGACACCACCGCCATCAGCACAATGCTATGAAACCCCTTGTAATTGAAGTAGTAGGACCCAGAACGGGGTGGCGGCACGATGCGGACGTGCTTCCCGTCTATGGCACCACCGCAGTTGGGGAAGTCCCACCGCCTGGCAAACTCCGATGCCACAGTCTGCCATTCCTGTGGCGTGGAAGGAAGCTGGGGAGTCAAACAAGATGAAAGAAAATTAGAATTTAAAAAGATTACATTACAAGGAGATTATAATAAAAAACATTAGAGGCCAACATCAATCAAATTCTACGTTTATTAAGGTGTTTTAAATAAGTATAATGGAAGGCTCATGTTTCATATTCATCACCCCCTCTGATGGTCTATTAATACATTATTTTTGGGGGGGGGGGTAGATGTGTTTGGCCACAGGATAGCAGTGCAGTGGCGGTGCGTCCAGAGTGGGCGCTGGAGCACTGCCTGCTCTCTCCTTTGCCCGTCACTCAGAACAATACATAGGTTCATGCCTTGCATTAACCTATGTATTGTCAATGCCGCCCACTATTCTGGTGGATGGCCCCCTGTTAAGCGACCAACATATGAATAACTGCGGCATTTATGGTGTGAAAATTGCATATCAGAAACAGGGAGGCAAACAGGCTTGCACATTACAGCCTGAGGGATGTAATTGGCTTCATAAAAGTTAAATAGGGGACGCAGGGGGGGGGGGGAGCATTCCTTGGGTAAACACTGACAGGCTGCTCTGCCAATCATGTTCACCAAGTCTGTTGAATGGTAACATGATTGGCTGATGCAACATCAAGGGAAGGAGAAGACATTAAGGACAGAAGAAGGATGGCGCTGACCACAAGAAGGTATGTGCAGGGCTGGGGGAGAACTGGCTGCATTGGAGGGAACAAAATGGCTGCATTGGAGGGGACAAAATGGCTGCATTGGAGGAGACAAAATGGCTGCATTGGAGGGGACAACTGGGGGCGTTTAATAGGCACCTCTGCAAAAATGGAGGAAGTTTATTTCCTAAATTGGGGTTGGACCCCCAAACATTTGTTGCAACAGGCGCCCCTGCTGGAAAGGTTAGTGAAGGGAAATATGCATGGAGGAGAAAAAAGGGGCAATCTAAAGCTTCCAGCATGCATGAGGACAAAGGGGACATTCTCAGCATATTACAATCATGGTAATTAGGGAAGGATGAAAGAAATACAATACATTAGCATACATGGAATACATAAAATGTGATGTTAATGGAGAAAACTTACCCTAATATAGTCCTCCTGCAGGACTTGTATAATAGCAGAACAGGTGTCTGGGATTATGAGGCCCAGAGCCTGGGGGGAGATGCCTGTCGTGAACTTCAAGTCCTGAAGACTTCTCCCTGTCGCCAGGTAGCGTAATGTGGCGATGAGCCTCTGCTCAGCACTGATGGCTTCCGGCATAACGGTGTCCTTCCTGGTAATATAGGGGGACACCAAAGCCAACAGTTCCTGAAAAACGGGGTCAAACATCCGCAGAAAATTCCTGTAGTCCTCAGGATTATTCTCCACGATCTCCCGCAGCAGAGGCATGTGGCAGAATTGGTCCCGCTGGAGCAACCAATTCTTGGTCCATGAACTCCTCCTCACACCATTCATGGACTGGTCTTGGTCCAAAACAAGCAGACCAACACCAAGCGCACGCACAGCACAAACTCGATGACGAGAACGTCCAGGCGACATGGCTAGGAAACGGTCGTCTTATCAGAACGTACAGAACAGAACGCACTTTAGAACAGCAAGGCCTATGAATAACGAACTGAAAATCAGAAACGAACGGGCAAGAACGCACTGTAAAACAGATACGACCTGCCTAGACGCCCTGAAAGTCAAGATACGAACCCACAAGCACAAACTGAACCTCAGAAAACGATCTGAAAAGCACGAAGATTGAAAAGCGCGAATCGTCTCTTCCCAAACTTTTACTTCACACGCGGTAACACGAGATCAGCAAAAGCAGCCCAAGGGGTGGCGCCAAGAAAATCGATCTTCCCCTTTATAGTGCCGTCGTACGTGCTGGACGTGAGCGCGGAGAACAACGAGGAAATTGGGAAATGTCAGTGTGTACGCATAGAAAGCTTAACGAGAAACTCGTCAAGGTTAACAAGAATCTCGTCAAAAAAAACGACGTGTTTTTAACGACGAGAAACTCGGTCGTGTGTACGAGGCTTTAGACTTTTTTCTTGGCTGGTTGCAAAAGAGTGGAAATGTTGCTAGTAGAAATAGAAAAATGCTATTCATCATTAAAGTATTTGCAAACATAGTAACTTAAAAAGGCAGTATCACAACAAACATAGTAACTTAAAAAGGCAGTATCACAACAAACAACCCCATTTGTTAACTGGAATCACCTCTAGGTTCACACAAATATTTTTTACATGCCTTTTATTATACCTTTAGTTCACAGTCATGTGAAAACAAAACAAAACCTCCTTCATCTCCTCCTTCTGCTTAGCCTGCATAGCAAGTGGGCCAGCATAGTGTGACGTAACATGGACATATGGCCATTGTCTGTGTGCTGTATTCCAGAAGGTTGATTCATGCTCCCACAGGCTGCACCTGTAACACAACAGGGCTGAGTGGGGGGCATGTACAACATGACTGAACCAGAACTTGCAGCAAACTTGAAGAATGGTTTGCAATTGTGCAACAAACTTGTGAAGCCTGGCAAGTCTAGCAATAGCTTAGCAAGTCATTTTCAAACTTGCGGCTCAATCGCTTGCTATCTGGGGCACACAGCCTGTTGGTCTCCAGTAAGACCTTGACATAGGATTGGAGGCTTCATCCCTATCAAGACTCAATTTCCTCTGCTCATAATGACCATTATGGAGCCCCTCAATCAGCATCCTTGAGAACTCTGCGTGCCATGTACCTCTTTTCACACAGGGGCAGGGCCCAGTACTGTCAAAGTGCCTAGAGGTTTCAGGTGGAAGAGGCTAGGCCAAGAAGGAAAACCAAGTGGAAAAAAACATATAACACAGCTGTAGCAGAAAGCCCATTTACTTGCCATACTCTGATGCAGATGCGGGTCACTTTAACTCCATTTCTCATAACTTGTTGGGCTCCTGGACCTGGCTTCCTTTCCACATAAGCTCAGAGAGGCCACATCTGATGTGGCTGAGTTAGCTGGGCTAATGATCTGCAGTCAGGTGGGCGGCCCTCCACTATCAGAACCAGTATGTGGGCAGCTAGGTCAGAGTCTAATAACATACAGTTTCTCCTGAAGACCAAGCTACTGTGGCAAGCACCTCTACTATCTGATCATTCAGCCGATTACCAATTCTGGCTCATGTCACTTGTGGAGAGGCTAATTTCCTGACACCTTCTTTGTCTGAACAAAGTGAGTGATGCCACAGTTAAAGTGCCTTCTCGGTTTGTATATTATCATACCATCTTTCCGTAGTTTAAAGAGACAGCCTAATAAAAGTCATTGCTTGAAGAAGGAACCAATTAGCTGTTCCGAAACACGTCGCATGTTGATGACATCACTTCTGGTTTGCTGTCCACGCTGGTTGCTGGTTCCTTCCCGCTCATATCACTTCCTGGATTTGTGGCTTCCATCTGCAGGCCACTTCAGAATATGCTGCCATAGAATTACACCTCCAGATATCCCTGAGACTCCTTGGGACTACCAGAACGCCGGACCACCTGCTGTATTACTAATATGATGTGCTCCTACTCATCCACCCTTTTTTAAGTGTTCTTAACCCTTTTGGGAAATATAAAGTTTTACATCTGCTCTTAGAGGCACCTTTTTTTATTTTCTTTTAATAAATTGAATTTACAAATACATCCTTAACCTACCTCCAACTCAACATCTTTAGCAATTAAACCTTTTCTCTGCAGAAAACATACAATTTTTTGCCCTATGTTGAGCTGAAGACAACACCTAAACAAACTGGCTACATCTAATCTTTAGCTTAGCACCCTATTCTAATAAAGAGCAAAGGAGCAGGCTAACACCATGCTGGCCCTTGGAAAACCTGGCAGCAAATAGGATATTTAACATAAAATAGGATTTTATGTGCTGTTTACTATTTTTGCAGTTGTGATGGGAGCAGTATTGATATTTTTAATTATATCGCCCTTGTTCTTTAAAAAAAAAAATATTAATAAATTCAGTTTTCTTGAGGGTTTTTATTCAAGGGTATTCTCTCTAGACTGACCTAAATAGAAGAAGGCAGATTGTGTATGATTGTATCTTACCATTGGGAATGAACCACAGATCTGTGGCAGACTTACTGCTAGGGAATAAAACATGAATCACTGATGGTCTTTTCTAACAGGAACTGAATCTTAATCTAAAGCTGGATTGGCCCAGTAGTAGAATGAATCAGCTTCAAAACTATTATTACAAAAAACATGAATCACTCAGTCTAAAGACTTGGAGAAGGAAGTTTGAATTGACAAGCTTGGTGCTACATGGTATACAGTTGTGCTCATAAGTTTACATACCCTGGCAGAATTTATGATCTCTTGGCCATTTTTCAGAGAATATGAATGATAACACTAAAACTTTTCTTTCACTCATGGTTAGTGTTTGGCTAAAGCCATTTATTATCAATCAACTGTGTTTACTCTTTTTGAATCATAATGACAACAGAAACTACCCAAATTACCCTGATCAAAAGTTTACATACCATGGTGATTTTGGCCTGATAACATGTCTAGCGCACTCACCCCAGACTTTACCTGCTTTTTCTTTTACTTGGCTCCTCCGCAGGAAAGAATGAGGCACACCGCACCAGCAGCCCATACCCTCCTGGATGGGGAGGTTGAGCGGTGTTAGTTTTTCTCGGGCCTGCCTGCGGCTAGTGTTAGAATCCTCCCGAGCTGATCTCGTCTCTGCATTAGCCAGAGACAAGTCCTTAATTCTCCCCAGTAAAGTAACTGTCCACACCAACTGAAAGTCCAACCTTAGTATTTATTTCACCACGGATAACAAATAGTCTCTATGAGAGCAGACAGGTTGACACGAGACACAGGTCAGATAAGGTGGGAGGAGGTCCAGGCACAAACTCAATTTAGGCTTCTCTTACTGTTCTGCTTTCATTAACAGGCTTGGGCGCACGGTCTCTGCCACAGACCGGGTGAATATGAAAAGTCACTGCCACTGCACTGACTTGGTGAAGTTGTTCACTGCCACTGACCTAGTGAATAGGGCCTTGCCCTATTTGGTCACTGCCACTGACCTGGTGTGCGTAGAGTCACTGCCACTATGACCTACAGAACATGCACTTCCTTCTTGAAGAAACTTGGCCCTTGTTAAGGAGAAGAACATCCCTCCGGAGAGTTACCAGAGGCCCTCACTGTCACCACGACTCTGCGCTGGGTCTTCAGAAGGGGTCACCTCCCTGGCCTCCTCTATCCTGGATATGGGTCCATGCAAGGCGGCACCCTGGGAGCCCTCGATCCTGGGCAGAACCCAGACAAAGCCGCTGGGCTTCCAAACTAGTACCTCACCCCAGACTGAAGGTGTCTGGGGTGGAACAGGAACTCAGCCTCCGGGCCCAGGGCACCCGGAGACGACACACACACCACCCAGGCTGAAGGTGCCTGGGCGCGACCCCTCTGGAAGATGGCCGCGCCTTTTTATACCTTCTCCCAACAGGCACAGCAGGTTCTCCGCCCCACCGTAATACTGCCGAGAGGAGACAAAAAAGACAGCCCTGTATCAGCGGTTCAACCCCGGCCTACGGTAACAGCGCCACCTGTAGGCCACAGGGAACAGCACACCAATACCATCTCCCAGGGACAGAAATGGTCCAAGAAACCTGACAATTGGTGTATCTGAGCCATATTACTACTCAGATACTCCCCCTAAATATAGCACCCCGCTACACATCCCCCTCACTTGAATGACACTGGTCCCCAGTGTCTGGAACTAACCTATGCCTCTCAGGCCTGAGTCAGCATAAGCCCGATCCAGAGATGGACTACCAAAATAAATGGCAATTTTAAAAACTGTTTGTTGGACACAGTGAGGCATGCACATGGACACAGTGAGGCAAACTGAGGCACAGTAAGGCATGCAGATGGACACCCTAGGCTTATACTCGAGTCAATACGTTTTCCCAGTTTTTTGTGGTAAAAGTAGGTGCCTCGGCTTATATTCGGGTCAGCTTATACTCGAGTATATACGGTACTTTGATATGGAATTCCTGCTGTTACATTGGTCACAACCTGGCATGTGCTCTGGATTTTGCTGTTCATTTGCCACCTACAGCTTGCCTGTGCTATAACTATGGTAGGATTCTGCCAGATTGCCATGTTCCTTAAGCTCATCTTGTTTATTGTTCATTTGCCTGTTGACTTTAGTTTTTATTTGCTTGCAGGTCAGGTGTTGCCAGCAGAAAAAAACCTGAGGACTGCATTCTATGGAAGACTGATGGTGCCAGAAAAGTTTTAAAAAAGACCATACCATGTTCTTGTGACTTAGATGAATACATTAGCGATAAGCAACCATGGCAACATTTTGCTCAAATGTTTATTTAAAAAAAAATCTAAATTGAATAATGGGGAGACATTTCTGATGGTTACCTTTGGAGGGTTGCTAGACAATTTGTTGTCAACCAAGAGCCTTGAGCCTTATGCCAATGTACAAAAAAAATAGGTACGGGGAAGGCAGGGGCCACTTCACATAGCTTTGAGGGTAGCATGGGGACTGCACACATCCTTTAATGAAGTGTTAAGCCCTGTACACACGATCGGATAACCTATGGATTTTCGTCCGATGGATTTGTCCATCGGAAATCCGATGAAACTGTTTTTCATCAGTCTTGCCCACACACCATCAGTCAAAAAACCGACCGTTCCAAACGCGGTGACGTAAAACACTCCGATGAGCCGAGAAAAATGAAGTTTAATGTTTCTGAGCATGTGTCGGCTTGATTCTGAGCATGCGTGGGTTTTTTATCCGATGGACTTGCCCATAGACGATCGGAATTTGCTATCAGTTTTTTATCCATCGGCAAAAATTTAAAACATGTTCTATTTTTTGACACCGATGGAAAAAAGACCGATGGGGCCCATACACGATCGGTTTGTCCGATGAAAAAAATCCATCGGACTGTTTTCATCGGTTAAACCTATCGTGTGTACAGGGCTTTACTGAACCACCACTGTTTTCAGGAACAGAATACTTTGGTAGTGCATATTTATCTGTGGAATTTATTACTATTATATTTTTACATTTAGTTTTGCTTACAGGCATCAGCACCAGCAACCTAATTTAACCACTTCAGCCCTGGGAAGGTTTTACCCCATTAATGACCAGGCCATTTTTTGCGATATGGCACTGCGTTACTTTAACTCACAATTGAGTTGACAGCGTCTCCCCGCAGGGATGTAGTCCCAAGGGAGGGGGCGAGCACGCTGACTAACCCCCAGCCAGAACGGCTCGGATGATGGGGGCAAGCTTACTGAGGAGGAACAGGAAGTGAGAAATTCAGACAAAGAAAAATAAAATTTGGAAGGGAAATCGAAGGAAAAGGTAAGTGAACCAACAATGCACTAGCTTAAAGGAACCTATTTAGAAAATAAAAAACGAACCTTTACAACCCCTTTAATGTTAATTTAGATATTGTGTGTAGATAACGGAACTCCACATTTGTAATAGTGTTGTAACCCCCTTTTGGTGAAAACTGTAAACGAATGTATTGCATGTCATTTTACAGTTTTCACTGTGTTTAACCACTTAAGGACCCAGCCTCTTTCTGAGATTTGTTGTTTACAAGTTAAAAACAACTTTTTTTTTTAAAGAAAATTACTTAGAACCCCCAAACATTATAATTTTTTTTCTAATACCCAAGAGAATAAAATGGCGGTTGTTGCAATACTTTATGTCACACCGTATTTGCGCCGCAGTCTTACAAACAGACTTTTTGGGGAAAAAATACACTTTTTTGAATTAAAAACAGTAGAAGTAGCCCAATTTTTTTTATATTGTGAAAGATAATGTTACGCCGAGTAAATTGATACCCAATATGTCACACTTCAAATTTTGCACCCGCTTGTGGAATGGCGACAAATGTTTATCCTTAAAAATGTCCATAGGCGACGTTTAAAAAATTCTACAGGTTGCATGTTTTCAGTTACAGAGGAGGTCTAGTGCTAGAATTATTGCTCTCGCTCTACCGATCGCGGCGATACCTCACATGTGTGGTTTGAACACCGTTTTCATATGTGGGCGCTGCTCACGTATGCGTTTGCTTCTGCACGTGAGCTCAGTGGGACGGGGCGTGTTTAAATTTTTAATTTTTTTCTTATTTATTTTACCTTTTTATTTTTATTTTTTACACTGTTCTTTTAAAAAAAAATGTGCCACTTTTATTCCTATTACAAGGAATGTACATAGATAAAAAACCTTGTGACTTTACAACCCCTTTAACCACTTAAGCCCTGGACCATTTGGCTGGCCAAAGACCAGAGCACTTTTTGTGATTCGGCACTGCGTTGCTTTAACTGACAATTACGCGGCCGTGCGACGTGGCTCCCAAACAAAATTGACGTCCCTTTTTCCACACAAATAGAACTTTCTTTTGGTGGTATTTGATCACCTCTGCGGTTTTTATTTTTTGCACTATAAACAAAAATAGAGCGACAATTTCGAAAAAAAAGCAATATTTTTAACTTTTTGCTATAATAAATTTCCCCAAAAAATACATATACAATTTTATTTTTTCCTCAGTTTAGGCCGATACATATTATTCTATATATTTTTGGTAACAAAAATCGCAATAAGCGTTTATTGATTGGTTTGCGCAAAAGTGACAGCGCCTACAAAATAGGGGATGGATTTATGGCATTTTTATTAATATTTTATGTTTTACTAGTAATGGCGGCGATCAGCGATTTTTATTGTGACTGCGACATTATGGCGGACACATCGGACACTTTTGATGCCATTTTGGGACCATTGTCATTTATACAGCGATCAGTGCTATAAGAATGCACTGATTACTGTAAAAATTACACTGCCAGTGAAGGGGTTAACCAGTAGGGGCGCTGAAGGGGTTAAGTGTGTCCTAGGGATGTGCTCTAACTGTGGGGGGGGGGTGGGCAACGTGTGACACGACACTGATCACCGCTCCCGATCACAGGGAGCTGTGATCAGTGTCCTGTAACTAGGAAGAATGGGGAAATTCTTGTTTACATCAGCATTTCCCCATTCTTCCTCTCCGTGAGACGATTGCGGGCACCCCCGCGGACATCGAGTCCGCGGGACCCGCGGTCGGACTCACTGAGCTTGCGGCGCGTGCATGTACGCCCACAATGCCGCATCTTAAAGGGGACGTACCTGTACGTCTATCTGCCCAGCCGTGCCATTGTGTCGACGTATTTCGTTGTGCGCTGGTCGCCAAGTGGTTAAGTGTGCAGGGTGAAAAGTTGGCCAGTGACACAAGTTTGGCACCAGACCAAATGTGGGGACACAAACCTCAGTGAGGTGTCTCTGTAAATATTTAAAGCTTCAAAAACTGTGACAAAGATGTTTATAGAAGAGTGTACCTCACCAATGAAATCCACAGAACTCGAGCACAGTTCACTAAATAACCTTGACATTTCTCTCCCTATTAAATCAGCTTCCGCTGTCATCTCACTATCACCATTTCCACAACACTGACACCATGGCCTCCCCTCCTATAACTAATGGCTGGGAAAGAGTGTGCAGGGCATTCAAAATTCAATGACAGACATTTCTTTTTCTTTTTTTTTATTTATTTCTGGAAGTAGAGTGACATTTGTGTTCAGCCTGTATCCAAATCTCAACACAAGTAAATACTAATCTGTGACACCTGGTGACCTTAATATTCCACCTCTAAATATAATACTTATATAAAAGCAAAATGAAACAAACCACAATACAGGATATCATTTCTAAATTCTCATAAATGAAACTGACATTTTTTACAAACTGCCGTAATTTTTATTACGTAGATGTCATAGTGAGTGTACAGAAAAGTTTTTCGGTGTGTTAAGTTCAGTTATTGAAAATCACAAGGGAGTTTTAATAACCCGCTTCCTTTCTCTCTCGTCTCATTAATAAACTTCTAGAACCAGTGCATCAACTTTGGCAAGTGTTTTTGAATACTTTTAAGAAAATATTTTCCGGAGTTTGCAGCATGATGAATCATAATGATGTTATATTTCCTCTGAATTCCCCTGTTGGGTTAGGACTGGAATAAGAAATATATTATGATGGTTATCTTGTGATTACTCGCACATACCTACCTAATAATGAGATACATCAGTTTATTTTAGAATATTGTTTAGAATTGTATTTTAGAACTACAAATTTATTGCGCTGATGTAGGTAAATAATATTCAAATAAACTTAAAGCGGAGGTCCGCCAAATTTTTTTTTTTGAAAGTCAGCAGCTACAAATACTGCAGCTGCTGACTTTTAAAATAAGGACACTTACCTGTCCAGCGAGCCCGCGATGTCGGCACCCGAGGACGGCCCGGTTCTCGGATGCTGCCGCCGCTATCTTCAGTAAGGGAATCAGCTACTGGTCCTTGCTGTCTTCTGGGACCCGTGTTTCTCCCAGAAGACAGCGGGGGGGGGGGGGGCAGACGTGGTGTAGACTGCGGCAGATAATGTGGGGGTCTATGCCCGGAAGTGGGTGCAAATACCTCTTAGACAGGTATCTGCTCCCCCCTCCCCCCTGAAAGGTGCCAAATGTGACACCGGAGGGGGGGAGGAATCCGGAAAGCGGAGGTTCCATTTTTGTATGGAACTCCGGTTTAAATTCTATGTGCTCCCCGATGTTTATGCTGCCTGTCTACATCAGTATATTAATATATTAATATAAACTGTCAGCGAAATCAGGCTGTACGCAGAGCACACAGACAGATATTGTGTCTCTAATAGTAACACATTTCGTCTCAATGATATAATGCATCTTAAGCTAAAATTCTCTCACCTTCCATTCGATTCCCATTTATTCAAATCAAGAAGCATCACCAAACTGTTAGGTTCATCTCAGCATCTCAGCAAACACTGCCCAGGAGCCACCTCTCTCGATCTTTTATTAAAATCCCAGCCGGAAGTGATGTCACAGCATGTGACCTCCTCCATAGGAAGTGAGCTCACAGGGTGTGAGCTCCACCCAGCAGATGACCATATAAGGATATGTTAAATACAGCTAATACAATACATGAATACAACAAAAGAACCAATCACAGACATGTATACATTCAAATAGATTAGCAGTGACGTGCACTGTTTCCAATGACGGGAACCATACAAAAGCTATGGCTCAATGGGCCACAATTGTCGTATAGTTATGCTACAGTTCTCGTGGACGCAGATCTGTCCACTCGGAGTCATTTAATGCCAACGCCAAGATGTGGCCAGTCCCTCGGCAAGGCATAAAACACACATCCCTAAAAGAGCAAACATCGCTGTGTCCACAGGAAGATTTTCACGCCACCGGTCTTCCACCAATGTCTGTATGTGCGAATACGCTCACATGAGCACATTACAGCAAAACCGACACTGGCGGACATCTGACAACATACATTAATAAAATTTTACACAACAATACAGTACACGATATTACCAAAAGTATTGGTACACCTGTCTTTACATGCACATGAACTTTAATGGCATCCCAGTCTTGTGTGATATCGGATTATCCGATCGTGTGTACAGAAGTTCATCAGACAAAATTTCCAAAGTACAAACACGCATGCTCAGAAGCAATGCTAACCATAACACAACATTAGCAGAAGTTGCCCAAAGAGTGGCACTAAAGAGCTGAAAAACCACATAGTTTCGTGTTTGTTGGCAGACAATTCTTTGCCGTTTGTATACAAGACAAGTCATGGCCAACGCCCTTCGGACAAAATTCCTACGCTTTGTCCGCAGAAAATCCGATCGTGTGTACCAGGCTTAATTCATCCCAAAGGTGTTCTATTGGGTTGAGATCAGGCCAGTCAAGTTCCTCCACCCTAAACTCGCTCATCCATGTCTTTATAGACCTTGCTTTGTGCACTGATCCAAATCAAGATATTAAAAGAAACAATATGAACAGCTGGGTAGTGAAGCAGAACGCCTAGTAAAAAAATAGAATAAAAAAAAATACATATCTGGAATACATAACCCTGAACGGTTTTACCTGCCAAGATACTGCTGATTGAGTTCAGGAACACGTTTGATTCATGTGCCCCTTCCACTATGTACAGCCAGATGGTGACAGACAACACTATTTGGTCACTAGTCACTGCAGCTCTTCCTCCAGCCTGCTCATTGAACTGTGACTGTCCATCACCACCCCAGAGAGGGGTGCAAAGTACACTATATTACCAAAAGTATTGGGACACCTGCCTTTACACGCCCAGGAACTTTATTGGCACCCCAGTCTTCGTCCATAGGGTTCAATATTGAGTTGGCCTACCCTTTGCAGCTATAACAGCTTCAACTCTTCTACGAAGTCTGTCCACAAGGTTTAGGAGTGTGTCTATGGGAATGTTTAACCATTCTTCCAGAAGTCAGGCACTGATGTGGACAAGAAGGCCTGGCTCGCAGTCTCCACTCTAATTCATCCCAAAAGGTGTTCTATCGTGTTAAGGTCAGGACTCTGTGCAGGCCAGTCAAGTTCCTCCACCCAAAACTCACTCATCCATGTCTTTATGGACCTTGCCTTGTGTACTGGTGCACAGTCATGTTGGAACACGAAGGGGCCATCCCCAAACTGTTCCGACCAATTTGGGAGAATGAAATTGTCCAAAATGTCTTGGTATGCTGATGCCTTAAGAGTTCCCTTCTCTGGAACTAAGGGGCCAAACTCAACCCATTAAAAACAACCCTACACCATAATCCCCCCTTGACTGACCTGCACAGAGTCCTGATCCCAACCTGATAGAACACCTTTGGGGTTAATCAGAGCAGAGACTGCGAGAGCCAGGCTTTCTCAGCCAACATCAGTGCCTGACCTCACAAATGAGCTTCTGGAAGAATGATTAAACGTTCCCATAGAAACAATCCTTAACCTTGTGGACAGCCTTCCCAGAAGAGTTGAAGCTGCTATAGCTGCATAGGGTGGGCCAACTCAATATCAAACCCTTCGGACTAAGACTGGGATGGCATTAAAGTTAATGTGCGTGTAAAGGCAGGCGTCCCAATACTTTTGGTAACATAGTGTGTATATAAATAAATATATATATATATATATATTTACACACACAGCAGGTAAAATAAGTATTGAACACGTCACAATTTTTATGGCTAAATATATTTCTAAAGGTGCTATTGGCATGAAATTTTCACCACATGAAACAACCCATGCAATCCAAACATACAAAGAAACCAAAATAAATAAGTTTAGAAATTAAGTTATGTGTAATAAAATGGAATGACACAGGGAAAAGGTACTGAACACGCTAACTGAAATGTATTTAATACTTCATACAAAATCCTTTGTTGGTAATGACAGCTTCAAGATGGCTCCTGTATGGAGAAACTAGTCACATGCATTGCTCAGGTGTGATTTTGGCCCATTATTCTACACAAACAATCTTCAAATCTTGAAGGTTCCGTGGGCCTCTTCTTATGCCGTGTACACACGACTGTTTTTAATGTCATGGAAAAAAGCGAAGTTTTTTTCTCAAGCCTGCCTTGCCTACACACTATCGTGAAAGAAAATGCTTGAGAAAAGCGCAGTGACGTACAAAATGTACGACAACACGTACGACGGCACTATAAAGGGGAAGTTCCAATCGGATGGCGGCACCCTTTGGGCTGCTTTTGCTGATTTAGTGTTACCTCGTGTTAGTAAAAGTTTGGTGAGAGACGATTCGCGCTTTTCAGCCTCTGTGCTTTTCAGTCCGTTACAGCGTGACAAATGTGCTATCTCCATTGCGAACGCTAGTTTTACCAGAACGAGCGCTCCCGTCTCATAACTTGCTCGAAAAACGATGACGTGAAAAACAACGAGAAAAAATAGAGCAGGTTCTAAATTTTTAATGGGCATTTTTCTCGTCGAGAAAAATGCTCTGAAGCATACACACGACCGTTTTTCACGACCAATTAAAAAAATGGCATGTTTCTCGTCATGAAAAACGGTCGCGGCATAAGATTTTCTATTGGATTTAAGTCAGGTGATTGGCTTGGCCATTCTAGAAGCTTTTCTTTCTTTGAAACCAATTGAGAGTTTCCTTGGCTTTGTGTTTGGGATCATTGTCTTGCTGAAATGTTCACCCTCGTTTCACCTTCATCATCCTGATAGATGGCAGCTTTTATTAAGAATGTCTTCTTGGTATGTTTTTCTATTCATCCTTCCTTTAACCAACTCAATACTGGGCACTTTCGCCCCCTTTATTCCCAGATCAATTTTCAGCTTTCAGTGCTCTCGCACTTTCAATCACAATTGCGCGGTCATGCAACGCTGTACCCAAATGAATTTTTTATCCTTTTGTTCACACACATAGAGCTTTCTTTTGGTGGTATTTATTCACGACTCAGTTTTTTATTTTTTGCGATATAAACGAAAAAAGAGTGGAAATTTGGGAAAAAAACAATATATTTTCTTCTTTCTATTTTAAAAGAAATCCAATAAAATCAAATTTTGTCATAAATTTAAGCCAAAATGTATTCTGTTACATGTCTTTGATAAAAAAAATCCCGTTAAGTGTATAATTATTGGTTTGTGTGATCACGGATAGATGTACGCAAATGATCATGTACAGATGTGCGCAGGTGATCACGGACATATGTGTGCAGATGATCATTGAGACATGTGATTTTACTGTTACATATGTGGGGGACAGGTGTTTTTACTGTGTGGGGACGTGTGTGGGGACATGTGTTTTGGGGACACTATTTTGGGGACTTGTGTGTTTTTTTGCATTTTTTTTTCGCTCGGGCTGCTGCTGGGGTAACATAGGCTCTCCTGAGAGGGAGAGCGTCCCCAGTCAGCTCCTGCGGGGGATTCCTCCCCCCTCCCTCTGCTCGCTGACACTGCATAATGCGAGCGCTCACACAACCACAGCCGCCCAATCTGCTCATTTCCCTGCATCCTCATTGGCACGGAGAAGAGCGAGTTGCAGGAAGGACTCCACGAGCACTGTGGGAGGGGGGGAGGGGGGCCCAAGCCTTCATCTCAGTTACTGAAAAAACAGACTGATTTCTCCCGTCCTTAGGACAGGAGAACCAGCCTGTAAATTCCGAGAGTGGTGACTGCAAGCTGAGCCGAGTGTGAGTCTATGACACTCTTTCACAGCCCAGCGAGTCCAGCCACCCCCCCTCACTCTCCTCACATACGAGCAGCGAGGAATACAGCTCCTCCTCCTCTTTCCAGTCCCGCCCACACTATCCCAGGGTGCTGTATCTGAAGAGAGGGGATGTGTGGGCGGGAAATATGAAAATCAGCAGCATTCCTGGCTGTGTGTGAATGATGCCTGAGATTCTACCCTTGGGTAAGTGTGTGCACTGCAGTACACTGTAATCACTGAACTGCATTATCTCCATCCCTTCTCTCCCCCATCTGTCTCCCTCCCCCTCTCCTGTTCTTTCAAGACATTCACAATTTACTTTCACTTTCAGTTAGGCAGGTAATATACGGTGCAAATTTCTTTCCTGCATCCACAGATTGCAGGAAAGAAACTTGCATGATTCCCCCATCGAAACAGACAGTGCTGACAGGGGAATATCCCTCCTGCCCAGCAATTGTATTCTCCCAACAAACAGTGATTATCACTTGTGGCTATAGCAACCACTAGTGATAATCATAAGAGAATCTGCTCATTAATGGTTCAAATCTCAGCCAGTTCCTGCTGAACCAGCTGAGATTTAAACTGTCTATGGCTGGTCTTGGCTCTTAGGCAGCCCATACATTGACCACTTTTTTTCATTCAACTATTAAGTTGAATGAAAAAAAAAGGAAATTATCCAATTCCCCCATCTACACATTATAGGTGGATGGGGGAATGTTCCCAGTGTGGACCAGTGCTGGAACAACCAGAGTTGCTGTCCTGTCCCGGCTATTCACAGCGCTGGTCTCTGTCTCCATGGTAGCGGCGGCAGCACATTGGAACCCAGTGCTGGTTACTTTATGGGGCTGATGTACAGGAGGGCCAGCACAATTTGTTGTTAGAGATGGGCTGGGCATGTTCAAAATTCCACATGCCAGTGCCTGCCAGGAAGCCCACACTGCACAGCGCTAATCACAGGCAGTGAGACATTTCCCGGTCCGCAGCTGCACAGATCAGGAAATGTCTCACTGGCTGTGATTAGCACTGTGGAGTGTCGGCTTCCTGGGGGGATCGGGCATGTGGGATTTCAAACACACCCGAGCCCATCTCTATTGGTTGTAGGCAGTTGAGCTCCCTGCAGGTTGCTTAGCAGCAGTGGAGCCTTCTCTGACATGCTGATCGTGATGCAATCCAGGTGATGCTCCTAGTCAAATCCTAGTGTTAAATATCAGTGATTTTATTGATCAAGGCCCACACTTTACAGGTATAGAGCCCACATGGCTGCTGAACATACGGTTGATTATATATATGTGGTTGTACTCTTAATTCTAATAAATACTGTGTTTATTAGATCTGACTGGGAGCATCACTAGGATCACATCCCGACCAGCATGTCAACAGAGAAGGTTATACAGCATTACTGCTGCTAGGTGACCAGCTGGGGGCTCGGCTCTCTATAACCAATAGGGCCAGCCTTCCCCTACATGCACCCATAATGTCACCAACACAAAGTCCTAATAGACTGCCGCCGGTGCCAAGGAGACAGATGCCAGACCAGCTCTGTCAATAACAGGACAGCTGGGGAACCCCACAGTGGCAGAACACCAGGGCCCGGTGGCAAGACAACCTTTGCAACCCTGATAGTTTTCCCACTGCTTTGGACCCTTATATTTTCTTGGTGTGCTGGTGACATATATCTCTTGTTTTATGCCACCCTAGTGGGGCCCCAGTATAGTAGGAAGGGAGCTCACTGCAGAACATGTGAAAGGGTCCGTTGTGGGATCGTAGTAAAGGGCCCCAGGATATATATATATAATTGCATTTTATAGTTGGCCCCCCTACTTTTGTCCCTGTCCCCCCATGTGCCCCCCCTAAATATGAAAGCTGGAGACGCCACTGGTCCTTAGACAGTTCTCTTCTCTTTCTGTTGTCAATGCTTAGTGTGGCACACACAGACACACAATGCAAAGACTAAGTGAACTTCTCTCCTTTTTATCTGCTTTCAGGTGTGATTTTTATATTGCCCACACCTGTTACTTGCCCCAGGTGAGTTTAAAGGAGCATCACATGCTTGAAACAATCTTATTTATCCATTCTGTGAGAAATACTTGATTTTCTGGAAACATTTCTGGGGTGCCAACAATTTCGGCCATGACTGTATATATATATATTAAAACAGAACCAATAAGAGAGGTGGAGCAATGCATTTTTATTTATTTTTTACTTTTTGGACAACTTTTCAAAAACTTTGGAACTTAACTGAAGCCCATTTTATAGAGGACCGTTCAGCAACTTTGCAGGTCTGTATTAATACATTCCTTAGGTGGCACAACATACTGCAACAGTATAATTAACATAATCATGTATTGTTCTTGCGTTCCAGTCAAATGACTTTGCCTGTTCTGTAGTGAAGTCATAAATCTCCAGAAATCAGGAGGAAGCATTCAGTCCCCTTCATTTCAATGATTTGAGTTCAAACGTTAAGTCACTAGCTGAGAACAGGGGTTGATCTGTGTCAATCATTCGTGAACATTGCCAAGAACTGCACAGACACAAGGTTCTATATTGTTGTGTCATTTGTGAGATCACATCTAGGTGTATAAAGTGGATGCAAAACATAAATAATGTGATTGTGTTGGAAACCTTGTGCTATGAAAAAAGTGCTAAATTGAATTAAATTTAAAGCTGCTCCCCTAAAAGTGCAAAGTGCTAATGTAGATGTTAGAGTGATTAAGGGGTAGGGGGCGCTAATGAAAAGCTAACCAAATTATTAGATGCCATTTCTGGCATCGTTTTTATAAAAAAAATAAAAAATAAACTGTATTATGCTATGGTCCCGCTTTACGTTTGTTTTATAACGGTATACCTATGGTGGAGAGGAGGATCTTAAAGGTTTTCAGCTACAGCTCCATTGGCAGACCAGCAAGCCCACAGATATTTATGACACACAGCCTGTTATAACCTTCTTTTTAACTAAAGAGGTCATGTCCATTTGATGAGTAGGTAATTTACTCACAATCCATCGGGTGACATTCACAAGATTTGCCTTGGTGACGGTGTATGGATAAGATTCACAGCACTGAAAAAAATGATTGATGGACTTTGGATTAATTGATTATTTGACATATGAATTTATCACCAATATTATGAATTATTATTTTTCATTTTATATTATTAGCTCGATGCACTTTAATATATCTTGATTTATCACCAATGTATATTATCAAATAATTTGGTTAGCTTTTCATTAGAGCCCCCTACCCCTTAATTACTCAAACCATAGATAATGCCTAAACAAAGATGGTTCCATTTCCTGCAGAGAAAAGCAGATTAAGGTTTTGTCAAAAGAAGTAAGTGCGGTGAGGTCTGTGAGAGATAATAAACACACCTAAAGTGGTCCTAAAGGCAGAAGTTTTTTTTTACCTTAATGCATTCTATATATTAAGATAAAAAACTTTCTGGCTGCAGCTCTTGTCCCCCCTCCCCAGCCCCCCTTATACTTACCTGAGCCCCATCTTGATCCAGCGATGTGTATGAGAGCAGCAGCTCTCATGAGTCTCTCTCTCTCTCCTTATTGGCTCACACAGCAGCAGGAGCAGTTGTCTGTCACAGCCAGTAAGCCAATGGGGAAAGAGTGGGGGTGGGGCCGAGCCAAGCTTCGTGTATGAATGGACAATGTCCATTCACAGGAGCGTGACTCGGGAACAAGTCTGCTCAAGTGCCCCCAAGAGGCTTGCTATTTGGAGCATTTGGCAGGGGGAGGAGCCAGGACCACCGACTGGAGACCCCAAAAAAAAAAAAATGATCGGGCTGCTCTGTGCAAAACCATTACACAGAGCAGGTAAGTATAGCATGTTTGTTATTTTTTAAATTACAACCTTTAGAATCACTTTAGGTGTTATACTTACACATATCTCAGCATACTGCAATTAGCACGAAATTATATATCTGATGCTAAGTCCAAACTCTGATAAGCAGTATGTGAATAATTGTACATGTATCATTTCCCCTTTTGTATATATTGTTTGTTGTAAAATATTACCTAAACATCAGTGGAAGTAATGACATGACCTCTGCATTGTAGCTGTGAGGAACTTACCAGCCTACCCATGATCACGCATGAAAAGTGCTCCTTCGGCAATGGTGCAATCTTGTTCTGTGCACCATGAGACAGGCTCATGGTCTACAGAAAGAATTTTGAAATGACACATGGACCAGGGACGTGTGGCGAGGTTAGTGGCTGGTGAGGCACTGGCTAGTATCAGAGCCAGATACACACAGGTTACATACGCCGCGATCGTTAGAGCGAGAGCAATAATTCTAGCACTAGACCTCCTCTGTAACTCTAAACATGTAACCTGAAAAAAAAATTAAAGCGTCACCTATGGAGATTTATAAGTACTGAATTTTGGCGCCATTCCACAAGTGTGCGCAATTTTAAAGTGTGACATGTTAGGTATCTATTTACTTGGTGTAACATCATCTTTTACATTATACCAAACATCGGCTAACGTTAGTGTTTTTTTTTTTTTATTATTATTCATGAAATTGTTTTTTTTTTCAAAAAAATACACATTTTAAAAAATTTCGGTGCAAATACCGTGTGACATAAAAAGTGGCACAGACCACCATTTTATTCCCTAGGGTGTCTGCTAAAACAATATATATATAATGTTTGGGGGTTCTGAGTAATTTCCTAGCAAAAAAATTATGACTTTTACATGTAGGAGAGAAGTGTCAGAATTGGCCTGGGTGGCAAGGGGTTAATTACCATAAGTAAGTAATATATAAATAATTATTATCTATTATTTTTAAGGTAATTTACTATATTTTCAAAAGCTGTACTCAAGCAGGTGGCTTAACAGACAAATTACTGAAGTTTGAAGTTATAACTTCCAACCAGTAATTTCACAGTAAATAGATAAATAATAAATGATTATGTTATAACATATAGCATATAAATATATCATTTAGCTTGAATATAACAGTGCCTTTTCAACAGAATCAGTTTCTCCCTCTTCTGTGTGAGAAAAATATGGGATTATAGCTAAATCTTATATATTGATAACCTCAGTTTAAGAGGGCTGCTTGTTTGTTTTGGGCCTTGTAATGCACCGCTATCAACCCCTGGCAATCAGCTCCAACCTCTCTTGGCACAGCTAGGAAAGGGGGAAGGATGGTATAACTGTAATATATCTATACTGTTATATAGCACAACCTCTTTGTATCCCAGCGCAGTAATTGACACTGACAACCAAATTACTTAACTATAACTTTTTACTATTGGTAAAAGTATAAAAGGTAATTTGTATACAATATCTCATGCAGATCCCTGCAATATAGGTGTACACATTAAAAGGGTATAACATTCAGCAATGCAATGATAATATAATAACCCCGCTACAGCTATCCTCCCTCGTGAGCAAAAAATGGCGCCCAGCAATGTCCTATACTACCCAGTCAGGCCTGACTATAACTTGGGGTATAGTTTATGGAAGAATCTTCGCTAGCAACTTTCGGTGGTGCACATAAAGAACAAACTGTAATCCAAAGGGGTAGTGAAGATCACTAACTTGGTAAAGCTGGAGAGACTAACAAACTCAGTTCAGCAAACAGTCTCTCTAGAATATGACTAATCACTGATGGGCCTAGGCAAAGTTAGTAGGCAACAAAGTTAATTAGATGCGATTATGAGCTGGCACTCTCTCACCAGACCGGACCGACTCCTGTCCGGTACCTCCGCTACTGTGAGTCGCTTCACAGTGCCCACGATGCGCTGGGTCTTCGGTCCTCCAGAAGATGGTGGCACTTCAGGTGGATCGGACGCTCCGCAGGTGGAGCGGAAGGGCTCTCTGGAACAACTGCAAGGCCCAGGCTTCAGGCCTTGCACG
Source organism: Rana muscosa (assembly GCA_029206835.1). Classification (NCBI taxonomy): domain Eukaryota; kingdom Metazoa; phylum Chordata; class Amphibia; order Anura; family Ranidae; genus Rana; species Rana muscosa. Next base: position 175,795,983 of record CM055124.1, read on the forward strand.
CGCAGCAGGTGAGTGCAGGGATCCTCTTGCAGGGAGGGCGGCGTCCAAAGAAAAGAGAGAGGCTCCTCCTTCCCCTTTTAAAGTCCACCCCAGCAGTCCTTACGCGGGGAATTGCACCCTGGGTGCTGCAAAGCATGCTGGGAACTCATAGTCTATGGGTAGGAAACGATACCCCGCTACACTTATACACATAAACAAGTTTTTCCTTGTAGATAAGAAGGCTGGACTGGAAGGGAGTTTTTGTTTTTTAGACACATGCCCCTTCTATGACACTGCAGTGAGAGGCGTGCCTCCACTGCAGCATTTTTATTGGACAGCTGGGACCAATGGTACTTTACCATTGGTCCAAGTCTCCAAGCTGTTCATTGAGCTCAGTGCCTCTAAAAAGTAGTGAGAGGCACTGTGAGCTCAACCTCTCAGTCTGCTGCAAACGGAGTGTATCAGCTTGTATTTAAAGTGCCCGCTCTGTATTTAGCTTCTGACAGGCTGTGCAAGAACAATAGATTGTAGGAGCCCCAAATGTTTACCAGTGGTGGGGTAGGCTACATACCCCCAAAAATGGGGTCTCTGTGACCCCAGGTCTCCGAGCTACGACCCTCGAAGCTCGTTTTTTTTATTTTTATATTCATGGCAGGTGAGGCCCTGCTTCACCTGCCTCCCCTGACTGCATGTCACTGACATGGAGGCCCCATATAATAACTACAGGACTAACAGAATATATTTATTAATTATATGCATAACCCACATTTCCTGTTACAATTAGATCATTATGCCTGGGTTCACACTATTGCATGTAATTCACACCGCATTGCTGTGCAAACCACATGCAATGTCTGTGCAATTCAGCCATACAGTTTGTATACATACATACAGAATTCGAGCCCTGTGTCATGAACGTGCATGCGTCACGCGACTCCGGCTAATCACAGAGCGGGAGTCCGCGGCCCCCGGAAGGAAGAGGGGCAAAGATGGATGCGGCCATCAGCGGGGACAGCTCGGGCTTCATTTGCAGTTAAGTGACACATAATGGGCTAGTGTGCAATGCATACTAGCCCATTATGCTTTTACTTTGCAGGGGAAAAAAGAGGAAGTAAAACACATCAGGGTTTACTTCCTCTTTAAGCTGTTTAACCACTTCCCGCCCAGTCAATAGCATATTGACGTCCGGGAAGTGGTTCTGTTATCCACACTGGACGTCATATGACGTCCTGCGGGATAACAGCCGCCGTGCGCCCGGGGGGGCGCGCATCGCGGCGATCGGTGGAGCTGTGGGTCAGTCTGACCCACTGCTACACTGATCTCGGTAAAAAGCCTCCGTCGGAGGCTTTTTACCATGTGATCAGCCGTGTCCAATCACGGCTGATCAGGAAGTAAACAGGAAGAGCCGTTGATCGGCTCTTCCTCACTCGCGTCTGACAGACGCGAGTAGAGGAGAGCCGATCGGCGGCTCTCCTGACAGGGGGGGGTTCGTGCTGATTGTTTATCAGCGCAGCCCCCCCTCGGATACCCACACTGGACCACCAGGGAAGCCCCCAAGGACCACCAGGGAAGCCCTAAGCATGTGGATGGCCCCCATGGCCATCCACATGTAGTAAAAAAAATATGTAAAAAAAAACATAAAAAAATATGCCAATCAGTGCCCACACATGGGCACTGACTGGCACAATCATGCCAAGAAAATAATGTGTGGTGGCTGGCATTGCTAGGCAGCAGTGTCACCAGTGCCACCTACTAGTGTCCATCAGTGCCACCTATCAGTGCCAATCCATGCCCATCTGTGCCCATAAGTGCCCACCTATCAGTGCCCGTCCGTGCCACCTATCAGTGCCACCCATAAGTGCCCATCAGTGCCGCCTAAAAGTGCCCATTAGTGCCGCCTATGAGTGCCCATCAGTGCCGCCTATGAGTGCCAATCAGTGCCGCCTATGAGTGCCAATCAGTGCCACCTTTGAGTGCCCATCAGTGCCGCATACCAGTGCCACATATCAGTGCCCATCAGTGCCGCCTATCAGTGCCCATCATCAGTGCCCATCAGTGCCACCTCATCAGTGCCACCTCATTGGTGCCACCTCATCGGTGCCCATCAGTGTCGCCTTATCAGTGCCCTTCAGTGCCGCCTTATCAGTGCCCGTCATTGAAGTAGAAAAGGTACTTATTTACAAAAAAAATTAACAGAAACAAAGAAAAACATAGTTTTTTTAAAAAAATTCGCTCTTTTTTTATTTGTTGCGCAAAAAATAAAAATCGCAGAGGCGATCAAATACCACCGAAAGAGAGCTCTATTTGTGGGAACAAAATGATAAAAAATTTGTTTGGGTACAGTGTAGCACAACCGCGCAATTGTCATTCAAATTGCGACAGCGCTGAAAGCTCAAAATTGGCTTGGGCAGGAAGCTGTATAGGTGCATGGTATTGAAGTGGTTAAAGTTCACACGTTCATATCATACTATCGCACATCTGCTGTTCTGCCTTATGCAGATACGGGAGACAGGCTTGCTATTAGTAAGATGTGGTATTGGAAGGTGCCCAATAGTTGCAAAACTTACGTGGCTTTTTAGTCTATGTGACTAGAGTGATTTAATAACTTCTGAACTAACAAAAAAGATGCTTTCAATGTCAAGAAAGATTTACTGCATATTACTCAATTGTCCTTGCTATATTAGTCTCACTCTGGCGTGTATTCATTAATTTATTTTTTTAAGGTTTCGCTTTGAACAAATTCTGCATCAAATTGCCCACATCAATCAATCCGGACTTTAATTAATGTGCTTCTGCAATTCACTGGCGTTTAATGTAAGACACTCTTCTAAGCCCTAGTTGTTACAATGACAATGCATTCTACTAAAAGGTTTCATAATTTTTGTAGGCTGTTCCAGATGAACATATAGTCATTTCTAGGCAGGCAGTTGGCTGTACAAGTAAACATATCCTTCCCAGAATTAAAGAGAATATTCTATCCGGTTTCCATGAGTTACTAATGAAATAAGTCGAATGCCTTGTACACACGACCGGTTTTCCTGACGAGAAAACTGCCATTTTTTATATTGGTCGTGAAAACCGGTCGTGTGTATGCTCCCTAGCTGTTTTCTCGACAAAAAAACTGCCTGCAAAAAAATTAAAACCAGCTCTCTTTTTTCTTGTTGTGCTTCGCGTCAGTCTTTTTCTCGTCGCGAAAAACGGTCATGTGTATGCTTTTCCGAGGGGAAAAAAACGTGCATGCTCAGAATCAAGCATGAGATGGGAGCGCTCGTTCTGGTAAAACTAGCGTTCATAATGGAGATAGCACATTCATGTAAAGGACTGAAAAGCACAAGGCTGAAAAGCGCGAATCGGCTCTCACCCAAACTTTTACTAACACGAGGATCAGCAAAAGTAGCCCAAAGGGTGGAGCCATTTGAATGGAACTTCCCCTTTATTGTGTTGTCATACGTGTTGTACGTCACCGCGCTTTGGTCGAGCGTTTTTTTGTCTGAACGTGTGTGCGCAAGGCAGGCTTGAGAGGAATCACGTCGGGAAAAACGTCGGTTTTTGGCATGTCAGGAAAACCGGTCGTGTGTACGAGGCATAATATGTAGTCACATTATACCACAAGGTCGAGCCCATTGGGGTGATTGGACAAAACCAACCTTTTTGCTGTATTGCAATGGGTGGGGGTTCACATGCTGGGAGTGAAAATAGACCTGGTGGTCTTTTAACTATGCTTTGAGCATGACCAGTGTTATCACTTGTATGCATGTCAAAAATTGAAAGCTAACCTTGCTTGCATGACAAAAAGGTCCAATTATCCAATGCAAGTACATATGCTGCAATGTTCTTACATATATATATATATATATATATATATATATATATATATATATATATATGTAATGGATTTTATTGCCATATGCACAAAAAATACAGTTTACACACTTTAGAAACATAGAGCTGAATATATATTTATATATTCTTCAATACAGGACAAGTATTCCATTCAAATACCATCAAATATCGGCACATGTACATACAGCATTCTGTTACATAGTTACATAGGTTAAGGTTTCATAGTTTACATATAGTTACAGAGTTGGTGAGGTTGAATAAAGGCAACAGTCCATCCAGTGCAGCCTGTGTTGGTGTGTGTGTGTGTGTGTGTGTGTAGAATTTTTTTTTTTTCCCCCATATCTCCGTATATTGTTTTTACTAAGATGTACGTCCAAGAGTCTTTTAAAGCTATCCATACTTCCTGCTGACACCACCGATTGTGGAAGAGAGTTCCACATCCTTACCGCCCTGACAGTGAAAAACCCCCTACGCAGCTTAAGGTTAAACCGTTTCTCTTCCAGTCTCATCGTTTGGCCCCGCGTTCTCTTATGCGGCGTACACACGATCGTTTTTCATGCCGTTAAAAATGCCATTTTTAAAAATGGCCATTAAAACCGATCGTGTGTATGCTCCAGAGCATTTTTAACGGCGTGAAAAACGGCCATTAAAAATTTCGAACATGCTCTATTTTTTCACGTAGTTTTTCATGTTGTTTTTTTTAACGACGTGAAAAACGATAGTATGTATGCTTTTATGAGGGGAAAAAAAAATGTGCATGCTCAGAATCAAGTATGAGACGGGAACACTCGTTCTGGTAAAACTAGCGTTCGTAATGGAGATAGCACATTCGTCACGCTGTAACGGACTGAAAAGCACGAGGCTGAAAAGCACGAATCGCCGCTCAACAAAGTTTACTAACATAAAGGGTGGTGCCATTCGAACGGAACTTCCCCTTTATAGTGCCGTCGTACGTGTTGTACGTCACTGCGCTTTGCTTGAACGTTTTTTAAAATGATCGTGTGTACGCAAGACAGGCTTGAGAGGAAACATGAAAAAAAACTACGAGAAAAACGTCGGTTTAAAAAATGGCATGAAAAACGATCGTGTGTACGCCGCATAACACTCCGTGGGACTGAAAAGTTTCATACATACGCTGGGATCACCATTGAGATTTTTGTATATTGATATCATATCTCCTCTCAAGCGTCTCTTCTCCAATGAGAATAAATTTAGCGCTTGTAGTCGTTCCTCATAATTAAGGTCCTCCAGTCCCCATATTAATTTAGTTGCCCTTCTCTGGACTCTCTCCAATTCCAACACATCCTTCCTGAGGATTGGTGACCAGAACTGGATGGAATACTCCAGATACGGCCGAACCAGAGTTTTAGAAAATGGCATGATTATCGTTTTATCTCTGAAGTTAATTGCCTTTTTAATGCATGCTAATATTCTGCCTGCTTTGGTAGCTGCAGCTTGACACTGCATGCTATTGCTCAGTTTGTCTTCTACTAGAGCCCCCAGATCCTTCTACATCCTGGAATCCCCTAGAGCACAGGAGTCAAACACAAGGCCCGCAGGCCGAATCCGGCCCTCCAGGCCATTTCATGTGGCCCTCGCACCTCTCCTGCAGCTGCAGGAGAGCTCCAGCCCTCCTCTGGTCCTCCTCCAGACCCCTACTTTCTGCTTTCAAGCAATGCATCCAGCTTCTTCCCCTAGCAGCATAAGGAAAGGGGGTGCACTGTGATGGAAGGGAGAGTAGGGGACTCAACTTCTGAGGGTGGGATGGCTCTTGACATCTAATGTAAGGGGAGGGGATGCGCTGGACATCTAATCTTACAGCTACAACCGACCCTTTTGAGGACAATCATAATGCTGATGCGGCCCACGATGAAATTGAGTTTGACACCCCTGCCCTAGAGGTTCTCTCACCCTCCCCCCCCAATGAGTAACTTGCTATCTTTGTTAAGAAACAAACAAAAGAAATAAACCTATACACTTCCAACCAAAAAGTAGCACCAGGAAAACAAACCAGAAAAAAGAAAGAAAGAAAAAAGGGGGAAAAAAAACAAACTTTTTGGAGTGAGCCACTAGCTCCTACCTTATATCATACAATTTGTGGTAGACTCTAATGAGCCATAATGCTACATCAATGTAATATATACAATAGATTGGTAATACAAAAATATCTGACATATTATCCCTTCTCTTCTGTTAGAAGCAATCTGCCACCGTATTATGGACTCCACCCATCTAGCCCAAATTCTGGTACATTTTTTAGGATATCCTCTAGCTTCATATGTCAACCTCTATAAGGTGACATTAGAATTGACCAAAGATTTACAGACTCTGATAGAGAAATGCCGCGTACACACGGTCGCACAATAGCCTGACCAAAATCAATCCATCGGAGTAAAAGCAAACATGTTCCCTATGTAAACTCCGATTGAAAAAGTCCGATGGGGCATACACACTGTCGGAAAATCCGATGAAAAGCTCCCATCCGACTTTTTCCATCGGAAATTCCGATCGTGTGTACAAGGCATTAGGTGTTCTGTCCGTATCCAATTTATCACAATCAGTTTACGAGCATAAAATAATAATAATCTTAGGGGAATTTTCACACTTTTATCCTTAAACTCATCCTCACTAATTCCCAAAAGTCCTACCATAGGACTACATATATTTGGAAGATCAAAGATATCCACTATAAAGTGACCTGAGACCAAGTGGATGAACTTTTTACACTCCCACATATGCAAGAAGGAGCCCTCACCTATCAAACACTTATGACACACAGGGGTTTCTCGCTTCCCCATTTTAAACAGACACAAAGGTGTATCGGTGCAAATAGCGTAATTGGATAATTTTGTCTTTAGCAGAAATAACTCTGTCTATATAAGAAGTAAGTACCTCCTCTCATGCTTGTGTATATTTAATTCTGAACATCCAGCATGCCTCAGGAATCCCCAAATTGCATACGAATTGGCACCTTACTAAAAGTTGGCCCTTAAAGAAGTTGTAAACCTTCACGGTTTTTCACCTTAATGCATTCCATGCATTGAGGTGAAAAGCCTGTGCTGCAGCCTCCCCTCAGAGCCCCTCTATTTCTTACCTGAACCTGATCATTCCAGCGAGCAGCACAAGCACAGCAGCTCCAGCCGCTGTCTCGGGTCCTCATTGGATAGATTGATAGCAGCAGGGGGCACTAGATGAAGAGGAGAAGCCAGGAGCGCGGTCGGGGCACTCTAGAAGAGGAGGATCAGGGCCACTCTGTGCAAAACACTTGAACAGAGCAGGTACTGTAAGTATGACATGTTTGTTATTTAAAAAAAATCAATCTTTACAATCACTTTAATGTCTACCACACATCCCACAATTCAATTTTTCTGTCTTTGAAAACTATTGCAAGCCATTAGCATTGTGCACATTGTATGAAAATAAGCAGGCCTATACTGACAGTGTTAGGGCCTGTGTCAACAGACGTTTGTCAGAACTTGCTTCTCTCCTCAAACAAAAGCAGCACAGAACAAATTAGTGCAGCTTAAAAGGATGCAGGTCATAGGAAGTCAACTGCAGGTCAAATGCACCTTTATTGACCTCTGAACTATCTCAGAATCATGTTAAATGATGTTAAATGCAAGCAGGGCTGCATCTGTCTATCAACATTAGCCCAATACCCATTGACACAGGTCCTTAGTCACCTATTTGCAGTTTTGTCTCCATTTTTTAGTAAAAAATAAAATAAAAAATTTAACTTACTATTTTTTTATAAACTCAGAACAGCTGTAATGGGAATTGTAGGGGATTCATTTTATAATTTTTTATACAGGGGACGTTTTGGAGATTATAGTGGTTTGTGTGTTATTATTGTAGCGGTCCTCCCCCAGCTTCTCCTCTCTCTTCACGGCTGGTTTTACTCGTCTAGGGGTATCTGGGAGAAGGGGGGGAAGATGCACACCACCAGCTCGGCTCTCTGATGTAGGATGCAAAGATATGAGCTAAACCATTTACCTTTGGGTCTGCGTTTTAGGCCGGAGCCTCAGCTTCCTCTGTGGAGCATGATTGCCACTGTCTCTGACAGGGACACTTAGCTTCCAGTAACACGAGTTCCACACCAAGAAAAGTCCAACACTGTTTTATTGCCTTGAAACTGGTTGACTTTTAAAAGAACAGACAAGGTGTAGGGAAGAGTAGGTCCAGGCACAACTAATGAATTAAAGTTTCTTCTGTTTACGTTTAGTGCAAACAGGCTTGGCGCACAGTCGCTGCCACCGACCGCGAATTTGGTCACTGCCACTGACCTGGGTGAACGTTGAGGCCTCTGCCACAGGCCTTGGATGAGGCCTGCCACTGACCTGAGAAAGATGGGTCTCTGCCACAGACCATGAGAACATGAAGTACCTTCTTTAGAACAAACGACCCCTGTCAGAGGAAGACATCCATCCGGACAGTCACCAGAGGCCTCCACCGGCACCAGCAAATGCTGCCCTGGCTCTTCGGGAAGGTCACGTCTCTGGTCCCTTACGCCCAGGATTCAGGCACCCAATACCGGGGGCACCTTAGGAATGCTTCGCCCTCGCGGGACCCAGTCGAAGGTACTGGGCCCCAGGCCTCCTGGTATAGTACCTCACCCCAGGCTGAAGGTGCCTGGGATGGAACTCGACTCCACGCGCCCAGGCCAAGGACGCCCGGGCTCAGACGAACCGCAGCAGCCCCCCAGGCCGAAGGTGCCTGGGGAATGGACCTCGTGCGCAAGATGTCCGCCCCCTTTTATATCCTCTCCCAACAGGCACAGCGGGTTCCCCGCCCCGCCGTACTACTGCCACGAGAGGACAAAGGGCACGGCTCTAGAATGGTAGTTCAACCCCGGTCCCAGGTGACAGCGCCACCCAGGGACCGCAGGGAACATGACACCATTCATACCTCCCACACTCCAAAGTGTCCATAAATCCCTAAAATTTATGTATCTGGGCCATCTTTTGCCCAGATACACCCCACTAAATTTGACACCCGCTACACTATCTTTTTATTTTTTTAAATATGGTTTGATAGATTTGTTCAGGAAATGTATGTCTAGTTCAGAATCAGTGATCCTATCTATTGGTGCTATGCCTTCAAAAAACATATAATTTGATTGGTCTTTAGTAAGCTTTACAGTCATATGCATTCCATCCTTGGTTATGAAAAAAAAGAAAATTGCCTTGACCAGCTGAGATGCCAAAAAAATAGTAAGCCAGCTGAGGACAGCAAAAGACCCGCCTTTTTCTGATAATGCACTTTTAATGTATGGTGATGTGTTAATGCTTATGTAAAATGGGTGAGGAACCTTGAAGAGCATCAATGGCGCAGATGTGCTAAATGAGCACAAAAATACATGAGACATGGATTCTTGTGCACTTACCAGTAGTTTTATTGAGCCTGTTTAATGCATCTTATTGCACATGAAATAAAATATGCAGGCAATTAGAAGAACATAGCACTGCAGCACAATTATGCAAATTCAAGAACATAGAGCTTCAATGGTAAGGCTTGTGCTAAATGCCTCTTTTGATACATAATACATGTCTTTTTGCACATTTACCATTTCAAAGAACCTGCTTAATGCACCCTACCAGACACAAAAATACAATATCCAGGCATTAAATACAAAAGTCAAAGCAGCTTAATGGTGTAAATAGGCTCATTCGAAATGGCTGTTTTTACATGCAGAAAAAGCGCAAATAAGAATACATTCTGTCTGATACCAAAAGCTGACATTTAGGGTTGCCACCCCAACATCGGTGAGGCGTGGGGGGAATTATTCCAAAGTTAGCATTGATCATAGATGTGGTTAAACCAGTGTTAATAAAGGAAATTTTTCTTAATCCCTCTGAGTTTAGTCCACTTGTCCAAATACTTCTCTTCGCCTCGATCCTTTGCTGTGTGGCCCTGCCCAGCTCACACGTTTTTTACAGTGAAAATATTTCTGTGCCATTCAAATCCATGGGTAAGCCATACTCACGGAGGACTCCAGCGGTCCAACAGTACATGGCTACCCATCAGAATGAAAAGAACCTCAGCGTGCATGTACACAGAAAGAGGATGTTTTCAAATGTGGTGCCAGGCAGGACTGCACACTCAGGATCCCTTGATTGAGGATTAAGAAAAGTAACTTGGTTGCAGAGTGAACTCAGCCCACCATGCAAAGCTACAGTTGTCCTTTAAAGTACATCTTAACCACTAGAGGCCCACGCTATAGCCGAATGACGGCTACAGCGCAGACCTAGAATGCCGGGAGGACGTCTATTGACATCCTCCCCTTTCCTCATTCCCCGCGCGCGTTCCCGAGTGCACATCGGGCAACTTCTGTGCCCGCCGCGTCACGCGGGTGCCGATGCGCGTGCTTGGCGGCCGCGATGTCCGCCAGGTACCCGCGATCGGCATTTACAGAGACAGGGACGTGGATCTCTGTGTGTAAACACAGAGATCCACGTCCTGTCAGGGAGAGGAGACCGATGGTGTGTCCCTTGTACATAGGGACAACCATCGGTCACCTCCCCCAGTCAGTCCCCTCCCTCCACAGTAAGAATCACTCCCTTAGGTACACTTAACCCCTTCAGCGCCCCTAGTGGTACACTTAGGTGTCCCTTAGGTACACTTAACCCCTCCACTGCCAGTGTAATTTTTACAGTAACCAGTGCATTTTTATAGCACTGATCGCTGTAAAAATGACAATGGTCCCAAAATGGTGTCAAAAGTGTCTGATGTGTCCGCCATAATGTCGCAGTCGCAATAAAAATCCCTGATCGCCGCCATTACTAGTAAAAAAAAAAATATTAATAAAAATGCTATAAAACTATGCCCTATTTTGTAGACGCTATAACTTTTGCGCAAACCAATCGATAAACGCTTATTGCGTTTTTTTTTTTTACCAAAAATATGTAGAAGAATACGTATCGGCCTAAACTGAGAATTTTTTTTTTTTTTTATAAATTGGGATATTTATTATGGCAAAAAGTAAAAAATATTGTGTTTTTTTCAAAATTGGTGCTCTTTTTTTGTTTATAGCGCAAAAAAAAAACGCAGAGATGATCAAATACCCCCAAAAGAAAGCTCTATTTGTGGGAAAAAAAGGACATCAATTTTGTTTGGGAGCAATGTCGCACGACCGCACAATTGTCATTCAAAGCGTGACAGTGCCGAAAGCTGAAAATTGGCCTGGGCAGGAAGGGGGTTTAAGTGCCCAGTAAGCAAGTGGTTAAAGGGGTTGTAAAGGTTTGTTTTTTATTTTCTAAATAGGTTCCTTTAAGCTAGTGCATTGTTGGTTCACTTACCTTTTCCTTTGATTTCCCTTCTAAATGTTTTTTTTCTTTGTCTGAATTTGTCACTTCCTGTTCCTAATCAGTAAGCTTGCCCCCATCATAAGAGATGTTCTGGCTGGGGGTTAGTCAGCGTGCTCGCCCCCTCCCTTGGGACTACATCCCTGCGGGGAGACTCAAGAACAAAAATGTAATACACTTGAGCTTACCATTCCTTGGATGTGGTGGTTGCCTATGTTTTTCTCTTTAGGCTAAGTACATTTTCTGTAATTACAGAAAAATACATGCTGATCCTATTTGAAATCCAGTGTCCTTTTAAATGACTTGTACACTGAAATTAAATCTCAAACAACATAATCTCCCTTCCAAGCTTTCTCCTGTAAACTACAAAACACCTGCCTGCTATGTAATAGAGATAAGGCAAGGAAGTGGTGTTTGCAGCCCAAGTCAGGTTGGCAGCCTAGGGTGAAATTTGTTTCCTCCATAGGTAAAGTTCAGTAAGTGACCTAAGACAGCATGTACGTTAGGCCAGTTCACATTTTACCATGTTGGGCAGCCTTGCATAATTCAGTTGTAACACATAGATAAGGCAATTTGCCTTAAATCCAATAAATTCAGTTCACATCACTGCACTGCATGCTACATACAGTTTATACAGCGCTCACAACGGCTGCTTGTATTAGTAATGGAAACAGTTTCTTTGGCCCAGCTTGGCTCAAAAGCGCTATTTAAAGTGAATAAGGCTTTAAGTTAGGTTAAAATTCTCTTGAAAAAAGAGCAGATTTTATTCTGCAATTTGTATAGTTTATGAAGAGCGCCCCATAGCAGTTGTACTGCAACAGGGCAGCTCTCTTTTGTATATATACGCATTTCTGCACTTCCGCCTGCAGGGGGTGTGCGCGTGCCACTGGCGGGCGGGCCGCTTCTGCTGTGATTGTTCACAGCAGAATCCGATCTGTGGGTGCCACACCGATCATCAGTGAAATGCACAGAACGGCGATCTGCCTATGTAAACAAAGCAGATCTCCATTCTGACAGGGGGAAGGGATGTGTGCAAAGCAAGGAACAAAATCCATCTAGTAAAAGCGCCTAACACAGTTTACACAAAAACACTGGCTAGGCACAAGATTAACCCTTTAATTGTCCTAGATGTTTAAGCCCTTCCCTGCCAGTGTCATTAGTACAGGGACAGTTCATATTTTTAGCATTGATCACTGTATTAGTGTCACTGGTGCCCGCAAAGTACCAAAAGTGTTAGTTTTTGCCCAATTGCCTGCCGCAATGTCGCAGTCCCGATAGAAGTCGCTGATCGCTGCTATTACTAGTATAAAACAAAATTATAAAAATTCTACCTATATATACCATAGTTTGTACCATAGTTTGTTTGCGTAAACCAATCAATATACGCTTATTTGGATTCTTTTTACCAAAAATTAGAAGCAGAAAACATGTTGGCCTTAATTTATAAAGAAATTCGATTTTTTACATTTTTTTATTGGGTGTGTTTTATAGCAGAAAGTAGAAAATATGTTATTTTTTTTCAAAATTGTCAGTCTTTTGTTTATAGCACAAGAAAAAAAAAAAAACAACAAAAAAAAAAACGCAGTGGTGATAAAATAAACAAAGGGGGGTATTTCGCGCTACTAATGAGTAAATGAAATGAGAATTGGGGTGATATATGAGCAATAAGCTGCAAAAACTAGATGTGTTCACCCTACACTATAGTAAATATGTTAAAAAAAAATTTGCGCTAAAAGCTACACATACATACCTACACTTCTAAATCAAGTAAATGAGGTGCAATACAGTGAAAACGTAATAATTTCTAAAGTGCAAATAATAGATACCTAAATCAATATGGTAAAAATTAAAATGCTGATCAATGTATCAAAGTACCAGTGTATAATATATAAACAATAGTGCACAAGTGCTAATAAATACAGAAAATATATATATATACTGTGCAATCCATGAAAAATGAATAATAAAAGTCCTGGATAAAACGTGATAAAAATCCAGTGAATGGATCTCACTCAAACAAAAAATGAATGAATGCTCCAAGATAGTGATGCAATGGAACTAAAATCCAGGAGAAAAGAAGAAAGGCCTCCAATAGTGTAGTAATGATTGTGAACTTCGTTTATTTATAAAAGTATGTCAAATGCTCGTACATCAAACATAAAATAAATGCGCTTGGCAAAAACACACAGCGGCGTGATACGCCGTCTTACTGTTCCTCCGGGTACTTCCGGTTTGCGGTAACCTCACGAACTCCCTACGCCGTTACGTCAAGCACCTCGTGACTTCATCAGGGGAACCTGATTGGTTGCTGAGGTATTCTTTATATTTAGGTGTACCGGAAATAGTTATTCGGCCATTTTCTTGTAGCTCAATGTATATGTATGGGCGCCGCCATTTTGCGGATGATATAGGAAGTTCACAATCATTACTACACTATTGGAGGCCTTTCTTCTTTTCTCCTATCCCTGTTCTGGTATCCACATTGGAGACGATCCCCCCCCCCTCCCTTCTTTCTCAATCCAGGATCACAGTGGAGAGGTGGAGGAGATTTGTTGGATATTGGTTGGAACATCCTCTTGAGCAGAACCAGCATAGAAGAAAGCACATTTAGTGACTATGCTTTATTATATCTATCTAGAGGTGAGAGTTCTGTGAGACTATACATGGACATAGTAGTATTGATTTACTAGTGGAACCACATTCACAGAATTTAGTCTATATCAAGATTGATAAAGAGAAGACTATCACCAAGATTTTGGATCACTTGTTTACACACTTATAGCAGGAGTTTTTTCAGTGACACTCTTTTTTGGATCACACACCAATTGTTTGCACTGATTTTCAGTTCATTATTTGTGCACTGTGTGCATATTTTAGTTCCATTGCATCACTATCTTGGAGCATTCATTCATTTTTTGTTTGAGTGAGATCCATTCACTGGATTTTTAGCACGTTTTATCCAGGACTTTTATTATTCATTTTTCATGGATTGCACAGTATATATATATATTTTCTGTATTTATTAGCACTTGTGCACTATTGTTTATATATTATATACTGGTACTTTGATACATTGATCAGCATTTTAATTTTTACCATATTGATTTAGGTATCTATTATTTGAACTTTAGAATTTATTACGTTTTCACTGTATTGCACCTCATTTACTTGATTTAGAAGTGTAGGTATGTATGTGTAGCTTTTAGCGCGAAAACAATTTTTAACAGTGGTGATAAAATACCACCAAAAGAAAGCTCTATTTGTGGAAAAAAAATGACACAAATTTTATTTGAGTACAATATCGCGTGACCACTCAATTGTCAGTTAAAGTAAAGCAGGCTGTATCGCAAAAATTGGCCTGGTCAATAAGGGGCGGGTAAATCTTCCACAGTTCAAGTGGTTAAACCACACTAAATTTACCATGTGTTTGGTACAAAGCATAGTGAAGTTATTCATAAATCATATAAAGCATTTTTTTGTTTACATGTGTATTGTTTAAAAAAAAATATATAGAAATCAGTAAAGTAGCTGACAATGGAGATGAGACAGACCTTTGTTAACAACAACGAAAAAAATCACATTTGCAGATTTTTGCTTTAACTAGTCTCATAAGAGCAGATCATATGATTGGTGTTCTCATAATAATAAAAAAAAAAAAGTTTCATTATGAATGAATCTGGCAAACACGCAGCAGCCATTGACGACACTCACAAATACTCACAAACACAGACACTGGCCGCTGAATATCAATGAGAGAATCAATTCATAGTTGGATGGATGGGAACCCAACAGATACTTGATTTATTTACAGATCCCAGGGACCATCATTGCTGAGTGTCATTTTAAATTTCTCATTACATTTATTCCTTTCACCACCACCACACATTTTATTGGATATCACTTGTCCCTGGAAATAGGAACATGGTCAAGAAAGCACTTGTAAAATTTGTGAAACTTCATTTTCACAAATAACACAATACTCTATTTGGTTACACTTATGCATGTACAATAATTGTCAGATTTAAACCATAACTATCGATGACTCCAAATATTAAAAATGGCAAGAAAAAATAGCCTTTTGGTACTTCTCCAAAATCCAATCATAATATAAATGAACCAATTAAAAAAAAAAAATCAGCAAAAAACGTAAAAGTTTAGTTCACCTTTAAGGAAAAAATAATGAATGCACACATTTTTGCAGAAAAAAAATTGCATTTTTTTACTTTTTCCTACAGGAGACTGCAAAGCATTGCACCTTCGATTGGTGGATCACAGGTGCAATGTCAAGTTCCTGCAGACATATAATCCAGTTTTCTACCCATACATCTATACAGGCTTTCAGTTAGAAAACTGGAGTGAATGAACTATGGGGCGCTGATCACTGCACTCACAGTTCACTGAGAACTACAAGCCGCCTACTATGGTAGCATATGGGACCTGTAGTTTATTCACTCACAGATCCCTGTGAATGAATGATGGGTCTGTGTGGGCGGAGCTTGTATAGATTTTGAAATTGACAGCTGCTGTGGGGGGAGAAGAACTCCCGACTGCTGTCACAGGGAAGAGAGCTTAAGGCAGGAGTCTCAAACTGGTGGCTCTCCAGCTGTTGCGAAACTACAAGTCCCATGAGGCATTGCAAGACTGACCGTTACAAGCATGACTCCCACAAGCAGAGGCATGATGGGACTTGTTGTTTTGCAACAGCTGGAGGGCCGCTAGTTTGAGACCCCTGGCTTAGGGGGTTGAGGGAGCTGAAACAAGTTATATGTTACACTCTAACACAGTGTTTCTCAACTCCAGTCCTCAAGGCGCCCCAACAGGTCATGTTTTCAGGATTTCCCTCAGATAAAACGGCTGTGGTAATTACTAAGGCAGTGAAACTGATAAAATCACCTGGGCAAAATAATGGAAATCCTGAAAACATGACCTGTTGGGGCACCTTGAGGACTGGAGTTGAGAAACACTGCTCTAACATACAGGTCCTTCTCAAAAAATTAGCATATTGTGATAAAGTTCATTATTTTCTGTAATGTACTGATAAACATTAGACTTTCATATATTTTAGATTCATTACACACAACTGAAGTAGTTCAAGCCTTTTCTTGTTTTAATATTGATGATTTTGGCATACAGCTCATGAAAACCCAAAAATCCTATCTCAAAAAATTAGCATATCATGAAAAGGTTCTCTAAACGAGCTATTAACCTAATAATCTGAATCAACTAATTAACTCTAAACACCTGCAAAAGATTCCTGAGGCTTTTAAAAACTCCCAGCCTGGTTCATTACTCAAAACCGCAATCATGGGTAAGACTGCCGACCTGACTGCTGTCCAGAAGGCCATCATTGACACCCTCAAGCAAGAGGGTAAGACGCAGAAAGAAATTTCTGAATGAATAGGCTGTTCCCAGAGTGCTGTATCAAGGCACCTCAGTGGGAAGTCTGTGGGAAGGAAAAAGTGTGGCAGAAAACGCTGCACAACGAGAAGAGGTGACCGGACCCTGAAGAAGATTGTGGAGAAGGACCGATTCCAGACCTTGGAGGACCTGCGGAAGCAGTGGACTGAGTCTGGAGTAGAAACATCCAGAGCCACCGTGAACAGGCGTGTGCAGGAAATGGGCTACAGGTGCCGCATTCCCCAGGTCAAGCCACTTTTGAACCAGAAACAGCGGCAGAAGCGCCTGACCTGGGCTACAGAGAAGCAGCACTGTTGCCCAGTGGTCCAAAGTACTTTTTTCGGATGAAAGCAAATTTTGCATGTCATTCGGAAATCAAGGTGCCAGAGTCTGGAGGAAGACTGGGGAGAGGGAAATGCCAAAATGCCTGAAGTCCAGTGTCAAGTACCCACAGTCAGTGATGGTCTGGGGTGCCATGTCAGCTGCTGGTGTTGGTCCACTGTGTTTTATCAAGGGCAGGGTCAATGCAGCTAGCTATCAGGAGATTTTGAAGCACTTCATGCTTCCATCTGCTGAAAAGCTTTATGGAGATGAAGATTTCATTTTTCAGCACGACCTGGCACCTGCTCACAGTGCCAAAACCACTGGTAAATGGTTTACTGACCATGGTATTACTGTGCTCAATTGGCCTGCCAACTCTCCTGACCTGAACCCCATAGAGAATCTGTGGGATATTGGGAAGAGAAAGTTGAGAGACGCAAGACCCAACACTCTGGATGAGCTTAAGGCCGCTATCGAAGCATCCTGGGCCTCCATAACACCTCAGCAGTGCCACAGGCTGGTTGCCTCCATGCCACGCCGCATTGAAGCAGTCATTTCTGCAAAAGGATTCCCGACCAAGTATTGAGTGCATAACTGAACATAATTATTTGAAGGTTGACTTTTTTTGTATTAAAAACACTTTTCTTTTATTGGTCGGATGAAATATGCTAATTTTTTGAGATAGGATTTTTGGGTTTTCATGAGCTGTATGCCAAAATCATCAATATTAAAACAAGAAAAGGCTTGAACTACTTCAGTTGTGTGTAATGAATCTCAAATATATGAAAGTCTAATGTTTATCAGTACATTACAGAAAATAATGAACTTTATCACAATATGCTAATTTTTGGAGAAGGACCTGTATAATATGTATCTTTTATTTGTAAAAAAAAAAACAGACATTACTTTATTAGTCGATTATCCCTAGAAAAATATCCTATAATTCCACAAATATAAAAACATTTAAAATAAAAGCATATATAGGCATATGTAGTATGAAGAAAATAAGAACTCCCTACTGCTGTCATGGGGAAGGGGGCTCAGGGGGGTTAAGGGAGCTGAAACAAGTTACATGTTACACTCTAACATATAATATGTATCTTTTATTTGTAAAAAAAAAAAACAGACATAACTTTATTAGTCGATTATCCCTAGAAAAATATCCTATAATCCCCCAAACAATATAAAAACATTTAAAATGAAAGCATATATAGGCATATGTAGTATGAAGAAACAAATGTATTCCTACAACCAAGAAGTACCTTTATTTTTGGGGAACATGGAAATTAGGAAAAAATAAGTATTAGTAAATATTTTTCTAAATTTTGAAAGTATGAACATATTCATAACCCAGCGTATTGATTTAACAACCTACACAGCAAAGTGATACAATATCTTGCTGTGGTGTATATCAGTTTATGTACAGTGGGTACGGAAAGTATTCAGACCCCCTTACATTTTTCACTCTTTGTTATATTGCAGCCATTTGCTAAAATCATTTAAGTAAATTTTTTTCCTCATTAATGTACACACCGCACCCCATAGTGACAGAAAAACACAGAATTGTTGAAATTTTTGCAGATTTATAAAAAAAAAAAAACTGAAATATCACATGGTCCTAAGTGATTCAGACCCTTTTCTCAGTATTTAGTAGAAGCACCCTTTTGATCTAATACAGCCATGAGTCTTTTTGGGAAAGATGCAACAAGTTTTTCACACCTGGATTTGGGGATCCTCTGCCATTCCTCCTTGCAGATCCTCTCCAGTTCTGTCAGGTTGGATGGTAAACGTTGTTGGACAGCCATTTTTAGGTCTCTCCAGAGATGCTCAATTGGGTTCAAGTCAGGGCTCTGCCTTCGTTATTTTAGCTGTGTGCTTAGGGTCATTGTCTTGTTGGAAGGTAAACCTTCGGCCCAGTCTGAGGTCCTGAGCACTCTGGAGAAGGTTTTCTTCCAGGATATCCCTGTACTTGGCCGCATTCATCTTTCCCTCGATTGCAACCAGTCGTCCTGTCCCTGCAGCTGAAAAACACCCCCACAGCATGATGCTGCCACCACCATGCTTCACTGTTGGGACTGTATTGGACAGGTGATGAGCAGTGCCTGGTTTTCTCCACACATACCTCTTAGAATTATGGCCAAAAAGTTCTATCTTGGTCTCATCAGACCAGAGAATCTTATTTCTCACCATCTTGGACTCCTTCAGGTGTTTTTTTAGCAAACTCCATGCGGGCTTTCATGTGTCTTGCACTAAGGAGAGGATTCCGTCGGGCCACTCTGCCATAAAGCCCCGACTGGTGGAGGGCTGCAGTGATGGTTGACTTTCTACAACTTTCTCCCATCTCCCGACTGCATCTCTGGAGCTCAGCCACATTGATCTTTGGGTTCTTCTTTACCTCTCTCACCAAGGCTCTTCTCCCCCGATAGCTTAGTTTGGCCGGACGGTCAGCTCTAGGAAGGGTTCTGCTCGTCCCAAGCGTCTTCCATTTAAGGATTATGGAGGCCACTCTGCTCTTAGGAACCTTAAGTGCAGCATAATTTTTTTGTAACTTTGGCCAGATACAGTATGTGCCTTGCTACAATTCTGTCTCTGAGCTCTTCATGGCAGTTCCTTTGACCTCATGATTCTCATTTGCTCTAACATGCACTGTGAGCTGTAAGGTCTTATATAGACAGGTTTGTGGCTTTCCTAATCAAGTCCAATCAGTATAATCAAACACAGCTGGACTCAAATGAAGGTGTAGAACCATCTCAAGGATGATCAGAAGAAATAAACAGCACCTGAGTTAAATATATGAGTGTCACAGCAAAGGGTCTGAATACTTGGGACCATGTGATATTTCAGTATTTCTTTTTTAATAAATCTGCAAAAATGTCAACAATTCTGTGTTTTTCTGTCAATATGGGGTGCTGTGTGTACATTAATGATGAAAAAAAATGAACTTAAATGATTTTAGCAAATGGCTGCAATATAACAAAGAGTGAAAAATGTAAGGGGGTCTGAATACTTTCCGTACCCACTGTATGTATCTGTGGGGTCATATAAACCAAGCAACAGCATTTTTAACATACCATGTATAACATACTATTTTAAGCCAGTCCAAAACTATTCACTACATAAGCATGGCATGCCAAAAATCAATCCTCTATATAGAATTCAACAACCATACTGGTAAGTAAGGGGAGAATTAATCCTCCGCCTTTACTGAAAATGGATGCCAGGACAACATTATTGGACATACAAATTTAAGGAAAGCCTAAAGTTAATAGTAAAATTATATTTTTTTTAATTGCCATTTGAATTTTTTTTGAAGGTGCCTTTATTTTATTTTTGTTGCTCTAGATGAAGATTTGCTTTAATATTTACATTACCCTGGTAATAAGACATAAACTTGTAATATTATCAGCAAATTAAGTCACCACAGCATACTCTATGAAAAAGCTGAGTATGGAACATCAAGTAATAAACTGAGCAAGATTTGTATCCACCTAACAAGTTTTCTACTTGTCACTTAAAGGCTAAGTTCACTTTAAAAACAAAAAAACAAAACAAAAAAGAATAAATGCACATATTTTTGCAGTAGAAAAAATTGTGCATCTGTGTTTTTTTTTTTTCTACTGGAGCCTGCAGAATATTGCACCTGTGATCAGTGGATTTCAGGTACAATGTCAGCTCTCTGCCCTTACCTCTTCACGTGCTTTCAGTTGTAGATCTGGAGGAAGCATCAATGCGAGTGTGACCATTACCTCCACAGCAGCTGTCAATTTTCAATTCTGGCGGGCTGTGCGGAGCTCCACCCCAGAGTTCTGTGAAAGAAGGAACTATAAGCCTGTCTGTCACAGTGGCTCTGCCCACACAGCCGCACAAAATTCAACAGTGAAAGCTGCTGCAGGGAATAGAACCCCCATGTGCTGTTGGGGAAGGGAGGGAGCATTTGCACCATGTTGTATGTTACACCCTAAATTTGGCTGTGACATGTAATATGGTACAAAAGGTGAACTTATCCTTTAGGGAAACATTTCAATTTTGCCAGCATTTGCCCTGAGCAGTACCTTCAAATTCCACCCCATTAGCTGTTTCAGATGTAAATTGTCCTTTTTACAGAATGTACAGTCTAAGCAGGCTGAACAGTGCTCTTAATGTTCTGCAAATGTAGTCTATTTGTCAATAGACAGCAATTACGCTGTCCGCTCCAACACTAAGACCCGGTTCACACAGGGGCGACTCCGGACGCGACTTCAGGTCGCCCCGAGTTGCCCCAAGTCGCGCTATTTTTAAAACTAATTGAAGTGAATGGAGATGTTTTATTGTACATGACTGGAGTCGCTCCGACTTCAAAAAAGGTTCCTGTACTACTTCAATCAGACTTCTAGGCGACCTGTAGGCAACTTGTACCCATTAATTTCAATGGAAGTTGCTTAGAAGTCTGATCACTGTTCATTTTCAAGGCAACTTTACAGGAAGCAGAAAGGAATTTACCCAGAAGCCACAAGGAATTTACTTCAAGTCGTGTTGTTAATGACCACAAGTCGCGCTGAAGTCTCCTCCAAGTCTCGCTGTGATTCATGCTCAAGTCGTGTCTGAGTTGCTTCTGGAAGTTGCACTGGAAGTCGTGTTGCCCCAGTGTGAACCGGCTCTAACCACTCCTTCTGGCCCTCAGAACAACAAATTGACTTACATGTGGCCTGTAATTAAAAGTCTAAATTTAGCACTGTACTGTTAAAGGGGCTGTTCTATTTCAACTCCCACTCTTTACATTGACATTCCTTTTGACCTTAGCATTATTTCCAGTATGGCCACCTGCTGAATAATCACCCTCCACAGACAGTGTAACTCTCTAATATGGCAAAGAAGTTTAATCCAATGTTGTCTTACTTCGTAAAATGCAGTACATGGGATGTTTACTGGCAGGACACTCCCCCCTTCCCCAATGTGTAGCACCCGGGGTGGATGGACGCCCTGCCCTACCCGCACATCCACACTTCCTGCTACAGCTTGCAGTCCCACAGGACACGGTTGCTAACGGGAACGGCGTTCCTGCTGTGAAAAAGGTGCAGGAACATCGTTTCCACGCATTCCAGCAGGACTCGAGCCCTGTTTACTAGTCTATGAAAGCTAGAAGCTCAGTGAGAGAACATGGAGAACAAGCAAGGGTCTACCTAAAAAACTAAACGAGCTTGCCTCAATAGAGAGAGGAACTGTCAAGTACCTTGTGGCAGAGCCTGACGTGTAGAGAGAGACCACTCATACAGCCCTGGCTCCAGAGTGACTGCGAGAGTGCAGTAAGCTAAGAATGCCTGTAAGATCTTCCACCAGTCGCTGAGGTGCATAGTAGGTGCATCACCAGAGTTGAGATGGATAGCTGGAGCAGCGGATGGCAGCAGGAACAGCAGACCTCAGGCTGGGTAGACATCAGCTGATTGCAGATGCAGGATGGCTGGCAGCACATGGCAGGTGGAGGACCAGCATAACTAGGCAGTATTTAGAGCAGGACAGACAAATAACTGGATGCAGGGTCATACAAGCCAGATGGTCAGATACAGACATAAATGGAAGGCAGAGAATGGTCAGGATACAGGCAGAGGTTTGCAACACAAGATCAGGCAGATGAGCAAGAGCTAAGCGGAGTCTAGAGGTAAGCCAAGGTCAGGGTGGGTAGAATTGAAGCGGGTCAGGATAAGCCGGGTCAATTACAGGAGTCAAACACAGGAACAAGAACAGGATCATGGGTAACAGCTGCAGTTAAAACAACAGCCTCCTAGTGCATCTGCTGCAGTTATATAGGCCATTTGATGCCAGTGTCAGTGACAAATGCACGCACGCCTGCACATGCGCATAAACGTTCTCATGACGGGCACCTGCAGGACCGCTCCCACACATTTGTGTGTGCCTCCGAACTTAAACTGCACTCCAGTCCAGTGTGTCCCTGACAGGAACAGGGTCATACCACTGAGAAATGCAGGAAAAGTTGTAATAATACTGATTATCACTAAAAGTTAGCGCTGAAAAAGTAACACATATAATGCAATAAAATGCAACAGTAATGGATCTACGATAGGTGTGACACAATAGGGGCAAAATGGCAACATTCAATTGGGGAACAACTGGGTTTCCAGGCCCCCACCGGAGTCAGAGTGCTGTCAGTGGTTACCAGATGTGGGGGCCAACGTCCCGCCTCAACGTGTTTCGCCAATCAGCACTGTTAAGTGAACATTTTAAACTCCACGTGGTGGTACTAGCAGTTGGCACTTGAAAGTAAAGGGTCCCCCTCTGCAGCATGCTGGTAGGGGACAAGCTTTTCTACTCAGGCTTCTTCCCCACAGAGAGAAAGGGTCCAACTCTGCAGCATGCTTGGCAGGAGACAGTCGTTTCTATTCAGGCTGTATCTGTTTTTTTATGCACCTGGAATGTTTTTAGCTAATTTGAAAGGAAAGTTCATTTGAGCTTTAATTAGATATTCTTACATATATAATTTTTTGTGCATGTATTCCTCCAGGCATGTACTTTATACAGTTCCCTACATAATCGTATCCCAATTAATGGTCAATAATAAAACACAAATACTTGCAAATAATATGCCTCTGCGTCCTCCAACCTTTAAAAAAAAATATTCCTTAGCATTGCCTGGTACATGAAAAAAATGGGTAGGGCATTACCGTGGTGTGTCCTAGGTCCTAGGTCCATGATGCCCCTATGTCATGGGTACCATTCCTTGGAATTCAACTCGTTTGTTGGACATACTATACAGTATATATCAGCTAATGTAAAACAAAACTTTGCTGTGACAGCCAAGTAATCTCTAATGAACACTTGTCTGCAGCTCTGCTTGTAAATAGTGCAGCAGTCTGAAGATTGCCTGCAGTCTTTCACTAATATTTAATGCTGCACAGTTGTGAGAGTATAGTTTAATGTTGATACTGATGTAATAAAACACTCATCCATTATTTCTAAATGACTGAATGTCTCTATTACAGAGCCCCAGATAAACACAGTTGGTGTGATAAATCATGACGATTGCTGTATACTAATGCTTCTGGAAGATCGAGTTTAAAACAGTGCGTTTTAATAGCTACATTAACTGCATATAACTTAAAATGACAGATACAAAGCCACATTACACGTACACTAAGATGAACATGCAACATGAAGTGGAGAATTCTGCACTAGCCTGTTAGAGGGAAGCTTAAATGTCGCACTAACCCACAAAGTGATCTCAGCAAGTCAAATAAAAGAAATGATGCCATCATGTCTTGAATGCCACCTGCCGAGTCATGTTAAGGTATCTGATTTTTTAAGACAAAATGGCTTTACTTATTAGGTCAATTTATACAGACCTGAGGAGCCAGTTATAGGTGGATGCTAATGGGCCTTTTCCCCACCATGACAGTCTTCCCCTGTAGCAAAGGGAGTTTTCATTTTCAATCATTTAAAGTAGCCTTTCTCAATCAGAGTTCTGTGGAGCCTGGCACCTCCTGTTATCACCTTCAGGGGTGCCTGGAGCTCAGCCGCAAGAGAAGCCCTTTCACCAGGTGATAGGTGGTGTAGGACCAGGTGGGCCTAACTCTCTGGTAGGTAACCTCTGACACCAATTATGTTATTTAGCTATCTATAAGGAGAACATTTTTTCAACTGAACTACAACTGTGAGGGGATCCTTTTCTTATGACCACCAATGTAAGGGAATCCTTCTCTAAATTAACATTAGTGTAAAAGGCACCTCTCCTATTGGCAACTAATGTAGTGTAACAGTTTTGCACTCGAAAAAAGCGATTAAGATTGAAAACACTTTAAGTAGGGCATTACTGCACAAAAATATTTGGGTACCACGGAAGTATAGAACATAAGACTTAGAAGCACATGATTTAAATTGAAACCAGGAACCAACTTTTTTATCCCTGAGAAGGACACACTCCTTGGTGGTAGAATAGGAAATGCACAATTAAAAGATATCACTGAACACAGGAAGATAAGAACACTACATGATTTAAAGGAAACAAATGGGTGGAAGATTAGAGAGTGGGAATACATGCAATTAAAACACGTGGTAAATGCACTACCTCAACCAGAGATAGAAAGAATTTAAATCCACTAGAAAAACTTTGCTGTATACAAACTCCAATAAAACATGGGATATCACAAGTATACAGAATTTTGACAGACCTAGATGGACAAGAGTTGCCCCCCTATATAGGTAAATGAGAAAAAGAAATTGGTATGAAATTAGATGAACAACAAGTAAAGAGAATGATAGGAGCAGTATATAATTATACAACAGATATAAATACAATAGAAATTAACTACAAGTTTTTGGTAAGATGGTACACCAGACAAAATCCATAAATACCAGCAGGATAAACCCCCACATTGTTGGAGGGAGTGTAAACAGATCAGTACAATGACACATATTTGGTGGGATTGCCCAAAAACTAAAAGATTATTGGCAGGAGATCCAAGACTATATAGGAGAGATAACTGGTAAAAAGATAATGAATATATTACAGACGTGTTTGTTCCATGATACAAAAGATTGAAAAAAGCACTATAGGAAAACATTGACTTCAATATTGTTAAATGCCGCAATGGGGCTGATACCAAAAAAGGGGTTAAGTGTAGGAAAACCAGACGTAAAGGAGTGGTTTGAAAGGATAGAATAAATCGGTAAAATGGAATACCTATGTAGCCGAGACATAGGGCAAGCTGAAAGATATAACAGTATTTGGGGAAGATGGATAGATTTCAAGGCTTCAGAGAAATATCTGGAAAAGATGACGGAGGGCAGCAGGGTCTGAAATGATATAGATGGGAGATAGCAAACCATATAGGGAGTGGGGAGGGGGGAGGAGCAGGGAGGAGGGATAAAGAAGTAAGGAAAGTATAGTACCTAGTAAATTAGACAGGGTGATTAAATGTGTTTTTTCGGTGTACTTCACCAATTTTAAATTTTAAATGGAAGAAATTGAATAAAGCTTTGGAGGAATACCACAATGATGAGAAACTGAGTTGGAGAAACAGTTTTCCACTGACCACCAACATAGAGGGATCCTTCTGTAACTGACTACCAATGTAAGAGGCGCTTCTCCGACTGACCACTGATCCAATGTATAGGGGACATTTCTCATCTGGCCACCAATGTAAGGGAGCACTACACTTAATGCTATATTAGCAAACACTTTTCCGCTGACCTCTAATCTAAGGGGCCCTTTTATGCTGACTCCCAAACTAAAAAGGTTGAGCTTTTTCACTAACCATCAATGTTATGGTTTCTTCTCCCATTATCTAGGAATGTAATGGGGTCCTTCTCTTACTGACCTACAATGTAAAGGGAGTACTACAATGACTACTAATGTATGGGGGCACAACATTGACCACAATATAAAAGGGTGGGTTTTAACACTGATTATCAATGCAAAGGGGGCTTTTCTACCTGGCCATTAGTATTAAGTCTGTTGTTATTAATACAGAAATTAATACAGTCATGGAGAGCAGAATTATTACAAAAATAATAAATTCATGGTGCTATGGAAGGTATGCCACATTACTTATCTTTTTTATTTATCATTACATCCACAACCTACATTACTCATCCATTTTATTTATTATTACATCTACACTATTTATCCTATTGATCATTCTATTGTAACGTGAATATAACTCATATAATAAGTTTTGACATGGTTTCTCTCAGACCATGCTTGACGTAATTGTAGCCGTATTAGTGCAATTGTGACAGAGAAAATTAAGTACTGTCCGTGATCCTTTTTTTATTTGCACTAACATAGAATTTTTCAGGACAAGCTTTCGGGGTATGTCCCCTTCTTCAAGGTCCAAGCAGTACTGATTCACAATTTTTTTAGCAGAATGTTGAAACAAAACAAGAAAAAAATCTCAGAGGGAAAGGAAAAAAAACACATACAAATCAATGGTAATAAAGATAGCAGCAGAGTTAGTGAGATAAGACAGAGGGAGAGCTATAGACTAGAGGGGGGAGATGCTAGTCACAGAGGGGGTCATAAAACCTTAGTATAATGGGTAAGGAAACCAATATCTAAATTTAGGCCATTCGTTTTTGTGTTAAAAAGAATTATCATTCTTAGTTCAAATGTTTTCCTTTCCTGGATAGTTCTGAAATTCCCTTTAAGAACTAAAACATTGAGGTCTTCTATAGTGTGGCCTGGTTGTGAGAAGTGATGTCCCACAGGTGTGCAGAAACTCTCTTCTTTATGTTCCTTGATGGTATGTCTGTGAAAATTCATCCTCGCTTGCAACTTCTGTCCTGTTTCACCAACATAAGATCCTTTGCCACACCTGTTGCATTGGATGAGGTACACAACATTACTGGAGGTACAGTTGTAAGATCCCATGATGGTGAAGGTCCCATTTGTGTGTGTGACACTTTTGGATGGATTGATCTGGTTGCACAGTTTGCAGCGTTTTTTATTGCAGGGTTTGCTTCCATTATTTGTGACTTCATAATCAGAGTGAAGTTTCCTGCTGATTAGTTTGTGTCTGAGGTTGGGTGGTTGTCTGAAAGCCAATAATGGGGGTTGTTGGAATATTTCTTTCAGAGTTTCATCCTCTGTTATAATGGGCTGTAAATCTTTGATTATCTTTTTGATCCCTTCTAGTGTTGGGTTGTATGTGGTGACTAGAGGTACTCGGTTATTTGTTTTTTTCTCTTTGTATTGGAGGAGATTTTCTCTTCGGGTTTTCAAGGCTGTGTTTATGCTGTTGTTGATGGTTTTGTCTTTATATCCTTTCTTCTGGAAAGAGCCTGCCAGTGTTCTGAGATGTTTATCTCTGACTTCTGGGTCTGAACAAATTCGGTGGTATCTGATGGCCTGGCTGTGTATGATGGCTCGTTTAGTGTGTTGGGGATGAAAACTGGAACTATGAAGATAGCTGCATCGGTCAGTCGGTTTTCTGTATATGGAAGTGTGAAGCTTGTCATCCCTGATGTATACTGTAGTGTCTAGGAAGTTGACATGTGTGTTTGAATAGTCCATTTTTAGTTTGATAGATGGGTGAAAAGTGTTGATCAATGAGAAGAATTGGTTTAGATTTTCTTCACCTTCAGTCCATATCATGAAGATATCATCAATATAGCGATAATATCTGTATGGCTTTTGTTGTATGCTGTTCAGGAATTTGTCCTCCAGGTCAGCCATAAATAAGTTTGCATATTGGGGTGCCATTTTGCTTCCCATAGCAGTACCCATACATTGGAGATAGATGTCATTGTTGAAAGTGAAGTAACAAGCTTAACAATATACAACAATTACCACCAAATACACTTCTAGTCACTATGGATGTAGAATCTCTGTACAGTAACATCCCTCACAAGGATGGGTTGGCAGCATGTCACAGATTCTTATCATCCACACCAAACCACAAATACACGGCTGAGGATGTTACACAGCTCATCGAATTTATTCTTACACACAACTACTTCACTTTCAACAATGACATCTATCTCCAATGTATGGGTACTGCTATGGGAAGCAAAATGGCACCCCAATATGCAAACTTATTTATGGCTGACCTGGAGGACAAATTCCTGAACAGCAGTCAACAAAAGCCATACAGATATTATCGCTATATTGATGATATCTTCATGATATGGACTGAAGGTGAAGAAAATCTAAACCAATTCTTCTCATTGATCAACACTTTTCACCCATCTATCAAACTAAAAATGGACTATTCAAACACACATGTCAACTTCCTAGACACTACAGTATACATCAGGGATGACAAGCTTCACACTTCCATATACAGAAAACTGACTGACCGATGCAGCTATCTTCATAGTTCCAGTTTTCATCCCCAACACACTAAACGAGCCATCATACACAGCCAGGCCATCAGATACCACCGAATTTGTTCAGACCCAGAAGTCAGAGATAAACATCTCAGAACACTGGCAGGCTCTTTCCAGAAGAAAGGATATAAAGACAAAACCATCAACAACAGCATAAACACAGCCTTGAAAACCCGAAGAGAAAATCTCCTCCAATACAAAGAGAAAAAAACAAATAACCGAGTACCTCTAGTCACCACATACAACCCAACACTAGAAGGGATCAAAAAGATAATCAAAGATTTACAGCCCATTATAACAGAGGATGAAACTCTGAAAGAAATATTCCAACAACCCCCATTATTGGCTTTCAGACAACCACCCAACCTCAGACACAAACTAATCAGCAGGAAACTTCACTCTGATTATGAAGTCACAAATAATGGAAGCAAACCCTGCAATAAAAAACGCTGCAAACTGTGCAACCAGATCAATCCATCCAAAAGTGTCACACACACAAATGGGACCTTCACCATCATGGGATCTTACAACTGTACCTCCAGTAATGTTGTGTACCTCATCCAATGCAACAGGTGTGGCAAAGGATCTTATGTTGGTGAAACAGGACAGAAGTTGCAAGCGAGGATGAATTTTCACAGACATACCATCAAGGAACATAAAGAAGAGAGTTTCTGCACACCTGTGGGACATCACTTCTCACAACCAGACCACACTATAGAAGACCTCAATGTTTTAGTTCTTAAAGGGAATTTCAGAACTATCCAGGAAAGGAAAACATTTGAACTAAGAATGATAATTCTTTTTAACACAAAAACGAATGGCCTAAATTTAGATATTGGTTTCCTTACCCATTATACTAAGGTTTTATGACCCCCTCTGTGACTAGCATCTCCCCCCTCTAGTCTATAGCTCTCCCTCTGTCTTATCTCACTAACTCTGCTGCTATCTTTATTACCATTGATTTGTATGTGTTTTTTTTCCTTTCCCTCTGAGATTTTTTTCTTGTTTTGTTTCAACATTCTGCTAAAAAAATTGTGAATCAGTACTGCTTGGACCTTGAAGAAGGGGACATACCCCGAAAGCTTGTCCTGAAAAATTCTATGTTAGTGCAAATAAAAAAAGTATCACGGACAGTACTTAATTTTCTCTCTCAGACCATGAAAATTATTTCATTGTTTGCTTTGTAGCAAAATGATTGAATTTGGGTTTACACCTATGCATCTGCATTACCCTACAATTATTATTTTTTTTGCTGGCTGAAATGAAAAAAATAAATTAAAGAAAAACTTAAATTACTTTTGAAATTATATTGCTAAGTTGAAGCCTAAATGTGATTTTCGTGATTGAATTTATATGTGTTTTTAAGGAGGAACATTTAGCAGGCATCATGAGTGGCACTTGGTATAGAAAACATACTGTAAGCTGAGCCTAACTACACATGAGTACAGAGGGAGGCACTAGCCCTTCTTTGCTCATTGTTGGGGAATACAGAATCTACCCTTGTTTGAATCTTCCAAGTCATGCATTTGTATTCCCCTGTGCCCTTATCATCACTACTAAGAATTGTCAGTATAGAACCTAATGCAGGGATTAATGGGACTCTCAACATCACTATTTTGTCACACATGGACGACATCAAGCACATGGGTGTGTTTGGCCTAAATGTTCCTTGGCAGAATACACGGCACACAGTTGAATCAGACTTTTGTGTTCATAAGTCATCCGATTTACCACAGTCTCGGCTAATATGGCAAGCTCAAGAAGCATGACATTACTTTATATGCCAGTATGAAAAAATCCTTTGTTAAAACTTTGCAGAGATGTCCCTGAAGGAGCTCACTAACTACTTTACTAGAACAGTTTTTTTTTTTTTTGCTTTTTTATATTTGGAGGAAATGTTTATTTTTCAGCCCTCAGAAAACAGCCCTCAGAAGAACAGCAATTTTTACTATCATCAATTTACAGAATGTTCATATGTATCCTCCTGCTCAGATGATCAAATGCCAGGAACTCCCAGTTTAGTTGTTTTTCTCCACCCCTGAAGACCATTATCATATGCTTGTTTTCTACCTTTGACAAAAACAGTAACATTGATGCTCCTCTGTTTGACTAAACAACTATTACAACCATTATTGTCTGCTCTACTTTTCTTTTTACAAGACTAGAAAAACCTGAATTATTAGAACGTTGTATTCTGGAGGAATCCGTATGCTCCTTTACCGAATGATCAGTGGGTGTCGGCGGACATCAAGTCCACAGTACCCGGTGATCGGCTCCTGCTGTGTATCCCAGCGGGAGCGAGCCTCCGCTACCTGGAAGAGCCAAATCACGTATATATCTGGTGCACAGCTGCCATCCTGTAGCAGTAAAACTGTTATGGGGCGGACAGCAAGTGGGTAATATTCCTAAACAATGTGTCATCTTATCAATTCCAGGAATGCTGAGTCATAATATTAAAATTTGAAAAAACATAGTTGAGGGTGTGCTTGTGAAAAAAACAGGACATTTGACTTATATGTAAAATCTATTTCTTTGAGTATATCACAAGACAGGGCTTTCTTATCATTACCGTCGGGTTATATACTGCCACTTTCAGGTAAATGGACACTGACACTCAAAGTGAAAAGAGGACTCACCTTATCCAAGGTATATGACCCAGCAGGCTATCACTTTAGTGGCAAGCAAAAGGAGAATAGTCACAGACGGATGAGATCCCTATGTCCTGTGATGTACTTCACATAAAGGGTTTTATAGCTAAGTCAAAAATGTTGTTTACTTTATCATACATGCTAGGACACAGAACTTTCTAACCATTAGTGCTGGGATGTCCCAAAGCAATTCTATTAGGGGTAGGAACAGGCACTATTACAGGACTTCCTTCGGGACCTTACATCAGCAGATGCTTGAATATCTACCTTATAGACATTTGTAAAGGTAGACATTACATAGCCGAGGAGCTGAGACTTGATGTGAGGTTGTCACCCCAAGCTAGATGGTTTCTGGATTGGTGGATCTGTCATGATCAATTAAGTGCCCCTGCTCCCTATTCCAGCAGCCGAGTGTTGGCTGTTGCATCCTACCTGTCTGTGTTCACCTGTCAGGTGATTGATCTGCTCAGTCACCTGATATAAGCAAACTAAACACTATATCCCTTGCTTGTGATAGAGACAGATCTACATGTATTGTTCTAGACCAAGCCCCTGTTAGTCTGCCTTGTTTGTTGTTGGATATCCTGTGTTTGACCCAGATTGGACTGGATTATCCCCTGAACGTGGCCTGCCCTTCTACCTAGAATGGATACTGGATTATCCCCTGAACTCAACCTGCCTCTACCTGGACTGTATTCAAACAACGCTGTCTGCTAACTGCAAGTAACCTGTTGTTTGCTATGTTTGCATATGCCCGGCTAGGCTGGCCAGACTCTATAGCATTGTGTTTAAGTTCTGGGGGTAACCAAGTACCGGTAGGCCTGCTTGCCTTAAGGGAAAGGGGGCAGCTATAGGTGAAGTGCACAGTAGCCAGCTATAGTTTCTGACCACCTACATTGGGGGAGACGTGACATCCATGACAGGAATCTCAGATTAACAGTGAAGGAAGGTCAACTTGTTGGGAGATTCTAACTATGGATCTGAGGACCTGGGGTGCAGCTTGCAAGTTCCTGTCAATAGCAGAGAACTTAGTCAGCAAGGGAGACTTTTCTTTCAAACAAAATACCGAAACTCAGAACAATCTGTCTCTGCTTAAAATGTTGGACTTTGCGGCTTCACCACAAGGTGAAGTTCCACTCTTCCTCCTCCCCCCTGCTGCTCCTTAACATTTTGGACCTCGTTTTTCTGGGGGGGGGGGGGGGAGTGGATACCTGGTTCTTACAAGTTACCGATCCCTCATTTCTGGTCATCTGAGAAAATTTCACCCCCCCTTCCCCTGCAACCTTCTGGGCCATGTTACAGGTCTCAGTAAGCTGCAGGACCAATCAAATAGTACAGAACTGCTCGCGCATGTGCAGTGAGCAGTCGGCTGTGAAGCCGCAAACAGTCACAGCTGGCTGCCCACAGTTAGTATACCGGTGTCGGGGACCGAAGCCCGTTGAAGAAACTAACTGTGTGAGGACATCACTGGATCCTACGCCAGGTAAGTGTCCTATTATTTAAAGTCAACAGTTACAGTTTTTGTAGCTGCTGACTTAAGATTTTTGAACTTTAGACTGGACGACAACTTTAAACCCCTTTCACACTGCCAGCGGCCCGCGTTAGCGGTAAAGCGCCACTAGTTTTAGCAGCGCCTTATCATGGTTTAAGCGGCGCTTTTCGGCCACTAGCGGGGCGCTTTTAACCTCTGCTAGTGGCCGAAGAAAGGATTAAATGTGCATTAAT
This sequence comes from Rana muscosa, assembly GCA_029206835.1. Taxonomy (NCBI): domain Eukaryota; kingdom Metazoa; phylum Chordata; class Amphibia; order Anura; family Ranidae; genus Rana; species Rana muscosa. The sequence continues at coordinate 175,829,014 of CM055124.1, forward strand.
TTCATTGGCAGGGAAAGAGTGGTGTATACTTTTTCTAATGTCCTGCAAGTGCACCGCACCTTTAGCACCTGAAAAATGCCTCAGTGTGAAAGGGGTCCAAAGGATTATCCTGTCAGGATCCAGTGGGACTGTCACGTACCTGACGGTGACGAGCCCGGTTTAGCAGAGGGAGGCCTCCCTTACGGCTCCCACCAGCGGCCCCTGGTAGTGAAACAGGAGGCTCGGAGGTAGAAGGGGTACGAGTGCCTGGCAGGGTCAACACAGAGCAAGTGGCTGGGTGGTCCGGGCTGGATCCGGGTACACTGAGGTGAGGCGAGTTGACAGGAACCAGGAAGCCAGGCAGCACAGCAGGTTGACAGGAACCAGGAAGCCAGGAAGCACAGCAGGTTGACAGGAACCAGGAAGCCAGGAAGCACAGCAGGTTCTGGAACCAGGAAGCCAGGAAGCACAGCAGGTTCTGGAACAGCTGAACGGACCGGACCGGAGCCTGGGTCAGGCAGGGTAGTCGGACAAGCCGGGTCGGATACACTGGCAGACAGCGAGGTACAAAAGGACAAAGCAGAGCGGTGGTCAGAAACAAGCCAGAGATCAGGTGCAGGCAGATAACAGGAAGGTCACAGGAAAGCCGGGTCAGATGCAGATGGGTTTCTCAGATCGGGTTACACAGGTACTACGCTGTAGAGCAGACAGCAGGGACTGTCTGTAAATGGCAGGTTTAAATAGTCTCTCTGGCGCCACCCGCTGGACGCACGCGCGAACGGAGACCAGGAAGTCCGGGGCGCCTGTTTCTGGCAGGATCTCCATGACATTGCCCCCCCCCCAAGGGGCAGCCTCCGGATGACCATACGGATACATCTTTCGGGGTGAGATCTTCTGAAGGCCTGTATCAGATTCCTGGCATGAATGTTCTCCTCCGGTTCCCAAGAGTTCTCTTCGGGTCCGTAACCCTTCCATTTAATTAAGAATTGGTTCCGGTTACCTCTTCTCCTCACGTCCAGAATAGCCTCTACTTCGAATTCCTGCTCCCCGTCTATGATGACGGGATCAGGGCGAGCCGGAGTCCGGCCTGGGAATGGGTTGGAGACTGATGGTTTCAACAGGGAAACATGAAAGACAGGGTGGACTCTAAGGGAGTCGGGGAGCTCCAGCTCGTAGGCCACTTCGTTAATCTTCCTCTTGACAGGAAATGGCCCTAAGAACTTGGGGCCCAACTTCCTGGAAGGGCACGCCAAACTTAGGTTAATGGTAGAGAGCCATACTTGGTCGCCGGGTACCAGCACTAATTCACCCCGCCTTCTCCTGTCGTAGACCATCTTGTTATACTCCTGAGTCTTCGCCATGGTTTTGCGTAAAAGCTGATTGTTTGATGAGAAGAAGTTCACCTTTTCCTGAACTGCAGGCACCGAACACTCCGGGAGGGAGTTGGGAAGGAATGCAGGGTGAAAACCATAGTTCGCAAAGAATGGGGTCTGGTTAGTTGCGGAGTGGATGGAGTTATTATACGTGAACTCAGCCAACGGGATCAGGGAGAGCCAGTCATTCTGAGCAAAAGAGGAGAAACCAAGCAGGTATTGCTCGAGGGTCTGATTAGTCCTCTCCGTCTGTCCATTGGTCTAAGGGTGATAAGCCGAAGAAAACGATAGTTCTATCCCTAGGGTCTTGCAGAGGGATCTCCAGAACCGGGAGGTAAATTGTACCCCCCGATCAGAGACAATATTGGCAGGCACCCCGTGGAGCCTGACGACCTCTTTGATGAATATTTGTGCCGTTTCCGGGGCTGAGGGGGTCCCCTTCATAGGGACAAAATGTGCCATTTTGGACAGACGGTCCACTATCACAAAGATAGTGGTATGGTTTTCCGCTGGAGGCAGTTCAACTATAAAGTCAATGGAAAGCATCTTCCAAGGCCTGTCCGGAACAGGTAAAGGCCTCAGTAGTCCCCAGGCCTTGGATCTGGAACCCTTGTTTCGGGTACAAGTAATACAGGACTCCACGAACTTCCTGCAATCCTCGCGTAATCGGGGCCACCAGAAGGTACGTTGTACCAAATCAGTGGTCTTGGCAACACCAAAGTGCCCGGCAAGGGCATGATCGTGGCAGAGCTCTAACACGGTTATTCTTAGTTCCTCTGGTACGAATATCCTGTTCTGGTGCCATAGTAGCCCATCCTTAGCCTGCAAGTCCAGCTCAGAGGAGGGTTCCTGTCCAGTGGTGGCTTGTCTGATCCGAGTAAGTAAATATTCCTGAAGAAGAAGAAAATTTCCAGGGGCGAGGATGGTATCGGGCAAGGGGGTTTCCTTTGATCCATGAAACATTCGGGACAAGGCGTCGAGTTTAGTGTTCTTGGCACCAGGGCGATAAGTGACATGAAAGGAAAACCGGGAAAAGAACAGCGCCCATCTGGCTTGTCGTGGTTTTAATCTTTTTGCCGCTTTCAGGTGCTCCAGATTATTATGGTCGGTGAATATTAGAATCGGGTGAGCAGCTCCTTCAAGTAAGTATCGCCATTCTTCCAAGGCAGACTTGATCGCCAGTAGTTCCCGGTCCCTTACATCATAGTTTCTCTCCGCCGCAGATAGTTTGCGAGAAAAGAAGGCTACTGGGTGAAGCAAAGCCCTGGTTCCTTGTCTCTGTGACAGTATTGCTCCTACCGCGACTTCAGAGGCATCTACCTCAAGTACAAATGGCAGTGAGGAATCTGGGTGTTTCAAAATAGAAGCAGAGGTGAAGAGACCCTTCAGGACTTCGAAGGCCTTCTGGGCCGCTGGGGACCAGTGGAAGCGGGTCCCCTGCTTGGTTAACTGGGTGATGGGCGCAATGATTGCGGAGAACCCCCGGATGAATTTACGATAAAAATTAGCGAACCCAACGAACCGTTGGATTCCCTTTTTATCCATTGTCACTGGTCTGTCCAGGATTGCGGCAATCTTCTGTGGATCCATCCTGATGCCTTCGCCGGGGATGATTAACCCCAGGAATGCTATGCTCTCTTGCTCAAACTCACATTTCTCAGCCTTCGCATATAGGCTATGCTGGCGAAGCCGATCCAACACACTTCTGACGTGCCTGTGATGAGAGTCAAGGGAGGAAGAAAAGATTAGTATGTCATCCAAGTAGACAATAACAAAAAGGTCTAGAAAGTCCCGAAGTACATCATTAATAAAGTACTGGAAGGTGGCAGGTGCGTTGCACAACCCGAAGGGCATCACTAAGTACTCAAAATGTCCAAACCGGGAGCGGGAGGCAGTCTTCCATTCATCACCCTCCTTGATTCGGACCAGATTGTAAGCTCCACGGAGGTCAAGTTTAGTAAAAATGGTGGCAGCTCCCAATCTTTGGAATAACTCTGGTACCAGGGGAAGCGGGTAGCGATTCTTAATGGTGACCTTATTTAGTTCACTGTAATCCACACAGGGTCGGAGGGTATGGTCCTTTTTTTCCACGAAGAAGATGCCTGCGCCTGCTGGCGACGTAGAGGGGCGAATGAACCCCTTTTGTAGGTTCTCGTCGATATAGTTCTTTAGTGCCCCCTGTTCTACCTCCGTTAATGGGAAGATCCTACCGAATGTAATAGCTGCTCCGGGTAGCAGGTCGATGGGGCAATCATAGGCCCGATGGGGTGGTAGTGTCTCTGCCCCCTGTCTGCTGAACACATCAAGGAAGTCCAGGTAGGCATCAGGGATGATCTGACGTGTACCAGCATCAGTGTCGGTACACAGTAGAGCGGCCGGCCCAGGGAGCTTGTGTGAGCCGCAGGACTGTTGGCAGTAGGAGGAAGGAAAGGTAACTACCCCGTGACCCAGTTGATGGTGGGGTTGTGGGCTTGCAACCAGGGCATACCGAGAATCATAGGGAACAGTGGAGAAGAAATAATGTCCAGACGTAGGTACTCTCGGTGAACCCCGGTAGTGGTGAGGATGGTGACAGGTAAAGGGACCGTTTCTTGGACCACGGGTCCCGACTTGATAACGGACCCGTCAGCCAGGTGAACACATAATCCATGAGTCTTGGTAAGGAGAGGGATCAGCTGTGTGCGGGCAAAAGTTGAGTCCATAAAGCAACTACAAGCCCCAGAGTCAATGATAGCGGACACTTGCAGAGTCCTTCCTGGGAGCTGTAAGGAGACAGAAAGGGCAAGGTGAGATGAAGGCTTGGCCTGAGGGTTGGTTAAACCAGACGATACTGAGAAACACTTACGGGCTTTCAGGGGACAACTTCTAACGAAATGTCCGGGTTCCCCACAATACAGGCACAGGTTATGCGCTCGCCGGCGCTGGCGTTCCTCCGGAGTGAGGGAGGGACGAAGGACTCCAAGCTGCATGGGTTCAGGTGCATCGTGTGAGGGGGTCAGGGGTGCAACAGGAGCTGGGTGCAGGTGACTGGGGACCCGAGGAAGCATCCAGGTCGGACGGGAGAAGCCTGTGGCCCTCTCAGCCCTCCGTTCCCTCAAACGTCGGTCAATCTGAATAGTTAACTCGATCAACAGATTCAGAGTCTCTGGTATTCCGACCCTAGCCAGTTAGTCCTTCAGGGGGTCTAAAAGACCTATGCGGAACTGGTGACGGAGGGCGGCGTCATTCCACCTGGTATCTGCGCTCCAGCGCCTAAATTCAGCTACATAGTCCTCTGCCTCTCTGCGTCCCTGCTGAAGGGTCCGCAAAGCGTTTTCTGCGGTAACTGAAAGCTGAGGGTCCTCATAAGGTTGGGCCATGGCATCGAAGAAAACTGTAAGGCTGTCCAAGGCCACGTCCTTATGTTCCAGCAGGCGGTGGGCCCAGTTCTGGGGGTCTCCAGAGAGCGAAGAGATCACAAAGCCCACCTTGGTGGCTTCCAAGGAGAAGGTGCGGGGCTGTAAGGCAAAGTACAACTCACAGGAGTTACGGAAGGCTCTGAACTTGCTCCGGTCCCCGGAGAACCTTTCAGGTGTAGGGACCCTGGGTTCAGGAGGGAGCATGACCACCGTGGGTGTGGACCCTGTACCGGCAGAGGACGTAGAGTCAAGTGGACCCCCTTGGCCTCCAGAAGGGTTGGTGAGGGCCCGCACTTGTCCTTCCAGGTGGGTGTAGCCTTGCTGGAGGCTTTTGACTGCTTCAGTCAACCCCGCCAGGTGCCGACATAGTTCCTCCATAGGTGAGGCTCCCTGCTCGGGCTCAGACATGGCTGTCTGCTGCTATCACGTACCTGACGGTGACGAGCCCGGTTTAGCAGAGGGAGGCCTCCCTTACGGCTCCCACCAGCGGCCCCTGGTAGTGAAACAGGAGGCACGGAGGTAGAAGGGGTACGAGTGCCTGGCAGGATCAACACAGAGCAAGTGGCTGAGTGGTCCGGGCTGGATCCGGGTACACCGAGGTGAGGCGAGTTGACAGGAACCAGGAAGCCAGGCAGCACAGCAGGTTGACAGGAACCAGGAAGCCAGGAAGCACAGCAGGTTGACAGGAACCAGGAAGCCAGGAAGCACAGCAGGTTCTGGAACCAGGAAGCCAGGAAGCACAGCAGGTTCTGGAACAGCTGAACGGACCGGACCGGAGCCTGGGTCAGGCAGGGTAGTCAGACAAGCCGGGTCGGATACACTGGCAGACAGCGAGGTACAAAAGGACAAAGCAGAGCGGTGGTCAGAAACAAGCCAGAGATCAGGTGCAGGCGGATAACAGGAAGGTCACAGGAAAGCCGGGTCAGATGCAGATGGGTTTCTCAGATCGGGTTACACAGGTACTACGCTGTAGAGCAGACAGCAGGGACTGTCTGTAAATGGCAGGTTTAAATAGTCTCTCTGGCGCCACCCGCTGGACGCACGCGCGAACGGAGACCAGGAAGTCCGGGGCGCCTGTTTCTGGCAGGATCTCCATGACAGGGACAATCAGCCTCTTAATCAGCCCCCTTGCTCTACTAATGCAGGATGGATCAGGTAGAAGCTTATGCTTCTTTAGCGTTTCCTTTTGAGTACATGGTTCAATTCAAGGTGTTCTTTCTCAGTTTCAGTTTATAGCTGAAACATGCAGAACTATACTTTAAACAGAGCCAGCTCAATCTTCACCCTTCCTTTGTTGGTTTACCCCAAGCTCTTCAGGGACTAGGAGCCACCTCAGCAAACCTCTTCCCTGGATCAATATATTACCCCAAAAACAGGATCAGTGCTTAGGCAGCAACTTATGGGCAGCTCCCTATACATATCCAAGATATTCCTCTAGGAGCTAATCTGGATATAGGCCACCCTGCCTAACAGTAAAGCCCTGTACACACGATCGGATTTCCTATGGATTCAAATCCGATGGATTTTTCCATCGGAATTCCGATGAAGCTGACTTCCATCAGTCTTGCCTACACACCATCAGTCAAAAATCCGACTGTCCCAAACGCTGTGACGTAAAACACTCCGACGAGCCGAGAAAAGTGAAGTTCGATGCTTCTGAGCATGCGTCGACTTGATTCTGAGCATGCGTGGGTTTTTTCTCCGATGGAGTTCCACACAGACGATCGGAATTTGCTATCGTTTTTTTTTTTTCCATCGGATACATTTAAAACATGTTCTATTTTTTCTCACCAATGGAAAAAAGACCGATGGGGCCCATACACGATCGGTTTGACCGTTTAAAAAAAGTCCATCGGACTGTTTTCATCGGTAAAACCGATCGTGTGTACAGGGCATAAAGGTCTATGTATTTAAAAGAACATCCTTGTAGTATAGGAAGACATGACTAGGTCTTTAATCTAAGGCCCCCTTTTCACTTTGAGTGATAATGTCCATTCACCTGAAGGTAGCAGTGTATAACCCAATGGTAATGATCAGAAAGCCCTGTGTCCTGGGATGTACGGTAAAGAAAACACAGTTAATACTCGTTGGTTGTAAGAATTTATAGATAATGGCATGTTTCCATGTAACCCACGATCCAAGGAGTATGAAGGTCTTGCCAACGCAGAAATGCACCATAAATCCTAAGCTGCAGGAGTTTAAAAATATCCTTTTGAGGGCAGCAGTTGATATCAGAAAATAATAAAACCAATGCCAATAAAAAGAGGAGCTGAATGCAGATGAAATCGTTCTGTTTTCCTGTGATAACACTATTAGCTTACATGCTTCAGTGAAATGCGCTTAACACTGTTTAAGAAATAAACAGACTTTTCTCTGCCATCATTATTGTTCTCTCACATAAGTGGTATTTTTTTTAACTTCTAATTAAACTGAACTTCAAGCACTAAATTATATTTGTACTTTTGCTACAGTTATCCTTTAACTCACACAGCCCTTCCAGAACCCACCCAAGTCCTATATTAATCCCTCTAGCTCCAGCAATGAAAGCCTGAAAGAGATTAACCCTTCTCTACTCTATACAAAACTTAAACAAAATAGCTTGGACCAAAAAAATCACCAAACCTTTCTCGAAATGAAGAATAATAAGAAAATAGAATGATAAGGTATGTATTTATCATTTTCAGAATTACATAATTCAAAAATCAATTGATTGCACTTAGACAACTAATAACAACTAATAATAAATGAACAGGGAACTTATATGATTTTAGGTGTTTACACCTGTAGCACCATTACCTGACTATAGTTTGAAAAAACTGCAGCATCCCATGTGCTTACCAGTTTTTAATATGGCACATTTCTCTTATGGCTGGTAGACGTGGCTAGTGCTAAGAGCAATTGTAGACCATTGATTTTTTTTTTTAAATGTCAAAAAAGGGACCCTGTCCAGGATTTAGAATATTAGAAAACCCCAAACTTTAATTCAGGTAAGAGAAGTAGACTAATTTTACGTTTCCATCATTTTTATTTCATTTTCAAAAATGTTGATAAATATTTAATCCAAAAAAACAAAAATAGTACGTAAGGTAGACTTTTATTCTTGAAAAATTTTGTAAGTATAGCTGTCAAGTTTCATGAGTTAGGCACAGGGGCGGATCCAGGGGGGGCAACGGGGCAATTGCTCCCCCAAAGAAAATATTACTGACTCTGAGGCTGAGTACACCCTGGGAATTCAGAGCTGTGGTCGGGACAACTCACAGCCATTCTCAGCATTAGGAATTACTGCCCAGACACATCGGGACTTGACTCTCCGCCCATTGTACCGCTCCCTGTACCTCCCTCAGCAGTTTTCCAGCCTCTCTCCTGCAGGATGCTGCTTGAGTAGGCGGGAGCCTCCTGGCTTCTTCTGCTTGAGTGGGAGGGATGGGGATGTGCATGACCCCGAGATCACGCCCGCCTGGAAGAGGGAGGTGTGAGCAGCTGAACAGAGGGAGCCGAGTGACTGTGAACTTCCTGGAGGTGAGCTCAACTAGCAGGCAATACATTGTGGATTAGTTTACAGGCACCTCTATGCTAAGTCTACTGAGTTACTGCATCTCCTTTTCATGTGGCATAGCGAGAAATTGGGCTCATTAAAGCATTGTGACTGCCCCCTGATTTGTGCCCTCCCGATCCCCCCAGTGTGTGCCCTCCTGATCCCCCCAGTGTGTGCTCTCCTGATCCCCACCAGTGTGTGCCCTCCTGATCCCCCCAGTGTGTGCCCTCCTGATCCCCTCTAGTGTGTGCCCTCCTGATCTCCCCCCAGTGTGTGCCCTCCTGACTCCCCCAATGTGTGCCCTTCCGACCCCTGCAGTATATGCCCTCCTGACCTCCCTGGTGTTTTCCCTCCTGACCCCGTACTGTTCCCTACTGACCTCCCTGCAGTGTGCCCTCCTGACCCTGTACTGTGCCCCCCTGACCTCCCTGGTGTATGCCGTCCTGACTTTCCTGGTGTGTGCCCTCCTGACCTCCCTGGTGTATGCCGTCCTGAGCTCCCTGGTGTATGCCACCCTGACCTCCCTGGTGTGTGCCATCCTGCCCCCTCTTTATTTCTGTAAGCAACACCTTATTTTCTGGCCGTGCCCCTCCCGAGACTAGACTCTGGATCCACCCCTGGTTAGGCATGTAGATGGGGTGCAGCATGGTGCAGAGTCAATGATTCACACAAGCAAGTGCTACACATTTGTATTGAAGAAATGCAGTAACAGTTCACAACAAACCCGGGGGAAAGCCACCCCGCCAGAAACACTCACAGTTCTGTAGGAGTAGATTCCAGCCGGAATGGCAGCATCTGTTTAGAGGGGACTGATTGCGGCCTGGCCGTCTGGTCCCAAATCAGGAGAAGGTCTAGAAAGGATGAGGCCCTACTCTTTCCCTCCTCATGAGGAACCTTTCCCTAGCATTAACAACACTGTCCCTCAAAGACAGGGTATCTGTCCCTACTCTGTCTGCCAAAAGCGAGCCAAAACCAGGGAGCCAGGGCCCTAAAAAGGCTCTGCCTGACCCAAGATGGCCACTTGAGTAATGTGTGGCAGCAGCATCCAATAAGATTGTTTCCCCAGTGACCCAGGAAACCATAGATGAACCCTGTTCCTCCTGACTTCCCCTTCAGCAACAGGGCTGCTGCGGAGGAGCGCCACCTGTCGTGGAGAAAGTAGACTGCATCTGCCTACAGGTGCATCATTAGCACCCAAATCTTAGCAAGAGGGAGATGGTCGCCATATTAGTAAGTCAATATGCATGGTGTTCCTCTCATTCTGTAGGCAGTGCATTTGCTCAGCACAGCCAACTGATAAAACACTTTTAGTTGGACACAGTTCTGTTTACCTGAGAGTGAACACTGTTTAATTAAAACCATTTAAACCAGGGGTTCTTAACCTGCAGTCCATGGACCCCTAAGCAGTCCATGGATGGGTTTTAGGGGGTCTGTGAGGGTCAGATAAAAAATAACATTTACATTCATTAAAATAAACTAGATAACACGAGGGGTGTAGTAATGGTAGTAGAAAATATAATAGTTACTTGTGGTTGTAGTAGTAGTTTTGAGCAGAATTAAAGGAATGCATTCTATGCATTAACATAAAAACCTTCTGTGTGTAGCAGCCCCCCCCCCAGCAACTCCCAATTACCTACCTGAGCTCCTTCTCTCTGCAGAAATGTCCCCGATCTCCTCAGCCATCCAGTACACTTCTCCTAATTGGCTGAGACAGAGCAGCGGTGCCATTGGCTCCCACGGCTGTCAATCAAAGTCAGTCAGCCAATCAGGGGGGAGAGGAGGTGGGCAAGGCCGGGGCTCCATGTCTGAATGGATACACAGAGCTCTGACTCGGCTTGGGTGCCCCCTGTAGAAAGCTGCTGGCTGAGGGGCACTCAAAGGAGGGTGGGGCTAAGAGCAACAAAGAGGGACCCAAGAAGAGGAGGATCCGAGCTGCTCTGTGCAAAACCAACTGCACAGAGGATGTAAGTATAACATGTTTGTTATTTAAAAAAAAAATGAGCCTTTACGATCACTTTAACATTGTTTTGTTTCATTTGCACAAGATGATTGTATTTCCTTTTTGTAATCAGTGGCCATTACTTTTTGCATGAAAAGGAGTGAGCAGTTTTTTTATTAAAGTGTTACTAAACCCAGGACCCGGCATTCACTATATCTGGTCTCCCACAGTACACAGAACATGAAAATGCAATTATTTTAGTAAATATAAACTACTAACTACCTTTCTCATCAGTAGTATAAAGAAGTCTTGTGACTTCTATCAGTGTGCAGCAGAGCAGTGGTTTAGGCTTGTAGGAGCAGTTTTCATTCTCCTCTGACTGTCCTATGAGGCTGCATGACTCCTAACCCTCTGTCTAGACAATGTTGATTGGCCCTGTGGCGATCAGATGCACCCTCCAAAAAAAAAAAAAAAAAAAAACTCTCTAGCAATACACACCAAACTGAGCATGTGCAGAATTCCCCCAAGGCTCTGTACTAACAGGAGATGGATTGGGGACTGTGGAAGAAGGGGAGGATCAGAGAAGACAGGATCAAACGGCCTTTTTACACAATGTGTAGGATTAACCTGTTCCACAGTGAGTATAACAAGCATGCTTTACTGCGTATACAGACTGATTTTACTGTTGTGGGTTTAATAACACTTTAAGATTGTTTACTTTTTTCAAACTTTGTGAATGTCCTGTATGTATGAAGCAATCAAATTTCAATAAAATTAAGTACATATATTTATTGCATGCAAAGTTGTGTTTATGTGAATAATATTTCTGGGGAGGGGTCCATAGCTTTCATCAGATTCTTAAAGGGGTCTGTGACTCAAAAAAAGGTTACAAGCTAAAGATTTAAAGTAACTAAAGTCAACACTTTTTTTTTTAGTTTTGGATAGAATGAAGAGAGATTAGAACGCTTGTGAGTTTCTATTGCTGTCTGTGCCCACATTAAGGAGATTACCATTGAAATTGAAAGTAAAGGAAAATCCCAAGTTTTGGGTTGTCCCCAGAAAAGTAATAGGGAATAAATCTTCCAATGGAGACAATAGTTCTGGTGACCTGGGGGCAGTCTTACCAACCAAACCCCCCGAAGTAAAATTTACTGACAGAACACCAACATTTACAAATGACACCAATTTTTTACTGGCAGGAGGTGGTTAGAGGATGCGGACATGATACAGGAGATGGTTAGAGGATGTGGACATGGTACAGGAGATGGTTAGAGGATACGGATATAATACAGGAGGTGGTCAGAGGATGCAGGCATGGTACAGGAGATGGTTAGAGGATGCAGACATGATACAGGAGGTGGTCAGAGGATGTGGACATGGTACAGGAGATGGTTAGAGGATGCCGACATGGTGCAGGAGATGGTTAGAGGATGCAGACATGATACAGGAGGTGGTCAGAGGATGTGGACATGGTACAGGAGATGGTTAGAGGATGCCGACATGGTACAGGAGATGGTTAGAGGATGCGGACATGGTGCAGGAGGTGGTCAAAGGATGTGGACATGGTACAGGAGATGGTTAGAGGATGCAGACATGATACAGGAGGTGGTCAGAGGATGTGGACATGGTACAGGAGATGGTTAGAGGATGCCGACATGGTACAGGAGATGGTTAGAGGATGCAGACATGATACAGGAGGTGGTCAGAGGATGTGGACATGGTACAGGAGATGGTTAGAGGATGCCGACATGGTACAGGAGATGGTTAGAGGATGCCGACATGGTACAGGAGATGGTTAGAGGATGCCGACATGGTACAGGAGATGGTTAGAGGATGCGGACATGGTGCAGGAGGTGGTTAGAGGATGCGGACATGGTATAGGAGGCGGTTAGAAGATGTGGACAGGGTACAGAAGGTGGTTAGTGGATGCAGACATGATACAGGAGGTGGTCAGAGGATGCGGACATTGTACAGGAGATGGTTAGAGGATGCAGACATGGTACAGGAAATAGTTAGAGGATGTGGACATGATACAGGAGGTGGTCAGAGAATGCAGATATGGTACAGGAGGTGGTTAGAGGATTTGGACATGGTACAGGAGGTGGTTAGAGGATGTGGACAGGATACAGGAGGTGATCAGAGACTGCAGATATGGTACAGGAGGTGGTTAGAGAATGCAGACTTGAAAAAAGAGCTGGTCAGAGGATGAGGACATGGTAGAGAAGGTGGTTAGAGGATGCAGATGTAGCACACGGACCCTTTTTCCTGCTTACCTTCACTTGCAGGGTAAGGCACACCATGCCACATGCCCGTATTCTCCTGGTATATGAGGTTGAGCGGTGTTCATACTATTTTTGGGTCCAGCAGCGAGTTACCTCCCTCCATTGGTTCTCCACCCTAGAGTATAGGGAAAAGTATATTCTTTCTCCCAAAAGAAGGCCAATGTCCAGACTGTGTTTAAACTCCAATAGACAAGTTAATTTTCCTTGCTTGGAGCAGATTGGGAAAAAGGTTGAAGACAGAGATAGAGTTGGGTAGGGAGATAGGTTCAGGCACGCAGCACCCAGTTACCCTATTCTCCACTCAAGCCTGAGTGGGTATTGCTCACCCGGATAGATCCCTCTCACAGTTCTAGCAGCCGAAGTGGAGCACGAAAAGTTACTTCAGATTTAGTCCCCTTCAAAGACAAGTTCAGGAGATCCTCTGCCACAGAATCCTTTAGTTCCTGAATCTAGAACTCTTTAACGCCTGCAAACTTTAGAGACCATAGGTGCCAATGGGGCACATCACAGGCGCTCACGGAATCGTTCCCTCTGATAGGCAACCAGGCCTCTCCTGAGACAGTGACTTCCTTCACCGATCCTCCAGACAGGTCCTCCCCTGGTTTCCTCTCTTTCAAAGCGGGCCACCCTCCCTCGGGTTCCCTGGGACTCCGATGGTTTAGTTGTAGACCCAGATGAAGGTACTGGGCCTACCTGGAACACTACAGCCTCGGGCTGAAGGTGCCCGAGACTTCTCGACCAATTCACGCACCCCTGGCCAGCAGGGCCAACCGGCGCGACTCTCGCCACCAGGGGTCCCACCTTGGAATCCCCCGGCCAAATCACCCCAGATCATGGCGTCTGCCCCTTATGTACCCTCTCCCGGCATGCACAGCAGGTACACCACGCCCACTGCACGGCTGCCGAGAGAGGAAACCCAATCACGCCACAATGCCACCTGTGGTTCAACCCGAGACCTGAGCGACAGCGCCAACCACAGGTCAAGGGGAACTATACTCCCAGGTAACACCACAGCAGAGCAGAGTCCAATCTATAGAATCAGAAAACCTGAGCCAAACTATTGCTCAGCCTGCCCTTAAATTTAAGGCGTAGCGACCCCAATTTTGGGGGTCCGCTACACAGACATGGTACAGGAGAAGGTTAGAAGATGCAGACAAGGTACAGGAGATGGTCAGAGGATGTGGACATGGTACAGGAGGTGGTTAAAGGGGTTGTACAGGTAAAAGTTTTTTCACCTTAATGCATTCTATGCATTAAGGTGAAAAAACATCTGTGCATTAGCCGCCCCCCCGAGCCCCCATTTACTTACCTGACCCCTCGAAAGTCCCACGCCGTGAATGCGCAGGCTTCTGGGCCGGCTTCTCGGCTCATTCATTGGTTGATTAAAAGCAGCGCAGCCATTGGCTTGCGCTGCTGTCAATCACATCCAATGACGCGGCGCGCCGGGGCGGGGCCGAGTGATACAGTGAGCGGCTATAGCCGCCGGCTGTATCACAGGAGCGTGCCCGGAAATAACTCACCACCATGCTCGCTCGCTCGCATATAAGTGGTGAGTTATTGTGGGGAGGAGCCGAGACAGCCGCCAAGGGACCCCAGAAGACATGGATCGGAGCCACTCTGTGCAAGACGAGCTGCACAGTCGAGGTAAGTATAACATGTTTGTTATAAATAAAAAATAAAAAATTATGTTTACAACCCCTTTAAAGGATGCAAACATGGTACATGAGGTGGTTAGAGGATGCAGACATAGTACAGGAGGTGGTTAAAGGATGCAAACGGGGTACAGGAGATGGCAAGAGACTGTGAACATCTGTAATTCTCTAAAATTTCACCACTGCCGTTCTTGTCTGGTAACTGCTGCCTGTGCCTCCTCAGTCCTCAAGTGTCTACATCACATAGATAGGAGCCAAGCCATGGATGGATGTTGCAGGGGTCCAGTGGTGGCAGTCTCCAGCAGCCAAGGATGGATGGTGCAGGGTTACAGTGCTGCGGTGGTGGTGGTAGTGGGAGTCCCCATAGGCTTCTCTAGCCATGGTGCCGGCTGGGGTCTGATCTTGTGCCTGCTGATGTAATGCCGAGGAGCCGAGACTGAGTGCCGAAAATTGCCGAGCGATTATGAGCTTTCCAAAACCCGGCAGGCTTTGGAACGGCGCAGTCATATTTCTTACAGGTGCTACTGCCCATAACAGACATTTACAGGCAGCCCGAAAATTGGTTGAAATTTACGGGCTGCCCATAAATTAATAGGCAGTTGGCAACACTGCCTGGGGTCCCCAAGGAATTTCCTTAATTTACAGGGATTTTATCTCACTTCCTGTATGGCTATGGGACAGGAAGTGAAGGGAAATATCCATAATGGGGCACAGATGGTAAAAAAAATTGACAGCAGTTTTTTGCTCTATCCAAAATGAAAAAGAAATGTTTTGTCTATAGTTTTACTTTAACAACTAAAAGACTGGATGTTTTTTTGGGGATATCTGCAGTTTACGAATTGAGCTAACAGAGGTCAGATTACCTGTATATTTCATTTAGTCCGTTTGGGAAAATAAATCATGTTACTCAAAGCACGTAACATGTTGGGTTTCTCGATTTCGGTTTAATAGAAATAAAATAAATTACTTCACCTCTAGCATCCTCAATATTTACTTTCATTACTGTATAACATAATTATTAAAAGTGTATAAAATTATCAAATAAAAAGTCGCAAATATTTGCGATTAGGCTTGTGTAACAAATATAACCTAGTATGTCTAAGGTAGGCATACAAACATTACAAAACCACAAGGTTTAATGCTTAGAATGATGTGCTGTCTTAACTTCATGCACTTTTTAAGTTAAATGAAAACATCTGTCTGCAAAGACAGTTGCAGAAAGTGAGTTCTGGAGAACTGCCCAGTTCTAGAAAGGGGAAGGGTGGTGGTGTTAGAAGGGGGGGGGAAGAGATGTGATTAATATGCTCAGCAAAGTTCTCTTTGACGTGTGGTTGAGAAGGGTGTGGGGAGGGAGGGTATAGGTCTCCTCAAGTTTTGGAGAAGGGAGGAGTGCCTTAGTGCAAACAACTTTGTGTAAACTCGCTCTCAGGCATCACTTGTAAGTGAACAGAGGTCTACAGACACAGGCGGGGAGTGCAAGAAAAGCATCTCTTTCAAGAGGACTATTTATACACTTTTTACTTAGAAACGGTGAGTTATTTTATCCTTACTGCGTTTTTACTAGTGTGAACTACACATATCCAGCTATCCCCGTATTTGCAGGAGGACTACAGATGAAAGTAAACCTTGGCAAGCTATTTCAGGCTACAGAAACATAATTTTGATGGAGCAGAGAATATGAATTTATTTTATTATACTTGTATTATTTGTAAAACAGCTATAGACTACATATAGGTTAAATCGTAAAAATTACACATTGGGGTAGAGAATGTTAGCTGTTTACTCTGAATAATAATCATGAGAAGATTAAATAAATAAATAGGAATTTGTTTTTTATATGATTGCATAATTAAAGTTAATGTTCTCTAATTTTATTAAGTAAAGATTCCCAAGCCATAGTAAATTGAGTGAAGATTCTCAAATCCTATAGTAAATTGAGTGAATATTCTAAACTCCTATAGTAAACTGAGTGGAGATTCTTAACTCCCTTAGTAAATTGAATGAAGATGCTCAACTCCTATAGTAAATTGAATGAAGATTCTCAACTCCTTTAGTAAACTGAGTAAAGATTCTAAACTCCTTTAGCAAACTGAGTAAGGATTCTAAACTCCTTTAGTAACACAGTCTCATTGAATGGACCACTACTGGATAATTCATAGGTACATTTACAACTAAGTATTCTGAAGATTGCATGATGAGTACATATTCACACATTCCTGAAGGCACAACGCACTGTTAGTCTGCATACACCCACAGTGCATCCTGCATCGAGGACCACATGAATTGTGTATTTATCATGCAGTCCCCATGTAAAGAACAGATATTACACAGAATAAGGAATATTAGGTTTTATCTAAATT
Source organism: Rana muscosa (assembly GCA_029206835.1). Classification (NCBI taxonomy): domain Eukaryota; kingdom Metazoa; phylum Chordata; class Amphibia; order Anura; family Ranidae; genus Rana; species Rana muscosa. Next base: position 175,845,532 of record CM055124.1, read on the forward strand.
GAATACTAGTGTATCTTGATCTTGTCCCTCGACTTTTCCTATTATAATGAGAAATGAGTGAGCTATTTAAAATCAAACACATTCTGATTTGCAAATGGGAAAACTCAGGATCAAATGGTGATCTAGGATCTGGTTTGCTCTCCTCTGGCTTTTATATTTCTTCCTCGAAGAGTAAAAAGAGACAGATGTTGGACATAGTCTAGGATGAGGGGCCCCGGTATGTAGGGGGATGCATAAAATAGACTTCACCAGTAACAGATTTCGCCCTGCATGTGGCTTAAATTTTAGATGAAAAAAATACTCTCCTTCCTTAACAGTTGAGATCGTTGTGTTCCATGCGCAGCTGTGGAAGTGTCTTTGTATAAAAAGAACGGTTAGACTGAAATATCTGCTCTGTAGAAGTTAGCTGGATTTTCCATGTAACAGAAAAAGATCAGTTATTTAGAATGTGATATGGCGGGCCATGTGGGGGTTTAGCAAATTTGTGATTTGTGGACTGTTGTGTATAATTTTGTAGAAGTGATTGCTGGGTATATGGCAGTATGGGTACAGGCACATTTGATTGGTGTTACTTTATGGTGAGGTAACATTTCCTATTGAAAACAGAAGATATGGTTCCTTTTTTCTTAGTATGATGTATAAAGCATTTATTTACTGCTTACCTCCAGTAACCAAAGTGACGCTGTGTGTACAATAATTTGAATATTTTCTCCATGGTAACAAACACATCTTACTTATGGAAAAAGAAGAACCTAGTGATCATGCAAAGGGGTAAAATGTGGGTGGACTATCGGTTTAAGCACTGCCCACTAACAAAATTCCCTTGCCTCTTTTTAAAGTTCGGTAAAATCCTGTGTGTCAGATCAGAAATTAATTTTTTTATTCCAAACGTGTTTATGGTGCAAGAAAGGCTGAAAAGAAAATACAAATTGGACTAGTTTTGCTCCTGGGTATCGCCAGGCTTTTTTGAGTTACTGTGTACTGTCACCTCCTGGCACTGGCCATGTACTGTGTACTTCTCCATGAAATCACTTGCATTGAGCCTTGGGGGCATGTGGCCCTCATATGTGTCTTGGGTCTTGATGCTACAATTAGCCCCCCTACTCATGTCTCGAGTCACCTAATCACCAGCTACCTGAATACCAGCATGCACTGTACTGACAAGCCGCACACTTCATGCACAGGGGAGATACCAGCTCCAGGACAGGGCACTGCTAGGATGCGAGAAGGGCCTGGTGGGGCATAGACGCAGTGCCAGTCACCCATATGTGTGCCACTCCTCCTCACACTCCTAACACCTTGCTGTTCTATCTGCTATTAAAAGGTAAAGTACATGCACAGGGGTATGTGGGGTTGTAAAAAGGCTGCAGAAGTAGGGGGTACAGTAATGACTGCAGGGGGGCACATTGGTGGTAGAGGTGTGCTTGTGAGAGAGTAGTGGTAGACGTGTATGGAGAAAATGCAGTGGTGAAAGAGGGGTGCGGGAGTTGCTGTATGGTAATTACTCCTGACCATTGCACTTTGTATACTGGAAGTGCAACAGTTAGGAGTATGCAACGTGCAGCATAGCATACAGAGTACAGAAGGTAGAATTATGTGACATACTGTGTGCATTATATAAAAAAATTGACTCCTGCACTGCCAATACAAAATTTTAAGTAATTCCAGGGCTTTATTTCAGGGGGAATGTGAGGTAAAGCAGTTCCGGTACCTCCACCACTGAATATATGTAATGACAAGGGGTGCTGGAGGGTCTATTGATGATGGCTGATGGAGGATCTATTGTTGCTAGTGAGGATCTATTTTTTGCATGGAGGTCTGTTGCTGGGAGATCAATTGTTGCTGGGAGGAAATAACTGTTCAGGAAGAGGTCTAGTTTTGCTGGTTGCCAGAGGGGCTATTGATACTGGCTGCTGGGAGATCTGTTGTAGCTGCAGGGGGTCTATTGTTGCTGAGGTGGTATTTTGCTGTGTGGGGGGTTTATTGTTGTGTGTGGGGTCTATTGTTGCTGGGGGGGCTATACCGTTGCTAGGGGGGTTTATTGTTGCTGGCTGCAGGTGATCTATTTTACTGATTTTTCTTGTTCCATACAAATTACTAAGCACCACAAAATTATACTTATCTCTGTATACTCTGTATATAAAAGGAATGGTACTGGGAGGTGGTTAGGGGTCGAACCAAGTAACAGTGCTCGGAGGTGGGTAGGGGGCGGAGACAAGAAGTAATTCTAAACAATAATGTGCTCAAAATGACACACCAAGCTGCTGCTGACACCTCATATGTGCTCCCACATCAACCTTAAAAAAAATAATGTAGCGCCCTGCTCCTATTGGGTAGACGCTATTTGTAAATTTAGTTAATTGTGGTAAATTGCTGGTTTCTGTTCCAGTCCAGCTGTGTTGCGCATTTTTCCACTTGACTGTGGGTGTCGCTGTCACCACAGGTCAAGGTTGGAAATGCAACAGACTGGATGTATTGAGTACCTCTTGCCCAGAAACAGTTCAGTGGGATTGGTCCCCTGCTGTGCATTCTGGGCGAGTGTACTTAATGGACAAACGCCGTCTTCCGGGTCTCTCTGACCTGATGGCTCTCCTGGCCTAAGGTGTGCCGTAGCAGTTTCGTGTCTCGGGGCCGGCTGGCCCGAGGCCTTGTTACTGGAAGTAGGCCCAGGAGTTTCTGGGGCCTACTAGTCAGAGACGGTCCTTTGCTGTCTTGCCTGCAGGGAGAAGCTGAGCATTGGAGGATGCATCCCGACCCATCTACCTCACAGTGTTGCCGGATCGGCTGAAAGAAACTGGTACTGTGTGACTGTACTTTGACTTTACAAAGAAAGCTATTGGTTATACAATCCTGTGGCAGAGAATTGTCTAACGACTCTAAGATTTTCTTCAAGTCTGTGGCAGAGACTATGACCGAGCACAGCAGCGGCTGCTAGGTCAGTGAGAGAGGCCTATCCGGTGGTTGCTATATCCAGGGTGGAAACTGTTTGTCCTCTGGATTAAAGAAGTACCCGTGATCCGCAAATACAAGGTACCTGAATCTCCCCTAATCCTCCATCCCTCTAACTGACTTTGTTAAATAAAAAACCATTGCAAAAAAGAAACTGTGTGTTGGTGCTGACATCTATGAACAACTCTTCAATGGAACCCCTATGACGGACATGGTGAACAGACAGGTAACGGCATGAGCCAAAAATATAACCAGCAGCTCCAACGGGGGTAGTGCTACAATAAGTATGTTTTTTTTTTTTTCATTATCATACTTACCTCGGTGGATGCAGCATCAGACCGATGCTGCAGCTGTCCCCCGGCGTCTCTGCACTGAGAACCGAGCCACCGAACATCACCGATGGCTCGTTTCTCACTCCTCCCCGAGCAGAGAGATGCTGCCTGTCAGTCAGCATAGCTCCTGCTCTGATCCTCCACGCTCATTGGAGTGATGAGCTGTGGAGGGGCGGGGAGCGGCCGTCTCAGCAGCTCGCTGAGCTGCTGAGACTGCCATCAGTCAAGGAAGCTGGCGGATTCAGACTTCGTAAGTTGGGATGACGTGCTGCCACGACTGATGGCAGTGACATCAGCGTAGAGCGGACTTCAGACCGCTCTCCGCTGAAAATGGGTCACAGGAGTGCAAAACGAATTGCACTCCTGTTTGTGACCCATAGGAGAAGCTCAGCCTAAAAAGCTCAGGCTAGACTTCTCCTTTAAATAGCAATACAATATAGTGTCGCACTAGGGTGACCACGTGTCCCGGATTGCCCGGGACAGTCCCGCATTTTTCAGGTCTGTCCCGGGCACATTAATTCCAGGACAATACAGTGTCCTGGAATGAAACTGACACAACCACCCCCGGGCCAATCTGATGCCCCCAAAAAAGGGCGCCACATCACTGCTTTACTCACTGACAGTACTTGTCCTGGCCGGGAATGCCTTGAGGAGCACAATCCCGCCCCCTGCTTGTGATTGGAGAAATCATAAATCCCGCCACTTGTGTCCAATCACTGTGCTGTGATTCGTTACAGCACAAGCTGATTTTTGGGAAGGGAGGGTGTCCCTGAATGGTAGTTTGGAAATGTGGTCACCCTATGTCGCACTGCTTAAATTCAACAACAAAGCAGTGCTAATAAAAACAAAATTACATCAATAACAAAACAAGGAAATATGTCATGAACATTATAATATAATGTACATCCATGACTTCAAAGTAAAGATATCTCAGGCTTTGTGACACCACAAGTGACACATTGCTACAAGTTAAATCTCTCCTGTCACAAGCACTACCACCACATTACCCATGTATGCATCAGGAGGTCAAAGAGATGATATGGCAGATAATGTATAGTGAAATAACAGAAAAATGTGAGAGCCCCTGAGAAGCCCCCATAGAGCTGAGAAAAAATATGGTACCTTATATCATTACATAGATTCTGCATCTGTCAAATGCTTAGCACTATCCAGGTGTTGCATGCCTACCAATGGCCCTAAATGGTAAAATAACTGATGGATTCTGGGAACTTCCCTCAGTAAATGGTGATCAGGTTTTGGTAAACTCAAGGACAAATCATTGTAATACCCATAGGCCTACATCAGTTCAAACATATGCCCTTTGGCCTGAGCAGTGCTGCAGCCACATTCCAGCAGCCAACATGGGATCTAAAAATAATAGCTACAGTATAAAGAAAGCCCCCTCCTTCCATTCCTGCACCTAGAAGGAATGTGGAGGTTTGGGCCTTTAAACATTTGGTGCAAGCCATTTAGTCATCGCTTGAAGGAAAAAATGCCTGGGTACTGGAATTATTGAGAGGACAAATGCCACAGCATTGGTGGTCAGGGGTAGGAAAATATGCCCAAGTGACAGTGGAAAGAAAAAAAATTCTAGTATTAGTGGGAGGGAAGCTGCCAAGGCATACAAATTAATGTGAGGAACAAATGCCTGGGTTTTACAGGGAGAATAAATTTCCTCAGTATCAGTGTTCAGAAAAAAAATGCCAAAGAGTTTGTGATGGGAAAAATTACCAAAGTGTCAGTGGTTGTAAAAAAAAAAGTCCTTGATGCCAATGTTAGTGTGAAGAAACCCTGGCATAAGTGGTCAGAAAGAAACTGCCACGGTGTTACTGGGATGAAAAAACATTCCCCTGTTATCAGTGATTGGAAAAAATGCCCTTTTGTCAGTGTTATGCCGCGTACACACAACCGTTTTTCATGACGAGAAAAATGCCATTTTTTAAATTGGTCATGAAAAACGGTCGTGTGTAGGCACCAGAGCATTTTTCTCGACGAGAAAAATGGCCATTAAAAATTTAGAAACTGCTCTACTTTTTCTCGTCGTTTTTCACGTCGTTGTTTTTCTAGTCATGAAAAACGGTTGTGTGTACACTTTAACGACGGGAAAAAAATGCGCATGCTCAGAAGCAAGTTATGAGACGGAAGCGCTCGTTCTGGTAAAACTAGTGTTCATAATTGAGATAGCACATTCGTCACGCTGTAACGGACTGAAAAGCACAGAGACTGAAAAGTGCGAATCGGCTAACACCAAACTTTTACTAACACGCGGTAACACGAAATCAGCAAAAGCAGCCCAAAGGGTGGCGCCATCCGAATGGAACTTCCCCTTTATAGTGCCGTTGTAAGTGTTGTACGTCACCGCGCTTTGCTCAAGCATTTTTTTTCAAGATAGTGTGTAGGCAAGGCAGGCTTGAGAAGAATCACGTCGAGAAAAACTTTGTTTTTTTCCATGACATTAAAACCGGTCGTGTGTACACGGCATTAAGGAAAAAAGCCTCAGTATTAGTAAAAGAAAAAATTGCAATCCACTATTAGACCTTAGAATCTCTTCCCCCACTGGAGATGGTGTCTCTGTAATTTATTTGGGTCTCCCACAAGACCACAGAAAGAGAAGGCCCTGAGCATATGTTGACTCCTTCCACTTGTAAATCAGAGCTGGTAGAGGAAGTCCTACACTTCTCATTTCCTTTGAGGTACTTGTGTGATCTGTCAGGGCCGCAAAGATAGTGAATAGTACAAAACTTTCTCTAAAAGCTCTTTGTTTACATGTGACAACAGTAAGACCCAGACATGTATATGGCCGGGTCCCATTCTGACTGTTTGGACTGCCCACATACACTATAGAAATACCACACTGGGGCAGGGAGCGATCAGATGCCAGCTAAGGTGACAACATTTCCAAACTACAATTCAGGGACAACCCCCCTTCCCAAAAATCAGCTTGTGCTGTAACGAATTACAGCACAGTGATTAGACTCAAGAGGCGGGATTTATGATTTCTCCAATCACAAACAGGGGGCGGGGATTGTGCTCCTCCAGGCATTCCCGGCCAGGACAAGTACTGTCAGTGAGTAAAGTGGTGATGTGGTGGCCTTTTTTGGGGGCATCAGATTGGCCCGGGGGGTGGCTGTGTCAGTTTCATTCCGGGACACTGTATTGTCCTGGAATGAATGTGCCCGCGACAGACCTGCAAAATGCGGGACTGTCCCGGGCAATCCGGGACACGTGGTCACCCTAATGCCAGCCCTGCCTGCTGTGTGGCGCAGTCCACCCCTGATATATTTTTTTTGGGGGGGTAGGGGGTTCTATAGTGGTACTAGGAAAATGTAAATGTTTTAGTTTTGTGCCCTCTCTAGCATGTCACATGCATTGCCCTGGCACATCAAGGAAACAGAGGGCACAGAATCTTGTATTGTATCATAAATACTGTGCTTTATTTTTCATGATTTAGAAATAATTAGCAATGGAATGCTAAAATAGAGACATGAGCGTGAACAGCAGCACACACTTAATGCCATAAACATACATTTGTTTCATAGAAAAGGTTTAATATAATGACCACATTTCTGCTGATAATAGCTTTGGAAAAGTTTAGAACCTCTTTCATGTATTTGCTGCTCAAGAGGTAGGGGATGAGGGAGGAGGGATGAGGGATGATGAATTCAGATTTTCACAGTTTTCTTAAAATGTGGATAAAATAATTACTTGAGTTCAATTGGCCTGTGTTCGGCAGCTTACCTCAAAGATGGGAAACCCCAGCATTCTCCCGAGTTAGAAGTGTAAAATCCTTAGGAGGTCCCTTGCCGCTTCTCCTGTGAACACCAGCTTTGACTGTTGTTTATAACATCCTCTTTTTGCATATCAGTCGGCTTAGGAGTACTTTTGAGTCTATCGTAAAGTCTGCCATTTCACCTAGTCCTGATGAAGGGGATATGTGTGGCCCCCTAAACCGCATTGGATGTCTTTTGTTCTTCATGTTTTAACAGCTGAACAATTAAAAGTTTGGACTCCTAATGATTTTACATTTGGCACTCTCTTTGACCTATTAAGCCTCATACACACGATCAGACTTCCATCGGACTATTCTGTGGATTTTGGTCCGAAGGGCGTTGGCCGTGAACTTGGTATGCATACACACGGTAGAAATTTTTCAGCCAACATTCACCAAATCACGTGGTTTTTCAGCTCTTTACCGCCACCCTTCTGCTATTGTTGTCTGATCTTTAGCATTGTTTCTGAACATGCGTGTTTGTACTTTGGACTTTAGTCCGATGGACATGTGTACACACGATTGGATTATTCTCCATCGGATATTTGTTGCCGGAAAGTTTGAGAGCATGCACAGTGAACATTTGTCCGTTGAAAAACCGAAAACAGTTGTCCGATGGAGCATACAGATGGTCGGATTGTCTGATAAAACATGTCCGTCAGACCGTTGTCAAAAAGTCAGATCGTGTGTATGGGCTTTTACACCAAGTATTTACTGCTGTCTGTGTCCATTAGGAGCATTTCCCACCATTTCCATTGACACTTCATTGAAGCAGAAAGCAAAGGGAAATCTTCCCAGCAAGGATATAGATAGCATTAAAGTCCCAATAGAGGTTTTAAAGCTTATTCTAATACTAAAACAAAATGTTCCTGTTGAAGAGATTTCCCCTAATTTCCTATCATTATGACAGGTGAAATTAAAAATACTCTATTAAAACTCTTATGAAGGAAACATGTGGGCTGCCATTGCTGGTCTCCTTCCAAAAACACTAATAACCTCACTGTATCTGGGTGGAACCCCAATGAACGGGAACGCACCGTTTGGCCATGTACTCCATGTGCATGGCAAGCAATTTAAAGTATACCTTAGAGGGGAGTGAGGTATGATGTAGTAAGTATTGCTCCATGGAGTAGCCTAGTGTGTAGGACATTACACAGGGAATCTCTGTATGTACTTCAGACCAAACGGGTTAAGGCAAGGGGGCAATCCCACCATACGTGTAGTATTATACCTACTTCCTGAAGACAGCGCCAGCCACGATTGGACAGGGATGGATTTTTAGAAATTTATGTAATGGGGCAGGCGTTTGGTACTACCTTGATAGAAGTTTGTAATTGTTTTCTTGGGTCGAGACATTCACGGATCCCTTGTGTACATTATGGTAGACACAGAGCAATTCCTCAGAAGAAAGGTCAAGATTTAAGTCCTTAACCCAAGCTACGCAAGCCTTCCCCAGGCTTATTCCGGCTTCATTACTTTAGAACCTCTGAAACAGAACAAGCCAGCAGTTTTTCCAATGGTGTAGTTAGATTTTCTTTATCAAACCCGGATGCAGAAATAAAACCAATGAGTACCGTATATATTTGAGTATAAGCCGAGTTTTTCAGACCTTTTTTTAGGGCTGAAAATAGCCCGCTCGGCTTATACTCGAGTCAGTGTACCTGTCGGGTTGCGGGCGTCCATTTTTCAAAAGTCGCGGCTTCCTCCTGGTCCCGTTCCGTGATAGTCAGTGTACCTGTCGGGTCGCGGGCATCCATTTTTTAAAAGTCGCGGCTTCCTCCTGGTCCGTGATAGGCGTTTAACACTGTGTTCCGCTACCGCCTATCACGGAGGTCCTCTCATCCTCTGACTTTCCCAGCAGGACCAGGAGGAAGCTGCGACTTTTGAAAAGTGGATGCCTGCAGCCGGTCAAGAATACAGGTACACTGAGGCTGCAATGGGCACAGTGAGAATGGGCACATAAGGCTACAATGGGCACAGTGATAATGGGCACAGTAAGGCTACAATGGGCACAGTGAAAATGGGCACAGAAAGGCTGCAATGGGCACAGTAAGGCTGCAATGGGCACAGTGAGAATGGGCACAGTAAGGCTTCAATGGGCACAGTAAGGCTACAATGGGCACAGTCAGAATGGGCACAGTAAGGCTGCAATGGGCACAGTAAGGCTGCAATGGGCACAGCGAGAATGGGCACAGTGAGGTTGCAATGGGCACAGTGAGGCGTGCAAATGGGCACAGTGAAGCTGCAAATGGGCATTGTTGACCCTCTTTTCCGCTTACAGTAGCTGCTGCATTCTCACCCTAGGCTTATACTCGAGTCAATAAGTTTTCCCAGTTTTTTGTGGTAAACTTAGGGCCTCGGCTTATACTCAGGTCGGCTTATACTCGAGTATATATGGTAAGTCCTTTTTTTAAAACAATTTAAGTTGATTGAGTTCTAACTGTAATCTACTCTATGCAAAATTAAAAAGAAAGTTCTGTCTGGAAATGCAATGCAATGACATTTTCATTTTTCAGCCTTTGTGGCTTGTTTATGAACTTTTCAGAAAGTTGTGTATATGATCTGTTAGAATTGCTCGCCCAAGGATATTGTATTTTTTTTATGCTGCGCTTGTAACAGTAGATTTATTCAGCATTTTTTTTATTATTAACCGAGGGCAACAAAAATAAACAGCTCCTCCTTACATGAAGTTCTTAAAACCCACAGAGTGCATCCTGAATGTTATATGTCATATGAACATTGCAGCAGTACTTACAGAAACCTTTATTTTCAAGGCTTCATTCACAGGGCCGTAAAAATGTTACTGATGTTATTACATGTGTGTTTTCTAGGAGAAAAGTTCCTGTGTAATGATCAGTAAAATACTTTATAGATGTGTTTATATGTGTAAAGACGCATGAAGATGAGTATGCATACACAACTTGTTTTTATGATATTTTTTTTTTTCCTTTTGTTTAGACTTAATTTACCACGCACAAATGCGTATACGTGAGTTTATACATGTAAGCATGTAAATTGCATGTTCTTAGATGCAGATTTTTGGAATCTGTGTTATGGATCAGTATCAATACAGCTGTTCTGTGAAGCCCTCAGAGGTTTGTTTGAGAGCCTTAGTGAAAAAACAGCATCATGAAGGCCAAGGAACACACCAGACAGGTCAGAATGCAATAAGAAGTGCAGTTTGCAGTTTGCGAGAAGCCATGTGGGGGACACAGCAAACACGTGGAAGAAGGTGCTCTGGTCAGATGAGATCAAAATTGAACTTTTTTGCCTAAAACAAAATGCTATGTGTGGCAGAAAACTGACACTGCACATCACCCTGAACACACCACCCCCACTGTAAAAACATGGTGGTGGCAGCATCATTTTGTGGGGATGATTTTCTTCAGCAGGAACAGGGAAGCTAGTCAGAGTTGATGGGAAGATAGATGGAGCCAAATATAGGGCAATCTTAGAAGAAAACCTGTTAGAGTCTGCAAAAGACTTGAGACTGGGGCGGAGGTTCACCTTCCAGCAGGACAATGACCCAAAACATACAGCCAGAGCTACAATGGAATGGTTTAGATCAAAGCATATTTATGTGTTAGAATGGCCCAGTCAAAACCCAGACCTAAATCCAATTGTGAATCTGTGGCAAGACTTGAAAATTGCTGTTCACAGACTCCATCCAATCTGACAGAGCTTGAGCTATTTTGCAAAGAAAAATGGGCTTCTTTTGAATAGAGGCTGGCTCTCTGGTCAAAAGAAACCCTTTCCAGACCTGGGATATTCATATGAAAGGCCACCTACATGGTGTACTTCATCAATTAAAGATATAGATATATACCATAAAGGCGATCCCTCAGGCACCTTCTCCAGTGGATATCGCTTTCTTGTAACATCAATTTCTAAATTAGACATACCAATAGCAAGTCCCTATTTTTTGGTCCCTGGATCCTCTAATTTGGAATGATTCCAGCTTCTATGCTGTGCATCTGTGATTGAGATCTTTGTCATCTTCATTCTGGTGCGGACTGCTCGGTCTGGGTCAGGGTTTTTTCCCCTCCCTTGCCCCCCCTTTTGGCCATCATTTAGGGTGGCCTTGCCCGCCTCTAGTCTCCTTGAGCATTGTGGGGCTAGCACAGCCATACCTCCTTGCTTTTAAAGTTCTTGATGTGACATACCAAGATACTTGCTTATACATGATATCATAGAAATTCATACCACTTGCTGCTGATAAAGAGCTATAACACATGACCTTGAAACGCGTTGAGTATCACTCTGTCCAAATGTACAAAAGTGATTTAAATTAGTGGTTTCTGATCTCATTATGAACAATATGTTACATTAATTTAAACTCAATTTTGTAATCTGTTGATACAGCCAATGTTGTGTCTATATTTTTAGATCTTGTATTATTAAACTTGTATATTTTACACACATATTTTAGCATACGCATTTTTTGGAGTCATTGCCCTTTTAAGTCCCGCAAGAGGGTCCTCTTTTGTTTTCAAACTGTGGGGGGAGGAGACTGACTGGGAGTTCAGAGAGATCGCTGTTTCTAATCACTAGGAACAGAAGATTGCTCAGTACTTAACTTAACAGAACAGGGATCTGTTTGTTTACATTCACAGATCCCCGTTCTGGCTCTCTGTGGAGCGATCGCTGGTGGCCGGCGGACATTGCGGCCGCTGGTCACGCGCATTAGCTGTGCGGCGCGCGCACCTGTTATAGCTGTTAAAGGGATTGACGTACATCTACGGCGATTTGCAGGATCGTGACGACTTGCTGCAGTGTAATGATGGCGGCTGGTCGGCAAGCGGTTAATGAGCATGCATGGGGCCCACTCGGCGGGACTCTGTTCTGTTACAGGGAGTGAGGTAACAGAGGACGCTGGACTGGTGGAGTGGGTGCACGCTGTGTACATCCCTCTGAATGCAACTTACATCAGTTACAAATGTGTAGTGACATGGGACAAAACATGTCTATTACAGCTGCACACAAGTGGCTCATCTCTGAGCCAGGGACTGCCTTAATGTTTGATTCCTCGCATGACTGCAGCCTCCATCTAGTCCCGAACATTGGTGAGCATGCTTTCGGGTGGGACGTTACCCCACGTGCACGGGCAATGTAGACCCCGCCCACAAGCCTGATGTAATTAGGCTGGAATAGCAGGTGATTGAAGTCCATGCATCTTAAAAATTAGAGAAGAGAGACACATTCCTGGAAGAAAAAACAAACGTGTTGTCAATCAATGCAATGTGCTACAGGGTAGAAAAAAACAAACAAGTTGGGGGGAATTAAACAAGAGTGGTATAGGCATAAAACCTGCACCACTCTTCTAAGCTGAGAAAATGGATAAGATACTGTTCCTAATTAACAAAGAAAAAGCAAGCTTCTTTGTCAACTAGGAGGGATCTGCTTTGTTTTCTATGCCTTTTTGCCCAGACATGGTATAGAGAGAAGGAGAGCTGACTGACCCCGCCCCCAAATTGACTGCATTTGTTGGTGTTAACAGACAGACATGTAGGCAGGGAAAGGAGATTTTCCTGCCTCTATGCAAGCTCTGTCATTGTACCATATTCGCTGGTATTCACCAGGCAGGTGACACCCTTTCCAATCTTGCTGGCATCTGCAGCAGTTTTCTATGTTGAAAATACTTTTTCTAATAATTGGGCATTACAGGTACATTTAAAGACGACAACTTTATTAAAATCATGTATAGGACTATTTCTATATGTTTGGTTAAAATATATCAGTATTGATATGAAAATATCATGCCATTTGCCATTATTCATGGTTCACGCCATCATTTCTGCATTCAGGATGCGTATTTACATGCAAGTTTTTGATGGGTTCCGTTGCATTTTTCCCCTTTTCTTCATCTCAATTGGGGACAGCTCAGGACATGTGCATTCTGGTGTGTTTTTTATGCATTTTGGAAGTAAAGTCTTATTTTTCAATTGTACCTACAGGTAAGCCTGACATAAGGCTTACCTGTAGGTACTCTAAATATCTCCTAACCTTAGCCCCCCTCCCTAAACTTACCTGAGCCCGATCTCGATCCAGAGATGTGCACAAGAGCAGCAGCTCCCCCGGCTCTCTCCCTCCTCATTGGCTCAGATACAGCAGCAGGAGTCATTGGCTCCTGCTGTTGTCAAAAACACAAGTAAAAGCGCAAAAACTTAAAACCATAAATATCCCATATACAATTTAAATGTCTGATATTGTAAAGCACACAGTCTATATTAGTCCATGTAAAGATTTAGCTGTGAATGGGGGGAAAAAAGTCCAAAACACTCAGGGCTGCCATCACATAGGAACAGAAACCAGGTTCCAAACAGACTGAAAAAGACTGAAAAATAAATGTTTTAACAACTTTTAATAGTACAATAAATTAGCAACTTACATTTGAGTAGTAAATAAAAGGCACATCAGGATGTGGTGCCAGCAAAGGGTAAGTCCACCGGTGACGATCCTGCTGCCTGGGTCCTTCACACACGAACGCTGTCTGCACTGAAGCCACCGCTGGTCTAGGGAAGCAGACTATGGTGGGGAGACTCAAAGCAAGGCGTGAGGCGCAGCAGTAAGGATGGCAAGGAAGGATGACGTCAGTTGCCAATTTATTGTACTATTAAAAGTTTTAAAAAAACGTCTACACCTAGAGGCGCCTCTTTCCTTGTCTTTTTCCTGCTGTTGTCAATCACAACCAGTAAGGAGGGAACGAAGAGCCAGGCCAAGCAGCACTTTGTTCGTCTTATGGACACACAGAGTGGGGCTTGGGAGCGGGCATGCACGAGTGCCCCCATAGCAAGCGGCTTGCTATAAAGGCAAACAAGGAGTAAAGCCACTCAGGTGTGGTCGTCTTTAGAAATGATCCTTCTCACAGAAACCACGGGTGCAGGCAATGCACGTAACAAGGCAGGAAAAGAAGAATTCTTCTGGACAGCCGCACTTCAAATAATGATTGCCTTTATTGTAAAATCCAACACAGCACTACAAGTCACAGCACACTGGACAGCTGACGCGTTTCACACTATACTTAGTGTTTAATCATAGCTATGATTAAACACTAAGTATAGTGTGAAACGCGTCAGCGTTATTTGAAGTGCGGCTGTCCAGAAGAATTCTTCTTTTCCTACCTTGCTATAAAGGCACTTGGTGGGGGGAGGGGCCAGGAACGCTTGGATAAGGGTATCCTCCTATTCTGGGGTCCTCCACCAGCATGATATGTTTGCTATTTTAATTTAAAAACGCAACGCTTTACCATCACCTTAATTATGTTGAAAGCTGCCACAATCCTTTTGTTAAATAGACAAGGAACCCACGCAGTTTCTATTTCACACTTTCCATTTTTCTGCACCATCATAACGGCGCAGGAAACGTTGCTAATTCCCCCATCGTGAAGATGGCAGGTCCTGCACTGTATTTTAGCTACTTTTCCATTGTAAGAAAAGAAGATAAAGGGGGCATGTAAAACTCAAATAAAACTGTGGATAGAATTAAGTGGAAAAAGTCTACTGAGGGCCACACCTACTTCAGTCCAGAAAAAAAGTGTCTAGCAAGTAACCCTCATCATAGTAACAATTGCAACATACAGCATTTTATCGAAGAGAAAGGGGCCGTAAAACATTTCCTGAAGTATTCCGCTGCAGAGTTATCTAAGGAAGTAAAGCCTTTATCAACTGGAGAACAGCTGGGGCCACGTACAGTTTGAAACTGTCTGAGGGCCACAAAGAAGTGAGAAGAAAGCCCCCCCCCCCCCCTCCCCTCATGACATGCCTGAAGTCAAAGCCTAATTAGCTAGATTTTAAAACATTTATAACAATGCTGTATTCCAGTTAGAGCGTAGGAATTCTCTAAACGGCTAGTTCAGCATGGGGGGGACTATTTCTGGCTACATAACCTCATCTTAGCATTCCAGTCATACTGAGGGAATGTTTATATATTTTGAAGGCCTCAGAAGAAGAGACGGGAACCACCCATTGCTCAATACTCAGAGTCACGGAGCTGGAAGGAAGGCTATTCGATCCCAAACAGATGTAGCTTGTGTGCTACACATGTTGCCTCCTAGCAGGCCAAGCACGATGATGATTTCATGGCAGACAGCCAAGGGAAGCTATACTTTTCCTTGGGATCCAAGCAACAGATTAGCAATAGGATGGGCCACTAACACAGCACCCCTGCCTAAACTCTGTCTCCGATGAAGACTGTTTCTCCATTATGGAATATGTTGTATGAAGAGAAAGTTTTGTGCATTGACCGCTTACAAAACCACTGAATAAGGAAAGAAATAAAAGAGAAAACTGAAGTGAAAAACTAATTTTCTATATATATTCTGTATTTATGAGCAGGAAAATCTGTGTTCACATATACTTACTTACACTTTAATGGTTTGTTCACACTTGTGTCACCCTCTGAAGAGCTTAAAGAGGAAGAAAACCCTGATGGGTGTTACTTCCTCTTTGTATCCCTGTAAAGGTAAAGCATAATGGGCTACTATGCATCGCATAGTAGCCCATTATGTGACACTTACCTGCATTAGAAGCCCGCAATGTCCCCGTCTTCCTCGCTGGCAGCGAGCGTCCATTCTTCACCCCTCATCTTCCGGGGGCCGCGAACTCCGGCTCTGTGACTGGCCGGAGTCGCGTGACGTCGCTCCCATGCATGTGCGCAGGAGCCACCTTTAACGGCATGACCCGAGATAGAAACGGCACAGCGTGCCCTTTCTAACTCCGCCGCATGCGCAGAAGGAATCGCCGTACGGCGATTTGCAAATATCTCCTAAACCGTGCAGGTCTGGGAGATATTTCAAGCACCTACAGGTAAGCCTTAATCTATAAAAAAGAAGAAAACTGCGCCAAAAATAATATAACAATCTGGGATATCTAAGTCCAAAGATGTATCCTCAGGATCCAGAAAGGGAAAAAAAACAGTGGGCTACAGTGTGTCCAACAATCCTGTACGTTAGCACATCTTGCTTGGCATCAACACTATTAGGAATGGCTGCTTACCAGATAGAAGGCAAGTAAACACAGTCGACTGTGACCCAGCCGCGGCCTTTGCAAACAAGGGAGATCCAGAGATACCACAGGATATTCACACTCCTCCAATACTTAGGGACCTCTTGATGGCTCAATGATACAAAAAATAAAAAACATAGAATAATACCTTTTGACTGGTATAGGAAAGTCAAGCACCACCACCGTGAATATTGAATCAACGTGATTAGCACCCTGATAAAAATGGCTCCTTGCCAACCGCAAGGATAAAGCTCACGTTCATTGCAACCTGACCACGGCCTGTGTCCTGCACAAGCTGGCCCAATACAAGTTCACGGAACTCTCTTCATAAGTACCAGAGCACCATCGATGTTCCATAAACCATACCAAAAAAGGAGGGAGGAGACCATAGAGTAATACCCTCAAAGGCGTTTATTTAAATAAAAGTATCATACTTACAAACAACGAGTATTATGAAGCATTGAGAACGTCTTATATGACGAAACGCGTCTGAGGGACATGCAGTGACGTCACCGCGCAGCTCGACCGAGGAAGGGCTTACGCTTATGCCGGCCGGCATGTTTTTTATGCTTCATAATACTCGTTGTTTGTAAGTACGATACTTTTATTTAAATAAACGCCTTTGAGGGTATTACTCTATGGTCTCCTCCCTCCTTTTTTGGTATGGTTTATGGAACATCGATGGTGCTCTGGTACTTGTGGGGAGAGTTCCGTGAACTTGTATTGGGCCAGCCCTTTCTGGATCCTGAGGATACATCTTTGGACTTAGATATCCCTGATTGTTATATTATTTTTGGCGCAGTTTTCTTCTTTTTTATTGTTTTGCCTATGTTTATCACATTATTGCTGCTGCCTATACTTGTTATTTTCTTGTTCTAGCGCAGTTTTTTCCTTTTTCAAGCCTTAATCTAGGCTTTCCTGTAGGTTAAAGTGGCTGTAAAGGGTTTACAACCACTTTAACCACCTCAATACAGGGCACCTAAACCCCCTTCCTGCCCAAGCCATTTTTTAGCTTTCAGCGCTGTCACACTTTGAATGACAATTGCGGTCATGCAACACTGTACCCAAATAGAGCTTGCTTTTGGTGGTATTTGATCACCTTACTTTTTGCTATAGTAAATATCCCTTTTTTTTAAAAAAACAAACTATTTCCTCAGTTTAGGCCAATATGTATTCTTCTACATATTTTTGGTAAAAACAAAAAATCACAATAAGTGAATATATATTGGTCTGTGCAAAAGTTATAGCGTCTACAAAATAGGGGATAGATTTATGGCATTTTTATTATTTATTTATTTTTACTAGTAATGGCGGTGATCTGCGTTTTGTATTGTGACTGCGATATTTCGGCGGATATATCGGACACTTTTGACACTATTTTGGACCACTGACATTTATACAGCGATCAGTGCTATAAAAATGCACTGATTACTGTATAAATGTCACTGGCAGGGAAGGGGTTAACACTAGGGGATGATCAAGGGGTTAAATGTGTTACCTAGGGAGTGATTCTAACTGTAGGGGGAGGGGCCTCACAAGGGGAGGAGACCGATCAGTGTTCCTCTGTACTGGGAACACACCATCGGTCTCCTCTCACCTGACAGGACGTGGATCTGTGTGTACACACAGATCCACGGTCCTGCTCTGTTACCGGGCAATCGTGGTCGCCGGGCACGCGCATCGGCTCACGAGTGACGCGCGCCCCCTAGAGGTCCGGGAAGCCGAGGACGTCATATGACACCCGCCCAGAACGAGAGCCGCCCAGCCATCATTTTGACGGCTGGAGGGCGGCAAGTGGTTAAAGAGGTAGTTGGGGGAGATAAAAATGTGGCTTAACCGACTATTTTCCCGTTCCCCCCCGACCACAGATGTAAATTGGGCCTAAAGAATAAATCCAACAAAAACGTTTTATTTTATTTTTCAACAGAGCAGATAAGAGTCAGAATCTGAAAAAGTGGTTCTAAAGTCAAGATTATTTTTTACTTGAATGCATTCCCTGGCCTGCATTAAGATAAAATACGTCCCAGTAGTTTCATTACCCCCAACGTTTTTATTGCTGTTTGTATCTTCACTGGGGACATTTCCCCTCTAAGCAACATCATGGCAAGAAATAAGAGGATGTGGATGTCACCAGGACAGAAGACATGAAGAGCAATAAACCTGACAGATGTTCTAACCAACATTCTATTAAATAATGTGCTTTTATCGTTGTCTCTGTCTCCAGCAGAGAGTTATCACTTGCTGTACTGGTGGCAGAATTGTCTCAGGAAAATAAAAACATGATAAAGGTTTCAAATTGGCGCTTTAAATGGGCTATACCACCCAAGGCTGGTAGGAGGGACTCTCAATCATGTGGCACTATGATTGGTTGCACAGTGCTGACATCTTTGTAAGCCCATACTATTGGCCCCCAATCGTCGGTAGTCGTCTGATTGCTGTCGGTGACAACTCAGTCACAGTTCAGGGGCCACCAATGGAGTGTGCCCTAGAACAAGACAGCGACACAGATATACAGCTGCTGGACATTATGGTGCACCTGTCTGCCGATGCATATATGCTTATTGTTGTCCTAAAGGGGTCAAAGTGGACCTATCATCAGATATGCATGATAAGTAATGGTTATTTGCATTTTTTGTATTATTACTTTTAGAGATCACACTACTCTCTCTAACGATGACATGTAAATCCTGGTGCCTCTGCAGTTTTGGGCTTTGTTCACAACTATCTGACTCAGGTCTTCCCCCACTGCAGCATTTCACCATGTGACTTTCTACAAAATTACAGTGTACAGTCTGATCACTAGGAATGGGTTCATTTACACTGTGACTGTACTGTGGTTATGTACAGTACATTGGTGTACAGAGGCATCATTCCTTGTGAATGGCACCTCAATGCACCTTTGTTGAGGCACACCATAACACAGGGTAACAAACTACCATGTGCATGCTAAAACAAAATACAATTCCAAGTCCAATTTTGGTCCATTGCAGCTTATTCAAATAAATGGGCTGCCCCAATGAAATGCACCTAAATGCATGGTAACAGACCACTTTGCTGAGAATGGACCCCAAGGAAAAGCACAAGGACAGCTTTTTAATGATAAAAGGTGGAGCATATCTGAAAAACAATATTGTTACTGTATATTGTGATATGAACACACATACACAGGTTGAACTAGATGGACTAGTGTCTTTATTCAACCTTACCAACTATGTAACTATATATTGAGACTTTATTCATGGAGACTTGGCCAGATTACTAAAGAAGTTTCGAATATTCACTATTTACTATTTACTTTAGTTATCCAATCATATGAAAAAGCAAATTTCTTTTCTTTGAATACCCAGTCATGCACTTGCATAATTTAATAATTGATATGTACAGGATAATCACAGAGAACCTTTGAGTGAAGATTTTAAACTCCTTTGGTATATCAGTCCAAGTGTATTCACCTCCCTTGCAGTCCAACACTCTCTTCGGTCCAACTCTAAAGTCACATTTTGGTGCATTGCATTTAGGGCAGCCCATTCATTTTAATGGACCGCCTTACGCATAAAAATCACATAAAAGAAGTGTGAGCACCTGTTTTTTTTAAATTGTGCTACACCAACATGCATAGTATTTTTTTTTTAACAATGCGTTTTGGTGTGTGATTTCTTGGGCAGGTTACCAAGGTGCACTGGGACGCCATTAAAGTGTAAGTAAACCCCCCTATCGTTTTCAGCCAAGGAAGCTGCCATCTTTGGCTCTGTTTAATCTACAACTGCCATGATGTTGCACATGTGATCAGTTTAGACACCAGCCATTGGATGGTTTGACAGTTTGGTTGAGAGCACAATCAATGGGAGTGTTACATTTCTGGCACGTTCCGGAAATGAAACTGTTTTATGGATGGGTTTACTACCGCTTTAAGAAGTAATAAACTTGCAAAAAGGATGTGTTTTTGTTCACTGCAGGAGAATTCACAATTTTAGTTGTGCTCCTGCATTACAGAAATGTGACCGGAGCCTAAAAATCTTAGGTATTTGACAGTTCCGGGAGCTGATGAAGGTGTCCACTATCACATGGTTCCTTCCTCTAATCCCAATGTCACTATAGGCCACAACACTAATGGGGTTTAAAGGATGAAACCATTGTATTTGGCAGGTTACATTGACAACCCTCGCTCCCAGAGGTGTTGAATGTTGAACAGACTGATGAAGGCTGCACCACTGGAACGGAGTGGAGGTAGGAAATATGGGCCTCCGGAAAGGTGAGTGGAGAGTGCAAAATCTGGTGCAGCTGTGCATGGTAGCCAATCAGCTTCTTACTTCAGCTTTTTCAATTAGGGCCCTTTCACACGGACGATCCCTATTGAGCAGGAAGATGACAGGTCTGTCTCCGCACACTGTCTCCGCACACGGACCGTAGTGTCCGTTGTCATCCGATCCGATCCGCCAGACTGATGGAAAAGTAGTGTTTTCCTCCGTTACACTTTTGGCGGATCGGAGCGGGTCGGATGTCAGCGGGCATGTCACCGTTGACATCCGTGGCTCCATAGAGGTGCACGGAGCGTCCGTTCAGGTCCGCCTAAAAAACTGACAGGCGGACCTGAATGGTCCGCCCGTGTGAAAGGGGCCTTAAGCTTTCACAAAAAACAAACAAACCTGGAAGCTGATTGGTTTTTATGCAGAGCTACCAATAACATCTATAAACACACCTGTGCAGACAGTTATGTGACCTATTACATAGCTCCCAACTGTCCCGGATTTTGAGGGCCTGGTGCTCCATTGATCTCCGCTGAGCAGGCGGATGACAGGTCCATCTCCGCTCACTGTGCAGAGATGGACCTGTCAGAGTCCTGCTCTCCTCTATGGGGAAATCCGAAGAAAATGGACAGCCTGTCCGTTTTCATCCGATCCAACACGCTGGACGGATGGCGAACGTATCGCCATCCATCTGTTTTTAGCGGATTTTGGCAAATTGGATGTCAGCGGACACATGTCCGTTGACATCCGACTCCCTATAGAGGACAATAGGTGGTCCGATCAGGTCCGCCTGAAAAACGGACAGGCAGACCTGATTGGTCCGATTGTGTGAAAGGAACCAAAGGCAAAATAAGCCAATGAAATGATAGTTGATAAGTTATTTGTGCTGGAATACTGCAGAGAAAGACTGCTGTCACATCTTCTTCTAATCTCCATCTTTCCTCTGTTATGGCGCTCTGTTACCAGTTCATAGACCATAATGTATTCTCATCTGGATTTAGAGAAATGCCCCGCAGCATGGCTTCCTCCCTGCATCAAAAGAAACACAACTCTATGGGTGTGACCTATTTTGTCCTCATTTGTGAATGTTGCTAAACAATATGTCTGATTTGTGAATACCATCAGTAGCTTCTTTATAGTCTGAAACATGCAAAGGAAAGTCGCATTGCTGTCTGTGACAAATGGGGGAAGGAAGCAGAAAGTTTTATTATTCCATAGTAATAAAATCTACTAAATGGGAAGTTTTCAGAGCAGAACCGTAGAAAGCACATGGCAAGAGAGGGAATGCTTTGTGTGGTCAGATGACTCCCATCTGCAATTCATAAAAACACAAGGACATTTTTGTGCAAGTCACGGGAAGCCAGAAAATGAGATAATTTGTTCCTTTCCGTCCCTAAGTGTGTGAGTGTTCAGGCTGAATCCTCCATCAGAGCTTTCAGGCTCCAAATTAGTGCAACCGAAAATAATCCCATGGCCGTTCACTGTTGGGTGGCCATAACAGGCTGTTGTATTGGATTCTTGAGTGCTTTTCTGGAGACCCTGATGACCCTGCAAACATTCTTGCTCGGTTGAGAGAGAAAACACTGGATATAGCAACAACAACTGTGCTCTTGTAACCCCAGAATGACAGAGAACAGTGGTAATGTGACACAACTCTATAGGAAGGTCGTTCCCATACATCTTTTTAATGTTGGTCCTGCCACAGAGAAAGCTATAAAATATATATAACCCCTACTTTCATAGCTCTACTTCTGCAGCGAGTTATTACACGTATTCAGTTAAAGGGTCCATCCACCAAAAATAAATACTTCAGTCTTGAGCAGATGCCAGAGGGTACAATAATGGGGTTGATTTGCTAAAAAAAATGAAAACCGTTCAGTTGGGAAAGTGAATGATCACTTTTGAACTTGTATATAAGGCACGTAATAAGGTGAAGCTGTGTTCATTTTAAATCCCCAATCATGTGCAAGGGAAATAGAAAAAAAAAAACAGGATTTTTGCTGCACATGATTGGATGATTGATTTGAACATAGCTTTATTGTATTCCCTAAACGGCCACATTACTAAACTAAGCAGACATTCTCTATTCTTCAGCTGGCCAAACCTGGATCGAAACTCACCCAGTTCAGTAGGGACAAGACAAATTTTGATCAATGTAAAGCCACTGTGGTTAAACAGAAATCAGTCTACCGATTGACATCTGTTCAACCGCTTTGTCGGATTTTAGCCACTCAATCAGCACTGTAATGCCACGTACACACGACCGTTTTTAATGTCATTGAAAAAAACTATGTTTTTCTCGACGTGATTCTTCTCAAGCCTGCCTTGCCTACACACGATCATGAAAAAAAATGCTCGAGCAAAGCGCGGTGACGTACGAAATGTACGACAGCACTATAAAGGGGAAGTTCCATTCGGATGGCGCCACCCTTTGGGCTGCTTTTGCTGATCCTTGTGTTAGTAAAGTTTGGTGAGAGACGATTCGCACTTTTCAGCCTCGTGCTCTTCAGTCCGTTACAGCGTGACGAATGTGCTATCTCCATTACAAACGCTAGTTTTACCAGAACGAGCGCTCCCGTCTCATCACTTGCTTCTGAGCATGCGCATTTTTTTCACGTCGTTAAAGCCTACACACGGCCATTTTTCATGATGAGAAAAACGACGACGTGTAAAACGACGAGAAAAATTAGAGCATGTTCCAAATTTTTAATGCCCATTTTTCACATTGTGAAAAATGCTCTGGAGCCCATACACAATCGTTTTTAATGACCAAATAAAAAAATTGCATTTTTCTCGTCATAAAAAACGGTTGTGTGTACGCGTCATAAGGCTATAGACTGCAGTGCTGATCTGTGTATTCTGGTGCGGGGAAGTCTTACGTTTTCCATCAGAATACAAAGACACAGCAGGAGGAAAGTGTGAATGGGGGAATCTGGTCAGTTTTCGTTGTTGAATAAAAAAAACTGACTAATGTATGGGCAGCTTTACTCTTTAGTAAGTGTGATCAGTCTAATGTGGTCTTATGCCATATATTTGGAAATTTTATTATTTAACAATACAGAGTAGGTGTGAGTGAAAGAAGATGCCGTGACCTGTAGTCAGTATTCAAGGACTGATGATATGCACTGGTCTATAGCATGGGCTTTTAGATGTTATTTACTACACCCAGGGGACAAAGACTCCTTGGTAGTGGATACCGAGCTAGCAGTGTTGATTTACTAAGACCCCTTTCACACTGAGGCGCTCGAAAACTGCCCATAAAACGTCAGACGTTTTTGCAGAGATTTTCAAGCACTTTTGCAGCCTTAGTGGGGCACTTTTTTTACAGTCACGTAACTCAAAAGAACCATTTTGCAGCGCTTTTCATAATTTTCCATTAATTTCAATGGACAAGGGCATTTTTGAGGCGTTTCAAAAATGCTCCAAAGATGTAGGACTTTTTTCACCGTCCCGCCAGCGCACCGCCCCAGTGTGAAGGCATTCATTGATCTCAATGGAAATAGGTATTCATGAGCTTTTAAGCCACTTTTTTCTTTTTCGTACATCACGGGACACAGAGCGACTTAGTCATTACTAATGGGTTATATAGTTTACCTTCAGGTGCTGGCACTGGCAACTTCCAAACCGGAAGTACCCTCCCCTATATAAGCCCCTCCCATCCGGGAGCACCTCAGTTTTTTGCCAGTGTCTAAGGTGTTGGCCAAAGAGTAACATGTGTTTTCACTGGGCTTGCGTACAGGTTCTTTTGGGCCTTAGTAAGCTGTTCCGGATCCCACCAAAAAAGCTTCATAGCTAAACGGTCGGTACCCGGGCCTTGCAGCAGAAGAGCAAGGTTTTGCCTGTAATGCCTCTCTTAGGAGGGCTGGACCCTGGGATCCAGAGCTCTGGTCATACCCACGACCAAGATGTTGTCTGTGCAGGGTGCTATACAGGTCCAGGGGAGTGGAATCCTTGGGAACCCGGTCCCTGAAGGTTTAATTACAATGCCTGCCGTGATAGGTGAAGTTTGGGCTTCTGTGGACCAAACAGAGTCCTGCGGCGGGGATCAGGTAAGTGGGGGCCCCCAGGAACTTGGTTCTATTGGGGGACCCCCAAGCCTAATTTGTCTTTCTGTCTGTTACCTAACGGTATTCCCGCTAATATCTGTGTATGCCTGTAACTACTGAAAATGTAAAATTTTAATAGTAGTCAAGAAAAAAAAAAAAAAAAAAAAGAGGACCGCGGTACCTGTGTTAAACCACTAGAGGCCGCTGTGGTCCATTTTTCTTGTCATGTGGATCTTTGGTTTTCTCAAGTCAAAAGATCCAGGCAGTTGGTAAGTTTCTCTGTGGGAATCCACTTCCTCTGCCCTGTTGCTGCGCTCATCCACCGCACAGGCCCTCCGGCAAAAAGGGCCCTGGCTCCTAGTCCCTGTTTGATTTTCGAAAAGGGCGCCAATGGCGCACGGGCGCGCGCGCACGTGCCTCCTATGAAAAAAAAGGGGCGGGGCGGGTGGATGACGCTCGATGCGCACCACGGCGCTTCTGCGCATGTGCAGGCGTCCCAGCTTGTATAAAGACACAGTACAAGTGTCAGCTGGATGCAAACAGAGCTAGCAACAAACAGTGGCACACAGAGGCGGTTGATGCAGGCATCCCCATAGAAAGGCACTTTAGTGGACACCAGCTGGTATATAGCAGCAACTGTGTTAGACTATTACCAGCAAAATTGGTGTATGACGACGGCAATACCTCAGCTTTGTGCTTAAAGGATATGTCGTCCAGACGCTCCGGAAATAAGTCTTCCAGGAAGCCAAAGGGGTCTCCATCGGGCTCTGAGGATATTGGGCATGCTTGTACTGCACCAATCTCCCCTGAGAATTCAGAGGTCAATAGCCGTAGAAACCCAGCAGGAGTGCCTGGTGCTGCGGCTGTCCCCAGTCCACCTGCTCCTGTATATATAACAGAGGAGGTTTTATCCTCAACTCTGGGAGGATTGGAAGAGAGATTAACAGCATTGATCGCTGCTTCCCTGTCACAGGGAAAGCGCGTCCGATCTCCGTCTCCTCCTTCAGAGTGCCTGTTAGTGGAGGAACAGCCCCACACAGAGATCGACCTACCTGAAGGGGATCAGGATGAGGTTGATTCAGTTATGGAGGAATCCACAGTGGAAGAACCTTTCTCAGCATCTCAGGCTGAAAGATTATGGGTTCAGTCTCTGACTAACATGGTCCGATCAGCATTTAAAATGCCTTTGGCGGAACCACCAACCACTACGGTTTCCTCGCTGGGGTCGCTAAAAGCTCCCCAGGCTGTCTGTTCCTTCCCAATCCACCCTTTATTAGAAGGGCTTATTTACCAGGATTGGGAGCATCCTGATAAAATATTTGCTCCCCCCAAGAGATTTCCGGTGATCTATCCCATGGAGGATAAGTTCATAAAAAAATGGAGGGTCCCTACAGTGGACGCAGCCATCTCTTCTGTGAACAAATCACTGACATGTCCAGTAGATAATGTTCCAATGTTCAAAGACCCAATAGATAAAAAATTGGAGTCTTTACTAAAATCTGCTTTCTCTACAGCAAGCTGCGGTAGCAGCGATTGGAGTCTGCCAAGCAGTGAAAGATCAGTTGAAACAAGTCTTAAGGGACTTACCAGATCAGCAGGCTCTTGCCCTAGCTGACCTACCTAGAGCCTTGTGTTTTGCGGTGGACGCCATAAAGGATACAATCCAACAGGCCTCCCGCTTTACGCTGTCTGTAGTACATATGCGTTGGCTTCTGTGGCTCAAAAACTGGTCTGCTGAAGCTCCCTGTAAAAAACTGCTGGTTAGCTTCCCATTTCATGGAGAACGCTTATTTGGAGAAGATCTGGACAAATATATCCAGAAAATTTCTGCCGGTAAAAGTTCACTCTTACCAGTTAAGAACAAGAGTAGAAGTCCTTCTTTTAAGAGGCCTACTTCTCCAGTCCCGGGCACATCGGCTGTGAAGCAGTTCCGACGGCCTCCGCGGTCAAATTCAGGGGGCAGAAATCAGGGGCAGTCACAGGGTAACAAGAAGCCCTGGATCAAGAGAGGTACAAAACCTCCCCCCAAGTCATGAAGCGTTGCCCCCACTCAATCGGGTGGGGGGAAGGCTTCAGTTGTTCACAGAGACCTGGCGGGACACCATCAGAGACAGATGGGTGCTCTCCGCAGTAAGTCTGGGATACAAGCTGGAGTTAAAAGGCAC
Organism: Rana muscosa; assembly: GCA_029206835.1. NCBI lineage: Eukaryota > Metazoa > Chordata > Amphibia > Anura > Ranidae > Rana > Rana muscosa. The sequence goes on from CM055124.1 coordinate 175,872,042, forward strand.
TCCTCCTGCCCAATTTATGAGGTCAAACGTGCCAAGAGATCCCCAGAAGAGAGGATCCCTCCTTCTGGCACTAGAACAACTATTGCTCCAAGGTGTAATCATGAAGGTTCCCCTGGAAGAAAGCGGATTCGGGTTTTACTCGAACCTTTTCACAGTCCCCAAACCAAATGGGGACGTGAGGCCCATATTAAATCTAAAAGGGCTAAACAAGTTCCTAAATATCAGGACTTTTCGGATGGAGTCGATCCGATCGGTGGCCACCGCCCTACAAGGGCAGGAATGGTTAGCCTCGATCAACATAAGGGATGCTTATCTGCATATTCCCATCTTTCTGGCCCACCAGAAATTTCTACGCTTTGCAGTAGAAGGGGCGCCATTTTCAGTTCAGAGCCTTACCTTTCGGTCTGGCCACAGCACCACGAGTGTTCACAAAGGTTCTGGCCCCACTATTGGCCAATCTAAGAACACAAGGTGTAACGATAATGGCATATCTAGACGACCTGCTACTAATAGACCACTCAGTGGAAAAGCTGGAAGTAGCTATTCACAAGACAATCAAGTATCTGGAATATCACGGTTGGATTATCAACCGGGACAAGTCAGCTCTAAGACCAGTCAAAAGTCTGGAATACTTAGGGCTAAGGCTGGATTCAAATCAGAGAAAGATTTTCTTACCTCCAGAGAAGGTGTCGTCTTTAAAAGATTTGACCCACTTAGTGGGTACAAAAAGAAAACCATCCATACGCCTGTGCATGAGGCTGCTGGGAAAAATGGTGGCTTCATTCGAAGCGGTACCCTACGGTCAATTCCATTCAAGGAATTTGCAAAGGGCCATACTGTCAGCCTGGAACAAAAAAGTTCAGGCTTTAGACTTACCAATGTCCCTGTCCCCTTCCGTTCGCAAGAGCCTCCATTGGTGGTTGGTGCCCCAGAATCTGGAAAAAGGGAAACCCTTCAGTCCGGTTTCTTGGAAGGTGGTCACTACAGATGCCAGCCTCATAGGCTGGGGGGCAGTACTGGAGCAATGGTCTCTCCAGGGCAAGTGGTCAGAAGCAGAAAAGGCCCTGCCCATCAATCTCTTAGAGATACGAGCAGCCCGGTATGCCCTAGTAGCATGGACATCCAAACTCCAAGGGTCCCCTGTCAGAATTCAATCAGACAATGCCACAGCAGTGGCATATATCAATCACCAGGGTGGCACCAGGAGTCGTGCAGCCCAGAGGGAAGCAAATTGCATCCTGGAGTGGGCAGAAAAATATGTCCCAGCCATATCCGCGGTTTTCATCCCAGGAGTGGAAAATTGGAGAGCGGACTTTTTAAGTCGCCAACAATTATGCCCGGGGGAATGGTCTCTTCACCCCAAGGTTTTCCAGGCAATATGCCAGCGGTGGGGAACACCGGATGTAGATCTGCTAGCATCCAGATTCAACGCAAAGGTGGACAGATTTGTGTCTCGCACAAGGGATCCCCTAGCTTGCGGCTCGGATGCCCTAGTGTTCCCTTGGGATCAGTTCAAGCTGATATATGCATTCCCACCGCCACAATTGTTACCGCAATTACTCCGCAGAATCAGGGTAGAAAAGAAACCAGTGATTCTGGTGGCTCCAGCGTGGCCCCGAAGGGCATGGTACGCGGAGATTGTAAAAATGTCAGTGAGGAGTCCTTGGACCCTCCCACATCGTCCGGACCTGCTGTCGCAAGGACCGATATACCACCCTTCCTTACCAGCCCTAGGTTTGACGGCCTGGCTATTGAAGCCCACATTCTGAAAAAGAGAGGGCTCTCTAATTCTGTGGTATCTACCATGATCAATGCCAGGAAGCCGGTATCCAGGCAGATCTATTATAGGATCTGGAAAGCGTACATTACGTGGTGTGAGGCCAAGAAATGGCATCCACGTAAGCACGTGATAGGGAGGATTTTGGACTTCCTACAGTGGGCTGTAGATAGGAAGCTGGCCTTGAGTACTATCAAGGGTCAGATTTCGGCCTTGTCAATATTTTTTCAAAGGCCCTTGGCTTCGCATTCACTAGTCAAAGCTTTCATACAAGGAGTGATGCGTATTAGCCCTCCGGTTAGTATTCCCATATGTCCTTGGGACTTAAACCTGGTTCTGTCGGTTCTACAGAAACAACCGTTTGAACCATTGCAACACATTTCCTTGGTTCTTCTCACCAGGAAATTGATTTTCTTAGTAGCCATTTGTTCGGCTAAAAGAGTATCGGAATTAGCCGCCTTGTCCTGTAAGGAGCCATATCTGGTTGTCCATAAGGACAGAGTAGTATTACGTCCTCATCCAGCCTTTCTTCCCAAGGTGGTATCGAGGTTTCATTTGAACCAAGATGTGGTTCTTCCTTCTTTTTTCCCCAAACCTAGCTCGGTAGAGGAAAAGTTATTACATTCTTTGGATATAGTAAGAGCAGTTAAAGCTTATCTAAAAGCCACTGCTCAGATTCGCAGAACGGATACTTTGTTTATTCTGCCGGAAGGCCCTAGAAAGGGTCAGGCAGCATCAAAATCTACTTTAGCCAAGTGGATTCGACAGGTCATAATACAAGCCTATGGCTTGAGAAAGAGACCGCCTCCGTTCAAAGTTAGGGCACACTCCACAAGAGCAGTTGGAACTTCATGGGCAGTGCATCACCAGGCCTCCCTGGCTCAAGTATGTAAGGCCGCAACATGGTCTTCGGTACACACGTTTACTAGGTTCTACCAGGTAGACGTTAGAAGTCAGGAGGATGTCGCCTTTGGGCGCAGTGTGTTGCAGGCCGCAAAAGATCCTCATGCCTGATGGCGCCCAGCTTATGTATCCCTCCCCTCATTTGGCATTGCTTTGGGACGTCCCATTAGTAATGACTAAGTCGCTCTGTGTCCCGTGATGTACGAAAAAGAAAAAGGGATTTTTATAACAGCTTACCTGTAAAATCCTTTTCTTGGAGTACATCACGGGACACAGAGCTCCCACCCCTCTTTTTGGGACACTTATTGCTTTGCTACAAAACTGAGGTGCTCCCGGATGGGAGGGGCTTATATAGGGGAGGGTACTTCCGGTTTGGAAGTTGCCAGTGCCAGCACCTGAAGGTAAACTATATAACCCATTAGTAATGACTAAGTCGCTCTGTGTCCCGTGATGTACTCCAAGAAAAGGATTTTACAGGTAAGCTGTTATAAAAATCCCTTTTTTTTTTTAGCACAAAAGCGCCTGAAAAGCACCTCAGTGTGGAGGGTGTCTAAAGGCAAAGAAAGTTTTCACTTAGCAAAGTGAATAAGACGAGACTGTGTTCACTTTAGTCATCCAGTCACATGCAAAAAAAATAAATAAGTAATAAGTATTTATTTCTTGAACATAATTGAGTATTCAAACTGAACACACTTCACCTTATATCAAGAGTTTCTACTACTTTTTACTTTAGTGAATTAAGGCTGGCTATAGATTGTTTGAACCTTGGCTAGTTCAGCAGGAACCGGCCAGAGATTCAAACCATGTATGGGCAGGCTGAATGTTCCAAGTTGATTAATCAATTTAACTTGGGTGCAACCAACCTGCTGTCTTCTCCCAGTGGGGACAGCTTCCCCCACCTCCCCACCGGGAGAACACAATGGCTCGGTGGGAGGGATTGCCCTGTCAACACTGACTGTGCAGGAAAGAAATGTGCTCCATGTATGGCCTGTCTAACTCTAGCAAGGGAATCTTATAGGAGTTCCCTAAAGTTATAGGAATCAGTGAGAGATTCAGGCCACCAGACTCCATCCATTTCTTAAAGCGGAGGTCCACCCGCAATTTTTTTTAAAAGTCAGCAGCTACTAACAGTGTAGCTGCTGACTTTTAATAAGGACACTTACCTGTCCTACTCGCCCGCGATGTCAGTCCCCCGACGGCGATCGGATCGCTGCTGGCAGGTCCCGCCTCCTCCATCCTGAGGAATCAGTCAGAGATTCAGACCACCAGACTCCATCCATGTCTTAAAGCGGATGTCCACCCGCGATTTTTTTTAAAAGTCAGCAGCTACTAACAGTGTAGCTGCTGACTTTTAATAAGGACACTTACCTGTCCTACTCGCCCGCGATGTCGGTCCCCCGACGGCGATCAGATCGCTGCTGGCAGCTCCCGGCTCCTCCAGCCTTAAGGCTTCACTGCGCTTTGTGAATGGGCGGCTTGCCTCCTGGGATACACACAGTTCCCAGAAGGCAGCGCACCCCATTCACAAAAAGAGGAAGCGGAAAGGACATCCACCGCGGATGAGAAGAGGCACATTAGAGGCAGATTAAGGGACTTCCGCATAGCAACGGGCATTTCGGGTGAGTATTTTTTTTTATAGGATTTATAATGTAAAAATGTTTTCAGGGTGAACCTCTGCTTTAAGTATCTCTTTTAATTGCAAAAAAACTCTGTCAAATGTAACATTTCGATTTAAACCGTGTCGATTGTCTTTATTTAGCAGTAGTGTGCTTTACTGTGTAAGCCATAGACACATTTTTGAGGATGTATAGTTCTTTTAGCTCCTTTTACATTCCTACATCATAAGAACCTTAAACTTAATGACAATGACAGTGTCTGTACTGACTAATGGAATTACAGGTTCTATCCTACCAGTAGTTCTAACATCATATCCCATGCACTTTTTTGGCCATAATGAGTGATAGGAACACCTGATTTCATTATTATTGTTCTCAGTAAGGCACCAGCAGCTCCTGCATGCACAATTCTCCTGCTTCCTCTCTGCACTGATAGACATTTTTGAGGTTCTCAAAGTCAAGCCTGCATGGTTGAGGGGTGCTTCAAAGATTTGCTGCTCTAAAAGGAGACATGATCACACCTACAATCCCACCCCCCATTAAAAACTGCTGTATGGTCAAGCCTTACAGACATGGATGAGCGAGTTTGGGGTGGAGGAACTTGACTGGCCTGCACAAAATCCTGACCGTAACCCGATAGAACACCTTTGGGGTGAATAAGAGAGGAAAATGTGAGCCAGGCCTTCTCGTCCAACATCAGTGCCTGACCTCACAAATGCGCTTCTGGAAGACTGGTCAAACATTCCCATAGACACACTTCTTAACCTTGTGGACAGCCTTCCCAGAAGAGTTGAAGCTGTTATAGCTGCAAAGGGTGGGCCAACTCAATATTTAACCCTACGGGGTCGAAGGAAAGGGAGGGGGGGGATTAGAGATAGGGGAACAGGGATAAAGGAAGAGAGAGACTCTGAGGGGGGAAGAGGGAAAGGGGGAGAGAGTGGGGGAGAAGAGAGAAGGGAAAGGAGAATAATAGGAAGAAGAGGTTAGAAGATGATAGCAAAACAATGAAAGCGAGATGATATGGTTTAAATAAGTCTTATTGATATATTTTCTCTAATTGGTTATGATATATCTGTATACCCTGTTTTAAAAAATTAAAATAAAGAATTTAACCCTACGGACTAAGACTGGGATGCCATTAAAGTGCATGTGAAAAGGTAGGTGTCCCAATACTTTTGGCAATATTGTTGTGTTACACTATGTGATTATTCTTGCTCTGTGTCTTTAAGATCTGTCCCCTTCTTTCTAGCTGAACTCTCTCTCTCACCGTAGTTCTTTATATATCTCCTCCACTTCCTGATTCTGGTCATTACTCCTGTATATCTTCCATGCTAAACATCTTACATGTGGCTTACAACTGCAACGTTTTTCTACCTATGAATATCCATCATTAAATGGAACATTCGAAAGGATTCATCGTCTGTCGTCCTAACTGTGAGTTTATTCATTGAGTTAAACTGCCTGTATCGATGCAAGGGATGAATATCAAACCAGCTTGAGTAAGGCCTACTTAAACCTGGAGATGAACTTTATCGCTTTGTAGTTGAGACAGAACAGTAGAAAAACGGAGTTTCACAGCCTAATTACAAGATTTCTGCATGTCAGTACTGAAACAGACAAGATTTACTGCCCTCATAGCAAGACAGAAGGGACAGAGCAGCACATGGCAGCCTTATAGCCTAAGACAATCTTCACAGTGTCATATTTCAGCACACAGATCCTGCCTGCTTTCACAGTCAGTCTGCTATCACGAGTGACCAAGCTTCTGCATGTGAACTCACATCTACCTCCCCACAAGTTCCTGAAGAAACTGAGTTACCCAAACGCTCAGTTAAACCCACTTGGAAAGTAATGGAGAATTATGAAGCTTCAAGGACTGAATTGTCAAATAGCTTGGAATTAGTCTGGGAGAAAATCCTTGCTGAAGCCAATACAGTGTCTGTTGAACGTGAACCACTGACACTAGAGGGCGCCATTAAACAACTTTCTGCCTCATATGAGCTTTATCAGCTTACCAGCAGCAAATTCACTAATGTCTTACAAAACATGAATACAGAAAGTGCGATGACACAATTAAAGCGTGTCAACATTCTTAATATTGAAAGAGACAGTTTTATCCAGCAAACCAGATTAAAGGCAGAAGCAAAAATAAAGCTGTTACAGGACACTGCATTTCACAGATCTGTTTCCACCAGACGTTCTAAAAACTCGTCAAGATCCCATAGTTCAAGATACTCAACACTCAGTGAGCGACCTATTAATGCCCGCGCTGAAGTGGAAGCCAGCAAAGTGCAGGTGGCATATGCAGAAAAAAGAGCAGAGTTGGAAGCGCAGAGGGCAGAGTCGGAAGCGCAGTCAGCACGACAAAGAGCAACAATGGAAACCTTAAATCAACAGTGTAAACATGACGCAGCTATGGCAAAGCTAAGGGTCCTACAGCAAGCTATCAGTGCAGACGAAGGTGCAAGTGAGAAAGGCAGCATTAACCTAAACATAGCAGATATGGAAGACCCCCTCAAACGCACTAAAGACTATGTCCTAAGCCACTGCAGTGCACACTCCATTGTCTCCAATGCTCCCGACTACATAGAGACTCCTTCACAGTTTCAAGTTAAAGAGGTTCCAGCAACTTCCTGCACTCAAAATCACTCCACTGCATTTCCTACCTGCCTACCTTGCCTGCCTTCATACGTCTCAGAGCATCAGCGCAAGCTTCAAGCAAGTCATCAATCTCCAGTCATCGGTACAGCCTTGAATCAACGTACCATTGGAACAACTGACTTCAAGCAAGCAACTCACCTGGATGCATCTGCTGCACCATATTTCCCTGTGTCCTTTAACAACAATGTCAAAGATAACGCAATCAGCACCATACAGCCAACAGCATCACACATAAAGGCGGAGACAACTGAGACAGAAGAGTTTGTGAGGTACATGCTTCGCAGAGAGCTCACAAAGACTGGTCTTACAAGTTTTGATGACCAACCTGAGAACTACAGAAGTTGGAAATGTGCCTTCAGAACTACAATCAGCAATATTGGCATTACAGCTGATCAAGAATTGAATCTGCTGATCAAATGGCTTGGTCCTCTATCTGCTGCACGTGTTAAGCCATTAAGATCGGTTTTCATGGACAATCCTACTGCAGGCCTCACAGCTGCATGGGAGCGACTAGAGCAAAGTTATGGCAGTCCAGAAGCTATAGAAAATGCTTTGTTCATGCGTCTGGAAACTTTCCCAAAGATATCCGGTAAGGACAACAAGAAGTTCCAGAGACTGAGTGACCTTCTCCTTGAGCTTCAGCTAGCCAAGACAGACCCAAAACTACCTGGACTCAGTTACCTTGACACTCCAAGAGGGGTAAACCCAATTGTCTCCAAGCTCCCGTATGGTTTGCAAGAGAAATGGACTGCACTAGGGTCATCATACAAAAGAGAGAACAAGGTTTCCTTCCCTCCATTCTCTTTCTTCTGTGAATTCATCAGGGAAATTGCAGAGACCAAGAACGATCCAAGTTTTTCCTATGGTGAGTACAGTCTCTTCTCACCCTTTCCTAAGAGTACCAGTCTTCAGGGCAACTACAGAAACCATAGAGGCCCAGTGTCCGTGAAAAAGACTGACATCCTTCCCACTCCTACCACAGTTCTGGCCAGGAACAAACAGAGTAGGAAGATTGAAAACCCTAGCAGAGTGTGTCCCATACACAAGAAGCCACACCCCCTCAATAAAGGTATCGGCTTTAGGAAAAAGCCTCTGGAAGAGCGCAAGGAGCTTTTAAAGACATTTAGGGTATGTTTCAGGTGCTGTGCTTCTACAGAACATTTTGCAAGGGACTGTAATGTGTCCATCAAGTGCATAGAGTGTGGCTCTGAAGAACATGTGCAAGCCCTCCATCCTCTTGAGCCCAGCTCTGCACAACCTGCCAACGCTCCTCCCAGGTTAATGCACGGCGGGGAGAATACAGACCAAGTGCCTAATTCTACCATCATTTCTTCATCCTGCACAGAAGTTTGTGGAGAAGACTGCTGTGGTAAGTCCTGTGCTAAGATATGCTTGGTGAACATATACCACAAGGATCAACCAGAAAAGTCTCTAAAGGCATATGCTAGCTTAGACGATCAGAGCAATCAATCACTTGCAAAATCGGAATTGTTCAATCTATTTGAAATAAAAGGCGAAGCTCATCCTTACACCTTGGGTACCTGTAGTGGAACTATAGAGGTTTCTGGAAGAAGGGCTCATGGACTCATGGTATCTTCTCTCAAAGGTAACTTGCAATTACCCTTACCTACACTTGTTGAGTGCAATCAGATACCTGCCAACAGGGAAGAAATCCCTACTCCAGCTGCTGCTTTCCATCACCCTCACCTCAAGGTAATAGCAAATGAGATACCGCCGCTTGACAAAGATGCTCAGATCCTTCTTCTGTTAGGAAGAGACATTCTAAGAGTTCACAAGGTACACAGACAAGTCAGTGGACCCCCAGATGCCCCATTTGCCCAGCGCACAGATCTAGGGTGGGTCATCATAGGCAATGGCTGCATAGGCAAAATGAAAAGACCTACCAACATTTCGTCATTCAAGACAAATGGCCGAAACACTTACTTTGAGCCATGCCCACATCACTACTGGGTGAAAGAGAAGATAGCCAGCCACGAATGGCAACATGGTATCTCAGGTGACACAAGCCCTTTCTCCTGCCATGATGGCGACTTCGGCTCTACAGTGTTTAATGCAACCAGTGAAGATGACATACTGGCTCCTTCAATGGAAGACAAAGAATTCATCAAGATAATGGACAATGTGTTCTTTCAAGATGACTCCAATAACTGGGTAGCACCCCTACCCTTTCGTCTCCCAAGAGAGAGATTGCCCAACAACTTACAGCAGGCCATCAGTAGATTATCCTCCTTAAAGCAAAACTTAAGCAGGAAACCAGACATGCAAAAGCACTTTGTGGACTTTATGCAAAATGTAATTTGACAGAGATCATGCAGAGCCTGCTCCCCCACTAAAGGAGGGAGAAGAATGCTGGTACCTTCCATCCTTTGGCGTGTATCACCCACGCAAACCAGACCAAATCAGAGTTGTCTTTGTTTCCAGTGCTCAGCACGAAGGTGTTTCTCTTAACAACATGCTCCTTACGGGACCCAACTTGAACAACAGTCTAATAGGAGTCTTGATTAGTTTCAGACAAGAGCCTGTAGCAGTAATGGCCGACATTCAACAGATGTTTCACTGCTTCATCATCAGAGAAGACAACAGAAACTACCTCAGGTTTCTATGGCACAAGGACAATGACCTCAACAAGGAAGTTATAGATTATCGCATGAAGGTACATGTCTTCGGTAACAGTCCTTCCCCAGCAGTGGCAACTTATGGGCTAAGGAGAACAGCTCAAACTGGAGAAGTTGAATATGGATCTGATGCCGTCAATTTGTTGAAAGAAACTTATATGTTGATGACGCACTTAAGTCCTTTCCAACTGCTAAAGAAGCAATTGATCTTCTCACCAGAACAAAGGAGATGCTGTCTGTAGCAAACCTTAGACTGCACAAGATTATATCCAACAGCCAGGAACTTATGAATGCCTTTCACTCTGAGGACTACGCCACTAGTCTAAAAAACCTTGACTTAGGTACAGATGTGCCTCCTGTACAGCGAAGTCTGGGTTTGTTGTGGAACATCAAGCAAGACAAATTCACCTTCCAAGTGTCAACTTGTGACAAACCCTTCACTAAGAGAGGAGTCCTGTCCGTGGTGAATAGCATCTATGACCCACTGGGTTTCCTTGCTCCAGTTACCATTCAAGGTAAGATTTTACTAAGACAGTTGTCTACTGAGAACATAGACTGGGATACTCCCTTGCCTAGTGAGAATCAACACAAGTGGGAAAGGTGGAGATATTCTTTGAAGTCACTAGAAAAACTTCAGATTCCCCGTTGCTATGTTCCAGGATCCACTTCAACTGCTAACCGGAGAGAGATTCATATTTTCTCTGATGCATCAGTTGAAGCTATTGCTGCAGTAGCCTATTTGAAGACCTCTGAACTGAATGGAGAATCACACTGTAGTTTTGTCCTAGGCAAGGCAAAACTCACACCCAAGCCTGCACATACCATACCAAGACTTGAACTTTGTGCAGCTGTGCTAGCAGTAGAAATTGCCGAGGTCATACGAAGTGAAATGGACACTAGAATTGATTCTTTCACCTTCTATACAGACAGTAAGGGTCCTTTCACACGGGGCGGATCCGTGCAGATCCGCCCCGTGAAGCTCCGCTTGCTCAGCGGGGATCGCTCCGTTGATCCCCGCTGAGCCGACGGATGACTGGGCGGTCCCCGCACACTGTGCAGGGACCGCCCTGTCAGAGCGCCGCTCTCCCCTATGGGGAATCGGATGACGACGGACCGTAGAGTCCGTTGTCATCCGATCCGCTCCGCCGACGGAAGGAAAAATAGGGTTTTCCTCCGTCACACTTTGGCGGAGCGGAGCGGATGTCAGCGGACATGTCTCCGCTAACATCCGTGCCTCCATAGGGGTGCATGGAGGATCCGTTTCAGGTCCGCCTAAAAAACTGACAGGCGGACCTGAACGGACCTCCGTGTGAAAGGGGCCTAAGGTAGTACTTGGTTACATAAACAACCAAACAAAACAATTTTATGTGTACGTCAGCAACAGGGTTGAACGTATCAAGAGATTCTCTCTACCAAGTCAATGGCATCACGTTCCCACTGAACTCAACCCAGCTGACTGTGGGACCAGAGCCGTGTCACCTGCCGCTCTTCAGGACAGCTTATGGCTGTCACCTCCAAGGTTTCTGCATGAGGACTCTTACTTACTCCCTATTGACACCACCTATGGGCTAGTAAACCCTGAAGATGATAAGAAAATAAGAACTGTGAACACCTCACTCCACACTTCTGTAAGTACAAAACAGAAGCTGCGGTCACACCATTACGAGCATCAATGGAAGCAGGTGCAGCATCTAGCCAATGTGTTCTGGCATCGCTGGAAGAAAAAGTATCTTCACCACCTTCAAGGTCGTAACAAATGGCAAGCATCTAAGCCGAATCTTAAGGTTGGAGACCTCATCCTTCTAAAAGACAAGGAAGTTTGTCGGAATGAGTGGCCTATGGGTCTTATTACTAAAGTTATGCCCAGCGACAATAACAAAGTCCGGAAGGTAGAAGTCAAGGTAACCAAGGGAGGATCGAAACGAACCTTTAGTCGACCAATTACAGAGTTAGTACTCCTTTTGCCAGGTGAGTGACTTGTGCAAGGACTAGCCATGCTGTTGGCACGGCGGGGAGTACATTGCTGCCATCTACAGGTTCTACTCAGAACTTTGGAATTATTTGAAGACATCATACTGTGACTTTATGTTCTTCATCCTGTTGAACTTACGTTTGTTATTTGCTTGTTGCATGTTTTTCATTACAGGTTCCAGGACATTCGTCAGTATTGGACTTTTTGAAAATATATATTTTAGTTTGAGATTATGAAATCTAAAGATTTCAGACGGGGAGTGTTGTGTTACACTATGTGATTATTCTTGCTCTGTGTCTTTAAGATCTGTTCCCTTCTTTCTAGCTGAACTCTCTCTCACCGTAGTTCTTTATATATCTCCTCCACTTCCTGATTCTGGTCATTACTCCTGTATATCTTCCATGCTAAACATCTTACATGTGGCTTACAACTGCAACGTTTTTCTACCTATGAATATCCATCATTAAACTGAACATTCGAAAGGATTCATCGTCTGTCGTCCTAACTGAGTTTATTCATTGAGTTAAACTGCCTGTATCGATGCAAGTGATGAATATCAAACCAGCTTGAGTAAGGCCTACTTAAACCTGGAGATGAACTTTATCGCTTTGTAGTTGAGACAGAACAAATATAGTTATTTTAATTAAACAAAAATCTAAGTACCTTTTTCCTATGTTATATACAGCTGTCACATGACCCGGCTCTTTCCCAGCCTGTTTGCAGGGAAACATAAGCAGGAGGAGCTCCTAGTCCTCTGCTGCTGGTCACATGTTAAATAAAAAATAAATAAAAAAAAAACAGCCTTTGGAATACAGAGTGAAAATAAATAATTAATATCAATAAATGGTTTTAGATTGTTATACAAAGATATATTTTAAATCAAATCTTTATTATTTTGTGGAAATAACATATTGTGGGCATATTTCTGCCAGTCACAGGCTGTGTCACACCCCTCCAGAATAAGAGGGAGATGAAGCCACCATTAATCTACATGTAATATCCCACCCCCCATTGTGTTTAGATGGTTAGTGGGCATGGAGGAGGAGGGAGGGAGTGGGCTGTCATTTACCACTGTGTATACGCCCACACGTGTGACTCTATAGTCACATGGGCTGCTCAGATGTGATAGGGAGGAAATGCTCAGTATAGAAACTCACTGAAAACTGAGCACGTGCAGAGTTGCCACCACAGCTGCAAAAGCCCTAGCTGAGCTGTGGACATGGACAGAAGGTGGAGATAGAGAGCAGCAGGATCATCCTGTTTTTTTTGCAGAATACAGAAATTTAATTTCATAGTGAGTGAGTATGAACAGCATGTAAAACATCATTTAATGAGAGTTTTTTATGATGTGGGTTTGGTGACACTTTAGGGTAATCTTAAGCATTTTATGTTAGCAGCGTGAATAATGGCTAAGACACAGAGAGAATTCTGATAAGGGTAACTCCCATGATCTTAGGATCCTAGACTTGGTTCCACATGACAGTGAACTAAGTGAAAAAAAAAGTGGGAGGATAGAAGAAGCTGTGAAAAAAAATGGTTAAGGCCTTTGGATGTGTGAAATATTCCTTAGAGTCGTGTTTCTGAAAATGTGGGACGTACGCCACTAGCAATGCATGCCCTCAATGTGGGTGGGATTCTGTGTGGTTTAAGAAGACGTGTATTCTTACTTGAATCTTGGTGTGATTTGTGTGTTTCTTGCAGATCTGTGCAGTAATCCAGTGTGAAACTCTGTGTAGGGGCTTTCTGTAATAAAGATCGATCACTGCTGCTCTATCTCACTTGCAAAGTTGACCGGTCTGGTATCCGTCTCCTTTCTGTCATTTTTTTCCTCCAACAGTTTTGCTGTTTGCACAGACTATGTGCATCACAGAGATCGTGTCACTGCTACTTTTACAAGGTAATAACTGGGTTAGCACATCATTTGATGCACAAAACATGCATTTATATCTTTGTGGTTATTCAGGAATATATTTAAATGAACGTTTTTGTGGGCAGAGTTTACCTTTGAAGCAGAACTCCAGCATTACCATTTAGTCTTGTACAGTTGTCATTTCACTTACTCTGATATCTCTGTACTGTCACAGGGTGTAATAGACACTGCAGCAAGTCAGATAGAGCCACATTCATTTCCTGTCTGGAGGACGTCAAGCAACATCTCGCCGTGTCCTGCCCAGCCTTATGCCCTGTACACACGACTGGTTTTCCCCTGTCGGAAAAACTGCGATGAGAGCTTTTGGCCGGGAATTCCGCCCGTGTGTATGCTCCCTCCATAGGCGTGCGCACAGGGTGTGCCAGGTGTGCCCGGGCACACCCTAATCACCCTGTGCAGAACAGATTCCCCCTACTGACCTTGCTCCCCCTCTTCCTCCCCACAGCACTGCCGGCTTCCCTCCTCTCTCACCGGTTGTTGCTGTGGATGTTTTAGGATGAGTGGGGGAAGGGGCCAGTAAATATGCCATTTACCGGCCCCTTCCCTTTCTGAATGAACATTGTGAGTGATCGGTAGAGTGTGTTTGAGCTTTGGGGTGCACACCCTAATGCCAAAGGCTGCGCACACCTATGGCTCCCTCGCAGTTTTTCTGATGGGAAAACTGCCGGGAAAAAAAAAGAGATCAGGATCTCTTTTTTCCCATCAGGAAAAAATCCTAGCAGGAAAACTGTTTGTCTGTATGCTTTTCCGACGAGAAAAAAAAACGTGTATGCTCGGAAACAAATCGACGTGTGCTCAGAAGCATAGAACTTAATTTTCTCGGCTCGTCGTAGTCCTTTACGTCACCGCGTTCTTGGCAGTCAAAAGTTCACCGGACTTTTTTCTGACTGTGTGTATGCAAGGCAGGCTTGACAGGAATTTCGTAGGGAAAACCATTGTTTTTTTTCCGACGGGAAAACCGGTCGTGTGTACAGGGCATCACTGTCACCGGCCTGCTCCCTTCATTAATTGGATCCATTTATTTATTTTTCCAATCATGAAGGATCAGCATCACAGGTTGGCATGGCCTAAATGGTCTGCATGTAAATGTATAGTTTGTCAGGTTGGAAAAGCCCAATCTTCCAGATTGACATCCATTGAGGCATTTTAATATTTGCATAACTGCAGCCTTGGTTAGGGTGAGAATATAATCTTGTGGAACCCTTCAGAGTCAGTACCTTTTTGATTTAATAGCCTTGTTATACTGGGGTTTAAGTGGTTTTAATGTTAAAACGTTAATGCTTTCTATGCATTAGGGTGAAAAATGCCCCACTACCTGTCCTAGCCCCCCCCTGCCCCTAAACACTTACCTAGTTGCCCTCATAAATCCAGCACTGTCCCAGCTGCAGCACCACTCCTCCAATTCCGGGTCTCACAGGAGACACAGGTAGTAGTGAGAAGTATAGGTTCCTGCTGCTGTCAGTCAAACTCCTTTGTGGAGGGAGTGGGGGCGTGGCTTACCGGCACTGTGTGTGTCCATGGAAGCACAGAGCCCAGAGTGGAAGAGTGCCACCATAGGTGCTCTTAGCAGTGTTGCCAACCATCAGTATTTTTACTGGCAGCCAGTAAAAAATGGGCATATTTCTCCTGCCAGAAATGCCAGTGACAGGAAAAGGTTGCCAGTAAAAAATATGGCTGTGACGCTCAGCTCAGAACTGTGCATCTGGAGCCAATCGAGACCATCCGAGTGCCTGTTACAGTGTGTTCAGGTGGTGCCTGTGGGAGGTGGGTCTGGCGGAGGTGGTGCCTGAGTGTTTAGTAGTGATGAGCCGAACACCCCCGGGTTCGGTTCGCACCAGAACCCGCGAACGGACCGAAAGTTCGTACGAACATTAGAACCCTATTAAATACAATGGATGCGAACGTTCGAATTCTAAAGTGCTAATTATAACAACTATTATGCATGTTATTGTCCTAAAAAGGGTTTGGGAACCCGGGTTCTGCACCAGGGGACATGTATCAATGCAAAAAGAAGTTTTAAAAACGGTCGTTTTTCGGGAGCAGTCATTTTAATGATGCATAAAGTGAAAAAAAAAAAGTCAAATATTCCTTTAAATATCGTACCTGGGGGGTGTCTAAAGTATGCCTGTGAAGTGCCACGTGTTTCCCGTGTTTAGAACTGTCCCTGCACAAAATGACACTTCTAAAGGAAAAAAAAGCCATTTAAAACTGCTTGCGGCTTTAATGTAATGTCTGGTCCCGGTAATATGGATGAAAATCTTTAAGAAAAATGGCATAGCTACCCCATGACCCCCCCCCCTACCCCAGCCCATTACCAGCCCCTTTGGGTCTTGTATGGATATTAAGGGGAACCCCGCACATAAAATAAAAAAGGCCCTATATACTCTGAACAGCCGTATACAGGCGGTGCATACAAGACAGGGACTGTATGTTTGTTCTTATGTAGAATGTGTTTGTAATTTTGAACAGGTACATTGTTTAAGTGTAGCTCCAGTCCAAAAATCTATTTTTAAACTTTTTGGAAAACATAGGTAAGGGTTATCACCCCTGTAACATTTGTTTTGCTGTCTGTGCCCCTGTTCAGAACATTTCACCTCACTTTCCGTCCCAATGACAACTGTTTTTGAAATGTGGTGTTTTTCTTGAAACAAGGATTGCTGATAAAGCATCAGTACAGAGGAGACACCTTTCTCCCATATTAATTCTTACAGGAGAGAATTTTCCTTCCTAGGGGTAGATTTCCTCTCACTTCCTGTTGTCTTCTTGCGTTTGCAAGTAGGAGTCGTTTGTAAGTTGGATGTTTGAAAGTAGGGACCTGCCGTATATAATCTGCAGAAATAGGCCCCTTAGTTGGTGTTGGCACAACACTGTAAGCACTCACAGTTACTCTTGGTTGGTGCTGGAACGCCCTGCTGTCAACTATTATATCAGGAATTGTAATTACATATAATTGTTGAACAGTGGTAGTAAAAATTGGGCCTTTGATGGTGGTGCTGGTGCCACAACACTGTAAGCCCTGACAGTTACTCTTGGTGGGTGCAGCAATGGGCCCTGCTGTGAATTATTAGATCAAGAATTGTAATTGCATGCCCCTGTTGAACAGGGGCTGAAAAATTGGGCCTTTCGTGGTGGTGGTGGTGGTGGTGGTGTTGCCACAACACTGTAAGCCCTCAGAGTTACTCTTGGTTGGTGGGTGCAGGAATGGGCCCTGCTGTGAATTATTAGATCAATAATTGTAATTACATGCCCCTGTTGAACAGGGGCTGAAAAATTGGGCCTTAGGCACTGGTGGCACAACACTGCAACCCCTCACAGATACTGTACTTGGAGCACAGCAATGAGCCCTGTTGCAAAGTATTGCTTCAAAAATTGTAATGACACGCCCCTGTTAAACAGGGGCTGAAAGATTGGGCCTTAGGCACTGGTGGCACAACACTCCAACCCCTCACACATACTGTACTTGGAGCACAGCAATGAGCCCTGTTGCAAAGTATTGCTTCAAAAATTGTAATTACACGCCCCTGTTAAACAGGGGCTGAAAAATTGGGCCTTAGCCACTGGTGGCGGCACCCATAAACAAAAATGATCTTCCAAGCTATCATCATCAATCGTATCATTGAGGACTCGGAGGAGGAGGATAGCCAGTCAACATAACAGCACAGGCACTCAGCATCAGCATCAGTCTTGAAGGGATGTGACATGTTAAAATCAATTAGTCTGTTATATCAGCATCAGGTGTGTGGTAGCTGGTGGTGATCCAAGACTGGTTCATCTTGATGAAAGTCAGTCGATCAACCGAGTCGGTGGACAGGCGCACCCTGTGATCCGTGACAAATCCTCCAGCAGCACTGAATGTGCGTTCCGAAAGAACGCTGGATGCAGGACAGGCCAGTAGCTCAATTGCATACTGTGCAAGCTCTGGCCAGTGATCCATCCTCAAGACCCAGTAAGCCAGAGGATTTTCGGTGGGGAAGGTGTCCAAGTCTGACCTTGCCCCTAGATATTCCTGCACCATGTTTATCAGACGCTGGCGATGGTTGCTGGAACCGATCATACTTTGGGGCTGCGGACTAAAGAATTGTCTGAACGCATCGGTCAGACGGCCACCTTCCCCACCGCTCCTTCTTTGACTGGCCGAAGCCTCAGCAACTCGTTGTCCAGGACCAGGAGTTTGTAACCTCCCAGTCTCTGGGAACGCGTTGCACAGACCTTTCTGCAGGGCCTCCCGGAGTTGTCTCATCCTCTGCTCCCTCTGCGACGGTAACATAAGGTCCGCAACCTTACCCTTGTACCGTGGATCAAGGAGAGTGGCCAGCCAGTAATGGTCCCTCTCCTTGATCCGAAGAATACGAGGATCCTTCCGCAGACTTTGCAGGATCAGGGAGGCCATGCAGCGTAGGTTTGCTGAGGCATTCGCTCCGGAGTCCTCTGGGTCACTAAGGACGACATGATCCGCAGTCACCTCCTCCCAGCCACGTACAAGTCCACTGGTTTCTTGGGACTGTAAATCATCCCTAAAAGACTGCTGCTGATGATGCTGAGTGCCAGCCTCCACCTCCATGCTGACACAATCCTCCTCCTCCTCCTCCTCCTCTTCCTGTGCGATGGGTGGGACAGAAGGAACACTGTCTGGGTAAAGGGGGCCTTGAGAGGCAAGGAAGTCCTCCTCTTCCTGCCTCTGTTCTGCCTCAAGTGCCCTGTCCATTATTCCACGCAGCGTGTGCTCCAACAGGTGGACAAGAGGTACAGTGTCACTGATGCATGCACTGTCACTGCTCACCATCCTCGTGGCCTCCTCAAATGGTGCCAGGACAGTGCATGCATCCCTGATCATGCCCCACTGGCGTGGAGAAAAAAAACCAAGCTCCCCTGACCCTGTCCTGGTGCCGTAGTCGCACAGGTACTCATTGATGGCCCTCTGCTGCGTGTGCAGCCGCTGCAGCATGGCCAACGTTGAGTTCCACCTGGTGGGCATGTCACATATAAGGCGGTTCTTGGGCAGGTTCAACTCCTTTTGCAGCTCAGCCAGGCGAGCACTGGCATTATAAGATCTGCGGAAATGCACACAGACTTTCCTGGCCTGCCTCAGGACATCCTGTAAGCCCGGGTACCTGCCTAAGAAACGCTGCACCACCAGGTTAAGGACGTGAGCCACACAGGGCACATGGGTCAGTTGTCCCTGTCGAAGGGCGGAGAGGAGGTTGGTGCCATTGTCGCAAACCACCATTCCTGGCTTAAGCTGGCGTGGCGTCAACCACCTCTCGGCCTGGCCCTGCAGAGCAGACAGGACCTCTGCCCCAGTGTGGCTTCTGTCCCCCAAACACACCAGCGCAAGCACGGCATGGCATCTTTTTGCCTGCGTACTTGCGTAGCCCCGTGAACGGCTACGGAGCACCGCTGGTTCATAGGACAAACCACAGGAAGAGGCCATGGAGGAAGAAGAAGAGGAGGGGGTGGAGGAGAGAGGTGTGTCACAACCAGTAGTAGCATTTTGGAGGCGTGGCGGTGGGACAACCTCCAACACTACTGCACCTTGTCCTGCATCCTTCCCAGCTGCCAAAAGAGTGACCCAATGGGCCGTGAAAGAAAGGTAACGTCCCTGTCCATGCCTGCTGGACCATGAGTCAGCGGTAATATGCACCTTACCGCTGACCGCCCTGTCCAGCGAGGCCAAGACATTGCCTTCCACATGCCGGTAGAGAGCCGGAATAGCCTTCCGTGAGAAAAAGTGGCGTTTGGGAACCTGCCACTGAGGAACCGCACATTGCACAAACTCACGGAAGGGGGCCGAGTCTACCAACTGAAAAGGCAGCAGTTGAAGCGCTAGCAATTTAGCCAAGCTAGCATTCAACCGCTGGGCATGTGGATGGCTGGGAGTGAACTTCTTTCGACGGTCCAGCAGCTGGGGCAGGGAAATTTGCCTGCTAGAATCGGACGTCGGTGTACTGCTAGCAGAGTGGCCGCAAGTACTTGGCTGTGACACACCTAATTCTACACCTTCATTCCTCTCAGTGCATGTTTCAGAGAGGACTGAAGTTATAGTGGGGTTGGAGATCCCAGCTGATGCGGTGCAAGGAGAGGTCCGCTTTGTTCTTTGGTGTGGGTCTTTGAGGTAGGCTTGCCAACGAGCTGCATGACAGGTCAACATATGTCTGGTCAGGCATGTGGTACCCAAGCGGCTGATGTTTTGGCCACGCGATATACGCTTGAGACATATGTTGCAAACAGCAGCTGTGCGATCTGATGCACTAGCCTCAAAAAAGGCCCACACCAAGGAACTTTTTGAATGACGGGCAGAGGCAGCGCCCTGCACAGGCGGAGCTCTGCGGTGTGATTCCGTCGGTGTACTGCCCTTACGCTGGCCACCAAAGGGCATCCTGCCTCGTTGGAGATGTGCCTCCTCCTCATCCTCCTCCTCCTCCTCTCTCCTATTAGGCACCCATGTGGAGTCAGTGACCTCATCATCCCCTCCCTCCTCATCACTGGAGCCAATCTGGCAGTATGCTGCAGCTGCTGGAACATGACTGCCAGATTGGTGTCCTTCTTGAGCATCCCCTCTGTCTGCTCTCACCCTACTGCCTTCCTGTAGCTGGGTTTCATCATCAGACCCTTCGAAACGCTGGGCATCCTCCTGGAGCATGTACCCAACACTGTGCTCAAACAGTTCGGGGGACTCCTCAGGAGGAGGACATGGTGGGTCTAGGGAAGGAGTGACTGATGATGAGTCTGACATTGATACCAGGGAAGAGGACGCTTTGGCAGCTGCTTTGCCAGTACCCTGAGCCTGGGTGAGAGAGGATGAGGAGGAGGAGGAGGGCTTGGTCATCCACTCTACCAAGTCTTCGGCATGATGTGGCTCAACATGTCCAGCTGCCGAAAAGAAGGACAAGCGTGTCCCATGGCCATGTGCTGATGACAATGCACCGCGTCCACGACCAGCACTGTTGCCCCCAGACACAGAGCCTGCTTGCCCTCTTTTATTGCCTCCTGACTGTCTGCCTCTCCTTGTTTGCCTTCCAGACATTCTAATAGATGGCCTGCAGGGAGATGGGAAAAAAGCAATAAGGGCTACCTTCAGGTGTCCTTCTCTGTCCCTTTACTTAAGGATTTCTAAATATGGTTCAGGATGATTGCTTTTGCACAGAATAGCACAACGACAATTTCCCTGACTGTCCAAAAAACAAGGATTTCAAAGATGGTTGATGAGGAATGCTTTAGCACACTATAGCACAAGGAGAATTCACTCACTGTCCTTCCCAGTCCCTAGAAACAAGGACTTGCACAGTGAAAGAAACTGACACTCTCCCTACCTACAGTTTTCTGTCCCTAGAAAAAATGTTTTTTTTAAGCACACTATAGCACAAGGAGAATTCACTCACTGTCCTTCCCAGTCCCTAGAAACAAGGACTTGCACAGTGAAAGAAACTGACACTCTCCCTACCTACAGTTTTCTGTCCCTAGAAAAAATGTTTTTTTTAAGCACACTATAGCACAAGGAGAATTCACTCACTGTCCTTCCCAGTCCCTAGAAACAAGGACTTGCACAGTGAAAGAAACTGACACTCTCCCTACCTACAGTTTTCTGTCCCTAGAAAAAATGTTTTTTTTAAGCACACTATAGCACAAGGAGAATTCACTCACTGTCCTTCCCAGTCCCTAGGAACAAGGACTTGCACAGTGAAAGAAACTGACACTCTCCCTACCTACAGTTTTCTGTCCCTAGAAAAAATGTTTTTTTTAAGCACACTATAGCACAAGGAGAATTCACTCACTGTCCTTCCCAGTCCCTAGAAACAAGGACTTGCACAGTGAAAGAAACTGACACTCTCCCTACCTACAGTTTTCTGTCCCTAGAAAAAATGTTTTTTTTAAGCACACTATAGCACAAGGAGAATTCACTCACTGTCCTTCCCAGTCCCTAGAAACAAGGACTTGCACAGTGAAAGAAACTGACACTCTCCCTACCTACAGTTTTCTGTCCCTAGAAAAAATGTTTTTTTTAAGCACACTATAGCACAAGGAGAATTCACTCACTGTCCTTCCCAGTCCCTAGAAACAAGGACTTGCACAGTGAAAGAAACTGACACTCTCCCTACCTAGAGTTTTCTGTCCCTAGAAAAAATGTTTTTTTTAAGCACACTATAGCACAAGGAGAATTCACTCACTGTCCTTCCCAGTCCCTAGAAACAAGGACTTGCACAGTGAAAGAAACTGACACTCTCCCTACCTAGAGTTTTCTGTCCCTAGAAAAAATGTTTTTTTTAAGCACACTATAGCACAAGGAGAATTCACTCACTGTCCTTCCCAGTCCCTAGAAACAAGGACTTGCACAGTGAAAGAAACTGACACTCTCCCTACCTACAGTTTTCTGTCCCTAGAAAATTTTTTTTTTTAAGCACACTATAGCACAAGGAGAATTCACTCACTGTCCTTCCCAGTCCCTAGAAACAAGGACTTGCACAGTGAAAGAAACTGACACTCTCCCTACCTACAGTTTTCTGTCCCTAGAAAAAATGTTTTTTTTAAGCACACTATAGCACAAGGAGAATTCACTCACTGTCCTTCCCAGTCCCTAGAAACAAGGACTTGCACAGTGAAAGAAACTGACACTCTCCCTACCTACAGTTTTCTGTCCCTAGAAAAAATGTTTTTTTTAAGCACACTATAGCACAAGCACAAAACACACTGACACTCTCCCTACCTATCCTTCTCTTTCCCTAAACTAAAGGAATCCAGGTTAAGCAAGAAAGAAATAAAAGTCACTGTCCCTGCCTATGCTGCTCTTTCCCTGCTCCGGAACACACTACACTAGGCCGCCGTGCTGGCGGCCTTTTATAGTGTGGGGCGTGTACTAAACACCCTCAGCAATAATTGGCCACAGGCATCCTGCCTGTGGCCAATCATTGCTCTCCTCGCTGCCGGCGCTGTGATTGGCCAAGCATGCGGGGTCACAGTGCATGCTTGGCCAATCACAGCGCCTGGATGACACTGCGATGGCGTAGTGCATTGTGGGCCGTTCGCGTCACTCGAATTTGGCGCGAACGGCCCAAATCGTTCGATCTTCGTCGAACGATCGAACAGCCGATGTTCGAGTCGAACGTATGTTCGACTCGAACACGAAGCTCATCCCTAGTGTTTAGTATGATGTCACGGTGCAAGGAATTGGAGGGGCCGGAGCCTCATGTGTGGGTCTGCGGTACAGGAGCAAGGCAAGCCAGGAGTGAGACTGTCAGTGTCGGCTTGCTGTCACCATCATCTGTGCTGCTGTACACTGCTGTCAGTGTCACTGTGAGGGGCAGTTCCATTTGTGTGCCGCCCATTCTAATTTCTTGCCCTCCTGAGTGCTGTCCCTGAGCTACTTACTTACTTACTATATTGAAAATACAATAAGAAATATGTTTTTTGCCTTAATATCTACCTTAAAGTGGATGTAAACCCACTCTCATCCTTTCTAAACTACTGCCATAGTGCTGATCTATAAGGATATAGATGCCTCCTGCATGTATCCTTATCTGTCAAATGTCTCCCCTCTGTCTGTTATGAGACCCCGAAAAACTGCAGATTCTGTGGGTGGATCTGTTGTCTGGATATCGGTGGGTGGAGTTGTGATGTCAGTAGACTCACCGCCCACCTACCTCTACACTCCCCTTGTCAACATGCATTTTCTCCTGTGCATTCCTTCTGCTATGATCACTAACATCCAGTCAAAATCCAGAAAAGTAACCACATGACTTCAGAAAAGGAGTGGGGGTGGGAATTAAAAAATAATTCCTGTCTAAAGCTAGTGCACGAGATATGTAAATAATCTGTCACTCAAAGCAAGGGGGCGGAACGGACAAAGGTTTTACTCTGTTTGTCCGTTTTATCTCACTGAATAATAAAAGAGGATTGCTTAGAGCTGGATTACCTCTTTGTGGCAAGACCTGGCACAAATGATAGGAAATCTTATACTCTACATTGTGACAGCAAAAAAAAAAACATCCACTTTAAATCACATTGCTAATTGCATATTGTACTTGTTTTTAGCCTGAATACTGAAGATTGCACTTAAAAATTTTGAAAATGGCAGTAAAAACTTGGCTATGCCAGTCAATTTCTTGCGTTGTGTCAGTAAATATCAATCTGGTAGGTTGGCAACACTTGGGCACCCAGCAGAATGAGAAGTGGAGAGCACAAACAGGGGACTCCAGAAGAAGAGGTAAAGGACTGCTCTGTGCAAAATCATTGTGCAGAGCAGGTAAGTATTACATCTTTTTTATTTTAAAGGATAAAAAAAAGATATCCTTTACTATTACTTTAAGTTCTAAGGTTTTACGATGTTATCATAGTCAGCATGAAGGCCTTTGGTGTGTACTGTTATATATATATATATATTTTTTTATATTTCTTAATTTGTTTTATAATTCTTAATTTTCATCCTACTTATTTCCATCTTGGGGGCTTAAGCCTGTTGTTTTAAAAACACAAGTACAATTGAAACAATAAAGCTATATAACTAAGGCGGGGGGGGGGGGGGTGGCTTTAGAAGATGCATAAAGCACAGTTAGCTGGCATAAGCTTTGCATTTTTCACCTACAGAACAAAAACGAATTGATAAAGACAAAATAACAAACAATAAAGTAGAGTAAAAATTTCCCTTAGGGGGGGAATTCCTTTGCGACTGTACTTTGGCAAGAATACAGTGATTTGGATTAACATAATTTTATTTCCATAAGAGATTGCAAATGCCCACGTGCCTGTTCTGTTATGAAGTCAATATTTTACTACTTACATCTTATGATTGAAAATAGTTTTTTCCAGTTCTAACAATAAAGTAGAAGACCCATTGGACATGATGCCCGACAAGCACCAGCAATGGCCTGCCAATAGCTGCTTAAAACTGCATATAAAAGTAGCTCTAATGCCGCATACACACGACCGTTTTTAATGTCATTGGAAAAAAAACGGCGTTTTTCTCGACGTGATTCTTCTCAAACCTGCCTATCGTGGAAAAAAATGCTTCAGTAAAGCGCGGTGATGTACAACATGTACGACGGCACTATAAAAGGGAAGTTCCATTTGGATGGCGCCACCCTTTGGGCTGCTTTTGCTGATCCTCGTGTTAGTAAAGTCTGTTGAGAGACGATTCGCGCTTTTCAGCCTCGTGCTTTTCAGTCCGTTACAGCGTGACGAATGTGCTATCTCCATTACGAACGATAGTTTTACCAGAACGAGCGCTCCTGTCTCATACTTGATTCTGAGCATGCGCATTTTTTGAAAAACAACGTGAAAAATTAGAGCATGTTCCAATTTTTTCATGGCCATTTTTCACGTCGTGAAAAATGCTCTAAAGCCCACACACGATCATTTTTAATGACCATTTTAAAAAATTGCATTTTTCTCATCATTAAAAACGGCCGTGTGTATGTGGCATTAGTGAGATTAGCACTGGAAGCTGTTTGGCCTTTCTTGGAACAATACAGCTGTCGTGTGAAAATTCAGTAAGAACAAACTATTATTTGTCACCTTGGGAGCAGAGGGGTTTAGGATGCAAACACTTCTTTCTACTTATGTTGAACAGATCCTAATTGTCAAAGCCAGATTATACACTGAGCAAAATTATAAACGCAACACTTTTGTGTTTGCCCCTATTTATCATGAGCTGAACTCAAAGATCTACAACTTTTTCTATGTACACAAAAGGCCTATTTCTCTCAAATATTGTTCACAAATCTGTCTAGATTAGTGAGCACTTCTCCTTTGCCGAGATAATCCATCCACCTCACAGGTGCGGCATATCAAGATGCTGATTAGACAGCATGATTATTGCACAGGTGTGCCTTAAGCTGGCCACAATAAAAGGCCACTTCTAAAATGTTCAGTTTTACTGTATCAGGCCGGGTTCACACTGGGGCGACAAACGCTCCGACATTGGGAGCTCATGTCGCATGACGTGTGAAAATCAATGTTTCCCTATGGGAGCCGTTTTCACTGGTCCGACACAAGTCGGTCCGACTTTGAAAATGCTCCCTGTACCACTTTGGTCCGACTTTGATCCGACTTCAGCCCATTGACCATCATTGAAGTCGGATCAAAGTCGGACCGCAGTCTTGCATGATCCGACTTTGGTATGCGACTTGTGCTCTGCTGATCTTGAGGGGGAACTCCACGCCAAATTTTAAATAAAAAAAAACCACATGGGTTCCCCTCCAGGAGCATACCAGGCCCTTCGGTCTGGTATGGATTTTAAGGGGAACCCCCTAAGCCGAAAAAATGACTTGGGGGTTCCCCCAAAATCCAAACCAGACCCTTATCCGAGCATGCAACCTGGCAGGCCGCAGGAGAAGAGGGGGGGGGCGAGAGAGCGCCCCCCTCCCTCCTGAACCATACCAGGCCGCATGCCCTCAACATGGGGGGTTTGGTGCTCTGGGGCAGGGGGGCGACCTGCGGCCCCCCCACCCCAAAGCACCCTGCCCCCATGTTGATGAGGACAGGGCCTCCTCCCGCCAACCCTGGACGTTGGTTGTCAGGGTCTGCGGGCGGGGGCTTATCGGAATCCGGGAGCCCCCCTTTAATAAGGGGGCCCCCAGATCCCCGCCTCCCACCCTATGTGAATGAGTATGGGGTACATCGTACATCTACCCATTCACCTGGTGGAAAAAAATGTCAATAAAAGAACACACACAGGTTTTTAAAGTAATTTATTACACAGCTCCGGGGGTCTTCTTCCGACTCCGGGGGTCTTCTTCCGACTTTGGGGGTCTCCTGTGTCATCTCCGCACTCTCCGGTTCTTTCTTCCTTCTGCCGAGCCTCCGCTATCTTCTTCAGCTCTTTTGCTAGCGGGGCCCGGTCTTCTCCGTCGCCTTCTTCCCTCTTCTCCTCTTCGATGTTGACACGTCGCTTCCTCCCGCTGTAATTCTGGGTGTGCGGTGCGCTCCGATTTATATAGGCCTCTCATGACGTCACAGTCACATGCTCCGGGTGGCCACATGCTCCCATGACGTCACAGTCACATGCTCCGGAGCATGTGACTGTGACGTCATAAGAGGACTACAGCCGGAGGAAGCGACGTGTCAATATCGAAGAGGAGAAGAGGGAAGAAGGAGACGAAGAAGACCGAGCCCCGCTAGCAAAAGAGCTGGAAGAAGATAGCGGAGGCCCGGCAGAAGGAAGAAAGAACCGGAGAGCGCAGAGACGACACCGGAGACCCCCGAAGTCGGAAGAAGACCCCCGGAGCTGTGTAATAAATTACTTTAAAAACCTGTGTGTGTTTTTTTATTGACATTTTTTTCCACCAGGTGAATGGGTAGGGGTACGATGTACCCCATACTCATTCACATAGGGTGGGGGTCCGGGATCTGGGGGCCCCCTTATTAAAGGGGGGCTCCCGGATTCCGATAAGCCCCCGCCCGCAGACCCCGACAACCAACGTCCAGGGTTGTCGGGAGGAGGCCCTGTCCTCATCAACATGGGGGCAGGGTGCTTTGGGGTGGGGGGGCCGCAGGTCGCCCCCTGCCCCAAAGCACCAAACCCCCATGTTGAGGGCATACGGCCTGGTATGGTTCAGGAGGGAGAGGGGGCCCCTCTCGTCCCCCCCTCTTTTCCTGCGGCCTACAAGGTTGCGTGCTCAGATAAGGGTCTGGTTTGGACTTTGGGGGGACCCCCACGCCATTTTTCGGCGTAGGGGTTCCCCTTAAAATCCATACTAGACCGAAGGGCCTGGTATGCTCCTGGAGGGAAACCCATGCCAGTTTTTTATTTAAAATTTGGCGTGGAGTTCCCCCTCAAGATTCATACCAAACACAGTGCCTGGTATTGGCGGGGATCCAAGTCGGATCCCCGTTCATTGAAAGTCGAACATATGTTGGCTTCATGTCGCAGGGCAAAGTCGGATCCAAAGTAGGACAGCTGTCGTGTCGCACAAGTGTGAACCCAGCCTCAGGGCGTGGGGCAGTCAGTATCTGGTGTGACCACCATTTGCCTCATGCGGTGCAGCAAATCTCCTTCGCATAGAGTTGATGGGGTTGTTAATTGTGGCCTGTGGAATGTTGGTCCATTCCTCTTCAATGGCTGTGCGAAGTTGCTGGATATTGGCAGGAACTGGAACACGCTGTCGTATACACCGATCCAGAGCATCCCAAACATGCTCAATGGGTGACATGAGTAGTATGCTGGCCATGCAAGAACTGGGATGTTTTCAGCTTCCAGGGATCCTTGCAACATGGGGCCGTGCATTATCATGCTGCAACATGAGGGGATGGTCGTGGATGAATGGCACAACAATGGTGGGCCTCAGGATCTTGTCACGGTATCTCTGTGCATTCAAAATGCCATCAAAAAAATGCACCTGTGTTCGTTGTCCATAGCATATGTCTGCCCCTACCATAACCCCACTGCCACCATGGGCCACTCGATTCACAACATTGACATCAGCAAACCGCCCACCCACACAATGCCATACAGGCTGTCTGCCATCTGCCCTGTACAGTGAAAACCGGTATTCATCCATGAAGAGAACACCTCTCCAAAGTGCCAGACGCCATCAAATGTGAGCATTTGCTCACTCGAGTCGGTTACGACGATGAACTGCAGTCAGGTCGAGTCCCCGATGAGGACGACGGGCATGCAGATGAGCTTCCCTGAGACAGTTTCTGACAGTTTGTGCAGAAATTCTTTGGTTATGCAAACTGATTGTTGCAGCAGCTGTCCGGGTGGCTGGTCTCACGATCTTGGAGGTGAAGATGCTGGGTGTGGAGGTCCTGGGCTGGTGTGGTTACACATTGTCTGCGGTTGTGAGGCCAGTTGGATGAACTGCCAAATTCTCTAAAACGTCTTTGGAGATGGCTTATGGTAGAGAAATGAAATGAACATTCATTTCAAGGGCAACAGCTCTGGTGGACATTCCTGCAGTCAGCATGCCAATTGCATACTCCCTCAAAACTTGCGACATCTGTGGGATTGTGCTGTGTGATAAAAAAGGCACATTTTAGAGTGGCCTTTTATTGCGGCCAGCTTAAGGCACACCTGGGTAATAATCATGCTGTCTAATCAGCATCTTGATATTCCACACCTGAGGTGGATGGACTATCTTGGCAAAGGAGGATATTGTGAACAATATTTGAGAGAAATATAGAATAGATACACATATATATGAGCTGTCGGCGCTGCACACCCCAATTTATTTTATAGAATACAAAATCCCTCAAGGGGTTTTTTAACAGAAAAAAAGTATATATATTTTACTTGAGTAGCAATCAATTTTTGTAAAAATTTGTTTATTATATCAAAAAGTACTTTATAAATACATGGAAGTTATAAAAGGCAAACCTGACTTTAACAAAAAAGTACAACCCATCAATAATAGAGAAAACAAAACATGTTACATAAACCAATTATATTTGCGTAAAGTTTCACATGATACCCCTACGTGTTTCGACCTTTCTAATTATTGGTCTTCTTCAGGGGAATTTTTGTCTATGCGAAAAAGAGAAATACAGATTATATTTTAAATAAACCATCTTTTTATATTTTAAATAAACCATCTTTTTATATTATATATGTTTCATTTTAAATAAAACAGTGTATATCTACCATTTCCGATGGGAAAGCTATGTTCTACAGCCAGAGGAGTTATTTTTAAAAAGCATCAAGCCTCGATGATCCCAAAGCAGTCGCGCACTAACCTCCTGCCCCCAGGGGGCGATCCCTGCCTCCACAGAACTTGCAAGAAATCACCCTTATGTTGGACTGCCCAGGGAAATGGGGTGGGGGATTGCGAGAGAGCACCTGCGATACATCATGACAACCTTAATGTTTGTTTTAGAGAATTCAAAAAATAAGCTTAAATAAAATGACCTATCAAGTTAGGATGCCATCAACAGACAAAAGTATGGCTTACTAATAACTATGTAATTGTATCAGTTTGAATGTTTATTGTATATATATTAGCTTGCACGTATGATTATGTTATTTAATTATTTATTATTTGAAATTAATATGTATAAAACAAAAAAAATACTATAATGTATATAGATGAGTTGAATCTAATAATAAACAAATAAAAAGCATTCTAATGAAGTATGTTGTGTGAAGGTGGTGATACGTGTTAAGTGATAAGGTGCAGAATGGGATTTTATTAGGATGTTTTACCGAAAATATCGGTTTACAATATTGATGAAGTAAATTATTTAGTTAAATTGGTGTAAAAAAGTGACAATGAATGAAACGATTAATGCAATTGAAAAAAGGTGCTGGAAATTAAATGTGTGAAGGAAAAAAAAAAAAGTGGTTTACCTTGAGCCGTTTAGGTGATAAACATGACCCACAATGGGCGATGTGCAAAATTAAAAAAAAAATTAAAATCGAAATGTTCGCAGAGTTCTGTGTCTGTGAAATTATAAAGTAAAAGTGTATTAAAATAAATTACCAAAAAAGAGCCGATAAAAAACCTAATTAGAGGTCCATTATATCTTGCTAATGGAACTTACCTGAGGAGGATGTTTTTCAGGTATGTCTGTGTGTTAGCATCCATCCAGGGATCATTCCCAGATCCACTGGAGGCTGAGTCATTTATATTACTTACAAATTAGATGATTTGTTTCAGCTGCTCTCTCACTCGTCACCCCCTTCCCTTGAATTTCCCCTGTGTCCGTGCCGCCATTGAGACAGCTAGGGTGTTTGAGAGAAATAGGCCTTTTGTGTACATAGAAAAAGTCATAGATCTTTGAGTTCAGCTCATGATAAATAGGGGCAAACACAAAAGTGTTGCGTTTATAATTTTGCTCAGTGTATATATTACAATGGAAATAAACGGTATATATTAGGGTTATTAGTTCCCTGCGTGGCTTGTTCTCTCTGAGATTACTGGATTTTTTTTTTTTTACTTAAAGGAGAAGTACAGCCAAAGCTCATTTGGCTGTACTTCCCCTGTGGATCACAGAAGTGCAGATTGTTTTGCAGTCCTGTGACCCATATTCAGCAGACAGCGGGCTGAAGCCTGCTGTCGACTGATGTCACATCACAGAGCCGGCCAAGGCTGGGGCAAGATTGTGACAACAATTCACCCATTCTGGATTCACCCACATGCCTGGACCGGCACATGGCTCAGCAAGCTGCTTAGCACCTGAGCTGGCCGCTTCCACCTCCTCCAGGGACCAGCACTCCAGTGAGTGTGGGGGGGGGGGCAGAGCAGAGAGCCAGTGACAGACAGTCACTGGCTCTCTGCTCATGGAGCACTGAGAAGTGAGCGATCAACAGTGTTTGATCGATTGGTTCTCAGTCTTAGAGCCAGCGGGGGACAGGTGCAGCATCGATGCTGCATCAACCTAGGTATGATTCAAAAATACAAAAAACTCCCATACTTTTCTTTTGAGAGAGCTTGGCAGTGTGCTTGATGTAGTGATTTGGCAGTTTAGTGCTGACCGGACAAGTAAAAGGTGGCCATTCATGGGTTGCAATTTCAGCCAGTTCAGATAGGACCGGCTGACTTTCGATCCATGTGTAGCCACTATTAATAGAGGTCGATCTACTGATTGACTTCTGTTCATCCACCCTGTTGGTACATTTTCAGTTGATAAGGCAATAGACTGCAGCGCTGATCTGTGTATAATAATAAATACTCCTCCAAATCCTCCTTGTTACACATAAGCCATATCAGAAACAGAACGGTCCAGAAATAGTGTAATCCAATTTATTAAAACTTTGAAAAAACAATGCAATAAAACACTTACATTTAACTGTGCCTCCTCTGGCACCCTTGGTGTAAACTTACACACATAAGTAACACCATTCCGTCCACTCTCCATCCACAGTCCATCCATTGGGATACTAGGTAGCAGAAGCACCCTGCTTCCTTGCAACTGAGGGGGCTCGATGGCAGAGGCCACTTGTGTCTGAGCAACCTAGGATGTTATGCAGCAGAAGATGCCTTTATGCTAGCAACAGGGGATGCTAGGTGGTATGAGCTCACTGTCTGCATTCTAGCA
Source organism: Rana muscosa (assembly GCA_029206835.1). Lineage (NCBI taxonomy): Eukaryota > Metazoa > Chordata > Amphibia > Anura > Ranidae > Rana > Rana muscosa. Next base: position 175,903,501 of record CM055124.1, read on the forward strand.
ACCAAGCACTCTAGTTGTACACTGAATGTTATATGCTTTTCTCAAAAGATGGGGTTCAAAGGTGATTTAGGGTTGAAGCATTGGTGGATGCACTGAAATGCAGAAGAGAGTTTTAGAGAAAGGAGCACCATGAGAGATGTGATGGAGGCCTTTGTGAACAGTGGTAACCTGGCAGATGAACTTAGACACACCCACCTCATCTACAGTATTTCGGAAAAATACACATAAAATACACAAAAGTGAAAGGACTTAATGTACAGATAAAATCTGTTAATAAATTATATACTGTATTTATTGGCGTATAACACTCACTTTTTTACCCTGAAAATAGAGGGTAAACTGTGCCTGTGTGTTATACGCAGGGGCCTGTGGATTTTTTTTTCCCTGAAACTTCCCTCTTAAATTTAGGGTGCGTGTTATACGCCTGTGCGTGTTATACGCCGATAAATATGGTAGTTTTGGAAGTTTTTTTGTAGTTTGTTAAATGTATAAATGTATTCAGGGTTTTATTTAACAACGGGTGGAATGTATCACCTATGACTTCTTTCTGAAATTGAACATGATGTGGAAGATTGTACCATTTATCGTAATTACAGTGTATTAGAACAAATACTACAGGGAATGTAATCAGAACAGACAGAACTCACTCTGTCATTTCTCACTAATGACTCAGTTTGAAACCGACTCATTAGAACGTGGCTTAGAGCATTGGATAAATTAATATTACATTTATTTGGTTAAGTTCACCCATATGTAGGCTTCAAGTTTTCGATTTTTTTAGCAATTACCGTATATCCAATGTAGTGTATAACAAACTGAAAAACTAAAGCTCCTCCACATTTCAACATCTGTCCCATTATGTATATATTCAACGTACCCCTAAGTCGACAGCTTCTGATCACTTTTGCAACTAACCTTTTGAACCATCAGTTATATCCAAGGTGATTGTGGTTACAAAATGATAGCCCATTGTGTCTTTAATGCATGAGCTCTCTGTGTCCATTTTGTACTTTGTACACTTTCAATGATGTATTCTCATAATCAGTGGCAGCTTATCCATTAGGGGTGCAGTGGCGCCACCCCCCCTAATCCATGCGCGTGGATTCCAATTGTTTTTTTAGAAGCACGTGATTAGAGCCAAAGGCTCTAATTGGCTTAAAAAAAGGGTGGGCTCGGGGTGCAGAGCACTGCACCCTGAGCCCACCCAGTTGTGTGACAATAGTGTATTAATATTCGCTATTGTATTCCTGATTCTCCTCCTGGCCAATCAAGAAGCGGGTCCTGAAACCTGACTGGCCAAGAGGAGAAGCAATCATATTGGCCGCCAAGGGAAGGAGGAGGGAAGCCGCTGTGAAGCCGTCGATGCAGGGGGAAGCCATCGAGGAGGAAGACGCCGCCATGGAGGAGGAGACACAGGAAGGACCTGAAGCTGGGGTAAGTGCGGGGCTGGTGAGGGGACGGACGAGCGAACAACCAACCGACCGACCGACAGACCAGGGGGGGGGCTGGTGGCAACAGGTGTCTTGTTAGCCGCCACTGCTCACAATCCTCTTATTTGCCCCAGTGTCACCAACACATCTCAGCTGCTCTAGAGACGTGAGATGACTGTAAGCTGATTTGGTAATTTTCTTCAATCATATTGTTTATTATTAGTCTGATTAAGGAAGAGTTACAAAAGAAACATCAAAGCACTCAAAAAATGAGAAATCCACATCCAGGTAAGAGAAAGTAGCTCCATCCTCACTTTTCAGTCTGACATCTACATGTGTTTAGCATGCATTTCCTCGCCCATACTCACACCTATGAGGTTTTACAAAGTTAGGCCACCCACTTCCAGTTCCCTGGATAAGTACTTATCTGTGGAGTTCTCAACACCAAAATATAAAGAGAAAGGGACCATGCAACCTCTGATAGGAACACATACATATTGGCAGTAGTGTATTTAGGTTTTGTGCTGCCCTAGGCCTGACTAAACTTGTGCACTCCCTAATTGAAATACGGCCCACCCACTTCTGTCAAGACCACACCCCTTGCTGATTAAGACTCGCCCTGAATTTTTCGAGTGGGGGCTTAGGGCCTGGGGGTGGGGGGCAATGAATTCCCTTAATTTGCATAGTATTCCTCTCACTTCCTGTTTGGCTCTGGGGCAGGAAGTGAAGGGATGGTAAAAAAGAAACTAACAGGGGGACTATAACCCTCAAGTATTCTATCCAAGATGAAAAAAAAATTGTTGCCTATAGTACTTATAGTACTTTAAGCACAAATTTCTGATAATTTGATGGAGAGGACTAAGAAGATATAACCATGCCAATGGTGCAGCAGAAAACATATAGCACAGTGAGTAAGGTTTGTGATCCAGGATGATAGGACAGTCAAAATTAGAAGCAGCGCCCCCCCCCACACAGTTGAGGAATGCCAGCCGCCCGCATACCAGAAGCAGTGCGGATGCTTTATGGGGCGCTAGACTAATTTGCTTCTCAGGCCAGTCCACCCCATAAGACTGGCACTACCCTAACAGTGTAGGGCAAGCCAGCAGGGACTCTTTCCATGCTGCCCCAGGCCTGGGCCTTGTTGACCTAGGCCAGGATACAGTGTTGCATATTGGGATCGACAAATTACTGTAATTCTGCAAGCACCTCCTCCAAGTCCATTGGAAATCTTCAGCATTGCTTGCTGAGCTAAGCTAGGCAGATTCCCTGCTTTTAGTACAAAAGAGAGTATGATTATACTTAGACCATCTATAAGACGGTACCCCGATGCATACCACCATAAAGTCTAAATCATGCATCCTGCAACAACTTATCAGCACCTTGTCCATTCAAAACTCCAAATGATATGGTTGGACAATATTTCAAATGAAAGACATAGAGAATAATTCCAAAGGAAAATATATCAGAGAATAGAGAAAGAAAATAGCAAGTTATCAGAAATTAATTAAGTACTAGGGAATGGGCTTCAGTTTGCAGCTATATGTAGGGTTTGCGTGAACCTTGGCTCTTCACAGTTCACTAAACAGGTAGCCTGTTTGCTTACCAGGTAAAGCAAACCTCCAGTTTCTGCAGGAAGTAATACATTTATTGGTAGCATTACTGCCACCACTAAATGTAACAACTTCTCAAGGTAGTGCGTCACCCCCTCCCTTGTTGGGTGCGAGGATGTTGCAACCAAGGATGCTGTGCAGGCTAGCCATCTGCATCCTAGAAACTGATGACATGATTGGTTGCTAGGAAGACATTTGCCTGGGAAAAAAAACAACTGTGGTTCCCCTCAAAATCCATGCCAGACCCTTATCCTAGATATGGGTCTAGTATAGAATTTAAGGGGGGAATCCCATGCAATAAAAACAAAAAAAGGCACAGGTCTCTTCCAAAATCATTACCAGAACATTTTAGCCTGTTATAACATTTAAAGGGGTTTTCCACACAAAAAAAGAAACAAAATGCCCACAAAATTTATACCAGTCCCATATGCAGCTTGGCCTTTGCTGGAAAGGAGGTGGGTCAGCAAGTATCCCCCTCCCCCTTTCCCTGGCCCATTGACCTAAGGGATGGGGATCTCAGGTGATGTCATTGGCCAGATATGGTCCACTTTGTTTACACTTAGCTGCCAGGCCAGAAAGTGTTATTCACAGCGGGACTTTGTCAGGAGCTTATTGTGTTGGCAGTCAATGATGACGTGGATCTCCATTGCTGGATGACATGATTGGTGATAGATTTACACCTTAAGTCTTTTCAAATGTGTGCTGTGAGCTTCTAATGTTTTTTTTTAACTATGGATACTCCATACTTATTCAATTGAGGGTGGAAGGACTGGATATCTGGGGGCGGGCCTCCTGGCAAAGTACCATCTCCATGTGAGGGTAGGTGGTCTGGTATGGTTCAGGAGGGGGCAGCACATGCTCACTGCCCCCCTCCCCTTTCCTGGCCAGACAGAATGCATACTTGGATAAGGGTCTGGCATGGATTTTTTGGGGGGACGCCATGCTTTTCTTTTCTTGTTTTGCATGTGGGGTGCTTGGATCTTGGGAGAAAGAACAAGCTTTTTTTGTGTGGGGTCCCTGTTAAAATCTATACCAGACCCTCATCAAGCATAATGGTCTGGTATGTGTTCTTTTGGCTTTTTTGTGTGGGGGTTCCCATTATAATCCAAACCAAACCCTCAATTAGGATAGATGTCTGGTATGAATGCTAAAGGGAATCCCAGTCTCTTTGGTTTAATTGTATTCATTTATTTGTAAATGTCATTTTTGCTTTAGTACATTGCACAGTTGTGCCACTTCACATGCAGGTTTAAGGTATCCCCCAAGCATGTTATTAAATAGAATAAAAAAATAAATAAATTGCTCTTTAAGCCATTGAACCATGTCCCCTTGGCAGTGTCCAACTCCCCGTGCCCTTTGTTTGCAATATTCACATTTAGAGCTCTATGCACTCAAAGATATATGCTTGGAATGCAGAATACCTGCATTTTGGTCATATGTATGTATAAATGTATATGGCCCTAAACACAAGTACCACTCAGCACAGCCTCCAGCCCTGTCTAGCAGCTGCAAACATCCAAACATGTAGGCCAGTAAAAGGGGAGCATGTCCCCTTCATAACCCATACCAGGCTACATGTGCTCAACATAGGGGGGGTGAAACCTACCAATCCCAGAAGTTGTGGGGGTTGTGTGGGCAGAAGGTTTATCAAAATATGGTAAGCCCTCCCTTTAAGATAAGGAGGCCCCTAGATACTGGCTTTCCCCTATGTGAATGAGTAGGGATTACAACTGCTCCTTTTCTCAGAATACAAGGCTTTCTCTGATTGGACAATGGGAGGGAAGGGACAGATGAATGTCAGGTTTTCCAACTTGTCAATTTAGAGAAAACCTTGTATTTAGTGAAAATCATTTCTCTGAATAGAGGAATGGAATAACGAGCAACTATAGGAGTGACAGTTGACAGTTGAGCCATAAAATCAAAGCTGACAGTTTAAAGTGTAGCCTATGCTGTTGTGTTCCCATTGTTCAGCACACTTCTATCTGTTTCAAAGCATAATATGAAGTTCAGAAATCCTCACAGACTTTTATTGTGCTGAATAGTTATAGTTGACCTTCACCTCCTGGATGCACTGGGCAGCATTGCTTTTCTCCCCCTCCGTCGCAATGCAAATTTTTTTTTCCTCTTTGTAGTTTTTTTTTATCAACGCCACCTCTCCTGGCCACTATTCTCGCCTAGGTATAAATGATGTCTTCAACACTCTAAAAGCCTCCTGGGATATGTCCCAGGATGCTTTCCTTTCCTTTCACAGAGGACTGGGGTGTGACATCGGGGGGGGGGCGAGGTGCCTGAACCAGAAGGAGGCCCCCAATGATGTTGGGAACAAAGATGGCAGCGCAGGACAAGATGTGTGGCAGCAGCACAGCAGATCAATGCAGGACAATGCTGGATTCGCTGTGCAAATGAATATGTGAATTGTGAGGAAAAGGGGATAAGACTGTTTTAAGGCTTCCCTTTTCCTTATGGAATTCTTGGCAGGAGCAGTTTCAAGGTTCCCCTTTTGAATTTAGGCGGGAAGGCTCAGGATAGGTTATTTTGATTGTTGCTGGGGTAAAATTCCTGAGTTTAGGATAGGTCAGCTAGGTCAGTCAGGCGGGAAAGGCAGTGATTGGTGTAGCTGGCTAGTTACTGGGGAAAAAATTCAGGGTCCCCTGGGAGCAGGATTGGTCAATTGGGGTCATCTGACCCCATGGAACCTTCTGGAAGCTTAGGGGGTCCCTATTTAAAGTGGAAGTAAACCCTCCTATCATTTTCAGGCAAGGAAGCTGCCATCTTGGCCTCTGTTTAATTTTCAACTGCCATGATGCTGCACATGTGATCAGTTATGACACCAGCCATTGGATGGTTTGAAAGTTTGGTTGAGAGCACAACCAATGTGACAGTTAGCATTCCCGACATGCCGGGAATGTAACTGCTTTTTGAAACTGTTAAATCGATGGGTTTACTTCCGCTTTAAAGCGCTAGTCCGGGAGGTCCGGGGCCAGTCGTTCTGAAGAAGATCTACAGCAGAACTTCCCACCCCCCTTCCCTTTGTCGCGGCTAAACTATGTGGTAAGGTCATATTTGAAAATATTGCAAAGAAAAAAAAATGTTTGGGGAATTTTTAAAGGATGATTCCTTTCAGCTCGAGTCGTAGTGGCTGAGCTGGATTTTATTTCATATATGTGATTTAAGTTATTTATTGTTGCTGTGTTATGAACATATTATTTTAAACCAATAGTATATGCCGCGGCCAAATTTTATCCAAAAAATAAATAAAAATAATAATAATAAAAGTCATATGTTGTTTTGTTTATTTAAATAAATTATTTATTAATAGATTTTTGGTGTTTGTGATTTTTGGCATGTCCAGGCATCCTGCCTAAAATCCCATAAGGACAACCCTGGATAATTGATAGGAGGAGAAAAACAAAAAGGGGGGTTTGAAAATCCTCTTTAAATCTGCAGGGTGTGGTGCAGAGGCCAGGAGCGTGCTGGATAGTGGGGAGAGACAAATTTGTAAAGTAGATTCTACTAAAGTAACTAAAGTCTACTAAGTTCCTGCACATCTAGAGATATACACTACAGTATACTCTCTCCAAATGGTCTTTGAGCACGACAGAGTGGGACAAAAGCAGGTTAAAAAATTTACACTTCAGAACTGCAAAAAAAAATAATAATGTCACAATGGAAAAAAAAGTGCCAACCCTTTCCAGAGTCTCTTCAAATCAAATATCTAATCAAATAATATTTGGGGGCTGTTGTTTCTTTGAGCATTTGGTAGATCATCCCTTAAGCCAATTCTTAAATTGTTTTTATTTTAACATAGCAGCTAGTGCTGGATTTTTAATATAACTTCATACAGGTTCTCATAAAGTTTCAAATAACAGATGATGAAAACTTCACAAAGAAAAGAAACACAAAGTTCCAGTTTTTTAGCTGCAGTGTACTGTTATCTAAAGTGGAAATATGCCATTTATTGTATAATATCATACAGTTCTGGCCTGATGCACAATTTGGCTGCAGAACTCCAGACACTAGTTGTGACCACTACATGCACACGATATTTATTTTTGTAAGAAGTTCTTACATTCTATTCAATATGAATACATGATTGATTATATTTGATGCATTTTAGCAGTGCATTCAATAAAGCTGAAAATTATGCAGTAGACTAGGTAATAGATGTTTTAAACCTGCCAATTTAAAATCTGCATACATTATACTTTCAACAAAAGACACCTAGAACGTTATTTACAAGATCAAATGACCTATATGCATTTGTTTTATTATGTCAATGGGATATGTTTTTTTTTATGATTTTATTTTATAGCCTCCTACTTGTCAAGATCAAATGGCTTATACAGTACGTATTTGTTTTATTATGTCATTGGGATATGTTAGTGTATTCTAGGATGAAAATTATTATTTTTTGTTTGTTTTTATGATTTTATTTTGGAGCCTCTTACTTGTGCACCATTTACGTTTAAACTAGCAATATAAGATAAATGCAATTTTTAGAAAACCAACAACAATTCTATTAGAAAAAAAAAAAAAACACTACCCTTTATGACTTTCCATTCTGCGTTAAGTCAGCATATTTATTTAAATGAGCTGGCAATGTACCAGAACAGACAATGCATAGGTGTGAAGGGGTACTACTCTTTTAGGAGTCCCTATGCCTCTAAATGTTATTGAAGAATTGAAAAAATAAATAAAGCTGAACTCTAGTTAGATATAAAAAAAAAAAAAAAAACGAAAAAAATTTATGAAGCTCTGTAACCAATAATACATTATTACATTTAATTTTTAAATGCAAGCTGTTTATTCACTTCAGCTCCGGAAAGGTTTACCCCCTTTCATGACCAGGCCATTTTTTGCGATACGGCACTGCGTTACTTTAATTGACAATCGCATGGTTATGCGACACTGTACCCAAATAAAACGTATGTCCTTTTTTCCCACAAATAGAGCTTTGTTTTGGTGGCATTTGATCACCTCTGTGTTTTTGTTTTTTTTTGCGCTATAAACAAAAAAGGCCGACATTTTTGAAAAAAAACAAAAACAATATTTTTTACATTCTGCTATAAAATATACTGTATATACTCGAGTATAAGCCGACCCGAATATAAGCCGAGGCACCTAATTTTGCCACAAAAAACTGGGAAAACGTATTGACTCGAGTATAAGCCTAGGGTGTCCATCTGCATGCCTCACTGTGCCTCACTGTGCCTCACTGTGTCCATGTGCATGCCTCACTGTGCCCATGCCTCACTGTGTCCATGACTAGACTGACGTTTAACATGGGAATCTATGGAAGGGGTGCCCAGGTTTGAAAAACCGGTGCTCCCCGGCCATAGGTCCCTCAGACAAAAAACTTTGCACACTTATAGAGGAGAAATGGGGCTACATGTGTGCCAAGTTTCAGGTCCAGAAGACCTACAACCGGCCAGTACTGGGTCCCAAAATTCACTGGAGAAATTACCATTTAACATGGGAGTCTATAGAAGGGGTGCCCGGCTTTGAAAAATTGGTGCTTCCCGGCCGTAGGTCCCCCGGACAACAATCTTTGCACAATTGTAGAGGAAGGGTGGGGCTACATGTGTGCTAAGTTTGGGGTCCAGGGGACCTACGGCCGGCCGGTACCTGGTCCCCAAAGTCCGGGAGATTAGGCGCAAAAAGGTGACTCGAGTATAAGCCGAGGGGGCATTTTCAGCACAAAAAAATGTGCTGAAAAACTCGGCTTATACTCAAGTATATACGGTATACAATAAAAAAAATAAGAAAAACAAATTTCTTCATCAATTTCGGCCTATAAGTATTCTGCTACATGTTTTTGGTAAAAAAAATCCCAATAAGCGTATATATCGATTTGCTTGCGCAAAAGCTATATAATCTACAAACTATGGGATATATTTTTGGAATTTTGATTTATTTATTTATTTTTACTAGCACTGGTGGTGATCAGCGACTTATAGCGGGACTGCGATATTGTGGCAGACAAATCGGACACCTAACTGAAACTTTTGACACTTTTTGGGGACCAGTGACACTAATACAGTGATCAGTGCTAAATAATATACACTGTCACTGTACTAATGACACTGGCAGGGAAGAGGTTAACATTAGAGCGACCAAAGGGTTACATGTGTTCCTAGGGAGTGCTTGCTAACTGTGTGGGGAGTGTTTGTACAGAAACACAGGATCACAGCCTTCCCTTGTTCTGCCTGCGTCCCGAACGATCAGCGGGTCCCGGTGGACATCGCATCCGCCAGATCCGCTGAATGGCTCCCACTGTGTCTAATCACAGCAAGAGCGGGTCGGCGGTTGCGCGCCCCAGATCCGGAAGTGCAGAATCAAGCACAGGTACGTGATTCTGCCCAGAGCGGCCACCCTGCCGCAGTAAATATATGTGGGGCAGTCAGCATCTGGTTAGGTATCGAAATTGTACCTGTTATCTGCCTCTTGCTGTCCCTGTACAACAGGACTGGAGTGTGAGAGGAAGAGACAGAAACCATTCGTTCATGTACTGACAAGAAGCATGTTGATAGGAGGAGAACGCAGAGTGACAGAAAAATTATACCATTACACACTCCACCGGAAAAATTTTTTTTAAAGCCAGCAGCTACAGCTACAGCAGCTGCTGGCTTTTAATATTTGGACACTTACCTGTCCTGGAGTCCAGCGACGTCCGCAGCAGAGGACGAGCGACCGCTCGTCGCTCTGCTGCTCCCTCCACCATCCTCGCTGAGGGAACCAGGAAGTGAAGCCCTGCGGCTTCATGCCCGGTTCCCTACGGCGCATGCGCGAGTCGCGCTGCGCCGTTCTGATTGGTGCTCCTGTGTTCTGGGAGCCGAGTGTCTCCCAGAACACCAAGGGAAGTCTGCGGGAAGTGACGTAACTCCCGCAGATTCCCGGAGACAGGACTCCCGGATGTGGGTGAAAATACCTGTCTTAGACAGGTATCTTCACCCCCCTCCCCCCTGAAAGGTGTCAATTGTGACACCGGAGGGGGGGAGGGTTCCAAATAGCAAAAGTTGCTATTTAGGGTGGAGCTCCACTTTAATGACCAGCCATGTACCAAACATTCTGTGGTTTTACCGGGATGATGCCTGCAGCCACAGGCATCATCCTGGTACTGTTTTTTGGATCTGGCGGTTGGCTCTCTTGTAATAGCAATCGAGCAGTTAACTAGCCACTCAATTGCTATTACAAGCAGAGGGAGGGAATGTCCCCCCCTCCCACCGCCTTCCGCGGCTTGCTTGTGCTCTCCCGTCCCATCCGGTGAGATGAAATCTTCTGAACAGAAGCTCTCAACCGGAGTGTTCTGGCGGGGAAAACAAAAGCAGAACACAAAAGCACAGCAGTGGAAATCACTGTACTAACATTGGATTGTTAGTACAGCGGCTCCTTTGAAACTGTCAGGTTTTTTTCGTTTAGCCCTGCTGGGTTGAACAAAAAAAAAAACGTATAGTGTGTACTAGGCTTAAAGTGAATGTAAACCCTCACATATTCCCAGTGAAGTGAACAGTCTCAGATGATACACAGAGATTAAACAAATCTCCCTACATAAGTTTTACATGTATATCTGCTGTCTTCAGCTTTATATACTGTTTAGAAAGTGCATGTCCTGTTTTCATTTCCTGATTCACCTGTGGGTGTGGATCCTTGCCATACACTGTGAGACAGCTGATTGGAGGAAAGGCACACACCCCCACTCCACATAGGGAGAAAAGGTAAAAAAGTAAGAAACAATGCAGAGCTGTGCTGTGAATAGACCAGCTCTCTGCTAATCTATTTCTATGCACTATCCCTGACACAAAATTCAGCCTGGTGTTATTTCAATTGTCTGAGAAATTGTCAGAAGTTACCATGCTGATAACAGAAGAAAGGAGCAGGAGAAAGCCACGGGACATAGAGCTTTAAAGAGAGATAAGGAAACACTACAGATATATAGTATGTGCCCAGGCCAGATTCCATGAATCAGGTTTAAATCCACTTTAAGCTAAATCAGGCATTTGCACTAGCTGTATTTTACAAATAAAATGTAACCATTTATTAGACACTACATCCCTGCATTTATATACCGTATATCTTTTTATCTATGTGGAGTTTACTGTAGGTTGTGCAGTAGAATTATTTAGTATAATGATCTGCATCACATGTTTAAATAGCCCATATAGTGCTAAACAGAATCCCCATATCCTCATAAGAAGTTCACTTTATATATGCAGCAGCAGCAAATAAACACTAATGCCGTGTACACACGATCGGTTTTACCGATAAAAACAGTCCGATGGACTTTTCTCATCGGACAACCCGATCGTGTATGGGACCCATCAGTCTTTTTTCCATTGGTGAAAAAAAATAGAACATGTTTTAAATTTATCCGATGGGAAAAAAAACGATAGCAAATTCCGTCTGTGTGGAACTACATCGGACAAAAAACCCACGCATGCTCAGAATCAAGTCGACGCATGCTCAGAAGCATTGAACTTAATTTTTCCCGGCTTGTCGGAGTGTTTTATGTCACCGCGTTTGGGACGGTCGGATTTTTGACTGATGGTGTGTAGGCAAGACTGATGGAAGTCAGCTTCACCGGATTTCCGATGGAAAAATCCATCGGATTAGAATCCATAGGAAATCCGATCATGTGTACAGGGCTTTACAATTAGTCCTGGCTATAATAATGAGTGATAACTGACTGTGCTTGTTGTTTCATCCCATACAGATTTAAAGATGAGTTATTTGCTGTTTGGAGTAACTGCCCTGCACATCGTCATCTTGATCATCCTCTTCGTTGCCACCCTTGACAATGTAAGCAATATTATAATGTAGCTTATTCAATCTTTTTTTTTTACGGTTATTACAGTTTTAAAAATGCAAGTTTTTTTAATGAATTTATTTTTGTTATGCGATGGATGTGTATAATTTTCCAACCTGAGGTTGGCCATATATTCTTCGATTTCTCTCATTCATCCGCAGGGCTAAACAGCGCAGATGGACGAATCTCCTGCTACCTGCCATTGTATTCTGAGAGCTGGCAAACGCAGCCCTCAGAATACCTGCACAGTAGCTGCATCTCCTTTTTTTTGGCACATTATAGTCTTATGCTGGGCTGCAGTAACTATTTAGCCAACAATTTTCCATCTGGCCCTTTCGATACTTAGGTCAAAGGATGTAAGGCAGAGTGGTGCCGACAGGGCTAACCGAGACTGAAGTTTCAGCTGGTTCCTGATTAAATTTGCCCTGTGTATGGACAACGTAAATAAGAAGACACGTCCAGCACTTAGGCTGGCCATAGATGATAAGAAAATCACAAAATTTTCCCATCAACATCTTCAGTGTTGATGGGGGAATGACCTCCAATGCTCTATTGTATTCTGCCGGGGGGGGGGGGGGGTGCAGGAAGCATTCCCGGCTTAAAGAATACAATGGTTACGGCTATTGGCTATAGCTGCTGGCAGTAACTGTATGTAGAAAAATCCGACATGAGCATTTTTCAATGCCATTGTGTTGTTGCATTTATTAAGTCTTTTTGACTTTTTGTTTTCTTTATACTGGTCTGTTGTTAGCACTGTGTAATTTCCACTGTTTAAGCATTCCCGGCTTGAAGAATACAATGGTTATGGCTATTGGCTATAGCTGCTGGCAGTAACTGTATGTAGAAAAATCCGACATGAGCCATTTTTCAATGCCATTGTGTTGTTGCATTTATTAAGTCTTTTTGACTTTTTGTTTTCTTTATACTGGTCTGTTGTTAGCACTGTGTAATTTCCACAGTTTGTTACCTTTTTTTTCCCTTGAACTTGGAAAATTATAAAAATTGTTAATTATAAAGAAAAATCTGACATGCTGGTTGTACCCAAGTCGATCGATCAACTTAGATACAATCAGCTTGCTCATATATGAATTGAAATTCATACGGTCCCTGTTGAACTGACCGAATCTCGATCCACGTATAGCCTGGTTTTATGTTGTATTATTTGCACTCATTTATTGTAAAAGCATTGTCACATAGTTTAGATAAGCCTTATCCTAATGAAAGGAAAGTCCGGATGGCTGCACACCAAACTGGGATCCAAATGCCTTTATTTGCATAAAACCGTTAAGGACATGAAGAGCACTACATGTACAAGCAAGGGAGGAACGGCTTAAGCGTTTTACACACAAATTGTGCTTTATGGGGCTTTAATAAAGCACAATTTGTGCGTGAAATGCGTAAGGCCAACGGACTTTCCTTTCATTATTCATTATTGCTTCAGCTGCGACTGGGCGAGCACCCTGCAGTGATGAGATCATGCCACTGGAGCTGGCTCACCTGTGGGCAGCGTGGATCTTTTGTGTGTTGTACCAATAAGCCTTATCCTATGGGTGATAAACCACAGGCGTGCTGGTGACTTCACCTATAATATCGGCCTAGTCCTGCACTATGGATTTGACACAAACTTAAATTTTTGAACCCGGTAACCATATATAGAGTGGAGGAGACTTAGAACCTTTGTCTGAATTATATTTTTGTATTGGAAATTCTCCTTATATTCTAAAGCAAAAAAACATTAGCAGAGGTTCTAACCTACTTTAGTTGCTATGGAATACTGCACTAAATATTGGTGTTCCTGATTAGTAGGAATCACAGATCTCTCTCTTCCTCTGTGACAGAATGACGGTCTGCCTTCTTTACACTCTGTCATTCCCCCGAACGATTGTGGGTGGCCGGTGACCATCGTGGCCACCAGACCCGCTGGAGGTAGGACTAGGAAGTGCAAACAACGTAAAGGTACGTTGTTTCACGCAGCCAGGCCGCCCTGCCGCCCTCCTGCCGCAGTAAATGTGCGGTGGGCAGTCCGGAACTGGTTAATTATACTTTCAAGCATAGCTAAGCCCAAAGGCAAAGATGTAATATATTGCAGCTTATCTGGCCAGTAAGTCTGTTATTTTTTAACGTCCTTCACCAGACCAAGCTGTCCAGCAAAAGTGGAATTTAGAGGGTTGAGAAAAGCCATTTAACACTGACAGAGGTGCTTACAAAGGTTGTCTTTTATTCATTTATATAAAACCTTTATCCTACAAGAAAAAAAAGCTGTTGCTGTCATCCCACTAATCTACCACGGAAATTATAAGTGAATGAAGCGATTCCAAGCCTCACCTTCACAGAGGATTAGGAGGGCCACCACTGGGAAAGAAGAAGTGAATTAATAAAGACCCACTTCTGGGCTCTCTTCTTTTTTTTCTTCAAGCCAAACCCGAACACTTTAGCGGCGCGCAGCAATTTTGTTTTTTGTAGAATACACTGTAGGATTGTAAAAGACCTGGGATACATTTGAATGCCACAATGAGAGTAGTAATGAGGCATCCCTAGCGTGTCATGGTGAACAGTAGGTGTGGCCAAATTGCATTCTTGTACCCATAAAATATGTTTAGATTAATAAAACAAATGTCACTGTAAAGATATGAATTTAGCCTACCTTAAAAGTGGACAGTGTCAGTCAGTAGAGCAGTGGACAGTGTCAGTAGGGCAGTCAGTAGTGTATTTAGGTTTTGTGCTGCCCTAGGCCTGGCTAAACTCGTGCACCTCCTAATTTAAATATGACCCATGCCTTCCTGTCAAGGCCACACCCCTTTCTGTTTAAGACCCACCCTGAAATTTTCGAGTGGGGACACTAGTTCTTAGGGCCTGGGGGGGGGGGGGCAATGCATTCCCTTAATTTGCATAGATTTCTTCTCATTTCCTGTTTGGCTATGGGGCAGGAAGTGAAGGGAAATCTCTGCAATGGGACAGGGATGGTAAAAAAGAAACTGACAGGGGCTATAACCCTCCCTTACTCTATCCAAAATGAAAAATAAAAGTGTTGCCTATAGTTCTGCTTTAAGCACAAATTTCTGATAATTTTATGGAGAGGACTAAGAAGATATAACCATGCCAATGGTGCAGCAGAAAACAAATAGCACAGTGAGGAAGGTTTGTGGTCCAGGCTGATAGGACAGTCAAAATTAGAAGCAGCTTGCGTTACACTAACAGTGTAGCACAAGCCGGCGGGGACTCTTTCCGTGCTGCCCCCCTGCAAAGTGCTGCCCTAGGCCTGGGCCTTGTTGGCCTAGGCCAGGATACAGTGTTGAGGGCAGTGGACGGTGTATGGACAGTGTCAGTAGGGCAGTGGACGGTGTATTGACAGTGTCAGTAGGGCAGTGGACGGTGTATGGACAGTGTCAGTAGGGCAGTGGACGGTGTATGGACAGTGTCAGTAGGGCAGTGGATGGTGTATGGACAGTGTCAGTAGGGCAGAGGACGGTGTCAGTAGGCCAGAGCTTGGTGTCAGTAGGGCAGTGGATGGTATTAGTAGGGCAGTAGACATTGTCAGTAGAGCAGTGGATGTGTCAGTAGGGCAGAGGCTGGTGTCAGAAAGGCAGTGGATGGTGTCAGTAGGGTAGTTGAACTTCCAGTGACCAGTATAAGAGACTGAGAGCGATAACACCAAATTTAACACACCTGCTCCCCATTCACACCTGAGACCTTGTAACACTAACGAGTCACAAGACACCAGGGAGGGAAAATGGCTAATTGGGCCCAATTTGGACATTTTCACTTAGAGGTGTACTAACTTTTGTTGCCAGCGGTTTAGACATTAATGGCTGTGTGTTGAGTTAGTTGAGCTGTACACTCACTACTTTACATTGCAGCAAAGTGTAATTTCTTCAGTGTTGTCACATGAAAAGATGCGAGGGGTGTACTCACTTTTATGAGATACTGTGTATGTATTATATTATATATTGTGTTAGTGAGCGAGTGTACTTAATAAATATAAAATGGTAATTTTTTATCCATTCCATTGATGTGATTTGGTGGACATTTATTACCCTCATGTATGTAGGGAAGGAAAGACATGAGTTATTCTTTTCTATGGTTATAAAGCCGTGTACACACGATAGGTTTTACCGATGAAAACAGTCCGATGGACTGTTTTCATCGGACAAACTGATCGTGTGTGGGCCCCATCGGTCTTTTTTCCATCAGTGTTTAAAAATAAAACATGTTTTAAATTTATCCGATGGTTAAAAAACCGATAGCAAATTACTATCGTCTGTGGGGAACTTCATCGGATAAAAAAACCCACGCATGCTTAGAATCAAGTCGATGCATGCTCAGAAGCATTGAACTTCATTTTTCTCGGCTCATCGGAGTGATTTACGTCACCGCATTTGGAACGGTCGGTTTTTTGACTGATGGTGTGTAGGCAAGACTGATGGAAGTCAGCTTCATCGGTTTTCCGATTTAAAAATCCATCGGTTTAACCACTTGACCACTGGGCACTTAAACCCCCTTAATAACCAGACCAATTTTCAGCTTTCGGTGCTCTCACATTTTGAATGACAATTACTCAGTCATACAACACTGTACCCATATGAAATTTTTGTCCTTTTTTTCACACAAATAGAGCTTTCTTTTGGTGGTATTTAATCACTGTTGGGTTTTTTATTTTTTGCGCTATAAGAGAAAAAAGACTGAAAATTTTGTAAAAAAATGATTTTTTTTTCGTTTCTGTTATAAAATTTTGCAAATTACTATTTTTTCTTCATAAATTTTGGCCAAAATTTATACTGCTACATATCTTTGGTAAAAATAAGTACAAATTGGTGTATATTATTTGGTCTTTGTGAAAGTTATAGAGTCCACAAGCTATGGTGCCAATATCTGAAAATTGATCACACCTGAAGTACTGACGGCCTATCTCAATTCTTGAGACCCTAACATGCCAGAAAAGTACAAATACCCCCCCAAATGACCCCTTTTTGGAAAGAAGACATTCCAAGGTATTTAGAAAGAGGCATTGTGAGTTTTTTGAAGTTGTCATTTTTTCCCACAATTCTTTGCAAAATCAAGATTTTTTTTTTCTCTTTTTTTTTTCACAAAATTGTCATATTAGCAGGTTATTTCTCACACACAGCATATGCATTCCACAAATTACACCCCAAAACACATTCTGCTATTACTCCCGAGTATGGCGATACCACATGTGTGAGACTTTTACACAGCGTGGCCACATACAGAGGCCCAACATGCAGGGAGCACCTTCAGGCGTTCTGGAGCACCAAGGCCAATTCTGACATTTCTCTCCTACATGTAAAAATCATCATTTATTTGCTAGAAAATTACATAGAACCCCAAAACATTATATATGTTTTTTTAGCAAAGACCTTAGAGAATATAATGGTGGTTGTTGCAACTTTTTATCTCGCACGATATTTGCGCAGCAATTTTTTTAACGCGTTTTTTACGGAAAAAAAATGTTTTGTGCTTAAAAAAAAAAAAAAACAGTAAAGTTAGCCCAATGTTTTTGCATAATGTGAAAGATGAAGTTACGCCGAGTAAATAGATACCTAACATGTCGCCCTTAAAAATTGCACACACTCGTGGAATGGCGCCAAACTTCGCTACTTAAAAAATCCCCATAGGTGACGCTTTAAATATTTTTACTGGTTACATGTTTTGAGTTACAGAGGAGGTCTAGAGCCAAAATGATTGCTCTCGCTCTAACGTTCGCAGAGATACCTCACATGTGTGGTTTGAAAACCGTTTTCATATGTGGGCGGGACTTACGTATGCGTTCGCTTCTGTATGCGAGCTCACGGGGACAGGGGCGCTTTAAAAAAAAAAAAATTTATTCTTCATTTTACTTTATTTATTTTAGTTTGACATGTTTTTCCGCCCTAAACATTTTTTTGATCACTTTTATACCTATTACAAGGAACGTAAACATCCCTTGTAATAGGAATATGGCATGACAGGTCCTCTTTACAGTGAGATATGGGGGGGGGGGGTGTCAATAAGACCCCACATCTCACCTCTAGGCTGGGAAGCCTGAAAAAAATACAAAAAAAAACAACAACAATCCTGGCTTTGATCGTAGCGGTGAGTCGGTAGAAGCACCGGAGGGTGGCGGGGGGGGACATCCCCTCTCGCCTCCCGTAAGAATGATCAAGCGGCGGAACAGCCGCTATGATTGTTCTTATGGTGTAGGGAATCGCCGGCTGAAAAAGATAATATCTGAATGATGCCTGTAGCTGCTCCCATCATTCAGATATCCCCGCACAAAGTCAAGGACGTCATATGACGGCCGGAGGGCGGGAAGTGGTTATTGCAGAGTATTGCCGGGCATTGCGGAGTATTGCCGGGCATTGCGGAGTATTGCCGGGCATTGCGGAGTATTGCCGGGCATTGCAGAGTATTGCGGACTATGGCAGGGTATTGCGGTGTATGGCAGGGTATTGCGGTGTATGGCAGGGTATTGCGGTGTATGGCAGGGTATTGCACAGGGTATTGTGGAGGGTATTGCACAGGGTATTGTGGAGGGTATTGCAGAGTATTGTGGAGGGTATTGCAGAGTATTGTGGAGGGTATTGCAGAGTATTGTGGTGGGTATTGCAGAGTATTGTGCAGGGTATTGCAGAGTATTGTGCAGGGTATTGCAGAGTATTGTGCAGGGTATTGCAGAGTATTTTGCAGAGTATTGCGCAGGGTATTGCAGAGTATTTTGCAGAGTATTGCGCAGGGTATTGCAGAGTATTTTGCAGGGTATTGCAGAGTATTTTGCAGGGTATTGCAGAGTATTTTGCAGGGTATTGCAGAGTATTGTGCAGGGTATTGCAGAGTATTGTGCAGGGTATTGCAGAGTATTGCACCAGGGTATTGCAGAGTATTGCACCAGGGTATTGCAGAGTATTGCACCAGGGTATTGCAGAGTATTGCACCAGGGTATTGCAGAGTATTGCACCAGGGTATTGCAGAGTATTTCGCAGGGTATTGCAGAGTATTTCGCAGGGTATTGCAGAGTATTGCACCAGGGTATTGCAGAGTATTGCACCAGGGTATTGCAGAGTATTGCACCAGGGTATTGCAGAGTATTGCACCAGGGTATTTTGCAGAGTATTGGCAGGGTGTATTGCAGAGTATTGGCAGGGTATAGCACAGGGATGGCTGAGCAGGGATGGATGGATGGCTGGATCTGTGACTGCAATTGTCACAGATCCAGCCCACAGTGCTGCTGCTGCCATCCGCTCCCTCCCCCTCCCCTCTCACACTGTACCGATCGGTACAGAGAGGGGAGGGAGGAACCGGCGTCATCAAATGACGCCGGTCTGTTTACAAGTGATTGCTCCGTCATTTGACGGAGCGATCACGTGGTAAACGGCCGCTATCAGCGGCGATTTACCGCGATTCGTGATCCGCCGGGTCCAGAGTCACGGAGTTTCCCGTGTGCGCGCCCCAGGGGGCGCGCGGGAGCGCGATTCTGGGAGGACGTTATATAACGTCCTCCCAGAGTTAAGCAACCACCTTGTCGACGTTATTTGTCGGCAGGTGGTTGTTAAGTGGTTAAAAACCATAGGAAATCCGATCGTGTGTACAGGGCTTTAGTGTTTTAGGTGGGTTTATAATTTGTATTTATAATATATAGGTATTTAGATTTGGTATTTTAAATGTAATAAGAGATGGTAAATGCGTATCATAATTGTCTATCATAATCTTGGTTCTTTTTTCCCTTGTCACAAAATCTAGTCATGGTGGGTACTTTCAGAAGATGAAACACTGAACCTCTGGCATGACTGTATTTATAACAACAGCTCAGAAAGTTGGCTGTGCTCCTCTGTGTCAACCAATGGTAAGAAGTTAAAATAACATATATGCAAAGGTAATCAATGTTTTGTTTGATTTGTGGTCATAAAAAAAAGTGGGTCTTATTCATAAAAAGTGCCTTAACAAAGTGCATGTTGCTCGAATTAACCGATCAGAACGCAGCTATTATTTTAGTGCAAATATGTTTGCCAACAGTAAAACTGATATAATAAAATTACCATTGACCAACGTCATCTTCAGTGACTGGTCCCCCTTGGACCACAGTGACATATTTCAACACATCCCCAGCAGCTCAGGGGGTGACAATCTCAGGACCAATAAGTGAGGATATCTTGGAATCTACCAAGGTAGTTGAACCTGGATGAGTCACTACCTATCAGAAGAAGCCACAGGGAACGACAGCACTATCATTGTACCATGCCAGTAACAAGTTATGTTTATAATATGGCATTTTGTTTTTTTAGTAAATTACATTATCTAAAACATGAAAATAATGCCACAACTAGATTCTTTATGCGATTCTCTAAATATTCCCTAACACCATGGGATGGAAGAAAGAGTGGCATTTTCCCCCACCCCAGTACCAAGAGGATTTGTCAAGTTGGTGACCCTGAGTGAAGAACTATCTGAGCAGGTACCAGAGTCGGTGATATATGCTAGACCAGTGTTTCTCAACCTTTTTTCAGTTAAGGCACCCAATTATAGACAATTTCAAGGCACCCTTTAAAATTATGGACAGCCTCTAAGGCAGGGATATGCAATTAGCGGACCTCCAGCTGTTGCAAAACTACAAGTCCCATCATGCCTCTGCCTTTGGGTGTCATGCTTGTGGCTGTCAGAGTCTTGCTATGCCTCATGGGATTTGAAGTTCTGCAACAGCTGGAGGTCCGCTAATTGCATATCCCTTCTCTAAGGGAACCTTTTTTTAAAATGTTAAAAACAATCTAATAGTTTTACATAATGCAGCAACCCATAGACTAGTATTCCTATGTTTCTCTTCTCTCTCAATTCTCTCTATTAGTCAGCTAATGTGACCCCAGTGCGAAAGGAGGGTCAAACAAAGATGCTGTGGAGGCAACAGACATCCTCCTTATCATTGGTTGTTAGGATGCTAGTGTCTACAAAGTCAAAATGGTGCATAATGAAAACCTGTGGCTTTGTGTGATTAAAAGGCAGACTTGATCCACCTGCTGGCTTGTATAAATTTTTTGATCAATTTTAAGGGAATTTTGCCAATGCACCCCTGAAGGCATGTGCCTGGGCACCCTGGTTGAAAAAGGCTGTGCTAGACCCTATCTAACTACCCGCTGCCCATTCAGACCTGCAATTGCAGTTTCTGGCAGAGTGAGGTTTTTCAGTTTTCAGCACCAACTTCTGTTGCAGGTATGAGATGTCACATGACTGACTGCTGAGGCCTGCAGAGGAGGTATATGCTGGAAGGTGTGAAGAGTTGTGTAAAAAATAAACTATGTAGCGCTACCCCCCCCTCCCCCAGAGCAATGTTTCTCAACTCCAGTCCTCAAGTACCCCCAACAGGTCATGTTTTCAGGCTTTTCCTTATTTTGCACAGGTGATTTGATAAATTTTTACTGCCTTAGTAATTACCACAGCTGTTTCATATGAGGGAAATCTTGAAAACATGACCTGTGTAGCGGTCAGTATGTAGTGTATTGTGTATAGTGTAGCGGTCAGTATGTAGTGTATAGTGTATTGGTCTGTGGGTAGAGTATTGTGTAGCGGTCAGTATGTAGTATATTGAATAGTGTATTGTGTATTGTGTAGCGGTCAGTATGTAGTGTATTGAATAGTGTATTGTGTATTGTGTAGCGGTCAGTATGTAGTGTATTGAATAGTGTATAGTGTAGCGGTCAGTATGTAGTGTATAGTGTATTGTGTATTGGTCTGTGGGTAGATTATTGTGTAGCGGTCAGTATGTAGTGTATTGAATAGTGTATTGTGTAGCGGTCAGTATGTAGTGTATTGAATAGTGTATTGTGTATAGTGTAGCGGTCAGTATGTAGTGTATAGTGATAGTGTATTGTGTATTGGTCTGTGGGTAGAGTATTGTGTAGCGGTCAGTATGTAGTGTATTGAATAGTTTATTGTGTATTGTGTAGCGGTCAGTATGTAGTGTATTGAATAGTGTATAGTGTAGCGGTCAGTATGTAGTGTATAGTGTATTGTGTATTGGTCTGTGGGTAGAGTATTGTGTAGTGGTCAGTATGTAGTGTATTGAATAGTGTATTGTGTATAGTGTATTGTGTAGCGGTCAGTATGTAGTGTATTGAATAGTGTATTGTGTAGCGGTCAGTATGTAGTGTATTGAATAGTGTATTGTGTAGCGCTCAGTATGTAGTGTATTGAATAGTGTATTGTGTATAGTGTAGCGGTCAGTATGTAGTGTATAGTGTATTGTGTATTCGTCTGTGGGTAGAGTATTGTGTAGCGGTCAGTATGTAGTGTATTGAGTAGTGGTCTGTGGGTAGTGTATAGTGTATTATGTAGTGGTCAGTATAGGAATCAGGTAGGTCAGTGTGTAGTGTAGTGGTCGATGTAGGAATCAGGTAGGTTGGTGTGGTGTGTAGTGTAGTGGTCAGTATAGGAATCAGGTAGGTCAGTGTGTAGCGGTCGATGTAGGAATCAGGTAGGTCAGTGTAGAGGTTAGTATAGGAATCGGGTAGGTCAGTACTATTGTAGGAAGGGAAGGGACTTGGAGAGTGCGAAAAGTCTGCTGGTTAGGGGGGCGCAAATTACTTGTCTTGCCCCGGGTGCTGACAACCCACGCTACGCCACTGCGCCAAGATAACCGCCAGAGTAAATTCTAATAGTATAACGCATAGGAAAACGTGGGAAAAAGGGAGACCCCAATATATTCTCAAAAGTCTACTAGGTTATCCAGATACAGAGCCCACAACTAGAATGGATTCTGATAATAAATCCCATAAAAGCCAGGGGAAAAAAGCCAGGAAAAAGAGAGGAGTTCATAATGGTATTCCAACAGATGGATATAAATGTTTAGATGTAAAGCCCAGAATAACAACTGCCTCACAAGTCACATCATTAAGCATATAACAGTCTGATGTCCACCACAGAAGCTGTCAGAAAAAAAGGGACCTTGGCATTGTATGGTGGGCAGTCAACAAGTGCCCACATGGGCACTGATAAGGCAGTACAACCAGTCTCGTTGTACTGGGCCCAGGCCCCAGCAGCTAAATAGGGGGGCCAAGGGAAACTTTATTGGTTATTTCTGCCTAAATGAATAAAACGATTTTACTAGACCACACCCCCCACTCCTACGTGTTTACCAGGGCTTAAATTACATTTCCCTGGGCTCCCATTAGGTCACCAGAGAGGCCCAAGAGGTGGGAGCAAAGAAGAGAGTTTTTTTATTTTCGAGGTGTAGACTAATAAAATGAGTGCTGCTGTTCCACTGCACCACATGGGGGTGGATGGGGTTGGGGGGCCTCATCAGGAAGGCTGTATGGGGCCCTATGATTTCTAACAGTGGCCCTGAGTGCACAGCATGACAAAAAATATTCCTGAGTACTTGCCCTACTTGGTAGCAAAGTGGACCTATTGTATGTGTTGCTATTTTGGGAACAGTGGCCTTAGTTACATCATTTACATACAGTATGATTATACTGTAGACAGTGGGGAAACTAATTATTTGATCTCCTGCAGATTTTGTAAGTTTGCCCACTTATATCAACAAAAAATCCAGAAAACAACATATGATACAAATGTTATAAATTGAGTTGCAGTTCAGTGAGTAAAATAAGTATTTGATCCCGAAGCAAAACATGACTTAGTACTTGGTGGAGAAACCCTTGTTGCCAAGCACAAAGATAAGACGTTTCTTGTAGTTGGTGACCAGGTTGGCACACATCTCAGGAGAGATTTTGGTCCACTCTTCTTTACAGATCTTCTCTAAATCCTTAAGGTTTCTTGGCTGCTGCTTGGCAACTTGAAGTGTCAGCTCCCTCCATTCATTTTCTATAAGATTACGGTCTGGAGACTGGCTAGGCCACTCCATGACCTTCTTCTTGAGCCACTCCTTTGTTACCTTGGTGGTATGTTTTGGGTCATTGTCATGCTGGAAGACCCATCCATGATCCATCTTCAGTGTTCTGGCTGAGGGAAGAAGGTTCTCATTCCAATAGATGGCTCGTCCATTGTCCCCTCAATGCGGCAAAGCCGGCCTGTACCTTTAGCAGAGAGACAGCCCCAAAGCATGTTTCCACCTCCGTGTTTTGACTGTAGGGATGGTGTTTTTAGGGTCATAGTCAGCATTTTTCTTCCTCCAAACATGGCAAGTCGAATTCATGCCAAAGAGCTTAATTTTGGTCTTATCTGACCCCAGCACTTTCTCTTAATCCTTCTCTGAATCATTTAGATGTTCATTTGGCAAACTTTAGATGGGTCTGTACACGTACCTTATTGAGGTGGGGGAACTTGTGGGGGCTGCAGGATTGCAATCCATGGCAGCGTATTGTGTTACCGATGATTTGTTTGGTGACTGTGGTCCCAACTGCCTTGAGATCATTCACAAGCTCCTCCCGTGTACTTCTGGGCTGATCCTTCACTTTTCTCATGATCATCCTTACCCCATGAGGCGAAATCTTACATGGAGCTCCAGACCGAGGGGGATTGATGTTTTTTTTTGTATTTCTTCCATTTGCGAACAATCGCTCCAACAGTTGTCTTCTTCTCACCAAGCTTGTCGTTAGGAGCACCTTCCTAAATTGACAGGACTAATCTGTGTAGCACATGAGCATACTGTAGCCAGTCTGTGGGAGCCCCAGAAATATCGTTGGTTGGTAGTGGATCAAATACTGAACTGCGACTCAATTTATAACATTTGTATCATGTGTTTCTTCTGCATTTTTGGTTGACATTCTGTCTCTATTATATAAAATACATCTATGATAAAAATTATAAACCCTTTATTTCGTTGTAAGTGGGCAAACTTACAAAATCTGCAGGGGATCAAATAATTATTTTCCCCACTATATGTTTATATATATATATATATATATATATATATATATATATATATATGTGTGTAGCGGGTACTTACTTTCCCGGGTGCATTTTTTGAATCTAGCTGTGACATCAGTGCTATGTTCCCTGCGGTCCACCAGGTTTTCCCACGTGGTGGAGGCTAGGCGTAGCCCACCCGCTCTTTCTCTCTCCACCCTACCAGATACCCCTAGACAAGAGACAATGTGAGCCGCACGGAGAGAGAAGAGGGGCAGGCGCTACACGTGGGGGCTCGTCCGGGATTGTGTTGTGCATCACAGTATGGAACAAGTCTGCTGGATGAGTTAACTGAATAGGCCAAAGTGCAGCCCTGCTCGAAGTCGTGGAATTGACCCTAGACAAGGGAAAGGCCCGCGCAGGAAGAGCGGTGAACGGGGGGAGGCCCAGCCGTGTGAGGTACTACACGTGGGGGCTTCTAATTGCACTGCGCCAACAGACACAACCCCCGCCGCTTAGTTAGTGGGCGTGGCCCAACCAAAGAAAGTGAAAAAGCCGCGAACTGGAGCAAAGGGGAGGAGTCCAATACGTGAGAGGGCTACACGTGGGACATTGGCGCGAAAACTCTGCAGTGTGCGATGGACCAGCAACAAGTCACCATGTTTGGACATACTTCATGGATTCCAGTTCACCCTGCTACTACCACGATGACTGCTGCTGCTCCGATAACGGATACCGGGATCCGGCTGAAGCCAAGGGGTCGATTCGCCCTGTATTCGTGCATGGACGTAGAGGCCCTGGGTGTAATTTGTCCAGGGTGCTCGGGACTGGTGTGCCACTTGAAGCCCTTCGGACAATTTGAGGCCTGTGGGGAGTTCCTGTTCGAGGTGGATCCGGTAGTTGAAAGGCCGAGAACCATCTACCCAGGCCGGGCTTCAGGTAACATTACTCGCAGAGGAGGAATTACTGCTGTAAAAGCCATCCCAGCGCACACTGCAGCGACCGAGGAGGAGGTCGTTAAAATTCAACGGGAGAAATCCGAGGATGCTGACTCGGTCACCACTGTCTCACAGCGTCCGCCACTGAAGAAGAGAACCAGCATGGTGGCCCCGACCAGTGGTGGTGGCGGACCATCTCGCCAGCTTACACCAGGCCTAGACGGATCCGTTGACGAGTGTTCCGGACGTCCCGCTTCAAGTAAAGGCCGAGGTGAGCCGGGCAAAGAGACTTGGTGCATGGGCGGAGGTGCCGGGAAGGCATGGCCCAGTACGCCTGCGGGAGGCGTTAGCTCCGTCTCTACAACGGGCTACATACCCGCGGAGGAGTGTGATACTTCGGATCTGGAGTCGCTCTCTGATATGGGAGATGACACAGCTATTGACGAACTGTTCGCAGAGAAGGGCTGGGACAAAGTACCGCTAGCTTCGTTCCGAAGGCCTCGGGATTCACCCATGTCCACGGGGGAGAGTGCACCCCGGGTGGAGGCACCAGCGCCTGGACAGGGGTCCTGTCCCCAGCCCACCTCTACATCTCCAGTGCCGCCTGCATCAGGTACTGGGGAGCAGAAGTTGATACTACGGGCACCCATGCCCCAACCAGAAGTGGTCAAGGCCCCTCGCCATCCGGACTCTATAGTTCTACCCGGCGAAGGGGACAAAGCCACAATGCCTCCGCTGTCAAGGCTTCAGAGACTCTTCTGCCAGAAAGTTGCTGCTGACTACGGGTGGGAATACCCGTACCTTCCCAAGGAGTTACTCTACGAAGTGGAGGTGTACCGAGAGCGCTGGTATAATGACTTCGTGTGGACCCACCTTAAGGTCCCACACGCCCGCAGGTATTTGACATGCTCTCCAAAGACATCTCAGCGATTCAAAGATTGCAAGGCGGAGTGGATGTTGGGAAGACACATCCATGCGGATAAAGTGTTGATCCGACGCAGAGAAGGGGAAGATGTGGAGTACCATTTGGAGACCATGGACCGGCATTTGAAGCCTCTTGTCCTGCCACATCCCCGCTTCTACCGCTGAGGAGAAAGAGACTCCATTTGTTTGCTTTGTTTCAAAAGGACCTTTCACCCCCTGAACTTTGTTGTTTGACTTTCTTGTTGGTGCTATCATCAGTGCTTTTGCCCCGGAAAAAGGGTGCTTGTGTCATTCCAAGGAAGAACTGTTCCAGTTGTTGTTCTTTCCTCTCCGGTGAGAAGTTGCAGACTTTGGGGTAGATAGGGCCCGGAGTCAAGCAGCAAGAAAAGAAAAGATGGTTCAACGGGTGCAGTTACCGCGAGGCTGTCACCAGGTGGCAGTCTTGTGCAACGTTACACATTGTACACGCTCACACTGGAGGAAAAGATATTTCTCTTCGGAGAAGTTTCTTTTTCTCTCACACATACACATATGTCAGGGTTTTATTGTTTCTTTTCTCTTCCCTCTGCAGGAGAGCGTCCCGTCAAGATTATGGAACCTGGGGTGGTTCTTAGTTAGGATGGGAGGGAAAAGTATAATGTTTTAAATGTTGTCTTTCACTCCTTTTTTGTTGCAGGGGCTCAGACACAACTTCTCCGTTAGGATAGTTTCCTAAAAAATTTTTGTTTTTTTAAATTGTTAGTTGGTTTCTGGATTGGATTATGTCAGCCGTTGAGGGCGTGATTCACTCCAGACACTGGGTTCCAGTGTCAAAAGACAGGGGGGAATGTGTAGCGGGTACTTACTTTCCCGGGTGCATTTTTTGAATCTAGCTGTGACATCAGTGCTATGTTCCCTGCGGTCCACCAGGTGGCGCTGCCACCGTGGCCGGAGGGACGGATATCACTGTGTGTCGAGCCTCCTTTTTGTCCTCTCTCGGTAGCGGTATGGTGGGGCGGGGAGCCCGCCGTGCTTGCTGGGAGAGGGGATAAAGGGGCAGGCCATCTTGGTCACGGGGTCTTCGTCCCAAGCACCTTTAGCTTGCGGACGTGGGTTTGTGCTAGTCCCCTAGGAGGCCTCGGCCTAGGGGACCACCGGAGATCGTGTTCCACCCCAGGCACCTTCAGCCCTGGGGTGAGGTACTTGCAAGAAGGTCCGGAGCTCAGTGCCCATCACTGAGTTCCACGAGGAAAGGGTCCTAAGGCACTTCGGGGATGGAGGCCTGAATCTAAGTAAGATGCAATGGACCGGGGAGAGCTCCTCACTCGAAGACCCGGTGCAGCAGACTGCCGGTGACGGGTGAGTCTCTTGTCGGAGACCGTCCAGAAGGATCCCCTTCACCTCGTGCGGAGACCATAGCCCACTCTCCAGGAGGAGAGTGGAGGACCGAATTTGTGTCTGGGCCTATTCACACTCACACCTCCTTTCCTGTTCTATCTATCAAGGGAGTCCCTGTATGGTATGTTCTAATAAAGGAGTGTTGGACTTTAATGGTGTGAGGCTCAATTCCTGGCGGACGAAGTTCACGGTGACTCTTGGAGGGAGGATCCGGGTGCACGACACAGACCCGAAGGTAAATGAGACATTGCTGATGCCACAGGTATTCCCACGTGGTGGGGGCTAGGCGTAGCCCACCCGCTCTTTCTCTCTCCACCCTACCAGATACCCCTAGACAAGAGACAGTGCGAGCCGCATGGAGAGAGAAGAGGGGCAGGCGCTACATATATATACCGTATATACTCGAGTATAAGCCGACCCGAATATAAGCCGAGGCACCTAATTTTACCACAAAAAATGGGAAAACATATTGACTCGAGTATAAGCCTAGGGTGTCCATCTGCATGCCTCACAGTGTCCATGTGCATGCCTCACTGTGCCCATGCCTCACTGTGCCCATGCCTCACTGTGTCCATGCCTCACTGTGCCCATGCCTCACTGTGTCCATGCCTAGACTGACGTTTAACATGGGAGTCTATGGAAGGGGTGCCCGGCTTTGAAAAATCGGTGCTCCCCGGCCTTAGGTCCCCCAGACAACAAACTTTGCACACTTTTAGAGGAGAAATGCGGCTACATGGGTGCCAAGTTCCGGGTCCAGGGGACCTACGACCGGCTGGTACTGGGTCCCCAAATTCACCGGAGAAATTACCATTTAACATGGGAGTCTATGGAAGGGGTGCCCGAGGGGGGCATTTTCAGCACAAAAAAATGTGCTGAAAAACTCGGCTTCTTCTCGAGTATATACAGTGTATATATATATATATATATATAGATATATATATATCTATATATATATTGTGACAGAGCATCCCAGAGAGAGCCTGGGAAAGTCCTATTCGGGGTTTATACATCTCCCAGGCTCCTCTCATATACATTCAGGGATCTCTGAGCCAGGGTCCAGTTCAGGTGTTGGTTCTCTCCCACAGGTTAATTAAAAGCTCACCTGAGCAGACAGCCTTGACTCAGCCTGGGAAACACAGACAACGTTGGTTTGTGAGAGCAAGAAGGTTGGTAAAACTTGTTACCCTGTGAATGTGGAAGCTGACAAGCGTTAGGCTTGTCCAGCCTGGTAGTGAGGGCCTGTACATACTGTGTAGTTAGAGCCGAGACACGGCTAGGCTTTTGTTTAGCTATTTTTTCTTCTGTTTGTTTTCAGCACACTGTACAGCACCTGTCATTAGACTTTGTATATAGCACCAATAAACAACACTGTTTTCACTGATCCAATGGACTTGGTATCTGTGCCTGCTCATCCCAGGGAGTTTTTGTACCTACTACCTGTCCCCCAGGTTACATATGGTGGAGAATGCAGGCAGCTGTAGTAAGTTACTACTTAAAAGGCCAGTACCTAAAGTGACAACATGGAGGACCTCCTCAAACAAATGGTGTTGGCAAATGCCGCGTTGCAGCAAGCAAATGCTGCACAACAGCAAACTAACGCTGCATGGCAGCAAGCAAACGCTACACAACAGCAAACTAACGCTGAATTGCGGCAAGCAAACGCTGCACAACAGCAAGCCAACGCTATCGCACAGGAGCAAACCAAGGTGCTGTTCCAACAGATTGGTGCTGTACAGGAGCAATCGCAGAGGCTGTTTGAACAGCTTGCCACTGCTGCAAAAGCGGATAGGAAAACCCTTACTGAGGTTTTGGAGACGCTAGCACAGGGGTCACCTGCGATAATGAAGGATATTGGAGACAAGCCCTCAACCATCCATGTGGGTCGCTTTCTTTCAAAGATGACGGCAGATGATGATCCAGAGGCTTTCCTACTAACATTTGAACGGACCGCTGAGAGGGAAGGTTGGCCCCAAACCCAGTGGGCAGGACTGATCGCCCCCTTACTTTCTGGAGAAGCGCAGAAGGCCTACTGTGATCTGGAGTCAGCAGAAGCGGGAGATTATGAGAAGGTGAAGCGGGAAATCCTGGCACGACTTGGCGTTACCTTGGCTGTTCGAGCTCAGCGGGTCCACAGCTGGTTCTTCCAAGAAAAGAGGCCCCCAAGATCGCAGATGTTTGATCTGATCCACCTGGTGCGGAAATGGCTACAGCCGGAGTCCCTGTCTGCGCCACAAATAGTGGAGCGTGTGGTCATGGACCAATTCCTGAGGTCACTGCCAATTCCCCTGCAGAAGTGGGTGAGTCAAGGAGACCCCAAGTCAGCAGACAACCTGGTGGAGCTCGTTGAGAGGTACTTTGCTGCAGAGAACCTGGTCACCACCCCTACATCCGCACGGACTTTCCATCCAAAACCACGGTCTCCCCAGGCAACCGGTAAGACTGTTCCAGGGGAAGTGGGTGGTAAGCATGGCAAGGAAATAGGGGGGAGGAATTTTGGTGCCAGGACTAAAGTTTGGCGGCCCAAGCAAGGGAAGCCACTGCCTGTCAGCAAACCAGATTGGGGAAACATCAGGTGTTTTCGTTGCCAAGAACTGGGACATGTTGCAGCAAACTGTCCATTAACAGATGAACCAATGCAGTGTGATCTATCTTTTAGAAGGCAGTCTATGTTTGCTGCCGTTTCATGCGCTGCAGTGCCAAATGTGGGAAAACACATGTGTCAAGTGACTATTAATAATAAGCCTATTACGGCCTTGCTGGACTCAGGAAGTCTAGTTACTTTGGTTACAGCTGAGATGGTTGAAACTGTGAATTTTCATGCAAAAAATGTTGCTGTGATCTGTGTACATAGGGATACCCGCGAGTATCCAATAGCCACTGTTCAGTTTAAAACTGGCTTAGGTACGGTGACCCATTCGGTCGGACTGGTCCCCCACTTGGTGCACGAGGCTATCATTGGTAGGGACTTCCCTAAGTTTTGGGAACTGTGGGATTGTCCCGACCCAGTCGCAGTACCTAACTCAGTCGCAGAGCCAGAACTCATGGCCATTACTGACCTTGTGAGTTCAGGGGACTCCTCTCAGGGCTCTCCGGGTGATCCTTTCTCAGTTATGGCAGGAGAGCTGGGGGAGCCTGAAGAAGTCCCCACAACCAGTAGAGCTGGACAGCCGTCTGCTGAATCTGAGCCTACGTTAGAGTTTACCGATCTAAATGTGCACAAGGAAAATTTTGGTACGGAACAGAGAAAAGACCCTACCCTTGCCAGGGCCTAGGAAAATGTGGTGGTGGTTGATGGGGTACCTGTCGAACCGGGGGACGGGCCCTGTTTTCCATATTTCTGCAGCAATGAGGATTTACTGTATCGTGTATGTAAAACTAATGATGAAGTGGTTGAACAGTTGGTAGTCCCTAAGCTATACAGACGGGTGGTGTTGGAACTTGCCCATGGGCATTTGCTAGGAGGCCATTTAGGGGTTGAGAAAACCACTGAAAGGGTGTTGTGCAGGTTTTACTGGCCTGGGATATGGAAAAATATCGAGAATTATTGTCAATCCTGTCCTATATGTCAGATGTCAGCCCCCCAACCCCACTTTCGAAGTCCGTTAGTGCCCTTGCCCATTATTGAAGTGCCCTTTGAAAGGATTGCCATGGACCTGGTGGGTCCACTCCCCAAATCTGCCCGCGGTCATCAACATATCCTCGTGATCATGGATTACGCTACCCGTTACCCCGAGGCCGCTCCCTTACGCACTGCATCTGCTAAAAACATTGCCAAAGAGCTGTTTATGGTGTTCAGTCGGGTTGGCATCCCGAAAGAAGTCCTTACAGACCAAGGTACCCCATTCATGTCACGAATAACTAGGGAGCTCTGCAAGTATTTAAGGTGACGCAGTTGCGTACCTCAGTGTACCATCCTCAAACGGATGGCTTGGTGGAACGCTTCAATAAGACATTAAAGAGTATGTTAAAAAAGGTTGTTGATAAGGATGGGAAAAACTGGGACTTCCTGATACCTTACTTGATGTTCGCCATCAGGGAAGTTCCGCAGTCCTCTACGGGGTACTCTCCATTTGAGCTGCTTTATGGGAGACACCCTCGGGGACTCTTAGACATAGCCAAGGAAACTTGGGAGGGGGAGCAGACACCTCACAAAAGTGTTATTGAGCATATCGCTCAAATGCAGGATAGGATTGCAGCAATCATGCCGGTAGTAAAAGAACATTTACTGCAGGCCCAAGCCGCCCAACAGAGGATATACAACAGGGGGGCCCAACTTCGTGTTTTCTCACCTGGTGACCGGGTCCTCGTGTTAGTTCCCACTGTTGAGAGCAAATTCCTGGCTAAGTGGCAGGGACCCTTTGAAGTAATTGAAAGAGTTGGGGAGGTCAATTACAAGGTGTATCAACCAGGTAAAAGGAAGCCCGAACAGATTTACCACATAAACCTGTTAAAGCCCTGGAAGGATAGACTGGCATTAACTGCCAGGTCTCTCCCGGTAACCCTTAAGGGTACTGAATCCCCTCTGATCCCTGAGGTCACGATTCCAGACACCCTGTCATGTTCCCAGAAACAGGAAGCTAGAGAGTTCCTGATAAGGAATAAAGAGAAATTTTCAGAGTTGCCGGGCACGACTTCAGCAGTTCAGCATGATATTGTTACTGAACCTGGGGTCCGTGTCAAGCTCAAACCATACCGAATTCCCGAAGCTAGAAGAAAGGACATCAGTGAGGAAGTTAAAAGGATGTTGGAGCTAGATGTTATTGAGGAATCCAATAGTGACTGGTCTAGCCCCATTGTATTAGTCCCAAAACCGGATGGCACTTGGAGGTTTTGTAACGACTTCAGGAAGCTTAATGCGGTAACAAAGTTTGACACATATCCAATGCCCAGGGTAGACGAGCTTATAGACCGACTTGGCAAGGCCCGTTATCTGACCACTTTGGACTTGACCAAAGGATATTGGCAAATACCCCTGACTGGTAGGGCCAAAGAAAAGACTGCATTTGTGACCCCGGAGGGGTCGTTTCAGTATAAGAAAATGCCTTTTGGGTTGCAAAATGCCCCTGCAACATTTCAGAGGGCTATGGACAGGACCCTAAGACCTCACCGACAGTATGCTGCAGCCTATCTGGACGACATAGTGGTGCATAGCACTGACTGGGAGTCTCACTTGCCCCGTGTCCAGGCTGTCCTGGATTCCCTTTTCAAAGAAGGGTTTACGGCAAATCCCAAAAAATGTGCCATTGGGCTAGAGGAAGCCAGGTATTTGGGCTACACTATTGGCCGGGGTGTCATAAAGCACCAGGTGAATAAAATAGAAGCCATCCAGGAGTGGCCACGTCCTGCAAACAAGAAGCAGGTCAGGGCCTTTCTTGGCATTGCGGGGTACTATAGAAGATTCATCCCAAATTTCGCAACTATAGCTGCCCCACTGACAGACCTTACAAAAGGGAAAGCCTCCGTAATGGTGAAATGGTCTCCAGTAGCAGAAGAGTCTTTTCAAGTACTGAAGAAGGCTCTTTGTGCACAGCCAATCCTATACTCCCCCGCATTCTCCAAAAACTTTTTGGTCCAGACGGATGCATCTGATGTGGGTATCGGGGCAGTACTTTCACAGGTACACAATGGGGAAGAACACCCTGTGGTGTACTTAAGCAGAAAGCTCAATGACCATGAAAAGAAGTACGCAGTCATTGAAAAGGAGTGTCTGGCCATAAAGTGGGCCGTGGACGCGCTCAGGTACTACTTGTTGGGGCGCCAGTTTGAGTTGATAACTGACCATGCTCCCCTGAAATGGATGGCCCAAAAGAAGGAGACTAATAGGCGGGTGAACCGGTGGTTTTTGGCCCTACAAGACTACGCCTTTACAGTAAAACACAGGCCAGGTGTTGAGATGGGGAATGTAGATGCCCTCTCCCGTGTTCACTCCTGTTGGGCTACAGGTGTTCCAACCCTGGGGTTGAAACAAGGGGGGAGGATGTGTGACAGAGCATCCCAGAGAGAGCCTGGGAAAGTCCTATTCGGGGTTTATACATCTCCCAGGCTCCTCTCATATACATTCAGGGATCTCTGAGCCAGGGTCCAGTTCAGGTGTTGGTTCTCTCCCACAGGTTAATTAAAAGCTCACCTGAGCAGACAGCCTTGGCTCAGCCTGGGAAACACAGACAACGTTGGTTTGTGAGAGCAAGAAGGTTGGTAAAACTTGTTACCCTGTGAATGTGGAAGCTGACAAGCGTTAGGC
This sequence comes from Rana muscosa, assembly GCA_029206835.1. Classification (NCBI taxonomy): domain Eukaryota; kingdom Metazoa; phylum Chordata; class Amphibia; order Anura; family Ranidae; genus Rana; species Rana muscosa. The sequence continues at coordinate 175,937,610 of CM055124.1, forward strand.
TTGTCCAGCCTGGTAGTGAGGGCCTGTACATACTGTGTAGTTAGAGCCGAGACACGGCTAGGCTTTTGTTTAGCTATTTTTTCTTCTGTTTGTTTTCAGCACACTGTACAGCACCTGTCATTAGACTTTGTATATAGCACCAATAAACAACACTGTTTTCACTGATCCAATGGACTTGGTATCTGTGCCTGCTCATCCCAGGGAGTTTTTGTACCTACTACCTGTCCCCCAGGTTACAATATACACACGTATAATGGGGAAAAAAATAAATATAAATATTTATATATATATATATATATATATATATATATATACACACACTCTCTCTATAGATTTATCTCATGATGTGAAAGGAAATGTCCCCAGTAGGGGACCCTGACAGACAATAACAAAAACCTGACAAAGGTTCTAGCCTTACCCTGCTTAAGACAGTTTAGGAAGTACTTTAAAATATTTTCCACTGCCTTTTTTTATTTTAATTGCATAGTTAGTGAATTCCATGTGGGCCTACAAAGCAGATGTGCTGTTTAGAGAAGCCTTGAAAGATGATTAATGAGGAGAAAAATAAAACATTCAGTGCCCAGAATTTGTTTTATGCCAAGGGCCTCTTGGCATCCTCACCTAGCTTTTGTTTTCATTACTTATGTTTTCTTCAAAAAAACATTTCACCTTAATTTATGACTGAATCATTTAAAATGTCACGGTATCAAGATCAATTAACATTAACGAGATCACAGCTTCCTAAGATCAGTCTGTAATCCTAATGTGATCTTGATGACAATCTATTCGATTGTGCAAACTCTTCCTCAGCTTTTTTAAAATACAACATATTTTTTAGTCCATAGCTCTTTTTTCTGATGTTCTATAGCTCTTAGGGCTCTTTCACACAGGCGGCCGGGCAAGGGGCAGAGCCTTGATTTTTAGGCCCCCTGGTCAACCACCCAATTTTTAGCATTACAGCCTGACAGTACTGTATACAGTAAATGCCATGCTCACAATGCCTTCCTTTGCAGCCATGGCATTCTTAATTTGGGTTCAAACTTGCCCTTTGAGATCAATGGGATCACACCGCACATGCAAACCAAACTCTTGGCTCACAGTTGTGGTGCGATTTCACAATGTAAAATTTTGGTTCGGTATTAAAAAAAGAGATTTAAAAAAGCAAGGTGGACAAAAAAAAGAAGGTATAAGATCAGGAGGTGGCAGTAGCGCTTCCTGAATGCCTGCAAGCAGCTGTTCTACAGTTCCTTGAAAAAAAATCCACTGCAGAACGCATTTCGATGCCTGTCTACGCATGACCTTTATCCACATACAGTTTTTAGGGTTAGATCTAGGGCCATTTTTCGTTATGGCTGTTAACCACGTAAGTACTGGAGACTTTTTCTACCCTGTACTCCCTTGAGTCCCAGAGCATTTTATTCCTTCACCCAATATCCCAGTAACACATCATGCAATTTTTTTTTTTGCTGAGCTAATCAAAATGACCACCGCTGATCACAGTTGAAAATCAAATAGATTTGTGTGCCATTGAGAAGGTGATTAGCTACACCTGATTGTGTTTGCAGGTCATTTTAGGAGTGAGGTGATCCTTTTTCCAACTCAATGATTCTGTTTTTGAATTTTTTTCTGACATGTCGGGGTTATATCTTTCACTTTAATGTTATAAGTTGAACTGAATAAATACAGCTGGATAAAAAAAGATTGTGTCTGTCTTCATTTCAGGCTGCAAGCAACAAACATTAATTATTTAAAAGGAGGTGATTCTTTTCTATACCCACTGTGTGTGTATATATATATATATATATATATATATATATATATATATATATATATATACTGTGTATATATATATATATCTCATTCAACAATCAAACGCCAGAGCCTCTTCTGCTCCGTAAAGTTTAATAATTTTGCAGTGAGCATTGTAAGTATTTGAGGCCTTTTATGCAGTCTGGGCCAAGGATCCAAGGGATTCCACAGGGACACATGCATACAAAGGCTGGTGGAGGTAATGGCGGTTACCACAAGGTGGTTAGTATTTTTAGAAATGTTCTAGGCCATCTTCGGTTCACTTTAAGTTAGATTACCTTCATAGTCAACCTCCTACTGAACAGAACATTAATCGTGATATCCAGAGTTGAACTGCGTGCACTAAGTAAACTGCATCTTTAACATTTGTCTTGTCTTCTTCAGAATGGTTCCATGCTGTTCAAGCTCTGATGGTCCTCTCGGTCCTTTTCTCCAGCTTCTCCTTCATGTTATTCATGTGTCAGCTCTACACCATGGATAAAGGTGGACTTTTTTATGCCACAGGTGTCTTCCAGATACTTGCAAGTAAGACATTTAAGTGACATTGTTATCATGCTTATTATACTCCCCTTGTAGATTACTGTATACTGATAATTATGATTATTTTAGTGCACTACATAAGGCAATTAAAGGTCGCTTGTACTACCTTTACAACTGTATTTGCTAAATATACCCCCCAAGCTAAAACTGCTAACCATAACTTTGGTTAACCAAATTACTTGGTTCCAGAGCTTTGAACTATTTTAGTGTTTAACCACTTGCTTACTGGGCACATATACCCCCCTTCCTGCCCAGGCGAAATTTCAGCTTTCAGCACTGTCACGCTTTGAATAAAAATTGCGCGGTCATGCGACGTGGCTCCCAAACAAAATTTACGTCCTTTTTTTCCCCACAAATAGAGCTTTTCTTTTGGTGGTATTTCATCACCTCTGCGTTTTTTATTTTTTGCGCTATAAACAAAAAAACAGCGACAATTTTGAAAAAAACACAATATTTTTTACTTTTTGCTATAATAAATATCCCAATTTAAAAGAAAAAAAAAACAAATTTTTTTCTCAGTTTAGGCCGATACGTATTCTTCTACATATTTTTGGTAAAAAAAAATCGCGATAAGCGTATAGTGATTGGTTTGCGCAAAAGTTATAGCGCCTACAAAATAGGGGATAGAATTATGACATTTTTTTTTTTTTTTTTTTTTTTTTACTAGTAATGGCGGTTATCTGCGATTTTTGTCAGGACTGTGATATTACGGCGGACACATCGGACACTTTTGACACATTTTTGGGACCATTCACATTTATACAGCGAACAGTGCTATAAATAGGCACTGATTACTGTATAAATGTGACTGGCATGGAAGGGGTTAACACTAGGGGGCGAGGAAGGGGTTAAATGTGTTCCCTAGGAGTGATTCTTACTGTGGAGGGAGGGACTGACTTGGGGAGGTGACCGATCTGTGTCCCTATGTACAAGGGAGACAGCATCGGTCTCCTCTCCATGACAGGAAGTGGATCTCTGTGTTTACACACAGAGATCCCCGTCCTTGGCTGTGTAACGGGCGATCGCGGGTACCTGGCGGACATCGCGGCTGCCAGGCACGCGCAATGGCACCTCAGTGATGCGACGGGCACGCACGCGCGCCCCCCAGTGGACGGAGGAGCCAAGGCCAATAGACGGCCTCCTGGACCTGAAGAGCCACCTTGTGGCTGTCATTTGTCAATGGCCCGGGCTCTAAGTAGTTAAAGCCTAGTGGACAAAAATCTCTTCAGCAAGATCGCCAATCTCTGCACATGACCCCATTGATGTCAATAGTGACTCAGTAATTTTTGTCCGATAGGCAGTAAACAAAAGAGGAGGCCACAGAGGAATTAAGTTAAGTAAACAGCAAGGAAGGGGGAATTTTTTTATACAGATTCAGCATTAGGAGGGCTCCCAGATGGCTCCTGGTTTTAGGGGTCAGACTTGTTTTCCAACTTGTTTGTGTTTTGTTGTATGATCAAAATATAAGTAACTGATCCAACCCTTTGTACAGGTCTTGCTGTGTTCTCTGGAGCAGTGATCTACGCAAGCCATGTGAAGGAGTTTCATCAAGACAAGCCTGAAGGAGGACATTTTGGTCACTGCTTTGTGCTGGCCTGGGTGGCCTTTCCTCTCAGTTTAGTGAGTGGAATCATGTACATCCACCTGCGAAAGCGGCAGTAACACCAGAAAAACATCTTCTTATTCCACATATCAGGAGATCTTTGCCCAGACTGTGTGGGATGGAATACTGCCTCTGGGGTTCATCTGGATCAGCCTGCTTTGGAAACTTGTGGTCCACCAAATTTAAACATCGCCATCATAATAATTAAAGGCACCGTTGCCGTCCTTATCAATCTCCATTCCATGGACTCCTGTGGTCCTGGATACTGCCAAATGTTTATAGTTTATTTGCGGCTGGATTCAGAATGGATTTCATCAACATTCCACATCAAGACAACCCATCTTATTAGATCATATATTCATTGCTATTGTATGCAGAGCAATATATGTTTCTGCCTCTGCATACCCTCAGGGAACAGCCCCATGCTGCAGAAGCCATATAAAACAGTGTTTTTTTTTTTTTTTTTAATGTAGGCCAACAACAGCAGAAAGAAGTACAAAAGGAATTGCTTGATCTCAAATTGAGATAATGTAAATCTGAATATTATTAATACTATCAGATTAAATACAAAAAATAGGTATTATTTCATATTCAAAATATTTTAGGTTTTGCTTCTGTAAGTCTAAAAATGGATATACACACTCCCACTTTGCTTTAATAATGAGAATACTTTTAGTTTTAGTTTTTTTTTTATATGTTGTGTATACCCAGTGTCAAATCTGCAGTCATCTAATATGTTTTATTATCATGTTAGAAAATACGGTTTTGAAGGAACAAAAGTTGACAGAGTCACTAATACTTGTTTAAAGGGTTCAAAAATGTATTTTGGTAACTTTTTTTTAATTGGAAGACATTGCAATTTTTGTGCTATACTATTTGGAGTAGAACTTTATTCAGGCTATGGACATTTGGATATTTACATAATCCAGGAAAACAGTAAATAAACTTAAACACACCATCACTGACCTTTGTAGTTGCATGGTCTGTGGAGCAACTCATCCTCAAATTTTACAAGAAGAAGCATCGAGGTCCTCTCTTCCTGTGAACCTGCTCTGTGTTTACATTGGACACTAGAAAGCTTGCACACTGCTGAGGAAGAAAGGGAGGGGAGGGCAAGCTGAACTGCTGAAGTGATAGTGATTGTGTTTTTGGTTTTAAGCTTTAAGAGTTAATTACTCCATAGTGTCTGAAGGAGGTTGGTGGAGACTTGTTTTAAAGCTTACTTACTTATTGTTAAAATAAAACTAAAGAAAAAACAGTTTTTTAGATTTAGATTGAGTAGTAAGCAGCGTTAATTTTGATGTCAGATTTCAATTTCGTCTTAGTCGTATTTTAGTCCACTAAAATCTCCAGTACATTTTAGTCAACTAATATTTCCTACATTTTAGTTGACTAAAGTCGAATGGGTTTGGTTAAATTATTTAGGCATTTCTCTTGAATTTCCAAACTCATTATATACTCCTGGGGTAAAAATCTAATAACATATTATAATTATTTATGATATTATGGTTTGAACATGCAGTACAGACACAGATTTAGCCATTGTGATATATAACCAGTGTTCATTTTGGCATCAAATTTCAATTTAGTTTTATTCATAGTCTTCTGACTAAAATGCCATTTTAGTTTTTGTCGTATTTTAGTCATCTGAATTGTTTTAGTTTTATTCATATTTTAGTCGACTAAAATAGTGTTAATTTCATCCAGGAAAATATTTTCATGGGCAAAATTAACACTGGGGGTGAGGGGTTAAAACCACTGTCAGGTTTTTATTGCTTTATGTACCCCTGCTAGGGAGATTCTAATTGCCCTGATTACCTGTGTAACTGGGACAAAAAGTAAGGGTTTAATCCAAAAATTAGGAGTTGCCACCTGAACAGAAACAGAGGGTGAAATCTTCCCATGTGTACACTTATTCCCATGACAGCTGCCTAAGAGGGAATTTCCATCAAATTGAAAACATATCTTCTCGCTTCCTGTTGAGTCTACAGAACAGGAAGTGAAGGAAAATCGACCTAATGAGATACAGATGGCCCTACTCTATCCAAAATACAATTCTGGCTTTAAATATACTGTACATTAATCATATGTAAATATTAGAATGCCCATAGCCTATCCACATTTTTAAATTTGCAGTACATCTCACAAGATTTGCTTGTATGTAAGTGTATTTTACTCACAATGCGGGGCTCATGTTCTAAAGAGTAAACAGTCAGGTTTTTGGTGTAATTTTCCAAATGCAAGTTGTAAAATGAAGAGAAGAACCTGCTTGGTTGATATAGGTAAAACAAACATTTTATTTTCCTAGTTTATATATAGTTTAAGATATTTTTTTTACTATAAAAAAAAAATTGCAAACACTACATATTCTTCTGCTGCTCATCAAGTTACTTACATTGTTCTGCAGCGGCAGGCTATGACTAAAAATAACATTGATGCATATTTCTAAAGCTCATATTTGTGTATTGGCGTAGCGTTTTCATTACCTGAACGAAGGTACGGTGCTCAGTGGAAAGATAATGTTTATGTAGCAGCGCCAATCCTAATGTAATATAAAAGAAATCCCTAGCCCTCTTCTTATTTGAGCTAAATGAAAGCTGAACTCCAAGCAGATGTAAAAACACAATTTAATGCAGTTATATATTCATAAGAAAAAATAAATGTATAATAAATGCAACATGTGTAAGTACCTGAATATGACTTGTGTCGGCTGTCAGAATACAATAGGCAGCAGATGAGATTCTTCTTGCAATCCCGTGTACAACAGAAATATTAGAGGGGGAGGCAGTACCCTGGGTCAACCAGGTATGATGTATGTACATGCCTCCACAAGGAACGCACTTGTAAAAATAGAGAGATTATGGGGGATATTTACTAAAACTGGAGTGTGCAAAATCTGGTGCAGCTCACCAATCAGCTTCCAGGTTTTACCTGGCTGCACCAGATTCTGAGTGCTCCAGTTTTAGTAAATCTCTCCCTATGTGGGCAAAAATATGTGCTGTTGTTGCTGCTGCTTACTAGCGTAACAAGTTTTTTTTGTCATCTGTGTCTCATTGGGGAAATTTCCCTTCACTTCCAGTCCCATAGCCAAACTTTCCAAAGTGAGGGAAGTCCTAGGGTCCCTTTCACACTGGCAGAATCCGCCGGTAAATCCGCCTGCTCAGCAGGGGAACTCTCAGCTGATCCCCACTGAGCAGGCAGATGACAGGTCTGTGTTCGCTCCGCTGATGCAGAGTAGACACGGACACAGCCTGCTGTTCTCTATAGGGTGATCAGATGGAATTAAACCACCTGTCCATTTCCAGTCGACTGTCATCCGATCCACCAGATGGAAGGGGATCCCCATCTATCTGTTTTTAGCGGACAGGATCAGATCTGATGTCCGCGGGTGTCAACAGATGTCGGTTGACATTTGGCACTCCATAGAGAATCAGCCGCTTGATCGTCCTTAAGGGCGGCGATAAAGGATGTCCCCCCCCCTCCCACCGCCCTCCGGTGCTTCTACCGACTCACCGCTGTGATCGGTGAGTCAGAGAACGGATCCACCAGCCCCGGATGTCCACCATAGAGATTTCTCCGGATGGTCTCCGGAGTCTCTATGATCGTCGGAGGAAGGGCGCGATGTTATGACGTCACGCCCAGCCTCTGCATTAAAAAAAACGGTGCCGCCTCGTCTGGGAAGCTGTGATCGTTTTTTTTTTTTTTTAATTACTTTAGGTTTCCCAGCCTAGAGGTGAGATGTGGGGTCTTATTGACCCCATATTTCACTGTAAAGACGTCCTGTCATGCCATATTCCTATTACAAGGGATGTTTACATTCCTTGTAATAGGAATAAAAGTGATCAAAAAATATTTATTTTTTAAAAAGTGTCAAATTACAAAATTTTTAAGTAAAATGAACAATAAAAAAATAAAATAAAATGTAAAGTGCCCCTGTCCCCGTGTGCTCGCACGCAGAAGTGAACGCATACATAAGTCCCGCCCACATATGAAAACGGTGTACAAACCACACATGTGATGTGTCGCCGCGAACGTTAGAACGAGAGCAATAATTTTAGCCCTAGACCTCCTCTGTAACTCAAAACATGTAACTAGTAAAACATTTTAAAGCATCACCTATGGGGATTTTTAAGTACCGAAGTTTGGCGCCTGTCCACGAGCGTGTGCAATTTTTAAGCCTGACGTGTTATGTATCTATTTACTCAGCGCAACTTCATCTTTCACATTATGCAACAAAATTGGGCTAACTTTACTGTTTTGTTTTTTCTTTAAAGCATTTTGTTCCAAAAAAAGTGTTTAAAAAATTGCTGCGCAAATACCGTGCGAGATAAAAAGTTGCAATGACCGCCATTGTATTCTCTAGGGTCTCTGCTAAAAAAACATAATATAATGTTTGGGGGTTCTATGTAATTTTCTAGCAAATAAAAAAATGATTTTTACATGTAGGAGCGAAGTGCCAGAATTGACCTGGTGGGCAAGTGGTTAAGATTTCCCCTCTGCTAGTGTTCTGAAATTTTGGGCATTTTCTTTCGCTCTCACTTTTGATGATATACAGTATATGTAAAGCGCTGAGTAAATGGTCAGTGCTATATAAGAAATTTCCTGTAATAAATAAAATATTGGTAAACAGGACATATAGAGAGGGTTAATCTCCCTAATCGGGGGGGGGGGGGGGAGGGGGGGGCACAGACAGCAATAAAAACGTGGTAGGTTTTGTAATCTCTCTCCATTCTATTCAGAACAAATTTTTTTTTTGCTTTTGGGTATACTTTAACTGCTGTAGAAAAAATACAGGTCACCACCCTGGCTGTGCAGTGAAAAATCTCTGGACTAAACCATATTTGTGGGGGGGAGTGGAGATCAAACAAGCTGGATAACCCTATCTCATCACTACTTTTTCAGAAGCCGGTCATAATATGCCTCTCTGCCTAGGTTTAGACATGAATGGCGGTCCTATGGCCAAAATGTAAATCAATGTATTCATTTCCACATTGAATTTCAATTATTTCTAGGTTACTCCTGAATGATCTTGAAGTTTGAAAACGTATTTTGTAAAGATCGCCACACATTTACCTCCTTTAATTCTGGGACATTTATTCAATATGTCCTGTGAGCAGGTACCGCTGTGTCACAGAATTTGTAGAACCTGCCTTCTGACCTACAGAAGTGCTGGGAGGAGGAGGTTCAGGAGGCAGAGTCAGTACAGGAATCAAAGCTTGCAGGCCTTAAAGCGGAGTTCCACCCAAAAATGGAACTTCCGCTTTTCGGAACCCTCCGGTGTCACATTTGGCACCTTTCAGGGGGGAGGGGGGTGCAGATACCTGTATAATACAGGTATTTGCACCCACTTCCGGGGAGAGACTCCCACGGAGTCACTCCACTTCCTGTCCATCCCCCCCGCTGCCTTCTGGGAAACACACTGGTCCCAGGAGACAGCGGGGACCACCGGGAATGCGCCGCGCTACTCGCGCATGCACAGTAGGGAACCGGGCAGTGAAGCTGCAACGCTTCACTTCCTGATTCAATCACCGAGGATGGTGGCGGGGGGAGCCGAGAGACGAGCGATTGCTCGGCTTCGGCTGCCGACATCGCGGGCACCCTGGACAAGTAAGTGTCCATTTATTAAAAGTCAGCAGCTGCAGTATTTGTAGCTGCTGGCTTTTAATATTTTTTTTTTACGCAGGACCTCCGCTTTAAAGTACCCTAGACAGGGCTTTTTTTTTCAGATGGAACTTGATGAAACAGAGTTCTGCCACCTCCAGCGCTGGCCCTGTGCTTGCCACTCACTACTGTCACCTCTAATCAAAGAGGCCCGGCTTCTGTGTTTAGCAGTGACAGCGCTCCTCTCATGGCGGCTCCACTGAACCCTCCCTGGCCCGGTGTAATCCTATGAGAGTAAAGTAGGGGTGGGATATGCACACATCTCCATTAGAGCTGAGAAGGGGTGGAGGATGTACACATTGTTATAAAAGTAGAGGAGGGGGCAGGAGATGCACCCCACCATGCTGGTCTGGCCAGTCATGTCATGGAGGGGGATTCAGGGGTGGGAGAAGAACTCTGTACAGCGGAAGGGGGGAGATTTGGTGGGGAAAGGGGGAGTCATTTTTGGTTTAAATTGGCCAGTGAGATATGCACTCCTGAACCCTGCACTCTGTATGCAGCTAGACGTGTGCATTCGTTTTCGCCCGAATGCATTTTCGTCTGAATTTCGGGTATTTTCGTTATCGTTTTAACAAACGATAACGAACGCTCAGAATCCGAATACCGAAAGATCCGACAAAAACGAATGCCTTATTTTTGTTTTCCTTGCGACAACAGTTCGATATAGATAGAAGATTCGACATGACGCTGACAATCGCGATCTGTCTCTATCGAACCTGTGGTCGAATGTGCCTAACCTAACTCTATTAGTCCAAGATTATTCTACTGTACATAGAGAGAAAAGATTTGACATTATAGAGACAATAACAAAAAAGGTCGAATGTGCCTAACCTAACTCTATTAGTCCAAGATTATTCGACATGAAGATTCGACGAAGCAGTTGCCGCGAGCGGACATTTATGGTCAAATGCTCCGCCCATAGGCTATAGAAGAATTCTAATGTTGGCTGACTAGTAATAATAATTAATAAATATAATTATTACTAGTGTCATACAACATTAGAATTCTACTATAGCTTGTAGGTGGAACATTCGACCGGAAATGTACGATTGCAGCGTCATACAGTTTAGCTGCTCCGTCGAATCTTCTTAGAACATTTCGTCAGACACCATAAGCCTTCAATGACAGATTCAACCTCGGATTTTCGGACGAATGCATTTTTTAACGAAACAAAATAAATAAAAATGAATTTCGTGAGTAACTAAATGAATGTGTTTTTCGGACGAAAACGAAATTCCGAAACAAAATATTTCAGTGTGCACATGTCTATATGCAGCACACTCGTAAACCCTGAATTCTGTATATATTATACTCCTCTGTATGTAGCACACTCCTTGTATTTAATGGCCTTTCTAAGACCCAACCATTTGCTGCAGTATGCTAAAGCCTTCCCTAAGGGGGAGGCGGGGGGAGCGATTGAGTTCCTGCACCTATTTTCTGTGAAAAAAAAGCCCTGACCCAGGGATATGTAGTCCTTAGAAATTGAAAGTAAACAGCAAAGGAAAAGCTACAAAGCATGCAGGGAATCCAGGAGGATATTGTGGAACGAGATGGCCAGGAGACAGGCAGAACTCACAAAATGAAAGGAGGTTTTTCAAGTAAGGTTCTATGTGAATTGTTAACAATAATTATTGTTTATATTGCTATTACAATGCTGATGTTATAAAATTAAAGCGTTTTCATTGACCATAAATTTCCTTTAAAGCTGTCATAGAAAGCTTAAATTTCATTCAATTCCTGCTGAATAGGCCAAAATCAAGCCATGACTGATCCTGTTGGCACCACCCAGTAATCAGGTAGAAAATTGTCGTCCAAACAGTGACTACATCCAATCAGATTCAGTAACTGTTTGGGTATTATGACAGCATTTAATGCCAGCTGTCAGAATACAATAGCCAGTGTGGAGGATTCCTCCATTAACATTGTTTAGCTTGCAAGGAATCTCTTTGATTTCTCTCATTCAGGCCATCGACTGAACAAGAGAAAGTTATATGTGTATGATTAGCGTTAGACGGTGGAATGGTTAAAATGGAATTCCAGCTTATATAAGCTTATATTTCATCTTCATATAATTAAAACAATGTAAAAGAAGATGAATTACACAGCAAGTACCCATATTTTATTTTTATCTGCGATAATAATCCAGCTCTGTCCATCAGCATGAGACTTTCTGAAGCAAAAAGTGTTACAATAATTAATATCCTTGGGTGAGACATATTACGTGTATGTCCAATAAGTTGTTTGAGCTCATAAAGCCTCAAAAAGAATAAAAAGGACACTGGTTTGATTGAGTCTCCCACCTTCTTAGATGCAGGAAGAATGTACACTCGCCGGCCACTTTATTAGGTACACCTTGCTAGTACCGGGTTGGACCCCCTTTTGCCTTCAGAACTGCCTTAATTCTTCATGGCATAGATTCTACAAAGTGTTGGAAACATTCCTCAGAGATTTTGGTCCATATTGACATGATAGCATCACGCAGTTGCTGCAAATTTTTCGGCTGGAGTACAGTGACCTCATTTCTTACGTTCTACATAATGTAAACTTTTCTATTTTATTTATCAAGCAGCTAGGGTTGCCTAAATCTATTGGTAAACGTAAAAAATATTCACATTTTGAATGTGATCATTTCATTCCAGGTCTCTTGAGAACCCACTGTGTCCAACTTTGCAAAATCATATTTGGTTTTTCCCTTTAGGCTAGGTTCACACTGGTGCGAATTCTATTGCGAATTTGAGCCGTTGCGATTGCTCAAATTTGCAAGTCATTTAAATAACATTGTTTTACATTAGTGGCGTTCACATCATCGCGTTGCGAATCTAAGCTGCGGGAAAAAAGGGTCCTGTGCGAGTTTAATCCTTGTGCGATGCAAATTCAGCTCTATAGACTGGCATTCCCTGAAAACGCGGCCACGAATCGCAGCAGATTCGCGGCAAAATCGCAGTAAAATCACGCGATTTTGTATTTGCAGCAGTGTGAACCTAGCCTTACAGACATGGAAACCCGAATCAGATCTCTGAACTCTAGGTGGATATCAGGTTCAGGGGTGATTGTCATAGTGACATTCAGAAGTATCTGAGTTCCTTTCCAAAACACAGTAATCCACAACCACCAATCAGTATCCATTAGGGTGACCACATTTCCAAACTACCATTCAGGGACACCCTCCCTTCCCAAAAATCAGCTTGTGCTGTAACGAATCACAGCACAGTGATTGGACACAAGAGGCGGGATTTATGATTTCTCCAATCACAAACAGGGGGCGGGGATTGTGCTCCTCCAGGCATTCCCGGCCAGGACAAGTACTGTCAGTGAGTAAAGCGGTGATGTGGCGGCCTTTTTTGGGGGCATCAGATTGGCCCGGGGGAAGGGGGGGGGGTGGCTGTGTCAGTTTCATTCTGGGACACTATATTGTCATGGCATGAATGTGCCTGGGACAGACCTGCAAAATGCAATCCGGGACACGTGGTCACCCTAGTATCCATCACATACTGAATATCTTAATTCAACTACATAAATTCTAATTGGTTGCTGTGTGATGTTGTACATAAGAATTAAGAACCCGTCCATGAATAAGACTGTATGAGAATAAGTATAAAAATGTAAAATGCAGCAATCAAACATGGAGGTGCTGGGACATGAAAAGAGACAGTTACAAGTGGCCTTCAAGGATGCTGGGATTACAAAGGACCCCATGGGGACCACTACAAGATAGCAGACCGCTACCGTGGCTGTCGGTAATGGCGGAGGCGTTCGCGTCCTCTCCCTAGCCATACATGGAGACGAGTGAGGGAAAGATGGCCCCGCCCGTCTCCAAGTCATTGCAGGGCGGAAGTGACGTCAAAACGTCACTTCCGCCCATAGCTCTTAAAGGGACATTTTATTATTATTATTTTTTTTTCAAATGACATAATTTTATTTTATTTTATTTATTGCATTTTAGTGTAAATATGAGATCCGAGATCTTTTGGACCCCCAGATCTCATATTTAAGAGGACCTGTCATGCTTTTTTCTATTACAAGGGATGTTTACATTCCTTGTAATAGGAATAAAAGTGACACAATTTTTTTTTTTAAAGAACAGTGAAAAAAAATAAAATAAAAGGAAAAATAAAATGTTTTAAACGCGCCCCATCCCGCCAAGCTCGCGCGCAGAAGCGAACACAAACGTTAGTAGCACCCGCATATGAAAACGGTGTTCAAACCACACATGTGAGGTATCGCCGTGATCGTTGGAGTGAGAGCAGTAATTCTAGCCCTAGACCTCCTCTGTAACTCAAAACATGCAACCTGTGGAATTATTTAAACATCGCCTATGGTGATTTTTAAGGGTATAATTTTGAGGCCATTCCACGAGCGGGCGCAATTTTGAAGCCTGACATGTTGGGTATCAATTTACTCTGCGTAACATTATTTTTCACAATATAAAAAAAAAAAATTGGGCTAACTTTACTGTTGTCTTATTTTTTAATTCAAAAGAGTGATTTTTTTCCAAAAAAAGTGCGCTTGTAAGACTGCTGCGCAAATACGGTGTGACAAAAAGTATTGCAATGACCGTCATTTTATTCTCTAGGGTGTTAGAAAAAAAATGTATAATGTTTGGGGTGTAGCGCACAGTCTCTCCCCACTCCCCTCTATTAAAGTTTTCCAACTCGCACTGTCTCTGGTCTAGGGGTATGATAGGGGAGGGAGAGGGGTGAGCTACGCCAGGCTTCCACCACAGTTGTATATGTGGTCTCAGCAATGTCTCTTGTTACCTTTGGGTCTGTGCTGCGCATCGGATCCTCCCTCCAAGAGTCTCCTTTAAACCTCGTCCGCCAGAAACTGAGCCACACACCGTCAAAGTCCAACACTCCTTTATTTAGAACATAACATGGACTCTCTTGGCTTCAAAACAGAAAGGAAGAGGTGTGTGTACGAATAGGCCCAGACACAAGTTCTATCATCCACTCTCCTCCCTGAGAGTGATCTATGGTCTCCGCACGAGAGGAATTCTCCTTCCGGACGGTCTCCGACAAGAGACTCACTCGTCACCGGCAGTCTGCTGCACCGGGTCTTCAGATGAGGAGCTCTTCCCGGTCCATTACGCCCACCTCGGATTCAGGCATTCATCCCCGGAGTGCCTTAGGATCCTTCCCTCGTGGAACTCAGTGTTGGGCACTGAGCTCCGGACCTCCATCCAAGTACCTCACCCCAGGACTAAAGGTGCCTGAGGTGGAACACGATCTCCGGTGGTCCTCTAGGCCTAGGCCGCCTAGAGGACGAACGCGAACCACCGTCCGCAAGCTGAAGGTGCCTGGGACGAAGACCCCGTGACCAAGATGGCCGGCCCCTTTATACCCTCTCCCAGCAAGCATGGCGGGTTCCCCGCCCCACCATACCGCTGCCGAGAGAGGCCAAAAAGGAGACTCAGCACACAGGGATATCCGTCCGTCAGCCCATGGTGACAGCGCCACCCAGTGGACCGCCGGAACACACCACCGGTGTCACCGAAAGATTCAAAATTTACCCCGGGAAAGTAAGTACCCGCTACACTCTCCCCTCTGTCATTTGACACTGGTCCCCAGTGTCTGGAGTAAATCATGCCCTCAACGGCTGACATAATCCAATCCAGAAACCCACTAACAATTTGAAAAAAACAAAAAATTTTAGGAAACTATCCTAACGGAGAAATTGTGTCTGAGGCCCTGTAACAAAAGAGGAGTGAAAGACAACATTAAACATGAACTCACATTTCAACATTATACTTTTCCCTCCCATCCTAACTAAAACCCACCCCAAGTTCCATAATCTTGACAGGATGCTCTCCTGCAGAGGGAAAAGAAAGAAAAACAAAACCAACACACAAAAACCCTGACACATGTATTCGTGTAAGAAGAAAAAAAACTTCTCCGAGAAGAAATTCCCTTCCTCCAAAGAGTGGGTGCATGAAAAGTGTTTAAAAAAAACGTTGCACAAGACTGCCACCTGGTGACAACCTCGCGGTACTGCACTCGTGGAGCTTCTTCTTCTTCTCTTTGGCCCTATCTAACCCCAGAGTCTGTGATCTCTTTGCAGGAAAAGGGAAAAGAAAAAACACAGGAATGGTTCCTCATTCCTTTGGGCTCACTCAACAACTGCCCCGAAAAGTTCAGCAACATGATAAGAGCGGAGTCTCTGTCTCCTATAAGTAAAAGCGGGGATGCGGCAAAATCAGTGGCTTCAAGTGTTGATCCACGGTCTCCAGATGATACTCCACATCTTCGCCTTCTTTGCGTCGGATCAGCACTTTATCTGCATGGATGTGTCTTCCTAACATCCAATCGGCCTTGCAATCTTTGAAACGCTGTGAAACACTAGGAGAGCACGCCAGGTACCTGCGGGCGTGCAAAACTTTTAGGTGGGTCCACACAAAGTCGTTGTACCAGCGCTCTCTGTACACCTCCACCTCGTAGAACAAGTCCTTCGATAAGTAGGGATATTCCCATCCGTACTCCTCTGCAACTTTTTGGCCAAATAGGTGCTGTGGTCTTGCCAAGGGAGGCATGGTAGCTCTGTCTCCCTCACCAGGCATAACTACCGAGTCTGGATGACGAGGCGCTTTGACCACCTCCAATCTAGGCATTGGTGCCCGCAGCAACAGTCTCTTTACCCCAGCATCAGATGCAGGTTGCGCCGGGGATGTAGGAACAAACTGAGGACAAGATTCTTCTCCAGGCGCTGTCGCCTCCACCCGGGGCGTACTTTCCCCTGTTGACATGGGTGAATCTTGAGATCTGCGGAATGAAGCAAGCGGTACCTTGTCCCAGCCTTTCTCGGCAAACAAATCATCAATGATGGCATCATCTCCCAGGTCCGAGAGCGATTCCAGGTCGGAGGTGTCACACTCCTCCACGGGGATGTAGCTCTTTGTAGAAACGGAGCCTCCACACTCCGCGGACTTACTAGGCCATGCCTTCCCGACACCTCCTCCCACACACCAAGTCCCTTCGCCTGGCTTACCTTGGCCTTTCCTTGAAGCGGGATGTCCGGAACCCTCGTCAACGGATCCATCCGGGCCTGGCGTAAGCGGGCGAGACGGTCCACCGCCACTGCTGGTCGGGGCTACCACGCTGGTTCTTTTCTTCGGTGGCGGACGCTGCGAGACAGTGGTGACCGAGTCAGCATCCTCGGATTTCTCCCGTAAAGTTTTAACGACCTCTTCCCTGGTCGCTGCAGTGTGCGCTGGGGCGACTCTCACAGCTGTGATTTCTCCTCTTTGAGTGGTAGTACCTGAAGCCCGGCCTGGGTAGATGGTTCTCGGCCTCTCTACTGCCGAATCCACCTCAAACGTGAACTCCCCACAGGCCTTACAACGTCCGAACGGCTTCAGCAGGCACACCAGTCCCGAACACCCGGGACAAATCATACCCAGGGCCTCAAAGTCCATACATGAGTATAGGACGAATCGACCCCTTGGCTTCAGTCGAATCCCCGTATCCGTTATTGGAGCAGCAGCAGTCAGTGTCGTGGTGGAAGGATGTACCGGAATCCACGAGGTGTGTCCAAACATGGTGACCTGTTGCTGATCCATCGCACACTGCAGAGTTTTCGCGCCAATGTCCCACGTGTAGTCCCTACACACGTATTGGACTCCTCCCCTTTTCTCCAGTTCGCGGGTTTTCTTCACTTTTCCTTGGTTGAGCCACGCCCACGAACTAAGCGGCGGGGGTTGTGTCTGTTGGCGCAGTGCAATTAGAAGCTCCCACGTGCACTACTTCACACGGCTGAGCTTCCCCCCGTTCACCGCTCTTCCTGCGCGGGCCTTTCCCTTCTTGGGGTCATGTCCACGGCTTCAAGCAGGGCTGCACTTTGGCCTATTCGTTTAACTCTTCCAGCAGACACGTTCCATACAGTAATGCACAACACAATCCCGGACCCGAGCCCCCACGTGTAGCGCACAGTCTCTCCCCACTCCCCTCTATTAAAGTTTTCCAACTCGCACTGTCTCTGGTCTAGGGGTATGATAGGGGAGGGAGAGGGGTGAGCTACGCCAGGCTTCCACCACAGTTGTATATGTGGTCTCAGCAATGTCTCTTGTTACCTTCGGGTCTGTGCTGCGCATCGGATCCTCCCTCCAAGAGTCTCCTTTAAACCTCGTCCGCCAGAAACTGAGCCACACACCGTCAAGGTCCAACACTCCTTTATTTAGAACATAACATGGACTCTCCTGGCTTCAAAACAGAAAAGAAGAGGTGTGTGTACGAATAGGCCCAGACACAAGTTCTATCATCCACTCTCCTCCCTGAGAGTGATCTATGGTCTCCGCACGAGAGGAATTCTCCTTCCTGACGGTCTCCGACAAGAGACTCACCCGTCACCGGCAGTCTGCTGCACCGGGTCTTCAGATGAGGAGCTCTTCCCGGTCCATTACGCCCACCTTGGATTCAGGCATCCATCCCCGGAGTGCCTTAGGATCCTTCCCTCGCGGAACTCAGTGTTGGGCACTGAGCTCCGGACCTCCATCCAAGTACCTCACCCCAGGACTAAAGGTGCCTGAGGTGGAACACGATCTCCGGTGGTCCTCTAGGCCTAGGCCGCCTAGAGGATGAACGCGAACCACCGTCCGCAAGCTGAAGGTGCCTGGGACGAAGACCCCGTGACCAAGATGGCCGGCCCCTTTATACCCTCTCCCAGCAAGCATGGCGGGTTCCCCGCCCCACCATACCGCTGCCGAGAGAGGCCAAAAAGAAGACTCAGCACACAGCGATATCCGTCCGTCAGCCCATGGTGACAGCGCCACCCAGTGGACCGCCGGAACACACCACCGGTGTCACCGAAAGATTCAAAATTTACCCCGGGAAAGTAAGTACCCGCTACAGGGGATTCTAAGTAATTTTCTAGCAAAAAAGCTTGTTTTTAACGTGTAAACACTGAGTCTGAAAAACAGGCTCGGTCCTTAAGTGGTTAAAATGTGGCTTATTTTGGCAAAGGACGCAATATGTCACTCAATACTTTGGATCCTTTTCCTCGCCAAATGTACAGTATGTTGCTGAAAACACAATACATGGTTTTATAGGCCAAAAGCATGGATCAAGTGTAACTAAGGCATTTTCTTTCTTATGTATGTGGGTGCAAAATTATCACTGCTCTGTCCTTTTTGTTGCAACATTACCCACCCCCACAGCATAACTTTCACTGGATTTGAATGAAGTCTTTGTTTTATTTTCTTGAGTTTTGAATATATCTAAATTTTACACTCACACTGTAGTGTAATCCATATAAAGCGTGCTTAAAAGGTGAGCTAGAGCTATTAATTCCTGTCCTAAATTATTGCCTTCAAGCTGCACTTTTTAAAAAGGAGTCACTGTTTAGAAGCCAATATTTTAATTAAATTCTTGCTGTTATACTGTTGATATCAAAGCTGAATTCACAATCACTGTTACACATGTGGGAGGATATCGTATTGGTGTTGCTTACTTAGCTGAAAAATTTATACTTTTTCATTTTATTTATTTAGAGGGTATATTTGGTAGGGTTAAATTTAGTTCATTTTCTAGCTTCTATTCATCCCAGTGCCATTTGAAAATGCCACCCAGTCTCAGCGGTTCCTGTGGGTTCAGGCGGGGGTGCAGGCTGGAACCGCTGGCTGTTTGCCGGCATCCTGTACAAAGCTCAATGGTTGAAACAATCAGTTCCTGGGTTTCGGATACACTTACAGAAAAGTAAACAGAATGTTTCCACATTCTGCTTTCTTTGGGAATAGTTTGACTAGTGATCTAGATTATATTTTTGCTCACTGTGCATCAAAAACGTAAGTGAACTATGGGGCTCGGTTCACACTGCCACGACCTAAAAGTCATGCGACTTATGATGAGACTTTGTCAGGAGACTTCCTGCGACTTGAGTACTACTTTGAGGCGCACGTCAGATAGAAGTCACCTTGAAGTAGTACAGGAAACTTTTCTAAAGTCTGAGCGACTTCAGTAGTTCTAATTAAGACAGCTCCCATTGACTAACATGGGATTTCAGATGTCATGTGACTTGGGGTCTCACAACAAAAGAGGACGATAGGCTGCCTTCCCACATGATGCAATGTCTGGAGACAACAAGGTTAACGCGTTACATATAGTTACATAGTCAGGTTGAAAAAAGACACAAGTCCATCTAGTTCAACTATAAAACATAAATAAATAAATAAATAAAAAATATCGTACAATCCCATATACCCAATTCTATACCCACAGTTTCTCCAGAGGAAGGCGGAAAACCCCAGCAGAGCATGCTCCAATTTGCTACAGCAGTGCAAAAATGTCCTTCCTGATCCCCCGAGAGGCAATCGGATTTTCCCTGGATCAACTTTACCTATAATGCCCTGTACACACGATCGGATTTCCGACGGAATAAAATCCGATGGAATTTTCCGTCGGAATTCTGATGAAGCTGACTTCCATCAGTCTTGCCTACACACTGTCAGACTAAATTCCGACCGTCCAAAACGCCGTGACGTAAAACACTACGATGAGCCGAGAAAAATTAAGTTCAATGCTTCCGAGCATGCGTCGACTTGATTCAGGGCATGCCTGGATTTTTCTCCGATGGAATTCCACACAGACGATCGGAATTTCCCATCGGAAAAATTTAAAGCATGTTCTATTTTTTTTAAATTCCGATCGTGTGTACAGGGCATAAATGTTAGTACCCAGTAGACTTGTGCACAACGGAAAAATTAGTTTAGTTTCGGTTCATTTCTTGTGCAAAACTGAAAAATTTGTTTCGTTTCGGTTCATTTCTTTTCGGTCCTGTTGATTCGTAATCGTTCGTAATTTTGCTAGACGGGATTATTCGTGTTCGGACTAATTCGTATTTTCGTAAGCGACATTTTTCGTTGAATCGGAATGATTCGTATTAATGTAAGCCTTATTTTTAGTTGATTTATAATTCGTACTTTCGGTAGAGTACGTTGTTTTTCGTTGATTCTGGACACAACTCCTACTTTCGTAACTTTTTTTGGGTTCGTTGATTCGTAATTTTCTGTGTCTCTCTCACAACGACGCTGCCTATTATGCCTAATGTGCTTCGAATGGATTTGTACTTTTCTAAATACATAGCGGTTATTTGTAACGATTCAAAAATCTCGTATTTTACTTTTGTTTTTTACATGCGGCTATAGCCTCCGCCCCTGTACACCATTTTGAGAGGGTTCAGCACAGTGAGGGAGAAGCAGAGAGCAGAGCAGAGTGTTATTGTGCTTCGAATGGATTCGTACATTCGTAACTTTTTTCATAACGAGTCTATTCCACATTTTCACAGCTCTTAAGCCTCGTACACACGACCGGTTTTCTCGGCAAGAAAACTGCTGGGAGAGCTTTTTGCCAAGAAAACCGTTCTTGTGTATGGTTTCTCGGCAGGAAAACTGCCGGGAATCTCGACGAGAAAAAGAGAGAACCTGCTCTCTATTTTTCTCGTCGGGATTCTCTGCAGAGTGTTTCCTGCTGAGAAACCCGGTCGTCTGTATGCTTACCTGTCCAGGGAAACCCGCGCATGCTCGATGAGAGTTCGACGCATGTGCGGTAGCATACAAGGGTAGTGTAGGGTGTAGCAAGATGGCAGCGACGGCATCGAATGTGACGAGCGGCGGCTCGTCGTAGTCGATGACGTCACCGCGTTTTTTCCATTCAAAAGAACGGCGGTTCTTTTGAATGGCACCTGTGTACACAGGGCTTGGCAAGACAAGCTTGCCAGGAATCCCGTCGAAAAAAACGACGTTTTTTTTCCCGACTGGATTCCCGCCCGTGTGAACGAGGCTTAACTGTGGAGAAACCTTTCCGTATTTGCAGATGAAATCTCTTTTCCTCTAGACGTGAAGAGAAGTTCACTATATGGACCCCTTATATATTTGTACATGTTGATCATATCCCCCCTTAATCTCCTCTTCTCAAGAGTGAATAAATTCAGTTCCTCTAATCTTTCCTCATAGCTGAGCTCCTCCATGCCTCTTATCAGTTTGGTTGCCCTTCTCTGCACTTTCACACGGAGATCGTGCTTTATCAAAACCACATGTGGTTCCATGAGTTACCTGCTGGCAGTGGCAGGGCGTGCACCCCACCGAGGCAGCATGCTATGAAAATGATGGTCTATTCAACCCACCTGTGAGCAGCGATTCTTTTTACTTTAAATGAGGTCTCACAAGTTGGATCCCAAGTCACGGCAACGTGAACCAAGCCTTAGCGATCAGAAACTTGTGAAAAAGTTGCCCTTTGAGCTAATTTGTGCCCTTTTCAACCCCTCTTAGTCTTAGCTTACACTAACAATTTAGACAACTCTTCTTTTAGCATGTGTGAGTCACAATGTAGTGTTGAAAGTTTAGTAAAACTTTCCCAAGGTAAAACACATATATTCATTTTGGCCCCTTTCACACTGGGGTGGGGGCGGCGTCGGCGGTAAAGCGTCGCTTTACCGCCAATTTTGCGACGCTATTCAGCTGCTAGTGGTGCGGTTTTACCCCCGCTAGCGGCTGAGAAAGGGTTAAAAACCTGCATCTGCAGAGGCGCTTTGCCGGCGGTATAGCCACAGTGCCCAATTGATTTCAATGGGCAGGAGCGGTGAAGGAGCGGTATACACACCGCTCCTTCACCGCTCCAAAGATGCTGCTAGCAGGACTTTTTTACCGTCCTGCTAGCGGTTACAAATAAATATCTGAAAAGTGTGGCGTGCATTTGTATTCAGCCCCCTTTACTTTGACTAGTGGAACCAATTGCCTTCACAGGTCACCTAATTAGTAAATAAAGTTCACCTGTGTGCAATTTAATCTCAGTATAAATACAGCTGTTCTGTGAAGCTCTCAGAGGTTTGTTAGAGAACCTTTGTGAACAAACAGCATCATGAAGGCCAAGGAACACACCAGGTCAGGGATAAAGTTGTGGAGAAGTTTTAAGCAGGGTTATGTTGTAAAAAAATATACCAAACTTTGAACATCTGAAAGAGCACTGTTCAATCCATCATCCGAGAATGGAAAGAGTATGGCACAACTGCAAACCTACTAAGACATGGCCGTCCACCTAAACTGACAGGCCAGGCAATGAGAGCATTAATCAGAGAAGCAACCAAGAGGTAACTATGGAGAAGCTGCAGAGATCCACAACTCAGGTGGGAGAATCTGTCCACAGGACAACTATTAGTTGTACACTCCAAAAATCTGGCCTTTATGGAAGAGTGGCAAGAAACTAACACTGCACATCACCCTGAGCACACCATCCCCACCGTGAAACATAATGGTGGCAGCATCATGTTGTGGGGATGCTTTTCTTCAGCAGGGATAGGGAAGCTGGTCAGAGTTGATGAGGAGATGGATGAAGCCAAATACAGGGAAATCTTATGCCGCATACACACGATCGGAAATTCCGACAAGAAAAGCTTTTGGTCGGAAAATCCGACCGTGTGTATGCTCCATCAGACTTTTGCTGTCGGAATTCCCGCCAACAAAAGATTGAGAGCAGGTTCTCTATTTTTCAGACGGAAAATCCGATCGTCTGTGGCAATTCCGACGTGCAAAATTCCTTTGCATGCTCGGAAACAATTCAACGCATGCTCGGAAGCATTGAACTTCATGTTCTCGGCTCGTCGTAGTGTTGTACGTCACTGCGTTCTTGATGGTCGAAAGTTCAGAGAACTTTTGTGTGACCGTGTGTATGCAAGCCAAGCTTGAGCGGAATTCCATCGGAAAAACTATCCAAGGTTTTTCCGACGGAAATTCTGATCGTGTGTATTCGGCATTAGAAGAAAACCTGTTAGTGTCTGCAAAATACTTGAGACTGGGGCAGAGGTTCACTTTCAAGCAGGACAATGATCCTAAACATACAGCCAGAGCTACAAGGGAATGGTTTAGATCAAAGCATATACATGCGTTAGAATGGCCCAGTCAAAGTCCAGACCTAAATCCAATTGAGAATCTGTGGTAAGACTTGAAAATTGCTGTTCACAAATGCTCTCCATCCAATCTGACAGAGCTTGAGCTATATTGCAAAGAAGAATGGGCAAAAATGTCACTCCTGTGTTCCCCTTTTTTCTGTTTGTTAGGTCTCCACTCTTCCCTGTTTGGCTCTTGTGAGCCCTGACTTGCCGCTCCATGCCAGGGGCAAGGTCTCTGCCAGCCTCAAATACAGATCTGGAGAATTAACCTTTTTTCCATGAGTGTAGCAAGTCTTTTATAATTGGGGAACAAATCTGTTTGTCCCTATACCACTCTATTTTTTAAGTGGTTACCAAGTATTCTCTTGGCCCTTCTGACGTGTGACACCATCCACCTGCAACAATGCTGTGCATCATTTATCTTTAAGGAACATATGATTTGTGAGTATCTAATTACATCAATGTAGCATATATGCCTGCCTTTCTGAAATCAATGGTTATATGGGAAAAATTCTTCTTTCCTACTTTTTTTGTTTACTCATATGTATATACCTTCCTCCATAGAAATGTATCAGCAAGCTCGCATCCAACCCCTGAAGAAGGAAGCACACATATGATAAGGCCCCTTTCACACGGGACAGGGCAGTAATGATCCGCCTCGTGAACCTCCGCTTGCTCAGCGGGGATCGCTCCATTGATCCCTGCTGAGCCGGCGGATGACTGGGCGGTCCCTGCACACTGTGCAGGGACCGCCCTGTCAGAGCGCCGCTCTCCCCTATGGGGGATCGGATGACGACAGACCCAAGAGTCTGTTGTCATCCGATCCGATCCGCAGACGGATGGAAAAATATGAAAATATAAACATTAAAAACCATCATGGAAACAAAGCATGATCTAAGAAAGAAGCTGCTCAATTGCTGCAGTACACAATGCGTTTGTAGACAAAAAGTCAATTACAGACTGTGATAGCAACAACAACCCTACATGTTTCGGAAAAGCATAAAAGGCATTCATTTCCTATTGGGCTCTTTCACACGGACGGTCCGTCCAGGTCCACCTGTCAGTTTTTTAGGCGGACCTGAACGGATGCTCCATGTACCCCTATGGAGTCACGAATGTCAGCGGTGACATGTCCGCTGACATCCGACCCGCTCCGATCCGCCAAAGTGTGACGGACGAAAACCCTATATCAATAAAATCCATATTTTTATACTTCCTTACTCCTTTATGTTATCCTATCACCGTTTCCTATCCACACTATTCCTTGGGGTATTTCCTTTTTCCAAATATATTTTTGGGATGTGGTAGGAACCTTCAGGATTAGTCTCAATTTCGTTTCTTCTCCAATATTTTTTTCACGACCAAAACTATTCTGCCCGTATCGGACTGGATATCGCTGTGCTCAGTTCTGAGGTCTGAAAGCAGAGCATATCAGCCTGACAGTCGTAGTGACATACTCTGCCAGAGAGGTCTTGCTAGATCTGGGAAACCAGGCAGGAGATATGCTCCAGGTGCCAGGTCTAAGGACCTCCATGGTAGCTCACAACATATAGAAAAATACCAAATGAACATCATTTATTACAGAGTTTACTTAAGATCTTGCATTGAAATGTCCCTTTAGTTAGATAAAAAAAACGAAAAAAAAAACAAAGAAGAGTGATTTACGAGAGCACAGGAACGCACTTTCATTTACAGATTAGCCATTACAAGTAATTTCCTTGTTTGTGATTTTCTGAGCCAGGGTTTGAATATTCCATGATACCTTGCAACTTACCAGTGAGCTAGCAGAATCAAATTTCCTGCACGTTGCCATAGCAATTCCTAATAGTTGTGATTTTGTCTGCAATTTTAAATGATTAGGAACTGAAATCTGTCTATTACAGAGACTGAGAATAATAATATGATAGTGAAAAGATAAAGAGATATGTTCTTTGAACTGGGACTACTATTTGCATTTAAACCTAAACTTTCACACAGTATAAAAAAACACCAATGTAAAGCAATACAGAAAAGTAACTCCCACTACAGTGCATCAAAAATGAACCTTAAAGTGGTTCTAAAGGCAGAAGTTTTTTTTTTTTTTTTTTATCGTAATGCATTCTATGCATTAAGATGAAAAAACCCTTCTGTGTGTCTCAGCCCCCCCGAATACTTACCAGAGCCCCATCTCAATCCAGAGATGTTGCACGAGAGCCACAAAGTCTGGGGACTCTCCCTCCTCATTGGCTGAGCCTCCTCATTGGCCATTGGCTCCCACTGCTGTCATGCAAAGTCAGTGAGCTAATGAGGAGAGAGAAAGGGGGTGGGGCCAAGCCGCGGCTCCGTGTCTGAATGGACACACAGAGAAGCGGCTCAGCTCGGGTGCCCCCATAGCAAGCTGCTTGCTGTGGGGGCACTCGGCAGAAGGGAGGGGCCCGAGAAGAGGAGGATCTGGACTGCTCTGTGCAAAACCACTGCACAGAGCAGGTAAGTATGACATGTTTGTTATTTTTAACCACTTACCGACCGCTCACGGTATATATACGTCGGCAGAATGGCTCGTACAGGCACAATCACGTACCTGTGGCCCTTTAACTGCCGACGTCGGGGTCGCGCGCGCGACCCCCCTGCCTTCCCCGTGAGTGGGACCGCGGGTCCCGCGGACTCGATCGCCGCGGGTATCCCCACGATCGTCTCACGGAGGCTCGGAGCGGGAGATGTGTGTGTAAACACAACATCTCCCCGCTCCTCTACTGACAATGTCAGCGATCTCCGCTCTGTGTAATCAGAGCGGAGATCGGTGACGTGTCAGTTGTAGCCACGCCCCCCCCTCAGTTAGTAACATGCCCCTAGGCACACTTAACCCCTTCAGCGCCCCCAGTGGTTAACCCCTTCACTACCAGTGTCATTTTCACAGTAACCAGTGTATTTTTATTGCACTGATCGCTGTGAAAATGACAATGGTCCCAAAAATGTGTCAAAAGTGTCCGATGTATCCGCCATAATGTCGCAGTCACGAAAAAAAATCGCTGATCGCCGCTGAACTTTTTTACTAGTAAAAAAATTTTTTTATAAAAATGCCTTAAAACTATACCCTATTTTGTAAACGCTATAATTTTTGCGCAAACCAATCAATAAACGCTGATTGCAATTTTTTTTACCAAAAATATGTAGAAGAATACGTATCGGCCTAAACTGAGGAAAAAAAATTTTTTATATATTTTTTGGGGATATTTATTATAGAAAAAAGTAAAAAATTTCATTTTTTTCTAAATTTTCGCTCTATTCTTGTTTATAGCGCAAAAAATAAAAACCACAGAGGTGATCAA
Source organism: Rana muscosa (assembly GCA_029206835.1). Taxonomy (NCBI): domain Eukaryota; kingdom Metazoa; phylum Chordata; class Amphibia; order Anura; family Ranidae; genus Rana; species Rana muscosa. Next base: position 175,964,400 of record CM055124.1, read on the forward strand.
ATACCACCAATTCTCTATTTGTGGGAAAAAAAAGGACGCCAATTTTGTTTGGGAGCCACGTCGCACAACCGCGCAATTGTCAGTTAAAGCGACGCAGTGCCGAATCGCAAATAGGGGCCTGGTCATAATGGCCCGTATTGGTCCGGGGCTTAAGTGGTTAAACAAAAAAACAAAAACAGGAATTTAATATCACTTTAAGCTTAAAGGGTTTGTCCGTCCAAAAGGGATATTTGCGTGCAAGGATGAGGTTCTGGTTTGGGTTTACCATGGGCTCAATTCAAACCCTGCCTGTTCACAGTTAGCAGACCCGCTGAATTAATCCAGATTTAGCCACCATAGTAACCAACTAACCATAATGCACTTTTTTGCTAAATAAACAAGAAAATACAGAACATTTTGAAAAAAAACAAAAAAAAAAAAACATTTTTCTTAGTTTCTGTTATAACATTTTGCAAATAAATAATCTTTATTCATAAATTTTGGCCAAAATGTATACTGCTACATTTCTGTGGTGAAAATAACCCAAATTAGTGCTTATTATTTAGTCTGTAGGAGAGTTATAGAGTCCACAAACGATAGTACAGTATATATATATATATACAGTGGGTACGGAAAGTATTCAGACCCCCTTAAATGTGTCACTCTTTGTTATATTGCAGCCATTTGCTAAAATCATTTAAGTTCATTTTTTTCCTCATTAATGTACACACAGCACCTCATATTGACAGAAAAACACAGAATTGTTGACATTCTCGCAGATTTATTAAAAAAGAAAAACTGAAATATCACACGGTCCTAAGTATTCAGACCCTTTGCTCAGTATTTAGTAGAAGCGCCCTTTTGATCTAATACAGCCGCGAGTCTTTTTGGGAAAGATGCAGCAAGTTTTTCACACCTGGATTTGGGGATCCTCTGCCATTCCTCCTTGCAGATCCTCTCCAGTTCTGTCAGGTTGGATGGTAAACGTTGGTGGACAGACATTTTTAGGTCTCTCCAGAGATGCTCAATTGGGTTTAAGTCAGGGCTCTGGCTGGGCCATTCAAGAACAGTCACTGAGTTGTTGTGAAGCCACTCCTTCGTTATTTTAGCTGTGTGCTTAGGGTCATTGTCTTGTTGGAAGGTAAACCTTCGGCCCAGTCTGAGGTCCTGAGCACTCTGGAGAAGGTTTTCGTCCAGGATATCCCTGTACTTGGCCGCATTCATCTTTCCCTCGATTGCAACCAGTCGTCCTGTCCCTGCAGCTAAAAAACACCCCCACAGCATGATGCTGCCACCACCATGCTTCACTGTTGGGACTGTATTGGACAGGTGATGAGCAGTGCCTGGTTTTCTCCACACATACCACTTAGAATTAAGGCCAAAAAGTTCTATCTTGGTCTCATCAGACCAGAGAATCTTATTTCTCACCATCTTGGAGTTCTTCAGGTGTTTTTTTAGCAAACTCCATGCAGGCTTTCATGTGTCTTGCACTGAGGAGAGGCTTCCGTCGGGCCACTCTGCCATAAAGCCCTGACTGGTGGAGGGCTGCAGTGATGGCTGAATTTCTACAACTTTCTCCCATCTCCCGACTGCATCTCTGGAGCTCAGCCACAGTGATTTTTGCAGATTTATTAAAAAATAAAAACTGAAATATCACGTGGTCCTAAGTATTCAGACCCTTTGCTGTGACACTCATATATTTAACTCAGGTGCTGTCCATTTCTTCTGATCATCCTTGAGATGGTTCTACACCTTCATTTGAGTCCAGCTGTGTTTGAGTATACTGATTGGACTTGATTAGGAAAGCCACACACCTGTCTATATAAGACCTTACAGCTCACAGTGCATGTCAGAGCAAATGAGAATCATGAGGTCAAAGGAACTGCCTGAAGAGCTCAGAGACAGAATTGTGGCAAGGCACAGATCTGGCCAAAATTACAAAAAAAATTCTGCTGCACTTAAGGTTCCTAAGAGCACAGTGGCCTCCATAATCCTTAAATGGAAGACGTTTGGGACGACCAGAACCCTTCCTAGAGCTGACCATCCGGCCAAACTGAGCTAACGGGGGAGAAGAGCCTTGGTGAGAGAGGTACAGAAGAACCCAAAGATCACTGTGGCTGAGCTCCAGAGATGCAGTCGGGAGATGGGAGAAAGTTGTAGAAATTCAGCCATCACTGCAGCCCTCCACCAGTCAGGGCTTTATGGCAGAATGGCCCGACGGAAGCCTCTTCTCAGTGCAAGACACATGAAAAGCCTGCATGGAGTTTGCTAAAAAAACACCTGAAGGACTCCAAGATGGTGAGAAATAAGATTCTCTGGTCTAACGAGACCAAGATAGAACTTTTTGGCCTTAATTCTAAGTGGTATGTGTGGAGAAAACCAGGCACTGCTCATCACCTGTCCAATACAGTCCCAACAGTGAAGCATGGTGGTGACAGCATCATGCTGTGGGGGTGTTTTTCAGCTGCAGGGACAGGACGACTGGTTGCAGTCGAGGGAAAGATGAATGCGGCCAAGTACAGGGATATCCTGGACGAAAACCTTCTCCAGAGTGCTCAGGACCTCAGACTGGGCCGAAGGTTTACCTTCCAACAATACAATGACCCTAAGCACACAGCTAAAATAATGAAGGAGTGGCTTCACAACAATTCAGTGACTGTTCTTGAATGGCCCAGCCAGAGCCCTGACTTAAACCCAATTGAGCATCTCTGGGGAGACCTAAAAATGGCTGTCCACCAACGTTTACCATCCAACCTGACAGAACTGGAGAGAATCTGCAAGGAGGAATGGCAGAGGATCCCCAAATCCAGGTGTGAAAAACTTGCTGCATCTTTCCCAAAAAGACTCATGGCTGTATTAGATCAAAAGGGTGCAAATACTAAATACTGAGCAAAGGGTCTGAATACTTGGAACCATGTGATATTTCAGTTTTTCTTTTTTAATAAATCTGCAAGAATGTCAACAATTCTGTGTTTTTCTGTCAATATGAGGTGCTGTGTGTACATTAATGAGGAAAAAAATGAACTTAAATGATTTTAGCAAATGGCTGCAATATAACAAATAGTGACACATTTAAGGGGGTCTGAATACTTTCCGTACCCACTGTATATATAAAATGTAATTTCTTGAGGCCAGAAATGCCAGGACATTACAAATATCCCCAAATTACCCTTTTTTGGAAAGCAGACAGTCAAAGGTACTTAGTAAGAGGCATGGCAAGTTTTTTGAAATAATTTGTTTGTCACAATTTTTTGGAAATTTAAGAAATTAAAGAAAATGTTTGTTTTTTTCACAATTTTTTACATACTGTCACCAGTGTAGTACAGTATCATCATATAACTGGCGTGGCAGTGATCAGGGACACTGACTGGTGACAGTATGTAAAAAAAATGTAATAATGTATGTATTTATTACATACAGTGACCAGAGCAATACAGTGTAACCATAGTTACACTGTACTACTTTGAGGAGGTGATCAGGATTTTTTTTTTTTTTAACACACTATGGTTTTTTAGAACTGTGAATTATACAGTTATAAGCAACCATTTTTTCTGAATGAAAACTATTAATTCAGTGTTTACTATTGTGATTAGCTGTGATTGGCCACAGCTAATCACATGGTACAAATGGGCTGTGATTGGCCCTGTCTGTACCATGTGATCACCATGACCAATCACAGAGCTCATCATAATAGTGCACAATGAAAGGCATGAATCAAATTCTTTCATTGTGTACAATTGTCGTGTGATCTGCTGTGATTGGCCACAGTGATCACATGGTGCCGGCAGCAGCCTGGTACAGTGATCTGGTTGCGGCTGTGTCTGGTGGACACAGCCAATGACAGATCGTGCTTGAGTACGGTCCATGGGGCGTGCATGAGGCACAATCCTGGGAGGACATCATATGACGTCTTGGCGCAAACGGGGGCCACAAAAATGTGAGGATGTGAACCTAGGCTTAGAGACAGCCCTCTCTTTACTCTCTTTTACAAGGTGATATTTCCTTTAGCAATCACCTCTGTAAGGCAAGGCTTATCTTGCAAAAAAAACTTTTTTCAATTTGACATAGACACAGGGCAGTGTTGAGGCCTAAGGCTTCCTTCTTGCCTGAGGTAGTACCCAGTTTACAAAAATAACAAAAATAAATAAATATTTTAAAAAATGTAAACCTGTAAAAAATTAAAAAACGAATACATCAGCCTGCAGAACCTCTGCCTCTCACTTAGGTCTGCCTAAAAGGATTGCCAAGATATATTGACAACTATGGCAAAAGTACCACTACACACTACAACTATGGCAAAAGTACCATGTGACAGGAGTCACTTTGGGTCAGGGGTTTGTGTGGCTCAGCTTGCCCTGAAGAGTTCTGGAGGTTCCTTGTTCAGTTTCCCCGACGCCTCTTATTAGGGATGAGCCGAACACCCCCCAGTTCGGTTTCCAGCAGAAGATGCGAACAGGCAATAAATTTGTTCGAACATCCGAACACCGGTAAAGTCTATGGGACTCGAACGTGAAAAATCTAAAGTGCTAATTTTAAAGGCTTATATGCAAGTTATTGTCATAAAATGTGTTTGGGGACCCGGGTCCTGCCCCAGGGGACATGTATCAATGCAAAAAAACTGAAGTTTTTTGGGGAGCAGTGATTTTAATAATGCTTAAAGTGAAACAATAAAAGTGAAATATTCCTTAAAATTTTGTACCTAGGGGGTGTGTATAGTATGCCTGTAAAGAAGTGCTTGTTTCCCGTGCTTAGAACTGTCCCTGCACAAAGTGTAATTTCTGAAGGAAACAAAGTCATTTAAAAGCACTCGCGGCTGAATGAATTGTTTGCTCCTGGCAATACAGAGAACAGTCATTGAAAGTCATTGATATAAAAAAAAAATGTGTGGGGGTCCCCCCAAATTCAATTACCAGGCCCTTCAGGTCTGGTATGGATATTAAGGGGAACCCTGTGTCAAATAAAAAAAAATGACGTGGGGTTCCCCTCAAATATTCATAGCAGACCCTTCAGGTCTGGTATGGATTTTAAGGGGAACTCCACGCCAAATGTAAAAAAAAATGCTGTGGAGTTCCCCCCAAAAATCCATACCAGACCCTTTATCCGAGCACGCAATCAGGCAGGCCACATGAATAGAGGGGGGGACGAGAGAGCGCCCCCCTCCTGAACCGTACCAGGCCACATGCCCTCAACATGGGAGGATGCTTTGGGGGTCTGTGACCCCTCAAAGCACCATGTCCCCATGTTGATGGGGACAAGGGCCTCATTCCCACAACACTTGCCCAGGGGTTGTGGGGGTCTGCGGGCAAGGGGACGCCCAGATTCCACCCCCCTATGTGAATTGGTAACGGGGTACATTGTACCCCTACCATTTCACAAAAGAAAGTGTAAAAAAAATAAAAAACACACAGACACCGTTGTGAAAAGTCCTTTATTAAAAATGAAAAAAGCCATTCCAGCGTTTTAATGCAGTCTCCATGTTGAGGGCATGTGGCCTGGTACGGTTCAGGAGGGGGGGGCGCTGTCTCGTCCCCCCTCTTTTCCGGCGGCCTGCCAGGTTGCGTGCTCGGATAAGGGTCTGGTATGGATTTTGGGGGGACCCCACGCCATTTTTTTTTATTCTGGAGCGGGGTTCCCCTTAAAATCCATACCAGACCTGAAGGGCCTGTTAATGGAATTTTGGGGGACCCCCACACATTTATTTATTTATTTATTTTATTTTTTATCAATGACTTTTCTTTGTGTTGCCGGGACCGACAATTCATTATAGCCACGAGTAGTTTCAAATGACTTTTTTTTCCTTCAGAAATGACATTTTGTGCAGAGACTGTTATAAACACGGGAAACATGCGCTACTTTAAAGGCATACCTTAGACACCCCCCAGGTACGAAATTTAAAGGAATATTTCACTTTTATTGTTTCACTTTAAGCATTATTAAAATCACTGCTCCCGAAAAAAAGTTTTTTTAAAACTTTTTTTTGCATTGATACATGTCCCCTGGGGCAGGACCCAGGTCCCCAAACACTTTTTATGACAATAACTTGCATATTAACCTTTAAAATGAGCACTTTAGATTTCTCCCATAAACTTTTAAAGGGTGTTCCACAGCTTTTCGAATTTACCGCGAACACCCCAAATTGTTCGCTGTTCGCCGAACGGACGAACAGCCAATGTTCGAGTCGAACATGAGTTTGACTCGAACATAAAGCTCATCCCTACCTCTTATGTGTAGATCAAACACAAACGTTTCTGCGCTGCTACTAAATACAAAAAAAGCGGCTGCAAAACCTGTGAACAAAAAGGTGCATAGAACAAAAAAAAATAAAAAATTGCAGCGCTAAGTGGGTGTGTGTCAACAAATGAATGAAAAAAACCCTGATATACAAGGAAAAACTAAATGATTCCCTGTGTGAATAACAATGCAGTTACTGAAACAACAAAATAAAAATAAATTAAAAAAAGATGAAAAAGTCCTTGATGGGTGATCCTCAAAAACACATTCAAATTATTATGAAAATAAAATCCAATAGTGTTCCACAACGATCCGAAATAAATTTGTGATGATTGAACAGCATCAAACACTTCTGAATCAATAGTGAAAGGAAAGGGACCACCACCAATATAAAGGAGGCTTACCAGACTTAGTGGACCCTACTGGACATATGTCCAGAGGGTCAACATAGGCTTTGGATGTATGTTCCTGAAGGGTCAATCATCTGATGCAAATTTCTTGCGAAACGCGTCAGCTTTTCCACTGTTGCCACTGATTTCTATGAAGCGCTTTTTAACCATTTGAATGTAAGTGTAACTACCTACATTAAACAATACTGTTTTTAGCAGTATTACGCTATGTGCCTTCTTTTTTCCTTTCACACTTTGATATCGATCTGGTTTAACACCATTGAGCCATCACCTTTCAAGTTTGCATCAACCTCTTCATTGTGAGCTGCTGCGAGAGACACTCCCTGGGTAAATCATCAGCTGTTGACCCTTCAGGAACATACATCCAAAGCCTATGTTGACCCTCTGGACATATGTCCAGTAGGGTCCACTAAGTCTGGTAAGCCTCCTTTATATTGGTGGTGGTCCCTTTCCTTTCACTATTGATTCAGAAGTGTTTGATGCTGTTCAATCATCACAAATTTATTTATTTTAATTTATTTTTTATTTTTATTTTGTTGTTTCAGTAACTGCATTGTTATTCACACAGGGAATCATTTAGTTTTTCCTTGTATATCAGGGTTTTTTTCATTCATTTGTTGACACACACCCACTTAGCGCTGCAATTTTTTTTTGTTTATGTGTAGATCACCCTGTGTCTCTAATAGGGGCACATGGTGAATGAGAACCCCAGTCTGATCTGTGCTAGTCAGATTCAATGCTGTATACATTTTATATATTGTGTGTCATGCTGTTGGACTATTTGCTGTGATGGTTTGGGGTGGGACTGTATTCTATTGTCTATTGTGGCTGGATGCATCAACTATTATGGGATGTGGAAGTGTCTTGCTGGGAGGAAAAAGAGAGGGGGGATTCCTCCAACCCCCCTGCTGATTTGACTGTGTACTGAGAAGTTGGAACACACCTGACCTGTATAACAATTGTCATTGGACATTTTAACCCGCCCTGTTTCCCAAGGGTGGGGGGAGTGTTTTTGAAGAGAGATATCTGTGAACATGGGCTTGAATAAACTGATTCCTGCGTGAACCTCATACAGAGCGTTGTCTCGTATTTGAGGGAGAATTATTCTTATGGGTCTTGTTCGCCTGCCTGGAGTGTCGGTAGCTGCCTTGTGTTCGGGAATGGAATATCCTAAATGGCTTTAACCCCTTTCATACTTGGGGTGCCGTTACAAACCACTACACACTACATACAACTATGGCAAAAGTACCACTACACACATACCATCAGTGAGATCTGTACTCCAGCAGACGCAGCTCCCTCCCCAGCATCCACATCTCAAGTGAGATCTGTACTACAGGACACTGTTTACTCCTCAGTGTCCACATCCTCACTGTTAAAGCGGAATTCCACCCATAAAAATATTTTTTCATTACAGTGCAGCAAATAATATATCAAATGACATTTGGAGATTTTTTTATTTATTTTTTACTTACCTTTTAATCCCATTTGCTATGTGGTCCCTTCAAATCTTCCCCTTCCTCACCGTGGCTCCTGACGTAATTTCCCTCGGCGCCTCTGCTCGCTACTGCTCCTGGGAGATGAGTGTCATGATTTCCCAGGAGTCAGTGGGCATTGCCGAGGGCTAGAATCGGGTTACTTCAAAACCGGAAGGGACGCGAGAAAAGGTGGATTTCTGCGCCATTTTTAAAATGGGAGGAAATCTTCCGTCTGTTAGTGTTTTGATTATCTTCGTTGTCATCACAACGGGGCAAGCACTTCCGACGATGACACCCGTTGGGATGGCAATGTGAGATGTTTACTGCTCAGCGATACTGTCATACTGTGTGTACGCGAGAACGCTGCACCGTATCCTGGAACATTCTGCTTGTGGGGTTCACATGCCCACAAGCCATATGAGAATGGTCAGGAAACAATAATATACGTTTATTTTATATATTAAACCGGACACCGGGGGACGACGTTTTCAAAAGACGTGAGTGTCAATGTTCTCCCTTAGCAAATGTTTAAAAAAAATAATTTAAGATGTCGTTGGAACTCTAATTACACTCCAGTAGTACACACATTGCATTCTCCAGTATTTACATCACCAGTAAAATCTGCACCTTAACATCCGCAGATCGCTCCCATGTATCTGTAACAAAATAAGATCTGCAGTGTGATGTTCACAGTCCACTGCCTGATATCATAGCTAACAATGTTTTTTTCTTTTTTGGCCAGCTCCTGTATGACTGTGATTTTAATGGCTCAGGGGTTATTTAGAGATGCCTCTCTATTACACACTGTGCCCCATCCCTCTCCTACCTGAAGACTTTCCTTTTTGACTAGAGTAGGGGGTTTTATTTTTATCAGTGTACCCGCGGGGGGAGATTTTCTATCACTAATGTGGACTGGTGCCACCTTGGACAGGAAATGAGGGAAATAAATACAGCATTTTTTTTAATTTATTTTTTTAGCAAAGTGGAGAAGGATTAGAATCTGCCAGGTTTTTGTTTTGCTGTCACTGACCTTCCTTGGAGATTTTGCTTCACTTCCTGTCTAGTTACTGCTGCCAACCTGATAGATGATTTAACCCTCTCTACTCCTAATCCAAAATATAAAGTATAAGTTGTATACTTACCAGTGCAGTGGGTGGCGAGTGAACTCCTCACTATTCCAGAGGTCTTCAAACTGTGGCCTGTGAGCCGCATGTGGCCCTTTGCCTGCCTTTTATCTGGCCCTTGGGGCACAATTCCTTTCACTGACGCCAGAGAAAATTCACTATTACTCCAGAAGACGTCATCTATGATGAAACGCATAGGGCGGAGCTGTGTGCTGATGTCATCGCGTCCCTACTAATCTCGAAAGTGCAGGTTTGGATGTTGCCGGCGAGATTACTGTAAAGTGTTTGGCGTTTTTATCTATACAGCTGTGTAAGTGCAATTTTAATTCTTAATAAAAACACATTGGAAAACTTTACACTAATGGAGCATTTTTCTTTCACACTCCCGTCTATGATGTTTGGGGAGGTTGATCTGGAGGAAGACCATTGGTCCTGGTATCCACAGGAGTGTGCTCTTATTAGCGCTTAAGTGATTTTGCTGAGGGTTATTTTCAAAGCTCAATAGACCTCTCTAGAGATAGAGGGTCAACAACATCTGGTAAACGCTCTTGATACTAGAGGTGAAGGTTTTGCACAAGAAGGCTTCATGTTTTCATGTTACTGCTGGAGATGTATGTCTATTAATGAACTTTTAAAGAAGAATTTCGACTTATTTATGTGGACTTTAAAACACTATATATTTTTAGTTTTTTACTTTCTGATATTTTGTCACTGTGATTTGCTGTCCGCGTAGCGCAGCTCTGATGTACGGTATGTATATTTATTTCACTATTACTCCCATTGACACCAATGATATATTTTTTTTTTACTCCCACTAACCACAGAGCCTATGGCATTGTTTACGCTCACCGATTCCAGGACATTTTTTACTCCCACTGGCCACAGTCCTGCCCCTCTAAAGTTTGAAGGGCAGTAAACTGGCCCTTTGTTTTGAAAGTTTGGAGACCCCCTGCTCTATTTAAAGGCTTCACATGACTCTGTTATCCAACATTTCTGGTTGTGTCGGATAGCGTGTTCCCCGTTGGGCAGTGTGGTTCTCCTGGCAGCTGCTAATTCTTTACACAACACAATAGTGACAATTTTTCAGGCAAGAGATGGCGTTAAAGGAGGGGAGATTTTAAGTGGTACTGGGGACATTCGGGGCAGCAATATTTGCCACAAAAAACATGCCACTATCTAGCTCAGCCTTTCTCAACCAGGTTCTGCGGAACTCCAGGGTTCCTTCAGAGATTGCTATGGGTTCTTTGTGCAATGAGCAATTTCTGCCTCTCAGATAAGTAACCACTGGCTCCAATTATCTTTTTAGCTATCTGTAAGGGTGAGATTCTTCCCAATGACCACAGATATGAGGATCTTCATTTTTTCCAGTGACCATGATGTGAGCTGTAGTCTATAGATAGAGTAGACAAAGGTAATCATAGTAAATAATAGTAATAGTACAACTATAATATACAGTAAATAATAGTAATAGAAAAGAGGTTGAGAAAGGCTGATCTAGCAAATTAAAGAGGAAGTAAACCCTGATGGGTTTTACTTCCTCTTTTGTTCCCTGAAATGTAAAAGCATAATGGGCTAGTATGCATATGCACATGCTGTAAAAACTAAAAGAGGTGGTTACCGTATCTCTGGCTCCAACAAGACTACATGTATTTTACACTTCCTGGTGTTTACTGGAATTTGCGGTGTCAACTGATACAGTATATGGATTCAGGACCAGCTGGACCCATCTTGCTGACTGATTATACAAGCCTATTTTGACTCGGGTGGTATACACCTCCCCAAGTCAACACCATCTGGTAAGCCTTCTCCTACATCAGTGGTGGTGTTTCTATCCTTTCACAGACTGGGTCATATCCATGTGAGATTCTTCACTTCAACCTTGAAGTTTTTTCTACACTTTTCTACAGTCATTTATGTTTGGTCACAATAGAGGACTGCTTCATTTTGATTTATTTTTAACAAGTTATTTTCACTGACCATACTCAGTCACTTGGTGTCATTGAAATTAAGGCTTTATGTATATGTATGTAAATAGAGTGGTTGGGGGTTGTGGCACTGCCTATACCTGAAGAGTGACCTACAGGACTCTAAATAGGCTAAATGAATATTACAGGCCAGTGGAACTGGTCATAAACCAGTAGCTGAAGCCAATGAGGTGAACAGTGTGTATAAACTATATCAGTGTATCCAAAAACACTAGTAAACCATAAATGACATGAGTATATAAATCTGTGTTATACACAAAATATATAAATATGTGCCATGTGCTATAAAAGTATAAATGTATCCAACAAGCCCTACAGTGGCCATGCAAATAAATTAGTAAGGAAAAGAAAAAGATAAATATATAAAAATATTATGAAAAAATGTGTACTTTGTCCACAACCAAAGTTATAACAAAATATATATATATCCAGTGATGAAGTAATGTCCAAAAAATATATAGTTTCCAAAATATATCCAGTTCTAGGTATTCACATTCATTAGGTGTGAGAAAAAAGTCTGTACATAAATCCACAGTGATTGGTGCTGTATTACAGCAGAGGTGTTGAAGTGACTTTAGGTATTCCCCCACATGGGTCCCCACTCACCAGCTCCTGTCACGCCTACAGGGGTAGTCAGCGTATAGGATCAGATCCAGTTGGTATCTGGCGATTGGTCCCACCACAGCAGACTCCAGACATTCTCTCAGTAACCAAAGGCTTATAGAGGCAAAATCAGGTCTCCAGTATCCTCAAACAAAGAAAAGGTTGGCTCCCATGGTGTAGTACCAAAAGACTTGTTTATTAAAAATCAACGGTTAAAAATAAAAGTACAAAACACCAGCTCCTGGACTAGCCAGTAAGATGTCATGCATAAGATGTAATGGCGCGGTTCAAAACCAACCTGGAGATCGCAGCGTGCGCTCCAGCCGATGCTTTCCGGTAGTGACGTAATGTGCGTGGCTCCGCCTTACGCGTTTTGTTATAGACGTCGTCTGAGGCGGTCCATGTATATGTATGTTTACAAAATTTGACATGTGTTGTCAACTGATTTATTCACAAAAATAAGCGCTACACTTTTTTTATATTTATGCATCGCATTCTAGCCCATTATGTGCCACTTACCTGCAAACGAAGCCCGCAATGTCCCCGCTGGTGGCCCCATCCATCTTCACCCCTCTTCCTTCCGAGGCCGTGGACTCCAGCTCTGTGACTGTCCGGAGTCGCGTGACATCACTCCCGCACATGCATGCGGGAGCTGCCAGTCATAGCAAGGGCCCTTTAAAAACGGCACGACTGTGCCCTTTCTTCAGTGCGCATGCACTGATGACATCAGCGCAAGCGTATATAGTAAATATCTCCTAAACCGTGCAGGTTTAGGAGATATTTCCCATACCTACAGGTAAGCCTTATTATAGGCTTACCTGTAGGTAAAAGTGGTGTAACTAGAGCCACTTTAAAGCAAAGTTCATGTTAAAAAGTTCATGTTGCAAGCTGACTTACATTTCCAAACAATCACTAGAAGACACACCATATGAGAAAAGGTGGAGAACTGATACAAATAGACTGAATTTTATGATGTGTTATGTGGGACGCGTAGCAGGAAGTTTATGGAAAATAACATTAAAAGCAAATGCCACTGCACCACCCTGCATGCTTGTTACACAGAGGGGAAAGCGACTAACAAACGCTGTCAATACGTTTTCCACTCTAGTGCTGCCAGTTTCTGATCAACAGTTGGTAGTGGCAAGTCAAAAGCTGGCAACATACAATACCGTTTTTGCTTTAGTGGAATTGCCTAACTGTGTAGGAATTTAGGATGGTTTTACAGAAAATGCAGCTTCCCCCTCTCCAGTACTCAACATGGTCCTATCATTGAAACTCATACCTAACACCCATAATTAACCACTTCATCCCCAGAAGGATTTACCCCTTTCTGACCGGGCCATTTTTTGCGATACGGCAGTGCTTTATTTTTAAACTGACAATTGCACGCTCTACCCAAAATAAATTAAAAAATTTCCTTTTTTCCCCACAAATAGAGCTTTCTTTTGGTGGTATTTGATCACCTCTGCGGTTTTTATTATTTCCGCTATAAACAACAATATTTTTTACTTTCTGCTATAAAGCATACCCAATAAAAAAAAAAAATGTTTTTTAATATCTTCAAAAATTTAGGTTAACCACTTCAATACCATGCACTTATACAGCTTCCTGCCCAAGCCAATTTTGAGCTTTCAGCGCTGTCGCAATTTGAATGACAATTGCGCGGTCATGCTACACTGTACCCAAACAAATTTTTTATCATTTTGTTCCCACAAATAGAGCTTTCTTTCGGTGGAATTTGATCGCCTCTGCGATTTTTATTTTTTGCACAACAAATAAAAAAAGAGCGAAAATTTTGAAAAAAACTACGTCTTTCTTTGTTTCTGTTAATTTTTTTTGTAAATAAGTACCTTTTCTAGTTCAATGACGGGCACTGATAAGGCGGCACTGAAGGGCACTGATAAGGCGACACTGATGGGCACCGATGAGGTTGCACCAATGAGGTGACACTGATGGGCACTGATGATGGGCACTGATAGGCGGCACTGATGGGCACTGATATGTGGCACTGGTATGCGGCACTGATTGGCACTCATAGGCGGCACTGATTTGCACTCATAGGCGGCACTGATTGGCACTCGTAGGCGGCACTGATGGGCACTTATAGGCGGCACTGATAGGTGGCACGGACGGGCACTGATAGGTGGGCACTTATGGGCACAGATGGGCACGGATGGGCACTGATAGGTGGCGCTGATGGACACTAGTAGGTGGCACTGATGGACACTGATGCCCAGCAATGCCAGCCACCACACATTGTGGTTGTGCCATCATAGTGCCAGTCAGTGCCCATTTGTGGGCACTGATTGGCATATTTTTTTATTTTTTTTTACTACATGTGGATGGCCATGGGGGCCATCCACATGCTTGGGGCTTCCCTGTGGTCCTGGGGGGCTTCCCTGGTGGTCCAGTGTGGGTATCCGAGGGGGGACTGCGCTGATAAACAATCAGTGCGAACCCCCCCTGTCAGGAGAGCCGCCGATCGGCTCTCATCTACTCGCGTCTGTCAGACGAGAGTGAGGAAGAGCCAATCAACGGCTCTTCCTGTTTACATCGTGATCAGCCGTGATTGGACACGGCTGATCACGTGGTAAAAAGCCTCCGCCGGAGGCTTTTTACCGAGATCAGTGTAGCGGTGGGTAAGACTGACCCACCGCTCCACCGATCGCCGCGATGCGCGCCCCCCCGGGCGCGCGGCGGCTGTTATCCTGCAGGACGTCATATGACGTCCAGTGTGGATAACTGGAACCACTTCCCGGACGTCAATATGCTATTGACTGGGCGGGAAGTGGTTAATATGTATTCTGCTTCATATTTTTGGTTAAAAAAAATCAATAAGCGTATATTGATTGGTTTGCGCAAAAGTTATAGCGTCTACAAAATAGGGGAAAGATTTATGGCATTTTTATTTTTTATTTTTATACTAGTAATGGCGGTGATCAGTGATTTTTAGCGGGACTGCGACATTGCAGCGGACAGATTGAATACCCAGCTGACATTTGTGACACTTTTTTTTGGAACCAGTGACATTATTACAGTGATCAGTGCTAAAAATATGCACTGACATTGTACTAATGACACTGGCAGAAAAGGGGTTAACATCAGAGGCGATCAAAGGGTAAATGTGTTCCCTCAGTGTGTTTCCAACTGCGGGGGCTGCCTGGGACAACACACAGATCGTCTTCTGGTAACCGGACCCGCTGATTGGTTCCCCCGCTAGCCAATTGACGCATGCACCCGCCGCCCATAGAACCCCGTGCAAGAACCGATGTACATCTACAACGATTCGCGCAGCCGAGCCAACCTTCAGCAGTATAACTGCGACGGCTGGTCCGCAAGAGGTTAATAGGGAATTATTTGGCCAGCATTATCAAATAAAATATACTTTATTTCATTTAAAGATACATCTTTCTTGCCATGTATAAAAACACTCCTCTGAAATTACATCACATAGCTTAAAGCTAAAGCTAAGATGGCGTAGCTTCTGACTTCCAGGGACCATGGGTGTTTGCCATGATTAGAAATTTACACAGAAGCTTTCATTTTTCAGACAGAGCTTATCAATGTGATAACAGAATCGCCATAAAACTGGAATGCATGGAATGAGCTGTTTTCCCTGTGCCAAGTACACATATAATTACAAACTATATGTAGCACACCCCACTTAGGAGCCGCTGGTGAATAGGGATCCCCCACCCTGCACAGCCGGACACACCAAATCTTCACAGGCTCCCAGAGTCAGAGAACAGTCCAGTGCTTGTTTTGTATTTTTAGTGAGAGGATAAAACTTGGATAAGAAATAGGGATATTATGGGATGCCCACTTGACTTTCAAGAACTCTTCAGGGACAACTTCTCCTATATACAGTCTATATACACACTCCTCAGCTTTCCCTAGAACACTTGCTTTCAGAATCCTAACTGGCACACTGATAATTGATCTGGCAAAAATGCAACAGCCAGATCTTGTAGCAAAAGCCCTTTACAGGCAGGGATCCCGGGCCTGTTGGGTTGTGTAGAAATACAGTGTCCAGCATACATCCCTGTGGCTACTGATCCCAGTATCACTTCTTCAGGCACTGCCAGCCTGCCTGGCTGCAGCTACCCATTTCACTAGCCCACCTGGCTACTTCTCCACAGTCTTCTCTGGCTGCACACTCACCAGCCACCCAGCTCCCTGGAGATCTCCTGGACATACTGACTCTCTCCCGCTATCCTCACACCTGCTCCTGTGCATCCAGGACAAGATTCCTCTGTGTGTTATAGAGGATCCCTCAAGGACCCGAGCCCCAGGCCTGAGGTCACACCCCGCCCCAGACTAGAGGGCACCCTCAAGGGCCACTTACAGCCTCCTCAGCACGCCATCTCCAAACTCCATCAGCTTCCACCCAACCTCCCCTGCTGGACTGACTCAGAGTATTTAAGAGGTGCCCTCCCCCTGCCAGCACATTTAGCCAGGGATTGGCTAGGGCCCTCATCAATACTATAGGCAGCTCCTGCTAACCTCCCTCACATTCTTTTGGAAGCTTCTCCAAGGTTCCAGCAAGTAGGGGGAGGTATCAAAGGTGCTGCCTGATAAGCCATCCAGCCTCCCTGAGTCACTCATCTTGACTCAGATTTAATCCAGCCTAGCTCTCAGCCAAGCAAAATTTACCTACACTAACAGAAAAAAAACTATATACACTAGCACCTACACTAGAGGGTGCTACATATATATAATTACAAGGCATTGAAACATCAAAGTGGTGGCACTACAGTCAGCAATTCATGATTGATTTAGGTTCAAGCAATCACAGACAAGTGAGAAATCATTGCACAAAGCATGTATTGATTGATCAAAAATACAATCTATAAGTTTCAGGTTTGAGCAATCTATTAAAGCGGGGAAAAAAAAACTTCTCCCTGCAAATTAATGTCAATATGCTAGTATGCATAGCATACTAGCATATTATGAAAAACTTACCTAAAAATGAAGCCCTCCAGTGATGCCATGTCACTGCTTATAGGGCTTTCATCTTCATCTGGTCTTCCTTCCAGATTCGCGGGCATCAGCTGTTTGACTGGCCAGGCCGCGATGACATAATTTCCATGCATGCATGTGGGAGTCGTGGCCATGGCACAGCTCTGTATATGGACAGCCCACCATCCTTTAAGAGTGCAGTGCGCATGGGCATTGCATGGGCATTGCTGGTGATGCTAAAGTAAATATCTCCTAAACCGTGCACATTTAGGGGATATTTACTGTACCTACATGTTGGCCTTATTATAATTATAAGTAAAAAAATACTGTGCTAGATAAAAATAAATGTAAAAAACAAGCAGCAGCTCAAAAGTGAGATACACACATATACAAAGTAAATACAGAGCAGCGCTAAAAGTAAAATATAAAAAATATTGTGATGAGCAAATAGTCCATAAAATCTTGAAATCATTCTAAACACCATAAATTGTGCAATATATATTCAGTCTATAAAACACAATTGTGTATAATCTTTAAAATATGACTTTCAACACCACCACGGACTTGTGCACCTCCACCACATAAAGTGCGCGCTTACCGGAAGGCAAACTATATGAGCTTGCGGCTATTAACACAGCCAGGGCCTGAGAAATCCCCACAGGAGCCGCTTGAATTACTGAATTACTAATTTTTAAGCAGAGTGTGGTTTGGCATCCATTGGATCAGTTACCAAGAGCTACCTGAGCAGATGTCCTTGCAATGGGATTCATCCTTATTGTTTGGCAGAGCATTTTCTGACCGTCCTGAGTAAGGGGGGTCACTGGCATTCTGGTGTTTCAGTGGGGACAGAGCAGCTCAAAAAGTCATGGCAGAACAGAGAACCCATCATATCAAGCGGCTCCTGTGGGGAATTCCAAGAACTGGACAAACCTACTTGTGTTTACTTGGTAACGCTTGTTTCCTCACAGTTTTATAACTTTTCCAAGAAAAAAGAAAGGTAAAGGGAAGCTGTAGGTCTAAACCATCTGGCAAGAAAGCTGCGTATAACTTGATAGTCTCCCTGGTTACCTGCTGTGTGTTTTTACCTCGCCATATCAAGCGTCTTTGAGCTGCCGTTTCAGAACCTCCTGGATATATCGCTTGCCTTCCGGTAAGTCCGCACTTTATGTGGTGGAGGTGCACAAGTCCGTGGTGGTGTTGAAAGTCATATTTTCAAGATTATACTATGGACTGAATATATATTGCACAATTTTTGGTGTTTAGAATCATTTCAAGATGTTATAAGACATGTGCAATTCGTTTCGTTTCTAATTATTTTTTCACGAATTTAGAGAAATTCGTTAATTCCGAAATTTTTCAATTTCCGAATTTTCAGATTTTCGAAATTTCGAATTTCCCCATTTTCAAAATTTCGAATTTTCGAATTTTTGAAATTCCGAATTTCCGAATTTTGGAAATTCAGAATTCCGGATTTTCGAATTTTCGAATTTCAGAATTTCCGAAATTCGGAAATTCGGAATTTCGAAAATTCGAAAATCGGAAATTTTGAAAATTCGAAAATTGGAAATTTCGAAAATGGGAAATTTGGAAAGTTGAATTTCCGAATTCCGAATTTTTAGAATTTCCAAATTTCCGAAAATCGGAAATTCTTTTTTTTCTTTTTTCGGAAATTCGAAAAAAAAAAATTTTTCGTTTTCGTTTTATTCGTGTAGCGGGTGTTAAATTTAGTGGGGTGTATCTGGGCAGTAGATGGCCCAGATACATTGATTTTAGGGATTTATGGACATTTTGGAGTGTGGGAGGTATGAATGGTGTCATGTTCCCTGCGGTCCCTGGGTGGCGCTGTCACCTGGGACCAGGGTTGAACTACCATTCTAGAGCCGTGCCCTTTTTGTCCTCTTTCGGCAGTAGTACGGCGGGGCGGGGAACCCGCTGTGCCTGCTGGGAGAGGATATAAAGGGGGCGGACATCTTGCGCACAAGGTCCATTCCCCAGGCACCTTTAGCCTGGGGGCTGCTGCGGTTCGTCTGTGCCCAGGCGCCCTTGGCCTGGGCGCGTGGAGTCGAGTTCCATCCCAGGCACCTTCAGCCTTGGGTGAGGTACTACATCAGGAGGCCTCGGGCCCAGTACCTTCGACTGGGTCCCGCGAGGGCGAAGCATTCCTAAGGTTTCCCCGTTATTGGGTGCCTGAATCCTGGGCGTAAGGGACCGGAGACGTGACCTCCCCATAGAGCCAGCGCAGCATTTGCTGGTGTCGGTGGAGGCCTCTGGTGACCGTCCGGATGGATGTCTTCCTCTGACAGGGGTCGTTTGTTCTAAAGGAGGTACTTTATGTTCTCATGGTCCGTGGCAGGGACCCATCTTTCTCAGGTCAGTGGCAGGCCTCATCCAAGGCCTGTGGCAGGGGCCTCAACATTTACCCAAGTCAGTGGCAGTGAGCAAACTCACGGTCAGTGGCAGCGACTGTGCACCAGGCCTGTTTGCACTAAACGGAACAGGAGAAACTTTATTCATTAGTTGTGCCTGGACCTACTCTTCCCTACACCTTGTCTGTTCTTTTAAAAGTCAACCAGTTTCAAGTCAATAAAACTGTGTTGGACTTTTCTTGGTGTGGAACTCGTGTTACTAAGTGTCCCTGTCAGTGATGGTGACAATCATCCTCCATAGGAGAAGCTGAGGTTCCGGAAATTAAATGGTCACATATCTACTCGAAAAGATAACAAAATCAATGTGCATTAGGAATAAAAAAAAGTGTGGATTGAAAAACAAATCAATGCACTGTAATAAATCAGTTCTTACTGCATGTGCAATCAAAGTGCAGCAAAGGTAAATCTCCATTTGTGCTCCACTGTGACAATCCACTCCACCATGACACACCGGAAGGATTACCAGAAAGATTTAAGCCCCCCAAATCATGAGAAGTCAAAATGTGCCTAATAGATGATTTGCAACAGAGCCACAGCAGGTAAAAGGGTCACCCGATCCTCTTTACAATCTCCCTCCAAGGTTCGTACATACAGTGCCTTGCAAAAGTATTCACCCCCCTTGACTTTTTACCTATTTTGTTACATTACAGACTTTAGTTCAATGTTTTTTTTTTAATCTGAATTATATGTGATGGATCAGAACACAATACAGGGGGTCCCCGAGTTACGAACGACTCCTACTTACGAACGGGGTCCTGCACTCCATCCTTAGCCATCCGTGCACATAAACACTTAAAAAAAAAACTAATTACATGCCTACCTGTTCCTCTCCATACCCTGCTGTGTCCTGTGCCTGTATTGCAGCTGCAGCCCGGTCCGGCCTAGTGAAGCCTGCAGATCCCTGGTCTTTCCTGCGCTGCTGCCCCTTGGAGGTGCACTGCGGCCGGCCTGGCCTGGACTCGGATGTGTGGACACTGCTGCTCTCACCTGCCTCACCAGCCATCCATCACCCTGCTGTGATCTGGTGAGCTGCCCAGCGGAGACTGCCTGTGTGGGCTGGTTGAGGTGTCCTGGAGCCCAGCATCTTTACATCCTTCTGCCTGTCTTGCAGCACTCTGGGCCTTCCCTGCCTGGTACTCCCAGCCAGCCACCCTCACTAGACTGCAGCTGTTTTCCACGCCCCACATACAGTACAGGACTGCATCAGAAGCACCCTGAAAGCTGGTGAGATTACATACTGTACTGTTCTGTGCCCACTACTACAGTATGCCCTGTACAGTATTGTACCACACACGATTGAATGAGAGCTCCGCATAGGCAGATGATATGAGCTCATGCTGGAACACAGGGATAGAATGTACAGTACATTCTATCCCTGTGTCCGAGCATGAGCTCATGTCATCTGCCTATGTGGAGCACTTAAAAAAGGTACTGTCCCGACTTGCAAACAAATTTGACTTAAGAACAAACCTACAGTCCCTATCTTGTTCGTAACCCGGGGACCCCCTGTAGTCTAAGTTGGTGAAGTAAAATTAGAAAAATATATACATAAAACTATTTTTCAGAAATAAAAAAAATGATAATTGGCATGTGCGTATGTATTCACCCCCTTTGTTATGAAGCCCATAAAAAGCTCTGGTGCAACCAATTACCTCCAGAAGTCACATAATTAGTGAAATTATGTCCACCTGTGTGCAATCCAAGTGTCACATGTTTTGCCATTACATATACACACCTTTTTGAAAGGCACCAGAGGCTGCAACACCTAAGCAAGAGGCACCACTAACCAAACACTGCCATGAAGACCAAGGAACTCTCCAAACAAGTAAGGGACAATGTTGCTGAGAAGTACAAGTCAGGGTTAGGTTATAAAAAAATATCCAAATCTTTGATGATACCACTCTGTGTGTGATTTGAGGCTAGGATGGAGGTTCACCTTCCAGCAGGACAATGACCCCAAACAAACTGCTAAAGCAACACTTGAGTGGTTTAAGGGTAAACATGTAAATGTGTAGGAATGACCTAGTCAAATCCCAGACCTCAATCCAATAAAAAATCTGTGGTCAGACTTAAAGATTGCTGTTCACAAGTGCAAACCATCCAACTTGAAGGAGCTGGAGCAGTTTTGCAAGGAGAAATGGGCAAAAATCCCAGTGGTAAGATGTGATAAGCTCATTAGAGACTTATCCAAAGTGACTTGGAGCTGTGATAGCCGCAAAAGGTGACTACAAAGTTTTAACTTTAGGGGGCTGAATAGTTATGCACATTGACTTTTTCTGTTATTCTGTCCTATTTGTTGTTTGCTTCACAATAAAAAAAATAAAAAAACATCTTCAAAGTTGTGGGCATGTTAAATGATGCAAATCCTCAAACAATCCATGTTAATTCCAGGTTGTGAGGCAACAAAACACGAAAAATGCCAAGGTGGGTGAATAATTTTGCAAGGCACTGTACATATAGAGAGAGAAAGAAGAGCCCCATGCTCCAATTCGTATAAAATCTGAAGACTAATTTTATATAAAAAGAATAAGGACACTTATATCAAAGTAGATACTATTGGCACCAAACAAACTACATATCCCAGGATGCAACTTGAGAACTCATGCATGTGTGGTGATGTCATGACTTCCAGGGTCCGCCCTTAGATCAGTGATCAATCCTGTCCTAGAGACGATAGCGTGTCAATCTTCTCAGATGGAAAAGACTCCCTGCAGGCTTAACAGATAACTGTTTGTTTCATCATTACCTCCATGGCAGGGTCTGGTTCATTAGTAATCTGGTGATATTCTTAGTGATGCAGGGTTCTCTTTGAGACTATCATAGAGGCAGCAGCCCAGGACTGGAACACAGTCCATTTTACACTGAACCTTCACTGCTTATCAGCCCCTTAGAAAGAAGATTTAGAATGACCATGCATGGTTTAAATCTTGGCCGGTTTAGCAGGAACTGGCCAAGATTCGATCCATTAATGGGCAGGCTGAATGTACCAAGTTGGTTGATCAATCAGCTTGGGTACAACCAGCCTGCCGGGTTCTCTTTCGAATATCGCTAGTGGCTGCTATCACTGCTTGCGATAATCACTGTCTTCTCCTGGCGAGAACAGCTTCCCCCGTCCGCCCCCCCTGGGAGAAGACAGTTGATGATTTCCTTCAACCTAGGTTCACACTGAGCTGCAGGAATGAAGCCATGCGAGTCCAGCTGAACTCGCACAATTTCACTCTCGCCGCGATTTCAGAGACATCTGTGCAGGTTTCTGCACAGATGTCACATGTAAATCGAAGCCCAAAATCGCAAAAAGTAGTGCAGAAACTACTTTTTGAAATCGGCGCAGTGCCGCAGATGCGGCGTTGCACTGATTAGGCAGGTGCAAATGCCGCCGATTTGGCCGGCCTTACCCTGCTCTAAATACAAAAGTACCAATACTCCACTATTGGTCCAACGCTATCAAACATACTGTACACACCAGCTACTTCCAGGTAATGATAGGGAATCCAAAGTTTTAAAGTTGTTCTCAGAACAGGAGGTGAACGTAAATTTTACAATGGGGATGTCTGTTCTGATGAGGGATTTCACTGTGCCTTACTGTGCCCATGCCTCACTGTGTCCATGCCTCACTTTGCCTCACTTTGCCTCACTGTGTCCATGCCTCACTGTGCCTCACTGTGTCCATGTGCATGCCTCACTGTGCCCATGCCTCACTGTGCCTGACTGTGTCCATGCCTGACTGTGTCCATGCCTCACTGTGTCCATGCCTCACTGTGTCCATGCCTCACTGTGCCCATGCCTCACTGTGCCCATGCCTCACTGTGCCCAATCTCCCTACTTGATCTCTGGCGCTGTGTGCCTAGACTGACGTTTAACATGGGAGTCTATAGAAGGGGTGCCCGGCTTTGAAAAATCGGTGCTCCCCGTCCTTAGGTCCCCCGGACAACAAACTTTGCACATTAGTAGAGGAAGAGTGGGGCTACATGTGTGCCAAGTTTGGGGTTCAGGGGACCTACGGCTGGCCGGGATCAGGCGCACAAAGTTGAAGATGGACACAGACTCGAGTATAAGCCGAGGAGGGCATTTTCAGCACAAAAAAATGTGCTGAAAAACTCGGCTTATACTCGAGTATATACAGTACTCTTTTCAAAAAAGAAAAAAAAGTTCTGGATTTCGAT
Source organism: Rana muscosa (assembly GCA_029206835.1). Taxonomy (NCBI): domain Eukaryota; kingdom Metazoa; phylum Chordata; class Amphibia; order Anura; family Ranidae; genus Rana; species Rana muscosa. The sequence continues at coordinate 175,987,758 of CM055124.1, forward strand.
AGATATGTAGATAATTTACATTTAACAGAACTTTTATATGTGTATAGTTTTGCACATGCATTTTTACATCCTAAAACGTTAAAAAGGCTACAGTATGATGCACCATACTACAGGTCCTCTTTAAGCTTCAGGGGGATGGGGTGACATTTTTAGGGTTACAAATATTTTGCACAATGCATCATATAATTTGAAGCTAACCCTAGATGCTGCTGTTGCTTTTTTTGTTTTCAAAATAAGCGAGCATCAATTTATTCTCAAAATCGGAAAAATAATGAGCGTGGTGATGCCTAATATGTAACCACATGAATGAAATAAAATATATTGCATTACACAGAGAAAGAATTCATAGAGTAAAGAAGGAGTTTTAATTTCTTTTAGTCACTGTAGATTACATGCAAGACTGACTCCATCTTTGAAGCATGAATAAAAACACCTCATGATATCTAGTCTGCTGCATGTAGCGGTTCAGTTGCCGTCACAGACTTGCCTGCGGCATGATTGATAGGTTCATCTTTTAAGAAATAAATATTTTTTTCTGAGAAGTAATAGGTTATAAATTTGTTCTGCAAAGCTTGAAAGAGAGAAGTAGAAGCAATGGAGTATTTCGGCTGCAGCATTTAGTAACACTAGTTGGACCATGAAATGTCGAGCAGATGGGGCATCTGAAGATATGATACATATACAGCTCTAAGACAGCACTGGTGTAATCACACTGCAAACACAGGGACATTATCCACAAATACATGCCTTTCAGCTCTGTCCCATTTTTATATTGGAATTTGTTTCTCTTAAAGGATAAGCCCAACCAAAACTGGTAGGATACACCCACTTATACACTATATTACCAAAAGTATTGTCTTTACACGCAAATGAACTTTAATGGCATCCCAGTCTTAAGCCTCGTACACACGGTCGGACTTCCATCTGACTTTTCCGTGGTTTTTTGTCCGAACGGAGTTGGTCGGGAACACCCATAGCATACACACGCTCTGACTTTTCTGCAAACTTTCCCAAAACTTCTTCCAACATCACATGGTTTTTCTGCTCTTTTCTGCTCTTTACCGCCACCCTTTGGTCAACTTCTGCTATTGTTGGTTGATTGTAACATTATTTGTTTTGTCCATTGGACAAAAGTCCGATGGTTTTTTGTACACACGGTCGGACTTTGCTCCATCAGACTTTTGTTGGGCAAAAGTTTGTCTGTTTGCAGACCCAACATTTGTCCGATGAAAACAAAAAAAAACTAAAAAAAGTTTGTCCGATGGAGCGTACACACGGTCGGATTGTTGGTCTAACTTGCTCAAAATGAAGTTTGTTGGCCAAAAGTCCAACCGTGTGTACGGGGCTTTAGTCCGTAGGGATCGATATTGAGTTGGCCCACCCTTTGCCACTATAACAGCTTCAACTCTTCTGGGAAGGCTATCCACAAGGTTTAGGAGTGTGTCTATGGGAACGTTTCACCATTCTTCCGGAAGCGCATTTGTGAGGTCAGGCACTGATGTTGGACGAGAAGGCCTGGCTCGCAGTCTCCACTCTAATTCATCCCAAAGGTGTTCTATTGGGTTGAGGTCAGGACTCTGTGCAGGCCAGTCAAGTTCCTCCACCCCAAACTCGCTCATCCATGTCTTTATAGACCTTGCTTTGTGCACTGATCCAAATCATTTGGGGGGAGGGGGGGTTATGGTGTGGGGTTGTTTTTCAGGGGTTAGGCTTGGCCCCTTAGTTCCACTGAAGAGAACTCTTAAGGCGTCAGCATACCAAGACATTTTGGACAATTTCATTCTCCCAACTTTGTGGGGACAGTTTGGGGATGGTCCCTTCCTGTTCCAACATGACTGTAGATACAATATAGTGTATCTCTTTGAGGTGACCCACCAAGTGTCTCGTCGTACCTTTAGCTGTAGGCATTTGGGAACCAATAAAGTCCTACTCTTCCAAATTATTTGTAATATAAAAACTGTAATCCACAACAAGAATGAGGTGACTGATAATAGCCATGGAAAGTGGGGGTAGCTAGATAGTTATCAGCTTCGATGAGCGATATGAAACCCCTTGTATTTGGTAACAGACAAAATTTACAAACCTTTTACTTTTTTGCTATCCCTCTTCTGGCAAAGTCTGGAAATGTGTGGTTACATTCAACAAGGGAATTGCAGTGGAAAGCGGTGCTGGGGACTCTGAGTGGAGGCAGAAGGATCTTTATATTTCAGGAATCATGCATGTGCACCCTGCTAATTTCTGCGTCTGGAATAACTGTTATTGTTTTTATTTTTATTTTTTTTTATGGTTGAACTAGATGGACTTGTGTCTTTTTTCAACCTGACTATAACTATGTAATAGGCATGTGTGAAGAGCGGACCCAACTATCCAAGGCTGTTCACACAGCGAGAGATTACCTTGGGTTAGGGGTAGATAATCATCGCAGGGTGCAGTTTGCCTACATCCATTCACGATCACTGCAGGTAATTGCTGGTAAACAGCTGAGAACACTAATTGATAGCTGCAGCTGTTCTTTGCACACACCTGTTATTCCAGATACAGGAATCCACAGATTTTAGCTGTTGGAATTTGGAGGATGTGCTAAACGCCCTTGTGAATGATACTAAAGGATCACCTGCTCTGTGTAATGGTATTGCACAGAGCAGCCCAGATCCTCCTCGTCGGCGCTCCTGGCTCCTCCCTCCTGCTGAGTGCCCCCACAGCAAGCAGCTTGCTATGGGGGCACCCGAACTGAGCCGCTGGGCTGTGTGTCCATTCAGACATGGAGTCACAGTTCGGGCCCGAACCTTCTCTCTCCTCATTGGCTGACTGACTTTGATTGACAGCAATGGAAGCCAATGGCGCCGTGCTGCTGTCTCAGCTAATGAGTCCCAAGAATCTCCTGCAACATCGCTGGATTGAGATGGGCTCAGATAAGTATTAGGGGGGCTGAGGAGGGCTGCGGTACACAGGTTTTTAAGTGATTGTAAAGGCTCGTTTTTTTTCCTATAAAAATAACAAACATGTTATACTTACCTGCTCTGTTGCAGTGGATTTGCACAGAGCAGCTTGGATCCTCCTCTTCTCGGGTTCCTCTTCGCTGCTCCTGACCCCTCCCTCCTGTTCAGTGCCCCCACAGCAAGCAGCTTGCTATAAGGGCACCCGAGCCAAGTCACAGCTCCCTGTATCTATTCAGACACGTAGCCCAGCCCCACCCCGGCCCCTCTTCCTGATTGGCTAGCTGACTTTTATTGACCTGGGGGCCTGCTGAGCCACTGAGAGCGCTCACGGAGGCCGCGGCCTAGTGGAGCCTGCCGGACACCGCTGTTTCCTGAAGTGGCTGCAAACAGGAACGAACAAGGCTTCTGGACTGCAGCACTCCAAAAAATATAAAAGCCTTTATTTTAAAATAAGGAATCCAAAATACATGCTGTACATCATGGCACACAGGTCAAAAAAATTCAGCTGAAGTGGCTGCCCGGCGGTGGTGCGCCGCACCGGCAGGGCTGAAAATCGCGGACGCGGATCCTGCGGCCCTGACACTCATCCTCTTCCCTGCAGGGACCTGGTGAGCTGCTTGTGGGAACTAGCTGTGTGGGCCACTGGAGGTGCCCCGGGGCCTGGTGACTCTGCCACTTTCTGCCTATGTCCCCGAGCTCTAGACATATCCTGCCTCCACTCTTTGTATGCCACCCTTGCTGAACTGTCACTGCCTGGATGATTGCTGTGTGCTGAGGGGCTGGGTGTGCTTGCTGGTTATCTGCCTGGACTGTGATCTCCCGGGACCATTACCCACTACCCATCTGAACCACCCCCTGCTGCATACTAGAAATTGATCTTGGCGCGTGCTGCTTCCCTATTGGGGCCCCCCTTTAGAGGCCCACCAGATGTCCCCCACTTCCAAAAAGGGGGAAAAATCCTCCGGGGCCGCTGTGATTGGCTCGTCCCCCCGGCAGCCACAACCCTCTCCGCTACAGCCGGACCCCATCCTGCTTGGTCAGCTCCGGGCCTTACTGGCTGACTTGGAAATGGGTCCTGGAGAGGTTCCGGCGGCGGAGTCAGCCCCGCCATCGCAGGACAGTACAGCCACGATCCTTGCTGCGATCGAGCAGAGTAGGGCCTCACTGCTTGTGCGCATCGATCATCTTGCTGAGGAGTGCAATCTTATCAGAAATTACCTCGACAAAATAAGGGGGAGAATGACTGAAACGAAGACCAGGATATCCGCTACTGAAGATCTTACTGCCACCCATGCCTCTTCCATTGCTGAGCTGCAGTGCACGGTCCGGTCCCTTGTCGCAAAATCTGATGACGCCTAGAACCGCCTCAGACGCAACAATGTCCGAGTCCTGGGGCTGCCTGAGAGGGAGGAGGGGGATTGCCCGGCTGAATTCGCGGAGGAGTTCTTTAAAAATCTCCTGAGCCTCACAGATGTTTCTCCTACCTATGTGGTCGAAAGGGCTCATCGGGTGCCCACCGGCCGCGCCATCCCGGGGAACCTCCCCAGACCCTTCTTGGTACGCTTCCTTAATTATCGAGACAGAGACAAGATTCTCTCTGAAGCCAGCAAACATCCCACTCTCAAATACGGCAACGCCTCTGTTTTTCTTTTCCCGGACTTTTCGGCTGATCTGCAGCGGAAAAGGAAAGCCTTCAACGATGTCCGTAGGCGACTCAGGGATAAGAACATAAAATACGGCATGCTCTACCCCAGCCGCCTGCGAGTCCAACACGATTGAACAATCCGATTCTTTGACAACCCAGTGGATGCTGATGACTGGCTGGCCACCTTGCATTGAAGACCCATTCCCTAATCTAATGCACGGTTTTTAAACCCCTCTGTCTGGTATATCCCACTAAGACGTCCTATAAGTCCACAATACCTGATACACGGATCTTCCATATTCTTGTTTAATTCATCCTACGAACTTTCGACAAATACCGGAGTAATCACGAATGCACTTTTACACGTGACTTGCACTTAACCCTCTAGGTTTGGTGTTTTGTAAGAAGAGATAGGCCTGGTGTTCTCCATTCTCTTGGGAGGTACCCCAATAGCTGGAGGAACTACAACCCCCCCTCCGGATTGCTCAGCCTTCTCGCTGTGTTGAGATACACGTCCCCCCCACCCTTTGCCAACTGTTCTGTCAAGCCACTGAGTTTGTTGCCACTGGTTTTTGGGATCATTATCCACCATCCCTCTGCTGCTCCCTTTTCTTACAAGACGGAAGAGACATCGCCCGTCAGCAGAGTGGGTGGACTGGCACCAGTAGTGTAGTGCCGCCAGTTGAGGGGTTCACTTGCACCCTTTAGTTTTTCTGGGTAAAAACTATTCCCAGACCTTCCCCCCGGTTTGGAGGAAGGCTGGGATATAGTAGGATAGGCACTCGTGCCTGGGAAGTTTGATTAAGGAGTTAGTTATTCCTAGATCTTATGTTGTTTTTTTTAATTTTTATGTTCTGTTTTGTGTTATGCTTAAGTACTGTCAGTATTTTCTGCACTGTGACCGGGATCTTGCTGCTCATGGGGTGCACCGGTACATTCCCTTTAGCGTAGATCCTCAATTATTTCTCCCTACCGCCCAATGGCTAGTCAATTAGCTGACTCCTTCACCATCCTCTCCTGGAATGTCAGAGGTCTTAACTCAAAATTTAAGCGGGCCCTTTTATTCCAATACTTAAAATCTCACTCCCCTAGCTTATTCTCCTCCAGGAGACTCACCTCATGGGCAGTAAGATTTTGACTCTTAAAAAACCTTGGATACAGCGAGCGATACATGCCACGTATTCCACATACGCCAGGGGTGTGTCGGTCCTTATCCACAAGAATTTCCCCTGTGTCATTGAGGAGATCCGTACTGATCCCCAGGGGAAATTTGTGATAGTGGTGTTTACGTTATGGTCTATACGATATATTGTTATCAATCTGTACATCCCTCCCCCGTTTTCATCCGCATTACTATATGGGGTTCTAGAAAAGATTGCACCTTTCTGCCCGGGGAAGGTTCTGGTTATGGGAGACTTCAATGCCATTTTGTCACCTGACCTAGATAGACCTACCCAGCCTAAGAAACAGTGTATGGACCTCTCTGCCTGGGCTCAGGCGGTGGGACTGGTGGAGATCTGGAGGTGGAAGCACCCTACCACAAGGGCTTATTCATGTTTTTCGGCATCCTATAAGACTGCGTCACGGATAGATCTGGCCTTCTCCAACCCTGCACTGTTAGCGGACGTGTTGGGGACGTCCTATCTGCCTAGCGGCCTGTTTGATCACAGTCCCTTGGTGGTGGTGCTTCGCTCCCCGGCTTCACGGAGCGCTGCACTCTGGAGGTTGGGCACACAATGGGTCTCTCATCCTGACATTACCGACAAACTGCCGCCCCTGCTGTCTGAGTTCTGGGAAAATAATAAGGAATCCTCTTCTCCCGACATTGTCTGGGATGCCTTTAAAGCTTTCACGAGGGGACAGTATATCTCTTCTATTGCCAGCATTAAAAAACAGCAATCGGCTGCAACTCTGGCGCTGCAGAAGACTGTTGATGACCACACCGCTATGTATGGTGATGACCCCACCCCTGTTCACTTTGATCTGCTGATGGCGGCTCAGAGGGAACTACAGTTACACCTGGCTGAGGTCACGCGACTTGATTCAACGCGACTTGATTCATATAGGGGTAGGCAGAGGGCCTTTGAACATGGTGATCGAAATGGCCGCCTGGCCATGATGGCACAACATGACCAACCCTGCGGACCAACCTTGTGTCTACCCTGCGGACCCCGGGGGGCGGGATGGTGTCCTCCCCTTCTGATATCCTACAGACGTTCAACTCCTTTTATGGCACTTTGTATTCTTCCGGTCTGTCCTCGGATTTTCAGCCGGAGTCGCTGAACGGCCTGTTGGATCCGTTGGCGCTTGGCTGGCTCTCTGACCACGAAAGGGAGACTTTGGTCCAACCATTTACGGCCTTGGAGGTCATAAAGGCTATCCGGTCCTCCCCCCCCCCCCCCCGGCAAGGCGCCGGGGCCGGATGGGCTCCCGATAGACTTTTATAAGGCTTATATGGAACTTTTAGCACCCCTGTTGGCACAATTATACACCGTCTGTCTGGCAGACGGTGGTCTCCTGGTTCTATGTACCATGCCTACTTGACACTGATATATAAGGCTCTCAAAGACCCCACTTCATGTGCTTCATATCGCCCTATTGCAATACTTAATTCCAACTTTAAAATTGTGACTAAGCTTCTGGCCCTTCGGTTGTATCCCATGCTACCCTCAGTGATAGACCCAGACCAGACGGGTTTCATGCCCCGTAGATCCACAGATGTCAATCTCAGACGGCTGTTGACTAACATACACGCTCACCACCTCAATATGTGATCCCGGGCAGTGGCCTCTCTAGACGTAGAAAAGGCCTTCGACGCGGTCGAGTGGCCCTTTTTGTGGGAAACATTGCGTAGGATGGGTTTTCCTCTGATATTTATCAAGTGGCTCCAGGTGATTTACAAATGCCCCACTTCCTCTGTGCGCATGGGGGGTGGACTGTCTGTCCCCTTCGGGCTCACCAGGGGAGGGAGGCAGGGCTGCCCTCTCTCTCCAGCTTTGTTTGCCCTCGCAATTGAACCAGAGGCACTCCACACCTCACCGCACATCAAGGGTCTCCGACTCGGGTTGCTGGAGGAGAGGGTTGCCCTGTACGCAGATGACATGTTGCTCTTCCTGAATGATGCCGGCCCGTCCTTGCAGGGAGCGCTAAGTATTCTGAACGCCTTTGCTGAGGTCACCGGTCTTAGGGTAAATTGGTCTAAGTCCCTCCTATTCCCGATTGATCCGGCGGCCAGGTCCACTTCCCCTCCTGATAGCCCCCTCCTGTGGATAGACTCATTTTAAGTACTTAGGGGTGCATGTCTCTGGTTCAGCCTTGGACTATATATCTTTAAATCTCGCCCAGTGCTTTTAGAGTCCCAGACGAAGCTTAAATCATGGAGTAACCTGCCCCTGTCATTATGGGGGCGGGTTAACCTCATAAAAATGAAGATTATTCCCAAACTAACGTATCTTTTCCGCCATTCCCCACAATGGGTGCCCAAATCCTTTTTTAAGAAATTGAACCGCATTTTTTCTTCCTTCCTTTAATGAGGCCGCGAACGCAGGGTGGCATGGCATTCCCAGACTGTTATAAGTATTACCTCTCTGCGCAGTTGGTTACAGCGGCGTGGTGGTTACAGCCAGGCAGGACGAACTCGTCGACTGTGCTGGAAGCGACAGTGGTCGGTTCGTTGGAAGCTCTTCAATTGCTACTTTTTAGGGGCCCTCGTGCCCCCTATCCTATTACCCCCTCTATGCTTGCCACCCTGCGGGCGTGGTGGACAGGATTAGCCATTGAGAAATGTAAACAGTCTGAAATCTCCCCCAATGCCCCTATCTGGCTGAACCCTAACTTATCCCATATATACAAAATCCCTGACCCCTACGCGTGGACAAAATACGGTATAAAATTAGTGTCACACATAGTGTCTCAAAACTCCTTACTCCCTTTCTCACACCTTTCCTCCCAGTACAACCTACCTAACCATTTCCTATTCAGATATCTTCAACTGTCCCATGCATTTGCGGCGCAAATTCCACAATCTTCATGTATTGTGGCGCAGTCGGAACTGGAGAGGACACTTAGATTTAGCTGTGAAGAAAAGCCCACCTCACATCTCTATTCGTATTTGATCTTTGTGTCTCTTCCTCCTCTTGATAAACTCTGGACTAAATGGCAGACTGATAAACCCACGTTGGATAATGATGACTGGGATGATGTGTGGGACCTCCCCTTCAACACCCTCGTCTCCATGCGTGACAGGTTAGTGCAATACAAGATTGTTCATAGGGCTTATTTCACCCCACACAGACTTCACAAGATGGACCCCGCTCATTCCTCGGAGTGTTGGAGATGCGGCGCCTCACCAGGCGACTTCTCCCATATCTTCTGGCGATGTCCCAGGGGTCCAGCAATACTGGGAAACGGTGCTCGATTTGGTTAACAGAGTTTCTTTAGTCGCTGTGCTTTTGACAATGGAGGTGTGCCTTTTGGGGCTCATTGAGACCATTGTACCATCCTCTGCCAAACGCACGCTAATTACCTTGCTGCTCTTCTATGCTCGCAAGAACATTGCTATGCAGTGGAAGAAGCCTGCCCTCCCCTCTTTGATGCAATGGAAACGCTTAGTGAATATGAGCCTTCCTCTATACAAGGATACTTATGCTAATCGGGGATGCCCATTGAAATATGACAAGGTCTGGCGCACTTGGTTAGCTGAGCCCGAAACGGCTTAGTGAGTTGGGGGTGACCCAGGTCATCGTGTCAAGGTCTTGCCTTGCTCCTATACCTTCCTTTTCTTCCGTTTGACTTCGGATATGTTTTTGTAGTTTAGTTGATTTATCATACTATATGCCCTCCTAGATTTTACCTGGGCGTTATTGTTGTACCCTTCCATTGCTATGCATTCTATCGCTGGGTTCACATTGCAAAATGTATTATTTTTCTGTACATGCTCTTCTTCTGTACTGTAGGTGCTTAAGCTGTGTGTGTTGTATGTGTTTGAAAACTTCAATAAAAAATAACTATAAAAAAAAAAAATTTCCTCAGTTTAGGCCAATACGTATTCTTCTACATATTTTTGGTAAAAAAAATCGCAATAAGCGTTTATTGATTGGTTTGCGCAAAAGTTATAGCGTCTACAAAATAGGGGATAGTTTTATAGCATTTTTATTAATAATTTTTTTTTTTTTACTAGTAATGGCGGCGATCAGTGATTTTTATTTTGACTGCGACATTATGGCGGACATATCGGACACTTTTGACACCATTTTGGGACCATTGTAATTTTTACAGCGATCAGTGCTATAAAAATGCACTGGTTACTGTAAAAATCACACTGGCAGGGAAGGGGTTAAGTGTTTCCTAGGGAGTGATTCTAACTGTGTGGGGGCGTGGCTTACTGTGACATGACACTGATCGCTGCTCCCGATGACAGGGAGCAGACGATCAGTGTTCTGTCACTAGGCAGAATGGGGAGATGCCTTGTTTACATTGGCCTCGCACTGTGACCCGATCGCGGGACACCAGTGGACATCGAGTCTGCGGGTCTCGTGGTCACGGAGCTCGCGGCAGGGGCGCGAAACTCAAAGTGACGTATATATACACGTTACTTTGCGCAGCCGTGCCATTCTGCTGATGAATGTGTGCCCTGGGAGTGATTACTACTGTGTGGGGGAGGGGACTGACTGGGGGAGGTGACCGATCTGTTTCCCTATGTACAAGGGACACAGCATCGGTCTCCTCTCCCTGACAGGACGTGGATCTCTGTGTTTACACACAGAGATCCACATCCTTGTCTGTGTACCGGCTGATTGCGGGTGCCTGGCGGACATTGACATCTCAGTGACATGCCGGGCGCGCCCCACAGTGGCCGGAATAGCCGAGGCCATCTATTGACGGCCTCCCGGATTTGTAGATCCACCTTGAGGCCGTCATTTGTATATGGCCCGGATCTTAAGAGGTTAAAGCAGAGCTCCACCCAAAAGGGGAAGCTCCAATTGTTCGCACCCTCCACTGCCACATTTGGCACTTTTTGGGGGAGAGAGGGTGAAAGCAGAAAATTGGCATCGCAGTTTGTTGTGTATGGGGCTGCGAAGCCCATGGTGACCCATCTCCACAGCCAAAAGCTTCTACAATGGTCACATGAACATCAGAACAGGACTACGGCGCAATGGAATAAGGTTGCTTGGTCTGATGGATCACGTTTTCTTTTACATAATGTGTATGGCCGGGTGCGTGTGCATCACTTACCTGGGGAAGAGATGGCACCAGGATGCGGTATAAGAAGGCAAGCTGGCAGAGGCAGTGTGATGCTTTGGGCAATGTTCTGCTGGGAAACCTTGTGTCCTGCCATTCATGTGGATGTTACTTTGGTGTCCATGCCTCAATGGGTCAGGACTGTTTTAGCAAAAGGGAGCCATACTCAATATTAGGTGGGTGGTCATCATGTTATGCCTTGAATGGGTTGTTTTGCAACGTAAAGGTTCACGTATACCTAAAGTTGGCCATACAGTGGTAGATTTTTGAATGAACGTTCGCACAAAGAATCTTGTCAGTACATTTCTTAGTACCATCAAAGACTTGATAAATTTTGTTTGAAATTACTTCAAAATGTAATTTGCACCTAAAATTTGGTTTTGAAATTAACTTAAATTCCCAAATGAAAACCACATTCAATGTTAGATATTTACATCCCGCTCCTTCATTTTTCATCACTATGGTCAACAACAATCATCAGTTTGACCCACTGGTTATTAGAAAATCCTAAGCACCAAAAACAAAAATTTTCAAACAATATTCTACTGGTGTATGGCCAGCTTTACTCACAATGACCTTAAAAGGTTTTCTAAACAAGATCTTCTATTTTATATACAGTTGCCTTGAATTAAAATTTTAGGTCTCCCAGAGACATGAGATGGTGAAGATAGCAGATTAGAGATTTTACCTTCAAAGGTTATTCTTATGACCATGGAACAAACATCCACACTTGTAAGGGCTGGACTGGCATGTTAATGCGCAAAGCAGACATTTTTCCCGGGAAGATGCATATATGCCAGGAAGCTTTATCCCAGAAAATTGACTGAGATCAGTCAAAAGAGGCTGAGTGTAGGCTGCCAAAAGACATGGGATCATTCTGGTCCGATTGGACAACGTTTGCAGGTTTCTTCACACTCTTATCTTGCTTAGCTTGTGTATTGTCTTTATGGATCAATTGATTCTATATGCAGCATGCAAGAACATCTTGGATCCTGATTAAATCAATTAACTTTTAGGAACATGTATTATATTTCGTGATCTCATAAAATTAAAGAGGAATTATAGACAACTCTACTATTCTGATGATTTAGACAAGCCTTAAAGTGATTCTAAAGGCTGTGTTTTTTTTGTTTTTGTTTTTTATAACAAACATGTCATACTTACCTGTTTTGTGCAATGGTTTTGCACAGAGAAGCCCCGGTCCTCTTCTTTTTGTGTCCCCCACTCGTGGTCCTGGCTTCTCCCATCTGCCTAGTGCCCCTAATAGCAAGCCTCTTGCTATGGGGGCTCTCGAGCAGGCTTGCTCTCAAGCCACGCTCCTGTGAATGGACATTTTCCATTCACAAACAGAGCGTTACTCAACCCCACTCCCCTCTCTCTCCTCATTGGCTCACTGGCTGTGATTGGATCCAATGGATCCTGCTGCTGTGTAGAGCCAATGAGGAGAGAGAGACCTGGGAGAGCCTCTGCTCTCATGCACATTGCTAGATTGAGATGAGGCTCAGATAAGTATAAGGGGGGGCTGTACCCAGAAAGTTGCAACAAGGTAAAAAACCTGCCTTTAGAACCAATTTAAAATGTTATTAAACCCACAGTACCAACTTCATGTAGATCTTCCGCATTTCTCTCATTGAAATGAAAAATAGAGACTGCATAGCAAAATAAATGCCCCAAATATCTTTTATCACAGTCCATTTACTGCTGTTAAATGACATCTGTAGATCCATGCCCTGTGAAATGTAAAAGAGTAACATGCAAATATACCCACACAATGCCAATTGGCACTGTTTTGTTCAAAAGTTACTAAAAAGGATATGCTGCTGTCAATCACAGTGTGCAACACATCTCTCCAACTTGAGTAATCTGTGTCAGATAGGGAGGCTAGCAGGGAGAAGGCTCTATCAATCATTCCTGCTAGATGGCACAAGATCACATGATGCAGCAGGTGGGAAGTTATGGCTCCTATGGGGAGGTATCTTTTCTTGTCGGTGTCCAGTAGGGGTGCTGAGCCACTATTCTGGCCTTTTCGCAGTGATGGTTTGCTATACAGTGCACTTGCTCTTATGATGGGGGCTCTGAAGGCTAGTACCAGCTGGAACAGAAACTGGGGTGCCCACAGGTTGTGGGACATGGGGGTGATTCCCTCAGGAAGACTGTAGGGGCCCAGTGCCTCCTGATTTAGATGGGTCTACCTTGTCTGTCCATGAGCTGGGAAGGTAGAGAATATGCGGTGTCTGTGCCCCCTGGGAGTTGGTCACCCCAGGGGTGCTCTAAGTAACACTGGAGTTTGGAAACTCCACTGTGTGAAAAGGTACATAGACATGTCACTTTTTTCTTTGGGCTAGGCCATTTAGCCAAATCTGAGGCAATTTTTGTTACCAGGCCTCAGGGCCTAGCCAGTGCACCAGCATATGAACTATTTAATAAATTTATTTTTTCTCTCACGTTTTCTCACTAAGATGGAGGGTGTGGGTCCTTGGGCCTACCCTGAAGTTTAGGGGGAGGACGTATGATAATTAGGTTCTAGACAGGGCCGGTGCTAGACATTTTTGCGCCCTAGGCGAGACCAGCTACTTGCGCCCCCCAAAGAAAAAAATCTAAATAAATGCAATAATTTAAGCACCAGAACTCCTGGTGGAGGGATGCAGCCAGGTGGAGGGATGGAGCCAGGTGGACAGGAGGGGTGTGCAGCCAGGCGGGGGGGTGGAGTCGGGTGGATGGGTGGAGGGGGGATGGAGTCAGGTGGAGGGGGGATGGAGTCAGATGGGGGGGGATGAGCCAGGTAGGGGATAAGCCAGGTGCGAGGCATGAGCCAGGTGCGAGGGATGAGCCAGGTGCGAGGGATGAGCCAGGTGGAGGCATGAGCCAGGTGGGGGGATGAGCCAGGTGGAAAGGAGAGGGGGTGCAGCCAAGTGGAGGGGGTCACACACCAGTGATAAGGTCTGACTGGAAGCCCTCACCCCCTGCGCTACTCCCCACCACCTGACAAGTTCTTACCTTGGGGCACTTCTTTCCAGCTCCCTCCACATGTCAGGCGGCAGTCATTGTCATCAGTCCCAGGATCAAACACGAGAGACCTCGTCCAGCTCCTCCCCCATTCAGATCAGCTGATCAATCGGTTCCACCCCCAGGCTCCAGCTGCCGGCCGCGGAGAGGCTGGTTAAGCAGGGCGGGCTGCAGGAGCAGCTTTGCTTTTGGCTCATCCAGCTCCAGGACAAGTGGCCCGGCGGCCTCGGCCCAGTGTGTGTCCTATGGCCAGTCCGGACCAGGCTGGGTGGAGCCATCCCGGCTGTCTCTCTCTCTGTGCACAATGCCGCCCGCCCTGCTCCTCCAATGGCTGCACATCACCAAGGGAGGGAGGTGGGGCGGGAAGAGAGCTGACACCCACAGCTGCTGCAGGACATCGGCATGGTCGCCCCTGGCTCCGGGGAGGGGGGGATCTGACTGCACATTCTCCCCGCCCAGCGACTCTGCAGCCAGCCCCGAAGGAGCCACCTCCCGCTACACTCCTCACGCACCAGCCACCACCCGCCAAGGAATCCAATCCTCTGGAAGGGTAGGGACCCAGCGGCTGTGGTTGCGCCCCTAGGCGGCAGTGCGCCCTAGGCGGCTGCCTAGTTCGCCTAGTGGGAGCGCCGGCCCTACTCACATGTTGGAATGGCCCAGGAAAATAGAAGATCTGCTATCATCAGAGGAAATATGTTTGAAAGGATTTACAGCTGTGTCAGTAAGTCATTGTCATAAACAGAAAGACGGGTTCAGAATATTTTAGCATTAATCTTTTGTTATTTCTGTGGCAATGAGAGGATTATCCATCCATGCTGACCATACTTTAGAAATCTAGATGGGCAACCTGATGTTATATACCGCCTTATATAAATGCAAATGGATATTTATGAATTTCCTCCAAAACTGCAAACACAGAAGGTTGTGTTGCTTCCATTTCATGGCTACATCTTTCCTTGCATAAAAAGTAGCAAAACAGGCGCATAATCAGCCAACCCTAATAAACATGCACATTGAGAGAATGTAGTATATGTGCAATATATACATATACAGTATCTCACAAAAGTGAGAACACCCCTTACATTTTTGTAAATATTTTATTATATCTTTTCATGTGACAACACGGAAGAAATTACACTTTGCTACAATGTAAAGTAGTGAGTGTACAGCTTGTATAACAGTTGTGAGGGGGTTAACTCAGCAGCAGGTGTGTGTGACCCCCTGGATGGGTTCACCACACAAAAACAGGCACAGCAGACAGTGGTAGGAGAAAACAAAAGGGTGTAGTTTTATTTGAACTATATACAGACAAACAAATACAGCAAAAAGAAAAGAAACAGGAAAAGAAATCCTGGTCAACTTGACCGCTCACTACACACGTTGGTGTCCCTAACTAACAACTGGGTACAGCCTTGTGCTGTCCCAGTCCCTAGCTCCCTGCTTTTAGAAGTTCTTAGCAATAACCACACAGGCTTTGGCTCACCCCACAGAGATCACACTCCCCAGACTATCCACACAGATCTGGTTCCAGGTTGGAGCATCTCCCTTAGCATGCTGGGAGTTCTTGTAGAGGCCCTAATGAGCCCACTTACTTCAGCTGGGCTCATTAACTCTTCCCCTGCAAGACTCCCAGCACTCCCCCTAGTGGTATAAATCGGCATAAAGCCTGAATCTAGGACATATATACCTTCCATCCTGGATGCAACCTGGTGATTTTACCTGCCTGCTGTCACATACCCCCCCTCTTGTTTTAACCTTGGGGTTGGAACACAAGCAATCAGGCATGCATGTACACGAGACAAAGCATCCACATTCCCCATTTGAACGCCAGGGCGATGCTTTACCATAAAGTTGAATTCCTGTAGGACCAGGAACCACCTATTTACTCTTCTATTTGTCTCTTTGTTTTGAGCCATCCACTTTAAAGAAGCGTGATCAGTAATCATGTGAAAGTGCCTACCTAGCAGATAGTACCGAAGGTAATCTAGAGCCCACTTCACCGCTAAACACTCCTTCTCAATAGTGGCGTAATTTACCTCATGGGACTTCAATTTCCTGCTGAGGTAAATGACTGGGTGCTCTTCCCCGTTCCAGACCTGGGACAATACTGCTCCTAACCCAACGTCTGATGCATCACTTTGTACGACAAAGTCCCTAGAGAAGTCTGGTGAGTACAACACTGGCTGGCTACTTAAGGCTTTTTTTAAGAATTGGAATGCTGCCTCAGCCTCTGGGGTCCATTTAACCATGACAGACTCTTTCCCTTTTGTCAAGCTGGTTAGGGGCACAGCCTGAGAAGCAAAGTGGGGAATGAATCGCCGATAATAACCAGCGATTCCCAGAAAAGCTTGTACCTGCTTCTTGCTGTTGGGACATGGCCAATTCTGTATGGCCTTGACTTTATTGACTTGGGGTTTTATTACTCCCCTCCCAATGGTGTACCCAAGATACTTGGCCTCCTCCTGTCCAATGGTACACTTCTTGGGGTTGGCCGTAAACCCAGCTTCCCGGATAGAGTCTAGGACTGCTTGCACTTTTGGCAGATGTGAGGCCCAATCTGTATAGATAATATAGATCTATAGATAATTACATCATCTAGGTAAGCCGCAGCATACTTCTGATGGGGCCTCAGTATCTGGTCCATTTTCCGCTGGAATGTGGCCGGCGCATTCTGTAAACCAAACGGCATTCTTTTATATTGGAACGCCCCTTCTCGGGTTACAAATGCGGTTTTCTCCTTGGCCGACTTGGCCAGGGGAATTTGCCAATACCCTTTGGTGAGATCAAGAGTTGTCATGTATCGGGCTGTTCCCAACCGGTCGACCAACTCATCTATACGTGGCATGGGGTAGGTGTCAAATTTTGTAACTTTGTTCAGTTGTCGGAAATCGTTACAAAATCGCCAGCTCCCATCCGGTTTAGGCACTAACACTATGGGACTTGACCAATCACTTTGGGATTCCTCTATCACCCCTAACTTAAGCATTTTCTGTACTTCCTCATGTATTGCCTCCCGTCGGGCCTCCGGGATCCGATAGGGTTTTAGCTTCACCCTTTCACCGGGCGGGGTAATAATATCATGCTCTACCCCAGACGTTTGTCCCGGCAGCTCAGAGAAAACCTCCTTGTTGCGAAGCACAAACTCCTTAACCTTCTGTTGTTGGGAGTTTGACAAGGTGACTGCTATTCCAACCTCAGGAATCACGCAATCAGACTGAGCTGGTGACAAAGTTTCTGCGACTAGGGATTCCCTATCCCTCCAGGCTTTCAACAGGTTAATGTGATAGATCTGTTCGGGCTTTCACCTTCCTGGTTGTCTGACCTTGTAATTCACTTCGCTCACTTTTTCCATTATCTCGTAGGGGCCTTGCCATTTAGCAAGGAATTTGCTTTCAACCGTAGGGACAAGTACCAATACCATATCCCCCGGGGAAAAGGTACGGGTCTTGGCCCCACGGTTATACACTCTCTGCTGTGCCAACTGTGCTTGGGCCAAATGTTCCTTTTACGATTGGCATTACCTGTGCAATTCTATCTTGCATCAGGGCAACATGCTCAATCACACTCCTGTGGGGAGAACTCTCACTTTCCCAAGTTTCCTTGGCGATATCCAACAGCCCTCTTGGGTGTCTCCCATAGAGTAACTCAAAGGGTGAGAAACCCGTAGAGGATTGGGGTACCTCCCTAGTTTCTCAAGTCTCCCCTACCAATACCGACAAGGGGAATTCTGGAGAGTCCTCACCACTCTCAGAGGAATTCTGGTTATCACATTCCTGATATATAGGGGCACCAGTGGGGGGCTCAGGATAATCCCATAGTTCTCAGAACTTTGGAAAATCCCTTCCCACAATGGCATCATGAGGCAAGTGAGACACCAACCCCACCTGATGAGAGAGGGTACCTTTGGGGGTCTCAAAACACACTGTAGTCACCGGATACTCTTGGGTGTCCCCATGCACACAAATAACAGCTACCTTGTTATTCCCAGAGACCTCTGTAGTAACTAATTCAGCCTTTATCAGTGTCACCAGGCTACCTGAATCCAGCAACACAACAACATCTCTACCATTGATACACATTTTGCATAAATGTTTCTCAGTTCCCCGAATGGCAGTGCATGCGACTGTCGCAAACAGCGACTGACGTCTGTCCCTTAAAAAGACACATTGCATGGGTTCATCCACAACCGGGCAATTTGCTGCAATATGTCCCTCTTGTCGGCAGCGGTAGCAAACAATCCCTTTTGCAGCCTCTTGAGCCCCTGACTTCCCAGGCTGTTCTCGCCATACCTTAGGTAGAACTCCCACCCTCACCCCTTGGAATCATCTTACCCGCCACTGGGGATGGTCTGGTCTTAGGGTGGAAAGTCTGTGAGTCTCTGGAAGAGGCAGTCAGGTTCTCTGTAGCCAAGTACTTCTCTACACGATCCACAAGATTATCGGCCGTTTCTGGGTCTCCATGGCTTACCCACTTTTGGATGGCAGTAGGAAGAGCTCTCAAAAAACGATCCATCACAACACGTTCCACAATCTTTGGTGCAGACAAAGTCTCTGGCTGTAGCCACTTCCTACTCAGGTGAATGAGATCATACATTTGAGACCTGGGGGGTTTTCAAAGCCGGAAAGTCCAGTTATGCACACGCTGAGCCTGGACAGCCAGGGTGACACCCAGCCGTGCCAATATTTCAGTTTTTAGCATCACATAGTCTTTTGCTTGGTCAGGCTCTAGGTCATAGTAAGCTTTCTGCGATTCACCAGTTAACAGAGGAGCCACCAGTCCAGCCCACTGCTCCTTAGGCCACTTTTCTCTTTCAGCAGTCCTTTCAAATGTGGTCAAAAACACTTCTGGATCATCCTCTCCAGTCATTTTTGTCAATAAACGACTCACCCCAAAGGACGCGGTATTAGTGGAACGACTTGCCTCACTGGTCTGCGGATGTTGCTGCATTAATGTCTCCATTTGTTGCTGTAGTCTCTGCTCTTGCTTCTGCAACAGGTCTATGAAGCGGGCCTCAGATTGCTGCTGGGCTTGTTGCTGAGCTTCCAGACTCTGTTGCAAAGTTGCATTTGTCTGCTGCTGGGCTGCAAGGCTCTGTTGATGAGCTTGCTGCTGGGATGCGAAGCTCTGTTGTTGAGCTATAAGGCTCTTTTGCAAACCTGCATTTGTCTACTGCTGATTGGCAACACGCCTCAAAGATGCTGCTTGCAGGACTTTTCGTAACATTCTGTAAGTGCACCGCCCCAGTGTGAAAAGACACACTGCAATGAATGGGAGGTGGTTTTCAAGTGCTTTTCAGAGGCTATTTCTAGCGCTAAAGTGCCTGAAAACCGCCTCAGTATAAAATGGGTCTTAGTGTTTGGGACTTTGCTTTCTGCATTCTTTTTCCAGATCAGGTATTCAGAATATAAGAGAAAACTAAGAAGCTGACATTTTCAAAAGTTAGGATACACGAGAAATAGCTAGCAGTAGTGCTAGTCACATTCAACTGGACTTAGGCTACTTTCACACTAAGGCGGGGGGTGCGTCGGTGGAAAAGCGCCCTTAGCGACGCTTCACCGTAGTTTTTGCGGCACTATTCGGCTGCAAGCGGGGCGCTTTTAACCCCCGCTAGCGTCCAAAAAAGGGTTAAAACCGCCTGTAAAGCGGCGCTTTGCCGGCGGTGCTGCCCATTGATTTCAATGGGCAGGGGAGCTTTAGGAGCGGTGTATACCACTCCTACAGTGTCTCAAAGACTTTTTTTACCGACCTGCCAGCGCACCACTCCAGTGTGAAAGCCGAGCGCTTTCACATTGGAGTGAAAGAAGAGGCTCTTTCAGGGCACTTTGCAGGCACTATTTTTATTGCTATAGCACCTGCAAAGCGCCTGCAAAGCGCCTCAGTGTGGTAGTAGCCTTTTCCTGCAATGTTGAAGATGTTTTACCACTCATCCATGTGGCTTCCTTGGTTTAAATGGATGTCAGGAACACACCCAGAATTTATAGCCACACGGATAAAGCTGCCACTAGATTAGTCAATTTTTTTGGTCCAACCAGCAGATTGAATAAGAAAAAAAAACTGACCTGATCCTCCCCACTGAGCAAGAGGGGAGACTTCCCCACCGTTAGAATACACAGATCAGTGCTGCAGGCTATAGCACTAATCAAGCAGATAACATCTGACAGGGCGGTTGTACGGAAGTAGATTGGTAGATCGACAGACAACAAACTTTGCACACTTGTAGAGAAATAGTGGGGCTACATGTGTGCCAAGTTGGGGTCCAGGGGACCTATGGCTAGCCAGGATCAGGCGCACAAAGTTGAAGATGGACACAGACTCGAGTATAAGCCGAGTGGGGCATTTTCAGCACAAAAAAAATGTGCTGAAAAACTCGGCTTATACTCGAGTATATACGGTACCTTGATCAGCATTGAAACATCATCAACAATACAAATATATCAATAAGGGGATGAGTGAGAACATTCGCAGACAACAGCCCCATAATTGTTAATTACAGGTTTCTTTTAAATCAGCTGATCATCTTTTGATCCCTCATTTGAATAAAAAAAAAAATTGATTCTTACTTTACAATTTTGTCCAAGGGCATAATAATTAAAATATGTTTCAAATCTTGAAGGATCCAGGTTGTGGGATAATCACTCACCCTATGAGCCATGTCATACATCACTGGCAGTACCTCACCAGCAAAGGATTGAGCACTTACCTGATCCAATTTTATCTGATGCTGGTGAAGCAGAAAGTGTTCGCTTTAGTGATCCTGTTAGTAATTTACAGGGCTGCGATTTCTGATATCCTAAGAATACTAGTTGCCTGTCAGTCTTTGACTCCAATAGCTTCTTAACCACTTAACAACCACCTGCCGACAAATAACGTTGACAAGGTGGTTGCTTAACTCTGGGAGGACGTTATATAACGTCCTCCCAGAATCACGCTCCCGCGTGCCCCCTGGGGCGCGCACACGGGAAACTCCGTGACCGCCGGGTCCAGAGGACCCGGCGGATCACGAATCGCAGTAAATCGCCGCTGATAGCGGCCGTTTACCACGTGATCGCTCCGTCAAATGACGGAGCAATCACTTGTAAACAGACCGGCGTCATTTGATGACGCCGGTTCCTCCCTCCCCTCTCTGTACCGATCGGTACAGTGTGAGAGGAGAGGGGAGGGTGCAGATCAAGGCAGCAGCGCTGTGGGCTGGATCTGTGACAATTGCAGTCACAGATCCAGCCATCCATCCATCCCTGCTCAGCCATCCCTGTGCTATACCCTGCCAATACTCTGCAATACACCCTGCCAATACTCTGCAAAATACCCTGCCAATACTCTGCAAAATACCCTGCCAATACCCTGGTGCAATACTCTGCAATACCCTGGTGCAATACTCTGCAATACCCTGGTGCAATACCCTGCAAAATACTCTGCAATACCCTGCAATACCCTGCGCAATACTCTGCAATACCCTGCGCAATACTCTGCAATACTCTGCAATACCCTGCGCAATACTCTGCAATACCCTGCGCAATACCCTGCAAAATACTCTGCAATACCCTGCGCAATACCCTGCAAAATACTCTGCAATACCCTGGTGCAATACTCTGGTGCAATACTCTGCAATACCCTACGCAATACTCTGCAATACCCTGCGCAATACTCTGCAATACCCTGCGCAATACTCTGCAAAATACTCTGCAATACCCTGCACAATACTCTGCAATACCCTCCACAATACCCTCCACAATACTCTGCAATACCCTCCACAATACCCTCCACAATACCCTGTGCAATACCCCGCCATACACCGCAATACCCTGCCATAGTCCGCAATACTCCGCAATGCCCGGCAATACTCCGCAATGCCCGGCAATACTCCGCAATGCCCGGCAATACTCTGCAATAACCACTTCCCGCCCTCCGGCCGTCATATGACGTCCTTGACTTTGTGCGGGGATATCTGAATGATGGGAGCAGCTACAGGCATCATTCAGATATTCGCTTTTTCAGCCGGCGATTCCCTACACCATAACAACAATCATAGTGGCTGTTCCGCCGCTTGATCATTCTTACGGGAGGCGAGAGGAGATGTCTCCCCCCCCCCGCCGCCCTCCGGTGCTTCTACCGACTCACCGCTACGATCAAAGCCAGGATTGTTGTTTTTTTTTTTGTATTTTTTTCAGGCTTCCCAGCCTAGAGGTGAGATGTGGGGTCTTATTGACACCCCCCCCCCCCATATCTCACTGTAAAGAGGACCTGTCATGCCATATTCCTATTACAAGGGATGTTTACGTTCCTTGTAATAGGTATAAAAGTGATCAAAAAAATGTTTGGGGCGGAAAAACATGTCAAACTAAAATAAATAAAGTAAAATGAAGAATAATTTATTTTTTATTTTTTTTAAAGCGCCCCTGTCCCCGTGAGCTCGCATACAGAAGCGAACGCATACGTAAGTCCCGCCCACATATGAAAACGGTTTTCAAACCACACATGTGAGGTATCTCTGCGAACATTAGAGCGAGAGCAATCATTTTGGCCCTAGACCTCCCCTGTAACTCAAAACATTTAACCAGTAAAAATATTTAAAGCGTCGCCTATGGGGATTTTTTTAAGTAGCGAAGTTTGGCGCCATTCCACGAGTGTGTGCAATTTTTAAGGGCGACATGTTAGGTATCTATTTACTCGGCGTAACTTCATCTTTCACATTATGCAAAAACATTGGGCTAACTTTACTGTTTTTTTTGTTTTTTTTTAACCACAAAACATTTTTTTTCCGTAAAAAACGCGTTAAAAAAATTGCTGCGCAAATATCGTGCGAGATAAAAAGTTGCAACAACCACCATTATATTCTCTAAGGTCTTTGCTAAAAAAACATATATAATGTTTTGGGGTTCTATGTAATTTTCTAGCAAACAAATGATGATTTTTACATGTAGGAGAGAAATGTCAGAATTGGCCTGGGTGCTCCAGAAGGCCTGAAGGTGCTCCTTGGATGTTGGGCCTCTGTATGTGGCCACGCTGTGTAAAAGTCTCACACATGTGGTATCGCCATACTCGGGAGGAATAGCAGAATGTGTTTTGGGGTGTAATTTGTGGTATGCATATGCTGTGTGTGAGAAATAACCTGGTAATATGACAATTTTGTGAAAAAAAAAAAAGAGAAAAAAAAATATCTTGATTTTGCAAAGAATTGTGGGAAAAAATGACAACTTCAAAAAACTCACAATGCCTCTTTCTGAATACCTTGGAATGTCTACTTTCCAAAAAGGGGTCATTTGGGGGGTATTTGTACTTTTCTGGCATGTTAGGGTCTCAAGAATTGAGATAGGCCGTCAGTACTTCAGGTGTGATCAATTTTCAGATATTGGCACCATAGCTTGTGGACTCTATAACTTTCACAAAGACCAAATAATATGCACCAACTTGTACTTATTTTTACCAAAGATATGTAGCAGTATAAATTTTGGCCAAAATTTATGAAGAAAAAATAGTAATTTGCAAAATTTTATAACAGAAACGAAAAAAAAACATTTTTTTACAAAATTTTCAGTCTTTTTTTCTCTTATAGCGCAAAAAATAAAAAACCCAACAGTGATTAAATACCACCAAAAGAAAGCTCTATTTGTGTGAAAAAAAGGACAAAAAATTCATATGGGTACAGTGTTGTATGACTGAGTAATTGTCATTCAAAATGTGAGAGCACCGAAAGCTGAAAATTGGTCTGGTTATTAAGGGGGTTTAAGTGCCCAGTTGTCAAGTGGTTAAACAATTACCCAGAACAAATATGTAGATTAGAAAGTCAAAGTAAATTTGGAACTCCCTGATCTGCATCCATGTGTTCTGGTTGCCTCAGGTAAGTCATTAATTCACCATTACAGCCAGGCAACTAGCATTTCTAGATTTCAGGAACAGCAGCCTCCAAATTCTCTCAGTACAGGGTTCCTTTAAGAGAAACATGTATTGGTATTCAGAATCATTTTATTAATTTAGCCCAGGTTCACATTGCTCCGACATGAAAGTTGCACGACTTCCGATCCGACTTTGCCCTGTGACTTCAGTCCGACTTAATGTGACTTTTTACACTCTTTGGCATTGAAGTCGTATCAAAGCACCTTTTCTAAAGTCGGAGGGACTTATGTCGGATCAGTTAAGACGGCACTCATAGGGAAAAATTTAATTAGACATGTCATGCTACTTGTGCTCTCACAAGTCAGATCCCATGTCGCACCAGTGTGAACCAAGCCTTAATCTTCAGAAATGCATACAATGTGATTTACAGTGATTAACAGTGTCAAGTCTCAGGCACATATTAAAGTAAAACAGAAGAATAGGAGGAAGAAGACTCTTTAGGGAAGAAAAAAAGCAGGTGCTGCACATAACAACCAAAAGAGTGTTGACGTTACATGAAAAAATTCCCCTTAAGTATATATGTTAGTAGAGTGCTGGACCAGAAACTTTGATAGGGCTTGAGATTTGGGATTAGGAGAAAGCTGTCAATTTGGGGGACCTCAGTGATCTCCAGAGTAGTCTGAGAAACATAGAAAGGATTAGAGTGCCATTGAAATAGTGTGGGTCGTATAATAATTGTATGCTCTAATGTCAGTCCTGCATTTTTGGTGCAATATGACATGCTCAGATTTGCTGATGGGTTTAAGTTTGTTTGTGATCCGGATGGCACTTTATTCCCTTTGTTTGTTCTGGAAATGTTGAAAATAAGCATTTCAATAAAAAAAATCCTGATTTAAAAAATAAATAAAGAAATAGTGTGGATCCAGTAGATTTTAATTGTACATGATCAAGAATCACAGACATTAATCTGACTCTAGGTCCAAAAAAGGATCCGTAAAAGTTCAGAATCCTCAATACTAAGTAACTCAAACAACTAACACACACAGACCTGTAATATGGACTCCACAAACTTCAAGAAATAAAGCAGAACTTAACCCATAAAAACTTGATAAAAAATAATGTTCTTTAGTAAGAAACATACATTCCACATAATAGTTTTTACTACCAAAACCAGTGTGTGCTGTAAACTGCCTCCAACATTGTTCCCATTTCTTCTTACTGGAGGCTACCATTTTTCTGAAGTCTAGAGCCCCTGAACAACAGTAAATCTTTAGGCCGTTAACAAATCTGTCCCCATTGGCTTTGATTTTGGCACAGTGTCAAAGCATGTGCAGAGCAGGGTGAGCCAGTATATTACAGGTTTTTATACAGTATAGGCACTTAAAGTATAGCGCCCTATAGGGGCAAATAAAAAGTGATCTGTTAGGACTTAATTTTCTCTGTAAAAGTTCCACTTTATAAATAAATACAAAATAAATATACTGCCTATAGTTTTAAAAAACAAATCTAAAATTGCTTTTCATTTCCCACATTCAAGAATACACACATTAACCCCTTCCCACCGAGCGTACGCATATATACGTACTTGGCTTTCGGGGGTTATACCGGGATGATGCCCGCAGCTGCAGGTATCGTTTTTTAGAGCGGGCGATCGGCTTTCCAGGCATAACAACCGATGCGGCTAAAAGCCGCTCGGTTGTTATCCCGGAGGAGCGGGAGGGGACAGCCGCCGCCTCCCGCCGATTTGACCGGGCCTCCCGTCCCACCGGGAACCTGATCCGCGATCTGGCACTTCCGGCGCCTAGTGACAACGGCTTCGTTCCAGTCTCCTGAATGTAAACACGGAATGGCGCCGGATTTAAAAAAAATATACAGTATTCAGAATCGCCGTTTTCGGCGATCTGAATACTTTGAAGTGTAAAGGAGGGATTTGGAATCTTTTAGACCCCCGATCCCTCCATAAAGAGTACCTGTCACCACCTATTACTGTCACAAGGGATGCTTAACATTCCTTGTGACAGCAATAAAAGTGATCTTTTTTTTTTTTAAAACACAATTTAAAATAAATAAAATAAATAATAATAAAAAAAAAATTCCAGCGCCCCCGTCCCCGCGAGCTCACACAGCAAAGAAAACACATACGGAAGTCACGCCCGCATATGTAAACGGTGTTCAAATCACACATGCAAGGTATCGCCACAATCGTCAGAGCGAGAGCAATAATTCTAGTAGACATGTGCATTCGTTTTCGTCCGAATGCATTTTCGTCTGAATTTCAGGTATTTTCGTTATCGTTTTAACAAACAAAAATGAAAGCACAGAATCCAAAAAAC
Source organism: Rana muscosa (assembly GCA_029206835.1). Taxonomy (NCBI): domain Eukaryota; kingdom Metazoa; phylum Chordata; class Amphibia; order Anura; family Ranidae; genus Rana; species Rana muscosa. The sequence continues at coordinate 176,013,755 of CM055124.1, forward strand.
CGAAAGATCTGACATAAACAAATGCTTTATTTTCGTTTTCGTTGCGACAACATTTCGCTATAGATAGGAGATTCGACATGACGCTGACAATAACAATCTGTGTCTATCAAACCTGTGGTCGAATGTGCCTAACCTTAACTCTATTAGTCCAAGATTATTCTACATAGAGAGGAAAAATTTTACATTATAGAGAGAAAATATTCGACAGAGAGAAAAGATCACTGCTGGAATTGGGTGGGGGAAGTAAAATAAAAATAATGATGATGATGATGAATGTTATTGGCTGATTGTAACCAAAGAGGAGGAGCAGTAAAATAGCTAGAACTAACTTGACAATTCAACATGAACGACGAAGATTCGACAAAGCATCGAAAAACATACAAACGTTAATCTGTCATTGAAGGCTTATGGTGTCTGTCGAAAGTTCTAAGAAAATTCGACAAGCAGCTAAACTGTTCGACGCCGCAATCATACATTTCCGGTCAAATGCATCCGCCCATAGGCTATAGAAGAATTCTAATGTTGGTTGACTAGTAATAATAATTAATAAATATAATTATTACTAGTCATACATTAGAATTCTACTATGGCTTGAAGGCGGAACATTCGACCGGAAATGTATGATTGCGGCGTCTTACAGTTTCGCTGCTCTGTCGAATCTGCTTTGAACATTCGACAGACACCATAATCCTTCAATGACAGATTCAAACTCAATTCAGATTTTCGGACGAATGCAATTTCTAACGAAAAATGAAATAAATAAAAACGAATTTCGAGAGTAACTAAATAAATTTATTTTTTGGACGAAAACGAAATTCCGAAACGAAATATTCTAGTGTGCACATGTCTAAATTCTAGTACTAGACCTCCTCTAACTCTAACCTGGTAACCGTAAAAAAAAATAATTAAAACATCGCCTATGGAGATTTTTAGGTACCGTAGTTTGTCGCCATTCCACGAGTGCGTGCAATTATAAAAGTGTGACATGTTTGGTATCTATTTACTCGGCGTAACATCATCTTTCACATTATACAAAAAAATTGGGCTAACTTTAGTCTTTAATTTTTTTTAAATTCATGAAAGTGTCTTTTTTCCCAAAAAGTTGCGTTTAAAACACAGCTGCACAAATACCATGTAACTTAAAATATTGCAACAATCACCATTTTATTCTCTAGATTCTCTGCTAAAAGTAGGATTTTTAAAACAGCTTACCTGTAAAATCCTTTTCTTGGAGTACATCACGGGACACAGAGCAGCATAGTCATTACTATGTGGGTTATATAGAATTACCTTCAGGTGCTGGCACTGGCAACTTCCAAAACAGGAAGTACCCTCCCCTATATAAGCCCCTCCCATCCGGGAGTACCTCAGTTTTGTAGCAAAGCAATACGTGTCCCCAAAAGAGGGGTGGGAGCTCTGTGTCCCGTGATGTACTCCAAGAAAAGGATTTTACAGGTAAGCTGTTTTAAAAATCCTACTTTCTTGTTCATACATCACGGGACACAGAGCAGCATAGTCATTACTATGTGGGACGTCCCAAAGCAATGCCACATGAGGGGGGGGATACACCATACATAAGCTGGGCGCCATCAGGCATGAGGATCTTTTGCGGCCTGCAACACACTGCGCCCAAAGGCGACATCCTCCTGACTTCTAACGTCCACCTGGTAGAACCTAGTAAACGTGTGTACTGAAGACCATGTTGCGGCCTTACAAATTTGCGCCAGGGAGGCCTGGTGATGCACTGCCCATGAAGTTCCAACTGCTCTCGTGGAGTGCGCCCTAACTTTGAACGGAGGCGGTCTACTTCTCAAGCCATAGGCTTGTATTATGACCTGTCGAATCCACTTGGCTAAAGTAGATTTTGATGCTGCCTGACCCTTTCTGGGGCCTTCCGGCAGAACAAACAAAGAATCCGTTCTACGAATCTGAGCAGTGGCTTTTAGATAAGCTTTAACTGCTCTTACTACATCCAAAGAATGCAATAACTTTTCCTCTACCGAGCTTGGTTTGGGGAAAAAAGAAGGAAGAACCACATCCTGGTTCAAGTGAAACCTCGATACCACCTTAGGAAGAAAGGCTGGGTGAGGACGTAATACTACTCTGTCCTTATGGATAACCAGATATGGCTCTTTACAGGACATGGCGGCTAATTCCGACACTCTTCTAGCCGAGCATATGGCTACTAAAAATATCAATTTCCTGGTGAGTAGAACCAAGGAAATGTGCCGCAAAGGTTCAAATGGCTGCTTCTGCAGAACCGACAGAACCAAATTTAGATCCCATGGGCATATGGGAGCCTTAATCGGTGGAATAATACGAGTCACACCTTGCATAAAGGATTTGACAAGTGAATGCATAGCCAGGGGCCTTTGAAATAGTATTGACAAGGCCGAAACCTGGCCCTTGATAGTACTTAAGGCAAACTTCCTGTCTACAGCCCACTGCAGGAAGTCCAGAATTCTGCCTATAACGTACTTACGTGGATGCCATTTTCTGGCCTCGCACCAAGTGATGTACGCCTTCCAAACTCTATAGTAGATCTGCCTGGATACAGGCTTCCTGGCATTGATTATAGTTGATACCACAGAGTTAGAGAGACCTCTCTTCTTTAGGATGTGGGATTCAATAGCCAGGCCGTTAAACTTAGAGTTAGTAAGGAAGGGTGGTATATCGGTCCTTGCGAAAGCAGGTCCGGACGACGTGGAAGGGTCCAAGGACTCCCCACAGACATTTTGATGATCTCCGCGTACCAGGCCCTTCGGGGCCACGCTGGAGCCACCAGGATCACCGGCTTCTTCTCCAACCTGACTCTGCGAAGGAGTCGAGGCAACAATTGTAGCGGAGGGAATGCATATATCAGTCTGAACTGATCCCAAGGGAACACCAGAGCATCCGAGCCGCAAGCGAGGGGATCCCTTGTCCGGGAGACAAATCTGTCCACCTTTGCGTTGAATCTGGATGCTAGCAGATCTACATCCGGTGTTCCCCACCGCTGACATATTGCTCGGAAGACCTCGGGATGAAGGGACCATTCCCCTGGGCATAACTGTTGGCGACTCAGAAAGTCCGCCTTCCAATTCTCCACCCCTGGAATGAAGACAGCTGATATACATGGGACATGCTTTTCTGCCCATTCCAGGATGTGACTTACTTCCCTCTGGGCTGCACGACTCCTGGTGCCTCCCTGATGATTGATATATGCCACTGCTGTGGCATTGTCTGATTGAATTCTGACAGGGGACCCTTGGAGTCTGGATGTCCAGGCTACTAGAGCGTACCGGGCTGCTCGTATCTCTAAGAGATTGATGGGCAGGGTTTTTACTACATTTGACCATCTGCCCTGGAGAGACCATTGCTCCAGTACTGCCCCCCAGCCTATAAGGCTGGCATCTGTAGTGACCACCTTCCAAGATATCGGGCTGAAGGGTTTTCCCTTCTGGAGATTCTGGGGGATCAACCACCAGCAGAGACTCTTCCGAACGGAAGGGGACAAAGCCATCGGGAAGTCTAGAGCCTGAACTTTTCCGTTCCAGGCTGACAATATGGCCCTTTGTAAATTCCTTGAGTGGAATTGGGCGTATGGCACAGCTTCGAATGATGCTACCATCTTTCCTAGCAGCCTCATGCACAGGCGTATGGACGGCTGTCTTTTTGCACAAAGCAGACGGACCAAGGCCCTCAAAGAGGATACCTTGTCTAGAGGTAAGAAAATCTTCCTCTGGTCTGAATCCAGCCGTAGCCCTAGATATACCAGGTTTTTCACTGGCTGTAGGGCTGACTTGTCCAGGTTGATGACCCAACCGTGAGATTCTAGATACTTGATTGTATCGACAATTACCACTTCTAGCTTGGCAACTGAGTGGTCCATCAACAACAGGTCGTCTAGGTATGCCATTATCGTTACACCCCGTGTTCTTAGATCGGCCAACAGTGGGGCCAGAATTTTTGTGAACACTCGTGGTGCTGTGGCCAGACCGAATGGTAAGGCTCTGAACTGAAAATGGCGCCCTTCTACTGCAAAGCGTAGGAATTTTTGATGACCTGGAAAGATGGGAACATGCAAGTAAGCATCTTTGATGTCGATCGAGGCTAACCATTCCTCCCCTTGTAGGGCAGCGGTGACCGATCGGATCGACTCCATCCGGAAAGACCGGACGTTTAGAAATTTGTTTAGACTCTTTAGGTCCAATATGGGTCTTATGTCCCCGTTTGGCTTCGGGACTGTGAAAAGGTTTGAGTAGAAACCCAACCCCCACTCTTCCATAGGAACCTCCATAATTACTCCTTGGAGCAATAGTTGTTCTAACGCCAATAGGAGAGACCCTCTTTTCAGAGGGTCTCTTGGCATGCCTGACCACATAAAATGGGACGGAGGAGACTCTTTTAACTCCAACTTGTATCCCAGAGTTACTGCGGAGAGCACCCATCTGTCTTTGATCGTCTCCCGCCAGGTCTCTGCGAACAACTGAAGTCTTCCCCCCACCCGTTTGAGTGGGGGCAGCCCTTCATAGGCTTGACTTGGAGGCTGGTTTAGTACCTCTTCGGATCCAGGGCTTTTTATTACCCTGTGGCTGTCCCTGATTTTTACCTCCTGAGTTTGACCGAGGAGGCCGTCGGAACTGCTTAGTAGCAGACGTCGCAGGGATAGGAGAGGTAGTCCTCTTAAAAGATGGACCCCTAGACCTCTTTTTACTCGGTAAGAGAGTACTTTTACCACTGGAAATCTTCTGGATATACTTATCCAGGTCTTCGCCAAAAAGGCGTTCCCCATGAAATGGGAAGCTAACTAAGAGCTTCTTACAGGGAGCTTCAGCAGACCAGTTTTTGAGCCACAGAAGCCTACGCATATGTACCAAAGACAGCGTGAGGCGGGAGGCCTGATGGATAGAATCCTTGATGGCGTCAACCGCAAAGCATAATGCTCTAGGCAGATCAGCCAGAGCCTGGGCCTGCTGGTCTGGCAAATCCCTCAGGACCATTTTCATTTGATCCTTTAAAGCTTGGCAGACCCCAATAGCTGCCACTGCTGGCTGTGTAACAGCCCCTGCTGTGGAAAAAGCAGATTTTAATAAAGATTCCAATTTTTTATCCACTGGATCTTTGAACATTTGAACATTATCTACTGGACATGTCAGTGATTTGTTCACAGAAGAGATGGCTGCATCCACCGTAGGAACATTCCATCTCTGGGTGAACTTTCCCTCCATGGGATAGATCACCGGAAACCTTTTAGGCGGAACAAATAGTTTATCAGGATGTTCCCAGTCCTGGTATATAAGTCCTTCCAATAATGGATGTATTGGAAAGGAGCAATTAACCTGGGGAGCTTTTAGCGACCCCAATGAGGAGACAGCAGTAGTTGATGGTTCAACAAGAGGCATTTTAAATGCAGATCGAACCATGTCAGTTAGGGTCTGGACCCACAATCTTTCAGTCTGTGATGCTGAAAATGGTTCATCTACTGTCGATTCCTCAAAAACAGAGCTAACCTCCTCCTGATCCCCTTCAGGTAGGTCGGTCCCTTCCTGGGACTGTTGCTCTGCCAACAGGCACTCTAATGGAGGTGATGGAGATCTGGCGCGCTTTCTTTCCTGTAGAGAAGAAGCGATCAATGCAGCCAATCTCTGCTCCAATCCCTCCAGAGTTGAGGAAAAAACCTCCTCTGTTATATATGCAGGAGCAGGTGGACTGAGGACAGCCGCAGTACCTGGCACTCCCGGGGGTTCCTTATGGGTATTAACCTCTGATTTCTCAGGGGAGGAGGGTGCAGATGACTGCTCCAGATCCTCAGAGCCCGATGGAGACCCCCTACACTTCCTGAGAGGTATATCTCTGAGTTTTTTAGGCGGCATATTCCTTAGTTCAAAGCTGAGGTATTCCAGCCGCAATACACCCCTTACTGAAATAGTCTAATGCAATTTGCTGCTATGTACATCAGTGGGTGTCTACTAATGCGTCTTTCTGGGGATGCCTGTATCAACCGCCCGCTGTAAGCCCCTATACCATGCTACCAGCTCCTTTTCATGCTCTGTGTCCATAGCAAGCAGCGTGGACTGAGTCCTTTTATCTTGCTGGGACGCCCGCACATGCGCAGAAGCGCTGGGCGCACAGAGCGCGTCATCCGCCAGGCTCCGCCCCCTTTTTTGAAGCTAAACCTTATAAAAGGAAAGCATGTGTGCGCGCGCGCGTGCACGTGTGCGCTCTTGGCGCCATGTAGGGAGAGGAGCCAGGGTCCCTGTTTCACCAGGACTCAGGGATGGAAGGAAACTACTTGGCAGCATGACAGAGGAATGCAGCTTCCCTGATAGAGCGCTCACTCATCTGCCTGAACTTTCACCATGGAAGGAATAGTCCCAAGAAAAAAGACGTTCCACAGCGGCCTCTAGTGGACAAACACAGGTACCGCACCTTTGTCTTTTTTTTTTTTTTTTTTTTAAAACCTCCTTTATGAAAAAACATTTCCAGGTTTACAGTTTTTTTAAAATTTCCCTTATGAAAAAACATTTCTAGGATTTCTTAGGCATATACAGCTATTAGCGGGAATACCCTTTAGGTAACAGGCAGAAAGACATATTAGGCTTGGGGGTCCCCTCAATAGAACCAAGTTCCTGAGGGGCCCCCACTTACCTTTTCCCCGCCGCAGGACTTTGTTTGGTCCACAGAAGCCCAAACTTCACCTCTCACGGCAGGCATTTGTACTAGACCTTCAGGGACCGGGTTCCCAAGGATTCCACTCCCCTGGACCTGTATAGCACCCTGCACAGATAGCCTCTTGGTTTTGGGTATGACCAGAGCTCTGGATCCCAGGGTCCAGCCCTCCTAAGAGAGGCATTACAGGCAAAACCCTGCTCTTCTCTGCAAGGCCCGGGTACCGACCGTTTAGCTATGAAGCTTTTTTTTGGTCGGATCCGGAATAGCTTGCTAAGGCCCAGAGAACCTGTACACAAGCCCAGATGAATACATGTTAACCTTGGCCAACACCTTAGACACTGGCAAAAAACTGAGGTACTCCCGGATGGGAGGGGCTTATATAGGGGAGGGTACTTCCTGTTTTGGAAGTTGCCAGTGCCAGCACCTGAAGGTAATTCTATATAACCCACATAGTAATGACTATGCTGCTCTGTGTCCCGTGATGTATGAACAAGAAATATATATATATATATATATATATGTATGTTTGGGGGTTCTAAGCAATTTTCTAGCAAAAAATACAGATTAAACACCAAATGTCAGAAATAGGCTTAGTCATGAAAGGGTTAAAGTTCAGCCAAAACCTAACGCCAAACCTACTCTCAGTGAAATTCTAAACCTTATCTATCTAGCCCTATAAAAAAAAAAAAATAGATCGCTATACTTACCTTTTCTGCAGCAGCTCCGGTCCCACGCTGAGCTGACAGTAGTGGCTTTAGTGTGTAGGGGTGTGCAGGAGAGGCAGCGGACAAGGGAAACCCCTTAGTAGCTCTAGGGGGACATCACTTCCCAAGCATTCCCCAGCCATTCTTTGCTCTGTCTCTGTACACAGCAGCCACCACTGGAAACTGGACCGGATCGGCTTCAGAAAGGTAAGTATAGCAATTTTTTTTTTTTACAGAGTTCGATAGATTAGGTTAGTATTACTGTAGGTTTTGGCTGAACTTCCACTTTAAAAGCCATGGTAGTATTCATATAAGATGATGAGCTCATCTCACAGAATGAACTCGCATGAGATATTTAGGTGTCAGGACACATTTTTGCCTAAAAATCTCACGCGATCCTGAAACCGTCAATTCACTAGACCAAATGTGCAGTATTTACCAAAAAAACACTGAAACTGCTTGGTACATACCGCATGAACAAGCGTTAAAATCCATTCACAGAAGGAAAGAAATAATAGCACATGGAAATAGTAGTGGTACAGACATGTGGTATTTGCGGAATGTGTACCTTTTTTTTAAGGAGCGCCCAACATCATGGTTGTTAAGGAGTGGGCGACCGCCACGTCCTTAACAATCGATGAGTCATCAGCTGTCAGCGGGCTTCCCTGCTGACTCGGAAAAAAAAAAAAAGAATTGCCGGCAATAACAAAAATAAAAAGTCCTGAAAAAAACAGTCTCCCCTAATGCATACCAGGCCCTTTGTTCTTGTATAGATTTTAGAGGGAGTCCCACACCAATTTTTTTTATAAAAATCAACATGGGAATGAGATGGTTGAGCTCCCCCTGCCCCAAAGCACCCCCCCCCCCATGTTGAGGGCATGCGGCCTGGCATGGTTCAGGAGAGGCGCTCGCTCGTCCCCTCCCTTTCCTGACCTGCCGGGCTGCATGCTCGGATAAGGATCTGGCATAAATTTTTTCAAAGAGCCTGATATGCTTTGGGGGGGGACCCCATGCCATTTTTTTTCATTGCCTGCAGGTCTTTTTTTTGGATTCAACTGTCAACAGGGAATTCTGCTGACACCTGATGATTCATCGGTTCAGAAAGCAGGGGGCCACCCACTCCTTAACAACCATGTTGTTTAGTGGTAGTTAAGGACACGGGCAGCTGTCTGCTTCTTAACAACGCTGATTTATTCATGTTAAATACGCTGGCTGGTGCCAGGCGTTTGAATTACAGCATGTTTTCACTACTAAAATACCACAAGACTTTATAAAATTACTTTTTTCGAAAATTTAGTAGGGTTTTTTTGAGAATGGAAAAAAACATTTTGAAAAATGCTGAGTGGTATTTTACCGCATTTAAGGGGAACAATAAAGCTGTGAATGGAGCCCAATGACCATCACTCACAGGACTGCAAACAGAGTATATGCTCAATGAGTTAGGAACATATCAGATTTTTTTCCCTTGTACTTGACGAGAAGAAAAAAATGATCCAGCTTCCTTGTTAATAAACAGCCTTATATTACCAATACATTGCAGACTGCTACTAGTGTATGTTCTGCAGATTATTATGTATATCTGTTACAGAAAAATGGCAACTGATCACACGCACGACCTCCCCCGCGTGGAGAGCAGAGCTGAAGCCATCTTACATCACCTGGTTTTGTTTTGGTCACAGTGAGGTCAGCATCCTGTGTGTGATCAGTTGCCGGTTTTTCTGTAGCATATTGTAGCCCAAGCTGTTTTATATGATCTGCACCAGTTCATTCAATGGCATGTTGGCTGATGTCAGTGATAGGATCATTAGAGCAGTCCTTTTTTGTTTGTCCACATACTTATATCTGTTGCTTACCTTTTTTTAAAATGAGTGCCACATGGGCGGTTCTGTATAAACAGATGCCGAATGTCATTTGTATGAAAGGATTACTGTATTTTGAAATTCAGAGATTCACATCAAGGACACATTAGGGATGCATATTTCACGCAAGGAAGAACATATTTCATTCTTACGCCTAAAGTTGTATGAATGCATTCTCACTAGAGACTGCCAGATGCTCTAATGCAGAAATTTGACATTTAAATTTTATTGGACAGTTATATTTGAAAAGGATGAAAACACTGTGAAGCCCAACTTCAGGCAATTTTTTTTTTTTTGGGCTAGGGGAGGTAATTGGACTTGGATTGTTATTGGTCTATTCCCACTGGAGACATTCCCTCTCACTAACTGTTCCTGTGACCTCCCCCCTATTTATTAGAGAAGAGGAAAGGGTGAGGTGTTCTGTAGTGTAAAACACTTTCTGTAATAGAGTTACAATACTGCTCCTAAATAGACATATTGGCGTTGATTTACTAAAGGCAAATAGACTGTGCACTTTACAAGGGCATTTGCACAAGAGCCTAGAAAATGAGGAGAAGCTCTGCTGACTTCTTATCCAATCATGTGCAAGCAAAAAATGCAGGTATTTTTTTTTCCTTTGCATGTGATTGGGTATTCTTTGCAAAGGGAAACTTACCCTCATTTAATAAGCTCTGGAGCACATGCCCTTGCAAAGTGCGCAGTCAATTTACCCTTAGTAAATCAACCCCAATACAGCGAGTGAGTAGAGTAACCCTAGAACTGAAAGGGTGTGACTTGCAGGTTTATTAACTAAAATAAAAAAAAAGCCTGAAAACGAATTCAGCCACCACATCTAAGGTTTGGTAAACTGCAATATATTACAGTTTTGTTGTGTTTAGATACACTTTACCTTGTGATCATTATGCCCTGCAAAATTGCAAATCCACTGAATTCAATACACTTGTATAGGGGGTGTGAGGGGGTTAGCTCGGCAGCGGGTGTGTGTGACCCCCGGGATGGGCTCCCCACACAAAACAGGCCCAGCAAACGGAGGTGGTGGTTTTCAAAATCAAAAAAAGGTGCGGTTTATTTTCTATTTACAGTGACAAAACACAGCAAAGCAAAAGAAACATAACCAAAATAAATCCTGGTCAAGTTGACCTCTGACTAAACATACAGGTTTCCTAACTAACAACTGGGATCAGCCTAGTGCTGTCCTAGTCCCTAAGTCCCTGGTTTAGTAAAAGTCCAAACAAATAGCCACACAGGCTTTGCCTCACCGCACAGGGGTTCACTCTCCCTAGACAGTCCACACAGGTCTGGTTCCAGGCATGAGCTAACATCTAATGAAGCTGGGAGTTCTTATAGAGGCCTAAATGAGCTGACAAGCTTCAGCTGGCCTCATCAACTCCCTGTCTGTACGACGCCCAGCCCTCTCCCTAGAGGTATGAGTCATCCATGAGCCCACTAGCCTTATACAACTCTCCACCTAGTTGTATAAGTCGGCGTAAAGCCTGAATCTGGGCGAAATATATCTACCCCCCTGGATGCAACCAGGTGACTTTACCTTCCTGCTGTCACATACCCCCCCCCCCTCTTGTTTTAACCTCGGGGTTGGAACACCAGCAATCAGGCATTCATGTACTCGAGACAAAGCATCCACATTCCCCATTTGAACGCCAGGGCGATGCTTTACTGTGAAGTTGAATTCCTGGAGGGCCAGGAACCACCTATTCACTCTTCTATTTGTTTCCTTGTTTTGAGCCATCCACTTTAACGGAGCGTGATCCGTAACCATGTCAAAGTGCCTACCTAGCAGGTAGTACCGAAGGGAATCTAGAGCCCACTTCACCGCTAAGCACTCCTTTTCAACGGTGGCGTAATTTACCTCATGGGACTTCAACTTCCTGCTGAGGTAAATGACTGGGTGCTCTTCCCCGTTCCAGACCTGGGACAATACTGCTCCTAACCCCACATCTGACGCATCACTTTGTACGACAAAGTCTTTAGAGAAGTCGGGTGAGTACAACACTGGCTGGCTACATAAGGCTTGTTTCAAGAACTGGAATGCTGCCTCAGCCTCGGGGGTCCATTTAATCATGACCGACCCTTTCCCCTTCGTCAGGTTGGTTAGGGGCACAGCCTTAGAAGCAAAGTGGGGAATGAATCACCGATAATACCCAGCGATTCCCAGAAAGGCTCGTACCTGCTTCTTGCTGTTGGGACGTGGCCAACTCTGGATGGCCTCGACTTTGTTGAGTTGGGGTTTTATTACTCCCCTCCCAATGGTGTACCCAAGATATTTGGCCTCCTCCTGCCCAATGGTACACTTCTTGGGGTTAGCCGTAAACCCCGCTTCCCGAACAGAGTCCAGGACTGCTTGCACTTTTGGCAGATGTGAGGCCCAATCTGTGCTATGGACAATTACGTCATCCAGGTAAGCCGCAGCATACTTCCGATGGGGCCTCAGCATCTGGTCCATTTTCCGCTGGAATGTGGCCGGCGCATTCTGTAACCCGAACGGCATTCTTTTATATTGGAACGCCCCGTCTGGGGTTACAAATGCGGTTTTCTCTTTGGCCGACTTGGCCAGGGGGATTTGCCAATACCCTTTTGTGAGGTCAAGAGTCGTCATGTATCGGGCTGTTCCCAGCCGGTCGATCAACTCATCTATACGTGGCATGGGGTAGGTGTCAAATTTTGTAACTTTGTTCAACTGACGAAAATCGTTACAAAATCGCCAGCTCCCATCCGGTTTAGGCACCAACACGATGGGACTAGACCAATCACTTTGGGACTCCTCTATCACCCCTAAGTTCAGCATTTTCTGTACTTCCTCCCGTATTGCCTCCCGTCGAGCCTCTGGGATCCGATAGGGTTTTAACTTCACCCTTTCACCGGGCGGGGTAATGATGTCATGCTCTACCCCAGATGTTTGTCCCGGCAGCTCAGAGAATACCTCCTTGTTGCGAAGCACAAACTCCTTAACCTCCTGTTGTTGGGGTTGTGACAAGGTGGCTGCTATTCCAACCTCAGGAATCACGCAACCAGTTTGAGCTGGTGACCAAGTGTCTGCGACTAGGGACTCTCTATCCCTCCAGGCTTTCAACAGATTAACGTGATAGATCTGTTCGGGCTTTCGCCTTCCTGGTTGTCTGACCTTGTAATTCACTTCGCTCACTTTTTCCATTATCTCGTAGGGGCCTTGCCATTTGGCAAGGAATTTACTTTCAACCGTAGGGACAAGTACCAATATCCTATCCCCCGGGGAAAAGGTACGGGTCTTGGCTCCACGGTTGTACACTCTCTGCTGTGCCAACTGCGCTTGGGCCAAATGTTCCTTCACGATGGGCATTACCTGTGCAATTCGATCTTGCATCAGGGCGACATGCTCAATCACACTCCTGTGGGGAGAACTCTCACTTTCCCAAGTTTCCTTGGCAATATCCAACAGCCCTCTTGGGTGTCTCCCATACAGTAACTCAAAGGGGGAGAATCCCGTAGAGGATTGGGGCACCTCCCTAATAGCAAACATCAAATAAGGAAGTAAACAGTCCCAATCCTTTCCATCTCTATCCACCACTTTCTTCAACATTTGTTTTAGGGTTTTGTTGAATCTTTCAACCAGCCCATCGGTTTGGGGGTGATACACAGACGTACGCAATTGCGTCACTTTGAACAATTTACACAGCTCTTTCATAACCCGGGACATAAAGGGTGTACCTTGGTCCGTAAGCAGTTCTTTACAAATACCCACCCGGCTAAAAACAAGAGATAGCTCTTTGGCTATGGTTTTGGCCGAGGTATTTCGGAGAGGGATCGCTTCTGGATAACGGGTGGCATAGTCCATTATAACTAATATGTACTGGTGCCCCCTAGCGGACTTGATTATAGGACCTACCAAATCCATGGCGATCCTCTCAAACGGGACCTCAATGATGGGTAGAGGGACCAGCGGGCTACGGAAATGTGGCATCGGGGCCAACCTCTGACACACAGGGCAGGAGGAACAATAATTTTCTACGTCCTTCATCACCCCCGGCCAATAGAATCTCTGTAATACCCTCTCTCGGGTTTTCTCTGTCCCCAGATGACCTCCAAGAATGTGCCCATGGGCCAACTCCAACACCAACTTCCTGTAAGGTTTGGGCACCACAAGCTGCTCAACGGTTTCTTCTGCCCTTTTTGCCACCCGATACAGTAGGTCCTTCTCTACGCTGAAGTATGGGTAAGTGCAGGTATTATCTGGGTTCACTAACTCGCCATCTATTTTCACTACGTTTTCCCGTGCCTTTATTAGGGCGGGGTCTTTCAACTGTTCTGTGGCAAAGTTTTCCCTGTGAACCTCAAGATCAGAAAACTCCACAGACGGTAGGTTTTCGTCTGAGGAGGTGGGCTCCTCTCCAGTTTCTTGAGTCTCCCCTGCCAATACTGATAAGGGAAATTCCGGAGAGTCCTCACCACTCTCAGGGAAGTTCTGGCTATCACATTCCTGGTACATAGGGGCACCAGTGAGGGGCTCAGGATCATCCCACAGTTCCCAGAACTTCGGAAAATCCCTTCCCACAATGGCGTCATGCGGTAACTGAGATACTAAGCCCACTGGATGAGAGAGGGTACCTTTGGGGGTCTCGAAACACACTGTAGTCACTGGATACTCTCGGGTGTCCCCATGCACACAAATAACAGCTACCTTGCTATTCCCAGAGACCTCTGTTTTAACTAACTCAGCCTTTATCAGGGTCACAAGGCTACCTGAATCCAGCAATACCACAACATTTCTACCATTAACACACATTTTGCATAAATGTTTCTCAGTTCCTCGAATGGCAGTGCATGCGACTGTCGCACACAGCGACTGACGTCTGCCCGTCAGAAAGTCACACTGCATGGGTTCCTCCACAACCGGGCAATTGGCTGCAATATGTCCCGCTTGCCGGCAGCGGTAGCAAACGATCCTTCTTGCCGCCTCTTGGGATGGTCTGGTCTTAGGGTGGAAAGTCCGAGTGTCTCTGGAAGAGGCCGTCAGGTTCTCTGTAGCCAAGTATTTCTCCACATGATCCACAAGACCATCGGCCGTCTCTGGGTCTCCATGGCTTACCCACTTTTGGATGGCAGTAGGAAGAGCTCTCAAAAACCGATCCATTACAACACGTTCCACAATCTTTGGTGCGGACAAAGTCTCTGGCTGTAGCCACTTTCTGCTCAGGTGAATGAGATCATACATTTGAGACCTGGGGGGTTTTCCAAGCTGGAAAGTCCAGTTATGCACACGCTGAGCCCGGACAGCCTGGGTGACACCCAGCCTTGCCAATATTTCAGCTTTTAGCATCACATAGTCTTTTGCTTGGTTAGGCTCTAGGTCATAGTAAGCTTTCTGCGATTCACCAGTTAACAGAGGAGCCACCAGTCCAGCCCACTGCTCCTCAGGCCACTTTTCTCTTTCAGCGGTCCTTTCAAATGTGGTCAAAAATACCTCTGGATCATCCTCTCCAGTCATTTTTGTCAATAAACGACTCACCCCAAAGGACGCGGTATTAGTGGGACGGCTTTCCTCACTGGTCTGCGGACGTTGCTGCATTACTGCTTCCATCTGTTGTTGTAGTCTCTGCTCTTGCTTCTGCAACAGGTCTATGAAGCGGGCCTCAGATTGCTGCTGGGCTCGTTGCTGAGCCTCCAGACTCTGTTGCAAAGTTGCGTTTGTCTGCTGCTGGGCTGCAAGGCTCCTTTGCAAACCTGCATTTGTCTGCTGTTGATTGGCATTTGCTAGAGCCAGCTGCTTCAGTATCTCCTCCATGCTGGCTTAAAAAAAAAACTGCCACTGGTTCTCCACCAACTGTGAGGGGGTTAGCTCGGCAGCGGGTGTGTGTGACCCCCGGGATGGGCTCCCCACACAAAACAGGCCCAGCAAACGGAGGTGGTGGTTTTCAAAATCAAAAAAAGGTGCGGTTTATTTTCTATTTACAGTGACAAAACACAGCAAAGCAAAAGAAACATAACCAAAATAAATCCTGGTCAAGTTGACCTCTGACTAAACATACAGGTTTCCTAACTAACAACTGGGATCAGCCTAGTGCTGTCCTAGTCCCTAAGTCCCTGGTTTAGTAAAAGTCCAAACAAATAGCCACACAGGCTTTGCCTCACCGCACAGGGGTTCACTCTCCCTAGACAGTCCACACAGGTCTGGTTCCAGGCATGAGCTAACATCTAATGAAGCTGGGAGTTCTTATAGAGGCCTAAATGAGCTGACAAGCTTCAGCTGGCCTCATCAACTCCCTGTCTGTACGACGCCCAGCCCTCTCCCTAGAGGTATGAGTCATCCATGAGCCCACTAGCCTTATACAACTCTCCACCTAGTTGTATAAGTCGGCGTAAAGCCTGAATCTGGGCGAAATATATCTACCCCCCTGGATGCAACCAGGTGACTTTACCTTCCTGCTGTCACAGGGGTTACACCCAACTCATTGCTAGGGTCTAAACTTTGACAAACATACAATAGCTTTTTATTTGATAATAAGCCTAAGAGGTCTTTGAAGGGGGGAGCCATGTGAACACACAGCTCATACCTATCCATTCCCGTCTTTTCTTTTGCTTATTTCGTTTTGTTAAATACGTCAATTAACAAGAATGTCTTATTCCATATTATTACATTTATTGGTATTAAAACATTATGTGCAAATATCTCAGTCAATGTAGTTGTGGTGTTGGAAATAACTGATGATCATAAATTCTGATGCAGTTGACAGCTTACATGTTTTAGTTTTTAAAAGTTATTTTGGCAACTGTAATTTGCAGTTTATTGAATTGAAATAAAAAACATGACTGTGCACTAGAACAAATAATGATTGGACTGTGGTCGACAACTTCTACTTTTCCTTTCCAGTAAATTTATTACTTGGCCCTATCTCCCAAAGTAGCTGAAATAAGAAATACCCGTGTCGCCCAGAAGCACCCAATTAGATTGTCTCTAATTCTGCAACTTTCATATTCCAGGGCAGGAGGCATCCAAACGGATACAGGTTTTCCAGACACTTCGGGGCTTTCAGTGTTCTATTAACATTGCAGTGAAAAATGTATATATTTGCTTGTAGTGAAAGCTTTGCCACTAATAAATACATCAAGCAGAAATATAATGATAATGTCGGCCTCTGAAAACGCAGCAGCATATTTATATATACAATCAATATTCTCAAGACAAGCCAAAGAACACAGTAGTAACTTGTCTCTTTGTCATTATACACCTACTGAACAAGCACAATAACCCAGAGACATGGAGTGCAATCCGCTTTGCACAACAAAAATAAATAGTCCGTAGAAGGCATCCTTCCATCTTCAGTTGTGCAACTGTACGGTCTGTTCTTCAGAACCTCTCTCTTTTTTGCTACTCATACTCTTCAAGTTCTCAAGTGCTCGATCTGCAGAGAATGTTATCTCCAGTCCAGATTTTTCATGCAGCCATGACTCAACCTGCTTTTTCATCTGTAGAACGGTTTCAGAATCTTGGTGAATAAAAAAACAAAATAAATTGTTAATATTGTACTGTACAACTTCAAATGCATCAAACTTTGGCACTCATCTATAGTCATGAATTTATGCAGCACCCAACGGATGTATCATGTATGCTGGGCTGCAGACTATAAAAGTGTTTGTTTGGTCTCCTTGACAATACAACGGTTCAAGGATTCAGACTGAAGCTGTATTAAATTATACAAATGTTGAATCTTTGTTTACAATAGAAAATGAAATAATTGAATAAATGGGGTATTGTGAAATCAGGATTAAGTATCGTCAGTTATAAGATCCTCTATACGCTAGCACTTGGTGCCTATTCTTGGTGCATACTGAGCATTTTCTATATGTCATTGTCTACATTACCAATGTCTGAATATGCATGAGCACTCAGCAAATCATCCATAGCTTTGTGCTACACTGAAATGAACGCAGGTCAAGACCTCTATCCATATTGATCTTGCGCCCCATTCCTTTGGATTGGTAATATAACAGGTCAACCAAGGTTAGTGCGTGGAGATTAGGATGAAGAACTGTTAGGAGTAGGGTAGAAACTAGCATTTGTATGTCCCAGGACCCAAAAAAAATTCACTTTGAATGTATCCTTGCTTTCCTTCATATTTGAACACATAGGTTCCTCTGTGCTTGTAATTAAAAATGTGCTTATTTACAGAGTCCCAGAAAGTCCTGCTCTATTTATACTTTTTTAGCACATGCTTTGAGCATTTATAAGCCTCGCTAAAAAACCTCTGCCTCAATACCCCCATAGCGCAGGGGTCTCCAAACTTTATAAACAGCGGGTCAGTATACTGACCTTCAAACTTTAGGGAGGGCGGACTTTTGGGAGTAGAAAAGGTTCCAACATTAGAGAAAAGGTAATGCACCATTATTGGTGTCATTGAGAGGAATTGTGCCCCATCATTGGTGTCATTGGGACGGATTGTTCCCCATTGGTGGTATCAGTGGATGACATAGTGCCCTCAGGGCTGAATAAAAGCAAGCAAAGTGCTTCATCTAGCCCACAGGCCACAGTTGGGAGACTACTGCCTTAGGGGTATTGCTGCCTCTTATATGGTCTGGTACGAGTGACCTATTGTATATCAGGGTTTGTGTTGCCAGCACCTTATATCCCATGACTTTTCACGCTAGCCCTGGTGATTCTAGGTGAAGCGGAGATGTATTATGATTCTTATGCGCTCTATACCTCTATTTTTATTGTTGGCTGAGTGAATCTGTATTGCAATGAACTGATAGACACAATATACAGTGCCTTGAAAGAGTATTCATACCCCTTGAAAATTTTCCACATTTTGTCAGGTTACAAACAAAAACGTAAATGTTTTTTGGGGGGGGGGGGGTTTATGTGATAGACCAATACCAAGTAGCATATAATTGTGAAATGGAAGGACAATGATAAATGCTTTTCAATTTTTTTTACAAAAAATATCAGAAAAGTGGGGCGTGCATTTGTATTCAGCCCCCTTTACTCTGATACCCCCAAACTAAAATCTAGTGTAACCAATTGCCTTCAGAAGTTACCTTACTAGTAAATAGAGTACACCTGTGTGTAATTTAATCACGGTACAAATGCAGCTGTTCTGTGAAGCCCTCAGAGGTTTGTTAGAAAACCTTAGTGAACAAACAGCATCATGAAGGCCAAGGAACACATCAGACAGGTCAGGGATAAAGTTGTAAAGAAGTTTAATACAGGGTTAGGTTATAAAAAAAATATCCCAAGCTTTGAACATCTCATGGAGCAATGTTCAGTCTATCATCCGAAAATGGAAAGAGTATGGCACAACTGCAAACCTACCAAGACACGGCTGTCCACCTAAACTGACAGGCTGGGCAAAGAGAGTGTTAATTGGAGAAGCGGCCAAGAGGTCCATGGTAACTCTGGAGGAGCTGCAGAGATTCACAGCTCAGGTGGGAGAATCTGTCCACAGGACAACTATTAGTTGTGCACTCCACAAATCTGGCCTTTATGGAAGAGTGGCAAGAAGAAAGCCATTGTTGAAAGAAAGCCATAAGAAGTACTGTTTGCAGTTTGTGAGAAGCCACGTGGGGGACACAGTAAACATGTGGAAGAAGGTGCTCTGTCAGATAAGACCAAAATTTTACTTTTTGGCCTAAAAGCAAAAACGTTATGTGTGGCGGAAAACTAACACTGCACATCACCCTGAACACACCATCATGTTGTGGGGATGATTTTCTTCAGCAGGGAAAGGAAAGCTGGTCTGAATTGATGGGAAGATGGATGCAATCCTAGACTAATACCTGTTAGAGTCTGCAAAAGACTTGAGACTGGGGTGGGAGTTCACCTTTTAGCAGGACAACAACCCTAAACATACAGCCGGAGCTACAATGGAATGGTTTAGATTAAAGCATCTTCATGTGTTAGAATGGCCCAGTCAAATTCCAGACCTTAAACCAATTGAGAATCTGTGGAATTGAAAATTGCTGTTCACGGATGCTCTCCATCCAATCTGACAGAGGTTAAGCTATTTTGCAAAGAAGAATGGGCAAAAATTTCACTCTCTAGATGTGCAAAGCTGGTAGAGACATCCCCAAAAATACTTGAAGCTGTAATTGCAGCGAAAGGTGGTTCTACAAAGTATTGATTCGGGGGAGGGCGGGCTGAATACAAAATGCACTCCACATATTTGTAAAAAAAAAAAAAAATGAAAACCATTTATAATTTTCCCTCCACTTCACAATTATGTGCCAGTTTGTGTTGGTCTATCACATAAAATCTCAATAAAATGCATTTATGCTTTTTGTTGTAAAATGTGGATGGGTATGAATACTTTTTCAAGGCACTGTATTGTAAGCGGTTCTCTTCATATCATCCTCATATAGCAATTCATAGAATTCAGTTTGTTTCCATTAAAAATATCATTTTTTGTATACATGAATTTTCACTTATCTTCCACTGAGGAAGATTATGTGAAATTAAAACGCCTTGGGGCTTAGTATCTACTGTTGTTCTCTACTGGGCATCCTTCATCTAACTTTCATCTCATATGACATATTGTTACTTCATCTACTCTCTACCTACTTGCTGATTAGTCAGTGGATCAGTGATGTTTACTGTATATAGTTTTTTTCATGCAAGAGTGGTTCATTTTGATGGATGGACGCATCACCCATCAGTGATCTACAAAGTTAGAGTGTGAAATTCAATATATTCGGTTTATGTGCTGTGAGATCATTAACAGTCCACCTCTAAACAACATGTCATGATCAGCCACTGCACCATTTTTTATAAAAAAAAACTTTGTAAAAAATATATTTTATAATTGTTTGTTTTTCTTGCGTCTTTCCTGGGTATCTAAAAAGTTTACATAATTCTTTTGGATGTGTCACACCAAGTTGAAACAGATCATGTAGTCTCTCTGTTTCATTATGCAAACATCAACTTCAGCAAAAAAAGAAAAAAAAAATGGAGGTTTGATGAAATATCTATCAAAACTCTGACTTCTTGGCTAAAGCTGGTACTTGCATAATTGTGTTCTCTGGGTTTCTATGGGGCTCTAAAAATAAACTAAATGTTACCTCTAGGCACAGAGAAACTGGTGACAGTCTAGAGAGGGAAGAGTGCATATTTATTTTTTAAATGTTAAAGCTAAAGTCCAGACAAGTTAAAAAAAATGGATGCACGAAAATATGAATAAATAACACTTCCAGCGTCAAGGACATATACTATATGTCGTGAAAGAGTTAAACAATAGCTTCCCTGAGCGTGTTCTAAATTAATCTGCCTTCCCCTTTTTAGGAAAAGTGTTCCAAGTGGATATAAAGCCACCTGTTTAATTCTACAGACTGGCAAAATGCTGCTCCTTCCAGACTCATGCAGGCCTAAGGCTCCCTTAGTGCCACTTCTATCTAAGCCAGAAATAGAAGTAAATTGTTAGGTTCATAATTTGACTTCATTGTCAACTGGTGAGCTGTAAACATTTCAAATGTGGCCTTTATTTACAATTTTGAGTACGAAGGTTTTTCAAGCATTTCCAATTATATAAAGCTGTTTATATTTGATTTTTAAATAACTCAATCCAGTCTCAGTTTTTATGTTTAGTGAAACATCTGGAGACTTTCTTGCATTTGTGTGTCCTAATAAAGTGTGTATTTTTTTTTACTGAAAATATGTAACTTGTAAACCATTACGCAAAATATCTTGACGCACAAAACTGAGACTACCGTCTTTTCATTCTAGAATTCCTGTCTGCAGAAAATATTAAATTTTGTGCGTCTTTGAAAACTTTTGAGTAAAATTTGTACATTTTAACATATGGAGGGAAAAACCAGCCAGGCAGTTATAGTATTAAAGGGTAAACCCAACAATAAAATAGGATTTTTTGTACTCACCGTAAAATCCTTTTCTCTGTCGTCCATGGACGGACACAGCTCCTTAAATCTTGACATGTGGGTTATGTTCCTGTTCATAGGAGAGGACTAGGCAGAACATGTTAGTTATCTTAAAACATGTATCTTTAACAGAGTTGAACAGCCCCGCCCAGGGGGCGGTCCCTCCATACATAACCCTCCACCCTGCAGTCAGCAGCCTCAGTTCATAGAAAAGCAGTACAAACGGAAAAAAGGAGGGGTGGGTGCTGTGTCCGTCTTTGGACGACAGAGAAAAGTATTTTACGGTGAGTACAAAAAATCCTATTTTCTCTTTTCGTCCATGGACAGACACAGCTCCTTAAATCTTGACATGTGGGACGTCCCCAAGCAGTGCCAGAAAAAATGAGGGGTGGGAACAGCAATCAAAGGAAGATTTAACTTCACCCCAAACAAACAGAGCTCCTCAACGGAGGAGTTGCAACCTCAAACAGCCGCCTGCAAAACCTTTCGGCCAAAGGAAGCATCCGAAAATGCACTGACATCAACCTTGTAAAACTTTGAGAAAGTGTGAACAGATGACCAGGTCGCCGTCTTACACACCTGTGAGACAGATGCTAGATGTCGGAAAGCCCAGGAGGCACCAATTGCCCTGGTTGAATGCGCCGTGACAGAAAAAAAGAGGCGCCCGCCCGTTAAGGGCATAGGCCTGGATGACGGTCTGTCTGATCCACCTAGAAAGGTGGCCGACGAGACCACCAGGCCCTTCTGTGGACCAGACACCGACACGAACAGTCAGTCAGAACTCTGGAACGGAGCAGTAGCAGACAGGTACACCCGTAGGGCACAAACCACGTCCAAGGTATGTAGCGCAGCCACCTTGGTATGCGACAGCCGAGGACACAAGGATGGAAGTACGAAGTCCTCGTTTAGGTGAAAAGCCGAAACTACCTTAGGAAGGAATGAAGGCTGCGGGCGTAGTACCGCTTTATCCTTATGAAGGACCAAGTAAGGTGACTTGCAAGACACGGCCGCCAATTCAGAAACCCTTCTGACCGATGTAATGGCAACTTTCTGAGAAAGCGTGAAAAGAGGAATCTCCCTGAAGTTCTCAAAGGGAGGTTCCTGAAGTACCGAGAGCGCCAGATTCAAGTCCCACGGAGGAAGCAGTGGTCTAATCGGGGGAACCACGTGTCGGACCCCATGTACAAACGTACTTACCAGTGAGTGAGCTGCCAGGGATCGTTGGAAGAAGACAGCCAAGGCTGAAATCTGCCCCTTAATAGTGCTTAAGGCAAGTTTCATATCCACTCCGCGCTGTAAGAACAGCAGGATCTGAGAAACCGAATATGCCCGTGGGCGCCAAGCCATCTCTTCACAGAGATGTAGGCCTTCCACGTGCGATTGTAGATCATCTGGGAAGAAGATTTCTGGGCCCTCAACATGGTGGAGATTACTGAATCTGACAGACCACGGCCCCTTAGTACCTGGCTTAGAATAGCCATGCCGTTAAAGCCAGCGACTGTAAAGCAGGATGAAGTATAGGACCTTGAGACAGAAGGTCCTCCCGCATTGGCAGTCGCCAGGGTGCATCTGCCATCAGGCGCATGAAGTCGGCGTACCAGGGACGCTGGGGCCAGTCTGGGGCGATTAGAATCACCAGAATCCCCTCGGCCTCCACTCTGCGGAGCAGACGAGGAAACAATTTCATTGGGGGAAAGGCATAAATTAGCCTATACTGACCCCATGGAGCCACAAACGCTCCTGACGCGTCTGCCCAGGGATCCCTGGACCTGGCCACAAACCTCGACACCTTGCGATTGAGTCGAGAGGCCCGAAGATCCACAACTGGTGTGCCCTATTTCTGACAAGGAAGTTGAAACACCTCCAGGTGTAAGACCATTTCCCCTTGGTCCAGCATCTGGCGACTCAGATAGTCCGCCTTCCAGTTTTCTACGCCCGGATGTAAACAGCCGATAGAGCCGGCACGCTCCTTTCAGCCCATCTTAGGATGTGAGTGACGCTGCGGCCAAGCTCCTTGTTCCTCCCTGATGGTTGACACGAAAGCAGACCGACGAGCCCGAAGGAGAGGAAGATTTGAGGGAAAGATCTGTTTGGTGGACAAGAAAGAAACTCTATCTTGTAACCCGAAGTGACCACCTCGCAGACCCACTGGTCAGAGAGCAGGGAGGTCCACCAAGCTGCAGACTCGCTAAGCCATCCCCCCACCCTCGAGTTGGGCAGGGGCAAAATTCCATGCGGTAGCAGGCTTGTTCGGCTTACGCACCCAGGGACGCTTCTGTCCCCCAGCTGGAGCCTTGTCAGTCTGGGAGGATCTGCCGGCTGACCCTGACTGACAAAAATACCGCTTCTGCGTGGAATAAGAGGGCCCCGGCCAACGGCGCGGCTCCTTCCCCTTAGAGGACTGCGGGAGAAGTGTGCTCTTACCTTATTCTTAATAATGTCGTCCAGCGAGGTACCAAAAAACTCTGAAAGGCAATCTGCCAGAGCTCTCTTGGATGCTTGGTCAGCGGACCAGCATTTCAGCCAAATCAGGCGGCGCAGTACCACCGCAGATACAGAGGCTCTGGAAATCAAGGGGGCCGCATCCAGAGTGGCATCACAGGCATACACAAGGCCATGTACCATTTGGTCAGCCAGCCTTACGCACTCTCGAGGAAGCTGATGCTCCTCTACTGTCTGTTGCAAAATCCTTGCCCATTCAGTGAATGTCTGGGACACCAAAGTCGCAGCCAATATAGGTCGCAACGCTGACCCCAGCATGGTGAACCTGGAGCGGGTCACCGCTTCGGACCTCCTATCAGTAGGGTCCTTAAAAGGCAGGGGTTCCCTCTACCGGGAGAGGTGTTACCTTATGTAGCCGAGAGACCGGGGTGTCCACGACCGGAGGAGAGGCCCATATTTTTTTTTTTAAAAGGCTCTCCCAAAAGGATAAAACGGACTGTCATGCGCTGAGGGACCTCTGCGGCCGTTCCCATTCCTTATCTATGAACTTATCAAAGAAAGTAACATAAGGAAAAACTTTCACGAAGCGGTTAGATTTGTGTGACCCAAAGGAGACAGACTCCTCTGCGGAAGTCCCAGCTGCATCTACCAGCTTGAGAGTGTCCCTCACAGCATCAAGAAGTGCACTCACAAGTGCCCTGTCTTGCACTCCCCAGAAGATGGAGGGGGTTGGGGGCACTTTTTACCCCCCTTACGCCCGCACGCCGTTTCTACCCTGGCAACAAATGATTCCAGGACTGTTGACAGTGTATCCATGGAAACCGCAGGTGCAGGGGCACCGTTAGCTGCCTCAGGCAATTTAGGGGAAGAAAGGCCAGATACTGACTCCATTAACACCCACTGACAGCTCTCAGGGACCAAGTGAAAAAAGTCCACCCTCCTTGCTGCACTGACCGGGGGGGGGGTAACCCAGGGGACTCACCACCCAGAGGGAGACCGCCTTCCTTGTGTACACAGCGTGTGTGTGAGGGAAAAAAACTGAGGAGAATGAGCTGTGCGCCGTTCAGAAAGCCAGTGATAGAGGCCAAAACCCACTCCAAAATGTCCGCCAGACGCCTCAGATAAAAAGGGCGCAAACCACAAGAAAATGGCCGCCCGCAATACCGACCTGCGCCACAGCGCGGCCACGACAAAATGGAAATTTCAATAGAGAAAACAGGCACACTAAAAATGCCGTCGGCGCAGCGAAAAATTCCGCCCGAGCCCCGGGATGTGGACGAGAAGGCCGTGCAGAGACTTCCCAGGAGTCAAACCCCCCCTCACAGAAAGCAGACTACGGCGCCCCACGGTCCCCGGAGCCCCCCCACAGGTACACCCCGGTCGCAGCGGGCTCTAGGGCAGGAGGGAAAAGGGTGACAGAGAGCAGGGAAAGGGAGGACAGGAGAACCCCTTAATCCCGGGAATGCCCAGCTGTTCCATTCTGCTAAGACAGGAGGAACCGTACTTACCTGTCCTTGCAAGGACATGCTGGCGCGTCCCTGACAGACCCACAACTGATGGTACAGAGTAGCTGTCGGGCCGGTCCACTGTGAGTGAGGCAGCAAGCAGCCCAGTCATATGTGGACCCCGGAGCATGTGCTCACCGGCCACCCCTGGAGCCATGGGGTATGTCGTGGCAGAACCAGCGCGTAGCTAAGGACTGGCACGCTCTATGGCCGGAACTGGGAAGACTACATGGATCTATAATATCCAGCCTGTCACCCAGCGGGCAGTTGATAGAAGATATCACAAAAAATAAAAATAAAAAGTTCTTCAGGACTCTGGGCCCAAAGGGAGCCATGTCCTCCTCTGCTAGGCAGAAAAAAACTGAAGCTGCTGACTGCAGGGTGGAGGGTTATGTATGGAGGGACCGCCCCCTGGGCGGGGCTGTTCAACTCTGTTAAAGTTACATGTTTTAGGATAACTAACATGTTCTGCCTAGTCCTCTCCTATGAACCGGAACATAACCCACATGTCAAGATTTAAGGAGCTGTGTCCATCCCATGGACAAAAAGAGAAATTATATTTTAATTAAAAAAAAAATTAAGCTTGGTGGTCTGAATCAGCCCTTGGCTTCTTCAGCGTTTTAGGTACTTCAACTCTCAAATCTCCGACTCTGTTCTCATCTATTCGGGAGTTTTGGTAGCTCCCACCAAGATTGGCATATTCCAGTATCTCCTGTTGCATTTATTATAATATAATATCAATAAGTTCATAGAGTGAAACTCCTCATAATAGCCACCTCAGGACCCAAAGTACTCCAGTGCAGAGATTAATGACCCTTTAAATGCAACTAGAATACGTACCTAAATTTGACATGATTTTAGCTTCCTGTAATCCACTTCACAGCAAGACTCAGAACATGAGGAGTGGTACTACTAGGAGCCAATAAGGCTTCGGGACAGGACACATGTACAACCACTATATTTGATGACTTATCAGTAGTCTGTTGTTCCTTCACTGTCCAATTACCAGACTGTAATGAATTTTTGACTCAGCAATGCTGCTACCGCAGTAAAGGTCAATGATGTGGCTGGTGCTGTCTGGCAAGGTTGCCCGGATCTCAAGGCTAAACAAAAAAAATCACAAAAATATTTAAAACCCTAAAAAAGTGAGTTGGAAAGAGTCTTTTGAGAAACATGGGGGTTGATTTATGAAAACTGGAGAGTGCAAAATCTGGTGCAGTTGGGCATGGTAGCCAATCAGCTCCTAACTTTAGCTTGTTCAATTAAGCTTTGACAAAAAAAAAGAAGCTTGGAAGCGGATTGGTTTCTATGCAGGGCTGCACCAGTTTTTCACTCTCTAGCTTTAGTAAATCAACCCCATTGTGTCCTGTTTGCACTTAAGCTGAACCTGTTGACATCAGTAACCAACAAATGTAGCTTTGCACATATCCAAAACTCCTTATCCTCTGTGGGAAATACGCAGTGAATTGTTGAGCTAGAATTCTGATTTATGTACTTTACAGGGAACAAAGATTCATACCCTCTAAACATCATTACTATAATCATACATAATCTACCACCATTTTTACTTGACAGCATCAAAATGTTTTTGGATAGCTGGGAGGAAAATATACCAGCTCAATGCAGAAAGTACCTTTCTAATGCCGCGTACACACGATCGATTTTTTCGACGGTGAAAACACCGTCGAGAAAATCAACGTTAAAAACGAGCAACAGCTTGTTCCCCTCACACACGGCCGTTTTAAATGTCATTTTTTTTTTGGTCGAAAAAAACGACCGTGTGTGGGCTCCGCGGCAGTGTTTCCCTATGGGAAACACTGCCGCGGAAAACATGTCGAAAAAAACTACGAGAAAAATTAGAACATGTTCTAATTTTTCTCGTCGAAAAAAAAACGACAGAAAGCCCACAGACTACCGTTTTTCTCGTCGAATGGGAAAAATTTCGTTTTTTTTCGACGGGAAAAACGGCCGTGTGTACGCGGCATAAGAGTTACAACAAGCAGTGCTATAAGTCAAAAGTGTTAATCACTAAAACACAGTACTGCCAAGTTGTGCAGCAGGTTCAGCTAAAAAAGCAAAACACACCTGTGTTATACCCGTGGCTTGGTATGTTAAGTTGCTTTAGAAAGCTGTGAGCCAAGAGGACTTCTTTTGCATGTTCTTCTTGTGCTCTGAGAGTCAAGGAACCCAACAGCTCTGCATTGTTAGATGTGCTCCTGTAGTACAACATATGAGCTAATTCCAGTGAATGAGCTCTTCTCCTCTGAGCAAACACCTGGAATAAATAAAAATAAAACACAAAACCAGTAAAGCAGTGCTACAAAGTCCAGCCCAACAGACAGCAGTCTATGGTATCAGCATGGTGAGGACAAATGTTCAGTCCAACATACAAGGGTCCTGCAGCTTGCCAGATAAAGATCCGGGAAGATCCAAGGAGCTTAAACGACAAAGAAATGTCAGCGCGAGAGCCTCATTAGAATGATCAAGTAATTTAATTATTAATTTATTTCATCATTTTAAAGAGGATTTCACACAGCCATTTCTTTGTTGGAATATGTGCGCTACCAAAAAATGAAAACAAAACAAAAACCCAAAAAAAGGAAAAGAAGCAGCTGCACAGGAATGTGACAATTCAAAAAGAGTGGGGATAAATGTGTAGCCCTACGTGTTAAACCAAGTGACATTCAACAATGTGTATCCAGCAAAATGTAACCAAAAAGGTGTAACATGAGAAAATGGGGCGCTAAGCAAGGTACTCAGCAGGTGTGAACAAAAACGTGAAGTCAGTCCACAAAGAGACCAAAATATTACAAGAAATTAGTGAACTGAGAATACCTAATATTCACAGATGATGGGAATATAAAATAAAGGCACTTAACTACTCAGCACAGGGTAAAGCTTGCCACAGATGGATTGAAATTCGACAGGTTCAGTAGGAACCAGACAAATTTTGATCCATCTATGGCTGTTCCTGTTTCAGAGAAGTCGATCTAATGATCAACTTCTCTCAAACTAGCTTGTTTGAAAATTTTCCTTTGATTATCACTGCAGCTCTAACATCAGGGGAGTCCTGCTATCAGAATACATTAACACGGAGGGGAGTATTCCTCCACCCACCTTGCTAGTGTGGATGGGGAAATCGGTTTCGCTTTTT
Source organism: Rana muscosa (assembly GCA_029206835.1). Taxonomy (NCBI): domain Eukaryota; kingdom Metazoa; phylum Chordata; class Amphibia; order Anura; family Ranidae; genus Rana; species Rana muscosa. Next base: position 176,041,929 of record CM055124.1, read on the forward strand.
TTTTTCGATCAGCCTTTAAGGCTGATCAAAAAACTGATCCATGTATGGCCAGCCTAATGAGTATTAAGGTTGCAACTGATTATAGATGCAATTTTAACACAATCCCCTGTTAAAAGATTAGTTCCTATGTGATAAAATACATCAGGCATGTTAACCAATTGAGTCCCCAAACCTTTTACTCCATATAAACTCCCATACAAGACAAGTCACAATGGTATTTTTTCTTTAAGCGGTTTCAGTTCCACACTCTTGAAGGCTAGCCTAACATATTAGAATTAAAAAAATAGGATTTTTTGTACTCACCGTAAAATCCTTTTCTCTGACATCCATGGACTGACACGGTGTCTCTTTACACTTTACACGTGGGTTATGTCCCTGCTTGCAGGAGAAGACCTAGGCAGAATGTGAGATGTTATACATACATTCTAAAAGCCAGAGCTGAACAGCCCCACCCAGGGGGGCGGTCCCTCCGGACATAACCCTCCCACTACAGTCAGCAGACTTCAGTTCGTAACAAAGCAGTACAAACTTAAAAGGAAGGGTGGGTGCCGTGTCAGTCCATGGATGTCAGAGAAAAGGATTTTACGGTGAGTACAAAAAAATCCTATTTTCTCTTACCATCCATGGACTGACACGGTGTCTCTTTACACTTTACACGTGGGATGTCCCAAAGCAGTGTCAAGAGGGATGGGAGCAGTATAAATGGAAAAACCAAAACTTCACTCCAATAAGGCAGAGCTCCTCAACGGAGGAGTCGCAACTTTAAACAGCGGCCTGCAGCACCCTGCGGCCGAAGGAAGCATCCGAAGATGCAGCCACATTAACCTTATAAAACTTAAAAGGCATGAACAGACGACCAGGTCGCCGCCTTGCACACTTGTGCAACCGACGCTTGATGTCGGGAAACCCAGGAAGCACCAATTGCCCTGGTGGAATGCGCCGTAACCGGAAAGGGAGGCGCCCACCCTTTGAAAGCATAGGCTTGAATGACGGTTTGTCTGATTCCCCTAAAAATTATGGCAGACGAAACCGCTTGGCCCTGTTATGGACCAGAGACAGTCACAAACAGTGAGTCGGACTTCCGAATAGAAGCAGTAGCAGACAGGTACACCCGTAAGGCTTCAATATGTGCAGCGCAAACTCTCTGGGATGCGATGGGTGAGGACACAAGGACGGGAGGGCAATGTCCTCATGTAGGTGAAAGGTCGACACCACCTTTGGCAAAAAAGGAAGGTCGCGGATGCAACACCGCCTTATCCTTATGGATGACTAAATATGGCGACTTGCAGGACAAAGCCGCCAACTCAGACACTCGTCAAACAGAAGTGATTGCCACTAAAAAGGCCACCTTATGAGACAAGACAAGAGGGGAATATCCCGGATATTCCCAAAAGGAGGTTCCTGGAGGACCGAGAGCACCAAATTCAGATCCCACGGTGGGAAAGGAGGCTTGACAGGAGGGAGCACATGGCGAACCCCCAACACAAGGTGCTAACCAAGAAAATGACCCGCTAGAGGTCGCTGAAAGAAGACGGCCAAGGCCGAAATCTGATCCTTGATGGTACTCAAAGCAAGCTTTTGGGTCACTCCACACTGCAGAGGACGCAGGATTCTGGGGACGGAATACGTCCGAGGACGCCAGTCCAGCGCTTCGCACATGGCGATATAAGCTTTCCAGGCACGGTGATAGATCTGCCTGGAGGAAGACTTCCGTGTCCTTAACATGGTCAAAATGACCGAGTCCGAGAGACCTCGGTCCCTCAACACCTGGCTTTTAACAGCCCTGCCGTTAAAGCCAGAGACTGTAAGCCGGATGAAACATAGGACCTTGAGACTGAAGGTCCTCCCTCATCGGCAACCGCCAGGGAACGTCCGCGACGAGCTGTACCAGATTAGCGTACCAGTGATGCTGAGGCCAATCCGGAACAATTAGGATCGCCGGAGTTTATATCAGGCGATAAGGCCCCTTTGGGGCCACCAACGCATCCGAGGCATCGCCCAAGGATCCCTGGATCTGGCCACAACCTCGACCCTTGCGATTGAGTCGAGAGGCCATCAGGTCCACATCCGGCGTGCCCCACCGTCGGTAAAGGAGTTGAAATATGCAAGGACCACTCTACTTGGTCCGGTGTCTGGCGATTGGCGACTCAGATAGTCCGCCTGCCCATTGTCTATGCCCAGAATGTAAAATGGCCTACAGAGCCGGCACGTTTCTTCTGGCCCACTTCAGGATACGGACTACCTCGGAAGCCGCAGCTGAGCTCCGAGTTCCCCCTTGATGGTTTACATACGCCACCGCCGTGGCGGTGTCCGACTGGCTCCTGATGGAGTGACCCCGTACTCTCTCCGACCTGAGGACAGACACAGTCCGATGGCCCGTATTTCCAGAAAAGTGATTGGTAAACGGGCTCGTCCGGAGTCCAAGGCCTGAGCAGACAGGACTCCCCAGACTCCACCCCAGCCCGTCAGGCTGGTGTCCGTCGTGAGTACCGTCCATTGGATGGGAGGGGAACGACTTTCCGGACCAAAGAGCCGAGGATCCCAACCACCATGTCAGGGGCGCCCTGACCAGGTGAATCACCTGGATCTGAAGATCCAAGGACAACGGGGATTTGTCCCAGGTGGACAAGATCTCCTTCTGCAATGCCCTGGTGTGTGATTGGGCATACGGAACTGCCGAGAAGGAGGCCACCACGAGTCTCGGGACTCTCATGCAAAAAACGGATTGACAACCATTTTTGGGATGTCAGCACCCGCACCGCAGACTGAAGTGTCAGCAACTTCTCCAGAGGTAGGATACCTTTGCCTCCAAGGAGTCCAGAATCAGAACTAGATACTCCAGACACTGAGTCGGGACCAGGACTGACTCCTGAATGTTCAGGAACCCCCCGAGTCCCTGAGGGTCTAATTGACGATAGTCACCTTTCCTCTAAGTCTGATCCACTTTCTGCTCTTAGCAGAAGATCGTCCAGATAGCCCACGACAGCAATACCTCGCTGTAACAGAAGGCTAGAACCGGAGCAAGCACCTTGGTGAACACCCTTGGTGCCGAGGCTAGGCCGAAAGGAAGAGCCTTAATCGATAGTGGACTTCGCTGATCGCAAAGCGCAGAAACTTCTGGTGACTTGCGCAGATCGGAACATGCAAGTAGGCGTCCTTGAAGTCCAAGGACGCCAGAAGAAAATCCCTTTGGTGGAGTGTAGCGATCACCGTGCAAATGGATTCCATGCGGAATTTCTGCACCTTCTCGAAGGCATTCAGGGCCTTGAGGTCCAGGATAGGTTGAACCACGTCCTATTTTTGGGACGACAAACAGATTCGAGTAGAATCCCTGAAAACTCTCCTGTGACGGAACCGGCACAATCACTCCGGACCTGATCAAATCTTGTACAGCCCCCAAGAGGGCTGCCCGACAGGTAGGAAGGAGAGGAAGATTTGAGGGAAAGAATCTGTCTGGGGGCCAGGATCGGAATACTATCCTGTATCCTGAGGTGACCACCTCGCACACCCACCAGTCGGAGATTCGGGAGGACCACCGATTCGTGACCTGCGAAGTCGTCCCCCCCACCCCAGAGTCGGGCGGAGGCAAGACTTCACGCGGAGGCGGGCTTCGGAGCCGCTTGTTCGGCTTACGCACCCAGGGGCACTTGTGCCCACCAGCCGCACTGCCGTCAGTCTGAGAGGGCCTACCCGTGGACTCTGACTGACGAAAAAAACCCTGTTTTGCTGGAAAGGAAGGCCCCTGTTTGCGACGGGCCTCCTCACCCTTGCTAGTCTAAGGAAGAAGAGTGCTTTTACCTCCCATGACATCCATGACAATGTCATCCAGAGCAGCACCGAAAGGTCTACCACCTTTAAATGGTAGATCCGTCAGGAGCTTCCTAAGGCTAGGTCAGTAGACCAGCACTTCAACCAGATAAGACAACGCAATACCACCGCCGAGACAGAGGCCCTGGATATTAAAGGGGCCGCGTCCAACGTGGCGTCGCACACATAAACCAGGCCCTGAACCAGTTGGTGGGCCAAAGCAACGGTGTCTGGAGGAAGATTATGCTCCTGTACAGCTAGGTGCAACATTTTTGCCCAACCTGTAAGTGTTTAAGACACAAGGGTCGCCGCTACCACAGGCCGTAGGGCGGATCCCAACAAGGCAAACATGGCTCTGCTCACCACTTCTGACCTCCTGTCAGTGGGGTCCTCAAATACAGGAGTCCCCTCCATCGGGAGAGTGATGGCCTTGTTCAACCGGGCGACTGGAGGGTCGACCCTGGGGGAGAAGCCCACTTTTTAAGTAGGGCATCTTCAAGGGGTATCTGATAGACAAACGCCGCGGGACCATAAAAAAATTCTTCTGCGGCTTTTCCCAGACCTTATCAATGAGCTGATCAAAGAAAGTACATATGGAAAAACCTCTTTAGAAGGCCTGGCCTTAAAAGAACCAAAGGAGACTGTATCCGCCTGAGGTTCTGCATCCGCAGCATTTTAGCTTGAGAGTGTCCCTCACCGCAGTCATGAGTACACTAACAAGCGCCCTGTCATTTACTGACTCAGAACTGGAGTTTTCCTCATAAGGAATGTCCTGTTCAAAACCATCCAATACATTCAGAACTAGGGTCCTGAGCGGTAGTGGCTAGGCCCATATCTGAATCAGCGCACTGCCCTCATGAAGTAAAGTGGGGAGAGGGTGCTTTTTTTTTTTTTGCTCCCTTGCGCTTGCACACAGCTCCCATCCTGGTCAGAAATTATTCCAGGACTGCCCACAACTGGTCCCTAGGGACCGCAGGTGCTGAAGCACTGCCTGTTGTCCACTGACATTTAGGGGAAGCTGATGACAGAGACTCCATATTGCCCCCCTCTGAGACTCCTCAGATAAAAAGTCCACCCACAGGCTGTGCTGACTGAGGAGGGGGCGCCCAGGGGACTCACCAAACCGGACCAGGGACCGCTCAGTTCCGCTGTCTGTACCGCGCTGTGTCAGCGCTGGTGAGCTGTGAGGAGATTCGCACTGTTACAGCAGCGCTAGACGCCAAAACTAGTGCTGAAGAGCGTGCGGGCTACAAGAAAATGGCCTCCGCACTTCACTGAGGCGATCCGCGGCAAGATGGCCGCCATGACTCAGCAAAAGTGAAAAAAACAACACACACACAGCGCCGCTCAGGCCCCAAAACACACAAAAAAAGACCCCAAGCATATCTGCAGACCAGCATTAGCCCCTCCAAGAACAGTGTGACCCCCAGGCACCCCACACAGCACAGCGCCAGCAATGGTGACAGAGAGTGACAATGAAATACAGGGGGAGACAGGGAAAATCCCCCACAGAGAAACACACAGCCTTTTGTACTCTCCTGCAGGCAGGAGAGACTACTTACCCGTCCCCTGAGGGACCCACTGGTGTGTTTCTGACAGGACTATCACAGTGCAGTACTGAGTAGCTGTCGGCCCGGTCCACCGCGAAAGATACAGTCAGTCAGGAACTGTTCAGTCTTGAGAGGACCGTGGGAGCATGAAAGCAACCCGGCCACCCCTGGAGTCATGGGGCCTGTCGTGAACTGAGTCTCACGCACACAAGGCGAGGATCAGCACGCTCGATGGTCGGACAGGGAAGACTACGAGGATATCTTGTACCCAACCTGTTGCCCAGCCGACAGTTGATAGAAAATTCTCAAAAATAAAATAAAAAAGAATTCCAGAAAAGGAATAAAAATAGGTCAGGAGACTGGCTCCTGAGAGAGCCACGTCTTCTCCTTCTGCTAGGCAGAAAAAAACTGAAGTCTGCTGACTGTAGTGGGAGGGTTATGTCTGGCTCTGGCTTTTAGAATGTATGTATAACATCTCACATTCTGCCTAGGTCTTCTCCTGCAAGCAGGGACATAACCCACGTGTAAAGTGTAAAGAGACACCGTGTCAGTCCATGGATGGTAAGAGAAAAAATTATTTTCTTGTAGTTTTTTCCAAAGTAGCTTTTGCAAAATTTGCATAGTTCGTTATGTATTCCCAAAATATAACAGAAAAAAGTTGGCTGATTAAAAAAATATCAAGAAAATTCGATTTTTAGAAACACAGTAAAATAGTAAGGCTTGCTTTTATTTTAGGATTCCCCTTTTCATGCCAAAATGCAATGCATGCAGGAAAAAATTATTTTAGAATATTTTTTTAGCATAACATTAGGAAAAGATCACTGGCTGCTCCAAAGCGTTCCTATGGAGTGCTGTGTACCTGGAACAAAAGCTCAGAAGCTCATTAATTTAGCTCCGTGGCTTAATACTGGACCCTAGCTGTCACTTTAGTCACACCTAGCGGTTCCAATGCAGAAGCTGGTCAGCACCTTCAAAAACCGTTTGGTCCTAAAGCCAACAGTGCTGGCTTAAATAGCTGCTGTACCAACATCATTTAAAAAAAAATTGCACCTGGAACTTAAATGGTTAAACTCAAATGAAAACAAGTAGGACAACTCTCAGGCCGGGTTCACACTGGTGCGACATGACAGCCGTCCTACATTGGATCCGACTTTTCCCTGCGACTTGAAGCCGACATACATCCGACTTTCAATGAACGGGGATCCGACTTGGATCCCCGCCAATACCAGGCACTGTGTTTGGTAAGAATCTTGAGGGGGAACTCCACGCCAAATTTTAAATAAAAAACCGGCATGGATTCCCCCTTCAGGAGCATACCAGGCCCTTCGGTCTGGTATGGATATAAAGGGCAACCCCCTACGCTGAAAAAACGGTGTCGGGGTCCCCCCAAAATCCATACAAGACCCTTATCCGAGCACGCAGCCCGGCCAGTCAGGAAAGGGGGTGGACCTCCTGAACTGTGCTGGCCGCATGCCCTCAACATGGGGGGTTGGGGGCTTTGGGGCAGGGGGGCGCCCTGCGGCCCCCCCACCCCAAAGCACCCTATCCCCATGTTGATGAGGACAAGGGCCTCGTCAGAATCCGGGAGCCCCCTTTAATAACCCTATGTGAATGAGTAGGGGGTACATCAATACCATTTTGCAAGCAGGTTTTACAGCCCAGAGCCTAAACCAGAGGGTCCTCCTCATATTCACTGAGAGGGAACCCATCTTGGAGGCTAGAGACTTCCCAACAAAAACATTCCACATTATAGTTCAAGGCTGCGGTGATGAGCTCCGGGTGTTCTATGATCAAAAAGTTGACTTCCATAGTGATTAGATTAGTCAGCTAATGTCTGACAAACTAAGGTTACTGCCAAAACTGGTTGCAATGCAGGGCCTGCCAGTGAGAACAGAGCCCCCTTTAAGAGTTCTAAAAGCTGGGAGGCGGTCATCCGGGTCATGTAACCACTGCGATTGGCTGTCACATGATCGCAAGTATGAATCAGGAGCTTACCGATCCCCGCCGGCTACCATGCTGGAAGTGTGCAGGGGGCGCGCTCTCAGCACTGCTCTGCACTTTTACCCCTTATTCAGCGTTAACCTCTTGATGCCAGCCATATGCATATATGCGGCCTCTCAGCGTTAAGGCCCACCGAGCAGCCGCATATACGTGTATGGCCAGTGTCGAGAACACTGTATGAAGGGTAAAAGTTCAGAGCACATGCAAAACCCCACCCAGCAGATAGTGGCAGTTCTCAATCCCTAATCATTAAACTTCTGTGGTAACTCTGAGCGAGTCATAGTTAGGCAATACTCCATATTCCTATTGCACACGTTCCTAGATAAAGCTCTAAAAGATTTGGGTGCTGCATATTATTTATTAATAATAAATTCATATTTATCTGACTACTCACCTTCCAAGTGCGGAAAGTCATGAATCCAGCAAATAAGAAGAAGAGCAAGGAACTCCCAATCTTCAGGTCTGAAAGGACCACCATCCCCACATTGACAAACACAATGCCTCCGCTAACTAGCAGCATAATGTTCAATAAAGTGCGATCAAAGCTGGACGTTCGCACCTTTATCACAGGAAGCAGCTGCTCTAACCCCTCCAGAGGTATATCTTTAAAGCATTTTAAAATCATATGGGAGTTTTTAGGTCGAGCTGCTAATAGAACCCGCTTAAAGTAACGCCTGTTGAAAGAGAAATTAAACCATTAGAAGTTATAACTGCAAACAATAAATGAATAACAGGTAACTGCTTTCAAATACTAGGCATTTTCACCATGCGATCCCTTCTTATTAAATGCACAGGTGTATAGTAAAGAAGCAGAAGAAGATGTATAATGTATGGAAGATCCAAAAAAAAAAAAAAACCTGAATATTCTAGGAGGGTTTTTCAAGTTTAGATTACTTCATATATATAGCCCATAGATTATGGTTCAGGGTGCTTAAAGCGAAGTTACAACCAAAAGTGGAAGCTCCACTTATCAGCCTCCTCCCCCCCCTCAGGTTCCACATTTGGCACCTTTCAGCGGGGAGCGGGTACCTGTCCCCACTTGTCAGAAATCGCTGCATCAAGATCACTTGGAAGTTCGGCCCCCCTCCTTCTTCCTCCGCCAACCAGGCCATTCAGAAAGCGCAGAACGGCGTTGGCAGCCCCTGAGAGCCGATGGAAACATTGGCTGGGGTGCGGACATCGCTGGATTTTTAGAACAGGTAAGCATCCTAATATTAAAAGTCAGCAGCTACAGTATGTGTAACTTAATTTTTTGCTGGGGGGTGGAACTCCTCTTTAACTTTAAGGGCACTATATTACATATAAAAAAAATGTTTTTCTTGTCTAGAGTAGGGAATGATTTTTTTCCCCATCTGTGTCTCATTACAGAGATTTCTCTTCACTTTCTCTCCCTCTCTTGTAGTCTCAGCAGAAAGTGAAAGGATATCTTTCAAATGTGAGGGGAAATTACCCCTTAGACAGGTGCTACAAAAAATGTGCCCCCCCCCCCCCATTGGAAGATTTCCCCTCTATCTATTGTCTGGTGAAATCTCACAAATTTGGATTTACCCTCATATTAATTTGTGCCGACATTAGTGATGAGGGCAATTTGATAAAGTGAATCTCCTCAAAGTCGAACTTCAGTAATTTTTTCATCTTTCCATCTATTAAATCTTGTTAAATCTGCCCTTGTTTTTTTAACTTTGAATAGTAAAACATTTTTTTCTGCCAGTAAATACCTTTATACAGCCCACTTCCTGTTTGTCTGGAAAAAAAGAAGCATAGGCTTATGACATCATGCACATCTCTCTCACTCTCGTGCGAGTTTGCCAGGAAGGAAGGGGGGATTGATTAATAAGAGGACCAATGAGAGCTGCAGAGCTGGAGGTGTGCCTCTGTGTAAATCCAGGAAGTGAACAGGCAGCAGCTTCAACTGCCCACAGTTAAAATGATTTCAGTCGGACTTAGTGGAAGGAGATTTCTGAAGCATATTTGGCAAGTACAGAATCACAGTATACAGTTGTGCTCATAAGTTTACAATCCCTGGCAGAATTTATGATTTCTTGGCAATTTTTCAGAGAATATAAATGATAACACAAAGACTTTTCTTTCACTCATGGTTAGTGTTTGGCTGAAGCCATTTATTATCAATCAACTGTTTTTTTTTTTTTTTAAATCATAATCGCAACAGAAACTGCCCAAATTACTCTGATCAAAAGTTTACATACCCCAGTTCCTAATACCGTGTATTACCCCCTTTAACATCAACGACAGCTTGAAATCTTTTGTGGTATTTGTGGATGAGGCCCTTTATCTTCTCAGATGGTAAAGCTGCCCATTCCTCTTGGCAAAAAGCCTCCAGTTCCTGTAAATTCTTGGGTTGTCTTGCATGAACTGCATGTTTGAGATCTCCCCAGAGTGGCTCAATGATATTGAGGTCTGGAGACTGAGATGGCCACTCTAGAACCTTCACTTCATTCTGCTGTATCCAATGACAGGTCAACTTGGCCTTGTGTTTTGGATCATTGTCATGTTGAAATGTCCAAGTACGTCCCATACGCAGCTTCCTGGCTGATGAATGCAAATGTTCCTCCAGTATTTTTTGATAACATACTGTATTCAGCTTGCCATCAATTCTGACCAGATTTCCTGTGCCTTTGTAGCTCACACATCCCCAAAACATCAGCGATCCACCTCTGTGTTTCACAGTAGGAATGGTGTACCTTTCATCATAGGCCTTGTTGTCTCCTCTCCAAATGTAGCGTTTATGGTTGTGGTCAAAAAGCTAAATTTTGGTCTCATCACTCCAAATGACTTTGTGCCAGAAGGTCTGAGGGCTTGTCTCTGTGCTGTTTGGCGTATTGTAAGCGTGATACTTTGTGGCATTTGCGTAGTAATTGCTTTCTTCTGGCGATTCGACCATGCAGCCCATCTTTCTTCAAGGGCCTCCTTATTGTGCATCTTGAAACAGCCACACCACATGTTTTCAGAGTCCTGTATTTCACCTGAAGTTATTTGTGGGTTTTTTTTGCATCCCAAAAATTTTCCTGCCAGCTGTGGCTGAAATTTTAGTTGGTCTACCTAACCGTGGTTTGGTTTCAACAGAACCCCTCATTTTCCACTTCTTGATTAGAGTTTGAACACTGCTGATTGACATTCTCAATTCCTTGGATATCTTTTTATATCCCTTTCCTGTTTTATACAGTTCAACTACCTTTTCCCGCAGGTCCTTTGACAATTCTTTTGCTTTCCCCATGACTCAGAATCCAGAAACGTCCATACAGCACTTGATGAAAGATGCAAAGGGTCTGTCAGGAGTCCAGAAACGCATTGACCTTTTATACACACACACTAATTACAAGCAAACAGATCACAGGTGAGATTGGTTACCTTTAATAGCCATTCAAACCCCTTTGTGTCAACTTGTGTGCATGTTATAAGGCCAAAGTCACCAGGGTATGTAAACTTTTGATCAGGGTCATTTGGGTAGTTTGTCGTCATTATGATTTAAAAAGAGTAAACCCAGTTGATTGATAATAAATGGCTTCAGCCAAACACTAACCATGAGTGAAAGAAATTTTTTGTGTTATTCTAATTCTCTGAAAAATGGCCAAGAAATCATAAATTCTGCCAGGGTATGTAAACTTATGAGCACAACTGTATATAAAATAATATGCAAAGTGGTTGGAGGGAAGCTTCAGAATGGCAAAGATGTTTTTATTACAAATTACGTGAGCAGACTGCAGTTCCTCTTTAACGAGAACACAGGCAGGAAAAAAAAAAGAAAAAAAAAAACCTGATCCTGGTTCTAAAAACCTCACTTCTCTCTTCAAATCTAAAAAAAAAAAAAAAGTGGACTGCCTTGCTGACCAACAGGAGGAAGGAGGGATAGAAGTAATCTCAGCTCTTCCAGGGAAAGTGGATTTAGCTTTAGCTGCCTATAGCTCTGGGTCTACTGATTGTTTTCATATGCAGGTTTTGAATTGTTTACCAGTCTGAACTGCTCCCATCTGTGACAGGTTTAATTTTTTATAATCCTGAATTTTTAAATGTAATTTCTATTAGGGTTGTCACAAAAGCATTTTTTTTATCCGTAGTTTGAAGCAGCTGCAAAACCTCTCATGATGCTGCTATAAAAAAAAAAGAGAAAACAAGACTTACAGAACACTGGAAGCTGCTGACCAGCTTTCAGAATCATCTGGTTCACCAGAATGCTGGGCAGTTTCGATGGGGCACACTTTTTAGTATATTCAGACTGTGAAACTAAGCCTCCCTCCTCACATTCCAGCAGAATCCCTTCAGCAGTGCCACGCTCTCTAAGGGGCTTCCATATACGTACACACTTGTTGCCTACTCATATAGTGCAATGCAGGGTTAATAGCCTTGCTTTGTATGTGATGATGCAGAGGGATCAGCAAAAGAAGGGTGCGCTGGACCTCGCTGGAGTGGGGGTAAGGTGTGTAATGTAGCTCTCTCCTTCAGCTCTCCCTAGACCTAACAAGAACTTATCCCTTGACATGTAAGAGGCCTGAATTCAAGAATTTAAGTTAGGGTTTAGGGCTTACACCAAATGCTTGTAGGCAGGGGTGTCCAACCTGTGGCACGAGACAGCTATGAATGCGGCCCAACACGAAATCACTACTTAACCCACTTCTGGACCGCCCACCACACATATACTGCGGCAGGGCGTCCTGGCTGCGCAAACCAACGGACCTGCATGTCGGTCTGTGCATGAGATGTCACTGGTCCCCAAAAAGTGTCACTTGGGGTCAGATTTGTCCGCCGCAATGTCACAATCCTGCTAAAAATCGCAGATCGCCACCATTATCAGTAAAAAAAACAATAAAAAAAAGGAAAAGTCCATAAATCGATATATATATTTTTTCTGTTCATCAGCAGTCCTTATTGTTAGTGTACTTTATGTATGGCCCAGGACAATTTCTCTTGCAATATGGCTCAGGAAGGTCGAAAGTTTGGACACACCTAGTTTAGATGATTCCTGTAATAATTCTCTTTCAGCAACATTTTCAATAAGTTACAAAAACCGCCAGCATCGGTGCATGAGATCCAGAGCTGCTGATGATGATCATGGCACGCCTGAAGTCATGCAGCTTGCATATCACAGAAGCCAGCAGTTGCAAAGCCACAGCCAACCACAAGTTGGCATAAATATAATGAGAGGTTTGTAGCAGCTACCAAAAATTCCTACGAGACAGCTTGTGTGGCATGGCCCTTCCCTAACATAACTCACAATGCATCAATATAAATACACAATTCCCAGAACAGAGGAAGAGTATATCCACAAAGTCATACAATGTGTTATGTACGGTATACTAGTTATTTCAATGTTCTATATTTACATTGTACATGACGACCACCCAGAAACAAGTCTTGCCTTTCTGGTGGGGTGCGAGGACTTCTGGAGAAGAGCGATTCCTGGTACTTGGGGTTCAGCTGGAAGGTTAAGGGTCCAATTCTCTGTCCAAGTGCCCAGTAATGGATATATTCGTATTTGTCAAGATTCACATGAACCTAAAAAGCCACAGCAAGCTCTCATGTTATATAAATTATGCTTTTATTCCAGTAAAAGAAGTAGTTTATTCAATAAATTTGCTTACGTGTGTGTGTAAATTAATACAAAAAACATCCAGGTAGTAGCACATGTATACTGGGGAAATACTACAACACTATATTCTTGTCTGTAGGAATCCGCACCAAATTTTGTCAACATTAGACAGTGTTATGCTTGGTTTACATGCTAAGTTTTTTTTCCTTCAACCCGGGAAGGAGAAGGGAGAAGAGAGAGGAGAAGGGGAGAAGGGGGGAAGGGGGGAGCTCGCTGTACTAACTATGCAATGTTAGTATAGCGATCTCCTCGCTTTGGTATTGTGTTCTGATAGGGGGACAGCCCCTTGTCAGAACACACCGGTCAGCACTTGCAGCCTTTGGCTGCAAGCACTGATTGGATGATGATTGGCTGATGGTTTTCCAACATGCTCGTTCGACAGAAGCCGGTCGCGAGATTGGCTTCTATCAAACAGGGACCTGTACACATGGGCTGAATCATAGTATCATAGTAGGTAAGTATGAATAAAGACAATAGTTGATCTAGTTCAACCTGTGTAGGTGCACATCTGTCAGTGTCTAATAATTTCCCATATCCCTGTATGTCGTGTTCCTTAAAGCGGAGGTGCAGCCAGATTTTTTTTTTTTTTAAAGTCAGCAGCTACTAACAGTGTAGCTGCTGACTTTTAATAAAGGACACTTACCTGTCCTACTCGCCCGCGATGTCGGTCCCCCGACGGCGATCGATCGCTACTGGCAGGTCCCGGCTCCTCCATCCTGACTAAGGGAAACAGGCAATGAAGAATATGGGGAGGGTTGCCTAATTCAAATAGGAAAGTGGAAATAGAATTCAGCTGGCTGATGCGGTAGAAAAAGGAGTATATACCGGGATCCTCCAAAACAATAATAGAGCAATTAAATAAAAAGAGGGTTGGGAAAGAACCCCAACGGAATGTTTGAAAGGTGAATCACCTACAACTCAGCTAAGCTATTTAGCTGAGTTGTAGGTGATTCACCTTTCAAACATTCCGTTGGGGTTCTTTCCCAACCCTCTTTTTATTTAAACAGGCAATGAAGCCTTACGGCTTCCCTGCCCGTTTCCTACTGCGCATGCGCCAGTCGCACGGCGCTTTGTGAATGGGCGGCTTGCCTCCTGGGATACAAACAGTTCCCAGAAGGCAGCGCGCCCCATTCACAAGAAGAGGAAGCGGAAGGAGACACACCGCGGATTAGAAGAGGCACATTAGAGGCAGATTAGGAGACTTCCGCATAGCAACGGGCATTTCGGGTGAGTATAAAAAAAAAATTATTTTTTTTCTATGAATTTTTTTCTTTCTTTTATAGGATTTTTAATGTAAAAAAAAATTCTGGGTGGACCTCCGCTTTAAGCAGCACATCTAAGAGTCTCTTAAAATATCCATACTCCCCGCAGCCACCAATTGTGGAAGATAGTTCCACATCCTTATTGCCCTGACAGTGAAAAACCCCCTTCGCAGTTTAAGGTTAAACCACTTCTCTTCCAATCTCAATGTGTAGCCCTGTGTCCTCCTACTCCTTGAGACTGAATAGTTTTTTTCCTATGCTGGGATTGCCATTGAGATATTTGTAAATCGCTATTATATCTCCTCTCAAGCATATTTTCTCCAGCAAGAATGTTTCTACTGTACCAGTTGATTTCAGCTGATTTTCAGCCCGTGTGTAACCACACATGACAGATGAAGGTAGTTATGCATCCAGCACTGATGGGGACATCCCAAAGTTGAACTGTATGAAATTCCAAAAAAATTTACTTCTCTTTTTTTGCAAATTTTTGGTCTGTTTGTTATTTCTCTTTGATAAGTGCAAGCAATACCTGTTGGCCCTCCCAGAAACCCAATTTTGCTGATATATTCCTGTTTCATAGTTTGTCATAGTTACATGGTTAGTCTGGTTGAAAAAAGACCTAAAATCCATCTAGTTTAACCAATTCCTGTGCTCTCTGCTGCACTGTTAGCTGAGAGAGGAGCATACTATGGTCCAAAAACTCTGCCTGTCACAGGGTAACAATGCTGCTTCTCTTTAAATAAAGTGCATTGAGTGATCATTTTCACCCAAGGCCATGAAGTATGTTACTGGCAGGAGCACCAGGTTAAAAAAATCCAGCCACTGGACTGGCAAGCTGCAATATATAAAATGTTTAGTTCAGAGTTTAGTTATACCGTATTTATCGGCGTATAACACGCACCGGCGTATAACACGCACCCCAAGTTTAGGAGGGAATTTTAAGGAAAAAAACTTTTAGGAGGGAAATTCAAGGAAAAAAAACTTACATTTAAATGCAGCATGCAGCCTTGCCCAGTGTCCATCTGCAGCCTTGCCCAGTGTCCATCTGTCCATCTGCAGCCGTGCCCAGTGTCCATCTGTCCATCTGCAGCCGTGCCCAGTGTCCATCTGTCCATCTGCAGCCTTGCCCAGTGTCCATCTGTCCATCTGCAGCCGTGCCCAGTGTCCATCTGTAGCCTTGCCCAGTGTCCATCTGTCCATCTGCAGCCGTGCCCAGTGTCCATCTGTCCATCTGCAGCCGTGCCCAGTGTTCATCTGTCCATCTGCAGCCTTGCCCAGTGCCTTTGCGATCGTGTCAGTCCCGGCGGTTTTTAAAATTTGGCGCCGATTTCTGTGGAGAGGAGCGAGCGGGGCCGAGTGTACTTCGGCTGGACTCGGCTCCTCTCGCAGTTCCGCCCATCTCCACTGACTGCGCCGCTGACGGAGAAAGCCGAGTGTACTTCGGCTAGACTCGTGTCTGCTCACAGTCACAGGCAGGACTGCGAGAGGAGCCGAGACGAGGCGAAGTACACTCGGCTTTCTCTATGTCAGCGGCGCAGTCAGAGATGGGAGGGACTGCGAGAGGAGCCGAGTAAAGCCGATTGTACTTCGGCTTCGGCTCCGCTCGCTCCTCTCGCTCGTTTTCAGCAGGGGAATTCGACGGAGTATCGGCGTATAACACGCACCCACGATTTTCCCCTGATTTTAAGGGGAAAAAAGTGCGTGTTATACGCCGATAAATACGGTACTTTAACAGCGCTCTCATCGGTGAGTGATGGAATACACAATACAGCATCAAAAATTGTTGCTTCATCACTGTCAAGGTCACCTGTGGCCAGGTGACAGATGCACACCGTAGGGGGACAGGAGTGCACCGCGAGGTAGTGAACCCTATGGCTGGCTTCTGCGGATAGGAAACTGGGTGGTTGTGGAAAACGGGACCAGAGGAGCACAACCGGGATCCTAACGGAAGCTAGAGCCAAGATTCCCCAGGGCGCGGAGTCTAAGACCCAGCTGGTCTTTTCCAGGGCCTCTAGTGGTGAGGATGTTAAGCTGCAGGCTGGGACCAGGTCGCGGCCCCTGGAGTTTCCTAGCTCACGCCCCGTAGGATAAGGGGAAAAGAGGGGAAGCAGCAGCACAAGATAAGAGAGAACCGAATAACAAGCTGAAGGTCAGGGGCCACAAGCAGACAAGGATAACGAAAGAACGAGCCGAAGGTCAAGGGTCACGAGCAGACAGGGATAGTCGGGGACAAGCCAATAACGTAACAGAGAGACAGACGTAGCACACGGCAGGCAGGAACCCAAACACACAATGCCTAACAAACACGTTGATCAGCAAAGCAGGCTTGCAGTGCACAGGTTAATATAGTGTTCTGTGATAGGGCCTGGGGTGGAGTCAGGCTGGGAGGAGATTATAAAGGAAGCCAGGTAAAGGAGGTCTGGTCTCTAGATGAACACATGAGGAGGAAGGTAAGATGGCAGACAGACATTAATGCATATCCATGACAGTACCCTCCCTCTTACGAGGCCTCCCCCTTCCCCGCCTGGGCCCAGGTTTAGAGGGAAACTTCAGATGAAACTCCTTTAACAGACGAGGTGCAAAGACCTCAGATGCAGTGATCCAAGACCTCTCCTCGGGACCAAACCCTTTCCAATGAACGAGGTACTGAAGAACGCCTTTACAGAGTCGGGAGTCCAGAATTTGACTGATCTCGTACTCCTGATTATCCTCAGACAGGCGCCACGGTAGGGAGAGGACGAGAGAATTTATTGAGGACTAAAGGCTTTAGAAGAGCAACATGAAAGGAGTTAGTGATTTTAAGGCTCTTAGGAATCTGGAGTTTGAAACAAACCGGATTCAGTTTAGCAGTTACCGTGTATGGACCGATGAATCGTGGAGCAAACTTCAGAGAAGGAACTCGGAGCTTGATGTTCCTGGTAGAGAGCCAGACTTTGTCCCCTGGCTGAAGAGAAGGCGGTTTACGCCTGCGGCGGTCGGCAAAGCCTTTGAATTTTTCAGCAGCTGCCCGGAGAGAATCATGAACGTGACCCCAAACGGAATTGAGAGACTCCTGAACCGAAGCCAAAGCTGGAATGTCTGGAGAACAGATCATGGGAAGAGGTCGTTGAGGGTGTTTTCCATAAACTGTGAAAAAGGGTGTCTTCTGCGAACTGGTATTCACATGATTGTTATGGGAGAATTCTGCCCACGGGAGTAGAGAGGACCAATCGTCATGGTGAGAAGACACAAAGGTGCGAAGAAAGACCTCTAACTCCTGATTAACCCTCTCAGTCTGTCCATTGGATTGGGGATGGTAAGAAGAAGAAAAATCCAAGACAATATTGAGGGATTTTCAAAAGGCTCTCCAAAAACGAGACGTGAATTGGACTCCCCTGTCGGAAACAATATGAGAAGGGACCCCATGTAGGCGGAGAATTTCTCGAATGAAAATGGGAACCAAGGCAGGGGCAGAAGGAAGACCAGGAAGAGGAACAAAATGAGCCATCTTGGAGAATCGATCGATTACCACCCAAATGACTGTATTATTCTCAGACAGTGGGAGATCGGTGATAAAATCCATGGCAATTTGGGCCCAGGGTTCCTTAGGAATGGGCAAGGGCATGAGGAGACCAGCAGGAGCTTGTGTGGAGGATTTGGACTGAGCACAGACATGACAAGCTTTAACGTAGTCTTTGACGTCTGAGTGGAGATTAGGCCACCAGTAGTGACGACTGATGAGTAGGAAGGATCGGAGGAATCCAGAATGCCCTGCCACCTTGGAATCATGTCCCCAACGAAGGATCTTAGCTCTTAGCTCAGTGGGGACAAAGGTCTTACCAGGCGGAATTTTTGACTTCAGGGTGGTAGAGTGGGCAACAATGCATGAGGTTGGAATGATCGGCTCAGGTTCAGGGGCGGACTCCTCGTCCAAAGTGTCAAATGACCTAGAGAGCGCATCAGCCCGACCGTTGCAGGAACCAGGTTTGTAGGTAATCGTGAAATTAAAACGGGCAAAGAAGAGACTCCACCTGGCCTGTCTAGGATTCAGACGTTTAGCATTCTGTAGATACTGTAAATTCTTGTGATCGGTAAAGATCGTTATGGAGTGAGGGGAACCCTCCAAGAGATGACGCCACTCCTCTAACGCCAATTTAATTGCGAGAAGTTCCCGATCACCGATGGCATAATTCCTCTCTGCCTGAGAATTTTTTTTGGAGAAGAACGCACATGGTTGGCGTCTCTTCTCAAAGATTTGAAGAAGCACAGCTCCCACCCCCATTGAGGAAGCGTCCACTTCAATAAAAAATGCATTCCCAGGATTTGGTCTCCTCAAGAGGGGGCCAGAAACAAAGGCCTGTTTCAGG
The DNA here is from genome assembly GCA_029206835.1 of Rana muscosa. Lineage (NCBI taxonomy): Eukaryota > Metazoa > Chordata > Amphibia > Anura > Ranidae > Rana > Rana muscosa. The sequence goes on from CM055124.1 coordinate 176,060,500, forward strand.
TTGTGAAATGCAGAGACAGCTTCGGGAGGCCAGTCTCTGGCATTCACACCCTTCTTGGTCAAAGCGATAATAGGCGCGGCAATGGAAGAGTAATTCCTTATGAACTGCCTATAATAATTAGTGAAGCCAAGAAAGCGCTGTGTGGCCTTGAGGCTAGCAGGAAGAGGCCAGTTGGCGATAGCCAAGACCTTCCCAGGGTCCATACGAAGACCCGAACATGAGACGAAGCACCCCAAAAACAGGACCTCAGAACATTCAAAGGAACATTTCTCCAGCTTGGCATAGAGATTGTTCTCTCTAAGACGTTGAAGTACAGTGCGGACATGGTTTCTGTGGACCAGCAGATTTTCAGAAAAGATCAGAATGTCATCCAGATAGATGACAACAAACTGGTACAGCAGATCTCTGAAGATTTCATTGACAAAGTTTTGAAACACGGCTGGAGCATTACACAGACCAAAAGGCATCACCAGATATTCGTAATGCCCGTCTCTAGTGTTGAATGCAGTCTTCCATTCGTCACCCTCCCGTATTCGAATGAGATTGTACGCGCCTCTGAGATCCAACTTGGTGAAAATGGAGGCACCCTTCAACCTATCGAATAGCTCAGATATTAAGGGTAAGGGGTATCGATTTTTAATAGTAACCGCATTTAAACCCCGATAATCGATGCAGGGTCTTAAGGTACCATCCTTTTTGGCAACAAAAAAGAACCCTGCCCCTGCAGGCGATGAGGATTTCCGGATGAAACCTCTCTCCAGATTCTCTGCGACATACTCCGACATGGCCTGGGTCTCTGGGATGGACAGAGGGTAGGTACGACCCCTGGGTAGAGTTGCTCCGGGGACAAGATCAATAGCACAGTCAAAAGACCTGTGGGGAGGAAGCACCTCAGCTGATTTCTTACAGAACACATCCCGGTAATCGCTGTATGCAGCAGGAAGATCAGAAGAAACAGAAGTGGCAGCAACCGGAAGACTCTCCTTGGGGGTCACCTTGAGAAGACACGACGAGAAACATGAGGAACCCCAGGCCAGGATCTGCCCAGAGACCCAGTCCACATGTGGAGAGTGGAGCTGTAGCCAAGGGAGGCCCAATACAACTGGGGTAGAGGCCTTGGGTAGAATAAGAAAGGATATCCACTCCTGGTGGAGAATCCCTACCGACATCCTAATGGGTAGCGTCTGGAAGCGAATAGGGCCCCCTGGGAGAACAGTGCCATCAATTGCCGAGACTACCAATGGGGTAGTGAGAGGTGAAAGGGTAAGCTTCATAGAAGAAGCAGTTCTCCAATCCATAAAATTGCCGGCAGCCCCGGAATCCAGGTATGCAAGGGTTGACTGAGGAGAAGTGCCTACATGAAGGAACACCGGCAAAAGCAGGTGAGAAGGTGATGTTTCTGGGTCCAATACTCCACCTTCCAAATGTATTAGACCCGAGCGTTTCCCGGACGAAGCGAGCAGGAGTCACGAAAATGACCCTTGCCCCCACAATAGAGGCACAAGCCCAGAGTTCTGCGCCTAGCACGTTCTTCGGGGGTTAGTCTGGTCCGGCCCAGCTGCATAGGTTCTTCAGCAGGTAGAGGATGCTCCACGGAATGAAGGGAGGGGAGCTCAGACTGGCTAGGACCCGGAGAGTGCTGGCGTCTTTTTTCTAAGGACCTCTCTTGAAAACGAATGTCGATCTGGTTGCATAATGAAATTACATCGTCCAGACCGACGGGAATGGCTCTTCCCGCTAATTCGTCTTTCACTCGGTCAGAGAGGCCATGTAAAAAGGTAGCGACCAGGGCCTCATTATTCCAGCTCAATTCAGCTGTGTGGATACGGAACTGAACTAGATTCTTGGCGAAGACGTAAGACAGCACTAGCCGCTGAAGAAGCCCGAGCCGGCTCTTCGAAGATATTACGAAAGAGCTTCAAGGAATCGGACAGACTGGAAACCACCGGATCGTTCCTCTCCCACAGGGGGGCAGCCCAGGCCAAAGTTTCACCGGAGAGGAGGGAAATGATATAGGCTACTTTAGCCCGGTCAGACAGGAAGCTTTGAGGTTGAAGCTCAAAATGAATTGTGCATTGGCTGAGAAACCCCCTGCAGGCCTTGGAGTCCCCAGAGAAACGGAACGGAGCTGGCAATCTTAGTGAGTGTGAGGCTGCGACTGGTGCGATAGGTACAGCCGCTGGTTGTACTTGGGGTTGCGGATTCGGGGTTCCCAAGGAGACCTGAAGCTGCTCGAATCGAGAAGCCAGATCCTGGAGGAATCGCATCACCTGAGTCTGATTTAATTCCTGGGTTTCAAGTCTGCGAACTATGCCCTGCAATGGATCATCCGCGGGGAGCGGGATGTCAGCCGGGTTCATGGCTGATCAAACTGTCAAGGTCACCTGTGGCCAGGTGACAGATGCACACCGTAGGGGGACAGGAGTGCACCGCGAGGTAGTGAACCCTATGGCTGGCTTCTGCGGATAGGAAACTGGGTGGTTGTGGAAAGCGGGACCAGAGGAGCACAACCGGGATCCTAACGGAAGCTAGAGCCAAGATTCCCCAGGGCGCGGAGTCTAAGACCCAGCTGGTCTTCTCCAGGGCCTCTAGTGGTGAGGATGTTAAGCTGCAGGCTGGGACCAGGTCGCGGCCCCTGGAGTTTCCTAGCTCACGCCCCGTAGGATAAGGGGAAAAGAGGGGAAGCAGCAGCACAAGATAAGAGAGAACCGAATAACAAGCTGAAGGTCAGGGGCCACAAGCAGACAAGGATAACGAAAGAACGAGCCGAAGGTCAAGGGTCACGAGCAGACAGGGCTAGTCGGGGACAAGCCAATAACGTAACAGAGAGACAGACGTAGCACACGGCAGGCAGGAACCCAAACACACAATGCCTAACAAACACGTTGATCAGCAAAGCAGGCTTGCAGTGCACAGGTTAATATAGTGTTCTGTGATAGGGCCTGGGGTGGAGTCAGGCTGGGAGGAGATTATAAAGGAAGCCAGGTGAAGGAGGTCTGGTCTCTAGATGAACACATGAGGAGGAAGGTAAGATGGCAGACAGACATTAATGCATATCCATGACAATCACTTGGTTCACAGGAAACTACTGTATGCTTTAAGACCGTATTATTCATGATGTACTAGAAGGTTTACCTTATAGTCTTACATAACCATGATCTGCAATTCCAAGCTTTTGTCAATAGGAATGTCAATTCTACATCCCTCCCTCATGCCCAAAGATCAGTGTTCATAAAAGATCACCTGATTCTGGAAACACATTTAATGCCTGCACCGTAACATGAAAATGTGATAGGACACTTCACTCACATATGCAGTGTAGGAATGTGGATATGCTCTTTAAACAGAGAATTGCTGCACAACTCAAACCTTTCACATAAGAGCCAACATAGATTCCATTACAGAGCAAACTAGAGATAAGCATTCAAATACACATTTCAGGCATATTGTGTTAATACATATAATTACAGATCAAATACCTGCACTCCATCCTGAGGGTGGTGCACAATTAGTGCATAAGCCAAAGCATCCTCAGACAACACATTAAAGTTAGCCTGATCCAGAACTGGCTGCAGATACTCCAACACCTGTTTTTCTTTGGATAGCTTTTCGTTGTCTGTAAGGCTGCTAGAATCTAGCACAGCGTCACGGTCAGGATTGATGGGATCATACAAAGTCTACAGAGAGACAAAGTATATTTCATAACAAAAACACATTTCAAGCAATCATTGCAAGTGCTCATTATAGGTTGCAATAGCTTTGTATCATTTCCCAGATCGCTGTTCCATTACATGCGCAAATAAGGGGGAAAAAGTATTATACAGCAAAAATGGTATTTGGCAAATGTGCTCAAAAATGAAGCTTGTTCTACGGGGGGGGGGGGGGGGGGCATATTTTAGTACCTACAATACTGTTACTTTTTGGTTCTGTATCTACCCAGCTGCTGTGTGGGTCCAAAATTCTATTGATGTACACTGGACAAGTGTTCTCTTTGTCAGTAATAATCTGTGTTTCATCACACCAAGCAAGGTAAAGGTGTCAGTCCAGAGATCCATAATAGCCGTATCAAAGCAAAAATACTGTTTTTGGAAAATGTAGTACAACACAATAAATAAAGATATACCACTGATAAAGTGACAAAACATAAAAGTTACATCATTTATATAAAAGTCCTTGCATAGAAGGGTTTTAAAAATAGGATTTTTATAACAGCTTACCTGTAAAATCCTTTTCTTGGAGTACATCACGGGACACAGAGCGACATAGTCATTACTAATGGGTTATATAGTTACCGTCAGGTGCTGGCACTGGCAACTTCCAAAACCGGAAGTACCCTCCCCTATATAAGCCCCTCCCATCCGGGAGCACCTCAGTTTTGTAGCAAAGCAATAAGTGTCCCCAAAGAGGGGTGGGAGCTCTGTGTCCCGTGATGTACTCCAAGAAAAGGATTTTACAGGTAAGCTGTTATAAAAATCCTATTTTCTTTTTCGTACATCACGGGACACAGAGCGACATAGTCATTACTAATGGGATGTCCTAAAGCAATGCCAAATGAGGGGGGGGATACACCATATATAAGCTGAGCGCTATCAGACATGAGGATCTTTTGCGGCCTGCAACACACTGCGCCCAAAGGCGACATCCTCCTGACTTCTAACGTCCACCTGGTAGAACCTAGTAAACGTGTGTACTGAAGACCATGTTGCGGCCTTACAGATTTGAGCCAGGGAGGCCTGGTGATGCACTGCCCATGAAGTTCCAACTGCTCTCGTGGAGTGCGCCCTAACTTTGAACGGAGGCGGTCTACTTCTCAAGCTATAGGCTTGTATTATGACCTGTCGAATCCACTTGGCTAAAGTAGATTTTGACGCTGCCTGACCCTTTCTGGGGCCTTCCGGCAGAATAAACAAAGTATCCGTTCTGCGAATCTGAGCAGTGGCTTTTAGATAAGGTTTAACTGCTCCTACTACATCCAAAGAATGCAATAACTTTTCCTCTACCGAAGTAGGCTTGGGGAAAAAAGAAGGAAGAACCACATCTTGGTTCAAATGAAAACTCGATACCACCTTAGGAAGAAAGGCTGGATGAGGACGTAACACTACTCTGTCCTTATGGATAACCAGATATGGCTCCTTACAGGACATAGCTGCTAATTCCGATACTCTTTTAGCCGAACAAATGGCTACTAGAAAAATCAATTTCCTGGTGAGAAGCACCAAGGAAATATGCTGTAATGGTTCAAATGGTTGTTTCTGTAGAACCGACAGAACCAAGTTTAGATCCCATGGACATATGGGAATATTAACCGGAGGACTAATACGCATCACTCCTTGTATAAAGGCTTTGACTAGTGAATGCGAAGCCAAGGGCCTTTGAAAAAATATTGACAAGGCCGAAATCTGACCCTTGATAGTACTCAAGGCAAGCTTCCTATCTACAGCCCACTGTAGGAAGTCCAGAAACCTACCTATTACGTACTTATGTGGATGCCATTTTCTTGGCCTCACACCACGCGATGTACGCCTTCCAGATTCTATAGTAGATCTGCCTGGATACCGGCTTCCTGGCATTGATCATGGTAGATACCACAGCATTAGAGAGCCCTCTCTTTTTTAGAATGTGGGCTTCAATAGCCAGGCCGTCAAACCTAGGGCTGGTAAGGAAGGGTGGTATATCGGTCCTTGCGAAAGCCGGACGACGTGGGAGAGTCCAAGGACTCCCCACTGAAATTTTACAATCTCCGCGTACCACGCTCTTCGGGGCCACGCTGGAGCCACCGGAATCACTGGTTTCTTTTCTACCCTGATTCTGCGGAGTAATCGAGGTAACCATTGTGGCGGTGTGAATGCATATATCAGCTTGAACTGATCCCCAGGGAACACTAGGGCATCCGAGCCGCAAGCTAGGGGATCCCTTGTCCGAGAGACAAACCTGTCCCCCTTTGCGTTGAATCTGGATGCTAGAAGATCTACATCCGATGTTCCCCACCGCTGACATATTGTCCAGAAAACCTCGGGGTGAAGGGACCCTTCCTCTGGGCCTAATTGCTGGCGACTTAGAAAGTCCGCCTTCCAATTCTCCACTCCTGGAATGAATACCGCAGATATGGCTGGGACATATTTTTCCTGCCCATTTCAGGATGTAATTTACTTCCCTCTGGGCTGCACGACTCCTGGTGCCCCCCTGATGATTGAATTCTGACAGGGGACCCTTGGAGTTTGGATGTCCATGCTACTAGGGCATACCGGGCTGCTCGTATCTCTAAGAGATTGATGGGCAGGGCCTTTTCTGCATCCGACCATCTGCCCTGGAGAGACTATTGCTCCAGTACTGCTCCCCAGCCTATAAGGCTGGCATCTGTAGTGACCACCTTCCAAGAAATCGGACTGAAGGATTTCCTTTTTTCCAGATTCTGGGGAACCCACCACCAACGGAGGCTCTTGCGAACGGAAGGGGACAAGGACATTGTAAGTCTAGGGCCTGAACTTTTTTGTTCCAGGCTGACAGTATGGCCCCTTGCAAATTCCTTGAATGGAATTGACCGTAGGGTACTGCTTCGAATGATGCCACCATTTTTCCCAGCAGCCTCATATACAGGCGTATGGACGGCTGTCTTTTTTGTACCCACTAAGTGGATCAAATCTTTCAAAGACAACACCTTTCCTCGAGGCAAGAATATTTTTCTCTGGCCTGAATCCAACCTTAGCCCCAAGTATTCCAGACTTTTGACTGGTTTTTAGGGCTGACTTGTCTCGGTTGATAATCCAACCGTGAGATTCCAGATACTTGATCGTCTTGTGAACGACCACGTCTAGTTTTTTCACTGAGTGGTCTATCAGCAACAAGTCATCCAGATATGCCATTATCATTACACCTTGTGTTCTTAGATTGGCCAATAAAGGGCCAGAATTTTTGTAAACACTCGTGGTGCTGTGGCCAAACCGAAGGGTAAGGCTCTGAACTGAAAATGGCGCCCTTCTACTGCAAAGCGTAGAAATTTTTGGTGGACTGGAAAGATGGGAATGTGCAAATAAGCATCTTTGATGTCGATCGTGGCTAACCAATCCTCCCCTTGTAGGGCAGTGGCCACCGATCGGATCGACTCCATCGGAAAGTCCTGATATACAGGAATTTGTATAGCCCTTTTTGAATTAATATGGGCCTCCCGTCCGCGTTTGCTTCGGGACTGTAAAGAGGTTTGAGTAAAACCCGAACCCTCATTCTTCCAGGGGAACTTCCATAATTACTCCTTGGAGCAATAGTTGTTCTAGTGCCAACAGGAGGGACTCTCTCTTCCGGGGATCCCTTGGCACGTTTGACCTTAAAAATGGGAAGGAGGAGAGTCTTTTAACTCCAAACTGTATCCCAAACCTACTGCGGAGAGCACCTATCTGTCTTGATCGTGTCCCGCCAGGTCTCCTTGCGAACAACTGGAGTCCTCCCCCCACCCGACTGAGTGGGGGCTTCAATGAATTTAACTTTGGGGGAGGTTTTGTACCTCCCCTGACCCAGGGTTTCTCATTACCCTGCTACTGTCCCTGTTTTTTACCCCCGGGATTTGACCGAGGAGGCCGTCGGAACTGTTACACAGCCGATGCCCCAGGGACTGGAGAAGCAGGCCCCTTAAAGAGGGACCTCTAACTCTGCTTTTAACCGGCAAGAGCGTATTTTTACCGCTGGAAATTTTCTGGATATATTTGTCCAGGTTTTCCCTGAATAAGCGTTCACCATGAAATGGGACGCTAACCAGCCATTCTTTACAGGGAGCTTCAGCAGACCAGTTTCTGAGCCATAGGAGCCTACGCATATGTACTACAGACAGCGTAAGGCGGGAGGCCTGATGGACTGAATCCTCTATGGCGTCAACCGCAAAGCCTAAGGCTCTAGGTAGATCAGCTAGGGCAAAGCCTGCTGATCTGTCAAGTCCCTCAAGACCTGTTTCAACTGATCCTTCACTGCTTAGCAGACCCCAATAGCTGCTACTGCTGGTTGTATCACCAAGCAGATTTTCATAAGGACTCCAATCTTTTATCTATTGGGTTCTTGAACATTTGGACATTATCCACTGGACATGTCAGTGATTTATACATACAAGAGATGGCTGCGTCCACTGTAGGGACCTTCCATTTTTTTTTTTTTGATGAACTTATCCTCCATGGGATAGACCACCGGAAATCTCTTGGGGGAATAAATATTTTCTCAGGACGTTCCCAATCCTGGTAAATGAGCCCTTTCAGTAAAGGGTGAAGTGGAAAAGAACAAACAGTCTGGGGGCTTCTAGCGACCCCAACGAGGATACAGTAGTGGTTGATGGTTCCGCAAGGTGCATTTTTAAATGCTGATCGGACCATGTTAGTCAGAGACTGAACCCATAATCTTTCAGCTTGAGATGCTGAGAAAAGGTTCCCCCACTGTTGATTCCTCTATAACAGAATCAACCTTATCCTGATCCCCTTCAGGCAGGTCGATCCCTGTATGGGACTGTTGCTCTGCTAACAGGCACTCTGAAGGAGGAGACGGAGATCGGGCGTGCTTTCCCTGACAGGGAGGCAGCGATAAATTTTGACAATCTCTCTCTAATCCTCCCAGAGCTGAGGAAAAAACCTCCTCTGTTACATACACAGGAGCAGGTGACTGAGGACAGCCACAGTACCAAGTACCCCTGCGGGGTCTCTACGGTCACTTACCTCTGAACTTCAGGGGAGACTGGTGCAGCAAGAGTATGCCCAAGATCCTCAGAGCCCGATGAGACCCCCTTCGCTTCCTGGAAGATTCAGTTCCGGAGCTACTGGACGGCATATTCCTAAGCCTAAAGCTGAGGTATTCCAGCCGTAATACACCACTTTTACTGAGAATAGTCTAGCACAATTGCTGCTATATCACAGTTGGTGTCTACTAATGTGCCCTTCTAGGGGATGCCTGTATCAACCGCTTGCTGTATGCCTTTAAATGTTGCCAGCTCTGTCTCTGTACTTCATAGCCAGCTTACTGCAATAATGTGGCTTTTTAAAAACCTGCTGGGACGCCCGCACATGCGCAGAAGCGCTGCGGCGCGCACAGAGCGTCATCCCCCAGGCCCCGCCCCTTTTTCCGGCCACCTCTATATATAGAGGCGCGTGCACGCGCACGCGCGCGGCCACGTGCGCCTCGGCGCTAATTTTCAAACATGGAAACCAGGGACAGGAGCCAGGGCCCCCTTTGCCGCAGGCCGGGGGATAGACGAACACTGCAACATGGCAGAGGAAACAGTTTCCTGTAGGAGAACTCACCAGCTGCCTGGACTTTGCTCTCTGAGAAGAAACTAGTCCATATGACAAGAAAAACATTCCACAGCGGCCTCTAGTGGACAAACACAGGTACCGCAGTTTAATATACTAAACATATATAAAAAAACATTCCTTTTTTTTTTTTTTTTTTCTTGACCACCATTAAAAATTATTAAATTTTTTTAGTAGTTACAGGCATGCACAGAATCTTGCGGGAATACCATTAGGTAACAGACAGAAAGACAAATTAGGCTTGGGGGTCCCCCAATAGAACCAAGTTCCTGGGGGCCCCCACTTACCTGTTCCCCGCCGCAGGACTTTGTTTGGTCCACAAAAGCCCAAACTTCACCTATCACGGCAGGCATTGTAATCAAACCTTCAGGGACCGGGTTCCCAAGGATTCCACTCCCCTGGACCTGTATAGCACCCTGCACAGAAAACATCTTGGTCGTGGGTATGACCAGAGCTCTGGATCCCAGGGTCCAGCTCTCCTAAGAGAAGCATTACAGGCAGAACCTTGCTCTTCTCTGCAAGGCCCGGGTACCGACCGTTTAGCTATGAAGCTTTTTTGGTCGGATCCGGAATAGCTTACTGAGGCCCAAAAGAACCTGTACGCAAGCTCAGTGAAAAACACATGTTTCTTCTTGGCCAACACCTTAGACACTGGCAAAAAACTGAGGTGCTCCCGGATGGGAGGGGCTTATATAGGGGAGGGTACTTCCGGTTTTGGAAGTTGCCAGTGCCAGCACCTGACGGTAACTATATAACCCATTAGTAATGACTATGTCGCTCTGTGTCCCGTGATGTACGAAAAAGAAAAACTGAATTTTGACTTGCCTGTAGTTTCCATATAAAGTACTGGACACAAGCTGGATATTCATAGACCCTGGGTTGTAGGCTGTTACCTTCAGCTGATTGGACACCAGCAAAGCTTTTGGATATGCACCTATAACTAGGGTTGACCCGATACCGATACTATTATCACTGACTCTGTCCATTCACAAACCTGAAACATCGTAAACTGTGTTTACAATGTTTCAGTTTATGAATGGAAAGGAGCCGCTGTCTTCTCTCCATTCATTTTCAGCACAGCTGAGGCTGCTGAGAAAGGGACTGGGGAATTTGTGTCCCTAGTCCCTTTCCCCGTCTCAAAGGGGAGATGTCAGAGGTCTGTTGAGACCCCCGATATCTCACCAAAGCCCCCCAACAGGGTTGATAAAAAAAAAATGAATAAAATAAATATAAAATTAAATAGTAAAAAATAATAAATAAAACACAAACACAAACAAACACAAACACACACACACTTTCCACCCCCCCTCTTAAAAAAAATAAAGCATTGTAATAAATAAATAAAATTAATTGTAAAAAAAAAAAAAAGAAATTGTAAAAAAAAAAAAAAATACTGACACATGTGCCACTGTCACATGAGATTAAAAAAAAAAGTATCGGTATTCGGTATCGGCGAGTACTTGAAAAAAAGTATCGGTACTTGTACTCGGTCTTAAAAAAGTGGTATCGGGACAACCCTACCTATAACCCTACCCCACCCCTACCCTGAGAGACCTCAGTTTTTCTTTTTAGCAAGCAATGAAGACTAACACAGGAACAGAGGGGATGGTGTCCTGTACTGTACTTTAACATTTAAAAATCTAAAAAAGGTAAGTCAACATTTTTTCTTTTTTTTAATCGTACAGTTTAGGACACAGGCTAGATATTCATAGACCCTGGGACATTCCCAAGCAACAAATCAGAGAGGTGGGCAACAACAATCAAATAAAGTTGTGCCAATGACCACAACAAAATAGAGAAGGGTCAAGGACCCGACTCAGAGTGCCACTGAACCTTGTGGCTGAAAGCTGCATCCGTAGAGGCCTTGAAATACACATTGTAAAACTTGCGGAATGTATGAACTGAATACCAAGTGGTGGCCTTACAAAGGTGAGCAACAGACATTTGATGTCAGCATGCCCAGGAGAGGAGACTCCATAGAGTAGATTTTCCTCAAAGTGGCTTTTCTTGCTTTGAGTAATATGGGAACAAAAAAAAAAAGTCAGATATAACCCAGTCCTTCAATATCTGGGCTTCAACAGCCATGATATTAAAGCCAATGACTGAGAAGCAGGATGGTACAGAAAGGCCTTAAGACAGCAGGTCTGCCCTGTTTGGGAGGGGCCAGGGGATGACCTTCTAGTTTGAATGTGACTGTGTACCAGATTCTTCTGGGCCAGTTTGGTGCAGTAAGAATCACTAATTTTCTTGGTTTTCCTTTTGCAGACCAGTCAAAGAGGAATCTGCACTGGAGGAAAGCCACTTATTACCTTGAATAGAGTCCAGGGAATTATGAGAACATCAAATGGCAGTGCTAGAGAATCCTTGGTCCTGGCTACAAACGGGGGTTACTTGTTGTTGAACCTGGAGACCAGGATGTCCACATCCCTATTTCTGAAATAGATTGTACGTGTCGAGAAGAAGGGACCATTCCCTTTGGTCCAGGTAGTGACTGAGGAAATCTGCCTTCCAATTCCCCATGTGAAAAGCTGAGATTGCTGCTGGACAGCTGGACAGTACTGCTCCATCCAGGAAATTATCAGACTTACTTCTTTCAAGGCTGTCTGAACTTGTGGTTTCCCCCCAATTGATATAGGCTATTGCCGAGGCATTGTACGATTGCAACCTGATTGGGTTTTCCCTGGAGAAGGAAGGTTCAGTGGTTCAAAGTCAAATAAGCTCCAAGATGTTGATAGGGAGTTTTGCTTCTCTGGGTGATTAAGTTTCTTGAACTGTGAGAAATTGAAACATTCTTCCCCAGCCTTTGAGCCTGGCTTCTGTTGTATTCACCATCCATGAGGGTGGGAGAAAGAAGTTTCCTACATCCATGGCTGGATTGGCAATCCACCAGAATAGGGAGCTCATTGCTTGACTGAAGAGAAGCCAACAAAATGTTGTGTTCGAGGAGCCTTGAGCAGAACTGAACAAAGGGAATAGCCTCAGATGAGGCAACCATGAAACCTAGGACTCTCACTGAGGGATATCTCTTGGATCTTTAATTACGAGTCTGAGAGGAGTTTGTTTGCTGGAGGGAAGGTAGGTATTTGTTTAGGGATTTTAGGTCCAGGATAGTTCAAACAGCCCAGTTTGGTTTTGGTCCCGTGTATAGGTTTGAATAGAATAATTAGCATCTGTCTTCCAGAGGGACTGGAACCCTTCCCTGAGGTTAGAAGGTAGTCCAATGAGGGTAGTCTGTCAATCTGATTGTTTTTGGGCAGATTTTGGTTGGTTTGAGAGAAGAAATGGATAAGGGAGTGGAATCTGAAAATCGTTTTTGTTCGCATTTGAAACCACCCACTGAAACCATGAGTCACTGTGCTATAATTAACCACTTAAGCCCCGGACCATTTGGTAGCTAAAGGACCAGAGGTGAATTCAGAATTTTGCACTGCGCTGCTTTAACTGTAAATTGTGCGGACATGCAATGTTGTACCCAAACGAAATTTGCGTCCTTTTCTTCCCACAAATAGAGCTTTCTTTTAATGGTATTTGATTGCCTCTGCGATTTTTATTTTTTGCGATATAAACGGAAAAAGACCGAAAATTTTGAAAAAAAATGATATTTTCTACTTTTTGTTATAAGAAAAATCGAATAAACTCAATTTTAGTCATACATTTAGGCCAAAATGTATTCAGCCACATGTCTTTAGTAAAAAAAATGTCAATAAGCGTATATTTATCGGTTTGCGCAAAAGTTATAGCGTTTACAAACTAGGGTACATTTTCTGGAATTTACACAGCTTTTAATTTATGACTGCCTATCTCATTTCTTGAGGTGCTAAAATGACAGGGCAGTACAAAACCCCCCCAAATGACCCCATTTTAGAAAGTAGACACCCCAAGGAAATTGCTGAGAGGCATGTTGAGCCCATTGAATATTTTTTTTTTGTCCCAAGTGATTGAATAATGACAAAAAAAATAAAAATAAAAAAAAATTACAAAAAGTTGTCACTAAATGATATATTGCTCACACATGCCATGGTTATATGTGGAATTGCACCCCAAAATACATTCTGCTGCTTCTCCTGAGTACGGGGATACCACATGTGTGGGACTTTTTAGGAGCCTAGCCACGTACGGGACCCCGGAAACCAATCACCGCCTCCAGGATTTCTAAGGGCGCAAATTTTTGATTTCACTCCTCACTACCTATCACAGTTTTGAAGGCCATAAAATGCCAAAATAGCACAAAACCCCCCCAAATGACCCCATTTTGGAAAGTAGACACCCCAAGCTGTTTGCTGAGAGGCATGGTGAGTATTTTACAGCTCTCATTTGTTTTTGAAAATGAAGAAAGAACATTTTTTTTTTTCTTTTTTTTTTCAATTTTCAAAACTTTGTGACAAAAAGCGAGATCTGCAAAATACTCACAATACCTCTCAGCAAATAGCTTGGGGTGTCTACTTTCCAAAATGGGGTCATTTGGGGGGGGGGTTTTGTGCCATCTGGGCATTCCATGGCCTCCGAAACTGTGATAGGCAGTGGGAAGTGAAATCAAAAATTGACACCCTTAGAAAGCCTGAAGGCGGTGCTTGGTTTTTGGGGTCCCGTACGCGGCTAGGCTCCCAAAAAGTCTCACACATGTGGTATCCCCGTACTCAGGAGAAGCAACAGAATGTATTTTGGGGTGTAATTCCACATATGCCCATGGCATGTTTGAGCAATATATCATTTAGTGACAACTTTGTGCAAAAAAAAAAAAAAAAAAAAAAATTGTATTTTTTCCGCAACTTGTCAACATATAAAATATTCCATGGACTCGACATGCCTCTCAGTATATAGCTTGGGGTGTCTACTTTCCAAAATGGGGTCATTTGGGGGGGTTTTGAACTGTTCTGGCATTTTATACACAACATTAGGAAGCTTACATCCACTCTTCTAACCACTTGAAGACAAAGCCCTTTTTGACACTTTTTGTTTACATGAAAACATATTTTTTTTTGCAAGAAAATTATGTTGAACCCCCAAACATTATATATATTTTTAAAGCAAAGGCCCTACAGAATAAAATGGTGGGTGTTGCATTTTTTTTTTCTACACAGTATTTGCGCAGCGATTTTTCAAACGCATTTTTTTGGGAAAAAAATACACTTTTTTTAATTTTAATGCACTAAAACACACTATATTGCCCAAATGTTTGATGAAATAAAAAAGATGATCTTAGGCCGAGTACATAGATACCAAACACGACATGCTTTAAAATTTCGCACAAACGCGCATTGGCGACAAACTACATACATTTTTAAAAGCCTTTAAAAGCATTTACAGGTTACCCCGTTAGATTTACAGAGGAGGTCTACTGCTAAAATTACTGCCCTCAATCTGACCTTCGCGGTGATACCTCACATGCATGGTGCAATTGCTGTTTACATACGACGCCAGACCGACGCTTGCGTTCGCCATTGGGCAAGAGCAGGGCAGGACAGGGGTGCTTTTTTTTTTTTTTTTTTTTTTTATTATTAATTTTGCTTTTTTATTTTATTTTTAAACTGTTGCTTCCATATTTATTTATTTTTATCACTTTTATTGTTATCTCAGGGAATGTAAATATCCCCTATGATAGCAATAGGTAATGACAGGTACTCTTTTTTGAAAAAACTGGGGTCTATTGGACCCTAGATCTTTCCTCTGCCCTCAAAGCATCTGACCACACCAAGATCGGTGTGATAAAATGCTTTCCCAATTTCCCAATGGCGCTTTTTATATCCGGGGGGGGACATTCCCCTCCCACTGCTTGTAAAAGCAGTCCAGAGGCTAATTAGCCACTAGGATTGTTTTTACATGAAAGCCGGCCGCTGGCTGAAAAGAATGATACCAAGATGATACCTAAACCCGCAGGCATCATTCTGGTATAAACATTCAAAGTCCAGCAACATACCAGTACGTTGCTGGTCCTTGTTGGACATGTATTGTAATCTTTTTTTTCATGCAGCCTGTTGGCTGAACGAAAAAAAAAGATTGATCGGTGGGTATGCCCACCATTAGAATACCGCCCTTCATCCACCCACTTCTAATGATGGGCATACATGCACCATTTATATATGCCGAAGCATGGGGGCATCTTCTCGCAAAAGTTATGCCGCGTACACATGGTCAGACTTTTCCACGGGCAAGCCTCCGTCGGAATTTCGACCGTATATACGCGGCATTAGGAGCAAAATCGCTCCTCCGCTCCTGCTGCCCCAATGCTTCGGCATATATGCTTTTTTTTTTTTTAACTGTGGTGGTGAAATTACCTCCTACAGCACTGGAGTCGCAGGGATCAGGCCTGTCTCTGTGAACGCTGCAGTTATGTGTGTTGTGTTTTGCAAGTGACAGTGATCGATCGATACTGCACTTGGGTGGCCTGGGCTGGACGGAGGGGCAAAACGCAGGTGCTAGCAGGTATCTGGGCTGATCCCACTAACAGTGCGTTTTTGGGAACCCTAAACTGCTGGGGACGCTAGTATAGATCTGATCAGATCAGATATTGAGCTGATCAGATACTATACCACTAAGGGGGGTGTATGCTTCACGTGTGGGTGTTAGCGCTACTGGCACTAACCTGACGCTGCCTGGGGTGTGACGCAGACCCTCTCTGACGCTAAAACCTAACTGATATCACCCGCCGGGCGATCAGGGGGTTAAACCTTTATTGGGTTATATACGGCGGGTGCCCTGACACTATAAAAAGCAAACTAACTAACCAGCGTCACCCGTAACACTTATATGATGATCACTGGTGAAAAGGTTAACTAGGGGCAATTAGGGGGTTAAAACCTTTATTAGGTAATATATGGGGGTACCTGACGCTATATAAAAACCTGACGGCGAACCTAAAAAAAAAATTACTGGCTACCTATCGGCATCACCGACACTAAGACAACGATCATAAAAACGATTGCTTAGCGACAGTGGTGATAGGGGGTGAAAGGGTTACCTGGGGGGCGATCAGGGGGTTAAACCTTTATTAGATAATATATGGGGGTACCTGACGCTATAAAAACCTGCGGCGAACCTAAAAAAAATTACTGGCTACCGATCAGCATCACCGACGCTAAGACATCGATCAGAAAAATGATCGCATAGTGACAGTGGTGATAGGGGTGAAAGGGTTACCTGGGGGGCGATCAAGGGGGTTAAACCTTCATTAGGTAATATATGGGGGTACCCGACGCTATAAAAACCTGCGGCGAACCTAAAATAATTACTGGCTACCGATCAGCATCACCGACGCTAAGACATCGATCAGAAAAATGATTGCTTAGTGACAGTGGTGATAGGGGGTGAAAGGGTTATCTGGGGGGTGATCAGGGGGTTAAACCTTTATTAGGGGGGGGTTAGGGGGCTACACTGGACCTAAAACTAAATGTAGTGACACTTTTACAGTCACAAATGTCACCGATTGCAGTGATCACTAAATAAATGGTCACTGCAATCAGTGACACTGTGACTGGGGGCTGGGGGGTGAACTGGGGGTGTCTGGGGGGGTCTGGGGGGGCGATTTATGTGTCCTGGTGTCAGTGTGCTGTTTTGTGTACTAACCTGGCATCTTCTCCTGTACGGCGCTCGGTATATGTGAGCGCCCCAGGAGAGATGACATCACTTCCTCCTTCCTGGCAGGCAGGGGAAGCTCTCTCATTCGCCGGGGCGATCGAGAGGGGGTGGCCGGAATCGAACGGCCGTCCCCTCATGCCGAATCGCTCCCGAAGGTAAAACGACCACCCACTGTAAAGAAGGGGGGTCCGATCGGACCCCCCAACTATACAAAGGCAATCACGTACATATACGTGATTCTGCCTGTCGGTGCCATTCTGCTGACGTATATTTACAGTGGGCGGTCGTTAAGTGGTTAAGGGCCCTCGCTGGGTTGAAATGTGTTAGTGGGCTTAAGATTTAGCTATATGCCTTTGAGATTCTTCAAATGGACAGAAAAAAACAAAACAAAAAAAAAAACATTCTTGAAACTTGTGACATGACTTGTCCTAGGACATCAACTCGGCAAAGCAAGGCAGTGTTACCAACTAGTTCAAGTATGTGTCTTAGCAGCATATGACAGCTTGCAGGGTGGTAGCCCCTTGGTCGCCTGAGTGGAGCTTCTAATTTCAGACTGCTCAGCAGGATCTAGTGATGAACTTAACTTATCTATTGAGAGTTCCTCCTCTTGCTCCAATTCCTGGGAGGCCTCATTTTGGTCAGCTTCTTTTGCTGATTTACTTGGCAGATTCACTGTACAGCTTTCAGGGATCACTGCTTCTGATGAAGGTCTCTCATCAAAAACAAAAAACGCTGTGGTTAATTGTCACTTTGCCAGTCTTTGGAGAGAGGATTATGTATCCTTTAGATATCTGTTCCCCCATTGATGTGGGAGTTTTCATTGGTCCACACATTTCCCTGTGTCTGAGCTCCATGGGGCAGTGTTTTTTCTTTGAGTGGTCAGTGAAAGTGATGTACGTGTGACCCCTGCTTCCATACAACACTTGCATTTCATGAGCATTTTGCAAAGCAGCATTGTCATATCTTCTGATAACTCTCTCTTTATAAATTCCTTTATGGCTTCTGGATTTTGGTGTCCCAATCGTCTGTGCCATAGGTGAATGCATTTACTTTGGTTATTCTGAGTGGCAGTCTTGGCTTGCTTGTCTGCAGTGATGAGTCTGTATAGGTGTTTATCCAATCTTCCTTTTCTGAGGATTTGCTTGTTATTTCGAATTGTACATTCATTACCTTGGAATTGAACCAAGACCACTGTTAGCAAGGTTTTTCACTGATAGAAGGCTTCCTTCTAGGTCTGCGATATACTGTACATTTTTCATTTGAATACTTTGCTTGTCCCCTGATGGTATGATACAATTCAATAACCCTTGATCATTACCTTCTGCAGTAATACGTTTCCCATTTGCTAGGAAGACTTTATTTTGCACTAAAATCAATTTCTGTAAAGAAGATCTTGTTGCTGGTTATGTGGCTACACACATCAACCATGTGGCATACCACTCTGAGCCACGTTAAAAGTACCACTTCATGATGTAAGAAAAGAAAAAATGCGCCTACTAAGTGCAGTATGTAGATATCAGTTTAATTATTAGATAAAAATCAGCCAAATGGCTACTCACAAGATAGTGTTTAAAACATTGCATAGAAAGATATAGATGAGTATCTGCAGGGGGTGTCTCTCTTGACTCCAAAGAAACGCATCATCAACCTGAGCCTGTTCTGACGTCACTTCCTGTCGCCGTAAGTCATCTGCGCTCCAGCCTGACACGCACGCTGTGGTGCATTGAGTTACTGGTTGCCGGACATCTACGAGCCCGATATCGCTCTTCCCAGCCATACAACGGCAAACTGTTTTGCGGATCCATCACTGGAGCAACAACACACTGCAGATGTACTTCGGAGTCAAGAGAGACACCCCCCGCAGATACTCATCTACATCTTTCTATGCAATGTTTTAAACACTATCTTGTGAGTAGCCATTTGGCTGATTTTTATCTATTAAACTGATATCTACATACTGCACTTAGTAGTTGCATTTTTTCTTTTCTTCTATTATTCACAGAGTCTGCTTCACTCTTAAAAGTGCTGCCAACGGTGCCTATGTAATTAATTATATATATTCCTTTTCATCATTACGACCAATATATGGACTTTATTATCCTATTGGGACTTTTTTACTCTTATTCAGCTATGTTCATTTATGCTTAATACTCATAATCCGCCAACCCTTTATCTTTATTATTATTTTTATTTTCATTGCATTATTTTACTGCTGTACCATTCCCTAGTTTATACTGGTCTATTCTCTGTATCCACTCCTTGCGCCATCATTTTTTGTTATTCCACTTCATGATGTGCAGTTTCCTTTATGACTGCTTTAACTCTTTTTTGAATGGCTCTTACCTTGGCTGCCCAGCTTTTCAGATTCAACAGTCCTTTTTCAGGTGACCAGGGAAAACATGTTCGGCTTTCTTTGTTTTGCACTCTCATGCACCTCAAGAGCTTTCTCATTCTTTTCATTATGAATATTTTCCTTCTGTCTGGTATATTTATCAATACATTTTACTTTGGCGTGTCTGCCTTCTAAAGCATTTATAAGGGCAGTATATGACTCAGGAAGGGTGCATAGCAGTAGCTTCACCATATGGTTATCTTAATTTCCTCTCTAATTGCACATAGCTGTTCTATGATTTCTAGCATGGTATTTGCATGTTTACACATGTCCTGGTCTTTTTCTAGCCTCATCTTTTATAGCTTGCATAGCAGATATAGTTTACCGTTTAGGTTTGAACACTTTAGCTGTATTCTCTTTCCTAATGTGGATGAGCTGATTATCTTCCACTAGCAGACTCATGACTGGTTTTGCTTGTCTGTTCTTCCTGTCCCAAATCCCCTGTGGGTTTGTCTGTATTCAGTACTTGCCACAAGTCATCTTTGATAAATAAAGTTACAGGACCCTCAAGGTGCTGCCTAATATAATATTTATAGTGCAATAGAATATATAGATAATTGACCTTCAAAAAGGTAACAAGGAAGATAAGAATGGGGATGGGAGCTCATGGTGAATTTAAAATAGAAACTCAAAAGTAAAAACCTAATGTAGCTCAACCAACCCAATAATAATAAAAAAGGAAAAAAGGTATCTATGACTTCACTCACCATACACCCGTGATTGCAAAAAATACACTTTATTAAATCCAAAAAGTAGTGAAAAACGACACTGATTAAAACATCATTCATGCAAAGCAATAGTGCTGTAAAAACGTATAGTGCACCTCTGGATGGCTATTGCACTACCACCCAAAAAAAAAAAAAAACAAACACAGTAAATGGAGGAAATTGTTATATCATATTATCCCCAGGCTGCAGTAGCCTATCAAAAGGGATGTAAATGACTTGGTAAAAACTCGGTTTGGCTCACGGATCAATGGTGAGATATCTGGATATAGTCACTCCACTGTATGGTATAATGGCAAATGTGAACCGATAATCTCTCAGTTCATGCTAAAAAGCAGGTTGATAAACAGGTTGGTAGATGGTGAATTGTAGTGAGGTAAGCTGCGAGAAAGATTGGTAGCAGTGGTCCAGAGGAGGAATAATGTGCAGGGTCTGTATAAATAACAAGATATAGTAGACAGGATCACTTAACCAGTGAAATATATAGACAGTCCTTCATAGCCTCCCTCTCACTGTATGGAAAGTCCTCTATAAAGACTTCTCAAGTTGCTAATCACAAGCAGTTCCCTTCTGAATGTAAAAGATACTTATCAGATTAGTTCAAGTCCATAGAACACCAGTGTCCTGAGGTGTGATCCTTCCATCCAATTGATATCGCCAACCTTGTAAACGTTTGAAGAAGGTCATCGTCCAGAGGTCGACCTAAGTGCCCCGACAGGTTTCAACGATTTCTGTCTGGTGCTTTAGAGGCTCATTGATGTTACGGTCCCCGGATGGTCATACAACAGCCATCCAGAGGTGCACTATATGTTTTTACAGCACAATTGCTTAGTATAAAAGGATGTTTTAATCTGTGTAGATTTTCACTACTTTTAGGATTTAATAAAATGTAGGTTTTGCAATCACGGGTGTATGGTGAGTGAAGTCATAGATACCTTTTATTATTATTGGGTTGGTTGAGCTACATAAGGTTTTTACTTTTGAGTTTCTATTCTACAAATCATCTTTGTGGAATAGATAACTTGTCCTCCACAGCTGGTAGTTGGTATTGTTGAGCTTTGCGATTGCAAATATCTCACATCTGAGCAGCTTGTCATTTTTCAGCAGCTTGGATGCAGCACTTGGCAGTTTGTAGTATTCCGTTTAATGCCTGGGCCCATAACCTCTTGGTTATGTGACAAGATGGGGCACTGAGATCTTGAGTCTTGAGGAGTGTAGAATTCAGCTTTACTTGCATAGAAGAACAGCAAACATTTGGGAGAACAGCATTACACGAGAGAGCAGAGGAAAAAAAACTCCTTTCTCTGCAGAATATACAAGCCTATATAAACACAGACACTAGTATATCACTACAGCACCATCTATAGTTTGAAGTGCAAAGTAAAAGCTGTTGCATATCCAACATGATGTACCACTTAGCCATCCAACTAAGACTAACTTGAGACTAAGCTCTGAATAGTGACAATTTTACTACCAAGTGTGAAAGTTTAAACACTCAATAAGTGATTACGTTGAACACAATTCCCAGACACTAATAAGCGTACTGCAAGTAGTGGAGATATTTAGTCTCATACTTGCTATAAGACCACAGTAGTGATTAGACAACAGGACAAACCTTTTCACTTTACTGGTCCCTGTATGGGTCCAGATGTTGGTCATCACAGTGGGGGTCTTCAGGGTCTGGAAACCACAGGAATGGACCACTGCTCTGGACCTGTATAGCACCCTGCAGCTAATTACATGCTCTGCACCAAGTGCTGAGGTGAGCGCCCAAGCAGGATCTAATACCCGAAGCAGCATTATAGACCATCCCCACAGTATGGGGCCCATGTATGGTTACCAAAGTATTACTAAGGTTGCATTGATCCACATGCACTGCTTCTGTAGTTATAGTAGAAGTTGGCGAAGAGTTGATTGAATAATTCAAAGTAAATAAGAACTAGTTAAGCATAGAATCTTGTCCATAGGGAGAAGAGGCCCATCACCTACAGGGCACTAGCAAAAAAAAACGGAGGTCTCATGGAGAGGGGTAGAGTATAGGGGTAAGCTGAGGAGTGCATGTCCAAAACCTTTGCCGGTGTCACTTTAATGTCAGATATGAAGACTTCTAACAAAAAAGCGTCAATGTGACCTCTGGCAAACGCCATATACTGTAAGTAAAGACAGGGATTGCCAGAATCTGTGAAAGTCTGAAGGGAGCTTAGGGAAAAAAAATGGTAGAATTTGAACAAACTTCCCTGTAAATATAGTTTTCAAAGTTTTAGCAACAAACCAAAGAGAGAACATTCACCTGAAGCTCCTCCAGTACTGCATGGTAAGGCTGGAGGAGGGTCCCTTCTAACTGCTTGACAAAGGAAAGAAACGTCTGCTTCTCAAACTCACTAGAGGAGTGGAATTCCTGAAAAAGTATTAAAGTGTTGCATCCTAGTAAGTAAAAAAAAAATACCTCAACATAAAAAAGTACAAATATAAATATGATATACAAGATACAATAAAATATCAATACAAATAAAAGTACAAATAAAACTGTATACGTAAAAAAGGTCTGAGAGAAAGAAGATACAATCTTGTACAAGCCCAGTTTTGACTACATAAAAAAGTAAAACAAAATAAAAAATATTCAGTTTCATTGGATTTGTGGTAATGCTGTCCTTTTCCTCGTTCTTGGCAGGACAAAGAGGACTACTGTATGTGATGCCCAAGGGGTGAGTGGTGGGGGTGGGGATGCTGATTTGCTCTGAATGAACAAAGCACAGGTTTTCTGCAACGGTGTTCTATAATCACCTACTGAGCTAAAATGCTGTATTCTATAATAGCAAAATTCTTGAGATGTAGCCACTTGTGATGGCTTTGTGTTTAAGATAGTCACCTTGTGGGGTATTCTATTAAAGCAGCATTCTTAAGATGTAGACACTTGTAATGGCTCTGTACTGAGGACAGTCACCTTGTGGTGTACTCAAAAAGAGCAGCATTTTTGAACTGTAACTGCTTGTTTAGGACAGTCAACTTGTGGTGCTAGTGTATTTCCATCAGCGATCTATGAGTCTTGTATATCAGATGGTCAGTACTAACAATGGATTTCTTAATTTACAGGTACCATCAGATAATGTAGGGAAAAGAGCTATATTATCCCTAGACGCAGACAAAGCATTTGACTGCGTTGAGTGGATATATCTATGGGAGCCCCTTGAAAAGTTTGGGCTGGGGAGAGAATTTGTAAAGTGGATTAAAATTATTGTACCCAGATCCACGAGCATGTATTACAGATAAACGGCTCATTACTAGAGCATTTTTCTTTGTCTAAAAGGTACTAGGACAACGGTGCCCATTGTCACCGTTGTTGTTCGCACTGGCTATAGAACCACTGGCAATAGCAATCAGACAAATACTGTCAGGGGATTTTAAAGAGGAAGAGTGGATAAAAATCTCCCTATACGCAGATGATGCTTTACTATTCTTGGGAGATACAGATCAATCCTTAACGTGATACTAACGTTTTTTTTTTTTAAATAACAAACATGTCATACTTACCTCCACTGTGCAGTTAGTTTTGCACAGAGTGGCCCTGAATGCCATCTTCTGGGGTCCCCCGGCGACTCTCATGGCTCCTCCCCGCATCAGATAACCCCCTGGGAGAAGCGCTCCCCGGGGGGTTACCTTGCGGGCGCGCTCCCGTGTCCAGCATTTGGCGTCCATAGCCGCCGAATGCAGGACTCGGCCCAGCCCCCTGGTGCCCGCGTCATAGGATTTGATTGACAGCAGCGGGAGCCAATGGCTGCGCTTCTATCAATCTATCCAATCAAGAGCCGAGAACCCCGGGCAGAGAGACTGCGTGTCCTCGTTGTGGGACATTGCAGGGCTCAGGTAAGTAAAAGGGGGGGGGCTGGAGGGCCGGTGACTGACAGAAGTTTTTTCACCTTAATGCATAGGATGCATTAAGGTAAAAAAAACAGGAGGGTTTACAACCCCTTTAACAACTGCAATAAAGCTGATTGAGACCTACGGCAGTTTCTTGGGGTTTGTTATAAATTGGGAAAAATCAGTATTACTCTTGGCTGATGATTCAACAGTTGCTTTGCACAGACAGATTATAAAATACAGGTTGTTACATCCTTTAAATACCTAGGTATACGGGTTTCTTCTAATATAAGGGAATATATAAACTATAACTTAGTCCCTATACTGGATAAATTTAAGAAGAAGAGTAGAGTATGGACCAAATTAACTTTATCGGTGGTAGGGCGTGAAAATTTTATAAAAATGTTTTGAGCCTCACAGTTACTTTATGTGTTACACAATTCCCCGATCTGGATACCACTTAAATGCAGGGTTCATACACATTTTTACCAATGAAATTCCATGACTTTTCCATGACTTTTCCATGACTTCACGTATAAATATTCATGACCTTATGTTTCATGAAATGTCTATGTATACATGTTAAATAAGAAGAAAATCCATGTCACACCCAGCATATTTTTACTAATATAAATTAGGGCTGTTACTGATTAAAATTTATATGTTCGATTAATCGTTTTTTCTTTTAAATCGATTAAACGACTAATTTTGATTAATTAATTATAACGCACGCACAGATCCAACTACTTTAGCTGATCTCCTTGCATTGCAACTCTGCATTAGTCAGTGGTAAATGTGGTATACACTATATACAATCACCCGACACTAGTTAGTTTCCACAATCCATGACTTAACTTCACAGTTCACACAAATAAATTCAAACTGTAGTACTGACGTCAGTACAGTACAGACACCCCCAGTGCAGACCTCCCAGTACAGACACCCCCAGTAGTACAGCCACCCCCAGTGCAGACCTCTCAGTACAGACACCCCCAGTGCAGACCTCCCAGTACAGACACCCCCAGTAGTACAGCCACCCCCAGTACAGACCTCCCAGTACAGACACCCCCAGTGCAGACACCCCCAGTACAGACCTCCCAGTGCAGACACCCCCAGCGCAGACACCCCCAGTAGTACAGCCACCCCCAGTGCAGACCTCCCAGTGCAGACACCCCCAGTAGTACAGACACCCCCAGTAGTACAGACACCCCCAGTAGTACAGACACCCCCAGTGCAGACCTTGCAGTGCAGACCTCCCAGTACAGACACCCCCAGTAGTACAGCCACCCCCAGTGCAGACATCCCCAGTGCAGACATCCCCAGTGCAGACACCCCCAGTGCAGACACCCCCAGTGCAGACACCCCCAGTACAGCCACCCCCAGTACAGCCACCCCCAGTGCAGACACCCTCAGTGCAGACACCCTCAGTACAGACACCCCCAGTGCAGACCTCCCAGTGCAGACCTCTCAGTACAGACCTCCAAGTACAGACACCCCCCAGTAATGCAGGCACCCCCCCACCCCTTACAGACCTCAGAACAGCAATACACGGCGCAGTGTGTGTCCCTCCAGTTCCTGCTGACGTCAGCGTGCCGCTAAGCCAATAGGCTGCCGCCGGGTGTACCAAGATGGCCGCGGCTCCGGAGATAGGCCGAAGCCGCGGCCTTTCCTAATGGCCGAGGCCCCGGAGCGCTCCGGGGATCGCGCCGTGTGCCGATCCGAACAGGATGACCTGTTCGGATCACGGATCGCTTACGATCCGTTGCACGACTAGTAGTGACTAAAATATTCCATGACTTTTCCAAAACTTAGTGGATTCAGTCATTTTCCAAAACTTTTCCAGGCCTGGAAAGTGCCATGTCAAAATCCCATGACTTTTCCAGGAATTTAATGACCGTACGAACCCTGTAAATGGTTTAATAAAAAAATAGATTCCCAGTTTCGAACATTGTCATGGAAAAAGGCAAAATGCTAGAATTAAACTGAATACACTACAACTCTCTAAAGACAAGGGGGTCTAGCTGTTCCAAATGCTAGAATGTATTTTTTAGCAGCACAACTCCAACAAGTTGCAGGATGGGGGGAGATAGATTGGAGTAGAGCCTCACAATATTATTTGTTAGCTCAATTAGAATCAGGTAACTTTGTTTGTGCATCACAGGGTCCTACCCTGGGGCTCATACATAAAGTCTGTCAGGAAATTAGATGTATTATGCAATATAGTTATATCTCAGTCTATTCCCCTTTATGGGGAAATAAAAAGTATGAGGAAATAGGTAAATTAAAAGGGTTTGGAGTATGGAGAGAAAAGGGGATAAAATATATTGCACAGCTTTATACAGATAATATATTAAAAACATTTCAAGATTTGCAGAAAAAATACCTACTGCCGTCTCACACTTTTTATCAATATTTACAACTATACCTTGCATTACAGAGTCATTTTAAAGAGAAAAAAGGCAAGATACAAAATATTCCACTTATGGATGTTCTTGCAAAGATACAGGTTAAGAGGGGTCTAATTTCCACTCTCTATGGCCGCCTGACTGAGCAATCACAGATGGTGAATAATTGTTTAGCCAGAAGGGGATGGGAAAAAGACCTTGGAAAAATGACAGATGAAACATGGCAGGGTATACTGGAACATGTACCGTCTGTATCAGTATCTCCACAGCAATGCCTAACCCAATTATATATAATATATAGAGCTTATAGGACACCAGCTAAATTATACCAATGGGGAGGCGGGATATGTTGGAATGCCCAAGATGTATCTGCTGACCTAATGCATATGCTTTGGAACTGCCCTAAACTGTTCAGGTATTGGCAGAATGTGGTAGAAACCATCAATCAGGCGTATCAAACTCGGATACAGGTAGATCCAACAATATGTTTATTAAGCCATATAGATAAAGAAATATATACTCCATTAATTAGGATACCAATTAATAGGATGCTATATATAGCACGAAAATTGATATCAATGAAATGGATATACCCTATATTTGAGGAATGGCGGATACAGGTAAATGATGCATTGCTAAAGGAATGGCCGGTGTATAAGAAAAGGTTTAGCAAATAAGTTCAGGGAAATGTGGGAACCATGGCTGACGCTACCAGGTTTGACACCATTTATTTTGGGATCAGATGGAAGCATAAGGGTTAACATACTATTTACTAGTTACAGAGTAGTTAAGGAATGATAGCTCAAAAAGAAAGGATTGGTGTGGGGGGCTCATGGAGGGGAGGGGTGGAGGAAAGGGAGAGACAATGTATATATTAGGTTTTTTTTTTTTTTTCCTTTCTTGTTATTTTTTGTTGTCGTTTGTTGTATAGAATGCAATATGTTTATTGTTGTATGTATTTAGGAATTCTTTTTTTCTATTTATGTGCGTTTCACAATGTGATTGTAATGGAGAAAAACATTATTAAACAGAGATCTAAAAAAACAAACAATGGATTACTTCCATAATCTCACCAATCATATTTACACCTGCTGCCATGATGGTTTGAATCTGATTGATAGTTCTGAGGAAATAGCTCTATTTACAGTGCTCAGCATAATGGGTACACCCTTTTAAAAAGTATGATTTTAATCGATATCTCAATGAACACAAGAACAATTTCCCAAATTTTGACAAAACTGAGCTTCATAGAACATTTATTGAGCTCATTACATGAAAAGTAAGGTTAATAATATAAAACTTAGATTACAAAATCTTCAATTTTACTCAAATTAGTTAATGAAAAAATGAATACACCCACAACAAAAACTACTACATCTAGTATTTTGTATGACTGCCATGATTTTTAAGGACGACACCAAGTCTTTTGGGCATGAAATAGACAAGCTGGTGACATTGCAACACAAACCCCTTTCCATTCTTCAACAACGACCTCTTTTAGACCCCTTTCACACTGAGCCGCCCATAGCGTCGACGGTAAAACGCTGCTATTTTTACCGCCGACGCTATGGGCGGATCTGCGGCGCATTTCGTCCGCTAGCGGGACGGTTTTACCCCCGCTAGCAGCCGAGAAAGGGTAAAAATAGGATTTTTATAACAGCTTACCTGTAAAATCCTTTTCTTGGAGTACACCACGGGACACAGAGCTAGTCATTACATAATGGGTTAAGGGTCACCAGCGGTGATTGGACACTGGCACAACCAATGGAAGACAGTTCCCCTCCATATAACCCCTCCCATCAGGGAAGTACCTCAGTTTTGTAGCAAAGCAGTAAGGTTCCCATAAGAAGGGGGGGACCTCTGTGTCCCGTGGTGTACTCCAAGAAAAGGATTTTACAGGTAAGCTGTTATAAAAATCCTATTTTCTTTATCGTACACCACGGGACACAGAGCTAGTCATTACATAATGGGACGTCCCAGAGCAATGCTCATATGAAGGGGGGGAGACACAGATCAAAACAGGCCGCTTGCGGACCAGAAGCCCTATACTGCTGCCTGCAGCACACTTCGCCCAAAGGCGGAATCCTCATGTCCTTTCACATCTATTTGATAGAATTTGGAAAATGTATGGACTGAAGACCAAGTTGCAGCTTTACAGATCTGCGCCATCGAAGCCTGGTGGTGCACTGCCCATGAAGCACCTATCGCCCTGGTAGAGTGCGCCTTAACAGGAAAAGGAGGAGTCCTGTTCTTTAAACCATAAGCTTGAATAATTACTTGTCTAATCCACCTGGAAATGGTGGATCTTGATACCGCTTGGCCCTTCTTGGGCCCATCTGGTAAAATAAACAAAACATCTGTTTTACGTATCTGAGCGGTTGCTTGCAGATACACCTTTACCGCTCTCCCTAGATCTAGAGAGTGTAATAATTTTTCCCCCGCCGTCCGCGGGTTTGGAAAAAAGGAAGGCAGAACAATGTCTTGATTCAAGTGAAAAGCCGACACCACCTTAGGTAGAAAAGCCGGATGGGGTCGTAGTACGATTTTGTCCTTGTGACAAATTAGACAAGGCTCTTTACAAGAAAGAGCTGCTAGCTCTGATACTCTCCTAGCAGAAGCTATAGCAATCAGAAAAGCCAACTTCCTACTTAATATAATTAAAGGAATATGGCGAATAGGTTCAAAAGGTTGCTTTTGCAACACTGACAATACCAAATTCAAATCCCATGGACACAAGGGAGTCCTAACTGGAGGATTTATCCTCAGTACCCCCTTAATGAATGTCCGAACTAGGGAGTGAGATGCCAATGGTCTCTGAAAGAAGACTGATAGAGCCGATATTTGCCCTTTGATGGTGCTAAGGGCTAAATTCATATCCACTCCTAACTGGCAAAAAGCAAGAATCCTGCTTATTTCATATTTCTGAGGATTCCAACTTCTGGATTCACACCAGGAAACGTATGCTCTCCAGACTCTCTGATAGATGAGTCTGGAGGCTGGCTTTCTAGCATTAATGAGCGTAGAAAGAGCCGGACCAGAGACCCCTCTCTTTTTAAAAATGTGGGTCTCAGCAGCCAGGCCGTCAACTTTAGCCTTTGTAAGGAAGGGTGGAATACTGGACCCTGTGACAGCAGGTCGTGTCGGAGTGGAAACTTCCAGGGCCTTCCTATCGCCGTTTTTACAATCTCGGCATACCAAGGCCTCCTGGGCCAGTTTGGGGCCACTAGGATTACTGGTATTCCCTCCTCCTTGATCCTGCGAAGCAGTCTTTGTAGAAGAGGGATCGGAGGGAATGCCTAGATCAGTGAGAACTGATTCCATGGAGTTATTAGGAGCGTCTGTATTATTAGAGCGTCTGTCCCGTAGGCTAGAGGATCCCTCGTTCTGGACACAAAGTTGTCCAATTTCTTGTTGAACCTGGCAGCTAGCAGGTCTACATCTGGGTTTCCCCATCTCAGACATATGGCCTGAAAGATCTCGGGGTGAAGAGACCACTCCCTGGTAGCAGCTGCTGACGACTCAGGTAGTCTGCTTGCCAATTTTCCATCCCTGGAATGAAGATTGCAGAAAGGCAAGGTACATGCTCTTCTGCCCATGCCAGGATCCGGTTCACCTCTCTTTGGGCTGCCCGACTGCGGGTGCCTCCTTGGTGATTGATGTAAGCTACTGCAGTAGCATTGTCGGATTGAACCCGAACTGGGTAGCCCTGTAACCTGTATGTCCAGGTTTTGAGGGCTAGATATACCGCCCGGATCTCTAGCACATTGATGGGCAGGATCCCCTGAGTCTTGGCCCAGGTTCCCTGGGTAGAAGCCTCCTCGAATACTGCACCCCAGTCCGATAGGCTGGTATTCCTAGATACCACCTTCCAGGCCACTGGGAGGAAGGACTTTCCCTTCCGTAAATTCCTGGCTTCTAGCCACCAATCGAAGTTGTGGCGTACTTGTGAGGACAGGCGCATGGGTATATCCAGAGCTTGGCTCTTCCTGTTCCAGGAAGCTAAAATATTGCCTTGAAGTAGTCTCGAATGAAACTGGGCGTAAGGGACCGCCTCGAAGGAGGCTACCATCTTTCCCAATAGTCTCATGCAAAGGCGAAAAGACGGCCTCTTGTTTGCTTTGACCTTGTGGATCAGGTCTTTCAGAGACTGTATCTTCGGTTCTGGCAGGTATACCTCGTTTTGGGCTGTATCTATGATCATGCCCAGGTACCCTATCCTTCTTTGGACCTGGAGAGAGGATTTTTGTAAATTTATAATCCATCCTAAATGCTCCAGGTATCCTACTGTAGTGTGTACAGCGTGACCCAATCCGTCCTTTGACTGATCTATTACTAGTAGATCGTCCAGATAGGCTGTTACCGCAATGCCCCGTGTTCTTAGGTTACTAACAGAGGAGCTAGCACCTTTGTGAACACTATGGGCGCGGTGGCTACACCAAACGGCAGAGCCACAAATTGAAAGTGGCGATCTTCTACCGCAAACCTTAGGAATCTTTGGTGAGCGGGGAGGATGGGTATGTGTAAATGTGCGTCCTTGATATCTATGGACGCCATGAATTTTCCGCCCTTTAAAGTGGCGGCCACGGATCGGATCGTTTCCATTCGAAAATGGCGATCGTTCAGGAACCGATTTAGGGATTTTAGATCCAGGATGGGTCTGACATCTCCATTTGGCTTTGGAATCACAAAGAGGTTTGAGTAAAAACCTGAACCTCGCTCTTTTTGGGGTACGTCTGTAACTACCCCTTGAGCCATTAAGTGATTCAAACCTTTGAAGAAGGATTCTCTTTTTTGTGGATCCTTGGAGAGTCTTGAACCTCGGAATTGAGAAGATGGGATCTCTCGAAATTCCAGTTTGTACCCTGAGGATATTGTGGATACTACCCAATTGTCCTGGATTTCTGACCACCAAGTTGCTCAGAACTGACAAAGCCTTCCTCCCACTCGGCCGAGCGGGGGCGCCCCTTCACTGAGAGGCTTTGGGGGCTTGCTTATTAGCTCTTGCACCCCACGGCTTCTTGTTCTTCTGAGCTTGCCCCTTGGCTTTTGTGGGCGGCTAAAACAGGCCGCCGCCACTGGTTGGAGTCAGATTTCCCGGGAGCTGGGGAGAGAGCGTTTAAAACAAGATCTCTTGTTTTTCTTTCTCTCAGGTAAAAGTCATTTTACCACTTGATCTTCTGTATATATTTTTCTAAATCTTCCCCAAATAGGCGTTCGCCATGGAACGGGAACTTGCCAACAGCTTTTTGCATGGGGTCTCCGCTGACCAATGCTTAAGCCAAAGTACTCTGCGCATCTGTACCAGCTGGAGTGTAAGGCGTGATGCCTGTATGATAGAATCTCTCATGGCATCCACTGTGAAGCATAAGGCTTTTAGGCAAATTTTTCCCAATTTCTAGCCTGCTCTGAAGGCAGTTCCTTCAGCCCCTGCTTTACCTGTTGGCTGATGACCTGACCCATACCGACTGCTGCTACTGCAGGTTGGGTAATTGAGCCGGCCAAAAGGAAGGAGGATTTCAACTTCCTCTCAGAAGGATCTTTTAAACCCTTGTACATTATCCACCGGACATGTCAGGTTTTTATTTACACAAGAAATAGCCGCAACTACCGCAGGCAGGCTCCATTTCTTAAAAAAAAATTTTTTCCCCCATAGGATAAAGAATGTTAAACCTTTTTGGAGGTGAGAAACGCTTATCTGGATGTTGCCAGTTTGCGTATATTAGATCCTCTAGTAACGGATGAACCGGGAAGGAGCATGCACCTTGCAGGGATCTTAATGACCCTAGGGAGGAGACAGGTAATTCCGTTACCTCCGCAGAGGTTAACTTAAATGCACTGCTATAGCATTGTACCTGTGCCTTAAAATCTGGCTCCTCATCCTCTGCTGATGTAGCCTCCTCCTCCTCATCCTCCTCCCTCAGGTACTTCTGAAGGGAGGTCCAATACTGGAAGAGACCTGCTTCGCTTATTGTTCCTTTTTAGAGGACTTAGCGATTAAGGTAGCAATTTTTTCCTCCAGATTATTTAGGGCAGCTGATAAAGTGTCCTCAGTGACATATACAGGCCCAGGCTCCACTGGGGAAGCCGCCATACCTGACAGAGGTAATGGCTCATCCTGAACAGGTGCATTTAGCAACACAGGAGAGAAAGGTACCGAGTCAGCACAGTTAGAGCCTCCTCTCAGGCGGTGGTGCTTTCTTATCTCTTTTTGTCCGTATTACTTCCCCTGGAAGGCTTACCGTTTAGACAAAATACAAGGTACCTAAATGCATATACTACCGTGTTCAGTTTAGCAAATACATTAAGTATGCAACTTTTAACACATAACTATGCATAACATGGATGTCTTCTAGGAAGTACCCAATCCAACCACATGGAGTCTTACGTCCCTGTATAGCTGCTGTGTTTCTCTGCCAGGAATAAGAGAACTAACGAGCTTGCTTGCTGCTGCAGTGCTTCTCACACTGACAGTCTTTTAAAATTGGCGCCGTTTCTGTGCCTGCGCGCGCCACGTGCCCGCGCACGCCTTCGCCCCCCCCCCCCCTCCGATAAAGCGCGCTCCCGCGCGCGCGCGGCCCTTAGCGCTATGGCGGTGGCCATAGTGAGAGAGGACTCTCATCAGCCCTTGTTCCCACTTACCTGCATCTGCAGGTGTCTGGTCGGCCACCGAAAGGAGGATCGGGGTGCCCCAGCAAGCTCAGCAGCGGAGGTGACGAGCAGTGTACTTCGCCGAAGCCGACACTGAACAGAGTGAGGTGAGTATATTCAGCTCTTTACTCCCCCCAGTGGTGGAAAAAAAGAAGACATCCACTTTTTGAAAAAGGTCCCAACCTAGTTATGGACCTTCTAATCTCACCTTATCCACGCCGCAGGTTTTTCTGCTGAAAGATTTCAGACAGATACCAAACTTCACCCTTCACGGTGGGCTATGTGTGCCAACCTTCAGGGATATGGGTTCCTATTTAAAGGATACCTCTCCCCTGGGCCTTGTACAAGACTCTTACCAGGACTTTATAGCGAAATAGCGAAAGTGCTGGATCTTAGAGCCCAGTCCTCCGAAGAGAGACATTACAGGCGACGCCTCATGGATGAGGCCCGGATCCCATCCAGATTCAGCTCATTTGTAGGCGTCTTGGATGGATCCGAAAGCATAGCTCTTTTACCCCCAGAGGGTCTCTTTGGTAGAGCTTTCCTTTAGCACCTCCTAACGCGTCCAACACCTTTCGACACTGGCGAAAAAACTGAGGTACTTCCCTGATGGGAGGGGTTATATGGAGGGGAACTGTCTTCCATTGGTTGTGCCAGTGTCCAATCACCGCTGGTGACCCTTAACCCATTATGTAATGACTAGCTCTGTGTCCCGTGGTGTACGATAAAGAAAACCGCTGAAGCAGCGCATTGCGGGTGGTATAGCCGCGCTGTCCCATTGATTTTAAAGGGCAGGAGCGGTATACACACCGCTCCTTCACCGCTCCAAAGATGCGGCTAGCAGGACTATTTTTACCGTCCTGCTAGCACAACGCTCCAGTGTGAAAGCCCTCGGGCTTTCACACTGGAGACAATGCAGTAGCTGTTTAAGGGCGGATTTCAGGCGCTATTTTTAATGCTATAGCGCCTGCAATACGCCCTCAGTGTGAAAGGGGTTCAAGAGCCTGGATTCTGGATGGAGAATGATTCGCAACTTGTCTCTTCAGAGTTCCTCATAGGTGTTTGATTGGGTTCAGATCAGGAGACATACAGTACTTAGCCACTGAATAACTTTCACCCTGTTCTTCTGAAATGCAACAGTGGCCATAGATGTGCGTTTTGGATCATTGTCATGTAGAAAAAGTGCACGACAACCAAGGGCAAGGAGTGACTGTATGCAGCTTCTCTTTCAATAAAGAGCAATACATCTGTGAATTCATGATACCATCAATGAAATGCAGATCCCCGACATGAGCAGCACTCATGCAGCCCCACAGAAGGGCACTGCCACCACCATGTTTAACAGTAGACACCATGCATTTGTCATGGATATGCAGTAATGTTTGTCTGCCATCTTACCTTCCTCCTCTTGTGTTCACCTTAGAGGCCAGACTCTCTCACCTGGCTGCTTTTATAATCTCTCCTGCCAGCCTGGCTCCACCCCAGGCCCCATCACAGAACTCTATATTAACCTGTGCACTGCAAGTCTGCCTTGCTGATCAACGTGTTTGTTAAGCATTGTGTGTTTGGGTTCCTGCCTGCCGTGTGCTACGTCTGTCTCTGTGTTGCGATATTGGCTTGTTCCCGACTATCCCTGTCTGCTAGTGACCTTCGGCTTGTCCTTCGTTTATCAGTGTCTGCTTGTTGCCCTGACCTTGGCTTTTCCCCTCACTATTCTTGTATCCTGTGCTGCTGCTTCCCCTCTATCCTCTTTACCCTACGGAGCATGAGCTAGTGGACTCTGGGGGCCGCGACCTGGACCCAGCTGCAGCGTAGGCCATCCTCACCACTAGAGGCTCTGGTGAAAACCTGCTGGATCTTAGACTCTGCGCCTTGGGGAATCTTGGGCTCTAGCTCCCTGTGGATCCCTGTTGTGCTCCACTGGTTCCGCTTTCCACAACCACCCAGTGTCCCACCCGCAGCAGTCAGCCATAGGGTTCACTACCTTGTGGTGCACTCCTGGCCCCCAATGGTGTGCATCTGTCATCTGGCCACAGGTGACCTGACAGCATTTTTCTTTGTGCTCCTCACCTTTGTCGAAGCCATCAGTTCCAAAAACATTTATCTTGGTCTCATCACTCCAGAGTACAGAGTCCCAGTAGTCTTTTTTTTCCGCATGGGCCCTGGAAAATTCTAGGCAGACTTTTTTGTGCATGGGCTTTAGGAAAGGCTTCCTTCGTGGACAACACCCATGCATGCCATTCCTCTGTAGTTTATCCCGTATTGTGTCACGGGAAACAATCACCCCAATTTAGCCTTCTAGTTTTAGCCAACTGCAGTGAACTTGCATGGCGATTTTCTTCAACCCTTCTCATCAGAAGACGCTCCTGTCAAGGTGTTAGTTAACTTTGGTGGACAGCCTGAACATCTCTGTGAGATGGTTGCAGTTCAATCTTTGCTACATTTTTGGATCACTTTTGCTACAGTTTTCTGACTGATAAGTAAAGCTTTGCTAATCTCCTTGTGTAAAGAAATCATTTTCTTTCTCAGGCCTTGTGACATTTCTCTTCCATGTGGTGCCTTTGCTGACAGCATGAAATGGGAAGGGGTTTTCTTCACTAAGTAATGGCCTTTTATAATCAACTGGCTGCTGGACACCTGTTTAATATATACACTCACCTGTAGTTGAATTTTTGTTAATTAGGATTTTGTTGTCTAAAATTTAGCTTTGCTCCTGAAGCTTCATTGGGGTGTATTAATTTATGCAACCTGGTCTTGAATTAGTAAAAAAACAAGATTTATGCAAAACCTTCAACCAGCACACTCTGGATGAACAAGAAATATATGTAAAAATATATATAAATAAATTATAAGAAAAATAAAAGAGCAGCCCCTAGTATGACTTAATGTCTATAATATAAAAGGAAAACAATAAATTTTCATACCACACTCCTATTCATATTAAATGTGCAAACCAACATAAGTAAAGTGCTAAAAATAGATGGTTGAATAGAAAATGTCCATGCACCGCCACCAGATGTCTCCAATCAAGTGAAAGTGAAGTAAATCTTCATAACAATTTATATGTGGAAAAAACAAGGTGCCTTCTTTTACCAGCCCCTAGTTGGACCTGCTTGTTTTTTTTATGGGCTTTTAAAGATTTACTACATTGTAAGTGAGATATTCTTATTGCGTTTAAATAAAAAGTTACCTACTGCAGTATGAGGAGCGCCCGATTTTCTCCCAGATATATGCGATAGATTATATCCTCACCCGGTGGGCGTACATCGTTCTGGCCCGTTTTCACTGGAGGATACATCTGTCATACTGCATATTTTGACTACCTAGGATGGGTCTCATATGTCCGGTGAGTAGGATGTTTGCCTAGGGGCTGGTGAAAGAAGGCACCTTGTTTTTTCCACATACGAAGTGTTAAGAAGATATACTTCACTTTTACTTTATTGGAGACATCTGGTGGCGGTGTGCAGGACATTTTACATTCAACAATCTACTTTTAGCACTTTACTTATGTTTGTTTGCACATTTAATATGAATCGGAGCGCGTTATGAAAATTTAATGTTATCGGTTTCCTTTTATATGGTCTTTAATTAATTTGTTAGGAAAAATACTTTGTGTGTGCAAATTAACAAATCTTGGTTGCAATCAATGGCCCGCATTTGTGGGAGTATTTTGTAGTATAGTGTCCCATAGAAAATGTTGATTCTGAAAGGAAATGAAAGGTTTTCTGACAAACCTGTTGGGGTGTACTCATTTATGCTGAGCACTGTATATACTGTATACCGGTCAGCCATAACTTTATGATCATTGATAGGTTAAAAGATACGTTTGATGTTAGTAACATTTTACATATTACACCTGTCTTTAGGGTGTAAGATGTTACTAAAGAGCACCTGCCCGCACCCTATGATCTTCTATGAACAGCGGGTGGGGGACCCTCTCCCTGCATCTACTGTCACAACTTAAAAACAGCACGGCTGTGCAGGGCACCAGAACCCAGCATGGTGTGCATACGGGAGGAACCGTTAAAAAAAACGTTTGCCCTTAGAACCACTTTATCTTAATGCAGTCTATGCATTAAAATAAAAAACCTTCTGTGTGCAGCAGCCCCCATTAGCCCCCCTAATATTTACCTGAGCCCATCTCGATCAAGCAATGTTGCATGAGAGATTCGGCTATCCCGGGACTCTCTCTCCCCATTGGCTAAAAGAGCAGTGGGCACCATTGGCTTCTGCTGCTGTCAATCAAAATCAGTGAGCCAATGAGGAGAGAGAGGGGACGGGCCAGCGGCACTGTGTCTGAATGGACATACGGAGCAGCAGCACGGCTCGGGTGCCCCCATAGCTGCTTGATATGGGGCACTCGGCAGGAGGGAGGGGCCAAGAGCACCAAAGAGGGACTTAAGAAGAGGAAGATCCAGGCTGCTCTGTGCAAAACCACTGCAAAGAGCAGGCGAGTATAGAATGTTTTTTTTTTGTTTTGTTTTTTTTTGTTTAAAAACAACAAACAAGACTTTAGCATCAATTTAAGGAACAGGAAGGAGTTCTCTAGGAATATTTACCATAGGACCTGGAGATCCTATATAGCCTGGTGTGAGGCTAGAAATTTCAATCCCCCTAGGTATGTTATAGGTCGGATTTTGTCTTTTCTCCAGTCTGGCCTTGGCGTTTTTTTCCCAGAGGCCAGTTGCTTCCCATTCTCTGGTACAATCATTTATTCAAGCAGTCACACATATGGTTCCTCCAATTAGGTCTCCATTACCTATGTGGGACCTCAATTAGTTTTTTTCAGTCTTGCAGAGGCCACCATTTGAGCCAATCCAGGGTCTTTTACTAGTCCCTCTGACTAGGAAAGTTGTTTTCCTGGTCGCTATTACCTCAGCAAGTAGAGTATCGGAATTGGCGGCTCTTTCATGATGGGAGCCATTTCTGGTATTCCATAAAGACAAAAGTGGTTGTTTGTTCCTATTTGCCTTTTTTGGCAAAGGTGCTTTTATCTTTTCATCTAAATGAATGCATTGCCTTGCTTTATTTTCCAGGCCGAGTAGACAGAGGACTACCCCCTTCACGCATTGGATGTGGTGAAATTGACTGTCACAATTAGATGGTTGAACTTGCTATTCATCCTTTCAGAAGGTCCAAGAAAGGGTCAGCCAGCAACTAAGGCTACCGTATTCTCAGTATTTAGGCAGCTAGCAGATTTCTCGGTCCTATGGCCCCTTTTACACGGAACGCCCGCTCGGATCCGCCTGTCCATTTTTCAGGTGGATCCGAGTGGGCCACCTATTGACTCCTATGGGGAGACGGATGTCAGCGTAGATGTGTCCGCTGACACCCGCCTGCCATTCAATTCGCTAAAATCAGATGTATGGCGATCCGATCCGCCAAGACGGATGGCGAACGTATCAGATGAGATCCGATGAAAAATGGACATGCTGTCCGTTTTCATCCGATTTCTCTATAGGAATCGGCGGCGCTCTGACAGGCCCCTCCCCGCTCAGTGAGCTGAGACAGACCTGTCATCCGCCGGCTCAGCGGAGATCAACGGAGTGATCTCCTGCCGAGCTGGCGGACTCCGCTGAGCGGATCCGCCTCGTGTGAATGAGGCCTATGGCTAGAAGGGAAGGAATCCACCATTTTGCGTGACAGCTCACTCTACCAGGAGTGTAGGGGCTATCCGTCATCGGGTCTCAGTGGAACAGGTATGCAAGGCTGCAACTCGGTCTTCAGTTTACACCTTTACAAGTTTTTATAAAAAGGTGTATGTTTATTAAAGTGGTTGTAAACCCACTCTGACAACTTGCACCCACAGGTAAGCCTAGATTAAGGCTTACCTGTAGGTGCAAGAAATATCTCCTTAACCTACAGGCGCATAGGCGCACTGAGCGTGCCAGGTTTCTGAATGGGATAATGCCGGAACCGCACGCATGTGCAGGGGTCTGTTGGTCCCGCGCACATGCGCGGGAGTGACGTCATCGCCGCTCCGGCCAGTCACCGCGCCGGAGCGGCGATACACGGAAGACGCTCGGAGGGGGTAGTTTGAACATAGTTTTCATATTGGGGCACGACTTACGTATGTGTTCACTTCTCCGCAAGAGCTCTGTGGGATAGGGCACTTTATAAAAAAAAAAAAGATTTTATTTTTTATTGTTACTGTAAATTGGGTCACTTTTATTCCTATTACAACATGTAAACATCCCTTGTAATAGAAAAAAAAAGCATGAGAGAACCTCTTAAAATGTGAGATCTGGGGTCAAAAACACCTCAGATCTCATAGTTACGCTAAAATGCAATAAAAAAATGTATAAAAAAAATAAATCCCCTTTAAGACCATTTGGCGGAAATGACGTTTGACGTCACTTCCCGCCATTCAAAGTTATAGGGCCGAGTGGGGGCCATCTTTCCCTCACTCGGCTTCATGTCTCAAAGGAGAAAGGACACGATTGTCTCTGACGCTACCAACGGCTCCAGTAAGTGGCGGAGATGACCGGAACGCAGCGGGAGGGGCCCTCTCCAGCCCCCGATAAAAGTGATCTTGCGGCGAATCCGCTGCGGAGACCACTTTTATCTGAAAGCCAGCCGCTCGCCGTTTTTGAAAATACAGAGGTTTTGGCAGCTAGCTGCTGCCATAACAACGGTATTTAGGGTCAAAGTACAGACGTACAATGACAGCGATTTGCGCTTAGTGGTTGCATGTCATACCTAATAGAAACAAATGTAACTTAGCATAAGTTATACTTTTCAAGTTAAGCGCATGTATGCTAAATAACGTGTGTTTATTTACCTCCCACAGAACTCCAACAGACAATGCATTCATATGTCTCTCTCCTCAAAAAAGACAGAAGAATCTTTGTTCAGACATTAACTACCTAAGTACTTGCATGCTTTCCATTTTCAATGATGTGATAATTTGACTGACAATTACTTGTTCATGCAAAACTGTATCCAAATTAAATTTTATACAATTTTTTGAGCCATCTAGAGCTTGCTCTTGTTGGTATTTATTAAACACTGGGTTTTATGTGTTACTATATAAAAAGGTAAAAAGACAAATATAGAGCTATAGCCTGTATTCCTTTAAAATTAGAAGGACCCTAACCCCCTTCCGCTTCAATTTCCATGTGCTTAGGTAAGGTGGAGCATATCAGCAAAATGGAAGACCTGGTTCTTTCCTCACAAAACAAACAGGACATTTATAAGAAAAACAGTTTTTTTTTCCCTTATCATAATGGGAACCTTTCTGCGTTATTAGCTGTGATTGGCCAGAGCTAATCACGTGGTAAGATGGGCTGTGATTGATCACAGTGATCACATGGTACAGGATCAATCACAGCTAGCAACACAATTGACATAATGGATGGCATGAAAGGAAGCCATCCATTGTTTTTCAACTGTCATGTGATCTGCTGTGATTGGTCACATTGTCCTGACAGCAAGCCGGGACACTGATTAGTCCACTGGTATACATACATACTACACCGATCAGCCATAACTTTACGACCACCCCACTAATAGTGAGAAGATCCCCCTTTTGTCCCCAAAACAGCCCTGACCCATGAAGGCATGGACACCACTAGACCTCTGAATGTCCACTGTGGTATCTCGCACCAAGCCGGCAGTTGCAGATCCTTTAAATGGGTTGTAAAGGCTCGTGTTTTTTCACCTTAATGCATTCTATGCATTAAGGTGAAAAAACACCTGGCAGTGACCGGCCCCCCAGCCCCCCCCCCCCCGTTTTACTTACCTGAGCCCTGGAATTTCTCACGCCAGGGACGCGCTGTCCCTCTGCCTGGGGTTCTCGGCTCTTGATCGGATAGATTGATAGCAGCGCAGCCATTGGCTCCCGCTGCTGTCAATCAAATCCAATGATGCGGCCGCCGGAAATGCTGGACTTGGGAGCGCACCTGCAAGGTAACCCCCCGGGAGAGCGCTTATCCTATGGGGGGTTATCTAATGCGAGGAGGAGCCATGAGAGCCGCCGAGGGACCCCAGAAGAGGATGTTCGGGGCCACTCTGTGCAAAACGAACTGCACAGTGGAGGCAAGTATGACATGTTTGTTATTTTTTTTAAATAATACTCAAACCTTTACAATAACTAAGTCCTGTAAGTTGCAAGTTGGGGCCCTTCATGTATCAGACTTGTTTTTCTATCACATCCCACAAATGCTCAATTCAATTGAGATCTGGAAAATTTGGAGGCCAAGTCAATACCTCAAACTCGTTCTTGTGTTCCTCAAATCATTCGCGAACCATTTTTGCAGTGTAACAGGGCATATTATTCTACTGAAAGAGGCCACTGCTGTCAGGGAATACCGTTTCCATGAAGGGTTGTATGTGGTCACCAACAATGTTTAGGAAAGTGGTACATGGCAAAGTAACAGTCTCATGAATGGCAGGACCCAAGGTTTCCCAGCAGAGCATCATTCAAAGCATTACATTGCCTCTGCTGGCTTGCCATCTTCCCATACTGCATCCTGTTGCCCAAAACACACACCCAGTAAATCCTGGTGACGCACAGGAAGCCAGTAATCCTCATTATGTGAAAGAAAACATGGTTAATCAGACCAGGCCACCTTCTTCCATTGCTCTGTGGTCCAGTTCTGATGCTCATGTGCCCATTGTAGGCGCTTTTGGCTATGGACACAGGTCAGCATGAGCACCCTGACCAGTGTGCTGCTACGCAGCCCAATAAACAACAAACGGCGATGTCCATTTTTTCTGCTTTCAACACAGAAACTTCAGGGACAACATTTTTACTTGCTGCTTAATATATTCCACCAATGTTCAGATGCCATTGTAACAAGATAATCAATATTATTTATTTAACCTGTAAGTGGACATAAAGTTATGGCTGAGATAAATATACTGTATATGTGAAATTGATCAGCTCTGATGTTCTGACTGCCTATTGCATTTTTTTTTTTTTTGAGGCCCAAAAATGCCAGGACAGCACAAGTAGCCCCAAAATGATTCTGCTTCGCAAAGACGACATGCAAGGAATTAGAAAAGGGGCATGGTGAGTATTTTGAAGATTTTGTTTTCTACCACAAAGTTTGGAAAATGAGGAAAGTAAATAAAATGTGTTTTGTTAACAAATTAGTAATTTTAGCAAGATTTTTTTTTAACAAGATTTCATATGCAGCATTGTCATACTTACAATTATACCCCAAAACACATTCTGCTACTCTTGAGTATGTTACTACATTTTTTGATGCCTAGTTGCATAGGGGACAAAATACAAAAGGGGGTGCCCGCTTTTAAAAGTGGTATTAACCCACAAAAAAAACATTATATTGCAGCTTACCTCTAAGGCTTCATGTACACTGCTGCTGGTAAACGGACGTTTAGGAGCAGTTGAGCGTTTTTTTCAGCTGCCCCTGAACTCACCTCCATGTTATCTTATCAGTACATGTACACAGGTTCGTTTATTGTCATTTCCAGGCAGTTGAGTTTAGAAGCATTTTTTGGAAAGCCAAAAAATGCGTTCAGGACGGATGATCAGAGGCATTTGAAACACCAAACGCCTGTAACAGCTTGTAAACGCATGTAAACTCGGTAACTCGCGTTTAGTTTACAGGCGTTTTCCATTTTTTACTATGGACAAAAAAAAAAAAAAACGCAGCATGTGACAAAACAAACGTTTTTAAACGTTGGTTACTATCTGTCACGTTAAATCGTTCAGGAGAGGTTTTAAAATGTCCTGTGTACATTAAGCCTTATTTGTGGTATCTGCATTCGTTTTCTTTTTAAGGTTTATTTCAGATTTTCACCTGGTGATCTAGCCCGGTTGTTTTTCAACAGAACAAACTCCCTTGCAAATGTATCAGTTAAGAGTGTTGATACAAAACATTTATCACTGTCAGGGGTGCTTAAAATGATCAGCTTATATTTATTAGTGTAAAATGTTTATCCCAAAAGAAAAAAAAAGAAAAAATCTAAACACTACCCTCCCATGTCCAAAGGTGCCCTGATGCTCCTTCATCAAGAGTGTAGGTACTCTAATACAGGGGGCGTGTTCCTGGCCAGATCAGCATGTGAAAACAGAGGGGAAAAGCCCCCCCCCCCAAAAAAAGTAATGCAGCCATCACATCTAATGATTGGTAAGCTGCCATATATTACGTTTTTGGTTTTGGGTTTAATACCGCTTTAACAGGCATAAATTACACTTCTCATTTCCTGACTACCTATTTCTGGAGGCCCTGAAGTGCCAGGAATGGTACTGGTTGAAATCAGGAATG
The DNA here is from genome assembly GCA_029206835.1 of Rana muscosa. Taxonomy (NCBI): domain Eukaryota; kingdom Metazoa; phylum Chordata; class Amphibia; order Anura; family Ranidae; genus Rana; species Rana muscosa. Next base: position 176,103,616 of record CM055124.1, read on the forward strand.
GTACTGCTTCTGATCAGATATTTGTATGGATTGTGATCAGATATTTGTACTGGTTGTGTCTGAAGCACTGTTATATGAGAACTGTGTCCTCACTAAGAATAGGAGTTCTTTCACAGCAATTTTAGTTTATTTTTGATCGTTTATTTATGAATGTTCTCACGAGGACTGGTTGCACTGTGATAATGATCTCTGTAATTAAGGATTGCATATTAAATGTTATTAAGTTGCTTTATATAAGGGCTGGAATCAGACATTTGTACTGGCTGGGATCAGACATTTGTACTGGCTGGGATCAGACATTTGTACTGGCTGGGATCAGACATTTGTACTGGCTGGGATCAGACATTTGTACTGGCTGGGATCAGACATTTGTACTGGCTGGGATCAGACATTTGTACTGGCTGGGATCAGACATTTGTACTGGCTGGGATCAGACATTTGTACTGGCTGGGATCAGACATTTGTACTGGCTGGGATCAGACATTTGTACTGGCTGGGATCAGACATTTGTACTGGCTGGGATCAGACATTTGTACTGGCTGGGATCAGACATTTGTACTGGCTGGGATCAGACATTTGTACTGGTTGGGATCAGACATTTGTACTGGCTGGGATCAGACATTTGTACTGGCTGGGATCAGACATTTGTACTGGCTGGGATCAGACATTTGTACTGGCTGGGATCAGACATTTGTACTGGTTGGGATCAGACATTTGTACTGGTTGGGATCAGACATTTGTACTGGCTGGGATCAGACATTTGTACTGGCTGGGATCAGACATTTGTACTGGCTGGGATCAGACATTTGTACTGGCTGGGATCAGACATTTGTACTGGCTGGGATCAGACATTTGTACTGGCTGGGATCAGACATTTGTACTGGCTCTATTACAAATAATCATAAATAATATTGCTAATGATCAGACCTTTGTACTGACTGCAATAAGGAGTGGTACTGTACTGGTTGAAATGTAAAAAATGGTACTGGTAGTGATCAGACATTTGTACTGACTGCAATTAGGAATGGAACTGGTAGCAATCTAACAGGTATATTAGCTGTATTCAGGCACCAGCACACACAGTAAACACTGGCTATCATATGCAGCCTGCTCTCTTCTTCCTCCGACCACATATCTGTAAGGGTGAAAAGAAAGAGTGCTCTGCAAACTGCAGCCAGTGTTCCTATCTGTAATGAATTCTAATTGGTCACAGCGAACACGTGGTGCAGAGCTTACTGGCTGTGTGTCTTTTGCATGCGATTGACTGTGCCCAATAACAGTGCAATCACAAGACTGTGTACGCAGTTCCAGAAGGATGTGCTGGTACGTCCCCCTGAAACAACAGTGGAGCAAACCAGCCATTTATGTACAGTGGCAGGTCTGCAAGCTTGTAAGGCTCCATGCACACTGGAGCTGATAAACTGCAGTTTATTGGAGTTTGGGCGTTTTTTTTTTTCAAAGCCCATAAACTCCACTCTGTTTAGCCTATGTGTCCATGCACACATGGATGTTTTTCAGCTTTAATGAGCAGTGGAGTTTATGGGCTTTTTTCTGAACGCCCGAAAATCACATTTAAAAACGCTCAAAAACGTGGCTCACCAACGTTTTTTGATCCATTGAAAAAAAAAACAAAAAAAAAACGCTATTGCAAAATCATTAAAAAAACGTTAAAAGACTCCCTGCAAAGCTACTGGCGTTTTTATAACTTTTTTTAGCGTCCAGTGTGCATGGAGCCTTATAATGTTAAATATTTATCTTTTTTACAGACAGGGACTCCAGTCTTTGGTAGCTAGCAAATCTGCAAGCCCCAACGCTCTCCATCACCTCTGTGCGTGTCATAGTGTGTTTCTCCCCTTTGTGCTGTGGTTTCAACCACCAGCTGCTATATCACTATTGTGTCCTGTAGTGGCATAGTGGCCAGTTGGGGTAACCAAAGTGCACAGAAGGGAACACACTTTTCAACTAGCAGAGAGAAGGGTCACCTATACAGTAGCTCTGTTAGAAAGCAAACAATGGGCTCACTGCCCACCACAAAAGGTAAGTATGCAACATCTTTTTTCAGGAAGTTGCCGATTCACATATCTCCTACAAGAAATTTTCTGCAGATTTTTGGCCTCAGATTTATCAAAACCATGTAGTGCAAGGGCCTGCCTGGTTGCATACAAATTGAAACTCTTAAAGATTTGACCTCATATTATATGGTTTTGGTAAATCTGAAGAAAATCTAATAGTGTGTATGGGGCTTAAGCCACTAGCAGTAGCAACCTGCATCTTTCTCTACTCGCCAACTATTTCTTAGAACAGTAGAAAGGGGACTTGAAACCAATATAATAAAACTTTAAATTACATATAATATTTTAGCAATGACCGCCTATTAATTTGCAATGAATTGACTAAAGACACCGGATGGATACAAAGACCCAGCTGTGAACAGATCTAAAAAGAAGAATTTTGTAAACAATCCATCGTGAGTCTTCTCATCATTAACAATGATGTAGATGGACACTCGGCTATCTCTGGAAATTAATATAGATAAATAAATGGTCCTGAGGGATTCCACACAACCAACTCTATCTGGCCTTTAACCTGCATGTTGGGGGAAGAACCGCTCTAAGGCAGGAGATTCCTATTAATTAATGAGTTTAGCGGTAATGGTTCTCACCAAGCCTGGCTGATCAAAAGGTAAATCAGCGAAATATGACAAGTGCTTCTGGCCATAGTTTATAGTTTCATCTCGGAGGGTTTTTCCGGAGAGAAAGTGCAATAAGCATCTGGCTACTCCGAAAAAAGAAAGGTCACTGTTCATTAATGGATTTCTTGCCAGACCCGAGTATCTGTGTTCTATATAACTAGAAATACAATTTGCTTGTGAGTAGAAAAAGCATACAGTGGACTTCTATATTAAAAAGATGATTTTGAACAGGGGAAGTGTCTGATCTACTTCCCATTTAAAGCTGAACTTCAGGCAAACATCTAAATACAAAGCCGTTTTACCTGTCAAAGACATTTACATTTCTGCCCATGCAGTCCCGAGATTTACACAGCACGGCCACAAAATGCAATTCTGTCTGGCAGGGGAGGAGACATGATCTTTCTCTGCTGCAGTTTCACTTTCACTTACAGTGCTCCATCTAGATTGATATAATCTTCATTTTACGTAATTATCTTTGATAGCACTAAGCAAATAACATAATTCCTACTTGTTTTACTTGCTACAGAGCAACAAAATTAGTAAGAGCTACTCTAAACCATCAGTTCAGTGATACGATGCTTTAAAAACATATTCATACCCCTTGAAATTTTCCACATTTTGTCATGTTACAACCAAAAACGTAAATATATTTTATTGGGATTTTATGTGATAGACCAACACTAAGTGGCACATAATTGTGAAGTGGAAGGAAAATGATAAATGGCTTTCAAAATGTTTTACAAATAAATATCTGAAAAGTGTGGTGTGCATTTGTATTCAGCCCCCTTTACTCTGATACCCCCTAACTAAAATCTAGTGGAACCAATTGCCTTCAAAAGTCACCTAATTAGTAAATAGAGTTTACCTGTGTGCAATTTAATCTCAGTCTAAATACAGCTGTTCTGTAAAACCCTCAGAGGTTTGTTAGAGAACCTTAGTAAACAAACAGCATCATGAAGGCCAAGGAACACACCAGACAGGTCAGGGATAAAGTTGTGGAGGAGTTTAAAGCAGGGTTAGGTTATAAAAAAAAAAATATTCCAAGCTTTGAACAACAGAGAAGCAGCCAAGAGGCCCACGGTAACTCTGGAGGAGATGCAGAGATCCACAACTCACACGAGGTGGGAGAATCTGTCCACAGGACAACTTTTTGTCATGCACTCCACAAATCTGGCCTTTATGGAAGAATGGCAAGAAGAAAGCCATTGTTGAAAGAAAGCCATAAGAAGTCCTGTTTGCAGTTTGCGTGAAGCCATGTGGGGGACACAGCAAACATGTGGAAGTTCATGCTCTGGTCACATGAGACCAAAATTTAACTTTTTGGCCTAAAAGAAAAACGTTATGTGTAGCAGAAAACTAACACTGCACATCACCCTGAACACACCACTGTAAAACATGGTGGTGGCAGCATCATGTTGTGGGGATGCTTTTCTTCAGCAGGGACAGGGAAGCTGGTCAGAGTTGATGGAAAGATAGATGGAGCAAAATACAGGGCAATCTTAGAAGAAAACCTGTGATGCCTCATACACACGACCGGTTTTCCTGACGGGAAAACTGCCATGAGAGCTTTTGGCCGGGAATCCCAGCCATGTGTATGCTCCATGGAAAAAAAAAAAAAAAAAAAAGGAGAATCTGCTCTCTTTTTTCCTTTCGGGATTCCCGGCGGACTTTTTCCCGTCGGGAAAACCGGTCGTGTGTATGCTTTTCCGAGGGGAAAAAAAAACGTGCATGATCAGAATCAAGTATGAGACGGGAGCGCTCGTTCTGGTAAAACTAGCGTTCGTAATGGAGATAGCACATTCATCACGCTGTAGCGGACTGAAAAGCACGAGGCTGAAAAGCGCGAATCGTCTCTCACCAAACTTTTACTAACACGAGGATCAGCAAAAGCAGCCCAAAGGGTGGCGCCGTTTGAATGGAACTTCCCCTTTATAGTCCCGTCGTACGTCACTGCGCTTTGGATGGGCGGTATTTGGACTGAACGTGTGTATGCAAGGCAGGCTTGAGAGGAATCCTGTCGGGAAAAACAACGTGGAGGTTCAACTTCCAGCAGGACAATGACCCTAAACATACAGCCAGAGCTACAATGGAATGGTTTAGATCAAAGCATATTCATGTGTTAGAATGGCCCAGTCAAAGTCCAGACCTAAATCCAATTGAGAATCTGGGGCATGACTTGAACATTGATGTTCACAGACGCTTTCCATTTAATCTGACAGAGATTGAGCTATTTTTCAAAAAAGAATGAGCAAAAATTTCCCTCTCTAGATGTGCAAAGCTGGTAGAGACATACCCCAAAAAGACTTGCAGCTTTAATTGCAGTGAAAGGTGGTTCTACAAAGTATTAACTCAGGGGGGCTGAATACAAATGCACACCACACTTGTTAGATACTTATTTTGAAAACCATTTATTATTTTCCTTCCACTTCACAGTTATTTGTCAATTTGTGTTAGGCCCCATGCACACGAGACGCAGGTGCAAACTCTGCTGAACACACGTTTTTAAACGCTGAAACCGGCGTTTATAAACGCGCGTTTTGCCGCGTTTGCGGCCGCGTTTAGCGGCGTTTAACCGCGTTTGCGTTTATAAGCGTTTCATCATAGACCCTCCCTAAGCTCAAAAAACAGTCAATTTTAACCATTTCAGCCAGTTTGTGAGACCAGAGTGAGGCCCCATGCACACGAGATGCTGTTATTTGCTGTTGAACGCGCGTTCAGAGGCAGTTGGACGCTTTTTTCAACTGCTCCTGAACCCATTCAATGTTATCCTATGTGTCCATGCACACACTCTCGTTTTTTGGCGTTTACAAGCAGTTGCGTTTAACCTCGTTTTTCCAGAAGCAAAAAAATGGGTTCAGACGCAAAAGTTTTCCACGTTTCAGACGCTAAACGCTGCTAAACGCGGCTAAACGCGGTACCGGCGTTTTGCCGCGTTTGCGTTTATAAGCGTTTTTAAAGGTGACCTATTTTTTAACATTAGAAATCTCAAAAATGATGGCAAATGATGAAAAACTATTAAAAAATATAAAAGAAAACTGTAATTGCTTGCATTGCATTGTGGACAATCCACAACTTGTGGCAGGTAACGTGGCAAGTGGACAATCAACAACTTGTGTCAGGTGATGTGGCCAGGTGACGTGGCCAGGTGACGTGGCAAGTGGACAATCCACAGCTTGTGGCAGGTGACGTGGCCAGGTGACGTGGCAGGTGACGTGGCCAGGTGACGTGGCAGGTAACGTGGCCAGGTGACGTGGCCAGGTGACGTGGCAAGTGGACAATCCACAATTTGTGGCAGGTGACGTGGCCAGGTGATGTGGCAGGTGATGTGGCAAGTGGACAATTCACAACTTGTGGCAGGTGACGTGGCCAGGTGATGTGGCCAGGTGACGTGGCAGGTGACGTGGCAAGTGGACAATCCACAACTTGTGGCAGGTGACGTGGCCAGGTGATGTGGCCAGGTGACGTGGCAGGTGACGTGGCAAGTGGACAATCCACAACTTGTGGCAGATGATGTGGCAAGTGATACGCTAAATACAAGTACACTGCTGCTCTCCCAGCTGCTGCTACTCACTCTGGTCTCACAAACTGGCTGAAATGGTTAAAATTGACTGTTTTTTGAGCTTAGGGAGGGTCTATGATGAAACGCTTATAAACGCAAACGCGGTTAAACGCCGCTAAACGCGGCCGCAAACGCGGCAAAACGCGCGTTTATAAACGCCGGTTTCAGCGTTTAAAAACGTGTGTTCAGCAGAGTTTGCACCTGCGTCTCGTGTGCATGGGGCCTTAGTAGCAGCAGCTGGGAGAGCAGCAGTGTACTTGTATTTAGCGTATCACTTGCCACATCATCTGCCACAAGTTGTGGATTGTCCACTTGCCACGTCACCTGCCACGTCACCTGGCCACATCACCTGGCCACGTCACCTGCCACAAGTTGTGGATTGTCCACTTGCCACGTCACCTGCCACGTCACCTGCCACGTCACCTGGCCACGTCACCTGCCACAAGCTGTGGATTGTCCACTTGCCACGTCACCTGGCCACGTCACCTGGCCACATCACCTGACACAAGTTGTTGATTGTCCACTTGCCACGTTACCTGCCACAAGTTGTGGATTGTCCACAATGCAATGCAAGCAATTACAGTTTTCTTTTATATTTTTTAATAGTTTTTCATCATTTGCCATCATTTTTGAGATTTCTAATGTTAAAAAATAGGTCACCTTTAAAAACGCTTATAAACGCAAACGCGGCAAAACGCCGGTACCGCGTTTAGCCGCGTTTAGCCACGTTTACCAGCGTTTAGCGTCTGAAACGTGGAAAACTTTTGCGTCTGAACCCATTTTTTTGCTTCTGGAAAAACGAGGTTAAACGCAACTGCTTGTAAACGCCAAAAAACGAGAGTGTGTGCATGGACACATAGGATAACATTGAATGGGTTCAGGAGCAGTTGAAAAAAGCGTCCAACTGCCTCTGAACGCGCGTTCAACAGCAAATAACAGCGTCTCGTGTGCATGGGGCCTTAGTCTATCACATAAAATCCATTTCCATTTTTGGTTGTAACATGTAACAAAATGTGGAAAATGTCAAGGGGTATGAATAATTTTTCAAGGCACTGTATATTAAGCTTCTGTGCTCTCAAATTTGCCAAATTGAGTTTGCTGTGGAGACATCAGTTTTTGAGCATTTAACCAATTTATACCCTGGCCAGAGAACAGCCATCATGGCCATCAAAAATCAAAAGCCTGGAAAAAAAAAAAAAAAAAAAGTCTGCAGGATTAGCCTCTCTACTGTTGAAGGGACAAGGCCAAAGATAGCTATTTTCTGTTGCCTGTATTCAGTTAAAGTGGTTGTGAAGTCAGAAGGTTTTTTTATCTTAATGCATGCTATAAATCAGATAAAAAGCTTTCTGTGTGCAGCAGCCCCCTAATACTTACCCAAGCCCCGTCTCTATCCAATGATGCTGCACGAGAGATTTTGCTGCCCGGAACTCCCCTCTCGATTGGCTGAGATGGCAGTGTGACACCATTGGCGACCGCTGCTGTCAATCAAAATTAGTGAGCCAATTAGAAGAGAGGGGGCAGGGGCAAGGCCAGGCCACGGCTTTGTGTCTGAGTGGACACAGGGAGCTGCAGTTTGGCTCGGGTGCCCCCATAGCAGGCTCTAGTGATGGGCCCTGACATTCGGCTCCGGAGGTGGGCCCTGACACATTGCACTGGTTTGCATTTATATTAAAATGCTTTGTATTAATAAGGCTGCAACCTATCATACTGTGTGTTATGTATGGCTTGCTGGTTGCACAATGAGGGGTGTGATTTATGTTGAAGTGGGCGAGTTCACATTTACATGTACAAGTCTAGTGTACCTCCCACATTCACTCCCATCCCAAGGATTCATAGAAAAAGTAGGCTGATTACAGTTCGAGAGAATAGGATATGATGCAATCACTGTTCTAAGAGATACTCCCTGCCAGAAAAGACGATGCATTTTTTTAATCACAGAGCTGACTTCCTGAAAATTCAATCAGTCATATCACTTAAACGGTAAAAAAATGTAATAACTGTTGTGTGTGTACACTAATGCCATGTACACACGATCGATTTCCCTATGGGAAAACTGCCGCGGAAAAAAATGACGGGAATCACGACGAGAAAAATTAGAGCATGTTCTAATTTTTCTCGTCGTGATTAATGCCGTTTTTCCCGTCGGGAAAAATGACAAAAAGCCCACACACGGTCGTTTTTCTCATCCAAAAGAAAAAAATTTATTTTTCCCGACGGGAAAAATTATCGTGTGTATGCGGCATCATTGGGGATTTTTTGAAAATCTTGCTTTAACCAAACTCTGCCAAGGTAATGGAGGTCCATGCTTGGCTGTGCTGTCCAGGCTGGAGTGTCTGAATCACAAGACTGACTGCTGAAAATGATAAATCTCATGGTTTGTAAAACAGTTTCTATATATAAATGGGACTGTGTCAACAGGCTTTCATTACATCAGATGGGTTTTGTATTCCCCTATACAAAGCTGGGAATGAAAACCCTGCTTGAAGCAGGTCATAAGGAGCTCAACTGCAGGTTAAACGCACCCGTCAATGAATTACAAACAATTTTAGATGCCACCTCATCTGATGCCATTGATGAGCACTATTACATCTACGTATTTATTTGTTTGCCTTAGGCTCACTTTTAAAAATGACAATACCGGACACATTCAAAGAGTGAAAGCCATATCAGTCAATCAAACTGTATAGGATTACAACTAACTTACCACTCACCTGAGTCAAATAGTCCACTAGTTCACACCTAGAAAAAGGAATATATCTTTCCTGATATTGTACATTCCAATCCTTGGGCTTACTGGGTTTCCACATTTTTCTATATTCGGCCATTTTAGTGGCAAGTGAGCCCATATTGCGGGTTAATGAATAGCCTATACCAATCCCGGTGCGGAGAGCCCCCAAGGCTGTGTGCAACATGTTGAAGGCCAGCAATGTCCCTAGGGAAGAAAGAAAACACCAACACTAATGAACAAATTATACACGGAAGAAAGGATCAAATCCAGGAGCCTGTAAGTGAAAGAAAATCTATAATGCAAAAATAGTGCCAGTAAGAGATATGGAAGGTTCTTGTGATTGTTTTAACTACCTGGAGCCCGGCGTATAGTCTATTGACGGCCTCAAGGTGGCTCTAGATATCCGGGAGGCCGTCAATAGACGTCCTCGGCTTCTCCGGCCACTGGGGGGCGCGCGAGCGCCGCCGGCGGCGCGTCACTGACATGCCGATGCGCGTGCCTGGCGGCCGCGATGTCCGCCAGGCACCCGCGATCGGCGTGTATACACATAAGGATGTGGATCTCTGTGTGTAAACACAGAGATCCACATCCTGTCAGGAAGAGGAGACCGATGCTGTGTCCCTTGTACATAGGGACACAGATCGGTCACCTCCCCCACTCAGTCCCCTCCCCCCACAGTAGTAATCACTCCCAGGTTACACATTTAACCCCTTCCTTGCCCCCCTAGTGTTAACCCCTTCACTGCCAGTGTAATTTTTACAGTGATCAGTGCATTTTTATAGCACTGATCGCTGTATCAATGACAATGGTCCCAAAATGGTGTCAAAAGTGTCCGATGTGTCCGCCATAATGTCGCAGTCACAATAAAAATAGCTGATCGCCGCCATTACTAGTAAAAAAAAATAATAAAAATGCTATAAAACTATGCCCTATTTTGTAGACGCTATAACTTTTGCGCAAACCAATCAATAAACACTTGTTGCAATTTTTTTGACCAAAAATATGTAGAAGAATACGTATCGGCCTAAACTGAGAAAAAAAATATTTTTTTTAAAAAAAAAATGGATATTTATTATAGCAAAAAGGAAAAAATATTGTTTTTTTCAAAATCGTCGCACTATTTTTGTTTATAGCGCAAAAAATAAAAACCGCTGAGGTGATCAAATATCACCAAAAGAAATCTCTATTTGTGGGAAAAAAAGGACGCCAATTTTGTTTGGGAGCCACGTCGCACGACCGCGCAATTGTCAGTTAAAGCGTGACAGCGCTGAAAGCTGAAAATTGGCCTGGGCAGGAAGGGGGTTTAAGTGCCCAGTAAGCAAGTGGTTAAACAGTAAACTTTGTATAGCACCAATAAAAACAGTATATGTAAATGATAGGAAAGAGTTGTTACTGCCACTAGCTAGTGCATACAAACCTTGTATTTCTCTTGAAGAGTAACTCCACTTTTGTTGAGAAAAAAAAAAACATTCCCCTCTGGGTGATCTATGAACATTGCAAGGATTATAACAACCTTTGTTGCAGATTCCTACCTTTTGTTATTCTGAAGAAAAATACGATTTTTGTACTCACCGTAAAATCTGTTTCTCTGACGTCCATGGACTGACACAGCAAGATACTGTAAACGCGTGGGTATATGTCCCTACTCGCAGGAGAGGATCTAGGCAGAATGTTAGATGTTAGAAACATACATTCTAGAACAAACCAGAGCTGAACAGCCCCGCCCAGGGGGGCGGTCCCTCCGGACATTACCCTCCCACCTGCAGCTAGCAGCCTCAGTTCGTAACAAAGCAGTACAAACCTTAAAAGAAGGGTAGGTGCTGTATCAGTCCAGGGACGTCAGAGAAACAGATTTTACGGTGAGTACAAAAATCCTATTTTCTCTTATCGTCCATGGACTGACACAGCAAGATACTGTAAACGTGTGGGACGTCCCAAAGCAGTATCAGAAGGGTGGGAGCAGTAGTAAAGGAACAACCAAAACTTCACTCCAAAGAAGCAGAGCTCCTCAACGGAGGAGTTGCAACATTAAACAGCAGCCTGCAACACTTTGTGGCCGAAGGAAGCATTCGAAGATGCAGCCACATCAACCTTATAGAACTTAGAAAAGGTATGAACGGAAGACCAGGTCGCCGTCTTGCACACTTGTGCAACTGACGCTTGATGTCGGAAAGCCCAGGAAGCACCAATTGCCCTTGTGGAATGCGCCCTAACCGGAAAGAGAGGCGGCCTCCCCTTAATGGCATAGGCCTGTATAACAGCCTGTCTGATCCACCAGAAATGGTGGCAGACGACACCGCTCGGCCCTGTTTCGGACCAGAGACGGACACAACTAGTAAGTCATAGCAGGTACCACATCCAATGTGTGAAGCGCAAACCCTCTGGAATGCAATGGGTGAGGACTCAAGGACGGGAGGACAATGTCCACATGTAGGTGAAAAGCCGAGACCACCTTTGGCAAAAAGGAAGGTCGCGGACGCAACACCGCCTTATCCTAATGGATGACCAAATAGGGCGACTTGCAGGACAAGGCCGCCAACTCAGACACCCGTCTGACAGAAGTAATGGCCACTAAGAAGGCCACCTTCGGAGACAAGGTCAAGAGGGGAATATCTCTGATATTTTCAAAGTGAGGTTCCTGGAGAACTGAGAGCACCAATTTCAAATCCCGAGGAGGGAGAGGAGGTTTAACAGGAGGGAGCACATGGCGAACCCCCTGCACAAAGGTGCTAAACAGGGAATGACCCGCTAGCGGTCGTTGAAAGAAGACGGCCAAGGCCGAAAACTGACCCCTATGGTAATCAAACAAGCATTTGGGTCACGCCACGCTGCAAGGACCGCAGGATACTGGGGACGGAATACGTCCGTGGACGCTAGTCCAGCTCTTCGCACGTAGCGAAGTAAGCTCCCCAGGTAAGGTGATATATCTTTCTAGCGGAAACTTCCGTGCCCTTAAGATGGTCGAAATGACCGAATCTGAGAGACCTCGGACTCTCAGCACCTGGCTTGCAATAGCTATGCCGTTAAAATCAGAGACTGTAAAACAGGATGACAAACAGGACCTTGAGACAGAAGATCCTTCCTTATTGGCAACCGCCAAGGAACATCCGCGATGAGACGTACCAGATCAGCGTACCATGACGCCGAGGCCCATCCGGCGCAAGAGGATCACCGGAATCCCCTCGGCCACAACCCTGCGCAGCAGGCGAGGAAGCACCTGCAGCGGAGGATAACAGATATCAGGTGATAATGACCCCATGGGCCCACCAACGGATCCGAGGCATCCGCCCAAGGATCCCTGGACCTGGCCAAAAACCTCGACACCTTGCGATTGAGTCGAGAGGCCATCAGGTCCACATCCGGTACAGAATTTGAAAAAAAAAAAAACTCCGGGTGCAAGGACCACTCTCCCTGGTCCAGCGTCTGGCAACTCCGAAAATCCACCTGCCACTTGTCTACGCTCGAATGTAGACGGCCGACAGAGACCACGAGGAGAGGCACAGTCTGATTATTTCCAGAACATCTATCGGTAAAACGGGCTTCGTCTGGAGTCCAAAGCCCTTGGGCTGACAGGACTCCCCAGACTCCACCCCAGCCCGTCAGGCTGGCGTCCGTCATGGTCACCGTCCACTGGATGGGGAGGAACGACTTCCCTGGACCGAAGGGCCTGGAACCCCAACCACCACGCCAGGGGCGCCCTGATTGGGTGACTCATCTGGATCTGAAGATCCAAGGACAACGGGGATTTGTCCCAAGTGGACAGGATCTCTTACTGTAATGCCCATGTGTGTGATTGGACATACGGAACAGCCTCGAACGAGACCCCCATGAGTCCCAGGACTCTCATGCAAAAAAACTGGTTGACGACCACCATTTTCGGGACGTCAGGACCCGCACTGCAGACTGAAATGTCAGTAACTTCTCCAGGGGTAGGAATACCTACGCCTCCAAGGAGTCCAGGATCAGACCGAGATACTCTAAATGCTGAGCCGGGACCAGGACCGACTTGACTGAATGTTCAGGAGCCACCCGCAGTCCCAAAAGGGTCTGACTGACGATAGTCAACTTCTTCCAATTCTGAGCCATTGTCTGCTCTTAGAAGAAGGTTGTCCAGATAACCCACGATAGCAATGCCTCGCTGTCTCAGCAAAGCTAGAACCGGAGCAAGCACCTTGGTAAACACCTTTGGTGCCGAGGCTAGGCCGAAGGGAAGAGCCACAAATTGATAGTGGACTTCGCCAATCGCAAGCGCAGAAATAACTTCTGACTTGCGCAGATCGGAACCTGCAAGTAGGCGTCCTTGATATCCAAGGACGCCAGAAAATCCCCTTGGAGTGTAACGAACACCGTGCGAATGGATTCCAAGTGGAACTTGTGCACTATTACCAAGGCATTCAGGCCGTAAGGCCCAGGATTGGCCGAACCCCGTCCCTTTTTTGGGACTACAAACAGATTTGAGTAGAAACCCTGAAAACTCTCCTGTGACGGAACCGGCACAATCACTCCGGACCTGATCATTCCTGTACGGCCCCTAAGAGGGCCGCCCGACGGGCAGGAAGGAGAGGGAGAATTGAGGGAAAGAATCTGTCTGTGGTCAGGAACAGAACTCTATCCTGTATCCTGAGGTGACCACCCCGCACACCCACCGGTCGGAGATCCGGGAGGTCCACAGAACCGTGAACCTGCACGAGTCGGGCAGGGGCAAGACTTCATGTGGCGGCTTGGGAGCTAGCTTGGTAGGCTTACGCACCCAGGGACGCTTATGTCCCCCAGCCGCACTTTTCTCAGTCTGGGCGGGCTTACCCGTGGATTCTGACTGACGAAAACCTCCTTTTTTGCCAGAAAGGAAGGGCCCGGCCTACAGTGGGGCTCTTTTTCCTTAACAGACCGAGGAAGGAAGGTGCTCTTTCCCACTGTGACATCCATAATAATGTCATCCAGGGCGGCCCAAACTGTCTACCGCCCTTAAAGGGCAAGTCAGCCAGGAGCTATTTGGAAACTAGGTCGGCCGACCAGCATTTCAGCCAGATAAAGCGATGCAGCACCACAGCATAGATAGAGGCCCCAGATATTAAAGGGGCCGCATCCAAAGTGGCATCGCACACAGAGATTAAACCCTGCGCAAGTTGGTGAGCCAGGGAAATGGTCTCAGGAGGGAGATTATGCTCCTGTACTGTCTAGTGCAAAATCTTTTCCCAACCTGTGAGTGTCTGAGACACAAGTGTCGCCGCCACTATAGGGCGTAAGGCAGACCCCAATAAGGAAAACATAGTTCTACTCACCACCTCTGACCTCCTGTCAGTGGGATCCTTAATGCAGGAGTCCCTTCCATTGGGAGCGTGGTAGCCTTATTCAAACAGGCGACCGGGGGGTCGACCACTGGGGGGAGAGCCCACTTCTTAACCAGGTCCGCCTCAAAAGGGGTACCTCATGGCTAGGCGCTGCGGGACCGTCAAAGTCTTCTGCGGCTTATCCCAGACTTGGTCAATGAATGTATCAAAAAAAAGGCACATATGAAAAAACCTTTTTTGAATAAACGGCTTTAAAGGAACCAAAGGATACAGCTTCCACCTGAGGTTCCTCAGCCTCAACATTCAGCTTGATAGTGTCCCTGACAGCATCAATGAGTTCACTTACAAGCACCCTGCCAGTTATTCAGAACTGGGGTCTTCCTCACAGGGAATATCCTGTTCAAAAACATGAAAATCCCCAGAGCTAGGGTCCTGAGTGGCAGTAGCTAGGCCCATATCTGAGACAGAGCACTCCCCTACAGGAGAATGTGTGGGGAGGGGGCGCTTTACAGCTCCCTTGCGCTCATACACCGCTTCCATTCTGACAAGGAATGATTCCAGGACTGCCAACAACTGGTCCATAGGGACCGCAGGTGCAGGAGCACTGCCAGTTGCCTCAGGCAAGTGTGGAGAAGCAGGTGTACCAGACTCCATATCGCCACCCTCTGAGACATTATACACTACTGCAGTGAATATACAGTCCACCCACTGGCTACGCTGAGGCTGAGGAGGGGATACCCGGAGGACCCACCAACCCTTAAGGACCGCTCTGTTCTGCTGAGGAAATCGCACTGTGAAGCCTGAGGAGAGTGAAGAATCTGTGAGAAGATTCGCTCCGCCACTAGAGGCCGAAACTGAAAGTAAAAGCGCCGCGGCTTCAAGAAAATGGCCGCCGGCCGCAGATATAACTGCGCCATTGAGCCACGGCAAGATGGCTGCTGGGCGCATTATTCAAAAAAACATCCAGCGCTAATGCGCGTGCTAATGGCGCACGCAAAAAGTCCCCACCTCACACACCAGAACACTGCCCCTCCTCCCAGAGTCCACTAACAGACATGAGCGCCCCCAGCCAGGCCAGAGTGACCCCCAAGCACCCCCACAGCACAACATCAGTACAGGGTGCAGAGAGCAGCATAACAGGGGGGAGACAGGGAGAAACCCCCCCCCACATAAAGAAACACAGCCAGCATGTACTCACCTGCAGCAGGAGAGACTACTTACCCATCCCAGAGGGACCCACTGGCTTGTTTCAGACAGACCTATCACAGAGCAGTACTGCATAGCTGTCGGCCCGGTCCACCACGAAAGATACAGTCAGTCAGGTACTGTTCAATCTTGAGAGGACCGCGGGAGCATAAAAGCAACCCTGCCACCCCTGGAGTCATGGGGCATGTCGTGAACTGAGTCTCACGCACACAAGGCGAGGATCAGCACGCTCGATGGTCGGACAGGGAAGACTACGAGGATACCAGTGTACCCAACCTGTTGCCCAGCCGACAGTTGATTGAAGGTCTCAAAAATAAAATTCCCAAAAGGAATACATTTTAAAAGTAAAATCTTCCAGGAGACTGGCTCCTGAGAGAGCCACGTCTTCTCCTTCTGCTAGGCAGAAAAAAACTGAGGTCTGCTAGCTGCAGGTGGGAGGGTAATGTCCGGAGGGACCGCCCCCCTGGGCGGGGCTGTTCAGCTCTGGTTTGTTCTAGAATGTATGTTTCTAACATCTAACATTCTGCCTAGATCTTCTCCTGCGAGCAGGGCAAATATACCCACACGTTTACAGTATCTTGCTGTGTCAGTCCATGGACGATAAGAGAAATCCCTGTTTGTTCCTCTTAGCCAAGTGGGTCTAATGGGAGTGGTTTCATAATTATCAATCAGCTGTGGCAGCTGCAGAGCGCTAATGAGGAAATCTGCTAGGCCTGCATCCCTTAAGGCCCCTTTCACACGTACGGACCGTATGTCCGCTTTTTCATTCATCCGTTTACATACATTGGTCCCTATGAGATCGCGGGTGTCAGCGGATGAAACATCCGCTGACACCCAATCTCATCCGTGTCCGCAATGCTCCGTTTTTCTGGATAGAAAAATTCCTATTTTTCTATCCGTCTGCGGAGAGGATCGGGTGAACGCGGACAGACGGTCCGTGTTCATCCGATCCCTCCATAGGGTAGAGCGGAGAACTGACAGGGCGGTCCCTGCACAGTGTGCGGGGACCGCCCTGTCATCCGCCGGCTCAGCGGGGATCAACGGAGCGATCCCCGCTGAGCAAGCGGAGGTTCACGGGGCGGATCATCACGGATCTGTCCCGTGTGAAAGGGGCCTTAGACGTGTTCCTATTGGAAATATCTCACCAAAAATGACATTTTTGTTGCAGGGGATGCCTGAAATCTAACTTATATCTTAGGCAGACTTCTGGGAAAATTGGTGAGCCAATCACACAAGCAGGGAATTATGTTTCTGGGGAGTGGTCAGTACACAATAGCATAGCGCTATTATACGGCGGCAAAGTGGATCTCCTGTTGGCGGATTATATACCTAGTACGTGATCCGGCACCTCTGGGTAGACGGGCCGAGATTAGTCAAAGCACAATCAGATCAGTAGGTGTCGGCCAACGGATGATCACTGGAACCAGCTGACTGGCGAGGAGAAAGACAGAACAGAGCTATGTAAACAAGGCAGGGCTCTGTCCTGTCAATTGGGATATTTTCCAGCACAACCCCTAGTAAAAAGACCACATATAAAACAAAAAAAACACTAGCCTAGATGTCTAACCCCTTTCCCAGCCAGGATCATTAGTACAGTGACAATGCATTGTTTTAGCACTGATCACTGTATAAAAGTGTCACTGGTTCCCACAAAGTGTCAAAGGAGGATATAAAGGGATTTTTATAACAGCTTACCTGTAAAATCCTTTTCTTGGAGTACATCACGGGACACAGAGCGACTTAGTCATTACTAATGGGTTATATAGATTACCTTCAGGTGTTGGCACTGGCCAATTCCAAACCGGAAGTACCCTCCCCTATATAAGCCCCTCCCACCCGGGAGCACCTCAGTTTTGTAGCCAAGCAATAAGTGTCCCAAAAAGAGGGGTGGGAGCTCTGTGTCCCGTGATGTACTCCAAGAAAAGGATTATACAGGTAAGCTGTTATAAAAATCCCTTTTTCTTTTTCATACATCACGGGACACAGAGCGACTTAGTCATTACTAATGGGACGTCCCAAAGCAATGCCAAATGAGGGGAGGGATACATAAGCTGGGCGCCATCAGGCATGAGGATCTTTTGCGGCCTGCAACACACTGCGCCCAAAGGCGACATCCTCCTGACTTCTAACGTCTACCTGGTAGAACCTAGTAAACGTGTGTACCGAAGACCATGTTGCGGCCTTACATACTTGAGCCAGGGAGGCCTGGTGATGCACTGCCCATGAAGTTCCAACTGCTCTTGTGGAGTGCGCCCTAACTTTGAACGGAGGCGGTCTCTTTCTCAAGCCATAGGCTTGTATTATGACCTGTCGAATCCACTTGGCTAAAGTAGATTTTGATGCTGCCTGACCCTTTCTGGGGCCTTCCGGCAGAACAAATAAAGAATCCGTTCTGCGAATCTGAGCAGTGGCTTTTAGATAAGCTTTAACTGCTCTTACTACATCCAAAGAATGTAATAACTTTTCCTCTACCGAGCTAGGTTTGGGGAAAAAAGAAGGAAGAACCACATCTTGGTTCAAATGAAACCTCGATACCACCTTAGGAAGAAACGCTGGATGAGGACGTAATACTACTCTGTCCTTATGGACAACCAGATATGGCTCCTTACAGGACAAGGCGGCTAATTCCGATACTCTTTTAGCCGAACAAACGGCTACTAAGAAAATCAATTTCCTGGTGAGAAGAACCAAGGAAATGTGTTGTAATGGTTCAAACGGTTGTTTCTGTAGAACCGACAGAACCAGGTTTAAGTCCCAAGGACATATGGGAATACTAACCGCAGGGCTAATACGCATCACTGCTTGTATAAAGGCTTTGACTAGTGAATGCGAAGCCAAGGGCCTTTGAAAAAATATTGACAAGGCCGAAATCTGACCCTTGATAGTACTCAAGGCAAGCTTCCTATCTACAGCCCACTGTAGGAAGTCCAAAATCCTCCCTATCACGTACTTACGTGGATGCCATTTCTTGGCCTCACACCACGTAATGTATGCTTTCCAGATCCTATAATAGATCTGCCTGGATACCGGTTTCCTGGCATTGATCATGGTAGATACCACAGAATTAGAGAGCCCTCTCTTTTTCAGAATGTGGGCTTCAATAGCCAGGCCGTCAAACCTAGGGCTGGTAAGGAAGGGTGGTATATCGGTCCCTGCGACAGCAGGTCCGGACGATGTGGGAGGGTCCAAGGACTCCTCACTGACATTTTTACAATCTCCGCGTACCATGCCCTTCGGGGCCACGCTGGAGCCACCAGAATCACTGGTTTCTTTTCTACCCTGATTCTGCGGAGTAATCGCGGTAACAATTGTGGCGGTGGGAATGCATATATCAGCTTGAACTGATCCCAAGGGAACACTAGGGCATCCGAGCCGCAAGCTAGGGGATCCCTTGTGCGAGACACAAATCTGCCCACCTTTGCGTTGAATCTGGATGCTAGCAGATCTACATCCGGTGTTCCCCACCGCTGGCATATTGCCTGGAAAACCTCGGGGTGAAGAGACCATTCCCCCGGGCATAATTGTTGGCGACTTAGAAAGTCCGCTCTCCAATTTTCCACTCCTGGGATGAAAACCGCGGATATGGCTGGGACATATTTTTCTGCCCACTCCAGGATGCAATTTGCTTCCCTCTGGGCTGCACGACTCTTGGTGCCACCCTGGTGATTGATATATGCCACTGCCGTGGCATTGTCTGATTGAATTCTGACAGGGGACCCTTGGAGTTTGGATGTCCATGCTACTAGGGCATACCGGGCTGCTCGTATCTCTAAGAGATTGATGGGCAGGGCCTTTTCTGCTTCTGACCACTTGCCCTGGAGAGACCATTGCTCCAGTACTGCCCCCCAGCCTATGAGGCTGGCATCTGTAGTGACCACCTTCCAAGAAACCGGACTGAAGGGTTTCCCTCTTTCCAGATTCTGGGGCACCAACCACCAATGGAGGCTCTTGCGAACGGAAGGGGACAGGGACATTGGTAAGTCTAAAGCCTGAACTTTTTTGTTCCAGGCTGACAGTATGGCCCTTTGCAAATTCCTTGAATGGAATTGACCGTAGGGTACCGCTTCGAATGAAGCCACCATCTTTCCCAGCAGCCTCATGCAGAGGCGTATGGATGGTTTTCTTTTTGTACCCACTAAGTGGGTCAAATCTTTTAAAGACGACACCTTCTCTGGAGGTAAGAAAATCTTTCTCTGATTTGAATCCAGCCTTAGCCCTAAGTATTCCAGACTTTTGACTGGTCTTAGAGCTGACTTGTCCCGGTTGATAATCCAACCGTGATATTCCAGATACTCGATTGTCTTGTGAATAGCTACTTCCAGCTTTTCCACTGAGTGGTCTATTAGTAGCAGGTCGTCTAGATATGCCATTATCGTTACACCCTGTGTTCTTAGATTGGCCAATAATGGGGCCAGAATTTTTGTGAACACTCGTGGTGCTGTGGCCAGACCGAAAGGTAAGGCTCTGAACTGAAAATGGCGCCCTTCTACTGCAAAGCGTAGAAATTTCTGGTGGGCCGGAAAGATGGGAATATGCAGATAAGCATCCTTTATGTCGATCGAGGCTAGCCATTCCTGCCCTTGTAGGGCGGTGGCCACCGATCGGATCGACTCCATCCGAAAAGTCCTGATATTTAGGAACTTGTTTAGCCCTTTTAGATTTAATATGGGCCTCACGTCCCCATTTGGTTTGGGGACTGTGAAAAGGTTCGAGTAAAACCCGAATCCGCTTTCTTCCAGGGGAACCTTCATGATTACACCTTGGAGCAATAGTTGTTCTAGTGCCAGAAGGAGGGATACTCTCTTTTGGGGATCTCTTGGCACGTTTGACCTCATAAATTGGGCAGGAGGAGTGCCTTTTAACTCCAGCTTGTATCCCAGACTTACTGCGGAGAGCACCCATCTGTCTCTGATGGTGTCCCGCCAGGTCTCTGTGAACAACTGAAGTCTTCCCCCCACCCGATTGAGTGGGGGCAACGCTTCATGCCTTGGGGGGAGGTTTTGTACCTCTCTTGATCCAGGGCTTCTTGTTACCCTGTGATTGTCCCTGATTTCTGCCCCCTGAATTTGACCGCGGAGGCCGTCGGAACTGCTTCACAGCCGATGTGCCTGGGACTGGAGAAGTGGGCCTCTTAAAAGAAGGACTTCTACCCTTGTTCTTAACCGGTAAGAGTGAACTTTTACCGGCAGAAATTTTCTGGATATATTAGTCCAGATCTTCTCCAAATAAGCGTTCTCCATGAAATGGGAAGCTAACCAGCAGTTTTTTACAGGGAGCTTCAGCAGACCAGTTTTTGAGCCACAGAAGCCTACGCATATGTACTATAGACAGCGTAAAGCGGGAGGCCTGTTGGATTGTATCCTTTATGGCGTCCACCGCAAAACACAAGGCTCTAGGCAGGTCAGCTAGGGCAAGAGCCTGCTGATCTGGTAAGTCCCTTAAGACTTGTTTCAACTGATCTTTCACTGCTTGGCAGACTCCAATCGCTGCTACCGCAGGTTGTGTCACCAAACTTGCTGTAGAGAAAGCAGATTTTAGTAAAGACTCCAATTTTTTAACTATTGGGTCTTTGAACATTGGAACATTATCTACTGGACATGTCAGTGATTTGTTAACAGAAGAGATGGCTGCGTCCACTGTAGAGACCCTCCATTTTCTTATGAACTTATCCTCCATGGGATAGATCACCGGAAATCTCTTGGGGGGAGCAAATATTTTATCAGGATGCTCCCAATCCTGGTAAATAAGCCCTTCTAATAAAGGGTGGATTGGGAAGGAACAGACAGCCTGGGGAGCTTTTAGCGACCCCAGCGAGGAAACCGTAGTGGATGGTGGTTCCGCCAGAGGCATTTTAAATGCTGATCGGACCATATTAGTCAGAGACTGAACCCATAATCTTTCAGCCTGAGAAGCTGAGAAAGGTTCTTCCACTGTTGATTCCTCCATAACTGAATCAACCTCATCCTGATCCCCTTCAGGTAGGTCGATCTCTGTGTGGGGCTGTTCCTCCACTAACAGGCACTCTGAAGGAGGAGACGGAGATCGGACGCGCTTTTCCTGAGACAGGGAAGCAGCGATCAATGCTGTTAATCTCTCTTCCAATCCTCCCAGAGTTGAGGATAAAACCTCCTCTGTTATATATACAGGAGCAGGTGGACTGGGGACAGCCGCAGCACCAGGCATTCCTGCGGGGTTTCTACGGCTACTGACCTCTGAATTCTCAGGGGAGATTGGTGCAGTACAAGCATGCCCAATATCCTCAGAGCCCGATGGAGACCCCTTTGGCTTCCTGGAAGATCTATTTCCGGAGCGTCTGGACGACATATCCTTTAAGCACAAAGCTGAGGTATTCCCGTCGTCATACACCAATTTTGCTGGTAATAGTCTAACACAGGTGCTGCTATATACCAGCTGGTGTCCACTAAAGTGCCTTTCTATGGGGATGCCTGCATCAACCGCCTCTGTGTGCCACTGTTTGTTGCTAGCTCTGTTTGCATGCAGCTGACACTTGTACTGTGTCTTTTAACCATGCTGGGACGCCCGCACATGCGCAGAAGCGCCGCGGCGCGCATCGAGCGTCATCCACCCGCCCCTTTTTTTCATAGGAGGCGCGTGCACGCGCCCGCGCGCGCGCCCGTGCGCCATTGGCGCCCTTTCCGAAATCAAACAGGGGACTAGGAGCCAGGGCCCTTTTTGCCGGAGGGCCTGTGCGGTGGATGAGCGCAGCAACAGGGCAGAGGAAGTGGATTCCCACAGAGAAACTTACCAGCTGCCTGGATCTTTTGACTTGAGAAAACCAAAGATCCACATGACAAGAAAAATTGACTACAGCGGCCTCTAGTGGTTTAACACAGGTACCGCGGTCCCTGTTTTTTTTTTTTTTTTTCTTGACTACTATTAAAATTTTACATTTTCAGTAGTTATAGGCAAACACAGATATTTAGCGGGAATACCGTTAGGTAACAGACAGAAAGACAAATTAGGCTTGGGGGTCCCCCAATAGAACCAAGTTCCTGGGGGCCCCCACTTACCTGATCCCCGCCGCAGGACTTTGTTTGGTCCACAGAAGTCCAAACTTCACCTATCACGGCAGGCATTGTAATTAAACCTTCAGGGACCGGGTTCCCAAGGATTCCACTCCCCTGGACCTGTATAGCACCCTGCACAGACAACATCTTGGTCGTGGGTATGACCAGAGCTCTGGATCCCAGGGTCCAGCCCTCCTAAGAGAAGCATTACAGGCAAAACCTTGCTCTTCTGCTGCAAGGCCCGGGTACCGACCGTTTAGCTATGAAGCTTTTTTGGTGGGATCCGGAACAGCTTACTAAGGCCCAAAAGAACCTGTACGCAAGCCCAGTGAAAACACATGTTACTCTTTGGCCAACACCTTAGACACTGGCAAAAAAAACTGGAGGTGCTCCCGGGTGGGAGGGGCTTATATAGGGGAGGGTACTTCCGGTTTGGAATTGGCCAGTGCCAACACCTGAAGGTAATCTATATAACCCATTAGTAATGACTAAGTCGCTCTGTGTCCCGTGAGGTACGAAAAAGAAAATAGGATTTTTGTACTCACCGTAAAATCCATTTCTCTGACATTCATGGACCGACACGGCGGCTCTTAATCACTGAACGTGTGGGTATATGTCTCTGCTTGCAGGAGAAGACCTAGGCAGAATGTTAAAATGTTAAAACATTCTAGAACAAACCAGAGCTTAACAGCCCCGCCCAGGGGGGCGGTCCCTCCGGACATTACCCTCCCACCTGCAGCTAGCAGACCTCAGTTCGTAACAAAGCAGTACAAACTTAAAAAGGAAGGGTGGGTGCCGTGTCGGTCCATGGATGTCAGAGAAATGGATTTTACGGTGAGTACAAAAATCCTATTTTCTCTTATCAATGGACCGACACAGCGGCTCTTAATCACTGAACGTGTGTGATGTCCCAAAGCAGTGTCAAGAGGGATGGGAGCAGTATAAATGGAAAAAACAAAAAAACTTCACTCCAAACAAGGCAGAGCTCAATAGAGGAGTTGCCACTTTAAACAGCGGCTTGCAATACCTTGCGGCCGAAGGAAGCATCCGGAGATGCAGCCACATCAACCCTATAAAATGTAGAAAAGGTATGAACAGACAACCAGGTCGCCGCCTTGCACACTTGTGCAACCGACACTTGATGTCGGAAAACCCAGGAAGCACCAATTGCCCTGGTGGAATGCGCCGTAACCGGAAAGGGAGGCGCCCGCCCCATGAGAGCATAGGCTTGAAAGACTGTTTGTCCGATCCACCTAGAAAATGGTGGCAGACGAAGCCGCTTGGCCCTGTTTCTGACCAGAGACAGTCAGACAGAGTCAGACTTCCGAATAGAAGCAGTAGCAGACAGGCACACCCGCAAGGCTCGTACCACATTCAAAGTGTGCCGCGCACACTCTCTGGGATGCGATTCGAGATCACCCTTGACAAAAGAGAAAGTCGCGGATGCAACACCGCCTTATCCTTATGGATGACTAAATATGGTAACTTGCAGTACAAGGTCGCCAACTCAGACACTAGTCTAACAGAAGTGATGCCACTAAAAAGGGCCACCTTCTGAGACAAAGTCAAGGAGGGGAATATCCCTGATATTCTCAAAAGGAGGTTCCTGGAGAACCGAGAGTACCAATTCCGATCCCACGGGGGGAGAGGAGACTTGACAGGAGGGAGCACATGGCGAACCCCCTGCACAAGGGTGCTAACCAAGGAATGACCCGCTAGTGGTTGCCGAAAGAAGACGGCCAAGGCCGAAATCTGACCCTTAATGATACTCAAAGCGAGCCTTTGGGCCACTCCATGCTGCAGGAAACGCAGGATTTTGGGACGGAATACGTCCGAGGACGTCAGTCCAGCTCTTCGCACATGGCGATGTAAGCTTTCCAGGTACGGAGATAGATCATTCTGGAGGAAGACTTCCGTGCCCTTAATATGGACGAAATGACCGAGTCCGAGAGACCTTGGTCTCTCAACACCTGGCTTTCAACAGCCATGCCGTTAAGGCCAGAGACTGTAAAGGCAGGATGAAATCTAGGACTTTGAGATAGAAAGTCCTTCCTTATTGGCAACCGCCAGGGAACGGCCGCGACGAGACGTACCAGATCGGCGTACCAGTGAAGCCGAGGCCAATCCGGAGCAATGAGGATCACCGTAATTCCCTCGGTCGCCACCCTGCGCAGCAGGCGAGGGAGCAACTGCAGCGGAGGATAAACGTATATCAGGCAATAATGACCCCATGGGCCACCAACGCCTCTGAGGCATTCGCCCAAGGATCCCTGGATCTGGCCACAAATCTCGACAACTTGCGATTGAGTCGAGAGGCCATCGGGTCCACCTCCGGCGTGCCCCACCATCTGCGTGGCAAAGGAGTTGAAATACCTCCGGGTACAAGGACCACTCTCCCTGGTCCAACGTCTGGCGACTGAAGTAGTCCGCCAGTTCTATGCCCGGAATGTAAACGGCCAACAGAGACGGCACGCTTCTTTTAGCCCACTTCAGGGTACGGGGGACCTCGGAAGCCGCAGCTGAGGTCCGAGTCCCCCCTTGATGGTCGACATACGCCACCGCCGTGACTTTTGTCCGACTGGATCCTAATGGAGTGATCCTGCCATCTCTCAGACCACAAGGAGAGGCACAGTCTGATAGCCCTTATTTCCAGAACATTGATCGGCAAACGGGCTTCATCCGGAGTCCAAGCCCTTGGGCCAACAGGACTCCCCAGACTACACCCCAGCCCTTCAGGCTGGCATCCGTAGTGAACACCGTCAATTGGACGGGGAGGAACGACTTCCCGGACCGAAGAGCCGGGGACCCAAACCACCATGTCAGGGACGCCCTGACCAGGTGACTCACCTGGATCGGAAAATCCAAAGACAACGGGGATTTGTCCCAAGGGAACAAGATCTCCTTCTGCAATGCCCTGGTGTGTGATTGGGCATACGGAACGGCCTCGAAAGAGGTCACCATGAGTCCCAGGACTCCCATGCAAAAACGGATTGACGACCATTTTTTGGGATGTCAGCACCCGCACTGCAGACTGAAGTGTCAGTAGCTTCCCCGGAGGTAGAAATACCTTTGCCTCCAAGGAGTCCAGAATCAGACCGAGATACTCCAGATCTTGAGTCGGGACCAGGACTGACTCCTGAATGTTTAGGAGCCACCCGAAGTCCCTGAGGGTCTGACTGACGATAGTCACACTGTCTAATTCTGAGCCATTTCCTGCTCTGAGAAGAAGATCGTCCAGATAGCCCACGACAGCAATGCCTCGCTGTCTCAGCAAGCTAGAACCAGCACAAGCACCTTGGTGAACACCCTCAGTGCCGAGGCTAGGCCGAAAGGAAGAGCCACAAATTGATAGTGGACTTCGCCGATCGCATGCGCAGAAACTTCTGGTGACTTGCGCAGACCGGAACATGCAAGTAGGCGTCCTTGATGTCCAAGGTCGCCAGAAAATCCCCTTGACGGAGTGTACTGATCACCATGCGAATGGATTCCATGCGGAACTTTTGCACCTTCACGAAGGCATTCAGGACCTGGAGGTCCAAGATAGGCCGAACCCCGTCCCTTTTTTGGGACGACAAACGAATTCGAGTAGAATCCCTGAAACCTCTCCTGTGACGGAACCGACACAATCACTCTGGACCTGAGCAATCCTGAATAGGCCCCATAGGGCTGCCCGACGGGCAGGAAGGAGAGGAAGATTCGAGGGAAGAATCTGTCTGGGACCAGGAACGGAAACCTATCCTGTAACCTGAGGTGATCACCTCGCCCACCCACTGGTAGGAGATCCGGGAGGTCCACCGATCCGTGAACCTGCAAAGTCGTCCCCCCTACCCCAGAGTCGGGTGGGGGCAAGACTTCACGCGGAGGCGGGCTTGGGGAGCCGGCTTGTTTGGCTTACGCACCCAGGGGCGCTTGTGTCCACCAGCCGCACCGCTGTAAGTCTGGGATGGCCTCCCCGTTGACCGACGAAAAAAAAAACTTTTTTTGCTGGAAAGGAAGGACCCTGCTTACAGCGGCCTCCTTACCCTTGCTAGCCTGAGGAAGAAGAGTGCTTTTACCTCCCGTGACATCCTTGATGATGTCATTCAGTGCAGCACCGAAAATCCTACCACCTTTAAATGGTAGATGCGTCAGAGGCTTTTTAGAAGCTAGGTCAGCAGACCAGCATTTCAACCAGATCAGACAACGCAATACCACCACCAAGACAGAGGCCCTGAGATATAAGGGGCCGCATCTAACATGGCGTCGCAACATAAACCAGACCCTGCACCATTTGGTGGGCCAGAGCAATAGTGTCTGGAGGAAGATTATGCTCCTGTACAGTTTGGTGCAAAAATTTTTGCCCAACCCGTAAGTGTCTGAGACACAAGGGTCGCCGCTACCACAGGCCGTAGGGCGGACCTCAACAAGGCAAACATGGCTCTGCTCACCACTTCTGACCTCCTGTCAGTGGGGTCCTTAAATGCAGGAGTCTCCTCCATCGGGAGAGTGGTGGCCTTGTTCAACCGGGCGACTGGAGGGTCGACCACTGGGGGAGAAGCCCACGTTTTAAGTAGGGCATCTTCAAAGGGGTATCTGATAGGCAAACGCCGCGGGACCATAAAAGTCTTCTGCGGCTTTTTCCCCAGACCTCATCAATGAGCTGGTCAAAGAAAGGTACATATGGAAAAAACCTTTTTTAGAAAGCCCGGCCCTAAGGAACCAGAGGAGACTGTCCGCCTGAGGTTCTGCATCCGCAGCATTTAGCTTGCGAGTGTCCCTCACAGCAGCAATGAGTTCTCTAACAAGCGCCCTGTCATTTACTGACACAGAACTGGAGTCTTCCTCGCAAGGAATGTCCTGTTCAAAACCATCAAAGATATTCAGAGCTAGGGTCCTGAGCGGTAGTGGCTAGGCCCATATCTGAATCAGCGCACACCCCCTTTTTTTTTTTTGTGGAAATAAAGTGGGGAGAGGGGCTTTTTTGCTCCCTTGTGCTCACACACTGCTTCCCTTCTGGTCAGAATGATTCCAGGACTGCCGACAACTGGTCCATAAGGACCGCAGGTGCAGGAGCACTGCCAGTTGTCTCTAACAAGTGTGAAGAAACAGGTGAACCAGACTCCATGTTGCCACCCTCTGAGACCTTATTCACCATTACAGTGAATAATACAGCCCACCCACTGGCTGTGCTGGGGCTGAGGAGGGGAAACCCGGAGTACTCACCACCCCTAGGGACCGCTCGGTACCGCTGTATGAGCCGCGCTGTAGCGCAAGCCTGAGGAGAGTGAAGAATCTGTGAGGAGATGTGGTAGTTCGCGCCGTTCAGCAGTGCCGCTAAAGGTCGAAAACGAAACTGAAAGCGCCGCGGCTACAAGAAAATGGCCGCCGGGCGCCTGTATAACTGTGCTTTGAGCCGCATCAAAATGGCCGCCGATGGCGCACTTTTTAAATTTAAAACACCGGGCCGATGGCGCACGTAAAAAAAACACACACATTCTCCCAGAACACTTCCCAAGTGACTAACAGTCATGGAGCGCCCCCCCCCCCCCCCCAGGGCAGAGTGACCCCCCCCAAGCATCCCCACACAGCACAGCAGCAGAACAGGGTGTAGAGAGCAGCATAACAGGGGGGAGACAGGGAGAACCCCCCACACACAGAAACACAGCCAGCATGTACTCACCTTGCAGCAGGAGAGACTACTTACCCGTCCCGCAAGCACCTTGGAGAACACCCTTGGTGCCAATAGAGGGACTCACTGGCTTGTTTCAGACAGACCTATCACAGACTAGTACTGCGTAGCTGTCGGCCCGGTCAACCGCGAAAGATACAGTAGGTACTGTTCAATCTTGAGAGGACCGCGGGAGCATAAAAGCAACCCGGCCACCCCTGGAGCCATGGGGTATGTCGTGAACTGAGTCTCACGCACACAAGGCGAGGATCAGCACGCTCGATGGTCGGACAGGGAAAACTACAAGGATACTAGTGTACCCAACCTGTTGCCCAGCCGACAGTTGATTGAAGGTCTCAAAAATAAAATTCCCAAAGGAATAAAATGTAAAAGTAAAATCTTCCAGGAGACTGGCTCCTGAGAGAGCCACGTCTTCTCCTTCTGCTAGGCAGAAAAAAACTGAGGTCTGCTAGCTGCAGGTGGGAGGGTAATGTCCGGAGGGACCGCCCCCCTGGGCGGGGCTGTTCAGCTCTGGTTTGTTCTAGAATGTTTTAACATTTAACATTCTGCCTAGGTCTTCAGTCAGTCCATGGATGATAAGAGAAATTATATATATATATATATATATATATATATATATATATATATATGTGCCTCATTAATGGGCAGTCTGATCAGCCTGGCATTGTCTCAATAGCACAGAAGAGATGTAGAGAAAGCATGTGTGGGAAGTGTTGGACTTTATAATGAAGCAGGCAAAGTTTTTACACATCCCACCAAGGTAAACAAGCAATAGGAATATTTATTACTAGAATCTTTTTGCATTGGCATATAAACAAACCATGTCCCCCACAGGCCCTAATTATAAATCTTGAAGTGAAAATATCCCATTGGTACCCAGCTAGGGCAGTGTAAAGCCGCCTCTGAATCTGAGACCTGACTATTTTCTGCTTGTAAATGGATAACGAAGGCCTGTAAGGAGCATGGTTTATTTATATGTCAATGTTATACCTGATCTTTAGCATTACAGAACCCATCCAAACCTGCAGAAGCCTTTAGCCTGGGGTCACACTGGTCCGACAAACGCTCCGACATTGGGAGCTCATGTCGCATGACGTGTGAAAATCAATGTTTCCCTATGGGAGCCGTCTTAACTGGTCCGACACAACTCGGTCCGACTTTGAAAAAAAATGCTCCCTGTACTACTTTGGTCCGACTTTGATCCGACTTCAGCCCATTGAATATCATTGAAGTCAGATCAAAGTAGGATCCTTGTCCTAACCATCCGACATTTGACATCCGACGTGTGATTACAGCAGCAGTAAAAGGAATTTATCTCACCCTGGGATTGTTTTGATTGGTCAAAGGACAAGTCAGACTATCACAAAGTCGGATCAAAGTAGTATCCTGTTCATGAAAGTCAGATGGATGTCGGACCGATGTAGGATCAATGTAGGACTGATGTCGCAGAGCAAAGTAGGATGAAAGTTGTATGACTGTCGTGTCGTACCAGTGTGAACCCAGCCTTAACAAGGGCAATGGCCTATTGGTATGACAATAAAATAATGAACATTCTACAAAGCTGCACAATTTTTTAACATCTACTCTTCTGGAATCCCTTAAATGCACAGGTCAAATTATGAAAAAGGTGAACTTAGACTTAAAGCCTTTTTTCTCTTTATTTTGACCTGATGATATAGCCATTAATGCCCGGTACACACAGGAAGTTTTTTTTTTTTGTTCAACCCCACGAATAAAAAAAGAAACGTACAGATCGCCGTGCTAACACATTCGATGTTATTGCAGTGATCTCCCTGGTGAGCTACTGTGTTCTGATGGGGCGACTGTCTCCCCGCCAGAACACAGTGATCAGTGCTCTTTGCCATTGGCTGCTGCGAGGGCTGATTGGATGCTGGTTTTCCAGCATGCTAATTCAACAAAAGCCAGTCGTGAGAACGGCTTCTGTTAAATGAGGAGCTGTACACATAGGCTAAAAGTTGTTAAGTTCCTGACGATTTTTGGTCAGTGTACCTAGCTTAAAGAGGAGCTCCAGCCTGGGTGGGGGGGGGGGGGGGATTAAAAGTCAGCAGCTACAAATATTGTAGCTGCTGAATTTTTAAATAAAGACACCTACCTGTCCAGGAAACCTGCAATGTTGGTACCCCAAGCCGATCAGTACATCGGCTCCGGGTGCAGGCGTCAGCATCTTCACTAAGGGAGGCAGCCTGTTTCCTACTGCAAATGCGTGAGTTGCGCTGCGCTTTGCTTTCTGAATGGTCCCCACTATTCTGGGACCTGTGTGTCTCCCAGAAGGCAGCAGGCGAGGGAGGAGGAGGGGGTCTGAAATTATGTAGATCACTGCACAACAATCGCGGCAATCTTACCAGAAAGTGGGAGCAGGTACCTAGTTATGACAGGTATCCGCTCCCCCCTCCCCCGAAAGGTGCCAAATGTGCAAATGTGGCAGCGGGGGGGGGGGGGGGGGTGGTAAGAAGCAAACAAGTGGAGTCTCCCCTTTTGGGTGGAGCTCCACTTTAAGACCCCTTTCACACTGATGGCGTATTGCAGGTGCTATAGCGTTAAAAATAGCGCCTGCAATCTGCCCTTAAACTGCTGCTCTATTGTCTCCAGTGTGAGAGGGCTTTCATACTGGAGCTGTTCACTGGCAGGGTGGCAGGAAAAGTCCTGCCAGCAGCTTCTTTGGAGCGCATTAGGAGCGGTGAACTCACCGCTCCTGCCCATTGAAATCAATGGGCAGCGCCGCCGTACCGCCGGCAATACGCCGCATTGCAGGCGGTTTTAACCCTTTCTCGGCCGCTAGCGGGGGTTAAAAGCGGCCAAAATGCACCACAAATCCGACGGTAAAATAGCGGCT
The DNA here is from genome assembly GCA_029206835.1 of Rana muscosa. NCBI lineage: Eukaryota > Metazoa > Chordata > Amphibia > Anura > Ranidae > Rana > Rana muscosa. The sequence goes on from CM055124.1 coordinate 176,134,642, forward strand.
TTTTGATACTATATTACCGCCGACGCTATGGACGGCAGCAGTGTGAAAGGGCTCTTAGTCTGTTACTTTTCAACTTCTTTAAGGGCCAGTTCACACCAGACGCAGTTCTGTGCGCATTTTTTCTGCGCTAAAAATGCATGCACAGTGTTTTCCATGTATTCCAATGGCACTTGTTGGCTCTAGAAACTGACTGCATGGTGTGAACTAGAGCGTGAATGTGCATGGTGTGAACTAGAGCCAACTAGAGCCATTGGAATACATGGAAAACACTGTGCATGCATTTTGTGCAGAAAAAAAGCACACGGAACTGAACGGAACTGCATCTGGTGTGAACTGGCCCTAAATAGAAGCAAGCTGTTCCTTCCCTATCAGACTGGGATGCTGACATCTTGGCCTCTGTTTGATCTGCAACTGCCATGTGATCAGTTATGACACCAGCAGTTGATGGTTTGACAGTTTGGTTGACCACCAAGGAAATGTGACAGTTAAGATTCCTGGCATGCTGGGAATGTAACCGTTTTTTTTAAACTGTTAAATTGACGAGTTTAGTTCCACCTTACCAGACCAAGCTGTTCAGCTAAAGTGGCAGTTACAGGGTTGAGACAAACCATTAAACACTGACAGAGGTGCTTACAATGGTCAGTTTTTATTCATGTAAAACCTTTATCCCAAAAGGAAAAGACTGTTTCTGTAACTGCTTAAAACATGTTGTTACCTGGAATTTGAGGGGAACTAAACCCCCCTTTGTAGCCAAGGGCTGCTGCCCTTATAGCTGCGGACATCTTGTTGCAGTGAGTGCAATAAGATGTCCGCTTGCCCCCTTCTAGGTGTATCATTACTGTGGAAGAGTGCGGGGTGCAGCAAGATGGCAGCGACGGAATGTCACTTTCAATTCTGACGAGTCGCCTAATCAGACGGAACACCGGTACTAAAATGTGCTGACAACGTACAATGAGCTGTGCAGCTTAGTGTACATTCTAAAGCATCTTGCATAAAGAAAGACAAGAAGGCTTTATTGCAGAAGAGACATAGTCACAGTATGTCTCCTCTTCAATCTTTTCTGCTCACAAGATTTTCAAAGAAGTGTGGAGATCCACTTTATTCACAGGTGGAGTTTCGAGGCTTATTCTGTATTCAGTGTCAGTGAGTGACTAAAATTTCCTGAGGCTAATGGATCAACAATACTGCTAGGTAGTAGTCTCTGCATGGGGCGACATAAATGACAGTTTTCATACTGCACATGCCGTGCTCAGCCATTTATACAAATGAATAGTTGTATGGGGCAGTGCAGCGTGTAAACGTTAGACCCTTTTCCCACTGGAGGTGTTTTTCAGGCGCTTAAGCGCTACAAATAGCACCTGAAAAAAGCCCTAGCTGCAATCCCAGTGTGAAAGCCTGAGTGCTTTCACACTGGGGCGCTGCGTTGGCAAGATGTAAAAAAAAGTCCTGCAAGCAGCTTCTTTGCAGCGCTTTAGGAGAGGTGAATACACCGCTCCTAAAGCGCCCCTGTCCATTGAAATCAATGGGCAGCCCTGCCAATCCGCCACCAAAGCGCCGCTGCAGTGGAGTTAAAAGTGCTCCGCTAGCGGCAGAAAAGCGCAGCAAAAACAATGATAAAGCGCCACTAAAAATAGCAGTGTTTTACTGCCGACGCCAGGGCGCTGGCAGTGTGAAAGTGCCCTTACACTGAAACAATTGGTTTTCCCCCAAGAGCGACTGCATACAGCTATTTACTAGTATTAGTGGTGTTCTGTCAAAAGAGCCGACTCGTCAAAATCTCCAATTACGTTACTTCCGGTGACTTTCCAGTAGAGCTGCACGATTAATCGTTAAAAAAAAAAAAATTGCGATCTCGATTCAACCCCCATCACGATCTCTATGCAGAATTTCCTGATTCATTCATGTAACAAGTGTAGAGAGTTCTCTGCTCACTCAGCTGTCAAAAGAAAAAAAAAAAAAGAAAAACGGGCAGTCTGACAAGTTTTTCAAAACATTGTCAGTGCTAGTAAAGAACTATTACATTGTAACTTTTCCTTCTTAGATCAAAGGGATGGACTTCGTTGTGTAATTGAAGGAATTTTAGGGCGGAGCTCCACCCTAAAGTGGAACTTCCGCTCATCGGAAACCCTCCCCCCCCTCCGGTGTCACATTTGGCACCTTTCAGGGTCTAAGACAGGTATTTGCACCCACTTCCGGGAGTCCTCTCTGCGGGTATTCTACGGGTAGTACGTCACTTCCGGCAGAATACCCGTTGTGTTCTGGAAAACACTCAGCTCCCAGAACACAACGGGGACCAGTGAGAACGGCGCAGCGCGACTCGCGCATGCACCGTAGGGAACCGGGCAGTGAAGCCGCAAGGCTTCACTTCCTGGTTCCCTCACCGAGGATGGCGGTGGGGGCAGCAGAGTGACGAGCGATTGCTTGTCTTCTGCTGCCGACGTTGCTGGACTCCAGGACAGGTAAGTGTCCATATATTAAAAGTCAGCAGCTGCAGTATTTGTAGCTGCTGGCTTTTAATATTTTTTTTTCGGCGGAGCTCCGCTTTAACCACTTAAAGTCTAAACCTTTTCCTGACACTTGTTTCTGACAAAGTTAAAAATCAGTATTTTTTGCTAGAAAATTACTTGGAAACCCCCAAACATATATTTTTTAGCAGAGACTCTAGGGAATAAAATGGCGATTGTTGCAATATTTTATGTCACACTGTATTTGTGCAGTGATCTTTCAAACGCAATTTTTTGGGGGAAAAATACACTTCAATTAATTAAAAAAAAACTAAACAGTAAAGTTAGCCCAATTTTTTTGTATAATGTGAAAGATGATGTTACGCCGTGAGAATCGTGATCTTTATTCTAAGCAAAAAAAATTGTGATTCTCATTTTAGCCAGAATCGTGCAGCTCTACTCACCAGCAGCAGTAACTGCAGATTTCTACGACTTGACTGTTTTCACAGAACACCGGCAGCGTATACACTATGGTACACGACGAGTTGGCTGTTTTGACAGAACACCGGGTAAGGAGTAAAAAAAAATGTTGCCACTTTGGAGGCAACCATGTTGTTGGTTAGTAGCAGGTGGACTAAACACGTCCACTCATTTTATCGTGTATTATAGTGTATACACTGCCGGAGTTCTGTGAAAACAGCCAAGTCATTGAAATCTGTAATTACTGCTGCTGGAGAGTAGAGACGTGTTCGAAATTCCACGTGCCCGATCCCGCCAGGAAACCGACACTGCACACAGCCAATCACAGGCAGTGAGACGTTTCCCGATCTGTGCAGCTGTGAACCGGGAAACGTCTCAGTGCCTATGATTAGCCGTGTGCAGTGTCAGCTTCCAGGCGGGGGGGATCAAGCACGTGGGATTTCGAACACGCCCGAGCCCATCACTACTGGAGAGTCACTGGAAGTGACGCAATTGGAGATTTTGACAAGTTGACTGTTTTGACAGAACAGCGGCTGTATGCAGCATGTGGCCTTATAACTGTCCCTGTATGGTTTTAAAAAAAAAATTATATATATATATATATATATATATATATTACTGGTCCATGGAGTCCAGCGTTGTCTTCCTTACAGCCAAAGTTCTCCTTGCGCCGTTAGCCCTTTGTGCCGCCCTTTTTCTTTCTTATTTTCACACTTGTGCGTGTTGCGATATCCCGTGAATACACAGACATGATGCAGGTCTGAACTCATGCAATCCTTCAGAGCCTGTTCACACATAACATGCAGAAAAAAAGCATTAAAATGCTCAAAAAATATATGTGCAACTGCATTGTCTTCTATTGGTTTGTGTGCATTTTTATATGTGTTGATGCAAATTTTTAACATGCGTTTTTATACACATTAAATAGCTATGGGTCCCTGTAAAGGACAAAGCAATAAAAAGCTTTATTCTCTAAATAGAATTGCATTGTGTTGACATGCATACATGTAGCACATGACACCAGCATTGTGGTGTGAACAATCGTTTTTTCGATGTCCTTGCAGTGTGTGCGGTAACATGCAGGTCAGTGCAGTCTGTGTGAACATTGCCCCCGGGGAGTGTAACATGGACACCCCAGGGAGGGGGTGGGTGCTGATCTCTGCCTCTGATCTGATCTCTGTGTCATCCTGCCTCAGGTGAGGAATCAGGAAGTGGGGAGCTGCACCACTGTATAAGAAAAACTGGATTATTTACATTTCCTAAAAGATACAACCTCTCTGTGATTGTGTAAGAGGAGAGAGGAAGTCCTTAGGGTAATATAAAGGACTACAAGTATCAGCACCCCTCCTGCTTTGTACACCTATGACTTTCACTCCCCATAGACAAGTAACAAGCCAGGGCTGTCTGGACTCTCCCCCTGCTAGGACTCTCAGGCACGTCCCTATACACAGAGAAATGAAGACAATTCACGTAACTAGTAATTACACAGCCTGGACTCTGTCTATACGTCACATCAAACATTTTGCTGCCATAGTAACAATCCCCCTTCCCCAGAACGACACAACATTACAAGCGCTAACCTCTGGGAGCACAGAGCTGACATTGAGATCCCGAGCATGCGCAGTGCTCGACCTCCGACCCTGCGTCTGAACACAGCTGCGTGCTTACGTCAAATGTCAGACGTCAGAATAGGATAGAAAATTACGTACGATAGGATGCGTGAGCCTGTGCCTGACGTCCTACCATGGTGGGATGTAATGCAGGATGTGAGGAACATTTGTCTCAAACCATTAAAGTTTTATAAACATGAATGAACGTTCAAATAAAAACCTGTTGTGCGGGGAAGCTCAAGGGTTTCGTCTTTTAACTTTATTAGGAAGTCTCTGACTGAACACAAAGAACCCTTTTCATTCATGTGTCTAAACTTTAGTCAGAAAATTAAAGCGGAGTTCCGCCGAAAAAAATAATAATAATTAAAAGTCAGCAGCTACATGAGCTCCGGCGTGTTCGCACACCCCATGTGCAGAGCCCGCCAGAAAGTCGGCACTGCGCTAATCACAGGCAGTGAGACATTTCCCGATCTCTGCAGCCGCGCATCGGGAAAATGTCTCACTGCCTGTGATTAGCGCATCGCAGTGCCGACTTCCTGGCGCGCTCTGCACGTGGGGTGTGCGAACACGCCAAAGCTCATCCTTACTTTTAATATATGGACACTTACCTGTCCAGGGCGCCCGCAATGTCCTCACCTAAAGCTGACCTATCCCTTGGGTGGAGGCACCGCCATCTTCGGTAAGGGAATCAGGAAGTGAAGCCTTGCGGCTTCACAGCCTGGTTCTCTACTGCGCATGTGCGAGTCACGCTGCGCAATCCCCCTGGTCCCTGCTGTCTTCTGGGACCCGTGTGTCTCCCAGAAGACAGCAGGGGGGGACAGAGGAGGGGCTGGACATGGCGTAAATCGCTGTGGATACTGCGGCAATCTATGCCCAGAAGTGGGAGCAAATACCTGGATTACACAGGTATCTGCTCCCCGCTGAAAGGTGCCAAGTGTGACACCGGAGGGGAGGGAGAAATCCAAAAAGCGGAAGTTCCATTTTTGGGTGGAACTCCGCTTTAAGTCCTGCTACATCACTTCAGGCTGGCCCCTTTTGCAGGTATAGCTATTTAAACATTAACCTCTTAAAGACTGCTAACCGCTTATATACTGCGGCAGGGCGGCTTTATTGTGCAAAACAACTTACCTGTACGTCATTTAGTGCAATAAAATCTGTGGGTGCACATACGCCTGCTGCACGGACGGGGAGCCAATCAGTAACCCACGATCGCTCCACAGAGAGGCAGAATGGGGATCTGCCTATGTAAACAAGGCAGATCTCCGTTCTGCCTCTCTGTGGAGCGATCGCTTACAAGGAACACGGATCTCTATGTTCTTCCTGTCAGTCCATCCCCCACACAGTTAGAAAACACTCCCAGGGAACACACTTAACCTTTCGCCCCTGATGTTAAACCCTTACCTGCCAGTGTCATTTATACAGTAACAGTGCATTTTTTTTTTTAGCACTGATCACAGTATTGGTGTCACTGGTCATCAAAAAATGTCACTTAGTGTCAGATTTGTCTTCTGCAATGTCGCAGTCCCACTAAAAATCGTTAATTGCCGCCATTACCAGTAAAAAAAAAAATTAGTCCATAAATATATCCCATAGTTTGTAGACGCTATAACTTTTGCGCAAACCAATCAATATACACGTATTGGGATATTTTTTAAAATATGTAGAAAAATACATATTAGCTTAAATTGATGAAGACATTTTTTGTATTTATTTTTTATTTGGGATATGTATTATAGCAGAAAGTAAAAAAATTTTTTTTTTCCAAATTGTCGCTCTTTTTTTGTTTATAGCGCAAAAAATAAAAAACACAGTGGTGATCAAATACCACCAAAAGAAAGCTCTATTTGTGGGGGGGGGGAAAGGACATCAATTTTATTTGGGTACAATGTCGCACGACCGCGCAATTGTCAGTTAAAGTAATGAAGTGCCGTATCACAAACAATGGCCTGGTCATTAAGGGGGTAAACCCTCCCGGGGATGAAGTGGTAAAATATAAGTGTCTATACCTTTTAACCTCTTGCCGACTGTATACTGTGTATATATATATATGTAGCGCCCACCCCATTTAGGGGTGCTATATACCCAAATTTAGGGGCTGGTCTGAGATAGTAGTTGGGCTCAGACCGTTCCCAATTTATAGGTTGTGCTGCTTTATTTCACCAGGTGGTATACTGGTGCACAGTTACCTGTGGCCTGTAGGTGGCACTGCCATAACGGGTCAAGGTTGAACCATCAGTACTAGTGCTGTGCCTTGGGGTGTCCTCTCTCGGCAGCGGTACAGTGAGCGTGGTTGGCCTGCTGTGCATGCTGGGAGAGGATACATAAGGGGCAGACGCCGCCTGGGAGGGGTCTTCGGAGAAGGAGAGGAGTCGGAGTCCAAGTGTGTGGCGCATGGCCCTCCAGGCCATGGGGCCACGTGTGCACTTGTCCCAGGCACCTTTAGTCCTGGGGCTGCATCTTCAACACTGGGCCCAGCACCTTTAGCTGGAGCCCACTCCTGAGAAGAGGAATCCCAGGGTGTCTCTCGTGAGGGAGCCCGCTTCTAAGAAGAGGAGGCCGGGGGAGGACCTTTCTGAAGGACCGGTGAGAGTTCACGGTAAAGGAAGGGGCCCGGTAACTTTCTGGAGGGATTCATCTATCCACCAAGGGCCTAGTAATGTGCTGCTGCTGGCACCTGTCCTTATATTGCTAAGCTAAGAAGTTCGGGACATGATAGATTCTGTGGCAGAGAGTCTCCTGATCGTATCTAGGAAAAGAACCTGATTAAACGTCCGAGCATCACTCCGGCTGCTAGGATCCCTTTTGCAGGAGACTATCCGGGTGAGCTAAACCTACTCTGGGATAGAGTAGCGATTGTGATATTGATATATATATATATATATATATATATATATATATATACAGGGCCGCCATCAGGAATTTTGGGGCCCCTTACACAGCTTCAGGCATGGGCCCCCTGGAGCAGAGGAGAACCGGGGGGGGTGGGTGCTGCCCCGAATTGAGAAGCGGGGGGTGCCACGAATTGAGAAGCAGAGGGGTGCTGCCGCCGCGAATTGTTGAGGTCGGGGGGGGCGGGCTTTGGGTGCTGACGAACAAAAAAATAACAAAAAAAAGGGGGGTTGCCATCCAGGGCCCTGGGGACCTCTGGGCCCCTTACAAAAAAAAGTGGGGGGGTTGCCATCCGGGCCCCTTACAGGTGTACTGCCTGTACCCCCCTGATGGCGGCCCTGTATATATATATATATATCTATATATAGCAGCAAAGCAGCTTTCCTGTGCAAAATCACATACCTGTACATGATTATGTACTTCCGGGTCTGGGGTGCCACCCAGGACCTGCTTCTGCTGTGATTGGATACAGTGGAAGCCAATCAGCGGGTCCGGCGGACGCGATGTCCTCCGGGACCCGCCGATCGTATGACAGACAGGCAGAACAGCGGTCTGCCTATGTAAACAATTCGATTTTTTACATTTTGGATTTGTTTTATAGCAGAAAGTAAGAAATGTTGTTTTTTTGTCGGTCTTTTTTTGTTTATAGCGCAAAAACGAAAAACCACCAAAAGAAAGCTCTATTTGTGGGGAAAAAAGGACATACATTTTATATGGGTACAGCGTCGCACGACCGCGGAATTGTCAGTAAAAGTAACGCAGTGCCGAATCGAAAAAAAAAATGGCCTGGTCATGAAGGGGAATAAACCTTCCTGGGGTTTAAAATCCAGAAATACACTGTTTCACCCTGCTCTGCACATGCTCAGGTGCTCTCCATTTTTAGGCACTGCTGAGTTTGTAGAGTAAGGTGACCAGATTTTTTAAATTAAATCCGGGGACATTTCTTTTTTATTGACAAATGGTAAACTAGTTTATACACATATTTTCCTCAAATTATATATGCAGTCAGTGGTGAGTGTGGGTTGTCAGCGCTTGGGACAAGGCAAGAAATTTGCGCCCCCTAACCCGCAGACTTATAGCACTCCCTGAGTCCCTTCCACTGAGACAGTAGTACTAACCAACCTGATTCCTACACTGACCTACCTGACCACTGCACTAACCTACCTGATTCCTACACTGACCTACCTGATTCCTATACTGACCACTACACTGACCTACCTGACCACAGCACTAACCTACCTGATTCCTACACTTATCTACCTGATTCCTTTACTGACCACTACACTGACCTACCTACCTGATTCGTACTCTGACCACTAAACTGATCTACCTGATTACTACACTGACCACCACACTAACCTACCTGATTCCTACACTGACAACTACAAACCGGGGAAGTCTAGTCACCCTATTGGGGGTGGCATGCTTCACATGGCCGAAACACAGCACAGTAATAATTTTGCGCCCCCCCCCCCCCCCGTGGCAGGCGCAGCACTATGAAGTGCCTTTATGCGCTGTGGCATTATAAGAATTTGATTTCTCTGATCTTTTAGTCCACACAAGACTATATGTTACTTTAATTCCTCTAGCGCCGTTCTATGGAAGCAGTAGGTTTAAAGAGCACACCAAACCTTTAAGATAACTTCTTTATTCACTTCAGCTTTTCTTTTTATATAACACTGACAATTTAGCAGCAGGAAGTCCATGTACAAACACGTGTTGAATAAAGTATAACAAAATGTCGGTTCAACTGTTCAATCTTGTAATTCTACATAAAATGGTAGATATATTTCTCTCTTCAGTATCTGTACTTTCACTTTAAAATACTTTAGACACTTTATGATCTCTCTGGGACTTGCTCTATAATGCTGTTTGCTCTGATGTTTGCTCTGAAACTTGGTTTGAATCTGGTTTGATTTCTGATTTGATTGCTGGTTTGATTGTTTGCAAACCTAGTTTGTTTGCTGATTTGATTCCTGGTTTGATTGTTTGCAAACCTGGTTTGGTGGAACTATTTTGGCCAATTGCTTCCATAAAGCTGGACTCTGGATGGATCTGAACTGTTCAGCTCCACACTCTGTGTCATAGAAATCCTGTCAGCTACAGGATTCCTGGACTTCCTGATTCCGAATCTCGGGCACGTCCACGCGCGCGGGCACGCACGCGCACGCTCCACAAAGCGCGCCAGAAGAGCTATTTAAACATGCCTGTGACAGACAGTCCCTGCTGTCTGCTCTACAGCGTGTAGTACCCAAAGAGACCTGATTCGTGTATTTACCTGCATCCGACCCGGCTTGCCTTGACCCTTCCAGTTTCCTGCCTGCCTCTGACCCCCGGCTTTGTTTGACCAATCTTCTGCCTGATCCTCCAGTACCTTGCCGTCAGCCAATACTACCGACCCGGCTTGTCCGACCAATCTCTCCAGTTGCTGTGTCCTGGTTCCAGTCCAGTCAGCCTCATCAGTTCCAGTCCAGCTGCTTGTTCCTAGTTCCAGTCCAGTTGCTTGTTCCTGGTTCCAGTCCAGTTGCTGTATCCTGGTTCCAGTCCAGCCAGTCTCTTCAGTTCCAGTCCAGTTGCTGTGTTCCTGGTTCCGGTTCAGCCTGCCATACTTCCTGGGTGCCTGGATCCGTCCCAGTCTTCAGACTCTACGCTACCTTGATCCATCCTGCCAGGCACTCGTACCCCTTCTACCTCCGTGCCTCCTGTCTTCAGTACCAGGGGCCGCCGGTGGAAGCCGTAAGAGAGGCCTCCCTCTGCAGATCCGGGCTCGTCACCGTCAGGTACGTGACAGTAGCAGACAGCCATGTCTGAGCCCGGGCAGGGAGCCTCACCTATGGAGGAACTCTGTCGGCACCTGGCAGGTTTGTCTGAAGCAGTCAAGAGTCTTCAACAAGGATACACCCGCTTGGAAGAACAAGTGCGGGTCCTCTCCAATCCCTCTGCCATCCAAGAGGGGCCCCACGCCTCTGCTTCCACAGCCGGAACAAGTTCCTCACCCACAGTGGTCATGCTTCCTCCTGAACCTAAGGTTCCTACACCCGAAAGATTTTCCGGGGATCGGAGCAAGTTTAGGGCCTTCCGGAATTCGTGTGAACTGTATTTTGCCCTACAGCCCCGCACCTTTTCTCTAGAGGCCACCAAGGTGGGCTTTGTGGTCTCTTTGCTCGCTGGAGACCCTCAGAGCTGGGCCCACCGTCTCTTTGAACAGAAGGATGTATCACTAAACAACCTCGCTGCTTTTTTCGATGCCCTGGCCCAGCTATACGAAGATCCCCAACTCTCAGTAACCGCAGAAGCCGCCTTGCGTTCCCTTCAACAAGGACGCAGACCAGCGGAGGACTATGTGGCAGAATTCAGGCGGTGGAGTGCGGATACCAATTGGAATGATGCCGCCCTCCGCCATCAGTTTCGCTTAGGACTTTCCGATTCCTTGAAGGACGAGCTAGCTAGAGTTGGTGTACCACAGACACTCAACCTGTTGATTGATCTAACCATCCAGATTGACCGACGTCTGAGGGAACGGAGGGCTGAGAGGACCACTGGCTTCTCCCGCCCAACCTGGATGCTTCCTCGGGCTCCTAGTCACCTGTACTCGGCTCCTGCTACACCTCCAACTCCCACATCTGACACGCCTGAACCAATGCAGCTCGGGCTCCTTCGTCCATCCCTCGCTCCTGAGGAACGCCAGCGCCGCCGAATAAATAATCTGTGCCTGTACTGCGGGGACCCCGGACATTTCGTTAGAACCTGTCCCCTGAAGCTTCGTAAGTTTCTTTCAGTTTCTTCTAACATGACTAACCTACAAGCCAAAACCACATCTCACCTTGCCCTCTCTGTTTCATTACAGCTCCCAGGAAGGACTTTGCAAGTACCCGCCATTATTGATTCCGGAGCATGCAGCTGCTTTATGGACTCAGCCTTTGCCATTAAACACCAAATTCCCCTTCGTACCAAGACCCACGGACTTCGTGTCCATCTGGCTGATGGTTCCGTCATTAAGTCCGGACCTGTGACCCAGGAGACCACTCCTATACCCGCTACCATCTTTACCACCTCTGGAACCCACCAAGAATGCTTGTGTCTGGACATCATCTCTTCCCCGTTGTTTCCCTTGATCCTTGGTATGCCTTGGTTACAAGCCCACAATCCCACTATCAACTGGACTACGGGAATAGTTGCCTTTCCTTCTTCCTATTGCCAACAGTCCTGTGGCTCATATAAACCTCCTGGGCCGGCCTTGTTACTATGCATTGACACCGAAGATGGCACCCGTCAATCCATCCCAGAAGTTTACCACGACTTTCTTGACGTATTTAGTAAACAAAAGGCAGAGACTCTACCACCCCATCGGGCCTACGATTGCCCCATCGACCTACTTCCTGGAGCAAAGATTCCGTTCGGTAGAGTCTTCCCTTTAACGGAGGTGGAACAAGGGGCTTTAAAAAATTATGTTGATGAGAACTTGCAAAAAGGGTTCATCCGCCCTTCCACATCCCCAGCAGGCGCAGGCATCTTTTTTGTAGAGAAAAAGGACCACACCCTTCGACCTTGTGTGGATTACCGGGAATTGAATAAAATTACAGTAAAAAATCGCTACCCTCTCCCCCTGGTACCAGAGTTATTTCAGAGACTAGGTACTGCCACCATCTTTACCAAACTTGACCTCCGCGGAGCCTACAACTTGATCCGTATCAAAGAAGGTGACGAATGGAAGACCGCCTTCCGTACCCGGTATGGACATTTTGAGTACTTGGTAATGCCATTCGGGTTGTGTAACGCCCCTGCCACTTTCCAGTATTTTATCAACGATGTTCTACGGGACTTCCTAGACCTCTTTGTTATTGTTTATCTTGATGATATCTTAATTTTTTCTTCCTCCCTTGATTCTCATCGCAGACATGTCAAAAATGTGTTGGGTCGGCTCCGCCAGCATGGCCTGTATGCGAAGGCCGAAAAATGCGAGTTCGAGCAAGAGAGTATATCATTTCTGGGGTTAATCATTTCCAGCGAGGGCATCAAGATGGATCCTCAAAAGATTACCGCAATCCTGGACTGGCCAGAACCGGTGGACAAGAAGGGAATCCAACGTTTCGTTGGATTCGCCAACTTCTACCGCAAGTTCATCAGGGGGTTTTCAGCTATTATCGCACCCATTACTCAACTCACCAAGCAAGGAACACGTTTTCACTGGTCTCCTGAAGCCCAAGAAGCTTTTGAACGCCTGAAGGCCCTATTTACCTCAGCCTCTATCTTGAAACACCCAGACTCCTCACTACCATTCGTACTTGAGGTAGACGCCTCCGAAATAGCGGTAGGAGCAATACTGTCCCAAAGACAGGGAGTCAAAGCCTTGCTCCACCCAGTAGCCTTCTTCTCCCGCAAGCTTTCTGCAGCAGAGAGGAACTACGACGTGGGGGATCGGGAGCTACTAGCGATCAAGTCTGCACTAGAAGAATGGCGGTACCTGCTGGAGGGCGCGGCTCATCCGATCCTAATATTCGCTGACCACAAGAACCTGGAGTACCTGAAAGCCGCGAGAAGATTGAATCCACGGCAAGCCAGGTGGGCACTCTTCTTCTCCCGGTTCTCTTTTCATGTTACTTATCGTCCTGGGGCCAAGAATATTAAGCCTGACGCCCTGTCTCGGATGTTCCATAAGTCCAAGGAGACTTCTCCGCCTGATACCATCCTTGCCCCCGGAAATTTCCTTCTTCTACAGGAGAACCTGTTCACTCAAATCAAACAAGCTTCCACCGGGCAGAGACAGTTCTCCGAGCCGGAATTGCAGGTTAAGGATGGACTATTGTGGTACCAAGACAGAATCTACGTACCTGAGAAACTAAGAGTAACCGCATTAGAACTCTGCCACGACCACGCCCTGGCCGGGCATTTTGGCGTTGCCAAGACCACTGACCTGGTACAGCGCACCTTCTGGTGGCCTTGAGTACGTGAAGACTGTAGGAGGTTTGTAGATTCTTGTACAACTTGTACCCGAAACAAGGGTTCCAGATCCAAGGCCTGGGGACTACTAAAACCCTTACCCGTTCCAGATAGGCCCTGGAGAATGTTGTCCATCGACTTCATTGTCGAGTTACCCCCGGCCGAGAACCATTCCACCATCTTCGTTATTGTGGACCGTCTGTCCAAGATGGCACACTTCATCCCTATGAAAGGGACTCCCTCCGCTCCTGAAACCGCACAGGTATTCATCAGAGAAATAGTCAGACTCCACGGGGTACCAGCCAATATTGTTTCCGATCGCGGGGTTCAATTTACCTCTCGATTCTGGAGATCCCTTTGCAAAACCTTGAAAATCGAATTATCGTTTTCCTCTGCTTACCATCCACAGACCAACGGACAGACGGAGAGAACGAATCAGACGCTCGAGCAATACCTGCGATGCTTCTCCTCTTTTGCTCAGGACAACTGGGTTTCCCTACTTCCGTTGGCCGAGTTTGCGTATAACAATTCCATCCACTCCGCTACCTGCCAGACTCCTTTCTTTGCAAACTATGGTTTTCATCCTACTTTTCTGCCTAACTCCCTTCCTGAGTGTCCTGTACCTGCAGTCCAGGAAAAGTTAAATTTTTTCTCGGTCAATAACCAGCTTTTACAAGAGACCATGACCAAGACTCAAGAACGCAACAAGACAATTTATGACAAGAAGAGACGGGGTGAATTAGTGTTGTTACCCGGCGACCAAGTATGGCTATCTACCACAAACCTAAGAATGGCATGCCCTTCTAAAAACTGGGCCCCAAATTTTTAGGTCCATTCCCTGTTAAGAGGAAAATTAATGAAGTAGCTTATGAATTGGAACTTCCTGACTCTCTTAGAATCCATCCAGTTTTTCATGTCTCTCTCCTAAAACCCACAGTCTCTAATCCGTTTCCAGATCGGAAGCCGGATCACCCTGATCCGATCATTATTGACGGTGAGCAGGAATTCGAAGTCGAAGCTATCATGGACTTCAGGAGAAGAAATAACCAGAACCAATTCCTAATTAAATGGAAGGGCTACGGACCCGAGGAAAACTCATGGGAACCCGAGGAGAATATCCATGCCAGGAGTTTGATACAGGCTTTCAAAAGGACTCACCCTGGAAGGTTCACCCGGCTGGGCATCCGGAGGCTGCCCCTTGGGGGGGGCAATGTCATAGAAATCCTGTCAGCTACAGGATTCCTGGACTTCCTGATTCCGAATCTCGGGCACGTCCACGCGCGCGGGCACGCGCGCGCACGATGGCGCGCACGCGCTTAGCGGGGGCGCGCGCACGCTCCACAAAGCGCGCCAGAAGAGCTATTTAAACATGCCTGTGACAGACAGTCCCTGCTGTCTGCTCTACAGCGTGTAGTACCCAAAGAGACCTGATTCGTGTATTTACCTGCATCCGACCCGGCTTGCCTTGACCCTTCCAGTTTCCTGCCTGCCTCTGACCCCCGGCTTTGTTTGACCAATCTTCTGCCTGATCCTCCAGTACCTTGCCGTCAGCCAATACTACCGACCCGGCTTGTCCGACCAATCTCTCCAGTTGCTGTGTCCTGGTTCCAGTCCAGTCAGCCTCATCAGTTCCAGTCCAGCTGCTTGTTCCTAGTTCCAGTCCAGTTGCTTGTTCCTGGTTCCAGTCCAGTTGCTGTATCCTGGTTCCAGTCCAGCCAGTCTCTTCAGTTCCAGTCCAGTTGCTGTGTTCCTGGTTCCGGTTCAGCCTGCCATACTTCCTGGGTGCCTGGATCCGTCCCAGTCTTCAGACTCTACTCTACCTTGATCCATCCTGCCAGGCACTCGTACCCCTTCTACCTCCGTGCCTCCTGTCTTCAGTACCAGGGGCCGCCGGTGGAAGTCGTAAGAGAGGCCTCCCTCTGCAGATCCGGGCTCGTCACCGTCAGGTACGTGACACTCTGATGTAAAATGAAATTCTAGACATGTGATATGAGATTTCCTAGACAGAACATGAGTGAAATGCTGGCTATGATTGGCCAGAGACATTTGCTCAGTGAGATTGGTTGTGATTGGCTAAAACTCCTGATGAGTCACAAAAGCTTAACTCTATGCTTTCTGGTTGCAATTCTGCTATGTTATTAAGCTTACTTTTCTGCATAGTATATAATAATCTTAAAGGCATATTTTTTCTTTTGCTTCTGTGAACACAATATACAACTGTTATATGACATCCATATATAAAGTCACAGTAAATAACTCTGCTGTTATCTCTCACAAATGAGCATATGCACTGTTTTAACATTATTAGCAGGTCTAGCTATATATGCATGTAAGCCACATTAGCAACCTAGGACAGGTCTTAGCTGGCCAGCTACACCCCCCCTAAATGTTGCATCTGGGGCAAGAGTACTGGCTGCCCCACTCCAATCCAGGGACAAATCCAGGGACAGACTGGCTCCAGGGACAGTGTCCTTAGGGAAACCGGGGACATCTGGTCACCCTATTGTAGAGTCCGAACTGCTGACAGCCTTAAAGCGGGTTTTCTACCCCTAAAAAAAAAAAAAAAAAAAAACCTGCAAGGCAAAGGCATAATGAGCTAGTATGACTAGCATACTAGCTCATTGTCAATTACTTACCTTAGATCGAAGAACCCGCACCGACCCTCGTTCCTCTCCTCCGCCACCATGATACCTGGAGTGATTTCCGGGTATCGCCGCTCCGGCGCTGTGACTGGCCGGAGCGGCGATGACGTCACTCCCACGCATGCACGCGGAACGGCACGATCCCCACGCATGCGCACATTTCCGGCAGGCTCCCATTCAAGAGCCGACGCGTTCAGTGTGCCTGGGCCGTTGTCTACAGCGCGCATGCGCCGTAGACATCGGTGCCCGCTTTTCTGCAAATATCTCCTTAACCATGTATGTTAAGGAGATATTGCAAGCACCTACAGGTAAGCCTTAATGTAGGCTTACCTGTAGGTGCAAGTATGCTATAAGGGTATACAACCACTTTAAAGTGGAATAAAACCCTCCTATCCTTTACAGCCAAGGAAGCTGTAAAGGATAGTAAGCGGAAGGAAATACAAAGTGCAGTTGAGGGTCTAGGCGTATGACACATCCAGAAGTATGGTGGGTGCAGAAGATCTTTAAAAGGATAGTTCACCTTTACAAAAATCCTGCCTATGCAGGTAAGGGATGTTTGTAGATAAAAACAAACTGTGCAGCTCTGACTAAAGATGAATGATGCCCTTGCTATAGGTGTAGTCCATTTACATACCTTAAGAAGCCTGACTGGAATACTGCCAGGACGTTGCTAAGTACTCCCAGGACATTGCTAAGTGAGGCCTAGTTGTCGCTGCTCACCTCTTCCAACACAGGCGTAAGCTCTTTCTCTGATTCAAACCTCCTCACATACTCTTTCTCTCCCCTGATGCAGTAGCCCTGAGCTCAACATTTGAGAACTCACTACTGTGATAAAAGAGGTAAGCAGTAACCACTAGGCCTCACTTAGCAACGTCCTGGGAGCACTTAGCAACGTCCTGGAAGTATTCCAGTCAGGCTTCATAAGGTATGTAAATGGCCTACACCTATAGCAAGGGCTTTATTCAACTTTAGTCAGAGCTGCACAGTTTGTTTTTATCTACAGTTGCCTCTTACCTGCATAGGCAGTTTTGTGGTAAAGGTTAGTGATGAGCCGAACACCCCCGGGTTCGGTTCGCACCAGAACCCGCGAACGGACCGAAAGTTCGTACAAACATTAGAACCCTATTAAATACAATGGATGCGAACGTTCGAATTCTAAAGTGCTAATTATAACAACTATTATGCATGTTATTGTCCTAAAAAGGGTTTGGGAACCCGGGTTGTGCACCAGGGGACATGTATCAATGCAAAAAGAAGTTTTAAAAACGGTCGTTTTTCGGGAGCAGTCATTTTAATGATGCATAAAGTGAAAAAAAAAAAGTCAAATATTCCTTTAAATATCGTACCTGGGGGGTGTCTAAAGTATGCCTGTGAAGTGCCACGTGTTTCCCGTGTTTAGAACTGTCCCTGCACAAAATTACATTTCTAAAGGAAAAAAAGCCATTTAAAACTGCTTGCGTCTTTAATGTAATGTCTGGTCCCGGTAATATGGATGAAAATCTTTAAGAAAAATGGCATAGCTACCCCATGACCCCCCCCCCTACCCCAGCCCATTACCAGCCCCTTTGGGTCTTGTATGGATATTAAGGGGAACCCCGCACATAAAATAAAAAAGGCCCTATATACTCTGAACAGCCGTATACAGGCGGTGCATACAAGACAGGGACTGTAGGTTTGTTCTTATGTAGAATCTGTTTGTAATTTTGAACAGGTACATTGTTGAAGTGTAGCTCCAGCCCAAAAATCTATTTTTAAACTTTTTGGAAAACATAGGTAAGGGTTATCACCCCTGTAACATTTGTTTTGCTGTCTGTGCCCCTGTTCAGAACATTTCACCTCACTTTCCGTCCCAATGACAACTGTTTTTGAAATGTGGTGTTTTTCTTGAAACAAGGATTGCTGATAAAGCATCAGTACAGAGGAGACACCTTTCTCCCATATTTATTCTTACAGGAGAGAATTTTCCTTCCTAGTGGTAGATTTCCTCTCACTTCCTGTTGTCTTCTTGCGTTTGCAAGTAGGAGTCGTTTGTAAGTTGGATGTTTGAAAGTAGGGACCTGCCGTATATACTCTGCAGAAATAGGCCCCTTAGTTGTTGGTGTTGGCACAACACTGTAAGCACTCACAGTTACTCTTGGTTGGTGCTGGAACGCCCTGCTGTCAACTATTATATCAGGAATTTTAATTACATATAATTGTTGAACAGTGGTAGTAAAAATTGGGCCTTTGATGGTGGTGCTGGTGCCACAACACTGTAAGCCCTGACAGTTACTCTTGGTGGGTGCAGCAATGGGCCCTGCTGTGAATTATTAGATCAAGAATTGTAATTACATGCCCCTTTTGAACAGGGGCTGAAAAATTGGGCCTTTCGTGGTGGTGGTGGTGGTGGCGTTGCCACAACACTGTAAGCCCTCAGAGTTACTCTTGGTGGGTGCAGCAATGGGCCCTGCTGTGAATTATTAGATCAAGAATTGTAATTGCATGCCCCTGTTGAACAGGGGCTGAAAAATTGGGCCTTTCGTGGTGGTGGTGGTGGTGGTGGTGTTGCCACAACACTGTAAGCCCTCAGAGTTACTCTTGGTGGGTGCAGCAATGGGCCCTGCTGTGAATTATTAGATCAAGAATTGTAATTACATGCCCCTTTTGAACAGGGGCTGAAAAATTGGGCCTTTCGTGGTGGTGGTGGTGGTGGCGTTGCCACAACACTGTAAGCCCTCAGAGTTACTCTTGGTGGGTGCAGCAATGGGCCCTGCTGTGAATTATTAGATCAAGAATTGTAATTGCATGCCCCTGTTGAACAGGGGCTGAAAAATTGGGCCTTTCGTGGTGGTGGTGGTGGTGTTGCCACAACACTGTAAGCCCTCAGAGTTACTCTTGGTGGGTGCAGCAATGGGCCCTGCTGTGAATTATTAGATCAAGAATTGTAATTACATGCCCCTTTTGAACAGGGGCTGAAAAATTGGGCCTTTCGTGGTGGTGGTGGTGGTGGCGTTGCCACAACACTGTAAGCCCTCAGAGTTACTCTTGGTGGGTGCAGCAATGGGCCCTGCTGTGAATTATTAGATCAAGAATTGTAATTGCATGCCCCTGTTGAACAGGGGCTGAAAAATTGGGCCTTTCGTGGTGGTGGTGGTGGTGGTGGTGTTGCCACAACACTGTAAGCCCTCAGAGTTACTCTTGGTGGGTGCAGCAATGGGCCCTGCTGTGAATTATTAGATCAAGAATTGTAATTACATGCCCCTTTTGAACAGGGGCTGAAAAATTGGGCCTTTCGTGGTGGTGGTGGTGGTGGCGTTGCCACAACACTGTAAGCCCTCAGAGTTACTCTTGGTGGGTGCAGCAATGGGCCCTGCTGTGAATTATTAGATCAAGAATTGTAATTGCATGCCCCTGTTGAACAGGGGCTGAAAAATTGGGCCTTTCGTGGTGGTGGTGGTGGTGGTGGTGTTGCCACAACACTGTAAGCCCTCAGAGTTACTCTTGGTGGGTGCAGCAATGGGCCCTGCTGTGAATTATTAGATCAAGAATTGTAATTACATGCCCCTTTTGAACAGGGGCTGAAAAATTGGGCCTTTCGTGGTGGTGGTGGTGGTGGCGTTGCCACAACACTGTAAGCCCTCAGAGTTACTCTTGGTGGGTGCAGCAATGGGCCCTGCTGTGAATTATTAGATCAAGAATTGTAATGACACGCCCCTGTTAAACAGGGGCTGAAAAATTGGGCCTTAGGCACTGGTGCCACAACACTCCAACCCCTCACAGATACTGTACTTGGAGCACAGCAATGAGCCCTATGGCAAATTATTGCTAAAAAAATTGTAATTACACGCCCCTGTAAAACAGGGGCTGAAAAATTGGGCCTTAGCCACTGGTGGCGGCACCCATAAACAAAAATGATCTTCCAAGCTATCATCATCAATCGTATCATTGAGGACTCGGAGGAGGAGGATAGCCAGTCAACATAACAGCACAGGCACTCAGCATCAGCATCAGTCTTGAAGGGATGTGACATGTTAAAATCAATTAGTCTGTTATATCAGCATCAGGTGTGTGGTAGCTGGTGGTGATCCAAGACTGGTTCATCTTGATGAAAGTCAGTCGATCAACCGAGTCGGTGGACAGGCGCACCCTGTGATCCGTGACAAATCCTCCAGCAGCACTGAATGTGCGTTCCGAAAGAACGCTGGATGCAGGACAGGCCAGTAGCTCAATTGCATACTGTGCAAGCTCTGGCCAGTGATCCATCCTCAAGACCCAGTAAGCCAGAGGATTTTCGGTGGGGAAGGTGTCCAAGTCTGACCTTGCCCCTAGATATTCCTGCACCATGTTTATCAGACGCTGGCGATGGTTGCTGGAACCGATCATACTTTGGGGCTGCGGACTAAAGAATTATCTGAACGCATCGGTCAGACGGCCACCTTCCCCACCGCTCCTTCTTTGACTGGCCGAAGCCTCAGCAACTCGTTGTCCAGGACCAGGAGTTTGTAACCTCCCAGTCTCTGGGAACGCGTTGCACAGACCTTTCTGCAAGGCCTCCCGGAGTTGTCTCATCCTCTGCTCCCTCTGCGACGGTAACATAAGGTCCGCAACCTTACCCTTGTACCGTGGATCAAGGAGAGTGGCCAGCCAGTAATGGTCCCTCTCCTTGATCCGAAGAATACGAGGATCCTTCCGCAGACTTTGCAGGATCAGGGAGGCCATGCAGCGTAGGTTTGCTGAGGCATTCGCTCCGGAGTCCTCTGGGTCACTAAGGACGACATGATCCGCAGCCACCTCCTCCCAGCCACGTACAAGTCCACTGGTTTCTTGGGACTGTAAATCATCCCTAAAAGACTGCTGCTGATGATGCTGAGTGCCAGCCTCCACCTCCATGCTGACACAATCCTCCTCCTCCTCCTCCTCCTCCTCCTCGTCCTCTTCCTGTGCGATGGGTGGGACAGAAGGAACACTGTCTGGGTAAAGGGGGCCTTGAGAGGCAAGGAAGTCCTCCTCTTCCTGCCTCTGTTCTGCCTCAAGTGCCCTGTCCATTATTCCACGCAGCGTGTGCTCCAACAGGTGGACAAGAGGTACAGTGTCACTGATGCATGCACTGTCACTGCTCACCATCCTCGTGGCCTCCTCAAATGGTGCCAGGACAGTGCATGCATCCCTGATCATGCCCCACTGGCGTGGAGAAAAAAAAACAAGCTCCCCTGACCCTGTCCTGGTGCCGTAGTCGCACAGGTACTCATTGATGGCCCTCTGCTGCGTGTGCAGCCGCTGCAGCATGGCCAACGTTGAGTTCCACCTGGTGGGCATGTCACATATAAGGCGGTTCTTGGGCAGGTTCAACTCCTTTTGCAGCTCAGCCAGGCGAGCACTGGCATTATAAGATCTGCGGAAATGCACACAGACTTTCCTGGCCTGCCTCAGGACATCCTGTAAGCCCGGGTACCTGCCCAAGAACCGCTGCACCACCAGGTTAAGGACGTGAGCCACACAGGGCACATGGGTCAGTTGTCCCTGTCGGAGGGCGGAGAGGAGGTTGGTGCCATTGTCGCAAACCACCATTCCTGGCTTAAGCTGGCGTGGCGTCAACCACCTCTCGGCCTGGCCATGCAGAGCAGACAGGACCTCTGCCCCAGTGTGGCTTCTGTCCCCCAAACACACCAGCGCAAGCACGGCATGGCATCTTTTTGCCTGCGTACTTGCGTAGCCCCTTGAACGCCTACGGAGCACCGCTGGTTCCGAGGACAAACCACAGGAAGAGGCCATGGAGGAAGAAGAAGAGGAGGGGGTGGAGGAGAGAGGTGTGTCACAACCAGTAGTAGCATTTTGGAGGCGTGGCGGTGGAACAACCTCCAACACTACTGCACCTTGTCCTGCATCCTTCCCAGCTGCCAAAAGAGTGACCCAATGGGCCGTGAAAGAAAGGTAACGTCCCTGTCCATGCCTGCTGGACCATGAGTCAGCGGTAATATGCACCTTACCGCTGACCGCCCTGTCCAGCGAGGCCAAGACATTGCCTTCCACATGCCGGTAGAGAGCCGGAATAGCCTTCCGTGAGAAAAAGTGGCGTTTGGGAACCTGCCACTGAGGAACCGCACATTGCACAAACTCACGGAAGGGGGCCGAGTCTACCAACTGAAAAGGCAGCAGTTGAAGCGCTAGCAATTTAGCCAAGCTAGCATTCAACCGCTGGGCATGTGGATGGCTGGGAGTGAACTTCTTTCGACGGTCCAGCAGCTGGGGCAGGGAAATTTGCCTGCTAGAATCGGACGTCGGTGTACTGCTAGCAGAGTGGCCGCAAGTACTTGGCTGTGACACACCTAATTCTACACCTTCATTCCTCTCAGTGCATGTTTCAGAGAGGACTGAAGTTATAGTGGGGTTGGAGATCCCAGCTGATGCGGTGCAAGGAGAGGTCCGCTTTGTTCTTTGGTGTGGGTCTTTGAGGTAGGCTTGCCAACGAGCTGCATGGCAGGTCAACATATGTCTGGTCAGGCATGTGGTACCCAAGCGGCTGATGTTTTGGCCACGCGATATACGCTTGAGACATATGTTGCAAACAGCAGCTGTGCGATCTGATGCACTAGCCTCAAAAAAGGCCCACACCAAAGAACTTTTTGAATGACGGGCAGAGGCAGCGCCCTGCACAGGCGGAGCTCTGCGGTGTGATTCCGTCGGTGTACTGCCCTTACGCTGGCCACCAAAGGGCATCCTGCCTCGTTGGAGATGTGCCTCCTCCTCATCCTCCTCCTCCTCCTCTCTCCTATTAGGCACCCACGTGGAGTCAGTGACCTCATCATCCCCTCCCTCCTCATCACTGGAGCCAATCTGGCAGTATGCTGCAGCTGCTGGAACATGACTGCCAGATTGGTGTCCTTCTTGAGCATCCCCTCTGTCTGCTCTCACGCTACTGCCTTCCTCTAGCTGGGTTTCATCATCAGACCCTTCGAAACGCTGGGCATCCTCCTGGAGCATGTACCCAACACTGTGCTCAAACAGTTCGGGGGACTCCTCAGGAGGAGGACATGGTGGGTCTAGGGAAGGAGTGACTGATGATGAGTCTGACATTGATACCAGGGAAGAGGACGCTTTGGCAGCTGCTTTTCCAGTACCCTGAGCCTGGGTGAGAGAGGATGAGGAGGAGGAGGAGGGCTTGGTCATCCACTCTACCAAGTCTTCGGCATGATGTGGGTCAACATGTCCAGCTGCCGAAAAGAAGGACAAGCGTGTCCCATGGCCATGTGCTGATGACAATGCACCGCGTCCACGACCAGCACTGTTGCCCCCAGACACAGAGCCTGCTTGCCCTCTTTTATTGCCTCCTGACTGTCTGCCTCTCCTTGTTTGCCTTCCAGACATTCTAATAGATGGCCTGCAGGGAGATGGGAAAAAAGCAATAAGGGCTACCTTCAGGTGTCCTTCTCTGTCCCTTTACTTAAGGATTTCTAAATATGGTTGAGGATGATTGCTTTTGCACAGAATAGCACAACGACAATTTCCCTGACTGTGCAAAAAAACAAGGATTTCAAAGATGGTTGATGAGGAATGCTTTAGCACACTATAGCACAAGGAGAATTCCCTCACTGTCCTTCCCTGTCCCTAGAAACAAGGATTCGCACAGTAAAAGACACTGACACTCTCCCTACCTATAGTTTTCTGTCCCTAGAAAAAATGTTTTTTTAAAGCACACTATAGCACAAGGAGAATTCCCTCACTGTCCTTCCCTGTCCCTAGAAACAAGGATTCGCACAGTAAAAGACACTGACACTCTCCCTACCTATAGTTTTCTGTCCCTAGAAAAAATGTTTTTTTAAAGCACACTATAGCACAAGGAGAATTCCCTCACTGTCCTTCCCTGTCCCTAGAAACAAGGATTCGCACAGTAAAAGACACTGACACTCTCCCTACCTATAGTTTTCTGTCCCTAGAAAAAAAGTTTTTTTAAAGCACACTATAGCACAAGGAGAATTTCACTCACTTTCCTTCTTTGTCCCTAGAAACAAGGTTTATCACAGTGAAAGAAACTGACACTCTTCCTTCCTATAGTTTTCTGTCCCTAGAAAAAAATGTTTTTTTAAAGCACACTATAGCACAAGGAGAATTCCCTCACTGTCCTTCCCTGTCCCTAGAAACAAGGATTCGCACAGTAAAACACACTGACACTCTCCCTACCTATAGTTTTCTGTCCCTAGAAAAAATGTTTTTTTAAAGCACACTATAGCACAAGGAGAATTTCACTCACTTTCCTTCTTTGTCCCTAGAAACAAGGTTTATCACAGTGAAAGAAACTGACACTCTTCCTTCCTATAGTTTTCTGTCCCTAGAAAAAAATGTTTTTTTAAAGCACACTATAGCACAAGGAGAATTCCCTCACTGTCCTTCCCTGTCCCTAGAAACAAGGATTCGCACAGTAAAACACACTGACACTCTCCCTACCTATAGTTTTCTGTCCCTAGAAAAAATGTTTTTTTAAAGCACACTATAGCACAAGGAGAATTCCCTCACTGTCCTTCCCTGTCCCTAGAAACAATGATTCGCACAGTAAAAGACACTGACACTCTCCCTACCTATAGTTTTCTGTCCCTAGAAAAAATGTTTTTTTAAAGCACACTATAGCACAAGGAGAATTTCACTCACTTTCCTTCTTTGTCCCTAGAAACAAGGTTTATCACAGTGAAAGAAACTGACACTCTTCCTTCCTATAGTTTTCTGTCCCTAGAAAAAAATGTTTTTTTAAAGCACACTATAGCACAAGGAGAATTCCCTCACTGTCCTTCCCTGTCCCTATAAACAAGGATTCGCACAGTAAAAGACACTGACACTCTCCCTACCTATAGTTTTCTGTCCCTAGAAAAAATGTTTTTTTAAAGCACACTATAGCACAAGGAGAATTCCCTCACTGTCCTTCCCTGTCCCTAGAAACAAGGATTCGCACAGTAAAAGACACTGACACTCTCCCTACCTATAGTTTTCTGTCCCTAGAAAAAATGTTTTTTTAAAGCACACTATAGCACAAGGAGAATTCCCTCACTGTCCTTCCCTGTCCCTAGAAACAAGGATTCGCACAGTAAAAGACACTGACACTCTCCCTACCTATAGTTTTCTGTCCCTAGAAAAAATGTTTTTTTAAAGCACACTATAGCACAAGGAGAATTTCACTCACTTTCCTTCTTTGTCCCTAGAAACAAGGTTTATCACAGTGAAAGAAACTGACACTCTTCCTTCCTATAGTTTTCTGTCCCTAGAAAAAAATTTTTTTTAAAGCACACTATAGCACAAGGAGAATTCCCTCACTGTCCTTCCCTGTCCCTAGAAACAAGGATTCGCACAGTAAAACACACTGACACTCTCCCTACCTATAGTTTTCTGTCCCTAGAAAAAATGTTTTTTTAAAGCACACTATAGCACAAGGAGAATTTCACTCACTTTCCTTCTTTGTCCCTAGAAACAAGGTTTATCACAGTGAAAGAAACTGACACTCTTCCTTCCTATAGTTTTCTGTCCCTAGAAAAAATGTTTTTTTAAAGCACACTATAGCACAAGGAGAATTTCACTCACTTTCCTTCTTTGTCCCTAGAAACAAGGTTACTCTTTCGTCCATGGACCGACACAGCTTCTCTATTGACAAAGTGGGTATTATCCGTTAATTAGGAGTGACTAGGCAGAAAAACTTGTAAAAAGTGTTGCATCACACCTTCTACAGTACCGCCCAGGGGGCGGACCCTCTGGGTATACCCTCTCAGTCTGCACATCGCAGATCAGTTTTTTTCTGTCTAGCAAGGAGTAGGACATGGCTCCCTTCGGGCTCATTGGTCCGGGGAAAAAAGATATATATATTTTTTATTTTTTTGCTACATTTGTTGTTTCCTGCGATCTTCGATCAACTGCCGACTGGGTGACAGGCTGGATCCTCGATCCTTGTAGTCTCCCCAGTTTCGGCCATCGAGCGTGTGCCGACCCTAGCTACGCGCTGGGTTTTCCACGACATGCCCGTCGCTCCACGGGTGGCCGGTGAGCCTACGCTCCAGGGCCTGCATCGGACCGCTCAGCTTCGGCTGACCTTACGGCCGAGTCGCAGCAGCCTGGCCGGTGAGCTTACGCTCCAAGGCTTGCATCGGACCGCTCAGCTTCGGCTGACCTTACGGCCGAGTCGCAGCAGCCTGTCCGGTGAGCGTCATGCTCCAGGGCATACATATGATCGTCCCTTCTGGGTCCAATCACAGCATGCCTGGCCAACAGTCACCTTCCGTGCGCGGACGATGATCTGTTTGGAATGTCTTCCAGCAGAATACATGCAGGATAGGTAAGTAAAACTCCCCTGCCTCGGCTGGGTGATTTAGCTGGACATTCCTGGAGAGATCAAGTAAGTGGTTGTGGCCCCTTTCTTCCCTCTCTCCCTGCCTTTCCCTCCTCCCTGGGCTTCTAGCTAAAGGTTGCTGGGTGCTGGGGGTCACCTAGGGGGTCCCACTGGAGCGGGGCTGGCTGTAACTAACATTTAAAAGAAATGTCATTTTTGCTTACCTGTGTTTCTGTGTCTCCATGCTGTCGGCGGCCATTTTGAGGTGGTCCATGCCAAGTTTGGCCTCTTGTAACTGCCTGGCGGCCATCTTCCTGTAGTTCGGCCACACCCACTGGCCCCTATCAGGTGATCGGCGGCCATGTTTGTCCACCCTGTATGCAGATATTGCCGTTCGGCGGCCATCTTTTTTGTGGGCTATGGCTGCCTGACCTCTATCTTCTGTCGGCGGCCATTTTCTTAGAGCCCACATTATCTTCCATACAGACGGTTTTGGCAACCATTTTGCGAGAGCCTCCGGCCTCTAGGGTGCATTACACTGGCGCGAAAATTCACACAGGAAGTGCTGATAAAAGAAGCAGACTGACACAGCAGCAAGGGGACAGCATCACAGGCGCAGCATAGCAGTACCTATCCAGGGTGGTGAGTCCTCTGGGTAACCCAGCATCTCTGCAGCGCAGGAGGGTGGCCTAGTGATATCTTGCCTGGAGCCCTGTGAGTGTCAGCGTGTGGTCAGCATGGCATCTGAGCCAGATGTCTTCTCCCCTGAAACACCAGATTTAGCAGCTGGTGTCCCTGAGGTGTCTATGGACGCTATGTCGGCAATCCTAGAGGCGTTTGCTGCCAGGGTGGAAGCAGCACACGGGAATACAGGGGGTAATAAACGCCCCCGTCCCCTGCAATCTTCTGGGGATATTTCTGATGCAGAACCAGGTCCAGCTACGGCTCATGGCCCAGATTCTGATGCATCAGAGACTGCAGACCGTGACCGATCGGACAGTGAGGAGGACTCCAAGTCCAGGTCAGTACGCGAGACGGCTTTGGTATCTGACCTTATTACTGCAGTGCGGGATACGCTAAAGTTGGAAAGGACTGAAGAAGTAGCAGATACTCCAGTCCCCTTTGGGTTTCGTAAACCTGCCCGCACTGCTAAGGTGTTCCCTTGTGTGTCTTATTTTGACAAACTCTTATACAAGGAATGGGAGAACCCACTGAGGGTCTTTACAGCCCCAAAGAGGTTTGCAGTACGGTACCCCTTTGAGGAGAGTTTTCTGAAGATATGGACCTCTCCCCCTATAGTGGACCCTTCGGTGTCCAGACTTAATAGAGCCACCACTATTCCAGTAGAAGGGGCTCCTGTTTTCAAGGACCCTGTGGATAAGAAGGCTGAAGCACTCGCTCGCTACCTATACTCAGTGGTAGGCTCAGCAGTACGCCCGGCATTGGCGGGGGCCCTAGTGTCTCAGACACTTACTGAATGGGCAAAATTGCTACTCCAGGGGTTAAAGGAGCGAGATGCTCCTCCTAATGAGATAACTTTGGCCGACCAGTTGGTCCAGGGCCTTAAGTTTGTCTGCGAGTCAGACATGGATACTATTCCCCTGCTGTCAAGAGCTTCGGTTTATGCAGTAGCAATACGCCGCCTGATCTGGCTAAAGGGCTGGTCTGCGGACCAGACTTCCAAGAAAGCCCTATTGGATCTGCCTTTTAAGGGCGACAGACTTTTTGGGGCTTCTCTGGATGACATCATCAAGGATGCTACAGGAGGTAAAAGCACTTTGCTTCCCCAAACTAGCAAGGGTAGGGGACCACGCCAAGGGCAAGGGCCCTCCTTTACTGCACGTAAGCGGTTTTTTCGCCCTCTTAAGGCGACAGGGAAAAGACCCCAGGCCGATAAAGCGCCTGCCCAAGGACAAAAGCGTCCTTGGTCCCGCAGACCCAACAAGCCTGTGGACAAATCTGCGTCCACATGAAGGTCCGCCCCCACCCAGCTCTCGGGTGGGGGGACGTCTTCGCAAATTCGCGACTCAGTGGACTGCTCTAGTCTCCGACAGGTGGGTTTGCGAAGTAATCTCCTCAGGCTACAAGATAGAATTTCTCTCTTGTCCACCAGACAGATTCATCACCTCCAATCTCCAGCTACTACCGACCCGTCGGGAGGCCCTGTATGGGGCGGTCCAGGGTCTACTGGAACGCGGGGTAGTTATTCCAGTTCCAGAACAGGAACGGGGTCAGGGTTTTTACTCAAATCTGTTCATTGTGCCAAAGAAGGAGGGGGTTCGTCCAATCTTGGATCTCAGAGCCCTCAATTGCTTTGTGAAGGTACAAAGATTTCGGATGGAGTCGGTTCGATCCGTAGTCACGGCTCTCCATCCGGGGGACTTTCTGGCCTCCTTGGACATCAAGGACGCATACCTGCATGTCCCCATATACTCCAGACACCAGAGGTTTCTGCGATTTGCTATCGGGAAGAACCACTACCAGTTTGTGGCCCTCCCGTTTGGCCTTGCCTCAGCACCCAGGACGTTCACCAAGGTGCTCGCTCCGATTCTGGCACTTCTAAGACAGCGGGGTATCGCTATCACAGGTTACTTGGACGACCTTCTGCTGAAGGGCCCTTCAAGCTCAGAATTAGAGGTAAGCGTGTCCATTACCTGTCAGACTCTTCGAGACTGTGGTTGGATACTAAACACGCAAAAGTCAGTATTGGTGCCCACTCAACGCCTAGTGTACCTGGGGTTGATTCTGGATTCCTCAGAGGCAAAGGTATTCCTCCCTGTGGAGAAGTTGCAGACCCTCCGGGCTGCAGTACGGCAGCTGACTTCCAGGAATTGGTCGTCACTCCGTTTTTGCATGCGAGTGTTGGGCCTCATGGTAGCCTCCTTCGAGGCGGTCCCATATGCTCAATACCACACTCGAGTGTTACAGAGGGAAGTTCTGTCCAGATGGAACAGATGCCCTTCATCTCTGGATTATCAAATCCGAGTGAGCCACCTAGTCAGGAGATCCCTGGTATGGTGGCTGACAGCACCGGCTCTAATGGCCGGGAAGTCATTTCTTCCGGTTTACTGGATAGTGATCACGACGGACGCCAGCCTTACAGGTTGGGGGGGAGTCTGGGGTGTCCAGTCGGCGCAAGGTCGCTGGACCCCAGAGGAAGCCCTCCTGCCGATCAATGTCCTGGAGATCCGGGCGATCAAGCTGTGCCTCTTCAAATGGTCTCAGAGACTGCAAGGGCGTCCAGTCAGGATCCAGTCAGACAACGCCACAGCAGTGGCATATGTCAATCATCAAGGAGGAACAAGAAGCTCAGCTGCAGCATCGGAGATCGCTCGCATCCTGAAGTGGGCAGAGAGGAGCGTACCGGCACTGTCGGCCGTGTACATTCCGGGTGTGGAAAACTGGCAGGCGGACTACCTGAGCCGCCAGATGCTGGACCAGGGAGAATGGTCCTTACACCCGGAGGTGTTCCAACTCCTCTGCCAAAGATGGGGCACACCAGACGTAGATCTTCTGGCTTCCCGACTCAATCGGAAGGTATTGAGGTTTGTGGCCCGGTCAAGAGACCCATGGGCAGACGCAACGGACGCGTTGGTAGCATCGTGGGGCCAGTATCGGCTAATCTATGCCTTCCCTCCCTTAAGGCTTCTTCCTCTTCTGCTCCGCAGAGTGGAGGCAGAGGGAATTCCAATGATCCTAATCGCTCCAGATTGGCCTCAGCGTCCTTGGTACGCCGATCTAGTACGTCTGGTAGCAGACGTCCCCTGGCGCCTACCACTACGGAAGGACCTGCTGTCGCAAGGTCCCATATTCCATCCTGCTTTACAGTCATTGGCTTTAACGGCATGGCTGTTGAGAACCAGGTACTGAGAGACCGGGGCCTGTCAGACTCAGTAATTTCTACTATGAGAAGTGCTCGGAAACCGTCCTCTAGGAAGGTCTATCACCGCACTTGGAGGGCCTACATCTCCATGTGTGAGGAAATGAAATGGCATCCGCGTACCTATTTGGTTTCCAGAATCCTGCTGTTTTTACAGCATGGGGTAGACCAAAGGCTTGCCCTAAGTACGATTAAGGGACAGATATCTGCCCTGGCTGTCTTTTTTCAGCGACCCCTGGCGACTCACTCTCTCGTGAGTACATTTGTGCAGGGGGTTCGACATGTGGCCCCTCCGGTCCGCCCCCCGTTACCTCCGTGGGACTTGAACCTGGTCCTCTCGGTGCTTCAGAAGGCACCGTTTGAGAATATTAGAGATATTCCCCTGTTGACACTTTCTCAGAAGGTGGTCTTTTTGGTGGCTGTTACGTCAGTTAGACGAGTCTCTGAGCTGGCAGCCTTGTCCTGCAAGGCTCCCTATTTGATTTTCCACAAGGATAAGGTGGTGCTGCGGCCGCAGCCTTCCTTTCTTCCGAAGGTCGTTTCGGCTTTTCATCTCAACGAAGACATTGTACTTCCATCCTTGTGTCCTCAGCCGTCGAATCCTAAGGAGTCGGCGTTGCATTCCTTGGACGTTGTCCGAGCTTTGAGAGTATACATATCTGCTACTTCCCTGTTCCGGAAGTCAGACTCACTGTTTGTTTCGGTGGCTGGTCCCAAGAAGGGCCAAGCAGTCTCATCGGCCACCATCTCTAGGTGGATCCGACAGATAGTAATCCAGGCTTACGCCTTAAAGGGTCAGGCGCCCCCCTTTCCTGTCACGGCGCATTCGACCAGGGCAATAGGTGCCTCTTGGGCTTTCCGACATCAAGCGTCTGTTTCCCAACTATGTAAAGCGGCGACTTGGTCGTCCGCTCACACTTTCACAAAATTCTACAAAGTTGATGTAGGTGCATCTTCGGATGCCTCTTTCGGCCGCAAGGTTTTGCAGGCGGCTGTTTAGAGTTGCAACTCCTCCGTTGGAGGAGTGCTGTTTTGTGTTTTGGGGTGAAGTTTGTTTTTATGCTGTTACCACCCCTCGTTTTTTCTCTGACACTGCTTTGGGACGTCCCACTTTGTCAATAGAGAAGCTGTGTCGGTCCATGGACGAAAGAGTAAATAGGATTTTTTACTCACCGTAAAATCCTTTTCTCTGAGTCTATGGACCGACACAGCACCCACCCCTCCTTTTAAGTTTGTACTGCTTTTTGACGAACTGATCTGCGATGTGCAGACTGAGAGGGTATACCCAGAGGGTCCGCCCCCTGGGCGGTACTGTAGAAGGTGTGATGCAACACTTTTTACAAGTTTTTCTGCCTAGTCACTCCTAATTAACGGATAATACCCACTTTGTCAATAGAGAAGCTGTGTCGGTCCATGGACTCAGAGAAAAGGATTTTACGGTGAGTAAAAAATCCTATTTTATCACAGTGAAAGAAACTGACACTCTTCCTTCCTATAGTTTTCTGTCCCTAGAAAAAAATGTTTTTTTAAAGCACACTATAGCACAAGGAGAATTCCCTCACTGTCCTTCCCTGTCCCTAGAAACAAGGATTCGCACAGTAAAAGACACTGACACTCTCCCTACCTATAGTTTTCTGTCCCTAGAAAAAATGTTTTTTTAAAGCACACTATAGCACAAGGAGAATTCCCTCACTGTCCTTCCCTGTCCCTAGAAACAAGGATTCGCACAGTAAAAGACACTGACACTCTCCCTACCTATAGTTTTCTGTCCCTAGAAAAAATGTTTTTTTAAAGCACACTATAGCACAAGGAGAATTCCCTCACTGTCCTTCCCTGTCCCTAGAAACAAGGATTCGCACAGTAAAAGACACTGACACTCTCCCTACCTATAGTTTTCTGTCCCTAGAAAAAATGTTTTTTTAAAGCACACTATAGCACAAGGAGAATTCCCTCACTGTCCTTCCCTGTCCCTAGAAACAAGGATTCGCACAGTAAAAGACACTGACACTCTCTCTACCTATAGTTTTCTGTCCCTAGAAAAAATGTTTTTTTAAAGCACACTATAGCACAAGGAGAATTCCCTCACTGTCCTTCCCTGTCCCTAGAAACAAGGATTCGCACAGTAAAAGACACTGACACTCTCCCTACCTATAGTTTTCTGTCCCTAGAAAAAATGTTTTTTTAAAGCACACTATAGCACAAGGAGAATTTCACTCACTTTCCTTCTTTGTCCCTAGAAACAAGGTTTATCACAGTGAAAGAAACTGACACTCTTCCTTCCTATAGTTTTCTGTCCCTAGAAAAAAATGTTTTTTTAAAGCACACTATAGCACAAGGAGAATTCCCTCACTGTCCTTCCCTGTCCCTAGAAACAAGGATTCGCACAGTAAAACACACTGACACTCTCCCTACCTATAGTTTTCTGTCCCTAGAAAAAATGTTTTTTTAAAGCACACTATAGCACAAGGAGAATTTCCTCACTGTCCTTCCCTGTCCCTAGAAACAAGGATTCGTACAGTAAAAGACACTGACACTCTCCCTACCTATAGTTTTCTGTCCCTAGAAAAAATGTTTTTTTAAAGCACACTATAGCACAAGGAGAATTCCCTCACTGTCCTTCCCTGTCCCTAGAAACAAGGATTCGCACAGTAAAACACACTGACACTCTCCCTACCTATAGTTTTCTGTCCCTAGAAAAAATGTTTTTTTAAAGCACACTATAGCACAAGGAGAATTCCCTCACTGTCCTTCCCTGTCCCTAGAAACAATGATTCGCACAGTAAAAGACACTGACACTCTCCCTACCTATAGTTTTCTGTCCCTAGAAAAAATGTTTTTTTAAAGCACACTATAGCACAAGGAGAATTTCACTCACTTTCCTTCTTTGTCCCTAGAAACAAGGTTTATCACAGTGAAAGAAACTGACACTCTTCCTTCCTATAGTTTTCTGTCCCTAGAAAAAAATGTTTTTTTAAAGCACACTATAGCACAAGGAGAATTCCCTCACTGTCCTTCCCTGTCCCTATAAACAAGGATTCGCACAGTAAAAGACACTGACACTCTCCCTACCTATAGTTTTCTGTCCCTAGAAAAAATGTTTTTTTAAAGCACACTATAGCACAAGGAGAATTCCCTCACTGTCCTTCCCTGTCCCTAGAAACAAGGATTCGCACAGTAAAAGACACTGACACTCTCCCTACCTATAGTTTTCTGTCCCTAGAAAAAATGTTTTTTTAAAGCACACTATAGCACAAGGAGAATTCCCTCACTGTCCTTCCCTGTCCCTAGAAACAAGGATTCGCACAGTAAAAGACACTGACACTCTCCCTACCTATAGTTTTCTGTCCCTAGAAAAAATGTTTTTTTAAAGCACACTATAGCACAAGGAGAATTTCATTCACTTTCCTTCTTTGTCCCTAGAAACAAGGTTTATCACAGTGAAAGAAACTGACACTCTTCCTTCCTATAGTTTTCTGTCCCTAGAAAAAAATGTTTTTTTAAAGCACACTATAGCACAAGGAGAATTCCCTCACTGTCCTTCCCTGTCCCTAGAAACAAGGATTCGCACAGTAAAACACACTGACACTCTCCCTACCTATAGTTTTCTGTCCCTAGAAAAAATGTTTTTTTAAAGCACACTATAGCACAAGGAGAATTTCACTCACTTTCCTTCTTTGTCCCTAGAAACAAGGTTTATCACAGTGAAAGAAACTGACACTCTTCCTTCCTATAGTTTTCTGTCCCTAGAAAAAAATGTTTTTTTAAAGCACACTATAGCACAAGGAGAATTCCCTCACTGTCCTTCCCTGTCCCTAGAAACAAGGATTCGCACAGTAAAACACACTGACACTCTCCCTACCTATAGTTTTCTGTCCCTAGAAATTTTTTTTTTTTAAAGCACACTATAGCACAAGGAGAATTCCCTCACTGTCCTTCCCTGTCCCTAGAAACAATGATTCGCACAGTAAAAGACACTGACACTCTCCCTACCTATAGTTTTCTGTCCCTAGAAAAAATGTTTTTTTAAAGCACACTATAGCACAAGGAGAATTTCACTCACTTTCCTTCTTTGTCCCTAGAAACAAGGTTTATCACAGTGAAAGAAACTGACACTCTTCCTTCCTATAATTTTCTGTCCCTAGAAAAAAATGTTTTTTTAAAGCACACTATAGCACAAGGAGAATTCCCTCACTGTCCTTCCCTGTCCCTAGAAACAAGGATTCGCACAGTAAAAGACACTGACACTCTCCCTACCTATAGTTTTCTGTCCCTAGAAAAAATGTTTTTTTAAAGCACACTATAGCACAAGGAGAATTCCCTCACTGTCCTTCCCTGTCCCTAGAAACAAGGATTCGCACAGTAAAAGAC
This sequence comes from Rana muscosa, assembly GCA_029206835.1. Lineage (NCBI taxonomy): Eukaryota > Metazoa > Chordata > Amphibia > Anura > Ranidae > Rana > Rana muscosa. Next base: position 176,169,177 of record CM055124.1, read on the forward strand.
ACTGACACTCTCCCTACCTATAGTTTTCTGTCCCTAGAAAAAATGTTTTTTTAAAGCACACTATAGCACAAGGAGAATTCCCTCACTGTCCTTCCCTGTCCCTAGAAACAAGGATTCGCACAGTAAAAGACACTGACACTCTCCCTACCTATAGTTTTCTGTCCCTAGAAAAAATGTTTTTTTAAAGCACACTATAGCACAAGGAGAATTCCCTCACTGTCCTTCCCTGTCCCTAGAAACAAGGATTCGCACAGTAAAAGACACTGCCACTCTCTCTACCTATAGTTTTCTGTCCCTAGAAAAAATGTTTTTTTAAAGCACACTATAGCACAAGGAGAATTCCCTCACTGTCCTTCCCTGTCCCTAGAAACAAGGATTCGCACAGTAAAACACACTGACACTCTCCCTACCTATAGTTTTCTGTCCCTAGAAAAAATGTTTTTTTAAAGCACACTATAGCACAAGGAGAATTTCACTCACTTTCCTTCTTTGTCCCTAGAAACAAGGTTTATCACAGTGAAAGAAACTGACACTCTTCCTTCCTATAGTTTTCTGTCCCTAGAAAAAAATGTTTTTTTAAAGCACACTATAGCACAAGGAGAATTCCCTCACTGTCCTTCCCTGTCCCTAGAAACAAGGATTCGCACAGTAAAACACACTGACACTCTCCCTACCTATAGTTTTCTGTCCCTAGAAAAAATGTTTTTTTAAAGCACACTATAGCACAAGGAGAATTTCCTCACTGTCCTTCCCTGTCCCTAGAAACAAGGATTCGTACAGTAAAAGACACTGACACTCTCCCTACCTATAGTTTTCTGTCCCTAGAAAAAATGTTTTTTTAAAGCACACTATAGCACAAGGAGAATTCCCTCACTGTCCTTCCCTGTCCCTAGAAACAAGGATTTGCACAGTAAAAGACACTGACACTCTCCCTACCTATAGTTTTCTGTCCCTAGAAATTTTTTTTTTTAAAGCACACTATAGCACAAGGAGAATTTCACTCACTTTCCTTCTTTGTCCCTAGAAACAAGGTTTATCACAGTGAAAGAAACTGACACTCTTCCTTCCTATAGTTTTCTGTCCCTAGAAAAAAATGTTTTTTTAAAGCACACTATAGCACAAGGAGAATTCCCTCACTGTCCTTCCCTGTCCCTAGAAACAAGGATTCGCACAGTAAAACACACTGACACTCTCCCTACCTATAGTTTTCTGTCCCTAGAAAAAATGTTTTTTTAAAGCACACTATAGCACAAGGAGAATTCCCTCACTGTCCTTCCCTGTCCCTAAAAACAAGGATTCGCACAGTAAAAGACACTGACACTCTCCCTACCTATAGTTTTCTGTCCCTAGAAAAAATGTTTTTTTAAAGCACACTATAGCACAAGGAGAATTTCACTCACTTTCCTTCTTCGTCCCTAGAAACAAGGTTTATCACAGTGAAAGAAACTGACACTCTTCCTTCCTATAGTTTTCTGTCCCTAGAAAAAAATGTTTTTTTAAAGCACACTATAGCACAAGGAGAATTCCCTCACTGTCCTTCCCTGTCCCTAGAAACAAGGATTCGCACAGTAAAACACACTGACACTCTCCCTACCTATAGTTTTCTGTCCCTAGAAAAAATGTTTTTTTAAAGCACACTATAGCACAAGGAGAATTTCCTCACTGTCCTTCCCTGTCCCTAGAAACAAGGATTCGCACAGTAAAAGACACTGACACTCTCCCTACCTATAGTTTTCTGTCCCTAGAAAAAATGTTTTTTTAAAGCACACTATAGCACAAGGAGAATTCCCTCACTGTCCTTCCCTGTCCCTAGAAACAAGGATTCGCACAGTAAAAGACACTGCCACTCTCTCTACCTATAGTTTTCTGTCCCTAGAAAAAATGTTTTTTTAAAGCACACTATAGCACAAGGAGAATTCCCTCACTGTCCTTCCCTGTCCCTAGAAACAAGGATTCGCACAGTAAAACACACTGACACTCTCCCTACCTATAGTTTTCTGTCCCTAGAAAAAATGTTTTTTTAAAGCACACTATAGCACAAGGAGAATTTCCTCACTGTCCTTCCCTGTCCCTAGAAACAAGGATTCGTACAGTAAAAGACACTGACACTCTCCCTACCTATAGTTTTCTGTCCCTAGAAAAAATGTTTTTTTAAAGCACACTATAGCACAAGGAGAATTCCCTCACTGTCCTTCCCTGTCCCTAGAAACAAGGATTTGCACAGTAAAAGACACTGACACTCTCCCTACCTATAGTTTTCTGTCCCTAGAAATTTTTTTTTTTAAAGCACACTATAGCACAAGGAGAATTTCACTCACTTTCCTTCTTTGTCCCTAGAAACAAGGTTTATCACAGTGAAAGAAACTGACACTCTTCCTTCCTATAGTTTTCTGTCCCTAGAAAAAAATGTTTTTTTAAAGCACACTATAGCACAAGGAGAATTCCCTCACTGTCCTTCCCTGTCCCTAGAAACAAGGATTCGCACAGTAAAACACACTGACACTCTCCCTACCTATAGTTTTCTGTCCCTAGAAAAAATGTTTTTTTAAAGCACACTATAGCACAAGGAGAATTCCCTCACTGTCCTTCCCTGTCCCTAAAAACAAGGATTCGCACAGTAAAAGACACTGACACTCTCCCTACCTATAGTTTTCTGTCCCTAGAAAAAATGTTTTTTTAAAGCACACTATAGCACAAGGAGAATTTCACTCACTTTCCTTCTTCGTCCCTAGAAACAAGGTTTATCACAGTGAAAGAAACTGACACTCTTCCTTCCTATAGTTTTCTGTCCCTAGAAAAAAATGTTTTTTTAAAGCACACTATAGCACAAGGAGAATTCCCTCACTGTCCTTCCCTGTCCCTAGAAACAAGGATTCGCACAGTAAAACACACTGACACTCTCCCTACCTATAGTTTTCTGTCCCTAGAAAAAATGTTTTTTTAAAGCACACTATAGCACAAGGAGAATTTCCTCACTGTCCTTCCCTGTCCCTAGAAACAAGGATTCGCACAGTAAAAGACACTGACACTCTCCCTACCTATAGTTTTCTGTCCCTAGAAAAAATGTTTTTTTAAAGCACACTATAGCACAAGGAGAATTCCCTCACTGTCCTTCCCTGTCCCTAGAAACAAGGATTCGCACAGTAAAAGACACTGCCACTCTCTCTACCTATAGTTTTCTGTCCCTAGAAAAAATGTTTTTTTAAAGCACACTATAGCACAAGGAGAATTCCCTCACTGTCCTTCCCTGTCCCTAGAAACAAGGATTCGCACAGTAAAACACACTGACACTCTCCCTACCTATAGTTTTCTGTCCCTAGAAAAAATGTTTTTTTAAAGCACACTATAGCACAAGGAGAATTTCACTCACTTTCCTTCTTTGTCCCTAGAAACAAGGTTTATCACAGTGAAAGAAACTGACACTCTTCCTTCCTATAGTTTTCTGTCCCTAGAAAAAATGTTTTTTTAAAGCACACTATAGCACAAGGAGAATTCCCTCACTGTCCTTCCCTGTCCCTAGAAACAAGGATTCGCACAGTAAAACACACTGACACTCTCCCTACCTATAGTTTTCTGTCCCTAGAAAAAATGTTTTTTTAAAGCACACTATAGCACAAGGAGAATTTCCTCACTGTCCTTCCCTGTCCCTAGAAACAAGGATTCGTACAGTAAAAGACACTGACACTCTCCCTACCTATAGTTTTCTGTCCCTAGAAAAAATGTTTTTTTAAAGCACACTATAGCACAAGGAGAATTCCCTCACTGTCCTTCCCTGTCCCTAGAAACAAGGATTTGCACAGTAAAAGACACTGACACTCTCCCTACCTATAGTTTTCTGTCCCTAGAATTTTTTTTTTTTAAAGCACACTATAGCACAAGGAGAATTTCACTCACTTTCCTTCTTTGTCCCTAGAAACAAGGTTTATCACAGTGAAAGAAACTGACACTCTTCCTTCCTATAGTTTTCTGTCCCTAGAAAAAAATGTTTTTTTAAAGCACACTATAGCACAAGGAGAATTCCCTCACTGTCCTTCCCTGTCCCTAGAAACAAGGATTCGCACAGTAAAACACACTGACACTCTCCCTACCTATAGTTTTCTGTCCCTAGAAAAAATGTTTTTTTAAAGCACACTATAGCACAAGGAGAATTCCCTCACTGTCCTTCCCTGTCCCTAGAAACAAGGATTCGCACAGTAAAAGACACTGACACTCTCCCTACCTATAGTTTTCTGTCCCTAGAAAAAATGTTTTTTTAAAGCACACTATAGCACAAGGAGAATTTCACTCACTTTCCTTCTTTGTCCCTAGAAACAAGGTTTATCACAGTGAAAGAAACTGACACTCTTCCTTCCTATAATTTTCTGTCCCTAGAAAAAAATGTTTTTTTAAAGCACACTATAGCACAAGGAGAATTCCCTCACTGTCCTTCCCTGTCCCTAGAAACAAGGATTCGCACAGTAAAACACACTGACACTCTCCCTACCTATAGTTTTCTGTCCCTAGAAAAAATGTTTTTTTAAAGCACACTATAGCACAAGGAGAATTCCCTCACTGTCCTTCCCTGTCCCTAGAAACAAGGATTCGCACAGTAAAAGACACTGACACTCTCCCTACCTATAGTTTTCTGTCCCTAGAAAAAATGTTTTTTTAAAGCACACTATAGCACAAGGAGAATTTCACTCACTTTCCTTCTTTGTCCCTAGAAACAAGGTTTATCACAGTGAAAGAAACTGACACTCTTCCTTCCTATAGTTTTCTGTCCCTAGAAAAAAATGTTTTTTTAAAGCACACTATAGCACAAGGAGAATTCCCTCACTGTCCTTCCCTGTCCCTAGAAACAAGGATTCGCACAGTAAAACACACTGACACTCTCCCTACCTATAGTTTTCTGTCCCTAGAAAAAATGTTTTTTTAAAGCACACTATAGCACAAGGAGAATTCCCTCACTGTCCTTCCCTGTCCCTAGAAACAAGGATTCGCACAGTAAAAGACACTGACACTCTCCCTACCTATAGTTTTCTGTCCCTAGAAAAAATGTTTTTTTAAAGCACACTATAGCACAAGGAGAATTTCACTCACTTTCCTTCTTTGTCCCTAGAAACAAGGTTTATCACAGTGAAAGAAACTGACACTCTTCCTTCCTATAGTTTTCTGTCCCTAGAAAAAAATGTTTTTTTAAAGCACACTATAGCACAAGGAGAATTCCCTCACTGTCCTTCCCTGTCCCTAGAAACAAGGATTCGCACAGTAAAACACACTGACACTCTCCCTACCTATAGTTTTCTGTCCCTAGAAAAAATGTTTTTTTAAAGCACACTATAGCACAAGGAGAATTCCCTCACTGTCCTTCCCTGTCCCTAGAAACAAGGATTCGCACAGTAAAAGACACTGACACTCTCCCTACCTATAGTTTTCTGTCCCTAGAAAAAATGTTTTTTTAAAGCACACTATAGCACAAGGAGAATTTCACTCACTTTCCTTCTTTGTCCCTAGAAACAAGGTTTATCACAGTGAAAGAAACTGACACTCTTCCTTCCTATAGTTTTCTGTCCCTAGAAAAAAATGTTTTTTTAAAGCACACTATAGCACAAGGAGAATTCCCTCACTGTCCTTCCCTGTCCCTAGAAACAAGGATTCGCACAGTAAAACACACTGACACTCTCCCTACCTATAGTTTTCTGTCCCTAGAAAAAATGTTTTTTTAAAGCACACTATAGCACAAGGAGAATTTCACTCACTTTCCTTCTTTGTCCCTAGAAACAAGGTTTATCACAGTGAAAGAAACTGACACTCTTCCTTCCTATAGTTTTCTGTCCCTAGAAAAAAATGTTTTTTTAAAGCACACTATAGCACAAGGAGAATTCCCTCACTGTCCTTCCCTGTCCCTAGAAACAAGGATTCGCACAGTAAAACACACTGACACTCTCCCTACCTATAGTTTTCTGTCCCTAGAAAAAATGTTTTTTTAAAGCACACTATAGCACAAGGAGAATTCCCTCACTGTCCTTCCCTGTCCCTAGAAACAAGGATTCGCACAGTAAAAGACACTGACACTCTCCCTACCTATAGTTTTCTGTCCCTAGAAAAAATGTTTTTTTAAAGCACACTATAGCACAAGGAGAATTTCACTCACTTTCCTTCTTTGTCCCTAGAAACAAGGATTATCACAGTGAAAGAAACTGACACTCTCCCTACCTATAGTTTTCTGTCCCTAGAAAAAATGTTTTTTTAAAGCACACTATAGCACAAGGAGAATTTCACTCACTTTCCTTCTTTGTCCCTAGAAACAAGGATTATCACAGTGAAAGAAACTGACACTCTCCCTACCTATAGTTTTCTGTCCCTAGAAAAAATGTTTTTTTAAAGCACACTATAGCACAAGGAGAATTCCCTCACTGTCCTTCCCTGTCCCTAGAAACAAGGATTCGCACAGTAAAACACACTGACACTCTCCCTACCTATCCTTCTCTTTCCCTAAACTAAAGGAATCCAGGTTAAGCAAGAAAAAAATAAATGTCACTGTCCCTGCCTATGTTTCTCTTTCCCTGCTCCGGAACACACTACACTAGGCCGCCGTGCTGGCGGCCTTTTATAGTGTGGGGCGTGTACTAAACACCCTCAGCAATAATTGGCCACAGGCATCCTGCCTGTGGCCAATCATTGCTCTCCTCGCTGCCGGCGCTGTGATTGGCCAAGCATGCGGGGTCACAGTGAATGCTTGGCCAATCACAGCGCCTGGATGACACTTCGATGGCGTAGTGCATTGTGGGCCGTTCGCGTCACTCGAATTTGGCGCGAACGGCCCAAATCGTTCGATCTTCGTCGAACGATCGAACAGCCGATGTTCGAGTCGAACGTATGTTCGACTCGAACACGAAGCTCATCCCTAGTAAAGGTGAATTTTCCCTTTAAGCAAGATAATCTATGTTAACGTCTTTTTTTAAATATTTTTTTAAAATTTTTAAAAAAACATATATTTTCCTGTTTGTTCCTTGCACTTCAGAAGGTTACCCGCCATCTCGTGTCTCATAGCCATTTTTAACCTGGTGTTCTTTACATTTTCAAACGATTTATTCTACATAATATTTTTGTATAAACTGGATTTTGTCTGTTCTTTAAGTTAAAGTAATACTAATGGCCTAGTTTTCTTTTAGTAACAAACATGTCATAGTTACCCGTTCTGTGCAATAGTTTTGTACAGAGCAGCCCCAATCCTCCTCTTCTTGGGTCCCCCGCCAGCACATGAATGCTCGCTCCCAAGCCCCGCTCTCGGTGTCCAAGACACACAGAATGCGGCTCGGCCCCACCCCACTCCCTCCTCACTGGCTCTGATTGACAGCAGATTGCACATTGCTGGATCGGGCTCAAGTAAGTATTAAGGACACCGCCAGGAGCCGCATACTGAAGGTTTTTTTTACCTTCAGCCTTTACAACTACTTTAAATTAAAGGAGTTCTATGGTCACCAAGTACACTTTCATTTTATAACATCAGTGTTGTAATACCAATACAAACAATAGTTATTATTGACAAATCAATGTCCAATTGTCATTTCTGCCTGTCTGCTGGCCATCTCTTTTCACAACGTCTTGGATTCCGTGCTTGCTTTGTAGCTTCTCCTCTGCTGTTTGCTTTCAATTTCTAAGGACTATATATCCCATGGTACATTGCTGCCTGCAATCAGTGATTTCTGTACTGACTCTGCTCCTGAAACCCCTTCTCTCAGCTCCTCTGTAGTTCAGAGGGTAGGCTCTGTGAAAGGTGTGACACAGCTGCACCTACTCACAGGGCATAGTTAAGCAACCCTACTTTCTCGCTTCTGAAATTCCCACAATCATTCTTGGCGACTTCAAAACCCCTGTTAATACGAACACTCCTGCTACATCTAAACTTCTTAGTCTAACCTTCTCATTTGACCTGAAGCAATGGGTACAGGCTTATACTCACTCTGATGGAAACACCTTCAACCTTGTTTTTTCCTTCCTACGCACTCCATGCAACCTCCCCAACAAAACATTTCCTCCTTCTAATCACCACTTTATTAGTTTCACTCTCTCCCTGTCTTTCACCACCTTTCCCTCTAATCGTTTTACAATCACCTTTAGAAACCTTTGCCACTCCAACCCTTCTCCTCTCTATTCTGCTACTGACTAACTCTGACATAGTCTCACCCCTGTCCTGCCCCAACCTAGCCACTTCTGTCTACAATAGGTCCCTGTCCTCCACCCTGGATGAACTCGCCGCCCTCACTACAGAATCAGACCTCGACCCCTACAACCCTGACAGATGACACCAGAAGTCTCAAAAAACGTAGCCGCACTCTTGAGCGTCTGTGGCATAAGTCTCACAAAGACTTCAACCAATATAAATCTGCCCTCCAAAAATAAAATTCTTGTCTCCACACTGCCAAGCTCTTTTTTTTATCACTCTCATTAACACCTTCTCATCCAGTCCCCGTCAACTCTTTTATAACTTTAACTCTATTCCGTTCTCCACTGCCTCACACTCACTAACTCACTCACTTCCCAGAAGATCGCCAATCACTTCAAAAATAAGATTGATTTGATTTGCGATGAAATCTCCACTCTACAGATGTCCCCTCCACTTAACACCCCATGTCAACAGGTACAATCAACACTTCCCTTATTCAACCCTTCTACTATAGACAAGGTTGCTAAACTTATTGCTAACATCCACCTAACCACTTGTCCCCTGGATCCTGTTCCCTTACAAATACTACGGTCACCCTCTGACTCTATCCTATACTCTCTAATCCACATCTTCAATCTCTCCCTCTCTTCTGGCCTCTTCCCCAACTCTCCTAAACATGCACTAGTCACCCCCATGTTTAAAAAGCCTACCAATCTTAAAAATCTATGCCCCATCTTCTTGCCCCCCTTTTCCTCCAAACTCCTTGAACGCCTGGTCTACAACATACTGAGTGACCACCTCATTAAGAATAACCTTCTTGATCCCCTTCAGTCTGGATTTTGCCCTCAACACTCCACAGAAACCGCTCTTTTAAAAGTCACAAATAACTTACCAACAGCAAAAAAACAATGAACACTAAGCTGTACTCCTACTTCTGGACCTTTTGGCTGCCTTTGATATGGTTGCTCTTCGTTGGCTCTCACCCTACCAATCCCACTGCACCTTCAGTGTCACTTACAATTCTACCTCTTCCTCTCCTCTTCCTATCTCCCTCGGGGTCCCCCAAGGTTCTGTTCTTGGACCTCTCCTATGCTCAATCTACACATCCTCCCTGGGTCAGCTGATAGCCTCCCATGGCTTTCAATATCATTTCTACGCTGAAGACACCCAAATCTATCTCTCCACCCCTCGGCTCTCTCCATCAGTCTCCTCACGCATCACTAATTTACTAACAGACATATCTGTCTGGATGTCGCACCACTTCCTCAAACTCAATCTGTCCAAAACTGAACTCATAATATTTTCTCCCCCACGTGCCTCTTCCCCTGACTTCTCTATCAAGAGCAATGGCACAACCAACAACCCATTCCAGCATGCCAGGATGCTAGGTGTTATCCTGAACTCTAAACTCTCCTTTTAGCCCCACATCCAATCACTTTTCAAACCTTGCCGCCTCAAACGGCGTAAAATCTCCAAAATATGTCCCTTCCTAACCAATAAAAACAACAAAGCTTCTGATTCACTCTCTGATTATCTCTCGCCTCGACTACTGCAACTCCCTCCTCATAGGCTTACCTTTGAATAGGTTATCCTCCCTTTGTTCCATCATGACTGTTGCTGCAAGACTCATCCACCTTACAAACCACTCAGCATCTGCTACCCCTCTGTGCCAATCCCTCCATTGGCTGCCACTTACCCAATGAATTCAATTCAAAATACCAACAATAACTTACAAAGCCATCCACAACTCTGCCCCCAGCTACATCACTAACGTAATCTCAAAAAAACAACCAAATCGTCCTTTTTGTTCCTCCCGAAACCTCCTGCTCGCTTACACCCTCGTCACCTCCTTCCATACTCGCCTCCAGGACTTCTCCTGAGCCTCTCCCATCCTTTGGAATTCCCTTCCCCAATCTGTCCGACTATCTCCAGCTCTATCCACTTTTAGGCGATCACTGAAAACTTTTCTCTATAAAGAAGCAAATCCTGCCTCCACCTAACAACTGTGCTTTCATTTTCTTTATCAGCTCATTCCCCACAGTTGTTACCTTTTGTATCACTTGACCTTCCAATCTAGATTGTAAGCTCTAATGAGCAGGGCCCTCTAATTCTTCCTATATTAAATTTTATTGTAACTACTGTTTGTCCCAACATTGTAAAGTGCTGCACAAACTGTTGGCGTTATACAAATCCTGAATAATAATAATAATAAAATGTGTAGGGTTCCTCATGTAGCACAACCCCATAGGAGCTGCTGGTTAGTTTTGGGTTTTGCACGTTACCTCTTCAGCTTCGTTGTCCGGGTAGGTAAGTCTGTAGTAATGTAATGTCCACACAGATGTAAAACCTCAAACAGTTAGGCTTTATTTTTCTTATGCAGAAAACGTTGAGAAAGTAGAAGGTATAGAAGAGTAGGGGAAGGTTCAGGCACTCAGCGTTACTAGCCAAAAATATCAGCTCACAGTCACTTACCACTCTCAGTGTTTAGAGTGGGTATTGGTCACCCGGATAGTACCCTCTCACATGGCCTAGCAGCCGGGATGACACACGAATCAGCAACGGGGTAGTCTCTGCCACAGACTGCCCAAGATGAAATGGGTCTCTGCCACAGACCTCTTGAAATGAATAAAGTCTCTGCCACAGACATTTTAAAGTTGAATGAAAGCCCTGGTCTGGCCCCAATAGATCTGGTGTATGACCAACTTTTTTGAGACCACATAGGACATGCAGATTTCTGTAGTTGGATAAGTAGGTTACCTGTGAGAGTATTCTGAAGTGGGGACTCGATTGGGGGTGATTGCATGTATTAGGCCCATGTAGAACAACTGTTTGCAGATGGGAATGGGTGCTTTACTGTATTAAGTGTTTACTTGTGTGCTGCGCCACACTGCTTGATTGTATTACTTGTGCTCTGGAACTATTTGTCCTTTTATCCTTGTTCAATAAAAACCTTTTGTTTGAGGAAAAAAAAAAAGTTGAATGAAAGGATAGTCCAGGAATCCTCTGCCACAGGATTTCAAAGTCCCAAACTTCCAGCCGTACAGTGAAAGAGCCTTTAAGCCAATCCGGCAAACTGTAGGGCTTGTAGTACAGTGGATCCCTCCTTGATAAAGTTACCAGGCCTTACCCGAGACAGCAGCACTTTGCCGGTCCCCTCCAGGGCAGGTCCTCCCCTGGTTTCCTTCACCAAGATAGCTTCCTCCCCATTTGTACGGACAGCTTGGGATCCCCTCTCTGAATGTAGGCCCCAGCCAGACTAGCTGGGCCTACTAGATAGCGATGCAGCCTCGGGCCAACGTGGCCCCGAGACCAGAACCACACACACACACCTCGCGCCCAGAGGGCTGCGGAGCGGGAACGGACCCCGATCAATGGCGTCTGTCCCTTAAGTATCCCCTCCCAGCAGGCACAGCGGGTCGACCACTCCCACTGTGCCGCTGCCGAGAAGGGCCACTCAATGCACTATGGTTTGCCCATGTTCCAACAGGTGCCTGAGGTGGCAACGCCACCTACAGGCAATAAGGGAAATCACTACCAGGCAAACCACAACTAGAACAGAGGCAAATCAAAAATTTAATTCAACCGTCTGAGCCCAACTACTGGCTCATACATCCCTCTATAGCGTCCCAACCTTTTGGGGAGGGCGCTACACTCACTAAGTACATTTCCAAAATTAAAGATTTTTTTGGATTAATAGAAGTAGGCTAAAAATAATTAAAACACAATGTGGAAATTAATATATGATTTTACATTTTGACCATAGTGTCTAGGTTATTACCTGGGGAAGACAAGGAATTTGATTGTTCTATGGGAAACAAATCCACTTCACTTTTTTTGCCTTTTTTGTTTGTAAATAGACTACTTAAAGGAGAATTGGAGTCAAAGCACTTTGTTCTGCACTCCTGTGACCAATATTCAGCTGACAGGGGGCTAAAGCTACAGCCCCCTGTCAGCTGACATCACCCAGCCAGTCCAGACTCTGGAGAAATCGGGATGCACCCAGATGACTGGACCAGCAGATGGCTCAGCCTCTCACTGTGCCGCTGAGAACCTGAGCCAGCCTCTCCCACCCCCTCCACAGTTAGGTGCTCCAGTGAGCGCTGGAGGCGCAGAGCAGAGAGCTGGTGACTGACAGTCACTGCTCTTTGCTCACTTAAGATCAAAAAATGAGCAATCAGCAGTCTTTGATCACTCAGTTCACGATATAGAGGCAGCCAGTGACAGATGCAGCCTTGGATCAAGGCTGCATCCACCTAGGTGAGTATGTATGTTTGCTTTTTTCAAAACACGCAGATCTGTTTTAAAGTAAAGCTGTCAATGAAAATTACGTAAGAAAGAACATTTCAACTATTCCTGCAAATTTTCACTGGCCCTCCTCCCCCCTGTCACCTGAAACCCCCAATTTGTCCTGTCCTTAAATGTAATGGGTTGCTTGATGGTATGAAGTCAAATTTGACTTTTACATAAAAAGTTGAGGTCTTCAAACTCTGTGGCCTATAACTCTCCATCTAGATCTTTCTTTTTTTGCAGTTTGCACTGAATGTAACTATTCATTAAATGTTCAGTTTAAAGTATGCCCAGGTGTTAACAGCTTTACATTTTAGGTATAGTTACAGGTGTGCTCAGGGAACATTACAAAAACTGACCTATTAAGTGAAGAGCAGGCATCTACATGGGTATTTATGTTTTATAGTGCCTCAAGAAATCCAAAATCTGAGTATATAAATTTTTACTCAAATTTCAATCCCCTTCCTCACATATGCAATGCAATTTTGAGACTCAGATTGTTCTAAATAGAGGTGTTGGGTTTCTCATGTTGTGTGTTTTTTTGTGCTTTGTCAGCTAATTCACAACAAGTGGCCCCCTACTTACACATGTAGCGGGTGGTTACATTTAGGGGAGGCATCTGAGTGATAATGGCTCAGATGCAGCAATTGTTAGGGTTCATGGACCAATTTATGCCAGTGGAGGATATCAATGGTGTCCAGTTCCCTGCGGCCTATAGGTGGCGCTGTTGCCATAGGCCGGGGTTGAACCACCATTGGAGGTCTGTGCCCTTTTTGTCCTCTCTCGGCAGTGGTACGGCGGGGCGGGGAACCTGCTGTGCATGCTGGGAGAGGGGATAAAAGGGGCGGACATCTTCCGCTCGGGGTCCACGCCCAGGCACCTTCAGCCTGGGTGTGAGTGCTGGTGGTCTCCGGGCGCCCTCGGCCCAGAGACGGAGCTGCGATTCCACCCCAGACACCTTTGGTCTTGGGTGAGGTACTCTCTGGAGGCCTGGGGCCCAGTACCTTCGACTGGGTCCCGCAAGGGATGGAGGATTCCTAGGGTGTCCTCCGGTATTGGACACCCAAATCTAGGGCGAGGGGGACCAGAGAAGTGACCTTCCCGGAGATTTAGCGCAGCATTGGCTGGTGACGGTGGAGGCCTCTGGTGACCGTCCGGATGGATGACTCCCCTGACAGGGGCCGCATCTCAAGAAGGTAGTCCACGTTCTCATGGTCGGTGGCAGCGACCCAACTGAAACCCAGGTCGGTGGCAGAGGCCTCAAGTCCAATTCACCCGGTCGGTGGCAACGATCACCCTCGCGGTCGGTGGCAGCGACCGTGCGCCAAGCCTGTTTGCACGCACCCAAACAGGAGAGTAACAAGTTCAAGTTTGTGCCTGGACCTTCCTCTTCACCTTGTCTGTTCGTTGTCTGACCAGTCTGCTCTAAAAGGACTATTTATTGCTCTAAAAGAATAAATAAGTGTTGGACTTTCAATGGTGTGGAACTTGGCTTTCTGGGAGTTAAAGGTCATTCTCAAGGGAAGTTTTGGCTCTGGACAGGGGCACAGGCCCGAAGGTATCGGTTATAACTCACACCTCTACACACTAGAAGATGTGAGCTGGTGGTGCGTCACACTCTCCTCCCTGGTCCCCTAGACGAGAGCCAGAGACATTGACAGAGAAGGAGGGGGTGAGAGGTGAGGTCGCTACACACACAAAAAATGTACTTGCACTAATTTTGCCAAAAAGCAGTGCACCACAACACAGGGAGTATTACCATCTGTGCAGAAGGGAGGTTGATAATCATACAGTGGGGGGGGGGGGGGGGGGTTGGAATTAACAAAGAGCTTCCTAATTTACATAGGGGGTGCAGAGAGCAGGAGAGTTGAAGATGCTTGCTCTGGCTTCCTCTGTCCAGTTCTCTGTTCAGTAGAACAGTGGATGGTGTCAGTAGTTTAGTGGATGGTGCCAATAGAGTAGTAGAGGGTATCAGTAGGGTAGAGGCTGGAGTTGGTAGGGTAGTGGGCGGTGTCAGTCATTACAGTAGTGGCCCGTGTCAGTCAGTAGGGAGAGGACGGTGTCAGTAGGGCAGATTATGGTGTCAGTAAAGCAGTCAGTAGGACAGTGGGCAGTTTTAGTAGGGCATAGGTTGGTGTCAGTAGGGCAGTGAATGGTGTCAGTAGGTTTTTATTTTTATTATTGTATTTCTATTATCATTTTTTTTTTCATTGTAATTATTGTTTACAATTTTTTTTTTACAGCCCTGTGGGGGGTTTGGTGAAATATCAGCCTTAGCTGCACAGAATGAATGAACGAACAGGAAGAGCTCTACGCAGTCTCTCTGTTCATTTACAAACTGAAGCATAGTAAACATAGTTTACTATCTTGAGTTAGGAATGAACACAGTGAGTGATCGGTACCTTTTCATTCAGAAAGAGAAAGGGTCTGTACATGACATATTCACCAGCCCCTTTCCCTGCTCTCCATCACTAAATGATACCCACAGCAGCCAGTAGGAGGTACAGGAGAGAAAACTGGTATGGAGGGGGGACACAGGGGTGCCCGGGCAGCAGCAGGAAGAGGACCTGGACAAGACGGGCAGTGGGGGTGGCATTTACTTGAACCAATTCTCCTGTAGTTCCCACTTACAGCAGCTGAAAGTGGTGGGGCGGAAAGGTAGAGGAGCCAGCTTTCAGGGACCTACAGGGAGTCAGTTTCAGTAAATGCCCAGGTTTCCCTTCCTTCTGCTTGTTAGCGGCACAGCATACTATGTTGTTCCTTCCCTGCACCGCTCTGAATATGTGGGAAGAGCAGTCTAGAGGTTGGTAAGGAAGGGATGCGATCTACCAGTCACCTACCCGCAAATCGACAGGTAGATCACAATTGATGGGTTGCCGACCCCCAGTTTGGAGAATACCACTTTTCCCACCTGGGTTTGAGTGTGATGAAAAAAATCTGTGAAAATCGAAGGGGCTGTGCTGGCCTAGATTTGAACTGCTAATTTTATTTAGGGCTCGAGCTGCACAATAGTAAGTCTTTAAGAATCGTTCTAGTAATACCATACTGGAACTGGATGACATTTTTTTCTTTTGGCATTAAAATATTAGATGTGACTTATTTCCTAATTTATTTTTCAGCAGTTTATTCAATATAGTTCATGGTAATGAATTATGAAATATTTAGTTTGCTTCAGGAAAATGTGCAAGATCAATTTGTGTTGGGCTCTAGAAATCACATTGATTTGTTTATTCAATGAAGTTGCTAAGAGCTACGTGCTAATGTGGAGTTTGAAAACAGAATCAATCACTGAATACATTATTACAAGCCCTTCCACCATACAGTATATACATGACTGAGCTTTTCCCTAAATTTATCAGGAAGAAAATTAAAGGGTCAGTTCACCTGCACTTAAAGCAAAGATGCAAGTCATTGTAAGATTTTAAAAGCTAAAAAAAAAAGATAAAAGAAGCAATCCCTGGACTGAATGAACGCAGTGAATTATTAGTACTGATCACTCACTGTATTCATTCATAACTGAAGCATAATAAACTTTGTTTACTATGCATCCGATCATAAATAAACAGGGATACTGTGAATAGGTTTGAGAAAGAAGGGATTGTCTTTTGAAACATGTTACTGTCCCCATAGAGATCACTACAAGGCATTAGACATGTGCGGTTCGTTTCGTACAAATCGAAAATTCGTACGAATTTCCGAAAATTTGTACATTCAGAAGCAACCGAAATACGAATTGCTATGCTTCCGAAATGTATAAAAAAAAAAAAAAAATGAAATTTCGTTGACGAATTTCGGATCCAAATTCCGTTACAACGGAAACGTGACTGGTGTTTTGTTGAACAATCAGAGGTTTTCTTCTGCTGCTGAGTGAGGGTTGGGAAAATGACCTTTTTTAATATGGGAGTGGGAGACTGGTACTGGTAGTCGATGGGAGATTCAGAATCGGACAAAATAAGAATGTTCGTTAATATTGTTTTATTATTGTCATAATAATTACGATTATTCATTATGATAAAGTTAAAAACCCAGGGAGTCAGCACAGGGATGGTGGGAGCCCCTCATAATGAGCACAGCAGGGGTACAGCCCCAGGAGGAAGTCAGCACAGCACAGGGATGGTGGGAGCCCCTCATAATGAGCACAGCAGGGGTACAAACCCAGGAAATCAGCACAGCACAGGGATGGTGGGAGCCCCTCATAATGAGCACAACAGGGGTACAAACCCAGGAAATCAGCACAGCACAGGGATGGTGGGAGCCCCTCATAATGAGCACAGCAGGGGTACAGCCCCAGGAGGAAGTCAGCACAGCAAAGGGATGGTGGGAGCCCCTCATAATGAGCATAATGAGTCGACGACTGCCATATTGAGAAAGGTATTTTTTGCTTTTTAAATTCATTATAACGAATGTTCGTAATTGTTATGAAAAGTTAACGAACCTAACGTATTTCGTACGAATCCAAATTGAATTTCGGACACGAAATACGAACTAACTGGCTACTACAAACCCAGGAAGTCAGCACAGCACAGGGATGGTGGGAGCCCCTCATAATGATCATAATGAGTAGACGACTGCCATATTGAGAAAGGTATTTTTGCTTTTTAAATTCATCATAACGAATGTTCGTAATTGTTACAAAAAGTTAACAAACCCAACGAAAATTCGTATTTCGTACGAATCCAAATTGAATTTCGGACATGAATTACAAATTCATCGAATTATAAATTAACGGCTAATACGAAACGGAACGGAACAAAATGAAACTCATTTATTGACGGCGCACATGTCTACGAGGCATTTACAGTGGCACAGATTGCTATTTATTGGCAGTCTTTTTGACAGCTGTCAGAGCAGGTCCCTGTGATATCGACCAGGAAATCTGGAGCAGCTTTTCCTGCACACATCCTTGCTTTGTACATATCTTGGTGATTTCTACCACCCATGCTGATTTTCAAGAATTTTAACTGTAAGTGTGCTATTTTTTTCCTTTCAATAAATGTATACTGTCATGCTAATGAGGATCCCACACTACTGACAATGTCTACTGCTCTTCTGACATCGTCAACTGCCCGACTGACACCATCCTCTGCCCTACTGACACTACAGTAACCTCTGCCCTACTGACACTTTCCACACACCATCCACTGCTCTACTGACACTGTCCACTGCCCTACTGATACTGTCCAATGCTCTACTAACTGATGCTGTCCACTTTTAAGGTAGGCTTACTAAATATTTAAGTTTATATATTTCAAAGTGACATTTGTGTTGTTATATTTTTCTAAGTTTCCTTTACTATTTAGTTAGGCTTTGCTTGTTTTTTTTTTTTTTTAAAAAAAAGGACACTGCACTGATCTCGTAAAAAAAAACGTCGGTTTTCTCAACGAGATTCTTGTCAAGCTTGATGGGATTCTTGTCAAGCGTTCCTTGCATACACACTGTCAATTAAAAATCTTGTTGTTGTAAAGCGTGGTGACGTACAACACGTACGATGGCAGTATAAAGGGGAAGTTCGATTCCAATGGCGCCACCCCTGCTTTTGCTGATCTCGTGTTACCGCGTGTTATTAAAAGTTTGGGAAGAGACGATTCGCGCTTTTCAGACTTCGTGCTTTCAGTTCGTTACAGCGTGACGAATGTGCTATCTCCATTACGAATGCTAGTGTAGCGGGCTCACCCCCTTCACCTCTTCTTCTTTCTCGGCTTGCTGTCTTGTCTAGGGGAACCTGGGAGGAGGGATGAGATACACCACGGCCCATGTCCTCTTCTGGATAGAGGTGAAGGCCCGAACTTATTTTACCATTGGGTCGTGTGTATAACCCAGGGTCAAGTCTTTCCTCTAACTGACCCCCCTTTGCTCCCAGTAACCAGAGTTCCACACCACTGAAAAGGTCCAACTCTTATTTATTCTTTAACAGCAATAAATCGTCACTTAGCACAGACAGGTTGTGACCAACGAACAGTTCAGTACAGGTGGGGAGTAGGTCAAAGCACAATCCCTTAATCAAACTAAACCATTGACATATCACCAACGGTAATGGCGCACAGTGGCTGTGAATGTACTTCTTTCCTTTTCTGAGTCTCTACCAGCAACTCTGATGAGCATGAAATAGGAGTTACCTTCTTTAAGCTGTGGCCCCAATCAGAGGGAAGACATCCTTCCGAGAGAGTTACCGGAGGCCCCACCGTCACCGGCAAATGCTGCACCGGACTGTTCGGAAGGGTTACACTCCCCGGCCTCCTCGTCTCAGATTCGGGTGCCCAACACCTTTGGGCCCCTCGGACTCCTCCACCCTTGCGGATCCCAGTCGAAGGTACTGGGACCCAGGCCTCCTCAATAGTACCTCACCCCAGGGCTAAAGGTGCCTGGGATGGACAAGGGCCCCTGTGCCCGGAACTCCGGAACGCCCTCACCCAGGCCGAAGGTGCCTGTGCGCGGCGGTGTCCTCCGACTCTGAACCCCGTGCTCAGGGCGTCCGTCCCCTTTATCTCCTCTCCCCAGCGTCACAGCAGGTTCCCCGCCCCGCTGTACAACCGCCGGAAAGGGACAAAAAGAGTACAGTCTTGCAGTGAGGGTTCAACCCCCGGCCCAGGGCAACAGCGCCACCCTCGGACCCTAGGGAACCTCACACAACCAGAGTCCTCCATAAACAATAATCAGTGCAGATGCTTCCCTTAAATTTAAATACCCGCTACACTAGTTTTACCAGAAGGAGCGCTCCCGTCTCATACTTGATTCTGAGCATGCATGGTTTTTTGAGACTCGGAAAAGCATACACACGACCGGTTTTCTCGTCGGGAAACAGGCCAACGAGAATTTTGACGAGAAAAACGAGAATCCTGATGAGAAAATAGAGAGCAGGTTCTCTATTTTTCTCGTCGAGATTCCCCGCAGTTTTCTCAACAAGAAACCATACACACGAATGGTTTTCTCTGCAAGAAAGCTCTCCCAGCAGTTTTCTTGTTGTGTGTACGAGGCTTAAAGCTTCATGTACACGCGACGTTGTTTAACCTCTCCTGAACGAATTAACTTGACAGCTAGAAACCGGTGTCTAAAAACATCCGTTTAGCTGCGTTTACATGCCGCGTTTGCGTCTAAATGAAAAACGGCTGTAAACGAAACGCTGCTAAACGGAGTTACTGCGTATAGCTGTGTTTACATGCTTTTACAGGTATTTTGCATGTCAAATGCCTCTGAACATCCGTCTGAACCCATTTTTTTGCGTTCCAAAAAAGGCTTCTAAACTCAACTGCCTAGAAACGACTGTAAACGACCCTGTATACATGTACTGATAAGATAACATAGAGGAGAGTTCAGGGGCAGCTGAAAAAACTGCCCAACTGCTCCTAAAATGCAGTTTACCAGATAACACAATGAATAAACTCACTGTTGAGGAGACAGACGATGAAGCCTTTCGAATGTTCTGTTTAATGAAGGATATTCATAGGTAGAAAAACGTTGCTGTTCTTAGCCATATGGAAAGATGAATACAGCATGGTGGAATACTGAGCAATGAACCAGAGAGAAGAAAGGGGAGGGGATATAGAGAATTACGGTGGGAGAGAGGGTTTAGCTTAGACAGAGGCAGACGGCATAAAGACACAGAGCAATAATAAACCAAATAGTGTAAAGCCTCGTACACACGGGCGGGAATCCCGACGAAAAAAAAACGTTGGTTTTCTCAACGGGATTCCTGGCAAGCTTGTCTTGCCAAGCCCTGTGTACACACGCGCCATTCAAAAGAACCGCCGTTCTTTTGAATGGCATGAACGTGGTGACGTCATCGACTACGACGAGCCGGCGCTCGTCACATTCGATGCCGTTGCCGCCATCTTGCTACACTCTACACTACCCTTGTATGCTATCGCGCATGCGTCGAAGTCTCATCGAGCATGCGTGGGTTTCCCATGACAGGTAAGCATACAGACGACCGGGTTTCTCGGCAGGAAACACTCTGTCGAGAATCCCGACGAGAAAAATAGAGAGTAGGTTCTCAATTTTTCTCGTCGAGATTCCCGGCAGTTTTCCTGCCAAAAACCATACACACGAACGGTTTTCTCGGCAAAAAGCTCTCCCAGCAGTTTTCTTGCCGAGAAAACCAGTCGTGTGTACGAGGCTTCACACAGATGAAATGACAATAAATCACATAGTGTAACACAACACTCCTGATCAACAATCTCTGGTGTTATTACCTACAGAGTAACTGTTAATATCCAGTAGGGATGAGCCGAACGTAACATCGGGTGTTCGCCTGTTCGAACATTATGCAGTGTTCGCGGCAAATTCGAAAGCCGCGGAACACCGTTTAAAAGTCCATGGGAGATTAACATGAAAAATCAAAAGTGCTCATTTTAAAGGCTTATATGCATGGTATTGTCATAAAAAGTGTTTGGGGACCTGGGTCCTGTCCCAGGGGACATGTATCAATGCAAAAAAAAGTTTTAAAAACTAAAGTTTTTCCAGGAGCAGTGATTTTAATAATGCATAAAGTGAAACAATAAAAATTAAATATTCCTTTAACCACTTAAGCCCCAGACAAAGACCAGAGCTTTTTTTGCGATTCGGCACTACGTTGCTTTAACTGACAATTGCGCAGTCGTGCGATGTGGCTCCCAAACAAAATTTACGTCCTTTTTTCCCACAAATAGAGCTTTCTTTTGGTGGCATCTTATCACCTCTGTGTTTTTTTTTTTTTTTTGTTTTTTTTATAAACAAAAATCTATAAAAAACTTTTTTTCTCCACAGTTTAGGTCGATACGTATTCTTCTATATATTTTTGTTAAAAAAAACTCGCAATAAGCGTATATTGATTGGTTTGCGCAGAAGTTATAGCGTCTACAAAATAGGGGTAGTTTTATGGCATTTTTATTATGATTTTTTTTTAAATAGTTATGGCGGCGACCAACGATTTTTATTGTGACTGCGACATTATGGCGGACACATCGGACACTTTTGGCGCTATTTTGGGACCATTCACATTTATACAGCGATCAGTGCTATAAATATGCACTGATTACTGTGTAAATGTGACTGTCAGTGAAGGGGTTAACCACTAGGGGACTAGGAAGTGGTTAAGTGTGTCCTAGGGAGTGAGTCTAACTGTTAGGGGGCGTGGCTACGAGTGACATGTCATTGATCGCTGCTCCCGATGAGAGGGAGCATTCGATCAGTGACAGTGTCACTAGGCAGAACGGGGAGATGCTTGTTTACACTTGCCTCTCCCCGTTCTGCAGCTCTGTGACCCGATCGCGGGACACTGGCAGACATCGAGTCCGCGGGTCCCGCTGGTGGGAATTTCAAAGTGACGTAAATATACGTTACTCTGCCCAGCCGTGCCATTCTGCTGACGTATATGTATAGGAGCCGGTCGGGAACCGGTTAAATATCGTGCCTGGGGGTATCTATAGTATGCCTGTAAAGTGGCGCATTTTTCCCGTGTTTAGAACAGTCCTGCAGCAAAATGAAATTTCTAAGAAAAAAAAGTAATTTAAAACTGCTCGCGGCTGTAATGAATTGTCAGGTCCCGGCAGTACAGATAAAACTCATTGAAAAAAACGGCATGGGTTCCCCCCCAGTCCATTGCCAGGCCCTTTTGGTCTGGTATGAATATTAAGGGGAACCCCGAACCCAAAAAAATTACGTGGGGGTCCCCCCAGTTTATTACCAGGCCCTTCAGGTCTGGTCTGGATTTTAAGGAGAACCCTGCGCCAAAATATAAAAAAATGGCGTAGGGGCCCCCCCAAAATCCATACCAAACCCTTATCCAAGCACACAACCTGGCAGGCCGCAGGAAAAGAGGGGGGGACGAGAGAGCGCCCCCCCTCTTGAACCATACCAGGCCACATGCCCTCAACATGGGGGGATGGGTGCGCCCCCCACCCCAAAGCTCCTTGCCCCCATGTTGATGGGGACAAGGGCCTCACTCCCACAACCCTTGCCCGGTGGTTGTGGGGGTCTGCGGGTGGGGTGCTTATCAGAATCTGGAAGCTCCCTTTAACAAGGGGACCCCCAGATCCCGGCCCCCCTTATGTGAATTACCATTTCACAAAAAAAGTGCCAAAAATAGTAAAAAAGACAGGAGACACTTCGGGACAAGTCCTTTATTAAAAAAAAAATAAAAATGTCCAGCGATGTGTCACCCGACGAGCCGAGAAAAAAAAAAGCCACAACAGCTCCGCCTCCATGGGAGGCTCCCGCGACTGACGCTTTTCTTGTTTTGACAGCTGTTATATAGCTTAGGGCGGGGCCACACAGTGACGTAAACGGGTGACCCCGCCCCCCTCTGATGCCATGGGGGTTTTACACTGGAGGAACAGCAGCCGCTGTTTCAGGTCAGTTTGCAGGCGCTATTTTTAGCGCAATAGCGCCTGCAAACCGCCCCAGTGTGAAAGGGGTCTAAATAGTGGGGTACTGTAATGTGCAAACAATGGCCAGCTTCTACGGCCACTGCTCTCCAGTTTTATTAGTCACCTGTACAGTAAAGCATATATATTTTTTTTTTCACAGGTTACCTTTAAGGTTAAACACGTGACTTCAAAAAGTATTTTGATAGATAGCTTGAGCTTGGAACTGCAGGATATAACATAGCTAATGCACTGTCCGCTGTGCTGTGAAAACAGCTCCGAATAGCACGATCCCGAGTTTTACACATGTAGCCATGCCCCCTTGGGGGTTGCTGTGTGTAGTGGTTCACTCATCAGCCTGCCCAGCCAGACATCCATCTCAGTCACTCGGAAACAGAAAACCAGTCCATTGCTTATTTTGTTTTGTTTTTTGGGGGGGAATTAAACTTGGATAGGGATGAGGGAATTATGTGATGCCCAGGAAAATTTAGTGAAAAGTTGCTTAGGACTTCTATATACACTCCTGTATAAACTTTTCACTCTTCTCTCTCCAGCACAAACACTTGCTGCTCACCGTTTCCTCCTCCAGCACTTCCCTTGCTGCAGACTGTCACTCCCCCAGACTAGCTAGCACCCCATGGGTAGGCCTGGCACTACTTCAGCCAGGCCTCAATGAACTGCCTTTTGGTGTAGAATAGTTCAGGTGCTAGTTGTCGTTTGCTCAGCTACCACTCCCAGATAGCTCTCTTCAGGCCCTGCCAGCCAGCAAAGACCCCTTTCTACTGCCCTTTTTCCACAGTCCTCTCTCCACTAGTTCTGCACCCATCCCTCAAACTGCAATCTCCCAGTTCTCTCCGGCGTGCCGCAGCGGCGAGCCACAGCGGAGTTATGTGAACCAGCTCGAGCCGGTCACAATCTCCTACCATGCGAATTGGATGTGGAGAAACCCACATCCAATTCGCATAGGTGTAAACCCAGCCTCAACAAACTTTTGTTGCTCTGAAGAAATAGCTGTTTGATTATGTCAATGTGCAAAGTAAATCTGAATGGGATTGACTTTCTGTATTAACCATTTCAGCCCCGGAAGAATTAGCTGCTCAATGACCAGGCCATTTTTTGCCATACGGCACTGCGTCGCTTTAACTGACAATTGCGCGGTAATGCGACACTGCACCCAAACAAAATTGACGTCCTTTTTTTAGCACAAATAGAGTTTCTTTTGGTGGTATTTGATCACCTCTGCGTTTTTTGTTTTTTTTTGCGCTATAAACAGAGCGACAATTTTGAAAAAAACACAATATTTTGTACTTTTTGTTGTAATAAATAGCCCCAATTTTTTCCTCAGTTTAGGCCGATATGTATTCTTCTACATATTTTTGGTAATAAAAATTGCAAAAAGCAAATATTGATTGGTTTGTGCAAAAGTTCTAGGGTCTACAAAATAGGGGATAGATTTATGGCATTTTTATTATAATTTTTTTTTTACTAGTTATGGCGGCAATCAGCAATTTTTATTGAGACTGCGACATTATGGCGGACATATCGGCCACTTTTGACACATTTTTGGGACCCTTGGCATTTATACAGCGATCAGTGCTATAAAAATGCCCTGATTACTGTAAAAATGTCACTGGCAGGGAAGGGGTTAACACTAGTAGGCGATCAAAGGGTTAACTGTGTTCCCTATGTGTGTGTTCTAACTGTGGGGGATGGGACTGACTATAGGAGATAAGAGATCATGGTTCCCAGCTTGTAGGAACTCAATATCTCTCTCTCCTATCCTCACAGAACTGGGATGTGTGTGTTTACACACACACATCCCTGTTCTGCCTCTCATGCCCGTGATCACTCGTGGCCGGCGGTCATTGCGACCGCCGGTCACGAGCATCGGCACCCCCGCTGTGCAGCGTGCGCGTGCCTGCTATCTCGCTTTAAGGGACCGATGTACAGCTACGACGGTTCGCGGGATCGTGTCGACCTACCACAGTATAATGACGGCGGCTGGTCGGCAAGTGGTTAATCAGATGATGCATTTGCAGCATGAGGAAAATTGCAGTGTTTGATGGCTGTGTGTTGATTTATTTTGAGGGGACAGCAAATTTGCACTGTTATACAAGCTGTACACTCACTACTTTACATTGTAACAAAGTTTAATTTCTTCAGTGTTGTCACATGAAAAGATATATTAAAATATTTACAAAAATTTGAGGGGTGAGATACTGTATATATATATATATATATATATATATATATATATATACACATGGTACAGGAGGCGATGCAGAGGCTGTGGGCATGGCACAGGAGATGGCAGAGGCTGCGGGCATGGTACTAGGGGGTTACTCTCAAAGACCTCCGACAGCCTAACACCCCATCTCCATCTTCCACCCGAGCTCCACACTGCCCCAGCTGGGCTGACCCTGAGTATTTGAGGGGGCATGCCCCCTGCCAACTCATCTGTTGGGGATTGGTCAGGGCCCTCAGAATACTCCAGGCACCTCCTCCTTTCCTCCAGTCCCACCCTTCTAGAACCTTCTGCTGTTTCTAGAAGTAGGGGAGGTCTGACGATTTACCTACACTTACACTTACCAATGCTAGGGTGTGCTACATTAGAGTTCTCTGTAGTCTTTTGTAAAAAGATTGTGGTTTATCTAACATGGTTGTGGTGTGTTTCTCCAGCAGCCTTGCTGTGTTCTGTATGTCCTCTTATATTTGTTCTTAGGCTGTAGCAAATTCTTATCATTTTATTTTGTATCCTTCCAGAACTTTGGGGGGAAGTAGGTTTCTGAGTTTTGAGTCTTTGTGGTTAGCACTTCTGCCTAGCAGCACTAGGGTCACCAGTTTGAATCCCAACCCCGACACCACCTGCCTGGAGTTTACATGTTCTCATTGTGCCTGCGTGGGTTTCCTCCAACCAAATTTTTACATTAACCATTTGCAGAAGTAAAATGATCTTACTCAATACAACTGCTCTACGCCATTACACTCTCTGAAATACAAGAATGATTCAAAACACTGATCATCATAAATCTGGGGGGGCCTAAAAAGGCTCAAGTTTTGGGATCCACTGATACCATTCAGACCCACACTCTACAAACATGTGCAGGACACAAATGTACAGATCCCATAGAATCTGAGAATAATGACCCTGTTAACAACTAAGTTAATGTCAGTTTAGACAACAAAATTTTTATTTCTGATACATGACGTAATTGTAGCCGTATTAGTGCAATTATGACAGAGAAAATTAAGTACTGTCCGTGATACTTTTTTTATTTGCACTAACATAGAATTTTTCAGGACAAGCTTTCGGGGTATGTCCCCTTCTTCAAGGTCCTGCTTGGACCTTGAAGAAGTACTGCTTGGACCTTGAAGAAGGGGACATACCCCGAAAGCTTGTCCTGAAAAATTCTATGTTAGTGCAAATAAAAAAAGTATCACGGACAGTACTTAATTTTTTCTATTTCTGATACACAAACAGATCCCATGGTAAACTGGCCCCCTGTTTAGAAAGTTTGGAGACCCCTGGCTTACATAAAAAAATATATACATTAAATAATGTATTAACAATTGCAGAGATGCAGTAATTTGTGTACTTTATGTCTGCCTGGATTTTAGCTTTGAAACTGCAGTGATAACTCAAAATATGTGCGTACTGAAATTACACTATACTGTTTCTTGAAGAATAATTTCACAAAGTTGCTAGCTGTCTACTTCATCTTCAATACATACTTATCTTGCTGATCGCAAAGTGTTTTTTTTTTAGAATATTTTAATAATGCAAAACTCCTTTTATATTTGATCATTTTGTGTTATACTAGTGTATGTAATTTATGCAGTAATGGATTTTAGATGGTAATCAAGCTGTTAATGAAATTAGATCTTAATTAGATTTTCTTTCTGCTTGAAACATTGTACTACATGGTTTGAATGAAAGATATTTTTATGATGACTAATAATTTTTTGTTACCAATTCTTTGTACCACCCTTTGGTTTATTGAATTCTGCTTCCTGGCTCTTCAGTGGCCTTTATCTACACCTTATATCTATTCAATGGCACCTAAAAGTGCCCAAAATACCATAGCTGTCTGCTCTTTCTTCATTCCCTGCTGGGTGAGTTATGTTTCACTCCACTGAAGGATATTTCTAAGCTTGACATCATGGAAAAATTGTCAGGTTTCTATGTACATGGGTTTCCTAGCATAGAAAGCCACAATGTAATATATCTACGCATGTTGTGAATTACCTGCTGGTGCAGTGTGTTTTAGGTTTATTGTAGAAAATACATTTCTGCATCAGTCAGTGGGTTTAGCAAAGTATTACATAGTTATTTAAAGTTAGAAAAAAGACACACATCCACCCTGTTTAACCAAAAAGCAAAATGTCACAGGTGTGATCTAATTTGCTCAGATAGATCCTCAAAACCTTCGATACTCTTTGGCTCTACAATGTACAATGTTACTTCTTATAAATATTGATAGCTATTTATTATTTGTGCAATTGGAAATTCATCCAACCTTTTTTTAAGCAGTCAGCTAAGTTGACAAAAACTAGCTCTTGTTGAAGACTATTGTATATTTACATCTCTCTTACTGAAAAGCTGCCCATGGATGGATTGAAATTCAGCCGGTTCAGGAAAGTTTGGCTTGGCTGAAGGTGGAGTCTAGGAGGAGCTCCTTGGAGTATTGATGAGGGCTCCCGCCTATCCCCAGCAAAATGGGCTGGCAGGGGGCAGGTACCTCATAAATACTCAAAGGGTCATGCTAGCAGGGGCAGTTGGGTGGAAGATGGAGAAGGAGTGCTGAGGAGGCTGTCGTGGCCCTTGAGGCTGCCCCCTAGTCTGGGAGGGTGGTGATCTTAGGCCTTGGGCTCAGGTGCTGGAAGGACCCTCTACAAAACATGGAGGAAATCCTTCCTGAAGGCATGGGAGCAAGGAGCAGGTCAGCACGTCCAGGAGTTTTTCAGAGGAGTCAGCTGGGTGGGCTGGTGAGTGAGTGTCAGTCTGGGAGGACTGTGGAGAAGTAGCTAGGAGGGCTAGTGAAAGGGGCAGCTGCAGCCAGGCAGTGCCTGAAGAGGGGGTGCTGGGATCAGTAGCCACAGAGATGTAAGCTGGACGCTGAGTTTTGATACACATCTAAAGGGGCCTCAGGTTCCTGCCTAGAGCAGGCTTTTGTTTAACAATCTGACTGAGTGCTGTGTCAGGTTATTTTTTATCAGTGCGCTAGCAGAAATCTGCAAGCAAGTGTGCTGGAGGAACCTGAGGAGTATATATATAGACTGTATATATATTTAATAGTATGCCTAGACCTCACATGCACCCATTTGAAAAACTTCAGTTCAGGCTTTGAGTGGTTGAATCAATGTTTACTGTGAGAGCCCATTCACACAGGGGCAACTTTGGATCTGACTTCAAGTCGCCCCTAGTCGCCTCAAGTCGCGCTGGCTGAGGAAATCAATGTAAGTTAATGGAGCTGTCTTAATGCACACTACTGCAGTCGCTCCGACTTCAAAATAGGTCCCTGTACTACTTCAATCCGACTTCTAGGTGACCTGTACCCATTGATTTCAATGGGAGTTGCCTCTGAAGTCGGATCACTGTCATAAGATAAGCAACTTTTCAGGAAGATAACATACATTTCTCAGGCAAACCCCTCCCTCCCCCCTACCTCCCACAGAGCTAATTCTTGTTTTATTGGCCACTGGAATGTCTCCTGTCCTGCAGGCAACTTGAAGTTGCCTTGTAAGTTGCCTGGAGTCATGCTGTGATTCATACTCAAGTCGTGTCTGAGTTGCCTCATAAAATCGGGCTGGAAGTCGTGTTGCCCCTGTGTGAATGGAGTCTGAACTTGGCAACATGCATAACATCAATAACATCAATAACAATGTTTCTAACTGATCCTAACTGTGGCTGCCCCAGGTTATCTGAATAGCTGAAGTCTCTTAGAAGAAAGTCTAAACTTGGTGATGCTCTAGCAGAGAAGCCCATGTTCTTCCACTGAATCGGCATTCCAGAACAGACCATAGGTCCCAGCAAGTCTTTTATGTTCGTTACTCATCCGTTTCCCAAGTGTTCCCCAGAGCCTCTCTAGGATCTGGACCTCTTCCCTTTTAATAGGACGTGGGAAGGAGGCTGGACCCTGGCAAAGACTTGTGAACCTACAGGGAAAGGAGGCAAAACATTAACTCCTCCCCCCTGATCTGGGTAGTCGGAGGCTAACTATACTTACAGTGGGCAACCTGCCTACATACTTGTAGTCCTGCCAGTTCTACTTCTTTGCTGCTGGACACAACACTTTTCTGCTATTTCTTCCAGCATTGTCAGTGTTGAGACTCCTATCACGCTCCAGGGTAACGCACACCATGTCTATACATGACATGAACTTCTTTTCTGCTTTTGAGCTTTTTACATGATAGGCAACTGAGTCGTGAATAGCAAATGCAATTGACGGTTAATGGGAAATGATTGACTGCAGTTCCAGCTCCATTACAAAGCTCCCGCCCCCTCGGTATTGGCAGAAACAGGGGACCGATTGTGACAGATGATTGACAGCAGCTTCAGCTCCATTACAAGGCTTCACTCCCCACCCTTAATATTCGGGAAAATGGAAATAGTAGTCAAGTGACAGTTAATAAACCCTCTGAATAAAAATGTATTTTCAGCAATTTTGATGATAACATTTTCACTACATTGGTTTAAGTAAAGGGTGGTTCTAGAATGGCAGCCTCTCAAAAGTTTCAAGGAAATGGCTTTAAAAGGACATAATAGGATGGCTCTTAATAATCTCATAGACAGAAAGCAAAGAACCTTTTCACAGAGAGCATATAAAGAAAATGGCACTGATTAATATAAAATAACACCACTACTCCTCTCAGTCTGCAGCTGCTATTACATAAAGGTCCACAGGTTGTTGCTATAACTAACCACTTTGTTTCTATATATGATAATGTACTCTGAAAGTCCCATTCTGCGCAAACTATGAGCACTCAGACTACATTGGGTTCCAGCTCCAAATAAACTGATGCATATACAGTAAAACCTTGGTTTGAGAGTAACTTGGCTTGAGAGCGTTTTGCAAGACAAGCTACATTTTTAAATAAATTTTGACTTGATATACAAGCGATGTCTTGATATACAAGTAGCGTCATGTCACAACTGAGTATAAAAGAGGAGAGAGGTGCCTCTAAGTGTAGCAATATGGTTATATTTAATGAAGGTACAACATTTAGCAACTCACATAGTTGATGATTAAAACAGACACATCTAAGTATGCAGGCATCCGGGGTAAAGCTGTCCACATAGACTGTCCTCCACACCGCCATCAAAGTCATCTCTTCCACGCTGCGCTCCATGAGCGGTTCAAGCCCCGCTTTCAGATCGCTCTACTGCAGGGTAGTCTTCCCGGTTACGATTGGGGATGGTCTGTGGACAGCTTTACCTCGGATGCCTGCATACTTAGATGTGCCTCTTTTAATCATCAACCATGTGAGTTGCTAAATGTTGTATCTTCATTAAATGTAACCATATTGCTACACTTATAGGCGCCTCTCTTCTCTTTTATACTCTGTAGCTCCTGCTGAATTTTTCTTCTAATCCCCTTGTGGAGGCTTCCATTTGTGAATGGACATTTTATGGTTACACAACCTATCACATTGCTATAATCTTTTTTTATATGGACTATAAACTGAAGGACTTATGAATAAATGGTTGGGGAACAAATCATTTGAGTTTCCATTATTTATTATGGGGAAATTTGCTTTGATATAAGAGTGCTTTGGATTGCAAGCATGTTTCTGGAACTAATTATGCTCGCAATCCAAGGTTTTACTGTACAAAGTCAATGTCTTTGCATATTACATACATCTTAGAGAAGGTTCTGGATGTAGAGGTTGGAAGCTAGGAGGGGCTGTTTAGCATATTTATGAGGTCCTCGACCAATCCACAGAAAAAAGGGGCTGGAGGGGGGCAGGCCACCTCATAAATAGGCATGTGTCATGCCAGCAGGGGGAGTCGGGTTGGAAGATGGAGTGCTGAGGAGGCTGTCGGTGGCCCTTGAAGGTGCCCCCTAGTCTGGGGGGGTGACCTCGGGCCTGGGGTGCTGGAAGATACCCCTTACAACACACGAAGGAAACCCTTCCTGGAGGCACTGGAGCAGGTGAGAGGTCAACAGGAGCAGATAAGCATGTCCGAGAGATCTCCTGAGAGTCAGCCGGGTGGGCTGGAGAGTGTCAGTCTGGAGAACTGTGGAGAGAGTGTCAGTCTGGAGGACTGTGAGGAGAAGTTGGCCTGAGGGGCTTGTCAGGGGGGCGGCTGTGGCCGGGTGGGTTGGCAGTGCCTGAGGAAGTGGTGCTGGGATCAGTGGCCACAGGAGTAATTTATGAGGTTGTAAAGGCAGAAGGTTTTTTATCTTAAAGTGGTAGTTAACTCTCCAGAAAAAAAAAACCTCTGCAAGACAAAGGTATAATGAGCTAGTATGCATAGCATACTAGCTCATTATGAATTACTTACCTTACATCGAAGCCCCCGCATCAGTCCTCTTCTCACCTCCGGCGGCGACATCTCTCCTGGAGTGACTTCCGGGTATCGCGGCTCCAGTGCTGTGATTGGCTGGAGCCGCGATGACGTCACTCCCGCACATGCGCGCGGGAGCCGCTGGTAACGGCACACGGACTGAAGCAACGGCACATACGTGCCATTGCTTCAGTTTGCCCCAGTGCGCATGTGCTGATGACATCGGCACATACAGGGGATATCTCCTAAACCGTACAGGTTTAGGAGATATCCTGAGTAGCTACAGATAAGCCTTATTATAGGCTTACCTGTAGCATAAAGTGGTCTGTAAGGGTTTACAACCACTTTAAAGCAAATCAAAGTCAGTGTGCCAATGAGGAGAGAGAGGGGGTTGGGCCATGCCACGACTATGTGCTGCGTGGACACAGGGAGCAGCGGCTCGGCTCGGGTGCCCCCATAGCAAGCTGCTTGCTGTGGGGGCACTCTGCAGGGGGGAGGGGCCAGAAGCACTGAAATGGGATCTGAGAAGAGGAGGATCTGGGCTGCTCTGTGCAAAACCACGGCAAAGAGCAGGTAAGTATAACATGTTTGTTATTTTTTTTTTTTCCATAAATGTTTGTTATTTTTAAATGAAAAAAATTTACTTTAGTATCACTTTAATGCTGGACACTGAACTTTCCTACACAACCAAGGGGCATTGGGCTCCTGCCTATAACTGCCTATTGTTCTAATCTGACTAAGTGCTTTGTCAGATTTTTCATAAGTGTCCCAGCTGGGTTTTCCTGCAAGGAAGGAAGAAGTGGAATGTACATAGAGACTGTATATAGAAAGAGTTGTCCCTGAAGTTGTTCTGAAGTCAAGTGGGCATCCCATAATCTTCAATCCCTATCTAATTTATTATCCTTCAATAAATAACAAAAACAAAGTAACGTATTGTTCTCTGACTCTGAGTACCTATGGAAATTCAGTCTTCCTGGCTGTGTAGGGTGGGGGATCCCATTCTACTTGCAGCTCCTTAGGGGGTGCTCTACATTCAGGAGAATTCAAGTAGACATTGGACCTCTGTAGGATCAACTGTTTTCTGGTTGTCCCAAAGCTCAAGATGAAATCTCTGCACTCCCTAATATATACTCAGCACAGAAATCACCTAAAGTACACTTTTCAGTATATTGCTTTTCAAACAAGTCAGCAAAAGTTTTTTAGTTTCCGTTTTTTTTCTAGGCATTTTATTTCCCTACAACATCCAGGAAGCTTTACAACTTATTGGTAGTTCTGCAGTGCAGCCCACATTTTTAAGATATAAAGATCTATGATTATCTGAATATTACCTGTCGTTATGTGGAGGAGAGGAAAACAGAAATATCCAATTGGTTTTACAAATGCTTCAACAAACAGACTTTGGCTATAAAGGACAATGATAAAGTTGGAGAAACATACTGTAGTAGATCATTGCTGATCTTTCCTAATGATAGTTCCCTGGCTGTCATGCTGATTGAAAGGCTTTGCTGCTCTTAGTTACTGACCCTGAGCATGTTTGCAGATGAAGAGTTCTGACTTTAATTTCACTTTTCTTGTTGCAAAGGTTTGAAGTGGTTTTATTTATTGAAGTCAGAGGATTAGCATGACTGTCAGGCAACTACAATTTTTAGAAATGTGGGGTTTTCTTCGGGCAATGTGGGCGGTCTCAAGTGGACTCTTAAGATAACTCACAGGGCTCTGAGAGTTTTTTGTCATGTAATAAATGATTATTTGTAAAAAAGAAAAAAAAATCATAAAAAATGTACATAAAAATTACCAAAAACCACAGTGTCGCTTGAAGGTTAAAGTGTATGTATTTCCAGAACTTTTATTTTACGTTTTAGATACATTCGGAATATGAAAGGATTAGAACGTCTGTCAAGTTTCAGTTGCTGTCTGTGTCCCTGCTGGATAGAATCGCTTTTTTTGCCTGGGTAGATTGACCATTTTCCTATTCTTGAATTCATCAGACCAGGCTGATAAGCCAGTACAACTGGTCCTGTTGTACCGGGCCCAACATCCTTGGCTCAGCAGGGGGGCCCGGGCAATCTGAACAGAGTGCATAATAAAAAACTAACACTGCCATCAGTCCAGAATGCAGGGACTGAGCCGCGGTAGCGCTGGCTCCGCCCCTGCCTCCGCCCCTGCCTCCGCCCCTGCCTCCACCTGTCTCTACACCTGGCCACTGGTTGCTAGAGCCACTCCCTTTCTGCCCAGCTATCAAAGCGGAGGAGGATTTCACTTCCTCCTCCTCTGCGCTAGTGCTCGTGGGGCCTAAAGAGTTGAGCCCCGCCCCCTTGTCATGGTCTGACCTGGACTGGGGAGTCCCGCCACTGGTCTGATGGCAGCGAGTGCAGAGCAGCAGCATCTTCAAACAGCGAGGGGGAGGCCTTCGGCAGCTGGGAAGAGCCCAGGTCCAGGAGGGAGTGAGAGAGAGAATACAAGACCTCACCGCCACCCTAAACAGCATCCCCAGTGCCTCCCAGAGCCTACACTCCTTCTCCAACCTCCTCTCCTCACTGTGACTGTCATGGAACAGGAAGAACAGGCTGACTAAAGACGAGTGGAAGGTAGGGGGATCACACATGCCTACCCACACAGACAGGGGCTGGCACAGTAGGGACTGCAGGCAGGGCTAGGGGGTCTCTCTCTCTCACCTACCCCACCTCTCTCACCCGCCCCTCTCTCTCTCACCCACCCTCACCCCCCTCTAACCTACCCCCCTCTCAGCCACCCCCCTCCTTCCCTCAGCCACCCCCCTCTCTCACTCTCCCTCACCCCCCCTCTCAGCCACCCCACCCTCTCTCTACCCCCTCTCAGGTCTGTACACACAGGTGTGTGCTTGCTTGGGGGTGATTCAGACAAGATCTGTTACATGGATGGCACGATTGTCTCTGCAGGTAGCACATGCACATTATGGCATTGGCAACATTCCACTTTGTTTCAAGGCGGGGTCTGGGGAGAGACCAGGGGCAGGCCAGTGGTGGGGCTGAAGGAGGGGTCAGGGGCGCGTCCAGGAATGGGGCTGAAGGGGGCCCCATCAGGTTGGCTGTACGGGACCCACGATTTATATATTTTAGCAATTTGAGTTTCTTCTATTGGATCGGACTACACAGGCCAGCCTTTGCTCCCCATGTGATTATGGATTCCTGCCCGCCCATGAACATGTCGTTGGTTCGCCGGTTTTCCTTTCTAGGACCAATTTTGGCAGGTCCTGACCACTGCGGACCGAGAACATCCCACAAGGGCTGCATTTTTTGAGATGCTCTGACCCAGTCGTCTAACCACTACAATTTGGTCCTTGTCAAAACTAAAATCCTTACGCTTGCAGGGCAGTAACTCAGCAACTCCATCCAACTTCTCTGCTTCAGGATCTCCATAATATCTCAAAATCCGTCATAAAAGTATCATCATCCACTCTTAATCAGCAAGCTTTTTACTCATATTTACATTCACTTTGGTCTACAACCAAAAATACTTCTCAAAGGGATAAATCAAATCAAATCTTTAAATAATAAATGGTTAATGGATAATGATGGTGATACCTAGTAGGTATCACCATCATTATCCATTAACCATTTAGTATTTGAAGATTTGATTTGATTTATCCCTTTGAGAAGTATTTTTGGTCATGATATAATTTATAACAGATATACCCGTAATATTATATCTAGCATAGAGTCCTTTCCTTCCTCCATTTTTACCATTTCAGTTGTTTTATTTACTCATTATAATTTATAATAATAGTTTTATTACCAATTGTTAATAATTTAATAATATTTATCTTAACTCATTTTTTAGTTAATGAATTTATTCATACAAATTTATTAATTTTATATTCAAGGTATATTTATACATTTATATTTATGTATTTAATCAATTCATTATTTGATCGATTTCTTCAAACGTCATAAAAGTATCATCATCCACTATTAATCAGCAAGCTTTTTACTCATATTTACATTCACTTTGGTCTACAACTGTCTACCTCTTTAAATCTGTCTATTTGATTGACGGGCCGGCCAGCCCATCGGATCTCTCTGTTTCTATTTCCTCTGTATTTAAGACTGCCAGGTTTGCCAGCCAATCATGGTCTGATGAAGAAGCTGTAGCTTCGAAATGCATTACTATTCCTTGCCACTGTGAATAATCACATTTCCTGTTCCTGTGAAGTCACAACCAGCTGCTTTTCGTTTCCTGCTTCCTGGTTCCCCGCCTCCTCTGGATCCCTGTAAGATCACACCAGTGCCCCAGGCTGCAAAGGGAAAACAGGACGCCAAATAATTTTTTTTTACAAATGTTTTAATATTATGTGTTCTTACATTTTATGTATACCTATATTCCAGTTGCTATATAATTTTATGTTATCACCATATCTAGCGCCACTGTTCACCCCTGTTTTTAGGATTGGCAGGGGGCAGGCCTTCTTGATATACCCAGGGTCAGCCCAGCTGGGGAGGAGTTGTCAGGTGGAAGAAGCTGAAGATGGAGCACTAGGTTGTCGGGGCCTTTGAGGCACTCCCCAGTCTGGGGGGGTGACCTTGGGCCTGAAGGGTTCGGGTGCAAGATAGAGTCTTGCTAAGAAACAAAGAAGGATCTGGACAGGAGGCACAAAGAGGAACTGAGAAAGACATCGGGAGCTAGTGTTGCCAGGCAAGTCTCCAGAAGGAATCCACCGGAGTGCATGCAGTCAGGAGGGCTGGTGAGTGAGAGGCACAGTTGGGAAAGCTGGGGAGGCATTTCCGAGCGGACTGGGAGTATACAGTCTGAGATGGATGTAGAGCCAGCAGGAGAGACTGTGATGTCATGGGCAGTGGAGTCGGGCAGCTGCAGTCAGGAGGGCTGGCAGGGCTTGAAGAGGACTGACTGGGAGCAGTAGTCCACCATAGGACAGCTAGCACTAAAGGACTTTCCTTTCACCATTTTATTGCTACACTAAAGCGGCCAGTGGTCCCTGCCTGCAAATGGCAATTGCTAAGGTCTGACAGAGTCAGTGTTGGGCTTACCATGTGCTAGCTGTGCCTGGAACCAAGTATTGTACAGGAGAAAGAGAGAGGTACAGTCCACAAATAATCATTGTGCTGGAGGAGACTGAAGCTCTAGAAGTACAAATAGAGGTTCCAATTGATCATCCTATTGATTCTATTATTGATTCCGGGCATCCCATAATTTCCCCTACCCTATCCAAGTTCAAAATCCCTGAATAAAAATACAAAACAAACATACAAACTGTTCATTGTCATTGTACGAGAGACTGGGAAGTGAATTCCGGGCTGGGCAGGGTGACAGTTGGACCACAATATCCAGCAGCCTCTAAGGGGGTACTGCTACAGGTGCATACTAGCACATTTTGACATTACCTGCAGTGGGACCATTTTTTAACACGGTTTACTACTGCTCTAAGTTTTAATATAGTAAAAGCAATTATATTCATAGTTTAAAAATGTTTACATTACAACATAATCAGCCTGTTGGAGATTGCTCTAATTATTGGAAAAGAATTAGCACCTGCTCATTTTATTGGATATATGCAATGTTGATGCAGAATTTTCATAAACTTCTTGTAAACATTAAATTTACAGAAATATTTGGTAGTACTGTGAAGCGTATTAACCCTCTCTTGCCTAGATGCCCAGGAAGACAGAGTGGTCACGTGATCAGGAACCACTCTGGATTGGATGGGAGGACAGCCATGTGAAGTGTTATAAAATAGGAAAAATACTGCGCCAACCTTCAAATTTCTAGCAGCCTACACAACAACTGACAATAGTGTAAAGGAAAAATAATAAATAAAGTGTGGCGCTATGTGCAAACAGAAAAATATATATATATAAAATGTCTGGTTGGCAATTGGTCTATATAAAGACCCGTATATCGTGTTGAACCTGATAGTGGTTCTGTACACTTATGTAAAAAAGTGCATATACCCTGCAAAAATTCAATATGTGCAATGGTGTGAAATATATAAATTAATTTAAATAGGTAAATTAACCTAACACTGAAAAAATATAAATGACATGAATATCATATGTGAAAGTGATCCACAATATATATTAGTGTCCAATTTTCTGTGAGGAAAAAAAAAAGGAAGAAAGTCTCTCGGTGAATGTGTGATCTGATACCAACATCAACACTGCATCAACACCACGTCAGCTGTGTAATGAATGGTAGGTACAGTCCAGACCAGTTCCTTGGATTTATGCGTTTTCTATGTTGCAACACTTAAAGGTGATATATGCCATTGGAAAGTGAGTAAAAGGGTGTATACTCTTACCGGATGTTGTAGATCCAACTCGCCGTACGGCGGTGGATCAATCGAGCTTGTGTCCACACCCGGGACTGATAGATGTATATCCTGGGGACAGTCTTTCCTCAGCGTCCTTACGACGTTCCAAGGATTGAAAGAAGACATTCCAAGGTATTCAGAAAGAGGCATTTGAGAGTTACGTTGGAAAGCCTCGGGATATACTCTCTGGAACGTCGTAAGGACGCTGAGGAAAGACTGTCCCCAGGATATACATCTATCAGTCCCGGGTGTGGACACAAGCTCGATTGATCCACCGCCGTACGGCGAGTTGGATCTACAACATCCGGTAAGAGTATACACCCTTTTACTCACTTTCCAATGGCATATATCACCTTTAAGTGTTGCAACATAGAAAACGCATAAATCCAAGGAACTGGTCTGGACTGTACCTACCATTCATTACACAGCTGACGTGGTGTTGATGCAGTGTTGATGTTGGTATCAGATCACACATTCACCGAGAGACTTTCTTCCTTTTTTTTTTCCTCACAGAAAATTGGACACTAATATATATTGTGGATCACTTTCACATATGATATTCATGTCATTTATATTTTTTCAGTGTTAGGTTAATTTACCTATTTAAATTAATTTATATATTTCACACCATTGCACATATTGAATTTTTGCAGGGTATATGCACTTTTTTACATAAGTGTACAGAACCACTATCAGGTTCAACACGATATACGGGTCTTTATATAGACCAATTGCCAACCAGACATTTTATATATATATATTTTTCTGTTTGCACATAGCGCCACACTTTATTTATTATCATGTGAAGTGTTGTCTGCTTGCTTTCAAAGGGAAAGATGATTTTTTAACACATCCTCAGCACGGATCATCGTGCTGGAGAATGTTAATAAAAAGAAAGTGGGCAGCAACGGTTTAATAAAAAGAAGCAGTAGAAGTATTTACCATATATTTCCAAAAGCAAAAAAGAATGATTTACCTAAAGGAAATTTCAGTCATACTTTCAGTAGCGCATAGCAAGGTTGAAAAGACAAAAAAAGATTGGAGCACAGCATGTATACAGTATATAGAAGATAGCTTATGATGAATGGTCTCCCTGATCTCAATGGCCCAGAGATATGGCAACAGTCTGTAAATACACCCAGTGATGAAACTTTTTGCAATGTGAATGCCAGCAGCAAAATATAAATTGGGTTCAACTTCAGTAAGCTTGTGTAGATGCGCTTCTGACTAAGAAGTGTGCTTTCAGATGTTTCTAGAATGCTTTGACATGGGTGTCCAAGTTTCTGTAATTTGCATTTAGTTTGCTCAAGAAGTTGCTTCAAGCTTATTTTAAACTGCATCAAGCAGCTTTTAAATTTCTTAGAATAAAAGTTCATGTATACCAAACCTTTTTGTTTTTAATAAAAATAATGTTTATTTATCTTACAGATTTTTTTTCAATATAAATGACAATTTTGAATAGAGCGGTAAAATGTTTTAATACTGACCGTGCCACCCCCTGGGTAGATTTTTCCTCTTTATTTGTCGTGTTCACTGTTGTTACTAAGACAGAAAATAAGCTGGAATACAAAATGTTAAAGTTGTCATCAGAACAAGAGGTGATGCTGTGAGGGGAAGAGAGGGGAGGTCAAGTAATTCAGAAAGTATCTGATACATACACTGAATAATAATGAAAATAACTGAAGGGACTCTGAAAAGGACTCTGAGTGAACCCAAAAGTGCGGGAAGGTGCGCATAGACGCCTAGAGACTCTGGGTCAAATAAAGAGTAGACCATATACCAATTTGGTTAAACTCCTGCACAGAGGATACCGCCCCCTTTTTTTTTTTTTTTTGGCCCTTGTCTATAGGATGCTCTTTTTTTCATCATCTCCTCTATCCCTCCTTTAAACGGGAATATATATATATATATATATACTGAAGTCCTTTACCCCACCCCCTCTTCCCTAACTTTTTTTTCCTGCTCCCCTAAAGAGGAACCCCGTGGTCTGGAACAAAACCCGATGAACACAGGCCCTTCTTAGTAAGGTTGTAATCCTAGGGGAGAGTACAACAGACTCACCCCGAAAAGAAGAAGGATATAACATTAAATTAAAAAGTAAAACTGGGGAGACGAATAAGGCCGGCTACTCAAAACAAGATGAGTAAAACCACGAGGGGGACGGCCCCCAAGACTCCTAGGAATAGTACAGCAAACAGTACAATCAAACAGTACATGACCCAGGAGGCAAGCTCAAAGAGCCCAGTAACAGGAGCACAAAAGCAGGATAAAGGTGACAAAAAAACAGAAAGGGGGGCAAGAAGTATGGAGAAGAAGGGAGGAGGAACAACAGATCGATTTAAAGGAGATCAAACAACAGAAAGTGAAACAAGTAGAGCAGAGGAGCAATGGGCAGACACACAAATCCCTACAAAAGGAGAAATGACTGAGATGCTGACGAAACTGGAAAACGCAATAAAAGTAGAAATCAATACTTTAAGAACAGACTTTGGACATCTCTTGTCAAGAGTAGAGGAGACGGAAGAAAGAGCGGATAAACAGGACCGGGAACTAAGTAAATTAAGGGAGCAGAATAAAATACTACAATACAATCAGAAAATTATCCTATATCGATTAGAAGACCAAGAGAACAGAAACAGAAGACAGAACTTAAGAATTCGCTCTTTACCAGAGGAAAAAGGGGAAGATCTGAATATAATATTTAAGCCCATATTGGACATAGGAGTAGAAGACCCCCTTAAAATAGAGCGAGTGCATCGCATTGGTAGACCAAGAAATGGAGAAAACGATTGGCCAAGAGACATTATTGTAAGGTTCCGGAATTATGAAGAAAAAGCAGAAATCTTAATGAAAACAAGAGGAAAATCCCCTATCCAATTCCAAGGAAAGGAGCTTCAGATCTTCACAGACCTAGCATCCGAGACATTGGCAAGGAGGCGATTACTGAAGCCACTCCTGGAGCAAATGAAGACACAGAATATCAAATATAACTGGGGATTCCCAGCCTGTCTTATAGGCCAGAAAGAGGGAAAATCAGCAAGATTAAGGTTCCCCGAGGAACTTGTGGGATTCTGTAATAAATTAGATTTGCAGGTTCCAGACTTACCTGGATGGATAGAAAAAGATAATTAAAATCAGCATCATAAGAGGCTCAGGAAGGGGGGGATATGAGGTGTCCTTTGGAGTGGGCGGGGGGTGGGAGAGGGAGGAGAGGGAGGGGGGGAGGTGTAGGAGGTGGGAAAGGGTAGACCGGCCCACCATGCAGCGTCTCCGGACCACCTCACCCTCCCTAAATTTAAGGGGAGGAGGAGGGGGGCTGAGCGGCAGGGTCAGAGTTGCACCTCTAAAATGGGAGAACCAGGAGGAAAGATCATTGATGGTTCTAAGGCCAATAATGGGCCAAAAGGGAAATGGGGGGAGGAGGGAAGGGATTAGTAATGGGGAAGGTGGGGGGAGGGAGGGATTAGGGGGGGAGGGAGAGGGGTTTTGCAATGGGGAGAAAGGAGGGGATTCTACCTTTTTGACGCTACAAAAAAGAAAGGGAAAAGGGGATGAAAGACAGATATGACAGCAATAAATTTCCTGTCCTATAATGTGAGAGGGCTCAATATACCTACCAAAAGACATAAGGTCTTAAGAGAGCTTAAATATCATAGAGCAGATGTAGTCTTCCTACAGGAGACCCATCTGACCCTAGAATCAAATATTAAATTACACTCACCCAATTTTCCGAATTGGTTCTATGGAGATACTATCTCAAAAAGGGCAAGGGGGGTCGCAATAGGGTTTTCAAGGGAAATGAGGTTCACATTGGATGAAAGAATGACGGACAAAGATGGTAGATATATTTTTCTAAAGGGGAAGTTGGGGGAAATGAAATGCACCCTGGTAAATATATACGCCCCAAATGTGAACCCCATTAATTACTTTATTGAGACTCTGGGGAAACTGAAGGATTTTGGGGAGGGATATATAATATTGATGGGAGATATGAACTTTTGTTTGGATCCGGCCGTAGATAGTACGTCCCGGACACAGGGGACAAATAACGTACAATTAACAAGGATAAAACAAAAAATGCATAGCAGTCAGATGGTTGATATATGGAGGATTATGCATCCAAAATCAAAGGATTATACGTTTTTCTCCCCTGTGCACGGGACGTACTCGAGGATAGACCACATAATGGTTGAACATAGAATGCTGGATATGGTCATGGAATCAAATATAGGAATTGCCTCACTCTCTGACCATGCCCCAGTAAGCATGAAACTAAAAGTACCCGAATATCATAGACAACCCTATACTTGGCGTTTAAACGAGGAATTGCTCCGGGATGAAGGAGGATTAAAGAGGGTGAAAGAGGAATTAGAGTATTACTTCCAGGTAAACGATACGGAAGGGATATCGGGGGCAACTTTATGGGAGGCACATAAAGCCTATATTAGGGGGATTTTGGTCTCGGAAGGGGCAAGGAAAAAAAAAGGGAGAAACAGAAAATTTAATGAGTTAATAGAAGAAATATTCAAAATTGAGCAAGAACATAAAAAACAACAGGGGCAACAACAAGAGTTATACCATGAACTAGTGATGAAAAGGGATGAACTTAAAGAACTAATGGAGCAAGAGACAAAAATAAAACTACATCGCATAGCAAAAGAAAGATATAAGTGGGGGAATAAGTCTAGTAAACTCCTTGCAAGGATGGTACAAAATAAAAAGACTAGAAATTTCATAGAAAAGATAAAAAAAAAGAACGGAGAGGAAGTATATAGAACTAAGGATATAGCAGATGCATTTAAAAACTACTATGAGGGGCTGTACACAGTGGAGCAGAACAGATGAGGAGTAGGAGAGAAACAACAGAAAATTAAAGAATTTTTAAATAAGGTGGGATTGCATAGGATTAACGAAGAGGAAAGAACAGCATTAGATAAACCCATAACGGAAGAAGAAATAAATAAGGCACTAAAAGACTCAGCCCTAGGGAAAAGTCCCGGCCCCGACGAGTTTACAGCTCTATACTTCAAAAAATGTAAGGAGATACTGGTACCCAGGATATGCAACTACATGAATGGATTAGGGACGGACTATGAAATGGGAAGGGAAGCCT
Source organism: Rana muscosa (assembly GCA_029206835.1). Taxonomy (NCBI): domain Eukaryota; kingdom Metazoa; phylum Chordata; class Amphibia; order Anura; family Ranidae; genus Rana; species Rana muscosa. The sequence goes on from CM055124.1 coordinate 176,211,879, forward strand.
CAGTGGCCATAATAACGGTCATATCAAAAGAGGGGAAAGATGAAAGATTATGCTCCGGATACAGACCAATCTCGCTATTAAATGCGGATGTAAAATTATACGCGAAAGTCCTGGCAGAAAGAATGAAGGGATGGATGCCCACACTGGTCCATCCGGATCAGGTGGGATTCATCCCAGGTAGGGAGGGGAGGGACAATGGTGTGAGAGCATTGTTCCTCCTCCAGAAAATAAAAGAGAATGGGTCCCCAAGTCTACTCCTGTCGGTAGATGCAGAGAAGGCATTCGACAGGGTAGACTGGGGACTCATGATACAAACCCTGGAAACTATGGGCCTGAGAACCAGGATGATACAGTGGATTAAAACATTGTACCAACATCCTATGGGTAGGGTTAAAATAAAAGGCACACTGTCTCAAGCTTTCGAGATGAAAAATGGGACAAGGCAGGGATGCCCCCTGTCCCCCCTCTTATTTGTGCTGTCCCTAGAACCTTTACTTGCGACGGTACAGAACAACCCAGACATTAAAGGGATTGGATTGGAGGAAGACGAACACAAACTCGCAGCTTTTGCGGACGATGTCTTGTTCTTTATTAATAATCCCAGGACCACATTACCGAATTTACTCAAAACACTTAAACAATATGGAGAAATATCAAACTTTAAAATCAATATAGCTAAAACCGAGATTCTAAATGTCAATATTGGAAAGGTAGAAGAACAGAGCTTAAGAAAAGAGTACAACTTTCCTTGGCAGAAGGAACTTAAGTACCTAGGGGTAAAACTTGCCAACTCAATAAAAAAAATATACAAGATAAATTATATCCCTCTGTTAAATGAAATAAAAAGTGAAATTAGAAAAATGATAAACCGCCCGATATCATGGATAGGAAGAATTAACATCTTAAAGATGGTCCTGCTGCCGAAAATCTTGTATAAGTTCCAGATGATACCAGTTGCAATACCTCAACCGTACTTCAGAGTATTAAAAAAGATGATAATGAACTTTGTATGGAATAATAAAAAACATAGAATCTCCTTCTCTGTATTAAAACAGGAAAAAAAACATGGAGGGCTGGCAGTGCCAGACATTAAAAAATATTATGACGCGGTGGTGCTGTCCCGGGTAGTGGAGTGGGCCAAAGATAGGCACGAAAAAAGGTGGGTAAAAATTGAAAAGGCAATGGCAAACACACAATTAGGAGGTGTAATATGGAACCCCCCCCCCCCCAGTTTAGAGCACTAGGTGAAAACACTCACGTTATGACACGAATAGCACAGAAAATTTGGGAAAGACTACATAAACAAATAGATAGGGAATATAACTCTCCCCTTATAGAATTAAAAGAAAATGAATATTTTGCACCGGGAAAAAAAATTGTGGGAGGAAATTGGATTAAAAAAGAGAGAGCACAGTTAAGAGATATAATAAAAAAAGGGAAAATCATACCACTTCAAGAATTGAGACACAATAGGGAATTAATGATAGTAGATGAATGGAGGTACCACCAGTTGACCCACTTTGTACAAAGCCTCCCCCAGCCAATTAGGTCTGGGGAGGAACTTACGACGTTGGAACGGCTCTGTATGGCCGATAACCTAACAGGAACTATATCAAAACTTTATAAATTACTGATGACAGTGGATGAACTGGTGATGCCCCCATTTATAAAGAAATGGGAAAAAGAATTGGGAACATGTAGGGATAAAAGGACTATAGAGAGAATAATAAAATTGGCCCACTCGTCTGCCATGGACAGCAGGACCGCAGAGATGAACTATAAATGTATTACAGGCTGGTATGCCACACCAGATAAATTGAGTAAATTTCAAGTAGAACAGAAGGCAGAATGTTGGAGAGAATGTGGGGGGAGGGGAACAATGGCCCACATATGGTGGCAATGCCCTAAAATTCAAACATATTGGGAAAAGATACTGGAAATGATAAAAATAATTACAGAGAAGGAGATTAAAAAGGATCCTTGGATAGTTCTATTCCATGGAGGTGATGGAGGAATGAAACAGTATAAAGATTCACTGATCCCACATTTATTAAACGCGGCCAAAAGGTTGATCCCAAAAAAATGGCGAAAAGTGGAAAGCCCATCTATATGGGAGTGGGTAGATTCCGTGGAAGAAACATACAGTATGGAGGGACTGAAGTACGGCGTAGAGGAGGAAAAAAAAGGATTTAAAAACAAGTGGGAATGTTGGAAAGATTTTAAGAAAACATGGAGCTATGTAGAAAATCTGAGAAAGTAGTAGAGAAAGGGTAGAAAATAAGAGGTAGAAGGGGGGAGGGGGATACAAAGGGGAAAGGGGGGGTGAAATAGAGATTTTAGAAATGTGAGTATAAGGAGAAGAGCCAAGAATCTCTTAGTACTCCGTATTATTTCTGTATGTATATTATCTTGGCTGGATCAATGGAAATGTATTGATGTAACATAATTGAAATCTTGATAAAATAAAATAAAGAATAAAAAAAAAAAAAGAACAAGAGGTGAGTATAATTCCGCGTACACACGACCGTTTTTAATGTCATTGAAGAAACAACGATTTTCTCGACGTGATTCTTCTCAAGCCTGCCTTGCCTACACACGATCGTGAAAAAAAATGCTTGAACAAAGCGTGGTGACGTACGAAATGTACGACGGCACTATAAAGGGGAAGTATCATTCAGATGGCGCCACCCTTTGGGCTGCTTTTGCTGACCCTTGTGTTAGTAAAGTTTGGTGAGAGACGATTCGCGCTTTTCAGCCTTGTGCTCTTCAGTCCGTTACAGCATGACGAATGTGCTATCTCCAATTTGAACGCTAGTTTTACCAGAACGAGTGCTCCCGTCTCATAACTTGCTTCTGAGCATGCACGTTTTTTTCACGACGAGAAAAAATAGAGGATGTTCCAAATTTTTAATGACCATTTTTCACGTCGTGAAAAATGCTCTGGAGCCTACACACGATCGTTTTTAATGACCAAATAAAAAAATTGCATTTTTCTCGTCATGAAAAACGGTCGTGTGTACGCGGCATCAGGCCTGATTCACACCTATTAATTTTTAGTGCTTTTTGCATTTTGCAGATTTGCGTGTTCCATAGAAAACCATGTTAAATGGACTATAGTGCAAATCTGCAAAATGCAAAAAGCACTAAAAATGCATAGGTGTGAATCCAGCCTAAGGGCCGGCGGTTCACACTAGGAATTGCGCAGGAATGCGCTGCATGTTCCCATGCGATTCACACAAGGTTCAGAATGGTGCAATTTGAGCCCATTCATTGTGAATGGACTCTACTCGCACTGCACCGCACCAAAAGTAGTGCATGCACTACTTTTGGAAACACACTGCAACCAGATCACATGGGGACATCTGTACCATGCGACGTGGTGCAGGCAAGCACACTGCATTTGCGACCCGAGTTTGGAGTGTTGTTAAGTTACATTGACACCCGCTGCAGATCGCAACTGCAGTACGTTTTGAACGTGGTGCAGGAAACACACATGGAACAAGAGTTTCCCACAAAACACAATCTGGTGTTTTAACGAGGCCTAAATCTTCCATTGGGGACACCTGTTCTGGTGGCAACTGTCTAACAAGGAAATTCTGCTCACTTTGTATAGATTACCTCTCACTTCCTGCTGCATCTCCAGGACAAGAAACAATGAGAAATCTTCCCAATGGGACACACACAGTAAAAATAAATAAACTGACAATGGTTGTAACTAGGATTGCACTGATACCAGTTTTTTATGACTGAGTATGAGTACCGATACTTTTTCTCAAGTACTCACTAACAGCAATTACCGATACCAATATTTAGTGTCGTGTGACAGTCTTTATAGAATGATAAAAAATGATTACCGTAGATCACTATGGGGTGAGGCATACAGGGTAGATGGGAGGTGCAGGAAGAGAAGGTTACTGCACAGGGTCAGGAGAGGAGTAGAGGACAGATGACAGTGTCGTAGGGGACCCTGAACAGCCTGGAATGGTCGGAGGGACCCCAGATCAGAGCCCTCTGCTCTGATCAAAGCTGGGGGAGCCAGACAGGGAGGGGCCAGCTAGTACTCATGATTTGGGCAGCAGAGGAGCCTGGTCTCTGACTAAAGGACATCCGCTTGTCTGGGGGGTGAGCCAGCACCGTGAGGGAGAGACCCGGGGACAGGGATGCAGACACAGCCAGCATCCCGTCCCCATGCACTTCCAATCTGATGCTCCACATCAGTCACTAAGAGCCAAGCAGATCACCGATCACTGGGATCCGCCGTACACTGCACTGACCAGGAGACGGCACCGCTATCCCCAACCCACACCTCCATCCACTGCACTACCCCACTGCCAGCCCCGCTCTTCCATCCACCCGACAACCGATCACCCTCTACTACTCAGCGGGTAAAGATGACCATGCCTATCAGGCAAGTCCATGCCTGCTTGAAGGTATTGGTTTTGGTATCGGAGCATTTGCACGAGTACAAGTACTCATGCAAATGCTTAGTATTGGCATCGATACCCGTATTGGTATTATTGCAACGCTAGTTCTAACTCTTCCCTGCTCTATCCAAAATTAAATACACTTTCACCTTGACTTATGGGGGAAGAAATGTAACTTAGATGCAAACAAAAGCCTATGGCCTTGAACTCTGAAGGTACTTCTACAACTCACAGTGTAAGGTCTCATGCACATGAACATTTATATGCTCCTGCGCCCAGGGAGCCAAGTTGCCACGTAAAGTTGCTTATGGTGAATGGCTGTATGCCTCCAGCTGCTTGTAAACACTAATGGGAAGAGCCTGAGTCACCAGGCAGTGAGATGGATAAGCAAAGAAGGTTCATCCTATTCTGCAATTCCAAAGAGGAAAAACACAGGATCTGGTGTATCATATGGCCATAGATTTAAGCAAGTATTGTGACACAGAGGGATTGATTTGCTAAGGCAAATAGCGGTTCATTTTGCAAGAGAATTTTCCCTTAGCTTAGTGAATGAGATGAAGCTCTGCTGACTTCTATCATCCAATATTGTGCAAACTAAAATATTATATTTTTTATTTTCCTTGCATATAAATAGGTATTCTTTGCAAAATAAATTTTTACCATGTTCACTAAGCTAAAGGAAAATTCTCTTGCAAAGTAATCTGTTTTCCTTTAGTAAATCAGCACCATAATGTCACTTATTCTTTTAAATTGAGGCCTTCACACACTTCTCCTGGCTGCACTACATTTTTGCAAAAAGTATTTTTGAAAGCCCATCTTCACCCAGCTACCGATGATAGAGGTCAGTGATGTGGCATTAACAGGTCTTATTCTGCCTTGTGCATCCGTATGCAATTGTACCCAAGGTAGTTCTACAAAAGACTAGGAAGAGGTGCCTAATATTTTAAAATTCATATAAAATCCATAAAAAAAGAAATACAATACTTATACAGCAAATGTTTTTGAGTCGAGCTATTGATTCACATTCACACAGGCCAAACATAAGTAGAGTTCTGGGCCTAAAAGCTAAGAGTTAACTGTGAGATGAAATGATAGTGTCTGTTCGATACTAAGTGTTTTTATATAATCCTATAATGAACTGTCTACATACTTCAGTGATTTTACAGTAATTGGCATGGCTGCTGAAATTAGTTAATAGCTCCCCCCTCCTGTACACTTTTCTTTGTATTTTTTCTTGCAAGCAGCATTGTGCTGAGCTTTGCACCAGTTTTACAGAGAAAAAAATGAGTTCTATTTTAGGAAAAATACAAAACCCGCTTCTTTTAAAAATTGGACATTTTAAGTTGTTAGGACTATTATGCCAATTATTGCAGGACCAGAGTAATTTATTGTTGTATAGGTATTAATTATTGTGGATACACTGGCTAGAGCCACACAAAGGCCTTTCATACTTGCAGTCTTGTAAGATAAGATTTTCCAAAATTGCACCAACCTGTAACTACTAGCTTCGCAAGCCAATTCCGTCATACTTTTTTTTGCTTGAAAATTACTTGGAACCCTAAAACATAATATATATATATATTATATTGCCACTGAACACATCGCGCCACTTGTGGAGTTTGCTCTGCGGCTGCCGTGTCGGTGTTCTTCCCTCTGAAGTGCGGTCCCTGTAAGCTCTGCATCAGACACCAGTGTGCGGGGAGAGGACCCTTCGTTCTGGGATTATGTACACAGCCCAGATACTAAGAAGTGGAGAAGGATTCGGAGCGCCTGTGTGTATGGTGCCCAAAATGAGGAGTCGATAATTGGGTTTTCTGGCTTTCAGAACAAGAGGAAATCGTAGCCTCCAGAGGACAAGGATTTTACACTATCTAGTGTCCTCCCTTCCTTCCATGTTCCGTATCGAGTACTGCATGATGGTATATGAGCGTTTTGGCTACCAAAAAAATTGAGGCTCAACATACACTGAAGTTTGGAGTCCTATTGATTATCAATTGAGGCTGTTTGGGGTCCTCCGTCATAGGGGACCATCGCTTTTTGGTAAGCAGGAATTCTTACTGGTGGTGGTGAAAGTCACGAATACAAGAAGATTTGGAATCGTTTTTGTTTTTTGTTTTCTTTTTTCTTTTTTCATCTAGTATGGACACTTGATCACGGGTGTTTTTTTGTATGGACTTTAGACTTGATTATTTAAGGGTCCTATTCAAGCATGTAATAATATTATTAATTAAGTTTGTATTATTTCATATGTTTTGTTTACACTGTTTAGTTATTGTTCTTCACTGAGCACTTACATAATTTATCACTGTGGTGATTTTGAAATTTTTTTCAATCATTCAGTGGTGGGCTTATGTTTATACTCATAAGTTAGCGCGACTATATATTTTTTCTTATATATATATATATATATATATTTTTTTTTAAAAACAATGGAATAAACTGTTAGCGCAAAAGACTAATGCATGATAGATGGCCAGGAATTGGATCTAAAAAAGTCCAGTCACAGTTCTCTTTAGTCCATTTGCTGGTATATAATGACCATTCCTATAACAGGGGGGAGCAATGGAAGGATGATAGGAGGCAGCTGTCCTCAGAGAAAGTCGGCTCTGCACAAGGAAGACAGGGGAACAAAACAGGAAGCGCCACCTAAGTGCAATATTTTTGTCACAATTTATTAAAGACAGAGGAGATGCACTTACACACATATGTAAAAAACTGGCTCATCTGTGTGTGTAGTTCACGGTGTGATCCAGTCTTAGGTGCATCCCGGCTATATATTCGTGATGGTCCCCATCTTTTAGACATGTTAAAACCATACACCTGGGAACCCACATACTGGTGGCTGTCCCTAGATGTGTCATCCTTATACACGTCCATCCCTCATGACGTTGGCCTCCTAGCAGCCGAACATTTTTTATCCAAAGATCCACTTCTTAATTTTAGGCAAGTCTCTTTAATTTTGGAAGCTTTAACATTCTGCCTTAAGCACAATCATTTTGAGTTCAACAATACTCACTATTTGCAAATAAACGGGACAGCTATGGGGGCAAATTTTGCACCGAGCTATGCCAACTTAACGATGGGATATTGGGAATACTCCCATATTGTGTACTATGGTCGATATATTGATGACGTGGTCATAATATGGGATGGGACGTCTGAGGACATTGAGACCTTTGTCCATTATTGTAATAACAATCATTTAGGATTGTCCTTCACCCATGTCTTTGATCAGGTATCATTGGCATTCCTGGATCTCGAGTTATGCCACGACCAAGGGACTATCTTTTCCCGCAATTATGTCAAACCTACAGCGGGTAATTATTTTATTCACTTCGACAGCTGCCACCACCCGAGATGGGTAAACAATATCCCTCGGAGCCAATTCTGCCGTTTGAGGAGAAATTGTAATAGGGATATTGATTATGATCACCATGGTGCTCTGCTCACCAAAAAATTCCTTGACAAAGGATATCCAGCACCTCTAGTGGAGGAAGCATGTAGATACTATCGACATAGTAACAACATTTCTAGTATTAAGGCTATACCAGAGACCAAACCTCCAACGCGATTCATTACCCAGTTCCATGCCAGACATAAAAGAATGGAAAAGATTTTAGCCAAACATTGGTCCATACTTCTTGAGGATCCCCACCTCAAGTCGAACTTAGCAACTGTTCCTAAAGTAGCATATCGGAAGGCTCGTAACATCAAGAGCAAAATTGCCCCCAGTAAGATCCGCTCCACTGCAGGAGCTACCCCACTTATCATGATCCCCCTTCATGGTATGTTCCAGTGTAAGAAATCCCTTTGTAAGACATGCCAGTTTGTCCAACATGGCCAAAAATCATTTGTTGTTAAAGGGAAGACATACACGTTCAAGGACTTTTATAATTGTTCCACAGAGTACGTCATATACTGCCTTACCTGCCCTTGTGGGCTTTTTTATGTAAGAAGGACTATCAGGGCTTTGAGGGCACGTTTCGGCGAGCATAGAAGATACATTGAGAAAGGAAGGGACCACCACAGTGTTCCTAAACACTTCCTCTATCACCATAAGAAATCCACCTCAGGTTTGAAAGTGTGGGTACTGGAATCAATTCCAGGCACTTTACCTGGAGCCGAACGTTTTAAACGGCTTTGTCAGCAAGAATCCTTTTGGATTTATTCCTTGGGGACTTTAGTGCCTGGTGGGCTTAATGAAGAAATCGAAGTCCATACCCTTCTGTAAATAAGATATTGTGTTTACCCATATCATGCATATTTTTCTGTATATAGGACGCCTTTGTCATACCCACATTGCCAATTTCTATTGTACGCCCACCTATATGTGTATTTTATACATCATGTTATTATATGCATGCTTGTGCGCATATGCCAGTAGGGTCTCTGGGTACATGTGGAATATCGTGTGTGTTTTTTTTTTTTTCTTTAATGGGGATATGTGATCAGCTTATTTTTAATTTTAATATTATTTGTATTTTACATGTGAAATGAGAGCCATTTATTCTTCCTCCCCCCCCCTTTTTATGTATATGTATGTGTATGTATATATATGTATATATGTGTATATGTATGTGTATATATATATATGTATGTGTATAAAAAAAAATCATATATTTTTTTTTCACATATATTTTTTCATATTTTTTTTCATGTATATGTTTTTCTCTACATATACACATTTATATATGTATGTGGATGTTCTAGTAAGGACACAATCTTATTCCCCCATAGTATTTTTGTATTTTTATTTTTTATATATAATTTTTTTAGATTTCTGCGGTTGTTCTGCTTGTAAATAGTAATCCTTTTCCACCTTATGTATTTTTAGTATTCCCCTTCCCTTCCTCTTTTTACCTACTTGGGTTGTAGTTTTTTAGCATTTCCTTCCATACTGCTTTTGTTTTGTGTGCTGGGACTTGCTGTCCCACTAATGGTCACAGCACATAAATAGTACCATAGCTGCAGTACCGTGTAAGGTCTCTTGAAGGAGCAGATAGCTCCGAGCGCGTAGCCTGGTTTCTCAGTGGTGTGCTGAACACCTGTCCTTCCTTCCAGTGATCTCTCTTGTTCGGCTTCTGGTGACGTCATCATCCTCGTTTCCTGCTGGTTCTGGCTGGCTTCCTGGTGGCCACAGGATGGAAATAACACACTGCTCTGCCTACCCATGAGCCGGGATGCACCTAAGACTGGATCACACTGTGAACTACACACACAGATGAGCCCGTTTTTTACATATGTCTGTAAGTGCATCTCCTCTGTCTTTAATAAATTGTGACTACAATATTGCACTTAGGTGGCGCTTCCTGTTTTGTTCCCCATATATATTTTTAAGCCCTAGTGAATAAAATGGTGGGTTTTGCAATTTTTTACATCACATGGTAGTTGCGCAGTGGTTTTTCACATTTTGAGGAAAATATAAATTTTAATGAATTTTAATGAACACAAACACAATACAATACCCAATTTTTTTGCGAAATATCAGATATGATGTTACACTGGATAAATAGATACTAAACATGTGTAGCACGGATCCAGTTTCTTCTATGTAGATACAGACTACAGGATTCAATTCCTTCTATGTAGATACAGACTACAGTTGACAAACTAGAAGGAACTTAACTCCCTCCGGTGTTCAATCTTTATATTACATCTACTTATGGTTTCAATAATATCAAAGCAAGGCATGCTGGAACTCGTAGTACAGGGAGAAAGAGACTCCATTTGCCATGGATAGTAAATAGACTATAGTACCCACAGTGCAACTGTACTCCCAACGGGCATTGCCTCGTCGCTTGGCCTTCTGGGACTGCTTAGACTGCTAGCAAGAGGAGCATCTGAGAGGCCTGCTGTGTGTGTGTGTGTAGGCCGCATAATCTGGGCCTACTGTCTGCAGAGAGGCCTGCCTGCTAAAGGGAGAAGAATCCTCCTTTGAGAAGCCCAGCTGATTCTCCCCAAGTGTCCAGACATCTTCCCCCTACCGACGTCTCGTGTGATGGAAGACAGGGACAGCAGAGAGAACATGTACCGGAGCATCAGCAATGGAATCAACCAGGCGGACTAGGCCTATTTGGGTGAGCGGGCACCTGCCCAGGATTTACTAAGTACTTTATAGGCCTGTGACTGTTAAGGCTCACCATCACTAGAATAGTGCGACGCACACACGCCTGAACATAGTGCCTCGTGTGTTAGTGCTCAGTTTAAATTTGGTGTTTGCACCACCTGACAGTTTCACATTCCCAAAAGCATTGCAGGAGTTTTGTTTATTCTTCAACGTTGCTAGTGAAGACTCCATCCATTGAGGAATTTGTACACTAATATTGGTCAGGCCTGACTGGAACGTATAGTGACGGGACACAGGGTGGTATTGCCCACTAGTGGGAGCTCGCGAGCAATACAGTTCAGTCAAATAATAGACATTAACACTGCAAGTTAAGATATTTTGTCTGATAGCAATTATTTATTTTATTATTGACTCTCGCAGGGCCCTGCAGAGTCAACTATATGTATAACCTTGTTTTACCCTTTATATCTTACCAAGTAAAGTTCACCCCTGGTTAAGTGCAAACCTGTGTGCAGTTTCTCTGTTATCTTGTGGAAGGAGAAGTGGCCAATTCAAGGTAACAATCTATATTGCAATTTTACTGTGGTGAGGTTTTATTGTGTTCCCCAGCAACCAGTGGGTTCCACAATATTTGCATATACCAGTTGTGCCAAGGCAGGGTTTGAGCCAATTCAAAGGGGTTGATGGGCAGAACGTAGACCCAACATTTAAATCAGCAGCTCCTATGGGGGTAGTGCTACACATGTCACACTTTAAAATTATGCACGCCCGTAGATCTACAGTACTTATCCATAGGCAACACTTTAAAAGCCTTTACAGATTACAAGTTTAGAGTTACCGTATATACTCGAGTATAAGCTGAGAATTTCAGCCCTTTTTTTGGGCTGAAAGTCCCCCCCCCCTCGGCTTATACTCGAGTCAGCGAAATTGAACATTGTAAATTGTACCTGAAGGCTGCGGCGTCCATCCGTGATAGGCGGAACTGTGTCTGCTGAGAATCGTCTATCACGAACGTTCTCTCATCCTCAGTTTCCCAGCAGACGTCCGTAATTGGCGGAAACTGAACACAGTGTCTGCTGGGATGGGTGAGGATGAGAGAACGTTCGTGATAGGCGATTCTCAGCTGACACAGTTCCGCCTATCACGGAAGAGACCAGGAAGAGACCGCGAGTTTTAAACGATGGACGCCGCAGCCTTCAGGTACAATTTACAATGTTCAATTTTAATTCTAGGGGCACAGTGAGGATGGGCACATGTGAGGATGGGAACAGTGAGGATGGGAACAGTAAGGTGGCAATGGGCTTAGTGAAGTTGCAATGGGCACAGTGAGGCGTGCAAATGGGCATTGTTGACCCTCGGCTTATACTCGAGTCAGTAAGTTTTCCCAGGTTTTTGTGGTAACATTAGGTACCTCGGCTTATACTCGGATCAGCTTATATTTGAGTATATACGGTACATTGGTGGTCTGCTTTCCTTCTGTGTGAAGTGATCGCTCTTTACATATGTGTGCGGGACAGACATGTGCATTCGCCTATGCATGTGAGCACAGGCTGAAGGGGGCGCTTTAAAAAAATGTTGATTCTATTTTATTATTTATTTTATCATTTATTTTTATTTTTACAGTGTACCTTTATTTATTTATCACTTTAAACTCTTATTTATTTTATTGCCATCACAAGGGATGAACATGGGCCGTGACAGGTCCTCTTTATGAAGAAATCTGAGATCTGCTGTTTTGGAGGTCAGAGAAGAGATCTGCTGCTTCACATGCCAGCAACGGCTTGTAAACAAACAAACCGCAAACCAGAAGTGATGAAATCCTAATTTTGCACAATGGGAGGAACAACATCAGTTCCTCTCAATGTATCCGGGGAAGCAAAGGCCACCAGTCGCATCCCTACCAGGTTCCCTGATCAGATGGGAGAGCTCAATAAAGGCGGTGGCAGTGGTGGGAGGGGAGTTAAGCCTCGTACACACAATTTTCAGACGGGAATTGTGTGTTGACAGGCTGTTGGCGGAAAATCTAGTTTGTACGCTCCATCGGACAATTGTTGTCGGATTTTCTGCGGACAAATGTTGGATAGCAGGCTTTAAAATTTTCCGTGGACAACTGTCTGTTCTCGGATTTTCCAAGCGTGTGTACACAAGTCCGTCGGACAAAAGTCCAAAGTACAAACACGCATGCTCGGAATCAATGCACACCAAACACAACATTAGCAGAAGGTGCCCAAAGGGTGATGCTAAAGAGCTGAAAAAACACGTAGTACGTCTAGTACGTCACTATGTTCGTGTTTGTTGGCCGACAATTGTGTGCCTTTTGTATGCAAGACAAAATCCAGGCACACACACGCCAAAAGTCCTACGCTTCGTCTACGGAAAATCCGATCGTGTGTATGAGGCTTAAGACTCCCTTCCACCGCCTCTAAAAGTAATTCAGCGGCTGTATAACCACTAGGATTATTTTTAATCATAGAAAATTGCCGGATCTAAAATATGATATTGGGATCATGATTGTAGCCTCAACCATGGTCCTGGTATAACCGCTTCACTACAAAGACGTAAATGTACAGCATATACAGCGCTATAGAAGCAATTAAACTGGCCACACGTATGAATTTTGGACAAAATTTGGGCCAAAATTCGCTCAGTGGTTGACCCTGTCAGCCACCTCCAACCTATCATGCCTTGATTGAAAAAAATCGAAGGAGTCGGGCAGAAAAATGCTGCCCAACAAAGTGACTGCATCCAATCAGATGCAGCCACTGTTCTGTTACTTGTGTAGCCAGCAGTGCCAGCTGTCAAAATACAGTAGGCACAGAAGGAGATTCATCCATCCGCGCTGTGCATAAAAGAAATGCAGCCACCACATCTATGGACTGTAAGCTGCAACATATTAAATTTTTTGTTCTTGGGTTTCAGTGGCGGGCTGCTCCATTGGGGCACCGGACGCCTGGATTTTAAAGGGTTTTCTTTTTTTTTTTTTTTTTTTTTTAGAAGCACATGATTAGAGCCAGAGGCTCTAATTAATTTAAAAAAAAGTGGGCTTGGGGCACAGAGCACTGCACCCCAAGCCTACCGAGTTGTGTGACAATGGCTGTAACGGCTCCCCAAGTATGAAAGGGGTTAACGCCATTTAAGATATTCCCTCTCCTGAACACACATCCACTACCGACACTCCACAGTCAGGCGACCGCTTCCCATAGGAATAATTCTTCCAGAAGTACGAGACAAACACTCTGTATGAAGTTTCCAGCTGGTCTGACATTCTTTACTGACAAACTTCAAGTTTTATACACACAGAGAGGAGGTTCTTACATTCCTCATTTTCCTCTGACAATACACCTTTGACCAGACCTAATTTACATGAGCTAATTAACTACAGCTGATGACTCAGACACATGACCTTTAGGCTAGCCTCACTGTCTTTTAAACTACAGTACCCAGTATCAAAGGACTTCACACAATAGTTACATAACAAGCTCCCAATACACATCTGACAGTTCTTAGCAGACAACAGGTGGGTTTATTAGCTAATCCCTTTACATCTTAAATGACTATGCATAACCTTTATGTTCCTCAGACTGTCTGTCTGCTAGTTTATAATACCTATAATTACAGACTTAATTACCACAAGCCACAATAGACAATAGAATGCAATCACACCCTACCCCATCACAGCAATTAGTACACAGCAGCCAACACACAATATACACACAATATATACAATGTATATACAGCATTGAATCTGACTAGCACAGATCATAGTGGGGTTCTCATTCACCCTGTGCCCAAAGTGACCCCTGTCACAATGGGCGAATTAATATTCACTATGGTCTTCCTGCTTCTTCTCCTGGCCAATCAGGAACTGGGTCTTAGGACTAGATTGGCTGAGAGGAAAAGCAACAGTATTGGCCGGCCAGGAGCAGAAGCAAGGGGAATATTGCAGAGAAGGAGAGGCAGGGGGAAGCTGCCGAAGCTGCCTGCGACCTGGACGGGGTAAGTGCAGGGCTGGTGGGCGGACGGGCGAGTGACGGGGGGTGGAGGGTTTGACCAACCGGGGGATTGGTTGAGTGGTTTGTTTGCCGCCAGCCCCCCAAATAAATGGTGCACCAGCCACAACTGTTGGGTTTAGTTATACTTAAAGGTCCTATGTACTACAGTTTCCAGATGTGCTTGTGACTTGGATATTGTGCATTCTTAACTTACGTGCACTGCATTTTTAGTTTACCTTGAAAAAAATATATCAAATCATCAATTCCATGTTTTGAATGTTTAAAAAAAATATGCAAGCAATTGTGATACATTTGTTACCATGTATTCCTATGGGTTTTACAGCTCAAATAAGCAGAATGAGAAATAAAAAATAAAAAAAACCACAGAAGAGCAGCACAGTACTTGCGCCCATCTCCAGTGACCTTCATCGATATCCTATAGTGCCTTGAAAAAGTATTCATACCTCTGGAAATTTTTCACATTTTGTCATGTTACAACCAAAAATTTTAATGTATTTTATTGGGATTTTATGTGATAGACCAACACAAATTGGCACATAATTTTGAAGTGGAAGGAAAATGATAAATAGTTTTCAAAATGTTTTACAAATAAATATGTGAAAAGTGTGGTGTGCATTTGTATTTAGCCCCCCCAATACTTTGTAGAACCCCATTTCACTGCAATTACAGCTGCAAGTCTTTTTGGGGATGTCTCTACCAGCTTTGCACATATAGAGAGTGACATTTTTGCCCATTCTTCTTTTCAAAATAGCTCAAGCTCTGTCAGATTGGATGGGGAGCGTCTGTGTTCAAATCTTGCCACAAATTCTCAATTGGATTTCGGTCTGGACTTTGACTTGGGCCATTCTAACACATGAATATGCTTTAAAAGAATATACCGTATGTGTCGGGCTGTGCAAAGCTATACAAACATAAATAAATGCTCTGTGCATAAACAATATACAACCAATCATAAAGTGTCAATACAGTCCACAGTGCAGTGGTAATGAACAATATAACATGCAATTGGTAGTGCTTATATAAAGTCCTCTTGTACATGGATCGTGTGATTCCTTTGTAGTGTGACCCCACCTCACCATCCACATAAATATCACTTCTCCTTTTCAAATATTTTATTAAAGATTGCACAATACAATTCATATAAATTATACAACATTTTGAAATTAAGTAGATAAGTGTAGATGGAACTTTTATCTTCTCTACAATTTTTGTACATAAATATGATATAAAAGAAAATCCATTATCGAAAATAAATACATAAGTAATAAGAATCATTAAATGAAATAGTATAATAAAAGAGGGAAGAGAGAGAAAAAAGACAAAGGGAGGGGGGGGGGGGAGAAGGGAAAAGAGTAATAATGTTATAAGAAAGCCTATCTTATACTATTTGTAATCAGATTTATCAATAACAAATCGTAAGGAATACATAAGAAAAGGTGAGTAGATCAATTGGGCGTTCTAATAGAAGACAGTCGTGATCAACTTAAATCGTATCAGGGGCCAAGGTCCGGCTAGGTGGCTTGGCATGTCCTGATGGTAAAAAGGGTCGTCACTGTCTAAAATGGACAACTATGTATCAGACTAAAGCCGCAAATGATAGATCAGTGAACTAAATCATCCGTGGTATAATTATACACTGTTTTATTGAGTAGGAATACATTTTGTGAGCCTCTAATATGTTCGTTAAGGTCAGGGTGACAGGAGGGAAATATCACGTTTCAATCCACTTTCTTCTTAAGGTGCTCCAAAATCAAACCGGATGTGCCACCACACTCGTGCACCCCCCTTTCAGGTGTATCCTGACCTCTGTGTGTGTGACTTCACAATTAAGTTTGGTCAAACAGCGCTTTTTAGCCTCTTCAGGGCTTCATTAGTGTGATCTACATCTCCCGAATCCCTTTTCCTTCCACAGAGAACCTCCCCATCATGGGTATCATCAGGTTGCATGTGGGTAAGAGACTTCAAAAGTGCTTTTACCATTAAAACACTGGCTTTATTAAAACATATACAAGTAAATACTCACAATTTCCTGGTGCTTCCAGCGCACCAATCAATATATCAGGCTATATTTCTGTCTAGTGTTCCCCTAAGTCGCATAAGCCGCTACCTCCCCACGGGCTGTATCTGGGCAGTAAGCCTGATGTTTCTCAAAAGCACAAGCTCTCCAGCACAATGTATCAGTTTATATGGGTGAGAAAAACCACTTAAGACTGGCAGGGGTATTTACAATGATAGGTTTTTATTTATCCATGCAAAACCTATTATCCCCAAAGGAAAAAAAAAACAGTTTGCTGTAACTGATTATGAAGTGTGAGCTTAAGTTGGACTGCCGTTTGTTAGTGCATTTAAACCTGCTGATATAGTTAACACTACCCCCCGCCCCGACGTACAATGCTGCTACCTGCTGTGTGTCTTATTGGCCAGATCACCAGGTGTAAACGGATGGAAAAAAGCCAAAGAGAAAACAAAGAAGAAGACACATCTAATGATTGGTAATCTGCAAAATATGACATTTTTGGTTTAGGGTCAGCATATTCCAGGTGAGGTGAGACGGAATTTTTTCATCGGATATTCCAACCCTGTGTATGCCCCATCGGACTTTTTCCGTCGGAAACTCAGACGGAATTAGATAGAAATGTTTTTGTTCGGAAAAATTCTCTATTGGAATTTCCGTCCGTCTGGATGCAGATCCGACGGACTAAAAACCATGCATGCTCGGAAACAATTCAACGCATGCTCAGAAGCATAGAACTTAATTTTCTCAGCTCGTCGTAGTGTTTTACGTCACAGCGTTCTTGATTTTAGTGTGACTGTGTATATGCAAGACAGCTTGAGTGGAATTCCGAGTTTATTTCGATGGAAATTCCGCTTGTGTATACAAGGCATTACTAATCATTTGTACAGGGGCAAAATTATGTCTTTCTTTCTAAGCAAAATGACAATGATCTGTCATGCTAAAAAGTGAACTGCTGTGAAACTCAAAAAATGGCAGAAAAATACAGTAAAAATGACAAGAAGTCACTAGTGAAGAAATGAGTATTGGTAATAATAATAATAATAAATGGTAAAAAAAAAAATATATATGTCCAAATACATACCTAAATCAAACCATGAATCCCAAAAGACCTGTGGCGTCTGTCGGGACTCGGGAGGATGAAGGAAGGACTGAACACCAAATGCAGTTTTTACAGTTGGTACTTTGGGATCACCAGGTGAAAACAGAGGAAAAAAGGCAAAAAAAAATAAAAGCTAATGCAGCCACCACATCTAATGATTGATTAGCTGCAATATACAGTGGAACTTCTGATTACGAGCATAATCCGTTCCAGGAGAATGCTCGTAATCCAAAGTACTCGCATATCAAAGCGAGTTTCCCCATTGAAGTCAATGGAAACTAAAATAATTTGTTCCGCATTGACTTCAATGGCATGCAATACTGCATGCGGCCAGAGGTGGGGGGTGCCGGAGAGCCTCGGAAATGGCCGGAAAGGCCCGAGGACAGTTCGGCTGACCTCGGCAAACCTCAGAAAGACTCCGTTCCCGAGCCTTTCCGAGGTTTGCAGAGGTCAGCCGAGCTGTCCTCTGGCCTTTCCGTGCATTTCCGAACGGCGCCGTTCGGCTCCGGCGCCCCCCCACCTCAGGCCAAAAGCGGTACTGCACACTGCTTTGGCCTGAATCCCACTTGTTTTGCAAAACAACACTCGCAAACCGAGTTAGGATATTTTAAAATGCAGTGCTCGTATTGCGAAGCGCACGTTAACCGCGTTACTCGCAATCCGAGGTTCCACTGTAATACATTTTGGGTTTAATCCCGCTTGGATAAACACAACATTTTCACAGAACAAATCTGCATGTAAAAAAACAATCAGTCCCACCCTCAAACATCCCTATTATAACTGGGGTGCGGTTAATGACCAATAGAGAGACTCAGGGGTGTGGCCAAGGTTGACGTTTATGTGTCAAATTTGGATAAGACCTCAGTTACCTAGATCTCTGAATTTCCCATAATTTTGAAATGTGTTTTTTTAACACTGTAAGATTGGGGGTTGTTAGCTCTCGTAGAAGATGCGTTTTTCCAGTGATTCCAGCCAGTCAGGAACTATTTTTAAGGGCATGGTAGCCCACTTTTATTTAAAAGCACAAAAAGTTTACAAATACATCAGTAGCCCTCGCAGGGGTTTCCTCCATTCCTGTATCTTGCATACTTAACAGTTTAGCCTCCTAGCTTTACCTTCTTGCTATCTGGCTGTTTCAGGCCTTTAGCTTAGGCCTTAGGTCTGCTCCTCAGACCCAAAGAGTTTCCAAGAGATAAGCTCACTCCTCTCTTACTCCCGGTCAGCAGCTGGTTGCTTACTTCACCAATGACATCTGCCTCCTGCAGACATGCATACTCTGGCTGCACCCATGCAGCGCCTGACTCCTCTCCATGGGATGGGAGTCCACCTGACTCCCATACACAGACTTCCTGTCTGTTGGGTGGAGCCCTGATCCATAGTCATGTCAGAACTAATAGCCCAAGATACAGCTGTTCAATCAGCATGTCTTTCTTTACCAAATCTGGCGTAAATCAACACTCTTTAAGGATGTACAGGGTCTCACCATCACATATCCCCCCCCCTGTTTCGAACCGGAGGGAGGAACACACAAACCCGTCACCATAAATGGGACACTTCTGTGCCAGCCATTGGCTGCGTAGGCCCATTTCTTTTTCTGGGTATGTGTCCACCAGCACTTCACTTTGACGCTTCTGTACCACCTATCAGTAGCAGGAGTCCTAATCTGTCCAACCTTTTCTCTAAAAGGGGCACTCCACCCACATCTTCTTCCGGGTGTGCTTTTACCAGCACTTCTTCCTGAACCGTGGGCTCCCACTAATCTCTCTATCCCTTCTACCTTCTGGCCTCAGGATCCTCCTTTTTTCTCCCACAGACCTACTCTCCCGGGACTGTTGGGGACCCACTTCTAAAAAATCTGTCAGGGACTGGCCACTCTCACTACCTGACGCAACAATTATCAACAACATTTGTTTCTCAGGTTCACTAACCCCTGTGTGGTTACCCTTGGCAATCAAACCATCTAGGATCAACACCATATCCTTCCGTTTAACCTCAATATTATCATTGGGACCTCATGTCCCCTTGTTTGCTAGGACTGTATCTATGGAGGGACCACCTACAGGCAAGAAGTTACTCCCTATGGGACAGTCCCGCAGTTTCACATCGCCCCCTGTTGTCCAACACTCCAATAGCAATTGTCCTACCAACGCACATTTTTCACCACATTTTTCCACATCAATCTCTTTAACCATTTTTGTGTCCATTGGTACCTCAACCAATAGCTCAGAGTTGTCTGACAGTGCTCTACAGTGCCTCTCATACACTTTTCCATTACAGTTACCATCACTGTTATTTCCTGTCAAAGTGTCTCTGGGTACCTCAAACTGCACCTCTCTGCGAGTGATAGACTGAATTCCCACTACTGCCACGTCCGTTCCGGACCCTTCCTTTACATGAGGTGTAGCGGGTGAGACAGTACGCGCGCCACATACCAACCACTGCTCAGCCGCACCTCGGACCGCACCAGCAGGAATGCATCCCATCACACCAGCATACGGAGAGACTTCCTCTATGTCTATTATCTCTAATTTCTCCAACAATTTGCGCCTTCCGCACATAACCGCCGCTGGAAGCACTCTCGAGGAGAACTGCGAGACAACCTTCCACAAAAGCAACCAACAGTGAAGCAACCAATTTTCATCAACATTGCTTAACAACGCATGTATCACCTGCGTCCACGGATTGGTACTACGCAGTACCATGTCGCCCTTCTGCTGTGGATACATGCAGGTGTACATTGGAAAGATTTTCACCAATTCCCACAATATCTCAGTTATTTCTAGACATGCCGCATATAAACACAGAACTGTAGGAACTTTTTCTTTACCAACGATGTGGAGGGGCTCATTTGCTAAGGCGTGAGAGGCCGAGACACTTAAAGAGACCTCTACCTCTGAGGCAACTAACAAAATTTGCGGCTCCCGCTGAGCACTGCCAATCGCATGTGTCACACTCATCCTCTCACTTTCAGCAACACTGAGCCCTTCCAAATCGCTATCCATTACCTCATCAACCTGACGTTCAACCTTACTCATCTCTTTTACTATGGACAAAACCTCTGCCATGTATGCGCCCTTTTCAGATCCTTCCAACTGGAGAGGGTTAATTTCTGCAAAAGCCAACGCACCCGTGTCTACCGGCCCTGCAGCCTCTTTGTTTAGCATAGCAGAAATTGTGTCCACCCCACTGTTACCCACTGAGCCTTCCTTGTTTAAATGCCCTTGTGGCAAAACATTTTTAAACACAACAGGCTGCAATAACATAACTTGACCACTTTGCTCGGGTGGCGCTTCACTAAACCCATGAGGACTGTCAGCAGTGACAGACCGTAGCAACTCATTATCAGGGATGAGCCGAACACCCCCCTGTTCGGTTCGCACCAGAACCTGCGAACAGACAGAATGTTCGTGTGAACTTTAGAACCCTATTAAATACAATGGACTCAAACATTCGAAATCTAAAGTGCTAATTATAAAGGCTAATATGCAATTTATTGTCCTAAAAAGTGTTTGGGGACCCGGGTCCTGCCCCAGGGGACATGTATCAATGCAAAAAAAGGTTTAAAAAATAGACGTTTTTACGGGAGCGGTGATTTTAATAATGCTTAAAATGAAAAAATAAAAGTGAAATATTCCTTTAAATTTCGTACCTGGGGGGTGTGTATGATATGCATGTAAAGTTGCGCATGTTTCCCGTGCTTAGAACTGTCCCAGCACAAAGTGTAATTTTTGAAGGAAAAAAAGTCATTTAAAACTCACTCGCGGCTATAATGAATTGTCGGCTTTTATCAATACATAGAAAAGTCATTGATAAAAAATAAAAAAAAAGCGTGGGGGTTCCCCCAAATTCAATTACCAGGCCCTTTAGGTCTGGAATGGATATTAAGGGGAACCCCGCCGCAAATTTAAAAAAAAAAAATGGCGTGGGGTTCCCCCTAAATATTCATACCAGGCCCTTGAGATCTGGCATGGATTTTAAGGGGAACGCCACCCCAAATTTAAAAAAAAATGGCGTGGAGTCCCCCTAAAAATCCATACCAGACCCTTATCCGGGCATGCAACCTGGCCGGCCGCAGGGGAAGAGGGGGGGACGAGAGAGCGGCCGCCCCTCCCTCCTGAACCGTAGCAGGCCACATGCCCTCAACATGGGGAGGATGTCCCCATGTTGATGGGGACAAGGGCCTCATCCCCACAACCCTTGCCCGGTGGTTGTGGGGGTCTGCGGGCGGGGGGCTTATCGGAATCTGGAAGACCCCTTTAACAAAGGGGACCCCCAGATCCCGGCCCCCCCCTATGTGAATTGGTAAAGGGTACATTTTCCCCCTACCATTTCACGAAGAAAGTGTCAAAAAATGTAAATAAAAACACACAAACACCTTGAAAAAGTCCTTTATTAAAAAATAAAAAAATAATAATAAAAAAAAAACATTCCAGCGATGAAATCCAGTGTCCCGCGGCGATCCCGATGTCCAGCGCTGTCCGTCATTGGTTGTGCCTGTGCGGACCTGATGGGGAACTTCCTCCGCTGTGTTTTAAATGTATAGACCCGCCCCTTCTAAAGTTCCCCATCAGGTCCGCTCAGTGGACCAGATGCGGAACATGAGAAGGGGCGGGTCTATACATGTATTACACAGCGAACAAAGTTCCCCATCAGGTCCACCCCCTCGGTATGTCGGACCCGCCTATGTCATTGGCCTGAGCGGGGAACTTCCTTCACTGTGTAATTTAAATTTACACAGTGAAGGAAGTTTCCCGCTCAGGCCAATGACGTAGGCGGGTCCGACATACCGAGGGGGCGGACCTGATGGGGAACTTTGTTCGCTGTGTAATACATGAATAGACCCGCCCCTTCTCTCGTTCCGCATCTGGTCCGCTGAGCGGACCTGATGGGGAACTTTAGAAGGGGCGGGTCTA
Organism: Rana muscosa; assembly: GCA_029206835.1. Classification (NCBI taxonomy): domain Eukaryota; kingdom Metazoa; phylum Chordata; class Amphibia; order Anura; family Ranidae; genus Rana; species Rana muscosa. Next base: position 176,234,412 of record CM055124.1, read on the forward strand.
TACATTTAAAACACAGCGGAGGAAGTTCCCCATCAGGTCTGCACAGGCACAACCAATGATGGACAGCGATGGACATCGGATCGCCGCGGGACACTGGATTTCATCGCTGGAATGTTTTTTTTTTTTTTAATAAAGGTCTTTTTCAAGGTGTTTGTGTGTTTTTATTTACATTTTTTGACATTTTCTTCGTGAAATGGTAGGGGTACAATGTACCCCTTACCAATTCACATAGGGGGGGGCCGGGATCTGGGGGTCCCCTTTGTTAAAGGGGTCTTCCAGATTCCGATAAGCCCCCCGCCTGCAGACCCCCACAACCACCGGGCAAGGGTTGTGGGGATGAGGCCCTTGTCCCCATCAACATGGGGACATCCTCCCCATGTTGAGGGGATGTGGCCTGGTACGATTCAGGAGGGAGGGGGGGCCGCTCTCTCGTCCCCCCCCCTTCCCCTGCGGCCGGCCAGGTTGCGTGCTCGGATAAGGGGTCTGGTATGGATTTTTGGGGGACTCCACGCCATTTTTTTTTCATTTGGGGTGGAGTTCCCCTTAAAATCCATGCCAGATCTCAAGGGCCTGGTATGGATATTTAGGGGGAACCCCACACCATTTTTTTTTTAAATTTGTGGCGGGGTTCCCCTTAATATCCATTCCAGACCTAAAGGGCCTGGTAATTGAATTTGGGGGAACCCCCACGCTTTTTTTTTTTTTATCAATGACTTTTCTATGTATTGATAAAAGCCGACAATTCATTAATAGCCGCGAGTGAGTTTTAAATGACTTTTTTTCCTTCAAAAATGACACTTTGTGCAGGGACAGTTCTAAGTACTGGAAACATGCGCCACTTTACATGCATATCATACACTCCCCCCAGGTACGAAATTTAAAGGAATATTTCACTTTTATTGTTTCATTTTAAGCATTATTAAAATCACTACTCCCGAAAAAACGGCCGTTTTTAAAACTTTTTTTTGCATTGATACATGTCCCCTGGGGCAGGACCCCGGTCCCCAAACACTTTTTAGGACAATAACTTGCATATAAGCCTTTATAATTAGCACTTTAGATTTCTCCCATAGACTTTTCGAATTTGCCGCGAACACCCCAAATTGTTCGTTGCTCGGCGAACGGGCGAACAGGCAATGTTCGAGTCGAACATGAGTTCGACTCGAACTCGAAGCTCATCCCTACTCATTATCACTACAAGCAATTTCAAACATTTTGAGTTTTACCATTTGTCTCATCACCAAGGTCAAGTACCCTCTTATCTATCAGAGCGGCACCCTCTGGCTCCAACACACAGAGCTCCCTGGAGGTTTCTAAGGACACCTCTGCAGCCTTAGATACTGTTGCCAAGGGGAATCGCATATCCTGCTTAGCGATCACCCCTACCTCATTAAGCATCACATTACCATAAGCACATGTATCATCAGCATTCATAAACATAGCAGTTTTATAAACTCTATCAAACTGTCCTTTGTCAAAACGCATGGCAGCCTGCGTGCCACTCAGCACACCACCCTTCCTCTCCAAAGGAATTATTTTGCCCACTAGGGCGTCTTCACAGTTGTCCTGGGAAACCACTTGCCTCACCACTGCAGGCTCCTTGGTGGTTTCCCTTGGCAACTGTGCAGCACCTGTCACTGTCACTAGGGAACATGGTATGCCAACTGCTTTGGTCACCCCTAGCACCTCTCTCCCAGCACTCTGCTGGATTACCTTAGGTGTACCCAGAGTCCATATGTCCTTTTCAATTTTTGACCTAGCTGCAAGCAGGGTTTTAACCTGTGTCTCCCCACTGATCTGGGTAGCACACTGCAGCAAGTTCATTTTTACACCTTCAGTGGATCTCCGCTCTGGGATTACTTCCACTTCAGTGTGAGAAACCACACAGTCAGTCTTTCCCATGATTTTAACAGGAACAGTCTTACCATTCTCTTTAGCAGGGGTTGAAGGCTTCAATTGAGGGCGTTGTCCCTTCTTTGCCGTGCTCTCACAAGTTGACGCCCCCTCCTGGACACAGGGTAACATTACCTCCCTCTTGGATTTTCCAACATCTCCTGCAGGCAAAGCATTAAGCCCAACAACACAATCAGCAGCTGTATTCCACAAGCTTGGACAAGAAAAGATCCAGTGGCCCAGCTGACCACATTCCAAGCATGGCACTTGGCGACTTTCTCCTGTTGCTAAGGGAGACGGCACTCTCCCAACATGCAGACTTTTACTGGTATCTCTATGAGGATGGTGTGGATGGTGGTATACCTCCTCTCTGTAGCTCCTCCTTTCTGAAAACAAACAAAGGGCATTTAAAAACTTCATGCCCCCACTCACTGCACCGCAAACAGCACACTTGGTTCTTAACCCTTTGCACATTATTAGCTGGCCAGCTTGCACCAGCGTTGCTAGGGGCAACAGCATGCACTTTCCCTTTAACTTGGTTCAGTGCGGCCAAGTGCATCTTGCACCAGTCTGGGGCTTGTTCTGTCGGTAACAACCCCTCCAGCCACAAGGTTCTGTCTCTCATCTCAGCAAACATTGCTTCCTTTTTGCGTTTTGACCGCCCCATTTCTGCAGACAGACTAAAAACGTTTTTTAACACAGTTCCTTTTAACACAGGAAAATTTGAGGTACTGTCTCCAAGACCTGCAAACAGCACACTTTCACATGCAGACTTCACTCTCTGCTTGAATTATTCATCCACTGGACACATCCGCTCAAGCCACGTTGAGCTCACTTCCACAGGCACATCACCTGTATACAACACAGTCCATTAATTAAACTCCTGTGCAATGCAGTTCACCTGACTGTCCCACACAGCTAACAGCAGTTCACCGCAGAAAACTTTGACTTTTCATTCAGATTGGCTGTTCATCACAGTATTGCTGCAAAACACACGGTTTCTTTCTACGCACTGTTTTTGGTATGCGCGGATCTGGAACTATAAACTATAAACTGCCCGACAATACCTCCACCATATGTAAGATTGGGGGTTGTTAGCTCTCGTAGTAGATGCGTTTTTCCAGTGATTCCAGCCAGTCAGGAACTATTTTTAAGGGCATGGTAGCCCACTTTTATTTAAAAGCACAAAAAGTTCACACATACATGAGTAGTTCTTGCAGGGGGTTCCACCATTCCTGTATCTTGCATACTTAACAGTAGTGATGAGCCGAACACCCCCGGGTTCGGTTCGCACCAGAACCCGCGAACGGACCGAAAGTTCGAACGAACATTAGAACCCTATTAAATACAATGGATGCGAACGTTCGAATTCTAAAGTGCTAATTATAACAACTATTATGCATGTTATTGTCCTAAAAAGGGTTTGGGAACCTGGGTTCTGCACCAGGGGACATGTATCAATGCAAAAAGAAGTTTTAAAAACGGTCGTTTTTCGGGAGCAGTCATTTTAATGATGCATAAAGTGAAAAAAAAAAAGTCAAATATTCCTTTAAATATCGTACCTGGGGGGTGTCTAAAGTATGCCTGTGAAGTGCCACGTGTTTCCCGTGTTTAGAACTGTCCCTGCACAAAATGACACTTCTAAAGGAAAAAAAAGCCATTTAAAACTGCTTGCGGCTTTAATGTAATGTCTGGTCCCGGTAATATGGATGAAATTCTTTAAGAAAAATGGCATAGCTACCCCATGACCCCCCCCCCTACCCCAGCCCATTACCAGCCCCTTTGGGTCTTGTATGGATATTAAGGGGAACCCCGCACATAAAATAAAAAAGGCCCTATATACTCTGAACAGCCCTATACAGGCGGTGCATACAAGACAGGGACTGTAGGTTTGTTCTTATGTAGAGTCTGTTTGTAATTTTGAACAGGTACATTGTTGAAGTGTAGCTCCAGACCAAAAATCTATTTTTAAACTTTTTGGAAAACATAGGTAAGGGTTATCACCCCTGTAACATTTGTTTTGCTGTCTGTGCCCCTGTTCAGAACATTTCACCTCACTTTCCGTCCCAATGACAACTCTTTTTGAAATGTGGTCTTTTTCTTGAAACAAGGATTGCTGATAAAGCATCAGTACAGAGGAGACACCTTTCTCCCATATTTATTCTTACAGGAGAGAATTTTCCTTCCTAGTGGTAGATTTCCTCTCACTTCCTGTTGTCTTCTTGCGTTTGCAAGTAGGAGTCGTTTGTAAGTTGGATGTTTGAAAGTAGGGACCTGCCGTATATACTCTGCAGAAATAGGCCCCTTAGTTGTTGGTGTTGGCACAACACTGTAAGCACTCACAGTTACTCTTGGTTGGTGCTGGAACGCCCTGCTGTCAACTATTATATCAGGAATTTTAATTACATATAATTGTTGAACAGTGGTAGTAAAAATTGGGCCTTTGATGGTGGTGCTGGTGCCACAACACTGTAAGCCCTGACAGTTACTCTTGGTGGGTGCAGCAATGGGCCCTGCTGTGAATTATTAGATCAAGAATTGTAATTACATGCCCCTGTTGAACAGGGGCTGAAAAATTGGGCCTTAGGCACTGGTGGCACAACACTGCAACCCCTCACAGATACTGTACTTGGAGCACAGCAATGAGCCCTGTTGCAAAGTATTGCTTCAAAAATTGTAATGACACGCCCCTGTTAAACAGGGGCTGAAAAATTGGGCCTTAGGCACTGGTGGCACAACACTGCAACTCCTCACAGATACTGTACTTGGAGCACAGCAATGAGCCCTGTTGCAAAGTATTGCTTCAAAAATTGTAATGACACGCCCCTGTTAAACAGGGGCTGAAAAATTGGGCCTTAGGCACTGGTGGCACAACACTGCAACTCCTCACAGATACTGTACTTGGAGCACAGCAATGAGCCCTGTTGCAAAGTATTGCTTCAAAAATTGTAATTACACGCCCCTGTTAAACAGGGGCTGAAAAATTGGGCGTTAGGCACTGGTGGCGGCACCCATAAACAAAAATGATCTTACAAGCTATCATCATCAATCGTATCATTGAGGACTCGGAGGAGGAGGATAGCCAGTCAACATAACAGCACAGGCACTCAGCATCAGCATCAGTCTTGAAGGGATGTGACATGTTAAAATCAATTAGTCTGTTATATCAGCATCAGGTGTGTGGTAGCTGGTGGTGATCCAAGACTGGTTCATCTTGATGAAAGTCAGTCGATCAACCGAGTCGGTGGACAGGCGCACCCTGTGATCCGTGACAAATCCTCCAGCAGCACTGAATGTGCGTTCCGAAAGAACGCTGGATGCAGGACAGGCCAGTAGCTCAATTGCATACTGTGCAAGCTCTGGCCAGTGATCCATCCTCAAGACCCAGTAAGCCAGAGGATTTTCGGTGGGGAAGGTGTCCAAGTCTGACCTTGCCCCTAGATATTCCTGCACCATGTTTATCAGACGCTGGCGATGGTTGCTGGAACCGATCATACTTTGGGGCTGCGGACTAAAGAATTGTCTGAACGCATCGGTCAGACGGCCACCTTCCCCACCGCTCCTTCTTTGACTGGCCGAAGCCTCAGCAACTCGTTGTCCAGGACCAGGAGTTTGCAACCTCCCAGTCTCTGGGAACGCGTTGCACAGACCTTTCTGCAAGGCCTCCCGGAGTTGTCTCATCCTCTGCTCCCTCTGCGACGGTAACATAAGGTCCGCAACCTTACCCTTGTACCGTGGATCAAGGAGAGTGGCCAGCCAGTAATGGTCCCTCTCCTTGATCCGAAGAATACGAGGATCCTTCCGCAGACTTTGCAGGATCAGGGAGGCCATGCAGCGTAGGTTTGCTGAGGCATTCGCTCCGGAGTCCTCTGGGTCACTAAGGACGACATGATCCGCAGCCACCTCCTCCCAGCCACGTACAAGTCCACTGGTTTCTTGGGACTGTAAATCATCCCTAAAAGACTGCTGCTGATGATGCTGAGTGCCAGCCTCCACCTCCATGCTGACACAATCCTCCTCCTCCTCCTCCTCCTCCTCCTCCTCTTCCTGTGCGATGGGTGGGACAGAAGGAACACTGTCTGGGTAAAGGGGGCCTTGAGAGGCAAGGAAGTCCTCCTCTTCCTGCCTCTGTTCTGCCTCAAGTGCCCTGTCCATTATTCCACGCAGCGTGTGCTCCAACAGGTGGACAAGAGGTACAGTGTCACTGATGCATGCACTGTCACTGCTCACCATCCTCGTGGCCTCCTCAAATGGTGCCAGGACAGTGCATGCATCCCTGATCATGCCCCACTGGCGTGGAGAAAAAAAACCAAGCTCCCCTGACCCTGTCCTGGTGCCGTAGTCGCACAGGTACTCATTGATGGCCCTCTGCTGCGTGTGCAGCCGCTGCAGCATGGCCAACGTTGAGTTCCACCTGGTGGGCATGTCACATATAAGGCGGTTCTTGGGCAGGTTCAACTCCTTTTGCAGCTCAGCCAGGCGAGCACTGGCATTATAAGATCTGCGGAAATGCACACAGACTTTCCTGGCCTGCCTCAGGACATCCTGTAAGCCCGGGTACCTGCCCAAGAACCGCTGCACCACCAGGTTAAGGACGTGAGCCACACAGGGCACATGGGTCAGTTGTCCCTGTCGGAGGGCGGAGAGGAGGTTGGTGCCATTGTCGCAAACCACCATTCCTGGCTTAAGCTGGCGTGGCGTCAACCACCTCTCGGCCTGGCCCTGCAGAGCAGACAGGACCTCTGCCCCAGTGTGGCTTCTGTCCCCCAAACACACCAGCGCAAGCACGGCATGGCATCTTTTTGCCTGCGTACTTGCGTAGCCCCGTGAACGGCTACGGAGCACCGCTGGTTCATAGGACAAACCACAGGAAGAGGCCATGGAGGAAGAAGAAGAGGAGGGGGTGGAGGAGAGAGGTGTGTCACAACCAGTAGTAGCATTTTGGAGGCGTGGCGGTGGGACAACCTCCAACACTACTGCACCTTGTCCTGAATCCTTCCCAGCTGCCAAAAGAGTGACCCAATGGGCCGTGAAAGAAAGGTAACGTCCCTGTCCATGCCTGCTGGACCATGAGTCAGCGGTAATATGCACCTTACCGCTGACCGCCCTGTCCAGCGAGGCCAAGACATTGCCTTCCACATGCCGGTAGAGAGCCGGAATAGCCTTCCGTGAGAAAAAGTGGCGTTTGGGAACCTGCCACTGAGGAACCGCACATTGCACAAACTCACGGAAGGGGGCCGAGTCTACCAACTGAAAAGGCAGCAGTTGAAGCGCTAGCAATTTAGCCAAGCTAGCATTCAACCGCTGGGCATGTGGATGGCTGGGAGTGAACTTCTTTCGACGGTCCAGCAGCTGGGGCAGGGAAATTTGCCTGCTAGAATCGGACGTCGGTGTACTGCTAGCAGAGTGGCCGCAAGTACTTGGCTGTGACACACCTAATTCTACACCTTCATTCCTCTCAGTGCATGTTTCAGAGAGGACTGAAGTTATAGTGGGGTTGGAGATCCCAGCTGATGCGGTGCAAGGAGAGGTCCGCTTTGTTCTTTGGTGTGGGTCTTTGAGGTAGGCTTGCCAACGAGCTGCATGGCAGGTCAACATATGTCTGGTCAGGCATGTGGTACCCAAGCGGCTGATGTTTTGGCCACGCGATATACGCTTGAGACATATGTTGCAAACAGCAGCTGTGCGATCTGATGCACTAGCCTCAAAAAAGGCCCACACCAAAGAACTTTTTGAATGACGGGCAGAGGCAGCGCCCTGCACAGGCGGAGCTCTGCGGTGTGATTCCGTCGGTGTACTGCCCTTACGCTGGCCACCAAAGGGCATCCTGCCTCGTTGGAGATGTGCCTCCTCCTCATCCTCCTCCTCCTCCTCTCTCCTATTAGGCACCCACGTGGAGTCAGTGACCTCATCATCCCCTCCCTCCTCATCACTGGAGCCAATCTGGCAGTATGCTGCAGCTGCTGGAACATGACTGCCAGATTGGTGTCCTTCTTGAGCATCCCCTCTGTCTGCTCTCACGCTACTGCCTTCCTCTAGCTGGGTTTCATCATCAGACCCTTCGAAACGCTGGGCATCCTCCTGGAGCATGTACCCAACACTGTGCTGAAACAGTTCGGGGGACTCCTCAGGAGGAGGACATGGTGGGTCTAGGGAAGGAGTGACTGATGATTTGTCTGACATTGATACCAGGGAAGACGACGCTTTGGCAGCTGCTTTTCCAGTACCCTGAGCCTGGGTGAGAGAGGATGAGGAGGAGGAGGAGGGCTTGGTCATCCACTCTACCAAGTCTTCGGCATGATGTGGCTCAACATGTCCAGCTGCCGAAAAGAAGGACAAGCGTGTCCCATGGCCATGTGCTGATGACAATGCACCGCGTCCACGACCAGCACTGTTGCCCCCAGACACAGAGCCTGCTTGCCCTCTTTTATTGCCTCCTGACTGTCTGCCTCTCCTTGTTTGCCTTCCAGACATTCTAATAGATGGCCTGCAGGGAGATGGGAAAAAAGCAATAAGGGCTACCTTCAGGTGTCCTTCTCTGTCCCTTGAAACAAGGACTTTCACAGTGAAAGAAACTGACACTCTCCCTACCTACAGTTTTCTGTCCCTAGAAAAAATATTTTTTTTAAGCACAATATAGCACAAGGACAATTCACTCACTGTCCTTACAGGTCCCTGGAAACAAGGACTTGCAGAGTGAAAGAAAAAAAACACTCTCCCTACCTACAGTTTTCTGTCCCTAGAAAAAATGTTTTTTTTAATCACAATATAGCACAAGGACAATTCACTCACTGTCCTTACAGGTCCCTGGAAACAAGGACTTGCAGAGTGAAATAAACTGACACTCTCCCTACCTACAGTTTTCTGTCCCTAGAATAAATGTTTTTTTTAAGCACAATATAGCACAAGGACAATTCACTCACTGTCCTTACAGGTCCCTGGAAACAAGGACTTGCAGAGTGAAAGAAAAAAAACACTCTCCCTACCTACAGTTTTCTGTCCCTAGAAAAAATGTTTTTTTTAATCACAATATAGCACAAGGACAATTCACTCACTGTCCTTACAGGTCCCTGGAAACAAGGACTTGCAGAGTGAAAGAAAAAAAACACTCTCCCTACCTACAGTTTTCTGTCCCTAGAAAAAATGTTTTTTTTAATCACAATATAGCACAAGGACAATTCACTCACTGTCCTTCCAGGTCCCTGGAAACAAGGACTTGCAGAGTGAAAGAAACTGACACTGTCCCTACCTACAGTTTTCTGTCCCTAGAATAAATGTTTTTTTTAAGCACACTATAGCACAAGGACAATTCACTCACTGTCCTTACAGGTCCCTGGAAACAAGGACTTGCAGAGTGAAAGAAAAAAAACACTCTCCCTACCTACAGTTTTCTGTCCCTAGAAAAAATGTTTTTTTTTATCACAATATAGCACAAGGACAATTCACTCACTGTCCTTACAGGTCCCTGGAAACAAGGACTTGCAGAGTGAAAGAAAAAAAACACTCTCCCTACCTACAGTTTTCTGTCCCTAGAAAAAATGTTTTTTTTAATCACAATATAGCACAAGGACAATTCACTCACTGTCCTTACAGGTCCCTGGAAACAAGGACTTGCAGAGTGAAATAAACTGACACTCTCCCTACCTACAGTTTTCTGTCCCTAGAATAAATGTTTTTTTTAAGCACAATATAGCACAAGGACAATTCACTCACTGTCCTTACAGGTCCCTGGAAACAAGGACTTGCAGAGTGAAAGAAAAAAAACACTCTCCCTACCTACAGTTTTCTGTCCCTAGAAAAAATGTTTTTTTTAATCACAATATAGCACAAGGACAATTCACTCACTGTCCTTACAGGTCCCTGGAAACAAGGACTTGCAGAGTGAAAGAAAAAAAACACTCTCCCTACCTACAGTTTTCTGTCCCTAGAAAAAATGTTTTTTTTAATCACAATATAGCACAAGGACAATTCACTCACTGTCCTTCCAGGTCCCTGGAAACAAGGACTTGCAGAGTGAAAGAAACTGACACTGTCCCTACCTACAGTTTTCTGTCCCTAGAATAAATGTTTTTTTTAAGCACACTATAGCACAAGGACAATTCACTCACTGTCCTTACAGGTCCCTGGAAACAAGGACTTGCAGAGTGAAAGAAAAAAAACACTCTCCCTACCTACAGTTTTCTGTCCCTAGAAAAAATGTTTTTTTTTATCACAATATAGCACAAGGACAATTCACTCACTGTCCTTACAGGTCCCTGGAAACAAGGACTTGCAGAGTGAAAGAAAAAAAACACTCTCCCTACCTACAGTTTTCTGTCCCTAGAAAAAATGTTTTTTTTAATCACAATATAGCACAAGGACAATTCACTCACTGTCCTTACAGGTCCCTGGAAACAAGGACTTGCAGAGTGAAATAAACTGACACTCTCCCTACCTACAGTTTTCTGTCCCTAGAATAAATGTTTTTTTTAAGCACAATATAGCACAAGGACAATTCACTCACTGTCCTTACAGGTCCCTGGAAACAAGGACTTGCAGAGTGAAAGAAAAAAAACACTCTCCCTACCTACAGTTTTCTGTCCCTAGAAAAAATGTTTTTTTTAATCACAATATAGCACAAGGACAATTCACTCACTGTCCTTCCAGGTCCCTGGAAACAAGGACTTGCAGAGTGAAATAAACTGACACTCTCCCTACCTACAGTTTTCTGTCCCTAGAATAAATGTTTTTTAAGCACAATATAGCACAAGGACAATTCACTCACTGTCCTTAGAGGTCCCTGGAAACAAGGACTTGCAGAGTGAAAGAAAATAAACACTCTCCCTACCTACAGTTTTCTGTCCCTAGAAAAAATGTTTTTTTTTAAGCACAATATAGCACAAGGACAATTCACTCACTGTCCTTCCAGGTCCCTGGAAACAAGGACTTGCAGAGTGAAAGAAAAAAAACACTCTCCCTACCTACAGTTTCTGTCCCTAGAAAAAATGTTTTTTTTAATCACAATATAGCACAAGGACAATTCACTCACTGTCCTTACAGGTCCCTGGAAACAAGGACTTGCAGAGTGAAAGAAACTGACACTGTCCCTACCTACAGTTTTCTGTCCCTAGAATAAATGTTTTTTTAAGCACAATATAGCACAAGGACAATTCACTCACTGTCCTTCCAGGTCCCTGGAAACAAGGACTTGCAGAGTGAAAGAAACTGACACTGTCCCTACCTACAGTTTTCTGTCCCTAGAATAAATGTTTTTTTTAAGCACACTATAGCACAAGCACAAAACACACTGACACTCTCCCTACCTATCCTTCTCTTTCCCTAAACTAAAGGAATCCAGGTTAAGCAAGAAAGAAATAACAGTCACTGTCCCTGCCTATGCTGCTCTATCCCTGCTCCGGAACACACTACACTAGGCCGCCGTGCTGGCGGCCTTTTATAGTGTGGGGCGTGTACTAAACACCCTCAGCAATAATTGGCCACAGGCATCCTGCCTGTGGCCAATCATTGCTCTCCTCGCTGCCGGCGCTGTGATTGGCCAAGCATGCGGGGTCACAGTGCATGCTTGGCCAATCACAGCGCCTGGATGACACTGCGATGGCGTAGTGCATTGTGGGCCGTTCGCGTCACTCGAATTTGGCGCGAACGGCCCAAATCGTTCGATCTTCGTCGAACGATCGAACAGCCGATGTTCGAGTCGAACGTATGTTCGACTCGAACACGAAGCTCATCCCTACTTAACAGTTTAGCCTCCTAGCTTTACCTTCTTGCTATCCGGCTGTTTCAGGCCTTTAGCCTAAGCCTTAGGTCTGCTCCTCAGACCCAAAGAGTTTCCAAGAGATAAGCTCACTCCTCGCTTACTCCCGGTCAGCAGCAGGTTGCTTACTTCACCAATGACATCTGCCTCCTGCAGACATGCATACTCTGGCTGCACCCATGCAGCGCCTGACTCCTCTCCAAGGGATGGGAGTCCACCTGACTCCCATACACAGACTTCCTGTCTGTTGGGTGGAGCCCTGATCCATAGTCATGTCAGAACTAAATTGCCCAAGACACAGCTGTTCAATCAGCATGTCTTTCTTTACCAAATCTGGCGTAAACCAACACTCTTTAAGGACGTACAGGGTCTCACCATCACAACACCTTCCTGCCCGGCCTATAGCAGAATGTTGACCGGGCTGTGGCTTTAAGATCCTGACTGGACGTCACATGACAGCCTCTCAACAAGCGCCACGCAGCGGCGTGATATATCACTGGCCATGTCCACCGGACACAGCCGATGATTGATCAGTGTACCGCCTCGCTGCCAGTATTACATGATAGTTGTACACAATGGATGGCTTTCTTTCATGCCATTCATTATGTACAATTGTGTTGCTAGCTTTGATTGGTCAATGTGATCACATTTTACAGACAGGGCCAATCCCAGCCCATCTGTACCAAAAACAGCTAATCACAACAAAACAAACTGAATAAATCAGTTTCATTCAGTAAAATGCTTGCTTATAGCAATGTAATTCACTGCTATAAGCAATCATAATGTGTAAAAAAAAATCCTGATTACTTCCCCAAAATAGTTCAATGTTACTATGGTAAAGATTTTTTTTTGCTCTGGTCACAGTGTGTTAAAAAAAAAAAATTGTAAAAAAAAGAAAAAATTTAAATAATTTTTTAAAATATTTTTTATTTATTTTGTACTGTCACCATTTAGTTCCCCTGATCACCGCCACACCAGTTGTATGATGACACTGTACTGCACTGGTGATTTTATTTTTCATTTTCCAAAAAATCTATTTGTGTGAACAAAATGATAAACATTTAGTTTGGGTACAGTGTTGCATGCCCGTGCAGTTGTCATTCAAAGTGCGACAGCGCTGAAAGCTGAAAATTGGCCTGCAGAGGAAGAGGGTAAAAGTGCCTGGTATTGAAGTGGTTAAATAACTGTGACATCTAATTGTGTATTTTTTATCATATGCTCAGTTTAGATTACTCAGGTTTGTGACAGGTTTGCTTTATGTTATCCGTCAGCTCCAGTCAACAAGTGTTTTAATCCAGATTTCGGTGAGACTGCTGCCTGTTCTTTTTAAACAAGCTTTTAGTTGTCTTCAGCAATCTTCACACAGCAGTAAATTGTTTGAAAGCCTGCAGATTTTCTAAAGACTGTTGAAAGGTACTGCCGAAAGCCCCATTATAGTTGTACTCCAGGCAGATATAAATGATAGCCATGTACTCATTAATACATTACTACAAATTTGTCTTGATAGCTGCTTCTTGCAATCCGCTATACAGCATTTACAGACAGGGAGATGAAGGGGCAGAGCTGAGAGCCAATCACAGAGCTCATACTACAGAAGCCGTGCTACTCGGAGGTAATAAAGCCTCGGGCAATAAGAGGTAAACAGTGTTCATGTGGGTCCTGTAAACACAATGGTTTTAGCTGAGTTTTAATGAGGCAAATTAGGTAAACTTTGGCACTTTGGAAGTGGAAATCTCCATTTAAAATAAAAAATAATAATTTTAGGAGTCACATCGCAGCTGTGATGGTGAAAGGCATAGGCCACTTCACAGCTGCTTTTGTCACTTCCACATGAAAGACGAAAGTCGGCTTTACTAAAGTACAAACACTGTGTAAAAAGACACGTATGCAGCAAGAAGCTGGGTATTCTGTTTTACCACCCCCCCCCTCTTAACCTGGTGCCCTAAGGTGGTTGCCTAAGCTGCCTTATGGTAGCTCTGGCCCTGACTTTGGACACACAACCCCTGGAAAAAAGTATGAAATCACCTCTTGGAAAATGTTCATTCAGTTGTTTCATTGTGTAGAAAAAAAAACTAATCACAGACATGCCTCATTTAACATTCCAAACTTCTGGCTTTAAGAAACACTTAAAAAAAGAAAAAAAGCAAGAAATCCATAGTCAATTGCAACTATTGCAGATCAAGCAGAGGAAAAAAAATATGGAATCACTCAATTTTTAAGAAAATATTATGGAATTATGAAAAAAACACCACAGTACACCACTAGTACTTTGTTGCACCATCTCTGGCATTTATAACAGCTTGAATTTTCTGAGGCATGGATTTAATTATCGACGAACAATATTCTTCATCAATCCGGCTCCAACCATCCCTTATTGCAGTTGCCAGATCAGCTTTTCAGGTTGGAGCCTTGTCATGGACCATTTTCTTTAAATTTCCACCATAGATTTTCAATTGGATTGAGGTCCGGACTGTTTGCAAGCCATGCCATTGACAGCTTGGCTGTTGAGAGGGGGAGGCTGGAGAGCTTAGGATGCTCCTCTGGAGTTATTGTCACCTTACTGAAGGCCAGAAAACCCACTACTAATAAAGTCTACGTCAAGATCTGGGACAGATTTGCACTCTTGCTAACTGAAAGAGACCTGGATCCTGCAGCCCCACCTCTATCATTAGTATTAGACTTTCTTCAATCGGGCCTAGACATGGGCCTAATGCCGCGTACACATGACAATTTTTCTCGTTGGGAAAAATTACATTTTTTCTCTTTGACGAGAAAAACGACCGTGTGTGGGCTTTTAGTCATTTTTCCCGACGAGAAAAACTGCATTAATAACGACGAGAAAAATTAGAACATGCTCTAATTTTTCTTGTCGTGATTCACTGCATTTTTTTCCGCTGCACTTTTCCCATAGGGAAACACTGCCGGGGAGCCTACACACGGTCGTTTTTCTCGACCAAGAGAAAAAATGACGGGAAAAACGGCCATGTGTAGGGAAACAAGCCGTTCCTCGTTTTTCCCAACAGTGTTTTCACCGTTGAGAAAATCGATCGTGTGTACGCGGCATTAGCTTCAGCTCATTACAGGTGCAAATATCTGCAATCTCGGAAATAACAAAGCTTAGATGGGCTGAGGAGCTGTTAATCAGATAATTCTTAAAAGCAGTTATAAAAATACACCCACCGAATAAAAGATTCTTTCCCCAATGGGATCTGTCAGTTCTACTAGGCTTTCTATCGGCCCATCCCTTTGCTCCAACCGAGGATTGTTCTCTTTGGGACATAACATACAGGGCAGTTTTCTTAACAGCAATTACCTCTGGAAGGAGTGTCGAAGCTTCAAGCCCTTTGAGCCTCAGAGCGGCATATAAGATTCTTTCCAGATCGGGTCGAACTAAGGCCGGTCGACCACTTTATTCCAAAGGTAGCAACGCCCTTCCACAAGGCTGGTATTTGGGCTTTGCCCAATTTCCCAGAAGAGCGCTCAGGAAATCTGCATGAATTAGATCTCCAAAACGTTAAGGAAATACTTATCTGTTACTACAGAACGTTAAGGAAATACTTATCTGTTACTGCACCATTTAGATCTTCAGGGAAGCTCTTTATAATCCCAACAGGGAAGTACCGGGGGAAGGAGGCCACTGCAAGAACCTTGGCAGGATGGATTGTAAAAACTCATACGCAGAGTGTATGGAGCAAGGGGTGGCAACCTTCCTGCAGTGGTGACTGCACGCTCCACCAGGTGGGTGGCAGCTCTCTCGATTGCGTCCATTGAAACCATCTGTAGAGCAGCATCTTGGTCTTCTCAAAATACTTTCCTAAGACATTATAAAATCGACCTAGGCGCTTTGTCGTCTGTAGATTTCAGAAGCCATGTGCGTTCCGGTATGTGGCTTGTTACAAAAAATGGAGTGGCGGATAACTATGCCTTTATTTATGCTATTCACTGGTCCTGAGGGAGTGGTCCAGAGGCGGAGCTCTATCACTAGTATGCTGCCAAGATTTGGCATCAGGAAAGGAAAATTACGGTAAGTATTTGATACAATTTTCCGTTTTATTTTTACAAAGTCTGCTGCCTCCGTTTTTATGATGGCAATCTGCATATACTCCAGAATGTTATGAAGAGTGATTAGATGAATTGCAATTAATTGCAAAGTCCCTTTTTGCCATGAAAATGAACTTAATCGCATAAAAAACATTTCCACTGCATTTGTGAAGAAGGCTTTGGGGCGCTCAAGAAAGTCCAGCAAGCGCCAGGACCGTCTCCTACAGTTGATTCAGCTACGGGATTGGGGCACCACCAGCAGGGCCGTCTATAAAGCAGGACAAAAGGGGCAGCTGCCCTGGGCCCCATCATTGTTGTGGGGCCCAAAGCAGCTGCCTCATACTTGCCAACTATCCCAGTTTAAATTCCCTTGTCCCTTGAAGTTTAAGTCCTGTGTCCCAATATCTGTGTGAAGTGCTGCTACTTATGCTGCCCAGCTCTGCCCTATTGTTGTGTACAGATGACTCACCTGCAGACCCTGTGTTTACATGTAAATAACCGACATTGATATGTAAATAGCGATGACATTCGTATGTAAATAGCTGTGGAACGGCGGCATTGATGTGTAAATAAAGGCGGCATTTGTATGTATATCATGCCCCTTGAGGTCATATCCACCATCACCTATACTGAATGCTGCCCACTTGGGAGGTAAAGGGTCATTCTTGAAAGTCCTGCCTGCAACTGTGAAGCCCAACCTCAGCCTGTTCTGCACACGTAAGCAAGAAAATGTTTGCCCAGGGTCCAATCAATATTAAAGATGGCCCTGACAACCAGTGCAGATCTTGTTTAGGAATGGCAGCAGGCAGGTGTGAGTACATCTGCACGCACACTGAGGCGAAGACTTTTGGAGGATGGCCTGGTGTCAAGAAGGACAGCAAAGAAGCCACTTCTCTCCAGGAAAAACATCAGGGACAGGCTGATATTTTGCAATAGGTACAGGGATAAACTGCTGATGACTGGGATAAAGTCATTTTCCTTGTCAAAAGTTTTTATTGGTTACAAATTAAATAAATAAGTACATTAGTTTCCTATGCAAGGATACCGATAGTAGAGCTTACATTAATAATTACTACAAATAAAAATGAATAACATAAAGTATCTGAACGGAATTGATGAGATCTTTCACTATCTAAACAGCCAGTGTTATATTCATAACTTCAGTGATATAGATTCTAACTAAATTACCACTGGGACATTCACATGAATTGTGATATAACAGATCATACAAACTGTAGTAAAAACTATATAAATAAAATGAAAAAAGGAGAGTAAAGAGAAGAAAGCAGGTGGTAAGGCAGGGAGAAATTCCACAAGGTCGATCCAGGAACCAGTACGGTGCGTGATTTTTATGTTACAGCAAGTAGATAGGCATGTAATGATTTGTTTTGAAACAGTTAATCAGCTACCATGGCAGGAGGACCGTGTCATTAAAATCCGAAGGTAAATAGTGTTTTATCCATGGGAGCCATAGTTTTTTGAATTTTGGGATTTGGTCCCCATCTATAGCAATCATTTTGGCGTACGACATTGTGATGTTCATTCTATGTTTTGTTTCTGCTATCCCCAATACCGGTGTTTTCCAAGCTTTAGCCATGGTTTGCTTTGCAGCAGTTGGGAGTGGAATAAGAAGTTTAAATTGAAAAAATTTTAACTTTCCGGTTTTAGGTTAAATAGTGCTGTAAATGGGTCCGGTTGTATCTGCTGTTGGAACATTTTAGAGGCCATTACAAAGATTTCTTTCCAGAAAAATTGTGCTATCGGGCATGTCCACCAGATGTGCAAGTGAGTACCCATTTCTGAGCAGCCCCTGAAACAAAGAGCTGAGTGTGTAGGTGCATATTTGGCCACTCTGGCTGGTACAAGATACCACAGAGAAAGGACCTTGTAATTTGTTTCTATCGCCGTGACATTGGGCGAGGATGATTTGATGGTTGAGCAGATCTTAGACCATTCTGCGTCATCCAGGGCACATCCCAGGTCCTTCTCCCACCTCTGTACATAGGTTGGTTTGCCAGAATTAGGGTATATTAGGAGTTGAGAGTAGAGAGAAGATATCACTCCTTTAGCTAATGGGTCTTTTTTGCAGATTGTTTCAAATTTAGATAATTGGGATAGGGGTGTTGCAATGTGCGTGAGTGGTGTAAAACATTTTTTAATTTAAAGGTACCTGAACTGTTCTGATTCTGGCAAGTCATGTGTCTCCCTAAGTGTAGAGAACAGAACAATATTTTTTGGAGTGACCAAATCGTGTAGTGTCAGAATACCTGATGTTGTCCAAGCCTTAAATGAATTTGGGAAAATCCATGCAGGATAGAAGGCCGGATTTTTGAGAAAAGATAATAGGGGGTTATGTGTTGATTGTAGTTGGTGTTTACTTTTTAGTTTATCCCATAGGGATACAAAATGTTTTGTTACAGGGTTACTCAATTTGTGGAGGTCTTTAGGTTGGAGCCATAATAAGTTGGAGATCAATAAAGGGTCGCAATCTGAAGCCTCCATTGATACCCATAATGGAGATTCCTGTGTTGCGTGGCATTTTGTAAGGCTAGCTAGGTGGCCAGCTTTATAGTAGGTAGTGAAATTGGGGAAACCAAGGCCTCCCTTTAATTTAGGGAGGTGTAATGTGCGTACAGGAATACGTGGTTTGGAAGAACCCCATACAAAGGTATTAGTTCTTTTTTGGATTAATCTCAGATAATATGCAGGGATTGGGATTGGCAGGGCTCTAAACATATATAATAATTTGGGCAAGATGGTCATTTTGGAAGCGTTGATCTTTCCTATCCAGGACAGTGGAAGATGGGTCCATTGCTTTAATAAGTTTGTAATCTGTTTCAATAAAGGGGGGTAATTGGCTGAAAATAGATCTGTAATGGAGGCTGTCAGTTGGATTCCAAGGTATGGTAGAGATTTCTCTGCCCAGGAAAAGGGGAGCACCACTTTTGTTGGAATTAACTCTGTATTTGTAAGTGATATGTTGAGAACTAGGCATTTTTTAGGGTTAATAACAAGGCCGGAGAGAGCTGCAAACCTAAAATGGGTAGAAGGTTAGGTCCTGACACTTGTGGAGATGACAAAAAAAGCAGGATATCATCTGCAAACATACAGATTTTGTGTGGATGACGTCCAATGTCAATACCAGTTATTGTAGGATTGGTTCTAATGTACTGGGCTAATGGCTCTATTAACAGGGCGAATAGGAGGGGAGATAATGGGCATCCTTGTCGTGTGCCTCTTTTAATGTTAAATGATTCCGATTTGTATACAGCATATTTTATATATGCTTTAGGTTTATTATAGAGTGCTCCTGTCCATGTTATAAAGTGTGGGCCAAATCCCCATTTCTGTAAAGAGTAATATATATATGACCAGGACACCGTATCGAAAGCCCTCTTGATGTCTAAGGAAACAAAGCAAGAAGGAATACGTTGTTTTCTGGCAATATGCGCAAGGAGTACTGCTCTGCGCACATTGTCACCCGCTTGTGTATTTTGCAATGAATCACACTTGGTCTCTGTGTATGAGTTTATTTATGATCCCATTAAGGCGTTTTGCCATAATTTTTGCCAACAACTTAACATCTAGGTTTAAAAGAGAAATGGGGTGGTAGTTCGTGCACAAGGTGTCATCAGAGTGGGGTTTTGGAATCATGCAAACAATTGCCATTAGTGATTCTTGTGTGAAAGAACGTCTGTTTAATAATATATTAAATGCCTCAGCTAACAAAGAATCTCTGTAAATGTTCGATAATATAATGCTGAATATCCATCTGGGCCTGGTCTTTTATTTATTTTTAGGTCACTGATGGAAAAAGCTACTTCTTCTGTTGTTATAGGTTTCTCCATCAGAGTCCTTTGGGTTTGCGATAGTTTTGGTAGGGTGATCTGAGAAAAGAAAGATTCTGCATCTGAGGGGTTGAATTCATTGGTTGACTCATATAAAGAGGCTAGATGGGAGTGAAGTTTGTGGACAATTTTGGCAGGGTTGCTAGTATAGATATCCTTTGCTAATTTCAGACGGATTGGTTTAAACGTTTTGTTTAGTGAGTTTAGAGCCCGTGCCAAATATGTGCCTGGTTTGTTGCTTTTTGTGTAGAAATTGTATCTAGAACATTTGTAGGATTTATCGACCGATTCCGTGAGGAATAGGTTATATTCTAATCAAGTTTTTTCCAAGTTTTTTTTTGAAATTGGAGTTGGGTTATCTTGAAAAGATATGAATGCTGCATTGAATTCAGTTTCTAATTTGCGGGCAAGGACTTTGCGCTCCCGTTTAAGTGCAGCCATTTGTCTTTGCAGGGTATTACGCAACACCCAAAGTGTTAAAGGGGAAATGTCAGGAGTTCTGTTGTGTAGTAAATACTCCTTTAAAGCTTGTTCAACTTTTGTGCGATAAGATTGGTGTTTGAGCAGGATGACTGGAAGGTACCAGGTTGGGTCATGTGCTTTTGGTATGGTGGAGGCAATAGTTGTGTATACCGCATTATGGTCAGACCAGGGTATGGGAATTATGTCAGATTCATGTATTTCTGGAATCATTCCGATGGTTAAAAAGATATGGTCGATTTGAGTGAAGGATTGATGTGGGTGGGAGAAGTAGGTAAATCTTTTTTTTGTCAGGTTATTTTCTCTCCATGAATCAGCCATGTTATATTTCGAAAGGAGCTGTGAGAAAGGTAAATTTATTTGGGTTTTTAGATGGGGTATATGGAGATTTATCAAGAAATGGGAGGAGGACCTGGTTCGAGTCCCCGCACATGATCACTGTTCCAAACTTATGGGTATTGATCACTTGCATTAGGTGAGAGAGAAAGGAAATGGGTTGTTTGTTAGGGGCATAATAAGAGATTATCGTGACTTCCGTGTCCATTATGTGTCCCAAGTAATATGTATCTTCCTTCTGGATCTATAATTTCTTTTGCAAGGGTGAATGGAGTGGACCGATGGAATGCTATCAGGGTTCCCCTTTGTTTGGTGTTGGCAGAGGCCGTGAAAAATTGTGGGGAAAATGGTGACACGAATTTGGGAGTGGATTGCTTGGTGAAATGGGTTTCTTGTAAAAATACAATGTGTGCCTTTCGTGTTTGGAACATGCAAAATGCTTTGGTCCTTTTCTGAGGAACATTTATGCCCTGAACGTTCAGGGAAAGGATGCTCAATGGTGCCATGGTAACTGATTAAAGAGATACAACTTACCGAATACTATGCATTTCTGATTGAGTGGGTCGACCTGTGTGGACTTGAAAAGTAAGAAAGTAGAAAAGAATCCAGCAGAACCTGGAGTAAAGAAAAAATTAGGAACAATTAAGATTAAAGGATACATTTCTTGTCTTAATATAAATAAAGTTTCACAAATGGCCCGTGACAGGGGGTATTAATTCCCTATCAAGGGAAAAAATGCCTCCGTTGGACACCCACATATTATAGGTGGGCGTACAAGGGAGGTTAAAGAGGGCACACGGATCTTCCGTGTACAGGAGAAAAGCTCCATAAAGAAAGCATCAGAACGATGCCTGAGTAATTGGAGCACAGCGTAAACAGGGTTAATCCCATGTTGTGTTAGTCAGTTTAATTTTTGGTACCATTTAAAGTCATGGTAGGAATGAGGGCTATTATTTGTGATTTTAACAATTGAGATAAGTAACTTTAGAAGCTAAAGTAGAACTTCAGAATAACAAGAAGATAATATTTAAGTATTTTGCTTGGATACTTAATGTCAGGGAAATGGCCGAAGAAGGACTGGCAATTCTGCCCAAGACAATCATGGCCATGGTGCACAGCATGACTAAGGTGGGCGGTACTTCCTCCTTGTAACCTGAACAGATCACATGACTAACTTCCTGGTCTATTTAAGCCTGCTGCTGGAGCTGCTCATTGCTGAATTATCTCTTCAGTCTCCTGTGTACCTTGACCTTGTCTCCTGATCCGTGCTCATCCATTGTGACCAGGCTTGCCTTGACCTCGCTTCCTGATCTCCTGTGTTTGACCCTTGGCCTGCTTCTGGACTCTGCTTCTGCTTCCTGACCACCCGGCTTGACCCTCGGCTTGTACCTGGACCCTGCTCGTGTATGACCTTGGCTCGCCCCTGTATATGCTCTGGACTGATCTCCTGTGTTTGACCCCCGGCCTGGCTTCTGGTATCTCCGTTCATCCGAATACAACAAGCTCAGTTCTGCCTGCCTCAGCCATCCCTCAGTGGCTGAGCTCATCAGACTGCAAGCAAGCACCTGGCCAACAGTGCTTCTGTGGGTACCGCGCTCCTGTTCCCAACTCCAGGGTCGCGCTGCACTCAGCCGCAAGGGGAGCCCTCTTAGCATCTCGATCTCCATTCTCGTTCCTGACACTCAATATACAGTGGGGCAAAAAAGTATTTAGTCAGCCACCAATCGTGCAAGTTCTCCCACTTAAAAAGATGAGAGAGGCCTGTAATTGTCATCATAGGTATACCTCAACTATGAGAAACAAAATGTGGAAACAAATCCAGACAATCACATTGTCTGATTTTGAAAGAATTTATTTGCAAATTATGGTGGAAAATAAGTATTTGGTCAATATCAAAAGTTCATCTCAATACTTTGTTATATATCCTTTGTTGGCAATGACAGAGGTCAAACGTTTTCTGTAAGTCTTAAAAAGGTTGTCACGCACTGTTGCTGGTATGTTGGCCCATTCCTCCATGCAGATCTTCTCTAGAGCAGTGATGTTTTGGGGCTGTCGCTGGGCAACACGGACTTTCAACTCCCTCCAAAGGTTTTCTATGGGGTTGAGATCTGGAGACTGGCTAGGCCACTCCAGGACCTTGAAATGCTTCTTACGAAGCCACTCCTTCGTTGCCCGGGTGGTGTGTTTGGGATCATTGTCATGCTGAAAGACCCAGCCACGTTTCATCTTCAATGCCCTTGCTGATGGGAGGAGGTTTGCACTCAAAATCTCACGATACACAGCCCCATTCATTCTTTCATGTACACGGATCAATCGTCCTGTTCCCTTTGCAGAGAATCAGCCCCAAAGCATGATGTTGCCACCCCCATGCTTCACAGTGGGTATGGTGTTCTTTGGTTGCAACTCAGCCTTCTCTCTCCTCCAAACACAACGAGTTGTGTTTCTACCAAACAGTTCTACTTTGGTTTCATCAAGCCATACGACATTCTCCAAATCCTCTTCTGGATCATCCAAATGCTCTCTAGCAAACCTCAGATGGGCTCGGACATGTACTGGCTTAAGCAGGGGGACACGTCTGGCACTGCAGGATCTGAGTCCCTGGCGGCATAGTGCGTTACTGATGGTAGCCTTTGTTACGTTGGTCCCAGCTCTCTGCAGGTCATTCACTAGGTCCCCCCATGTGGTTCTGGGATTTCCAGAAGTCATTTTTGAAGTCACCTCTGAAGTCGTCTTCAGATCGCCCAGCACAGTCGCGGGACAAGTCGTGCCGCCCCTGTGTGAATGGGCTCTTAAAGAAGAAGATACAGGTCTGTGAGAGACAGAAATCTTGCTGGTTTGTAGGTGACCAAATACTTATTTTCGACCATAATTTGCAAATAATTTTTTTTCCAAATCAGACAATGTGATTGTCTGATTTGTTTCCACATTTTGTCTCTCATAGTTGAGGTATACCTATGATGATAATTACAGGCCTCTCTCATCTTTTTAAGTGGGAGAACTATTAGTGGCTGACTAAATACTTTTTTGCCCCACTGTACTTACTACCTATTTTTATTTTACTTAAAATAACTATCACATGGTCAAAACATTTTTACAACCTACCTAAGTAGAGTTACCCTAGTTTTTCAGACTATTTGGGGGATAAATACAGGTCAACTGGGATAATAGGGTTATAAAGGGGGGTGGGTTGGGATTGAGTGTATATGCTCTATGGAAATCCCTGTAATCATCCAACTTCTGCATTTATGCAGTGAATGTTTTACACACATTCGTTATTTTCATAAGTTTTAGATTGGTTGGGAAGAAGCATCCTATGGGACTTTAGGAGAACATTTTAATAAAATAGAAAAAAGAGGTTAACCAGAATTAGGCTTAGGGCTAATAGTAAGCCTAGCATTGCTTAGGCTATGAGACTATGGAAAGGCATAATGTTTTTGTTCAATCAGCCTTTTAAAGAGCCAACTCTGAGGAAGTTCAGTAGTAGGAAATTATAGCTGGTAATATCAGTCAGTCCATGGAGTCTTCTGGTTCAACTGGGGAAGTGGGATAGCGACTTCTTTTGTGGGAATGGTAGCTTCCTTTTTTCTCCCAGGATTGCAAAGTGTTGTTTGTAGGTGAAGATGAGGCTGTTCTTCTACGCAATGGAGAGGATATGATTGGGGTTTCTATCAGATGTAGTTTTATTAGGGTCTGTTGTAGTTCTTCTGCAGATCTGCACGTGTATCTGTTCCCTTGGTCGGAAAACTGAATTGAAAAGGGGAAACCCCATCGGTAAGTTATGTTGTGGCATTGCAGCTCCATTAGCTGAGGTTTCATAGAGCGCCTTTTAGCAATGGTGAGTTGGGATATGTCAGCGAACAATTGATAGTTATGGCCTTGGAAGAATAAATCTTTTTTATCCCTTGCAGCAGCCATTAGTTGTTCTTTTGTTCAGTAGTAGTGTAATTTTGTGATTATATCCCATGGAGGGCCATTTTCTTTCTTGGCTCGATGAATCCTGTCCATTTCCAAGCGCTCGATAGGAATAGCTGGTTGAAGCTCTTGAAATAGAGCTGTGACTGTGGATTGCAAATCTGTCACTGATTCTGGAATTCCTCTTATGCGAAGATTGGAACGTCTGGCCATGTTCTCGTAATCTTCCAATCTGGATTGGAGTGTAAAATTTTCTTCTTTTAGGTTTTCCAATTCAGTCATACAGTCTTGTGAATTAATTTCAATTTCATCTACTTTGATTTCTAGTGCAGCTGTGCGGTTTCCCAGTTCCCTAATTTCCTTTGTAAAGGCCATTAGTTATCTGTTCTGAAGTCTGCTTCAATGCCTTATGGAGCATATGTTCAAATTGCTGTAGTAAAGCTGGAGATGCTGAAGTGACTTGTAAGTAGATTTGTGAGGGATTTTGTTCTGTTTTAGACTCACCTGGAGAATCTGGTTTAGTTAACTCCTGTCTGTGCGAGCGCACTGAGGCAGTGTATGAGGAGATGTCTGTCACCATTCTAGCTGCTGTGCGCGCCTGAGTGTCCTTTGTGAGGAGATTCTTTGGTTTGCCACGGCTGCCTCCCAGAACCATTTTTCTGGTCCAAATTGTACCAGCCCGTTCCCGGGTATTTAGTCTCTCTGTCTGGTACCTTTATATCCCACTGTCTCTGTTTTAATTTCGGCTTTTTCTCCTCAGCGGAGCGGAGCTCTAGCTATGCATGTCTGCTCTGCTAGCCTCCACACATGCTCCCTCGGGATCAAGTCATTTTCTCTGATGAATCCCCTTTTCCAATTGTTTGGGGCATCCGGAAAAAAACGTGGGGTTGATTTACTAAAGGCAAATCCAATTTGCACTGCAAGTGCACTTGGAAGTGCAGTCGCTTTAGATCTGAGGGGAAGATCTGAAATGAGGGGAAGCTCTGCTTATTTTATCATCCAATCATGGAGCAAAAATGCTGTTATTTATTTTTATTGCATGCCCCCCTCAGATCTAGAGTGACTGCACTTCCAGACAGACTGCTTTAATCAGGCAGACCCATACACTACATATTTGCTGGTAGATCTAAAGGAGATTGCTGCTACTTTGGACAGCTTAGTCTGTTAAAGGTAGTTGAAAAATACCAGACTTACTGGCCGGATCACTAGTTAAAAATAAAGGAAAAAAAAGCATAAGAAAAAAACAAAAGCAGCCATCATATCTTAAAGTGGTTGTAAACCCGTTACAACCACTTTTACCTACAGGTAAGCCTAGATTAAGGCTTACCTGTAGGTGCTCGAAATATCACCCAAACCTCCACGGTTTAGCAGATATTTACAAATGAGACGGGCGCCGATTTCTACAACGCATGCGCCGTAGATAACGGCGCAGCCACACTTTAGAAACGGCGAGCGTGCAGTTTCTAAAAGAGATCGTGCCGTGACTGGCGGCTCCCATGCTCATGGGCGGGAGTGACATCATTGCGGCTCTGGCCAATCCCAGCTTTCAGGTAAGTGACACATAATCGGCTACTATGCGATGCTTTATCTTTGCAGGGAAACAAAGAGGAATTAAAACCCATAAGACTCGATTCACACAGGGGCAACATGACTTCCAGCGCGACTTTGGGAGGCAACTTGGACACGACTTGAGTATGAATCACAGCGCGACATGAGGCAACTTACAAGGCAACTTCAAGTTGCCTCCAGGACAGGCTATTTTCCAGTGGCCAATCAAACAAGAATCAGCTCTGTGGGAGGGAGGAGTTTGCCTGAGAAATGTATGTTCTCTTTCTGTATTGTTGCTTCTGTTAAGACGGTGATCCGACTTCTGAGGCGACTTCCATTGAAATCAATGGGTACAAGTTGCCTAGAAGTCGGATTGAAGTAGTACAGGAACCTTTTCTAACGTCGGAGTGACTGCAGTAGTGTGCATTAAGACGGCTCCATTCACTTACATTGATTTTCTCATGCAGCTTGAGGCGACTTGAAGTCGGATCCAAAGTCGTCCCTGTGTGAATGGGCTCCAAGGGTTTACTTCCTCTTTAAAATTTGTAAGCTGCAATTTATTACATTTTTGTGTTTAGGTTTAATACCACTTTATGTTCAACAACGCTCAAGTTTTGCCTAGCGTTTAACTTCAATGTAGGCTTTTGATCCCCCTCCACCAGCAACTTGGACACTTCTTCTTCATAAAAGTTTATGGACAATAAATAAACAAACAGATCTCTAACAGTCAACATCATTTAATGTATACAAATCTTGAGATTGCATAGAAAGATTTTCCAATTTTTTTTTAAATTTCGATTTTCAATGTTTCTGTGAAAAATATACAGATTTTGTTATAGGAACAGTTCAAAATTCCATTTATCGCCTATTTTTTTAAAAACACTTGCAATTTGCAAAAAAGGGAAATGTGTCTTGTTATCAAGGGAAACCCAGGCCTCTTACACTGGCTGTGAATGCTTTAATTGCTATATAAAAAAAGAAAAGAAAAAAAAAGATAAAAAACAGGTTATATTATTGAGTGTTTTTTCACACCCTAACATCGCCAGCAAAAGATAAGGGATGAAAATAAGAAGAACAAAGTGTATTAGAAAAGGAATACAGAAGAAATCTATACTGAAAGTGTTTTGTTAGATTTTTTTTTTAAGGCCCAAACTTTAAAGAATGGGCGTAATGGAGACCGCTCTCGGTAAGAAATGATCAGAGGTCAGCTTGATAGGGGCACTTGTCTTCTTGAAGTCTCTTCCTCTTAGTGTTTCGGAGGTGTAGAAAGTGGAAAGCAGCTCCTGTTCAGCTTTTTTTGTGTCATAACGCCCTGGAGTTTGTACTTGAAGTGGTACAAATCCTTTTTTTCCCTGCATCATCCCTCCCCTCTTAGCGGAGACTAGACAAGTTCACACTGTAGAAGAGGACCGTGAGAGCATTATCGGCTTATGCTGGTAAGCTGAGCTTCTTTCCCTTCAGAACTGAAATGGAGAAAGAAAAAAAGGAAAGAATTAAAAAAATATCAGCCACATTCACCTTCATCAAAAAGAACTCATCAAGGGGTGTACTTATAAATAATTTGCATACCAATTTGCACAGTAAGAGTACATTTAATTATGTGTGAATGTGGAAAGAAGTTAGTAGGCGTTTCCTGTGCTGATCGAGTGTTTTTCAGTGATGTAAAATGCTAAATACTGCATTTGGCCACTAGACCGTGCTAGGTATCATAAAAATTTTCTAGGATACTTTTTGCCATCTAGTGGCCAAATGCAGTATTTTCCATTTAGTTTTATTAAAATGTGTATCCAGCACAGGAAAAAACGTAATATTCTTTTTTTTTGCACAGAACAAACACACATGCACTTTCACTGGGTGAATTGCTTTTTGGAAAAAATCAATTCTTATAAATACACCCTTTAGCATTGTGAAGAGCATGATTTATATGAAAATTACATGTAAAGAGTGATTTCCATTCTCAATGACAAAAACTACTGAGATCCCCTCAGAAAACTACAAAGGTTTTTTAAATTAAATGCTAGGTGCATTTTTCTTTAAAAAAAAACAAAAAAAAACAAATGCACGTTTTTGCAGGAAAAAAATGTGCATTTACGATTTTATCTGTGATCAGTGGATGTAAGGGTAGGGGTTGGTGGGCATTTGCACCATGTTAAATCTTACACCCTAAATACTGGTGTAATATGGTGCAAAAGGTGAACCTGGCCTTCAAAGGGGTTGTAAAGGTTTGTTTTTTATTTTCTAAATAGGTTCTTTTTAGCAAGTGCATTGTTGGTTCACTTACCTTTTCCTTCGATTTCCCTTCTAAAATTTTTTTTTTCTTTGTCTGAATTTCGCACTTCCTGTACCTCCTCAGTAAACTTACCCCCATCATCCGAGACGTTCTGGCTGGGGGTTAGTCAGTGTGCTCGTCCCTTCCCTTGGGACTACATCCTTGCGGGGAGACGTTTTGGCTGGGGGTTTCACAGCGTCTCCCCACAGGGATATACCGGATATACCGGTATATTTGTATATATAATTGTATTATATTCAATGTTTTAATTAATACCATGAATTTAAATGAATATGAATTCATTTATTGGCACCTTTAGTGCAAGAAAAGCTCAATAAAAATGTATCCCTTTAAATTCTATGTATGTTTTCACACTGGTCCGTTGCGCTTCCCTTGTGTTAAAAATCTTGCTTGCTGCATTTTTGGTCAGTAAAAAAGAAAAAAGAAAAACGCATCAAAAACTAACCTCCCGTTGAAATTAAAAACGCAGCAAGAACGCATCAATAACACACCTGTGTTACGTTTTTGATGTGGTTTTTGAGTCACATGACCTATGAAAAACACACCATAAACACAGTAAAATTGTGGTAAAAAACGCGTGCGTCATTATCGGCACCTTTTTTTCTTTCGGCCGATATGTTTCCGTGGCTAAAATTTTGGTGCATCCCTACTACAGAATACTTTATTATTCTAATGGGGTTAATTAAGGCCAGCCTCCAGCCGATGGATCGCCACTGCTTCAGACCCTTGAGCCGCAATGTCACTCAAAGAACAAAGAGAAGCGCTCCTCCAATCTGCTTTTAGCAGCAGTTAGGAGCATTTGCACATTAATTATTTTTTTTTCTGATGGCAAATCGCTCCCAAAAATGCAAACACAACTTTTCTTCTGAAGCTTCAAAAATGCTTCTAGACTAAAATAGTGTGCATAGACACTTGGAATAAAACGATTTGCTTCTAGAAGTAGAAAAACAAATGCTCAAAAGCTGCAGCCAGGAACGTTTTTATAAGCTAGTGTGCATGGAGCCTTACCAGCAGGCCTGCAAAACAACCAAATTGATCCTGTCTAACAGTTTGTGTTAAAAACAGAGGGTTTTGTTTGCACAAATTTGCAAATATATGCGTACGCCGTAGTGCCCACACCAAGGGACCTCTAGAGGAAATCTAGAGTCAGGACCGCAGTATATACAAAGGTCCCTTGGCGCAGGCACTGCGGCGTACGCATATATTTGCAAATGTGTGAAAGCAAAACCCTCTGTTTTTTAGGCCCCTTTCACACCAGCGGACCGTATGTCCGCCTTTTCATCTGTCCGTTTGCAGATGAAAAAGGGACATACATTGGTCCCTATTAGATCGCGGGTGTCAGCGGATGAACATCCGCTGACACCTGATCTCCACCGTGTCCGCAATCCCCTGATTCTGCAGACGGAGGAAAATCCTATTTTTCTATCCGTCTGCAGAGCGGATCGGATTAACACGGACAGACGGTCCGTGTTCATCCGATCCCCCCATATAGGAGAGCGAAGATCTGACAGGGCGGTCCCTGCACAGTGTGCGGGTACCGCCCTGTCATCCGCCGGCTCAGCGATCCCTGCTGAGCAAGCGGAGGTTCACGGATCCATCCCGTGTGAAAGGGGCCTAACACAAACGGTTAGACAGGGACAATTTGGTTGTTTTGCAGGCTGGCTGGTACGTGTGCTGGGAAATCTTTTGTTTGTTTGTAATACTACATATAGCCTTCTCTACACAACAGAGTATTAAAGTGGAATTAAAATGGTTCTAAAGCCTGGACAGGTGTTAACTAAATGCATTCCCTGTATTAAAGGTAAAAAATGTCCCAGTACTTGTATTGCCTCCTCACCCCTCTATATATTGACCTGAGTTTTGTCTAGATCCAGCACTGTGCCCGTTTGCAGCAGTTCTCTCCTCTCGCGCAGCTCACAGATGCAGCAGTGAGAGCCATTGGCTCCTGTTGCTATCAAATCCTGTGAGCAGAGAGTGGGGGGGGCGGGGCTGAGCTAAACTATGTGTGCCAATAGACGCACACAGCCTGGCTCGGCATCCAGCCTGCAGGTGCTCCACCATAGGAAGAAACTTTCTCTCGTGGCACACAGAG
The DNA here is from genome assembly GCA_029206835.1 of Rana muscosa. Lineage (NCBI taxonomy): Eukaryota > Metazoa > Chordata > Amphibia > Anura > Ranidae > Rana > Rana muscosa. The sequence goes on from CM055124.1 coordinate 176,264,606, forward strand.
AAAAGGAGCAGCCTGGAGCACCGGCAGGGATCCCAGAAGAGGAGGATTTGATCTGCTCTGTAAAAAAAACATTGCACAGAGCAAATAATAACAAGTTTGTTATTTCAGTGAACATTTTCAAACATTTTAAAGAGGAAGTAAACTCTGCTTTTTGATTTTTCCCTACAGATAAGCTTATAATAAAGTTTACCTGAAGGTAAAATTAATATCTCCTAAATGTGCACAGGCCACAGTTTGAAGACCATGGTTTTACATGAGAGAGTATTATGGTGCACTCCCTGTTAGTACAACATATACTGTATCATTTAATACACAAGAGAGTGCTAAGGTGCAATATTTGTATAGTAATCTGTTTATATATAATCTGTACATATATTTGTGTTTTATGTTCATGGCAGCCACATACAGAGTAAGGCCTCATATATACAGGTGTATCGATCCGAACAATTGTGCAAATGACTACCTTCCCCCGCGTGGGATACAGAGGTGCTTTGTACACCTGCATGCAGGCAGCCTATCAAACCACTGACAGGCAGGCGGCTGCACAGATCTCCAAGTGCATCTTCAACTGTACATCCATGCGGGAACGATGCAAGGATCAGAACGCAGTCTGTCTGCCAAAGTTTAGATCATGCAGACCACAAAAGTCTCAATCTAGTAACTCCACTCTATTTTATCCCAGCACATTCATTTCATAAACATAAATACTGCTTCAGTAAAAAAATAAAAAATATATTTTTCAGCATAAATGTGCACCGTTTTTTCCCCCTAAAATATTATGGGGTTGATTTACTAAAGGCAAATAGCGTTTGCTGCAGAGCTTAGTAAATGAGCAGAAGCTCTGCTGACTTTCATCATCCAATCATGTGCAAGCAAAAGGGCTGTTTTTTTTTTCTTTCTTTCTTGCACTTTGCAAAGTGCACAGTCTATTTGCCTTTAGTAAATTAACCCCCATGTCTCATAAGACCTTATACTATGAGCACCTCAAACTGCTCCTTTCCTCAGCATACACTTATTGAAAGTCAAAGTTATCTTCACCTTGAGACTTGTATTATAATCTGTGCTGTGAATCGGTTTTTCCACTGATTAACGCTGTTAACTATAAAATAAGGTCATAATTGCATTAGAAATGGTAAAACAACACCATGTCCAGGCGGCACAGTGGTGTAGTGGATAGCACTCTCGCCTAGCAGTAAAGAGAGTCGCTGGTTCGAATCCCAACCACGACACTACCTGCCTGGAGTTTTCATGTTCTCCCTGTGCCTGCGTGGGTGTCCTCCGGGTACTCCGGTTTCCTCCCACACTCCAAAGACATGCTGGTAGGTTAATTGGCTTCTGTCAAAATTGGCCCTAGTATATGAATGCGAGTTGGGGACCTTGGATTGTGGGCTCCTTGAGGGTAGGGACCAATGTGAGTGTGTGATGTATGTGTGGAGCCCTGTATAAATTGACGGTGCTATATGGGTACCTTAAATAAATAATAATATAATAGATGAGCATCTTAATGAGACACAATGTACAGGGATAGGGAGAATTGTAGACACACCCACACTCAGACCCGATGTCCGCTGGCACCCGCTGATCGTTTGGCACACAGGCAGTCTGCCTATGTAACCAAGGCAGATCGCTGTTCTGTCAGTAAGGAAGGCATGGATCCTGTGTTCCTGCAAAGCAAGGACAGGATCTATGCCTTCCCCTAGTTAAGCACTCAGTTAACCCTTTGATCACCCATGTTAACTCCTTCCCAGCCAGTGTCATTAGTACGGGGACAGTGCATATTTTTAACACTAACAAAAAAGTATCAAAAGTGTCAGTTTGTGTCCAATTTATCTGCCGCAATATCGCAGTCCCGCTATAAGTTGCTGATCGCTGCCATTACTAGTAAAAAAAAAAATCAAAAAAAAAATCATAAATCTATCCCATAGTTTGTAGACGCTATCATTTTTGTGCAAACTAATCAATATACCGTACGCTTATTGGGATTTTTGTTACTAAAATTATGAAGCAGAACACATATTGGCCTAAATTGATGAAGAAATTAAATTAAATGTTTTACATAAAGTAAAATTTTTTTTTTTTCAAAATTGTAGATAATTTGTTGTCAATAGCCCCCCCAAAAAAACACAGAGGTGATCAAATACCACCAAAAGAAAGCTCTATTTGTGAGACAAAAGGGACATCAATTTTATTTGGGTACAGCGTCGCACGACCGCACAATTGTCAGTTAAAATAATGCAAAAAAAGGCCTGGTCATAAAGGGGAGGTAAATCTTCCAGAGCTGAAGTGGTTAAGTATCTGTGAATTGAGGCTTTAGACACATAAATTAAAAATTGTGGAAAATAATGGGCAGCTTTGCAATTGGCCTTAATGTATTTTGCATAAGTTTACATTAGTGGCAGACCTTGCCGCCCCTCTCTGCAAAGCGACCAGGGGTAAATTGCTTTTCAGAGGTGTTTAACGCGCAGTAAGTTGGCAATATATTGCCTCCTCACCGCCTGTTTTAACACTGTAAAGCCACCACCACTGCAGAGAAATTGCATGCATTGCACGCGGTTGTGGAGCAGCCCCATTCACTTGAATCGGTCGCATTTGTTGGCAGTAGTGCCCACTGAACATGAAAGGGGTATATTTTTTGCCATGGCCAGAAGCAAAGCTTTACAGCTGCACGATGTGTACAACCCCATCTGGCTGCCCTTGTAGCTTAAGTGAGGCCTTAAATACACAGCTCGACCACCTATTTCTACCAACCCTCAACCACAAGTGTAAAGAAGCCATTAATGACCTAGCCAAGCTTAGATGAAGCATAACAACACTGACACATTCAATAAGTTCACAGAGTAATAATGATGTGCCATGTGCAGTAGTTTGCAGAAACCAAAATGTTTTTTACTTACTATAGTCAAATCAAAAGGTATAGGAGTTCTCATTTGTTTCCCATAGGCTGGCTATACATTATACAATTTTTTTTGTACAATTTTCCTTTAGGTTTACAAAAACCATATAACATGAGGTCACACCTAAACACTTTTAATTTGTATGCAATCAGGCAGGCCCTTGCACTACATAGTTACAGAAAAATCTAAAGGAAATTGAACAAGAAAATGGTATAATGTATGGCCAGCTCTAGTCAATGATGGCATGCCCATTCTCTGTATATCTTACCTTTGGTAATGTATAGATAAAAGAAGTCACAATACAGGATGGTCTGTACAAGTCCAGCAACAATTGCAATCAGATCAAAGAATCCCTCATATTGGTAGCGCCAGATCCAGTTGAAGAGATACAAAGTACGGTAGATTCCCAAAGCAAAGAGATAATGGCTAGTTATGGTCTCCGCCTCCCCAGTCTTGCTGACCATAAACAGCTGTGGCAGGATAGCAACAGACTCCAGATAAATGGAGAAAGTCCACATGATCTGCAAAATAAAATCACAAAAACCACAGCCTCAGTTAATGAACTTATTAAACTGAACTCCAGATATAGATTTTATTGCATGAATACATTGGGTCCAGCCAACGTTGATATGCATATGCCGTACCGGTGGGACCGCTGCGGAAAAGCGGAGAATCACGGTAGTAGTCGTCGCTACTACAGTGATCCTCGCTGTCTTCCAGTTCCTGTGCTGAGCTGCTGCCTTGCTGCATGGCGGCCACCGGGAACCATTGGCTTGGCACTGCCATCATTCACAGAACGCCTTTTTCTCAATGAATAGAAGAAGAGAGGCTGGGCAGCGACATCATGCTCTCCACTTCGTCCATTCAAAGAATTCTTTGCATTTATGAAAAAAAGATGCTCTCCTGACAGGGGGGGGGGTTGGGTCTGCACTGATTGATTATCAGCGCAGCCCCCCCCCGAGGATGCCCACCCTTACCCATCAGGGATGCCCACCCAGGACCACCAGGGTTGCCAATCAGTGCCCATTAGAAGTGCCAATTAGTGCCCGTCAGCAATGCCTGCCAGTGAGTGCCTCCTCATCAGTGCTGCCTTTAAGAGCATCTATCAGTGCCACCTATAATTGCAGCATTTCAGTGCCCATCAGTGAAGGAGAGAACTTATTTACAAAATATTATAATAGAAACAAAGAAAAAAGTTTTTTTTTTTTTCCATTTTTTTTTTTTATTTATTTAGCAAAAAAAACCCAGTGGTGATCAAATACCCCCTAAAGAAAGCTCTATTTGTGGGAACAAAATTATAAAAAAATTTGTTTGGGTATAGCGTTGCATGACCGTGCAATTGTCGGAGGGAAAGTGCCCGGTATTGAAGTGGTTAATATAGTCTTAAAGCATTTCATGCTATTGTGACCTTATCTGTTTTCTGAATACATGTAACTGCATTATACTTGAGAGTGGAGTGTTGTGTCTTATCTGGATATCGTGGTGGAATGGAGTAACCGGAAGATATATACACCTGCTTATCACGACCATTTACATATTGATGGTCATGGTATTCTGCTAATCCATTATTAAAAGCCTTTTGTGCACAGTGGAGAAGTGGAAGGTTCATGGTGGAGCACTGTACTTTTTAACCAGTTAACGACCGGCTCCTGTACATATTCGTCGGCTGAATGGCACGGCTGGGCAGAGTAACGTATATATACGTCACTTTAAAAGCTCCGTGACCGTGCCCGCGGGACTCGCGGACTCGATGTCCCGCGATCTGGTCACAGAGCTGCAGAACGGGGAGAGGCAAGCGTAAACAAGCATCTCCCCTTTCTGCCTAGTGACACTGACACTGATCGTCTGCTCCCTCTCATCGGGAGCAGCGATCAGTGACATGTCACTCGTAGCCACGCCCCCTAACAGTTAGAATCCCTCCCTAGGACACACTTAACCCCTACAGCGCCCACTACAGGTTAACCCCTTCACTGCCAGTGTAATTTTTACAGTAATCACTGCATTTTTATAGCACTGATCGCTGTAAAAATGACAATGGTCCCAAAATGGTGTCAAAAGTGTCCGATGTGTTCGCCATAATGTCGCAGTCACAATAAAAATCGCTGATCCCCGCAATTATTAGTAAAAAAAAAAAATATTAATAAAAATGCTATAAAACTATCCCCTATTTTGTAGACGCTATAACTTTTGCGCAAACCAATGAATAAACGCTTAATGTGATTTTTTTTCCCAACAATATGTAGAAGAATACGTATCGGCCTAAACTGAGGAAAAAATTTGTTTTTTTATATATTTTTTGGGGATATTTATTATAGCAAAAAGTAAAAAATATTGCATTATTTTCAAAATTGTCGCTTTATTTTTGTTTATAGCGCAAAAAATAAAAACGGCAGAGGTGATCAAATACCACCAAAAGAAAGTTCTATTTGTGGGAAAAAAGGACGTCAATTTTGTTTGGGAGCCACGTCGCACGACCGCGCAATTGTCAGTTAAAGCGACGCAGTGCCGAATCGCAAAAAGTCCTCTGGTCTTTGGCCAGCCAAATGGTCCGGGGCTTAATGCCTCGTACACACGACCGGTTTTCCCGGCAGGAAAACTGCCATGACAGTTTTTCGCCAGGAAAAACGGCCGTGCGTATGCTCAATTGCAGTTTTCCCGACAGGAAAACTGCGGGGGAAAAAAAAAAAGAGAACTTGTTCTCTATTTTCCCGTCAGGAAAAAATCCTGCCGAGAAAACTGTATGGTTTCCCGAGGGGAAAAAAAATAGGATTTTTATAACAGCTTACCTGTAAAATCCTTTTCTTGGAGTACATCACGGGACACAGAGCGACATAGTCATTACTAATGGGTTATATAGATACCGTCAGGTGCTGGCACTGGCAACTTCCAAAACCGGAAGTACCCTCCCCTATATAAGCCCCTCCCATCCGGGAGCACCTCAGTTTTGTAGCAAAGCAATAAGTGTCCCCAAAGAGGGGCGGGAGCTCTGTGTCCCGTGATGTACTCCAAGAAAAGGATTTTACAGGTAAGCTGTTATAAAAATCCTATTTTCTTTCTCGTACATCACGGGACACAGAGCGACATAGTCATTACTAATGGGATGTCCTAAAGCAATGCCAAATGAGGGGGGGGGATACACCATATATAAGCTGAGCGCTATCAGACATGAGGATCTTTTGCGGCCTGCAACACACTGCGCCCAAAGGCGACATCCTCCTGACTTCTAACGTCCACCTGGTAGAACCTAGTAAACGTGTGAACTGAAGACCATGTTGCGGCCTTACAGATTTGAGCCAGGGAGGCCTGGTGATGCACTGCCCATGAAGTTCCAACTGCTCTCGTGGAGTGCGCTCTAACTTTGAACGGAGGCGGTCTCCTTCTCAAGCCATAGGCTTGTATTATGACCTGTCGAATCCACTTGGCTAAAGTAGATTTTGACGCTGCCTGACCCTTTCTGAGGCCTTCCGGCAGAATAAACAAAGTATCCGTTCTGCGAATCTGAGCAGTGGCTTTTAGATAAGCTTTAACTGCTCTTACTACATCCAAAGAATGCAATAACTTTTCCTCTACCGAAGTAGGTTTGGGAAAAAAAGAAGGAAGAACCACATCTTGGTTCAAATGAAAACTCGATACCACCTTAGGAAGAAAGGCTGGATGAGGACGTAACACTACTCTGTCCTTATGGATAACCAGATATGGCTCCTTACAGGACATAGCTGCTAATTCCGATACTCTTTTAGCCGAACAAATGGCTACTAGAAAAATCAATTTCCTGGTGAGAAGCACCAAGGAAATATGCTGTAATGGTTCAAATGGTTGTTTCTGTAGAACCGACAGAACCAAGTTTAGATCCCATGGACATATGGGAATATTAACCGGAGGACTAATACGCATCACTCCTTGTATAAAGGCTTTGACTAGTGAATGCGAAGCCAAGGGCCTTTGAAAAAATATTGACAAGGCCGAAATCTGACCCTTGATAGTACTCAAGGCAAGCTTCCTATCTACAGCCCATTGTAGGAAGTCCAGAATCCTACCTATTACGTATTTACGTGGATGCCATTTCTTGGCCTCACACCAGGCGATGTACGCCTTCCAGATTCTATAGTAGATCTGCCTGGATACCGGCTTCCTGGCATTGATCATGGTAGATACCACAGAATTAGAGAGCCCTCTCTTTTTTAGAATGTGGGCTTCAATAGCCAGGCCGTCAAACCTAGGGCTGGTAAGGAAGGGTGGTATATCGGTCCTTGCGAAAGCAGGTCCGGACGATGTGGGAGGGTCCAAGGACTCCCCACAGACATTTATACAATCTCCGCGTACCATGCTCTTCGGGGCCACGCTGGAGCCACCAGAATCACTGGTTTCTTTTCTACCCTGATTCTGCGGAGTAATCGAGGTAACAATTGTGGCGGTGGGAATGCATATATCAGCTTGAACTGATCCCAAGGGAACACTAGGGCATCCGAGCCGCACGCTAGGGGATCCCTTGTCCAAGAGACAAACCTGTCCACTTTTGTGTTGAATCTGGATGCTAGCAGATCTACATCCGGTGTTCCCCACCGCTGACATATTGTCCGGAAAACCTCGGGATGAAGGGACCATTCCCCTGGGCATAATTGTTGGCGACTTAGAAAGTCCGCCTTCCAATTCTCCACTCCTGGAATGAATACCGCAGATATGGCTGGGACATATCTTTCTGCCCATCTCAGGATGTAATTTACTTCCCTTTGGGCTGCACGACTCCTGGTGCCCCCCTGACGATTGATATATGCCACTACTGTGGCATTGTCTGATTGAACTCTGACAGGGGACCCTTGGAGTTTGGATGTCCATGCTACTAGGGGATACCGGGCTGCTCGTATCTCTAAGAGATTGATGGGCAGGGCCTTTTCTGCTTCTGACCACTTGCCCTGGAGAGACCATTGCTCCAGTACTGCTCCCCAGCCTATAAGGCTGGCATCTGTAGTGACCACCTTCCAGGAAATCGGACTGAAGGATTTCCCTCTCTCCAGATTCTGGGGAACCAACCACCAGCGGAGGCTCTTGCGAACGGAAGGGGACAAGGACATTGGTAAGTCCAGAGCCTGAACTTTCTTGTTCCAGGCTGACAGTATGGCCCTTTACAATTTCCTTGAATGGAATTGACCGTAGGGTACTGCTTCGAATGATGCCACCATTTTTCCCAGCAGCCTCATGCACAGGCGTATGGATGGCTGTCTTTTTGAACCCACTAAGTGGATCAAATCTCTCAAAGACGACCCCTTTTCTTGAGGCAAGAAAATTTTTCTCTGGTCTGAATCCAGCCTTAGCCCCAAGTATTCCAGACTTTTGACTGGTTTTAGGGCTGACTTGTCTCGGTTGATAATCCAACCGTGATATTCCAGAAACTTGATTGTCTCGTGAACAACCACTTCTAGTTTTTCCACTGAGTGGTCTATCAGCAACAAGTCGTCTAGATATGCCATTATCGTTACACCTCGTGTCCTTAGATTGGCCAATAATGGGGCCAGAATTTTTGTGAACACTCTTGGTGCTGTGGCCAGACCGAAGGGTAAGGCTCTGAACTGAAAATGGCGCCCTTCTACCGCAAAGCGTAGAAATTTTTGGTGGGCTGGAAAGATGGGAATGTGCAAATAAGCATCTTTGATGTCGATCGAGGCTAACCATTCCTCCCCTTGTAGGGCAGTGGCTACCGATCGGATCGACTCCATCCGGAAAGTCCTGATATGTAGGAATTTGTTTAGCCCTTTTAGATTTAATATGGGCCTCACGTCCCCGTTTGGCTTCGGAACTGTAAAGAGGTTTGAGTAAAACCCGAACCCCCATTCTTCCAGGGGAACCTCTATAATTACTGCTTGGAGCAATAATTGTTCCAGTGCCAACAGGAGGGATCCTCTCTTCTGGGGATCCCTTGGCACGTTTGACCTTATAAAGCGGGAAGGAGGGGAGTTTTTTAACTCCAATTTGTATCCTAGATTTACTGCGGAGAGCACCCATCTGTCTCGGATCGTGTCCCGCCAGGTCTCTGTGAACAACTGAAGTCTTCCCCCCACCCGATTGAGTGGGGGCAACCCTTCATGCATTTGACTTTGGGGGAGGTTTTGTACCTCTCCTGCTCCAGGGCTTCTTGTTACCCTGCAACTGTCCCTGATTTTTACCTCCGGGATTTGACCGAGGAGGCCGTCGGAACTGTTTCACAGCCGATGTCCTAGGGACTGGAGAAGCCGGCCTCTTAAAAGAGGGACCTCTAACTCTATTTTTAACTGGCAAAAGTGTACTTTTACCGCTGGAAATTCTCTGGATATACTTGTCCAGGTCCTCCCCGAATAAGCGCTCACCATGAAATGGGAAGCTGACCAGCAATTTTTTACAGGGAGCTTCAGCAGACCAGTTTTTGAGCCATAGAAGCCTGCGCATATGTACTACAGACAGCGTAAGGCGGGAGGCCTGATGGATTGAATCCTTTATGGCGTCCACCGCAAAGCATAAGGCTCTAGGTAGATCAGCTAGGGCAAGAGCCTGCTGATCTGGCAAGTCCCTTAAGACCTGTTTCAACTGATCCTTCACTGCTTGGCAGACCCCAATAGCTGCCACTGCTGGTTGTGTCACCAATCCTGCTGTAGAAAAAGCAGATTTTAATAAGGACTCCAATTTTTTATCTATTGGGTCCTTGAACATTTGGACATTATCCACCGGACATGTCAGTGATTTATTCACACACGAGATGGCTGCGTCCACTGTAGGGACCTTCCATTTTCTGATGAACTTATCCTCCATGGGATAGACCACCGGAAATCTCTTAGGGGGAGTAAATATTTTGTCAGGATGCTCCCAATCCTGGTAAATGAGCCCTTCCAGTAAAGGATGGATCGGAAAGGAACAAACAGTCTGGGGAGCTTTTAGCGACCCCAACGAGGAGACAGAAGTGGATGATGGCTCCGCAAGTGGCATTTTAAATGCTGATCGGACCATATTAGTCAGGGACTGAACCCATAACCTTTCAGCATGTGATGCTGAGAACGGCTCTTCCACTGTTGATTCCTCTACAACCGAATCGACCTCATCCTGATCCCCTTCAGGTAGGTCGATCCCTGTATGGGACTGTTGCTCTGTTAACAGGCACTCTGAGGGAGGAGACGGAGATCGGGTGCTTTTCTCCTGTGACAGGGAAGCCGCGATCAATGCTGACAATCTTTCTTCTAGCCCTCCCAGAGCTGAGGAAAAAACCTCCTCTGTTACATACACAGGAGCAGGTGAACTGAGGACAGCCACAGTACCAGGTACTCCTGAGGGTGCTCTACGGTCACTAACCTCTGATTCTTCAGGGGAGACTGGTGCAGCCAAAGCATGCCCAAGATCCTCAGAGCCCGATGGAGACCCCCTATTCCTCCTGGAATTTCTAGTCCCGGAGTTTTTAGACGGCATATTCCTAAGCCACAAAGCTGAGGTATTCCAGCCGAAATACACCAGTTACTGACAATAGTCTAGCATAAATGCTGCTATAAGAAACAGTTGGTGTCTACTAATGTGCCTTTCTAGGGGATGCCTGTATCAACCGCTTGCTGTATGCCCTTTTTTAAATGTTGCCAGCTCTGTCTCTGCACTTCATAGCCAGCTCACCACACAATATTGTGATTTTTATCATGCTGGGACGCCCGCACATGCGCAGAAGCGCTGCGGCGCGCACAGAGCGTCATCCCCCAGGCTCCGCCCCCTTTCCCGGCTCACCTCTATATATAGAGGCGCGTGCACGCGCACGCGCGCGGCCACGTGCGCCTTTGGCGCTAATTTCGAAAAATGGAAACTAGGGACAAGAGCCAGGGCCCCTCTTTGCCGCAGGCCGGGGGATGGACGAGCATTGCAACATGGCAGAGGAAGCAGTTTCCCATGAGAGAACTCACCATCTGCCTGGACTTGCTCTGCTGAGAAGAAACTAGTCCACATGACAAGAAAACATTCCACAGCGGCCTCTAGTGGCAAACACAGGTACCGCAGTCTAATATATTAAATATATATATATATATAAAAAAAAATTTTTTTTTTTTTTTTTCTTGACCACCATTAAAAATTATTACATTTTTTTAGTAGTTACAGGCATGCACAGAATTTTGCGGGAATACCATTAGGTAACAGACAGAAAGACAAATTAGGCTTGGGGGTCCCCCAATAGAACCAAGTTCCTGGGGGCCCCCACTTACCTGTTCCCCGCCGCAGGACTTTGTTTGGTCCACAAAAGCCCAAACTTCACCTATCACGGCAGGCATTGTAATCAAACCTTCAGGGACCGGGTTCCCAAGGATTCCACTCCCCTGGACCTGTATAGCACCCTGCACAGAAAACATCTTGGTCGTGGGTATGACCAGAGCTCTGGATCCCAGGGTCCAGCTCTCCTAAGAGAAGCATTACAGGCAAAACCTTGCTCTTCTCTGCAGGGCCCGGGTACCGACCGTTTAGCTATGAAGCTTTTTTGGTCGGATCCGGAATAGCTTACTGAGGCCCAAAAGAACCTGTACGCAAGCTCAGTGAAAAACACATGTTTCTTCTTGGCCAACACCTTAGACACTGGCAAAAAACTGAGGTGCTCCCGGATGGGAGGGGCTTATATAGGGGAGGGTACTTCCGGTTTTGGAAGTTGCCAGTGCCAGCACCTGACGGTATCTATATAACCCATTAGTAATGACTATGTCGCTCTGTGTCCCGTGATGTACGAGAAAGAAAACGTGCATGCTCGTAAACAATTCGACGCATGCGCGGAAGCATAGAACGTAATTTTGTCAGCTCGTCGTAGTCTTTGACGTCACCGCGTTCTTGACATTCAAAAGTTCAGCGGTCTTTTATGTGACTGTGTGTATGCAAGGCAGGCTTGACAGGAATCCCGTCAGGAAAAACATTGTTTTTTTTCCTGCCGGGAAAAATGGTCGTGTGTACAAGGCATAAGTGGTTAAGAAGTGGTGCATATTATTCACATTGGACTTTGCACACGATATATCAAACTCTTTCACTTATTGCAGTGTGTTGCCGCACTGCAAGGCACATTTATATCTTATTGTTTAATATTCACTTTTTTTTTTGAGCGCATATTGGGGGTAGAGCGCTGTCTTTTATTAACACATTTGTATTTATGTTTGTAATACCCAAACATTAAAATTACCTGCTTAAAGCGGAGGTTCACCGGAATTTTTTTTTTTTAAAAGCCAGCAGCTACAAATACTGCAGCTGCTGACTTTTAAAAAATGGACACTTACCTGTCCAGGTTGCCCGCGACGTCGGCAGCCGAAGCCGAGCTACCGCTCAGCTCTCGACTTCCCCCGCCGCCATCCTTGGTGAGGGAATCGGGAAGTGAAGCGCTGCGGCTTCACTGCCCGATTCCCTACTGCGCATACGCGAGTCGCGCTGCGCCGTCCTCACTGGTCCCCGCTGTGTCCTGGGAGCCGTGTGTTTCCCAGAACACAGCGGGGGGGGGGGGGGGGGTGTGTGTGATGCGAAGGGGCGTGAACCTCCACTTTAACCCTTTTCTGAAGGTATTGCAAGTGCAGTTTTTGCTATTATTTCTTACTGATAAATTAGTCTTTATTTTTTGGAGAAGAGAAGAAGGTTAGCAAAAGACAATGGGCTGAAGAATTAATGTTGACCTATCATAAATACACTCAAATCTGAAGTATATTGTGGGCTGACAACACACAGTATTTTGGTGAAGTGGTGTCAGCCCACAATATACTTCAGATTTGAGTGTATTTATGGTAGGTCAACATTAATTCTTCTGCACTTGCAGAGTCTATTATGGGATAAAACAGGGAAATGTGCAAGTACTTGATTTTTTCACCTTCAGTTTCTCCGTGGCAGTTTATGTATATTTATTTATGAGGCATGGTGGCTCACTGGTCAATGCCGTTTTCTAGCACAGCTAAAAGCCACATTGCATTTCTCTACCGTGTACATGATAGTCTCCCCTGAGTGACGTGACTTTCTCCCACAAACCAAAAATCTAATGAATATGATTCTTTATCTAATACTGTCATTGGCATGACTCATTTGACTGGTGTGGGGACATTGGACTGTATGCAGTAATGAGGGAAGGAGGATATTTATGAAACGCATGATCTAAAAAATGGCACTAAAAGAATCTGGACTCTACTTGCACTATAGAGCAATCATCCTCCATGCCGGGCCATCTTTCCTTTTTTAGATGCCTTGCATACCAGGCCAAAGTACTAGAAAACATGGACCCAGCTTGCTAAGCCAAGGCTTGTTCTTGCCCTCCTTTACCCCCCTCACCTAACTACTGCCCTGGTTCTGTGATGGGCAGCCTCACCAGCCAACAGTGGGGTTAAGGAGGTGAATGGGGCTGAGCTTCAGCAAGTTGAGCGGATATTGTGTTCCCAGAGCATGTGGAGATTCAGGGCACATGGGCCTCTGTCGAGGAAAGAGGACCTGATGTGGAGGCACCACGGGATTCTGTGCACTGCTGTGTTTAGAAGCCGATGGGGCACTGAATTATTTGGCTTCCATACAACACTGAGTTACCAGATCTGGAAGGATATACACTGATCATTTTTACTTACCTCTAGAGGTGTAAAGTCATGGTTGACAAGAAAAGCCAAAATGGCAGTCGGGACAATGAGGAACTCCACTCGAAAGGTGTCATGGTTCCCATCATATGTGGCTTTGAATTTGCTGTAGATCATCCACACTGTGGCATAAGAACTTGCAACATATACAAGCTGAAAAAAAAAAGAAAAGAAAAACTTGTAATAAATATACCAAAGTTTCTTGTTGGGAATGTCTGCTCTAATGGAAGAGTGGGGGAAATACATGGGTGGACTCCAGCAAGAGATATTCATAAATAGCAGAAGTAGGTTTTTCCAAGCCATTAGACCAAAGCAAAACTTCCAAGTCAAAGCACTCCGCCTCAATTTGTCTAGAGACAAACTGGCAACCAAAGGCAAAATCTGCAATAGGGGTCGACCGATTATCGGCGTGGCTGATTATCGGCAGCCAATATTCACTTTTTTTGAGCATCGGTATCAGTCACAAAACTTACCGATATTGCTTCAAGGGGTTGCTGCAGGCATCACCCTGGTACCGTTCTTTAGAGCGGTTGGTCGTCTTTCTTGTAATAACAACCGATGTGGCTCAGCAGCCGCTCAGCTGTTATTACAAGCATCCCCCCTCCTGCTGCTACCCACCACTCGGCCGAGGCTCTCCTGTCCCCCCGGGAGACCCGATCCACCAGCCGGCATGTCCGCCTGCTGGCCGAAGACCAGGGTGGATATAAATCAATGATTTAAAAAAAAAAAAAAAATCTGATTTTTGTTCAAATTAAATCAGATTTGTTTGATTTAAATCAGATTTTTTTGATTTTTATTACATTTATTTTAATAAAATTATTTTGGAGTAAACATCTTATCTAAAGATAGGTTTCTATTTAAGATACATTAATAATTTAGTTTATTCAGCATGAAATGGAGCTTAGTTATGTAGCATGAGGCTGTATATTCTGCAACATTTACATTTTTGGTAAACTCATTCAATGAATCCAAGCTCTGCAAGCTGAAATAACATGATTGCATTGATGCATTCACACGATTTCACAGTAACCATGAGATAAAACAAAGTTCAGGAATATTCCGTTATCCCATTGTTTTGCAAATCTATGTACACTAAAAACTGTATAATTAAATTGGTTCTGATATTGCTGTTTTACTAACCTGACAGCCTATTATTCTAAATAGGAAACCTTCATTTTGTTTGCAAATATTAAAGATTCTAACTACCAGCAAGAATAAGTCCTTACATTTAAAGAGCACCTGTCATTTCAGATCCATCATGGCAGCGCCTGTTAGTGGGCATCCACTCACCTACTGCCGCGGCATCCCTCATCTTGTTGTGTCACTGCCGCATCACCAGCCGTCCCATTAAGAAGCGAAGAAGGATGGGAGCATAAGGGCAGTTTCTGAAGCTGACTGTATGCACATACCCACCCAAAGGATTGTAATGGACTATCCCGGTACTGATACACAATGTATTTTTATGTAAAATATACTGTTTAATACGTATAAAATGACATACAAAAATCAATAAAATATCAACCACAGACAGGGTACCTCCCCGTTTGGGACTATATTTCCTACTGGAACAGATGCTGCATCCACCTAGGTAAGTATGATTCTAAAAAAAATTAAAAAAAATAAAAAAAAAGACTACAGTTCTCTATTGAGGAAGTAACAGTTAGCACAGAACTACATTCAAGTACTAGCCCAGCCAAAACTTTTTTTCAGTCCTTATTTCAGGTTTTTCCCAATTTCTGATTTGGTGAAAGAGTTGTCAACATGACAGTGAATGAAGGTAAAACTCTCCAATGGAGCCCTCAATAATAGGAAAAACTGAAATTATACCCTACTCTTCCCAAAACTAACAATAAAGAGGAGCTCCAGTCTCCCTCCAAAAAAATTTAAGTCAGCAGCTACAAATACTGTAGCTGCTGACTTTTAATATAAGGACACTTACCTGTCCAGGAATCCAGCGATGACCTCACCAGGAGCCGATTCTTCAATCGGCTTTGGGTGCAGGTTCTGGCATCTTAGGTAAGGGAAATTGGCAGTGAAGCCTTCCAGTTTTATAGCCGGTTCCCTACCACGCATTGCCCAAGCAGCACTGCGCTTTGTGAATGGGCTGCAGATGGAAGGAAGAGGGCTGAACTTCTGCACAGATTGCCGTGGCAATCTGACCGGAAGTGGGAGCAGGTACTTGCAAAAACCAGGTACCCGCTCCCCCTCACGTCCCCTTTAAGGTGCGGCATTGTGTGCACGCGCACACCCGCCGCAAGCTCTGTGAGTGTGACCGCGGGTCCCGCGGACTCGATGTCTGCCGGGAGTCCCGCGATCGTTTCGCGGAGAGGAAGAATGGGGAAATGCTGATGTAAACAAGCATTTCCCCGTTCTGCCTAGTGACAGGACACTGATCACTGCTCCCTGTGATCGGGAGCAGTGATCAGTGTCGTGTCACACGTAGCCCAGCCCCCACACAGTTAGAACACATCCCTAGGACACACTTAACCCCTTCAGCGCCCCCTACTGGTTAACCCCTTCACTGCCGGTGTAATTTTTACAGTAATCAGTGCATTTTCATAGCACTGATCGCTGTATAAATGACAATGGTCCCAAAATGGCATCAAAAGTGTCCGATATGTCCGCCACAATGTCGCAGTCATGGTAAAAATCGCTGATCACCGCCATTACTAGTAAAAAAAATATTAATAAAAATGCCATAAAATTATCCCCTATTTTGTAGACGCTATAACTTTTGCGCAAACCAATTAATACACGCTTATTGCGAATTTATTTACCAAAAATATGTAGAAGAATACGTATCGGCCTAAACTGTGAAAAAAAAAAAAATTATAGATTTTTTTGGGGATATTTATTATAGCAAAAAGTAAAAAATATTGCTTTTTTTCAAAATATTCGCTCTATTTTTGTTTACAGCGCAAAAAATAAAAACCGCAGAGGTCATCAAGTACCACCAAAAGAAAGCTCTATTTGTGGGGAAAAAAGGACGTCAATTCTGTTTGGGAGCCACGTTGCACGTCCGCGCAATTGTCAGTTAAAGCGACACAGTGCTCTGGTCATTGGGCAGCCAAATGGTCCGGGGCTGAAGTGGTTAAAGAGGCTGTCTTGGGTTCTATTAATCATGAGGTTGTAACCAGCCACCAATCTGGTCCTGCCCACAAATAAAAGCTTAGTAGAAGCAAATAAAACCCTTTTTGAATGATGTCATGGGTTCCCCGGTACAACTAGACCCTTGTCTAAGCTTACTGGCTCCTCCTGAGTCTTTAGAATTAAACATTTATGTGGACATCTTTTTGCACCTATTGTTTACTCGCGAAGAATCTGACAGCTAAGGTGTGGATCCAAGTTGGGGAACCTACCTTACAATAGAAAGAAGAGATTAATAAAACGCTCCTGTATAAGAAAGTGATCTGTGATCACAGAGGTTGCCTAAAAAAAAAAAAAACTCTGAAAATGTGGGGGTTTGTGGAATCTTCTACTTGCTGTCCATTAGACACCGCCCTTACTTGATTCTAAACAGTGCTTCCTATGTGTGTATACTCATTTGTGATATTTTGTCTAATGCCGCATACACACGATTGGAAATTCTGACAACAAATGTTCGATGTGAGCTTTTTGTCGGAAATTCCGACCGTGTAGGCTCCATCGGACATTTCCTGTCAGAATTTCCGACAACAAAAATTTGAGAGCCGGCTCTCAAATTTTCCGACAACAAAAGTTCTTTTCGGAAATTCCGATCGTCTGTATGCAATTTCGACGCACAAAAAAAACACGCATGCTCAGAATCAAGCAGAAGAGCCGAACTGCCTATTGATCTCGGCTCATCGTACGTCTTGTACGTCACCGCGTTCTTGACGTTCGGAATTTCCGACAACATTTGTGTGACCGGGTGTATGCAACACAAGTCTGAGCCAACATTCTGTCGGGAAAAAATCCACGGTTTTCTTGTCGGAATTTTCAATCGTATGCGGCATTAGAGTACTACTAAGTTTCAAATATCTCTATAGATGCTGGTACACAACACTTCTGATGTAGGTATTCAGAATTTCTCATTTGATTATACTCTAATTACTCTATATGGGCCTTGCTTTATTATTTTGCACTGATGCGAACAGTTTTTGATTAGGTCTCTCATTTCATTTGTATTCAGCACTTTGATAACTTGCCAATTATTGATGTAATACATTTCTTCTGTGTATTCTATATAGCTGAGTCCTTGTCTTTATCTATTTCTTTGACTATGTACAACATAGGTGCATGCCTTTGTCAGCAATGATGTTGTTATTTTAATATTATTGAAATGGGCATAAAGTACGGTAGCTATTTTAAATATAAAAAAACTAAAACAAACTAAAACTAAAAAAAAAAAAAAAGGTTTTAGCTGGACATATATTTTAAAGAAAACCATTGTGGGGGCTGCCTATGCCAATCTCCTTCTAAAAATGCTAGTTGTCTGGCTATTACACTGACTAACTGGGTTTAATAAGGTTTGAGTCCCTCTATATGCAGTATGTAAAGCCAGATATTTTTTTGCATGCTTGTTCCAGCTAAAAGACACAAAGAATTAGTGCCGGTTCACTAATTGCACAGGAACGCGTATTGCGTTCCCATGCGACTCCAGCACTTTGCGATTTTGCAGCCCATTTATTTCAATGGGCTACAAATTGCACCAGAATGAGGAAAAGTGCTGCATGCACTACTTTTAAAAGTTTGCGTTTAAAAGTACCCTGCGATTTGGTGCCACCAAATGCACTGTATTTGTGATCAACATTTGGGGTGCCATTATTATTACATTTGCACCCGCATGCAGAAGCGTACACAGAATACGCCTTTCCTGCACTGTGATCTGGTGTGATCCAGTCCTTAAAGCAAGAGGGTCAACATAACAGTTATGAAACTTGCATTTTCTGAATGGAAAGTAGCAATGGCAGCCTGCATGTAAAAATTCCCACCTTGCAGTGCCCCCTTCCCCTCCACACTGGAAAGGTTAAATGCTTGTTTAGTCTAGAGCAGTGGTCTCCAAACTGCGGCTCTTTATCCCACCCTTAGGGCACTATTCCTCTTACTGACACCAACAATGGGGGCATATTTCTTGCTACTGACGCCAACAATGGAGAACTATTCTTCCCACTGACACCAATGATTGGGCACTATTCCTCCTACTAAGATCACCAATGATGGGGCTCTTTTCCTCCCACTGACACCAATGATGGAGTACTATTCGTCCCATTAAGACAACCAATAGGCGCATAATTTTGCCACGGACACCAATGATAGGACACTATTCCTCCCACTGACACCAATGATGGAGCACTATTCCTCCCATTAAGACAACCAATAGGCGCATAATTTTGCCACGGACACCAAAGATAGGACACTATTCCTCCTACTGACACCAACGATGAGGCACTATTCCTGCCACTAAAGACGGGGCATTGTTTACTCCCACTGACACCAGGGCGCTTTCTACTCCCACTGGCCACAGTCCGACCCCCCCTAAAGTCTGAAAGACAGTAAACTGGTCCCTTGTTTAGAAGGTTTGGAGACCCCTGGTCTAGAGCAGGAGATTTAGTAGAAAATACTTACCTTACTCCCCACAAATGCCTCCCCCCTCCCCCTGTAAGCTGTGACCAGCTCAGGGCACACTCCACCCTTCTAAATGTACATAAAAGGATAACAGGGTTAATGCCCTTGTATTGTACTTGATGACCCCAAGGCTCAGTCCATAGACCAAAGCTTCAGGAGGAGGAGAGTGCATTGGGGTCGGTAAGAGTGGGGTATAAGATGAGTGATAGACCTCAGCTCTCTCCCAAACATTTAACTCTTGGTGGTGGTGGGGGGTGGAGTTTGACTTTTGACTTTAAAGTGCATCTAAAACCATTTCTTTCAATGATAGTCTAGTAGGATATACTAGAGCAATGTTTCTCAACCTAGGGTTCCGCGGGAAGTCCGCAGGGGTTCCGTGGGAAATCTATCTATACCACCAATCGTGTCCTTAATGCGCACATGAATAACCAATGGTATCTCTGTAGTTCCGGCTCCTATAAAGGTCAGGGGGCCAAGCAGGGGAGGACTGCAGAGAGCGGGAATGGCAGCCGAAGGAGGAGGTCTTACATGGCAGCGCTGACCGGGCAGTAACAAGTGGCTCAATCCTAAGTTGAGCTCTTACAGCGGCTCTCTGCCTCCTGTCTGCACTGTGCAATGTGCTCCAATGGCTCTCTGTTTCCCCTGCACTCTGCATTATCACAGCTTCAATAATTTATAATATAATAATATATAGAGTCTTATAGCTGCGGCAATGCAGAGTGCAGGAGAGACAGAGAGCAATCAAAGCACATTGCTGGAGGTTAGAGATGGGGGTGTGGATGGACAGAGCTGTCAGGGGCACACGGGCACTGGTAGGCCGCATTTCAGGGCCAATACAAGAGCGGGGCCTAGCGGGTGCTGAGGGCAGTGCTGAGCCGCTCCTCACTGACAGAGTGATCTCGATTTCACTCCTGTCACAAGGAGCAGCTTCCAACACTTGCTAGAACAGTGGTTCTCAACTCCAGTCCTCAGGGCCCACCAACAGGCCAGGTTTGCAAGATAACTGAAATGCATCACAGGTGACATAATTTACTGCTCAGGGATTGCAGTATTCTAGTCTGCATCTCACCAAGGTAATACTTAAAATCTGGCCTGTTAGTGGGTCCTGAGGACAGGAGTTGAGAACCACTGTGCTAGAAGGAGGATTAGGCTTTCTCCTCCCTCCAGCCAGCAGGGGGCATAGACAGCCGACAGATTGTCCTTCCTCTCTCCCCTTATCACATGATTGGAGAGAGGAAGGAGAAGATACTTTCATTCCAGGAGAGCTGTGAGTAGGGGAGGTGGGGTGACAACTGATGGAATAGAAGACTCTGACTGGGACACCTGCTGTAAAGGAGGGCTCTGACTGGGACACCTGCTGTAAAGGAGGGCTCTGACTGGGACACCTGCTGTAAAGGAGGGCTCTGACTGGGACACCTGCTGTAAAGGAGGGCTCTGACTGGGACACCTGCTGTAAAGGAGGGCTCTGACTGGGACACCTGCTGTAAAGGAGGGCTCTGACTGGGACACCTGCTGTAAAGGAGGACTCTGACTGGGACACCTGCTGTAAAGGAGGGCTCTGACTGGGACACCTGCTGTAAAGGGGGGCTCTGACTGGGACACCTGCTGTAAAGGGGGGCTCTGACTGGGACACCTGCTGTAAAGGGGGGCTCTGACTGGGACACCTGCTGTAAAGGGGACTCTGACTGGGACACCTGCTGTAAAGGGGACTCTGACTGGGACACCTGCTGTAAAGGAGGGCTCTGACTGGGACACCTGCTGTAAAGGAGGGCTCTGACTGGGACACCTGCTGTAAAGGAGGGCTCTGACTGGGACACCTGCTGTAAAGGAGGGCTCTGACTGGGACACCTGCTGTAAAGGAGGGCTCTGACTGGGACACCTGCTGTAAAGGAGGGCTCTGACTGGGACACCGGCTGTAAAGGAGGGCTCTGACTGGGACACCGGCTGTAAAGGAGGGCTCTGACTGGGACACCTGCTGTAAAGGAGGGCTCTGACTGGGACACCTGCTGTAAAGGAGGACTCTGACTGGGACACCTGCTGTAAAGGGGACTCTGACTGGGACACCTGCTGTAAAGGAGGGCTCTGACTGGGACACCTGCTGTAAAGGGGGGCCCTGACTGGGACACCTGCTGTAAAGGGGGGCTCTGACTGGGACACCTGCTGTAAAGGAGGGCTCTGACTGGGACACCTGCTGTAAAGGAGGGCTCTGACTGGGACACCTGCTGTAAAGGAGGGCTCTGACTGGGACACCTGCTGTAAAGGGGGGCTCTGACTGGGACACCTGCTGTAAAGGAGGGCTCTGACTGGGCACCTGCTGTAAAGGGGACTCTGACTGGGACACCTGCTGTAAAGGAGGGCTCTGACTGGGACACCTGCTGTAAAGGAGGGCTCTGACTGGGACACCTGCTGTAAAGGAGGGCTCTGACTGGGACACCTGCTGTAAAGGAGGGCTCTGACTGGGACACCTGCTGTAAAGGGGGGCTCTGACTGGGACACCTGCTGTAAAGGGGGGCTCTGACTGGGACACCTGCTGTAAAGGAGGGCTCTGACTGGGACACCTGCTGTAAAGGGGACTCTGACTGGGACACCTGCTGTAAAGGAGGGCTCTGACTGGGACACCTGCTGTAAAGGGGGGCTCTGACTGGGACACCTGCTGTAAAGGAGGGCTCTGACTGGGACACCTGCTGTAAAGGGGACTCTGACTGGGACACCTGCTGTAAAGGAGGGCTCTGACTGGGACACCTGCTGTAAAGGAGGGCTCTGACTGGGACACCTGCTGTAAAGGAGGGCTCTGACTGGGACACCTGCTGTAAAGGAGGGCTCTGACTGGGACACCTGCTGTAAAGGAGGGCTCTGACTGGGACACCTGCTGTAAAGGAGGGCTCTGACTGGGACACCTGCTGTAAAGGAGGGCTCTGACTGGGACACCTGCTGTAAAGGAGGGCTCTGACTGGGACACCTGCTGTAAAGGAGGGCTCTGACTGGGACACAAAACTGTTTAATTTCAGTTGAAGATGAAATTCGTGTGTGCTCATCTCAAGTTCGACCCAGAATTGAGCATCTGTGCAGAGAAAAGCAAGTCCAAGTTAGACATTAAGGAGGTAAGTGCTTTTTGTTTTTTTTACAATATTTATTCTATTTGATACGGTTTCTTTATTGCTGTTATATCTACAGCTCGCTGATCTGATCCAATGTTCCGTGAGCTGTAGATCTAAAAAAAAAATTCAGGGGTTCCCCCGAGTTCTTAAACTTTTTGCCAATGGTTCCCTGAAGGCAAAAAGGTTGAGAAACATCGTACTAGAGAGTGAATGGTAAGAGCCCCTGTCAGGTTTGTTTCTTTTGTGCAATATATGAAAGAGGTAAATAAACATTCAGTAAAGTACAACACTAAAATGTTATATAAATAAAGTCCATGTGAAGAAGTGAGCGAAGAAATCTTAAAAACAAATTGAAAGAGATCCAACACCAACAGTGATATAAGCGCCTTCTGTGAGGACTTTATATCACTGTTGGTGTTGGATCTCTTTCAATGAGTTTTTAACCACTTGCTTACTGGGCACATATACCCCCTTACTGCCCAGGCAAAATTTCAGCTTTCAGCGCTGTCACGCTTTGAATGACAATTGCGCGGTCGTGCGACGTGGCTCCCAAACAAAATTGACGTCCTTTTTTTCCAACAAATAGAGCTTTCTTTTGGTGGTATTTGATCACCTCTGCGGTTTTTATTTTTTGCGTTATAAACAAAAAAAGAGCGTCAATTTTGAAAAAAACACAATATTTTTAAATTTTTGCTATAATAAATATCCCATTTTTTTTAAAAAACAATTTTTCTCAGTTTAGGCCGATACGTATTCTTCTACATATTTTTGGTAAAAAAAAAAAATCGCAATAAGCGTATAGTGATTGGTTTGCGCAAAAGTTATAGCGCCTACAAAATAGGGGATAGAATTATGACATTTTTTTTTATTATTTTTTTTTACTAGTAATGGCGGTTATCTGCGATTTTTGTCAGGACTGCGATATTACGGCGGACACATCGGACACTATTTTGGGACCATTCACATTTATACAGCGATCCCTGCTATAAAACTGCACTGATTACTGTATAAATGTGACTGGCAGGGAAGGGGTTAACACTAGGGGGCGATCAAGGGGTTAAATGTGTTCCCTGCTAGGTGATTCTTACTGTGGGGGGAGGGGACTGACTGGGGGAGGTGACCGATGGGTGTCCCTATGTACAAGGGACACAGCATCGGTCTCCTCTCCCTGACAGGACGTGGATCTCTGAGTTTACACACACAGATCCACGTCCCTGGCTCTGTAACTGCTGATCGCGGGTACCTGGCGGACATCGCAGCTGGCAGGCACATGCATCGGCACCTGCGTGATGCGGCAGGCACGCGCCCCCCCAGTGGCCGGGAGGAGCCAAGGATGTCAATAGACGGCCTCCCGGCATTGTAGAGCAACCATGTGGCCGTCAAATTACAATGGCCCGGGTCTCAAGTAGTTCAGAAGATTTCTTCACTCACCTATTCACATAGACTTTATTTATATAACATTTTAGTGTTATACTTTACTGAATGTTTATTCAACTCATTCATTTCTTGTATTTGCATTAACTATGGTTATATCACATGGCTGAGTCGCTGCTCTGCACAAATTATGTTGGACACAATACTGGAACTAGCACGGTTTCTGAATAAGATTTACAGGTTTGGTTCTCTGCCTATATCCAGTTGAGGAGATTTCCCTGCACTTCCTCTGTCCCAGAGACTCAACAGGAAGTGATACCGTGTTTCCCCGAAAATAAGACCTACCTAGATTTTCGGGAAGGGCTGCAATATAAGACCTACCCCGAAAAGAAGCCCTAGTTTAAAGTTGTTGTAAACTGCTAGAATCCTCACTATTGCAGTTGTTGTATAGTGTGAAAGGTGCGTGTTTTCTGTGGTGTGGTTTAATCAGGTGCCTTCTTATAACGTCGCTATATGCTGCTCTCCCCTTCTCTTCTTCTGACTGTCAGTGGGGGATCTTGGCCCTCCTCCCTCTGCATCACTCAGAGCGGGCCATGGAAGCACCGCTCAGCTGATGTTCACTGCTCTCCCTTTCTCCTGACTGTCAGTGAGGGATCTTGGCCCCCCTCCCCCTGCATTGCTCAGAGCGGGCCATGGAAGCACCGCTCAGCTGATGTTCACTGCTCTCCTTTCTCTTCTCCTGGATGTCAGCAGGGGGGATCTCGGGCCCTTCTGCAGTGCTCGGTGCAAGAAAGACAGCTCGGGCAAGTCATGGAAGTGCCGAGCGACGCTATAGGAAGATGAGACATACACCCTTTTTACATTGTATATTGCTGTAGTGGCGAGGATTCTGTCAGTTTACAAGCACCTTTGCTATTATTCACACTTGGCACATTGCATGGCAAGCCCTACCCCGAAAATAAGCCCTACTGTGTTTTTGGTAGACCAAAATTAATATAAGACCCAAGCTTATTTTCGGGGAAACACGGTAGAAAATGTGTCCAAAGTGAGGGGAACAGGTGATTTTCCCCACTTCCTGCTCAAGTGACAACAGTAAACTTTTACTTTTTGATTTCTCATGACTTCCTGTACAGTGGGATATGCTGACTAGCACAAATAGGTAACCCTTCCTTGCTGTATTGAAGACAAATAGAAAAAAAAAAAGTTTTGGGTCCAAATACACTTTAATCCATTTTGAATACACACATGGAAAACAAATTGTAATGGGTGAATTGTCTATTACCTTCATGGAGGTATTATAGAAGGAGATATAGTTAGTGAACAGATCTAGGTATCGAGCAGTGAATACAACAGCAAACAGGATTTGACTCTTCCCAGAGATACCTGAAATAAAAAATAAAAAAAAAGTAAAAAATAAAAAGTAAGGTAATTTCCAGCTCTACATATATTATCATTTTATATTGAAAGAAACATCAAATCACATATGCAAAAGTACAACAAATCCTTATTATCCTCTATCTGCAGTGATTTTGCTCAGCGTAATAAAAAGGAATAAAAATCTTTTGTACTTCATGGATCTTCCACATTAATTCTATTTGCCAAACGCAGAATATATTTTAGATCACTGCCAGGATGAAAGCTTTTATATGTGCTTTGCGGATTTCACGCAGACACGAAAAAGAAAAAAAAGCCTTACTAATGCTTTCATGTTTAAGAACATTTCTTTAATATCTGAGATAAAATGCAACAACCTGTCCGTCAATATAAATTTCAATTAAGACTCCTTCAAAATATTTCACTTTGTTAGTAGTGCGATCCTCTTTATCAAAGCATCTTTAGTGTTAATATCCCAAGAGCCTCCTCTTCTGCAGTTTGCTGCCCGAATACGGCCTGCGCATTTAATGGCTCGCAATACATCGATCATTATTCTGAGAACGTGTCACGAATGCCTGACTGTAAGGCATAACTAATTTATAACAAAGTACTTTCACCAAGGAGTGCATAGATCAGACAACCTGATATATGGAAAACCAACAGACAACGATTAACCACTAGAGGCCCGCGCTATAGCCGAATGACGGCTACAGCGCGGGCCTAGAATGCCGGGAGGCCGTCAATTGACGTCCTCCCCTTTCCTTGTTCCCCGCGCGCACTCCCGAGCACGCATCGGGGAACTTCTGTGCCCGCAGCGTCACGCGGGTGCCGATGCGCGTGCCTGTCGGCCGCGATGTCCGCCAGGTACCCGCGATCGGCATTTACAGAGCCAGGGACGTGGATCTCTGTGTGTAAACACAGAGATCCATGTCCTGTCAGGGAGAGGAGACTGATGGTTTGTCCCTTGTACATAGGGACAACCATCGGTCACCTCCCCCAGTCAGTCCCCTCCCCCCACAGTAAGAATCACTCCCTTAGGCACACTTAACCCCTTCAGCGCCCCTAGTGGTTAACCCCTTCACTGCCAGTGTAATTTTTACAGTAACCAGTGCATATTTATAGCAATGATCGCTGTAAAAATGACAATGGTCCCAAAATGGTGTCAAAAGTGTCCGCCATAATGTCGCAGTCACAATAAAAAAATCGCTGATCGCCGCCATTACTAGTAAAAAAAAAATAGGATTTTTATAACAGCTTACCTGTAAAATCCTTTTCTTGGAGTACATCACGGGACACAGAGCGACATAGTCATTACTATGTGGGTTATATAGATACCTTCAGGTGCTGGCACTGGCAACTTCCAAAACCGGAAGTACCCTCCCCTATATAAGCCCCTCCCATCCGAGAGTACCTCAGTTTTGTAGCAAAGCAATAAGTGTCCCCAAAAGAGGGGTGGGAGCTCTGTGTCCCGTGATGTACTCCAAGAAAAGGATTTTACAGGTAAGCTGTTATAAAAATCCTATTTTCTTTTTCGTACATCACGGGACACAGAGCGACATAGTCATTACTATGTGGGACGTCCCAAAGCAATGCCCAATGAGGGGGGGGGGGGATACACCATACATAAGCTGAGCGCTATCAGACATGAGGATCTTTTGCGGCCTGCAACACACTGCGCCCAAAGGCGACATCCTCCTGACTTCTAACGTCCACCTGGTAGAACCTAGTAAACGTGTGTACTGAAGACCATGTTGCGGCCTTACAGACCTGAGCCAGGGAGGCCTGGTGATGCACTGCCCATGAAGTTCCAACTGCTCTCGTGGAGTGCGCCCTAACTTTGAACGGAGGCGGTCTCCTTCTCAAGCCATAGGCTTGCATTATGACCTGTCGAATCCACTTGGCTAAAGTAGATTTTGACGCTGCCTGACCCTTTCTGGGGCCTTCCGACAGAATAAACAAAGTATCCGTTCTGCGAATCTGAGCAGTGGCTTTTAGATAAGCTTTAACTGCTCTTACTACATCCAAAGAATGCAATAACTTTTCCTCTACCGAGCTTGGTTTGGGGAAAAAAGAAGGAAGAACCACATCTTGGTTCAAATGAAACCTCGATACCACCTTAGGAAGAAAGGCTGGATGAGGACGTAACACTACTCTGTCCTTATGGATAACCAGATATGGCTCTTTACAGGACATAGCTGCTAATTCCGACACTCTTTTAGCCAAACAAATGGCTACTAGAAAAATCAATTTCCTGGTGAGAAGAACCAAGGAAATATGCTGTAATGGTTCAAATGGTTGTTTCTGTAGAACCGACAGAACCAGGTTTAGATCCCATGGACATATGGGAATATTAACCGGAGGATTAATACGCATCACTCCTTGTATAAAGGCTTTGACTAGTGAATGCGAAGCCAAGGGCCTTTGAAAAAATATTGACAAGGCCGAAATCTGACCCTTGATAGTACTCAAGGCAAGCTTCCTATCTACAGCCCACTGTAGGAAGTCCAGAATCCTACCTATTACGTACTTACGTGGATGCCATTTCTTGGCCTCACACCACGCAATGTACGCCTTCCAGATTCTATAGTAGATCTGCCTGGATACCGGGTTCCTGGCATTGATCATGGTAGATACCACAGGATTAGAGAGCCCTCTCTTTTTTAGAATGTGGGCTTCAATAGCCAGGCCGTCAAACCTAGGGCTGGTAAGGAAGGGTGGTATATCGGTCCTTGCGAAAGCAGGTCCGGACAATGTGGGAGAGTCCAAGGACTCCCCACTGACATTTTTACAATCTCCGCGTACCATGCTCTTCGGGGCCACGCTGGAGCCACCAGAATCACTGGTTTCTTTTCTACCCTGATTCTGCGGAGTAATCAAGGTAACAATTGTGGCGGTGGGAATGCATATATCAGCTTGAACTGATCCCAAGGGAACACTAGGGCATCCGAGCCGCAAGCTAGGGGATCCCTTGTCCGAGAGACAAACCTGTCCACCTTTGCGTTGAATCTGGATGCTAGCAGATCTACATCCGGTGTTCCCCACCGCTGACATATTGTCCGGAAAACCTCGAGGTGAAGGGACCATTCCCCTGGGCATAATTGTTGGCGACTTAGAAAGTCCGCCTTTCCAATTCTCCACTCCTGGAATGAATACCGCGGATATGGCTGGGACATATCTTTCTGCCCATTTCAGGATGTAATTTTCTTCCCTCTGGGCTGCACGACTCCTGGTGCCACCCTGATGATTGATATATGCCACTGCTGTGGCATTGTCTGATTGAATTCTGACAGGGGACCCTTGGAGTTTGGATGTCCATGCTACTAGGGCATACCGGGCTGCTCGTATCTCTAAGAGATTGATGGGCAGGGCCTTTTCTGCATCCGACCATCTGCCCTGGAGAGACCATTGCTCCAGTACTGCTCCCCAGCCTATAAGGCTGGCATCTGTAGTGACCACCTTCCAAGAAATCGGACTGAAGGATTTTCCTTTTTCCAGATTCTGGGGAACCAACCACCAACGGAGGCTCTTGCGAACGGAAGGGGACAAGGACATTGGTAAGTCTAGGGCCTGAACTTTTTTGTTCCAGGCTGACAGTATGGCCCTATGCAAATTCCTTGAATGGAATTGACCGTAGGGTACTGCTTCGAATGATGCCATCATTTTTCCCAGCAGCCTCATGCACAGGCGTATGGACGGCTGTCTTTTTGTACCCACTAGGTGGATCAAATCTCTCAAAGACAACACCTTTTCTCGAGGCAAGAATATTTTTCTCTGGCCTGAATCCAGCCTTAGCCCCAAGTATTCCAGACTTTTGACTGGTTTTAGGGCTGACTTGTCTCGGTTGATAATTCAACCGTGAGATTCCAGATACTTGATTGTCTTGTGAACGACCACTTCTAGTTTTTCCACTGAGTGGTCTATCAGCAACAAGTCGTCTAGATATGCCATTATCGTTACACCTTGTGTTCTTAGATTGGCCAATAATGGGGCCAGAATTTTTGTAAACACTCGTGGTGCTGTGGCCAGATCGAAGGGTAAGGCTCTGAACTGAAAATGGCGCCCTTCTACTGCAAAGCGTAGAAATTTTTGGTGGACTGGAAAGATGGGAATGTGCAAATAAGCATCTTTGATGTCGATCGAGGCTAACCATTCCTCCCCTTGTAGGGCAGTGGCCACCGATCGGATCGACTCCATCCGGAAAGTCCTGATATGTAGGAATTTGTTTAGCCCTTTTAGATTTAATATGGGCCTCACGTCCCCGTTTGGCTTCGGGACTGTAAAGAGGTTTGAGTAAAACCCGAACCCCCATTCTTCCAGGGGAACCTCCATAATTACTCCTTGGAGCAATAGTTGTTCTAGTGCCAACAGGAGGGACTCTCTCTTCCGGGGATCCCTTGGCACGTTTGACCTCATAAAATGGGAAGGAGGAGAGTCTTTTAACTCTAATCTGTATCCCAGACTTACTGCGGAGAGCACCCATCTGTCTCTGATCGTGTCCCGCCAGGTCTCTGCGAACAACTGGAGTCTTCCCCCCACCCGATTGAGTGGGGGCAACCCTTCATGAATTTGACTTTGGGGGAGGTTTTGTACCTCTCCTGACCCAGGGTTTCTTATTACCCTGCGATTGTCCCTGATTTTTACCCCCAGAATTTGACCGAGGAGGCCGTCGGAACTGTTTCACAGCCGATGCCCCAGGGACTGGAGAAGCAGGCCTCTTAAAAGAGGGACCTCTAACTCTGTTTTTAACCGGTAAGAGTGTACTTTTACCGCTGGAAATTTTCTGGATATATTTGTCCAGGTCTTCCCCGAATAAGCGTTCACCATGAAATGGGAAGCTAACCAGCAATTTTTTACAGGGAGCTTCAGCAGACCAGTTTTTGAGCCATAGAAGCCTGCACATATGTACTACAGACAGCGTAAGGCGGGAGGCCTGATGGATTGAATCCTTTATGGCGTCAACCGCAAAGCATAAGGCTCTAGGTAGATCAGCTAGGGCAAGGGCCTGCTGATCTGGCAAGTCCCTTAAGACCTGTTTCAACTGATCCTTCACTGCTTGGCAGACCCCAATAGCTGCCACTGCTGGTTGTGTCACCAAGCTTGCTGTAGAAAAAGCAGATTTTAATAAGGACTCCAATTTTTTATCTATTGGGTCCTTGAACATTTGGACATTATCCACTGGACATGTCAGTGATTTATTCACACAAGAGATGGCTGCGTCCACTGTAGGGACCCTCCATTTTTTGATGAACTTATCCTCCATGGGATAGACCACCGGAAATCTCTTGGGGGGAGTAAATATTTTATCAGGATGTTCCCAATCCTGGTAAATGAGCCCTTCCAGTAAAGGGTGAAGTGGGAAGGAACAGACAGTCTGGGGAGCTTTTAGCAACCCCAGCGAGGAGACAGTAGTGGTTGATGGTTCCGCAAGGTGCATTTTAAATGCTGATCGGACCATGTTAGTCAGAGACTGAACCCATAATCTTTCAGCTTGAGATGCTGAGAATGGTTCTTCCACTGTTGATTCCTCTATAACAGAATCAACCTCATCCTGATCCCCTTCAGGGAGGTCGATCCCTGTATGGGACTGTTGCTCCGCTAACAGGCACTCTGAAGGAGGAGACGGAGATCGGGCGTGCTTTCCCTGTGACAGGGAGGCAGCGATCAATGTTGACAATCTCTCTTCTAATCCTCCCAGAGCTGAGGAAAAAACCTCCTCTGTTACATACACAGGAGCAGGTGAACTGAGGACAGCCACAGTACCAGGTACTCCTGCGGGGTCTCTACGGTCACTAACCTCTGAATTTTCAGGGGAGACTGGTGCAGCAGAAGCATGCCCAAGATCCTCAGAGCCCGATGGAGACCCCCTTCGCTTCCTGGAAGATTTAGTTCCGGAGCTTCTGGACGGCATATTCCTAAGCCTAAAGCTGAGGTATTCCAGCCGTAAAAACACCACTTACTGAGAATAGTCTAGCACAATTGCTGCTATATAACAGTTGGTGTCTACTAAAGTGCCTTTCTAGGGGATGCCTGCATCAACCGCCTCTGTGTGCCTTATTTACTGTTGCTAGCTCTGTCTGTGCACTTCAATAGCCAGCTGTGATTGTGCCTTTAAACACGCTGGACGCCCGCACATGCGCAGTAGCGCCGCGGCGCACACTGAGCGTCATCCACCAGCTCCGCCCCTTTTTCCAGATCGCCTCTATATATAGAGGCGCGTGCTCGCGCACGCGCCGCGGCACGTGCGCCTTCGGCGCTCTTTTTAAAAAAAATAAGGAGCTAGATGGGAGCCAGGGTCCCTGCCGCAGGGCCCGGGGATGGATGAGCGCAGCAACAGGGCAGAGGAGACAGCTTCCCACAGAGAACTTACCAACTGCCTGGATTTGACTTTGGAAGAAAAAAATCCACATTACAAGAAAAAAGAACTATAGCGGCCTCTAGTGTTTAACACAGGTACCGCGGTCTTACCATTTTTTTTTCTTTTTTTTCTTGTCTACTATTATTTTTTTTTACATTTTCTTAGTAGTAACAGGCATGCACAGATATTAGCGGGAATACCTTAGGTAACAGGCAGAAAGACAAATTAGGCTTGGGGGTCCCCCAATAGAAACAAGTTCCTGAGGGCCCCCACTTACCTTTTCCTCGCCGCAGGACTCTGTTTGGTCCACAGAAGCCCAAACTTCACCTATCACGGCAGGCATTGTAATTAAACCTTCAGGGACCGGGTTCCCAAGGATTCCACTCCCCTGGACCTGTATAGCACCCTGCACAGAAAACATCTTGGTCGTGGGTATGACCAGAGCTCTGGATCCCAGGGTCCAGCCCTCCTAAGAGAGGCATTACAGGCAAAACCTTGCTCTTCTCTTGCAAGGCCCGGGTACCGACCGTTTAGCTATGAAGCTTTTTTGGTCGGATCCGGAATAGCTTACTGAGGCCCAAAAGAACCTGTACGCAAGCTCAGTGAAAAACACATGTTACTTCTTGGCCAACACCTTAGACACTGGCAAAAAACTGAGGTACTCCCGGATGGGAGGGGCTTATATAGGGGAGGGTACTTCCGGTTTTGGAAGTTGCCAGTGCCAGCACCTGAAGGTATCTATATAACCCACATAGTAATGACTATGTCGCTCTGTGTCCCGTGATGTACGAAAAAGAAAATATTATTAAAAATGCTATAAAACTATGCCCTATTTTGTAGACGCTATAACTTTTGCGCAAACCAATCAATAAATGCTTATTGCGATTTTTTTTACCAAAAATATGTAGAAGAATACGTATCGGCCTAAACTGAGAAAAAATATATATATTTTTTTAAAAAATTGGGATATTTATTATAGCAAAAAGTAAAAAAATATTGTGTTTTTTTTTAAATTGCCGCTATTTTTTTGTTTATAGCGCAAAAAATAAAAACCGCAGAGGTGATCAAATACCACCAAAAGAAAGCTCTATTTGTGGGAAAAAAAGGACGTCAATTTTTTTTGGAGCCACGTCGCACGACCACGCAATTGTCATTCAAAGCGTGACAGTGCTGAAAGCTGAAAATCGGCCTGGGCAGGAAGGGGGTTTAAGTGCCCAGTAAGCAAGTGGTTAAAGACAAACGCCAGGCAAACATCTAAGACAGCTGTTTTACCTGTCAAACGATTTAAATTTTTTATCCATTTGGTCCTTAGATTTACACAGCCAGGAGAGGGATAGCACTTCCTCTGTTGCGATAGGACAGCGAAGAAGCAGCAGAAGACTGATGAGGTTATCTCTCTGCTCACTCCTGCTGTAAGCGTGTTGCTTTCAGCATATCTGCATGCAGTTCACCTGATTTTGCTCTAAAGCCTCGTACACACGAACGAGTTTCTCTGCAAAAAAACGACAAGAAAATTGCCGAGAGAGCTTTCTTGCCGAGAAAATCGTTCGTGTGTATGGTTTCTCGTCGAGAAAACTGACCAGAATCTCGACGAGAAAAATAGAGAACCAGCTCTCTATTTTCTCGTCGAGATTCTCGTCGGCATGTTTCTCGACGAGAAAAGTGTGTGTGTGTACACTTACCTGTCGCCGTGGAAACCCGCGTATGCTCGAATTGACTTTGACGCATGCGCGGTAGCTTCCTAGGCATAGGTAGGGTGTAGCAAGATGGCGGCGACGGCATCGAATGTGACAAACGCACGCTCGTCGTAGTCGATGACGTCACCGCGTTCGCTCCATTCAAAGAACCGGGGGTTCTTTGAATGGAGCGTGTGTACACTCGGCCGGGACAAGTTTCTTGTCCAAGAATCTCTTCAAGAAAAACAACGTGTTTTTTCCTGACGAGATTCTCGGCCGTGTGTACGAGGCCTGAGTCCTGCCCCTACCTCTCCCAAGATGATACCCAAGACAAAAAACAAATACTTGCAATGTTTATTAAAAAATTCATTTATGGTATTATTAAAGCGTAGCTAAACCCAAGGACAAAAAATTATAGTATTTCAGCTTGGTTATCTTTTTTTTTTTCTCTTTATTTTAACCTGATTATCCTGCCATTAACACACTATCTGTCTTATGACAATCATACTAAGCAGCATTGTCACCCTAGGACAGTGGTCTTCAAACTACAGTCCCTTTGCTTGTCTTTATCCGGTCCTTGAGGCACTACTTACTGACACCAACCATGGTGGCATAATTCTTGTCACTGACACCAACAATGGGGGCATAATTCTTGTCACTGACACCAACAATGGGGGCATAATTCTTGTTACTGACACCAACAATGGGGGCATAATTCTTATCACTGACACCAACAATGGGGGCATAATTCTTATCACTGACACCAACCATGGGGGCATAATTCTTGTCACTGACACCAACCATGGTGGCATAATTCTTGTCACTGACACCAACAATGGGGGCATAATTCTTGTCACTGACACCAACCATGGGGGCATAATTCTTTTTTTTTTTTTAATTGGAAACCAACTTTATTGAAAAGTATGCATGGTACATAAATCAACATAAGCCAGTATGGCCAATATAATAGTACATACATGAACACAGTGAAGCATCTGTGTGTCACAAAGATAATAACAGCAGTGAAAGTAAAACCGGTATACAACAAAAATAAAAAATCGACATGTCAAGTACACGTTTCACCATCCGCCATCCATCTGTCCCAGACCTTCTCAAACTTTAGCGGACACCCTCTATGTACATAAATCAGTTTTTTATATGGGAGAGCATCGTTAACCGCCTTTTTCCAGCACTGAATTGTAGGGGGCAGGGCCTGCATCCAATTACGGGCCACTACTTTTCTTGCCAAGAATAGCGTCTCATGTAAAAAGGTACGGAGGGGTTTGTCGGCATCCAAGTCTGGCAACAGGCCAAGTAGGCACATCTTTGGGTCAAGGGTAGCAGGGGAGCCCATCTGATCGTGTAGGAAGCGTATCACCTGTGTCCAATATGCCTGAATGGTGGGACAGAACCATATGAGGTGGTAAAAGGAGCCCGGGGTATGGTCACAGAGGCGGCATCCCGGATTGTACGTGGGCCTGAAACGTGCCACTCTCTGAGGGGTCAGATATGTTCTATGTATAATGTACAGCTGTGTGAGGCGGTCCGACAGCTTGGGGGAAACCTTTTTCACGTCCTCCAAAATCTCGCCCCAGTCCCCATCCTCTATAAGTCCAACATCCGCCTCCCATCTAGTCTTAGCAGTATAGGCCAATGCTGTGGTGCTAGGGAGACGAATGGCGGAGTACAAAGTGGGGATGAGCTTAGCAGGCACATTACCCGTGACTGTGTCCACTATGGAGGGAACTGCCAGGGACGGGCAAGAGCCAGAAAACTGGGCCTGTATGGCGTGGCGGAGTTGCAAATACCTGAAAAAAAGGCAATTGGGGAGGGAAAATTCGTCCTTCAGCATTTGGAATGATTTAAGGCCTGAATTAGTCATGATCTGGTGTATGTATAAGATCCCATGGCGTATCCACGCCGCGGGGTCCGGAATGGACAATAATTCTGGCAAGCATGTATTGTACCAGAGAGGGGTATGAGAGTGTACCCTTGGGGTCCCAGTTCTCTGCAGTGCCGCCCGCCATACCCTCCGGTGGTGAGTCAACATGTCTGCTGTGTGTTGGGGGGGGGCGTCTTGTCAATGGGGCTCTCAGGACCGATTGAAGTGGGGTGTGGGCCGAGTCATCTGGGTGCTCACAGAGTAGTGTCTGGTATCTCGTTAGTTCATGTTTATCAAAATAATAGAAGTGGGACAGCTGGGAGGCAAAATAATAATCCTGAAAGTCAGGGAGAGCAGCTCCTCCCAACGTCACAGGGTTCTTCAGGATTCTCCAGGATAATTTGTGTCTGCCATGACCCCAAATAAATGAATTCAGGATGGATTCAATTGTCCTGAAATTTTTTTGTGGTATATAGAGGGGAGCATGCCAGACCAAATAGAGTATCTTGGGAAGGAGTATCATCTTAACTAAGCTGACGCGACCCATAACACCCAGGGGTAGTCTGGCCCAAGTCTGCGTCTTGTTCTTGATCAGAGCAAACAGGGGTTCAATGTTCAGTAGTTTATAATCTGAGAGCGATCTGGTGACCTGTACGCCAAGGTATTTAATCTGGGAGACCCTTGGAAGAGCCAGAGGAGGGGACGTGAACGAGGAGGGGAAATGGTCAATCGGAAGGATCTGGGACTTAGCCCAATTAATACTCAGACCCGAATGGCCACCCATACGTTCTATGGACTGGAGGGCTGCTATAAGAGAAGGACCGGAGTCCGCCAGATACAAAAGTGTGTCGTCGGCATACATCCCAATCTTTTCTTCCAGGTTCCCCATCCTGAGACCTCGGATGCAAGTGTCCGCACGGACCATTATGGCCAACGGCTCCACAGCCAATGCGTAAAGCATGGGGGAAAGGGGGCAGCCCTGCCGGGTCCCCCTCTCCAGCGGGAACTGGTCAGAAAGCCAACCGTTCACAAACACTCTGGCCCTCGGGGATTGATAGAGGAGTTGGACCCAGCGAATAAAGCTGGGGCCAAATCCAAATCTTGAGAGACACTCCCACAGGTAGTTCCACTCCACGGAGTCGAAGGCCTTGGCGGCATCCAGCGCCACCACAACCCTCGAGCCAATTTCATCATGGGACCCCTGAATATTCATAAATAGGCGGCGAATATTCATGGCCGTGTTCTTCCCTGGCATAAAGCCGGTTTGGTCAGGGTGTATCAATGACAGAATAACCTGGTTAAGGCGGGAGGCTAGAATCTTAGCTAATATTTTAATATCTACCTGTAACAGGGAAATGGGCCTATACGACTCCGGGTATTTAGGGTCCTTTCCGGGTTTGGGAATTACGACTATTTGGGCTTCTCGCATAGATGGGGGTAGAACTCCTGAGTCAAATATAGATTTATACAGGTACTTAAGTTCAGGGATTAGGATTTCGGAGTAGGTGGCATAGAATTCAAGAGGTAGGCCATCCAATCCTGGGGCCTTGGATGAGGCCAGACAGGAAATGGCCTCGGAGATGTCCTCCTCAGTAATAGGGGCTTCCAGAATTTCAAGCTGGTCGTCTGTCAGTTTAGGGAATTGAACTCCCGCTAGGTAGTCCCTGGTGTCTTGGGGAGTGTGGGCGACCCTGGAAGTGTAAAGTGCACGGTAGAATCTCCCAAATTCCTCCGCCACCAATTGCGGATCGGTGATGTCGTTCCCCTGCGGGTCGGTCAAGGACACCACCACAGGGGGATGCATATCCAAGTGGGCGAGATATGCGAGCAATTTGCCTGATCTCTCTCCATACTCAAACACCCTCTGTCTACAGAAGAAGATACGTTGTTTAGCCTTCTCTATGTGCAATTGGGAGACCTGGCGCGCCTGAATCTTTAGATTATTGGCCGCGCTGGGCGAGGGGTCCCGGTGGAACGCCTCCTCCAGCACCTGCAGGTACTCCGCAGCCTGCTGGACAATAAATGTTGATGACCGTTTAAGCCTGTTAATACGTGTGGAAAGTAGGGAACGAGCGTGAAGTTTAAACATTTCCCACACCACATCATGCGCGGCAGTGTCCCTGTTGGCCGTAAAATAGCATTGCAATTCTGTGGGGATGTCATCCTGGTCCTGCAGGGCAGTCAGCCAGAACGGGTTTAGCCGCCAAGAAGGAGCAGGGGAAGCCCTCAGGAGCTGAATTGTGACCCAGTAGGGGGCGTGATCCGAGAGTACTCTCGGAGCAAAGCCCACATCTCCTAACTTAGGCAGCAGGGACATTGAGATAAAAACAAAATCAATTCGTGACATTGTGTTATGACTGGCTGAAAAGCATGAGAAGACTTTAGTGTGCGGGTGTCTGTGGCGCCAAGTGTCGACAAGAGCAAAGTCGGTCATTATGCGGTGCAGTCTGGTATGGGTCGGTGGGTTAAGGGGGGGATCCAGTGTGCCCAGACGGTCCAGAGCGGGGATCAGGGTCATATTAAAGTCCCCCATCCACACTGCCGGTACGGAGGGGTATTGTGTCATAAAGGCAAGGCCTTCCTGAATTACAGCTGAGTTGTACGGGGGGGAATATAGCAGGCAAGTAGCAGGATAGGAGACCCATTAATGGTGGCGTGCATAAACACATATCTGCCCTGCTGATCCGTGCGGAGCAGTATAAGCTCAAAAGGTACCCGTTTGGCAACCAGGACCGATACTCCTCTGGAATATGAGGTGTGAGTGGCATGATAAGCCCACCCCACCCAAGGTTTTTTAAGGGAGGATTGCAAGTGGCCCGTGACGTGGGTCTCGACCAGTGTGATAATGTCAGCTCTCTGAGATTTGAGAAATGTCAGGACCGCTGTGCGTTTGATCTTATTGCGTAAGCCTCTAACATTCCACGTGAGGAACTTCAGGGAACTCATGGTGGGTATATGGTGTGTATAATAGACCACAGCCAAACCAGGACCAGCAGAGCAGATAAGGACACATCAGACAGTACAGAACATATCAGCAACCAATATTGATAGTGCATGTATGACAATGACATAGTACCTTTAGCAGAAATGAACAATTGTGAACATAGTGGCAAATAAAAAACAGCCAAAACATTTCCCCTCCCTCCCAGTCCAGTGCCACCCCAACTCGGCATGAACATAGTATCCCAAAACCAGGTATCAACCGGGGACATCCAACGTGAAAAAAGCATTGGAGGCGAGGGACTTAATTTCAAAGGGACATAGATACCTGTGATGAACAGAAAACAAAAAAAGAGGAAAAAACAATCAGGTAAACGGGGGGAGTGAAAAAAGTCCATAGAGAACCTAGGGGGACGACTTCTTCTCTGAGAAGTGCATGGGGTGTAGGGGCCACAAAAGCACAACACCATTGCAGCCGTGCAGAAGGGAGCCCCGCCTGCCATCAGGGTGGTACGTAAAGTAGGATAGGAAGTTCCAGCAACGTTCGGTAAGCTGCCCTCTACAAGCATCTCCCATGCGTGGGGAGAACGGGGAATTAACAGTTAGATCACCCGAAGGTGGCGAGCACGCTGTGAGATCTGAGGAGGGGCGGAAAAGGCTTTTAGGTCTGTCTCCCCCGTCCCGGCGGAGGGCACTCACTAGCAACAGAGCAACCGTGAGGCGAATCACCAGGGCACGAACAGGGAGTGCCACCGGCACAGGGGGCGGCAGGGGAGAGAAAAGAAAAGTACTCACAGCTCCCAGACAGCGCGGTATGCTCAATCTCGCCGATCTCTCCGGTCAATCCAAGTGGATGCAGACTCTGGGTCCTCGAAGAAGTGGGTCCGACCGTCGCACTCCACACGAAGCTTTGCAGGGTACAGCATGGCGTATTTGAGGTGTAGAGTGCGGAGGCGCTTCTTAACATCCTGGAACCTGGACCGCTGCCGTTGCACCTCATTGGAGAAGTCCGGGAAGACGGCAACACGAGCGTTGGTATGGGGGATATTCCCCTTCTCTCTGGTTAGGCGGAGGATCTTGTCGCGATCCCTGAAATTAAGGAACTTCGCTATCAGGGTACGCGGTGGAGCTCCTTGGGGAGGAGGGCGGCCAGGGATTCGATGAGCTCTCTCCACTGCAAACATTACCGAAAATGCGTCTCTGCCGAAGGTTGAGGTTAGGAGGTTTTCAAGGAAGCTCTCCGGATCAGTGCCCTCAGCAGACTCAGGAAGACCGATGAAGCGGAGGTTACATCTCCGAAGGCGATTTTCCATGTCATCCTGTTTTGCGCTAATCTGTTGTAACTGGCGGCGCACCTCATCGGTGGTATGTTGTAAAGGGTGTAAGATATCCTCTGCTCTGCTAATACGGGTCTCCGTCTCCGTCACGCGGTCCCTGAGGGTAGAGAGATCCTGCCGGATAAGGGACACATCAATTTTTACCTCCTCGATCTTGGTGGTAAGCGTGCTCTGGCACATGGCGATGGCATCCAGTAATTTGTTAGTAGCCACCACAGAGTGATCCGCATCCAGGATAGCAGCAGCGCCGTCTCTGACCTGCCGATCCCCCTCCTCAAGCCTGCGGTATCTGGCCAGTTTATCGATGGCTTCAGAATTATTTTTAGACGGAGACATGCTGTAAGGCGACAGGGAAGATCCCTGGGTGCACCAATATGGCCGCTGTTAAGGAGGCCGGGTCCTCCACAACCTCCCCCCCCCTCCGCTGCCCAGGGACGGCCCAACGTAGGCAGCAGGTCACTCTCAAGCAGCTGTAATGGCAACAGGCTGTATGCAGGGGAATCTGAGCTCAGGGGAGTCAGGGAGGCCTGTAATACTTGCCAAAGATGTCTCCGGGTGGAGCAAGATGGCCGCCGTTCCGGGAGTCAGGCCGAGACCGTGGTCCGCTCACACAGCAGGTGTAGAGTGCAAAGACACCCCAGCAGCTGCAGCAGGTAATCCGGGGGCCGATGTAGAAGAGGATGGAGCCCAGTGCACCCAGGGAGGCAAGGAGAAGTGTCCAGGGCCGCCGTCGGGAGGGCCAAGATGGCCGCCGAACCAGGAGCTAGGCCGAAGCCGGGGCCTTTCCTGAAGCAGAGGACCGGGAAGCGCCGCGACGGCAGTGGCGGCAAACCAGCGGGCTAACAGGCTTCAGGAACCGCAGGGAGAGCAGGACACGTCCTCGGATGTAGGGGATGGCAGGAACCGAGCAGGATGCAGGCAGGATGGTAGGTTAGGAGTATGGGCAGACGGAGCTCACATCACATGCGACCTATCCCATTGCTATCCAGGCCACGCCCCCATGGGGGCATAATTCTTACCACTGACACCAACAATGGGGGCATAATTCTTGTCACTGACACCAACCATGGGGGCATAATTCTTACCACTGACACCAACAATGGGGGCATAATTCTTACCACTGACACCAACGATGGGGGCATAATTCTTGTCACTGACACCAACAATGGGGGCATAATTCTTGTCACTGACACCAACAATGGGGGCATAATTCTTGTCACTGACACCAATGATGGGGGCATAATTCTTGTTACTGACACCAACAATGGGGGCATAATTCTTGTCACTGACACCAACAATGGGGGCATAATTCTTACCACTGACACCAACAATGGGGGCATAATTCTTGTCACTGACACCAACAATGGGGGCATAATTCTTGTCACTGACACCAACAATGGAGCACTATTCCTCACACTGGCACCAACGATGGAGC
This sequence comes from Rana muscosa, assembly GCA_029206835.1. NCBI lineage: Eukaryota > Metazoa > Chordata > Amphibia > Anura > Ranidae > Rana > Rana muscosa. The sequence goes on from CM055124.1 coordinate 176,305,128, forward strand.
ACTATTCCTCACACTGGCACCAACGATGGAGCACTATTCCAGACACTGGCACCAATGATGGGGTACTATTTCTCCCATTGACACCAACGATGGAGCCCTATTCCTCCCACTGACACCAACAATGGAGCACTATTCCAGACACTGGTACCAATGATGGGGTACTATTCCTCCCACTGACACCAACGATGGAGCACTATTCCTGCCACTAAAGATGTGGCGCTGTTTACTCCCACTTACATGAAGAAATTTTCTACTACCACTGGTCACAGTCCAGCCCCCTAAAGTCGCATTGGGACGTGGCCTGGTGGGAGCCCAGGCTGAGATTGTCTCTTCCACCATCATACCACATGCTTGGATGTGCGGCATCAGGGATTCCTTCCTTCCTCTGCCCACATGAAAGGTCAGTCCAGTCTTGCTGACTGGACTGTTTTGGCCAGTAGACCATGACTATGCCCATGTGATGATGAATTCTTGATGTATTACTGAACTATTGCGTGGATACCTGATATTGATTTCCACAATACACAGTGGGTATGGACTATCTTCCTGGTGTAGAGCCAGTCCTGACCTTGGGACAGTGTGCTGGCCAGTACACCGGAAGTTATATGTACCGGAATATGGATGGTTCCTTGGATAATTATCGTTAACTTTCTGTCCAAAAAATTGCAGCAAGTACAATATGAAGTGATTGTAAACCCTCACATATACCCAGTGAAGTGACTGGCCTCAGGTGATACACAGAGATGAAACCAGCTACGTAAGTTGTACCTGTTTACTACAGATGTCTTTACCTACATCCATTCAAAGTGCAGAATTTACTAGGGATCTCTCAGCTCTGAAAAGAAGAGGGCGGGGAACTGAAGTTACATCAGTGAGGAAAGCTCTGAGAGCTGATTGGTGGGAAGAGACACACCCCCCTGCACACAGGAACAGAGCTAAGGCTGTCAATCACAGGCTGTGCCCTCCCCGGTCTCCATTTTTCTCTTGGTGTCACAAAAACTCATCAGAAGATACTCCTGCTTATAGCAGAGGAACGAGGCAGCAGACAGAAATGACACTAAAGCCCTGTACACACGATCGGGTTTCCTATGGATTCTAATCTGATGGATTTTTCCATTGGAAATCCGATGAAGCTGACTTCCATCAGTCTTGCCTACACACCATCAGTCAAAAATCCGACCGTCCCAAACGCCGTGGCGTAAAACACTCAGATGAGCCGAGAAAAATGAAGTTCAATGCTTCTGAGCATGCGTCGACTTGATTCTGAGCATGCGTGGGTTTTTTATCCGATGGAGTTCCACACAGACGATCGGAATTTGCTATCGTTTTTTTTCCCATCGGATAAATTTAAAACATGTTCTATTTTTTCTCACCGATGGAAAAAAGACAAATGGGGCCCATACACGATCGGTTTGTCCGATGAGAAAAGTCCATCGGACTGTTTTCATCGGTAAAACCGATCGTGTGTACACGGCATTAGTGCTCTGGACTGGGACAAGTACATACTATAGAGGGGTGTGCTTTGTTCATTTCATGTCTAAGGTTTACAACCACTTTAAGTGGATATACACCATGTAAGGAGTACAATATATATATATATATATATATATATATATATATATACACACATACACATACACATACATACACACTTATACACATATATATATATATTGTGACAGCAGGAAGGTAAAGTCACCTGGTTGCATCCAGGGGGGTAGATATATTTCGCCCAGATTCAGGCTTTACGCCGATTTATACAGCTAGGTGGAGAGTTGTATAAGCCCAGCTGAGACTAGTGGGCTCATTGATGACTCATACCTCTAGGGAGAGGGCTGGGCGTCGTGAGGCAGGGAGTTGATGAGGCCAGCTGAAGCCTGTCAGTTCGTTTAAGGCCTCTATAAAAACTCCCAGATTCATTAGATGTTAGCTCATGCCTGGAAGCAGACCTGTGTGGACTGTCTAGGGAGAGTGAACCCCTGTGCGGTGAGAGAAAGCCTGTGTGGCTATATTTTGCTTGGACATTTAAAACCAGGGACTAGGACAGCACTAGGCTGATCCCAGTTGTTAGTTAGGAAACCTGTATGTTTAGTCAGAGGTCAAGTTGACCAGGATTTATTTTGTTTGTTTCTTTTGCTTTGCTGTGTTTTTGTCACTGTAAATAGAAAATAAACGGCACCTTTTTGATTTTGAAAACCACAACCTCCGTCTGCTGGGCCTGTTTTTGTGTGGGGAGCCCATCCCGGGGGTCACACACACCCGCTGCCGAGCTAACCCCCTCACAGTTGGTGGAGAACCAGTGGCAGTTTTTTTTTAAGCCAGCATGGAGGAGATACTGAAACAGCTGGCTCTAGCAAATGCCAATCAACAGCAGACAAATGCAGGTTTGCAAAAGAGCCTTGCAGCTCAACAACAGAACTTCGCAGCCCAGCAGCAAGCTCATCAACAGAGCCTTGCAGCCCAGCAGCAAGCTCACCAACAGAGTCTGGAAGCTCAGCAACAAGCCCAGCAACGATCTGAGGCCCGCTTCATAGACCTATTACAGAAGCAAGAGCAGAGACTACAACAAATGGAAGCAGTAATGCAGCAACGTCCGCAGACCAGTGAGGAAAGCCGTCCCACTAATACCGCGTCCTTTGGGGTGAGTCGTTTATTGACAAAAATGACTGGAGAGGATGATCCAGAGGTATTTTTGACCACGTTTGAAAGGACTGCTGAAAGAGAAAAGTGGCCTGAGGAGCAGTGGGCTGGACTGGTGGCTCCTCTGTTAACGGGTGAATCGCAGAAAGCTTACTATGACCTAGAGCCTGACCAAGCAAAAGACTATGTGATGCTAAAAGCTGAAATATTGGCAAGGCTGGGTGTCACCCTGGCTGTCCGGGCTCAGCGTGTGCATAACTGGACTTTCCAGCTTGGAAAACCCCCCAGGTCTCAAATGTATGATCTCATTCACCTGAGCAGAAAGTGGCTACAGCCAGAGACTTTGTCCGCACCAAAGATTGTGGAACGTGTTGTAATGGATCGGTTTTTGAGAGCTCTTCCTACTGCCATCCAAAAGTGGGTAAGCCATGGAGACCCAGAGACGGCCGATGGTCTTGTGGATCGTGTGGAGAAATACTTGGCTACAGAGAACCTGACGGCCTCTTCCAGAGACACTCGGACTTTCCACCCTAAGACCAGACCATCCCCAGGGGCGGATAAGATGATTCCAAGGGGTAAGGGTGGAGAGAGTGAGAGGGTGGGAGCTCTACCCCAAGTTTGGCGAGAACAGCCTGGGAAATCAGCGGCTCAAGAGGCGGCAAGAAGGATCATTTGCTACCGCTGCCGGCAAGCGGGACATATTGCAGCAAATTGCCCGGTTTTGGAGGAACCCATGCAGTGTGACTTTCTGACGGGCAGACGTCAGTCGCTGTGTGCGACAGTCGCATGCACTGCCATTCGGGGAACTGAGAAACATTTATGCAAAATGTGTATTAATGGTAGAAATGTTGTGGTATTGCTGGATTCAGGTAGCCTTGTGACCCTGATAAAGGCTGAATTAGTTAAAACAGAGGTCTCTGGGAATAGCAAGGTAGCTGTTATTTGTGTGCATGGGGACACCCGAGAGTATCCAGTGACTACAGTGTGTTTCGAGACCCCCAAAGGTACCCTTTCTCATCCAGTGGGCTTAGTGTCTCAGTTACCGCATGACGCCATTGTGGGAAGGGATTTTCCGAAGTTCTGGGAACTGTGGGATGATCCTGAGCCCCCCACTGGTGCCCCTATGTACCAGGAATATGATAGCCAGAACTCCTCTGAGAGTGGTGAGGACTCTCCCGAATTTCCCTTGTCAGTATTGGCAGGGGAGACTCAAGAAACTGGAGAGGAGCCCACCTCCTCAGACGAAAACCTACCGTCTGTGGAGTTTTCTGATCTTGAGGTTCACAGGGAAAACTTTGCCACAGAACAGTTGAAAGACCCCGCCCTAATAAAGGCACGGGAAAACGTAGTGAAAATAGATGGCGAGTTAGTGAACCCAGATAATACCTGCACTTACCCATACTTCAGCGTAGAGAAGGACCTACTGTATCGGGTGGCAAAAAGGGCAGAAGAAACCGTTGAGCAGCTTGTGGTGCCCAAACCTTACAGGAAGTTGGTGTTGGAGTTGGCCCATGGGCACATTCTTGGAGGTCATCTGGGGACAGAGAAAACCCGAGAGAGGGTATTACAGAGATTCTATTGGCCTGGGGTGATGAAGGACATAGAAAATTATTGTTCCTCCTGCCCTGTGTGTCAGAGGTCGGCCCCGATGCCACACTTCCGTAGCCCGCTGGTCCCTCTACCCATCATTGAGGTCCCGTTTGAGAGAATCGCAATGGATTTGGTAGGTCCTATAATCAAGTCCGCTAGGGGGCACCAGTACATATTGGTTATAATGGACTATGCCACCCGTTATCCAGAAGCGATCCCTCTCAGAAATACCTCGGCCAAAACCATAGCCAAAGAGCTATCTCTTGTTTTTAGCCGGGTGGGTATTTGTAAAGAACTGCTTACGGACCAAGGTACACCCTTTATGTCCCGGGTTATGAAGGAGCTGTGTAAATTGTTCAAAGTGACGCAATTACGTACATCTGTGTATCACCCCCAAACCGATGGGCTGGTTGAAAGATTCAACAAAACCCTAAAACAAATGTTGAAGAAAGTGGTGGATAGGGATGGAAAGGATTGGGACTGTCTACTTCCTTATTTGATGTTTGCTATTAGGGAGGTGCCCCAATCCTCTACGGGATTCTCCCCCTTTGAGTTACTGTATGGGAGACACCCAAGAGGGCTGTTGGATATTGCCAAGGAAACTTGGGAAAGTGAGAGTTCTCCCCACAGGAGTGTGATTGAGCATGTCGCCCTGATGCAAGATCGAATTGCACAGGTAATGCCCATCGTGAAGGAACATTTGGCCCAAGCGCAGTTGGCACAGCAGAGAGTGTACAACCGTGGAGCCAAGACCCGTACCTTTTCCCCGGGGGATAGGATATTGGTACTTGTCCCTACGGTTGAAAGTAAATTCCTTGCCAAATGGCAAGGCCCCTACGAGATAATGGAAAAAGTGAGCGAAGTGAATTACAAGGTCAGACAACCAGGAAGGCGAAAGCCCGAACAGATCTATCACGTTAATCTGTTGAAAGCCTGGAGGGATAGAGAGTCCCTAGTCGCAGACACTTGGTCACCAGCTCAAACTGGTTGCGTGATTCCTGAGGTTGGAATCGCAGCCACCTTGTCACAACCCCAACAACAGGAGGTTAAGGAGTTTGTGCTTCGCAACAAGGAGGTATTCTCTGAGCTGCCGGGACAAACATCTGGGGTAGAGCATGACATTATTACCCCGCCCGGTGAAAGGGTGAAGTTAAAACCCTATCGGATCCCAGAGGCCCGACGGGAGGCAATACGGGAGGAAGTACAGAAAATGCTGAACTTAGGGGTGATAGAGGAGTCCCAAAGTGATTGGTCTAGTCCCATTGTGTTGGTGCCTAAACCGGATGGGAGCTGGCGATTTTGTAACGATTTTCGTCAGTTGAACAAAGTTACAAAATTTGACACCTACCCCATGCCACGTATAGATGAGTTGATCGACCGGCTGGGAACAGCCCGATACATGACGACTCTTGACCTCACAAAAGGGTATTGGCAAATCCCCCTGGCCAAGTCAGCCAAAGAGAAAACCGCATTTGTAACCCCAGACGGGGCGTTCCAATATAAAAGAATGCCGTTCGGGTTACAGAATGCGCCGGCCACATTCCAGCGGAAAATGGACCAGATGCTGAGGCCCCATCGGAAGTATGCTGCGGCTTACCTGGATGACGTAATTGTCCATAGCACAGATTGGGCCTCACATCTGCCAAAAGTGCAAGCAGTCCTGGACTCTGTTCGGGAAGCAGGGTTTACGGCTAACCCCAAGAAGTGTACCATTGGGCAGGAGGAGGCCAAATATCTTGGGTACACCATTGGGAGGGGAGTAATAAAACCCCAACTCAACAAAGTCGAGGCCATCCAGAGTTGGCCACGTCCCAACAGCAAGAAGCAGGTACGAGCCTTTCTGGGAATCGCTGGGTATTATCGGCGATTCATTCCCCACTTTGCTTCTAAGGCTGTGCCCCTAACCAACCTGACGAAGGGGAAAGGGTCGGTCATGATTAAATGGACTCCCGAGGCTGAGGCAGCATTCCAATTCTTGAAACAAGCCTTATGTAGCCAGCCAGTGTTGTACTCACCCGACTTCTCTAAAGACTTTGTCGTACAAAGTGATGCGTCAGATGTGGGGTTAGGAGCAGTATTGTCCCAGGTCTGGAACGGGGAAGAGCACCCAGTCATTTACCTCAGCAGGAAGTTGAAGTCCCATGAGGTAAATTACGCCACCGTTGAAAAGGAGTGTTTAGCGGTGAAGTGGGCTCTAGATTCCCTTCGGTACTACCTGCTAGGTAGGCACTTTGACATGGTTACGGATCACGCTCCGTTAAAGTGGATGGCTCAAAACAAGGAAACAAATAGAAGAGTGAATAGGTGGTTCCTGGCCCTCCAGGAATTCAACTTCACAGTAAAGCATCGCCCTGGCGTTCAAATGGGGAATGTGGATGCTTTGTCTCGAGTACATGAATGCCTGATTGCTGGTGTTCCAACCCCGAGGTTAAAACAAGAGGGGGGGGTATGTGACAGCAGGAAGGTAAAGTCACCTGGTTGCATCCAGGGGGGTAGATATATTTCGCCCAGATTCAGGCTTTACGCCGATTTATACAGCTAGGTGGAGAGTTGTATAAGCCCAGCTGAGACTAGTGGGCTCATTGATGACTCATACCTCTAGGGAGAGGGCTGGGCGTCGTGAGGCAGGGAGTTGATGAGGCCAGCTGAAGCCTGTCAGTTCGTTTAAGGCCTCTATAAAAACTCCCAGATTCATTAGATGTTAGCTCATGCCTGGAAGCAGACCTGTGTGGACTGTCTAGGGAGAGTGAACCCCTGTGCGGTGAGAGAAAGCCTGTGTGGCTATATTTTGCTTGGACATTTAAAACCAGGGACTAGGACAGCACTAGGCTGATCCCAGTTGTTAGTTAGGAAACCTGTATGTTTAGTCAGAGGTCAAGTTGACCAGGATTTATTTTGTTTGTTTCTTTTGCTTTGCTGTGTTTTTGTCACTGTAAATAGAAAATAAACGGCACCTTTTTGATTTTGAAAACCACAACCTCCGTCTGCTGGGCCTGTTTTTGTGTGGGGAGCCCATCCCGGGGGTCACACACACCCGCTGCCGAGCTAACCCCCTCACAATATATATATATATACATACATATACACACACACACAAAGTACTGAATATGGATACACAGACTTAGGGCTCTTTCACACGGGACAGATCCGTGAAGATCCGCCCCGTGAAGCTCCGCTTGCTCAGCGGGGATCGCTCCATTGATCCCCGCTGAGCCGGCGGATGACTGGGCGGTCCCCGCACACTGTGCAGGGACCGCCCTGACAAAGCGCCGCTCTCCCCTATGGGGGATCGGATGACGACGGACCGTAGAGTCCGTTGTCATCTGATCCGATGACGGAAGGAAAAATAGGGTTTTCCTCCGTCACACTTTTGCGGATCGGAGCGGGTCGGATGTCAGCGGACATGTCACCGCTGACATCCGTGGCTCCATAGGAGGACATGGACGGACCCTCCGTGTGAAAGGGGCCTTAAACAGCCCTCCCTCTGCACATATAACCATGTTTGCCATTCAAATGATTTACTACGGAATATGGTGTGTGTAGTACATTTGTGGGTAGTCCCCCATGCCAGGTGCAGGTGGTGATTTGCTATCATAACTCTTTTTTCATCTTTCTGTATTATTCAGTTTGTTATTATTAAAGGATTGGCACTTTTATGATTAGCCTATGCAATTTGGTGTGTTGATATACAGGACATGATTAATATTTAGTCTAGTAGGCAGAGTTAGAGTCTTGGCCAGGTTTTTACTTTCCTTTGTATTGAGGTCATAGTTGAATACCGGAGAGTCCTCTGCCTTTTTCTTTCTGCCTATGTTCAGGTATTACAGAGGGACCTTGGGGACTTTTTAATTCAGAGGTTGGAAACATTTTAATTGGCTGGGCATTTTGTATTGGTTGCTTCTGCACATACTGTACATATACTGTCCAGTTATTGCAACAGCCACTACAGCACATATTTTTATTACAGGTATTTATATTGCGCTGACAATTTACACAGCACTTTACATATTGTGCATTCACATCAGTCCCTGCCCTCCAAGAGCTTTTTTTTTTCTTTTCTTTTAAGATAAAGGTTTTTGCATAAATGAATAAACACTGACCACTGCAACGCCCAGTACACACTATAAGAAAATCAGAAGAACGATTGTTCGGTTTTCCCCGATGTTTCACAGCAGGTAAATTCAAGGATGGTACTAAAAGTTCTCATACAACAAAGGCTTTTTTCGATGGTTTCTGATCATGGGTCTTTCGTATTTGTCTCGTACGGAAATAGCACACATGAAATGAAAATCGTTAGTTCTGTTCACGTACGAGAATTTTTTTGGAGGTTTGTCCCTTCGGAAATTTTAATTTGCAAAGTCTGAATCGTATGTCGAAAGTTGTGTACACACTATACGAAAATCTAACAATCGCTCCTCGTACAGAATTTTTCTTCTGATTTTCTCATAGTGTGTAACCCCACTTAAAGCGGAGTTCCGCCAAAAAATAAATAATTAAATGCCAGCAGCTACAAATACTGCAGCTGCTGACTTTTGATATATGGACACTTACCTGTCCAGGGCGCCCACGATGTCAGCACCCGAAGCCGATCTGTCCCTCGGCTCTCGGGTGGAGGCGCCGCCAGCTTCAGTAAGGGAATCAGGAAGTGAAACCTTGAGGCTTCACAGCCTGGTTTTTTACCGCGCATGCGCGAGTCGCGCTGCACGATCTCACTGGTCCTTGCTGTCTTCTGGGAACTGTGTGTCTCCCAGAAGACAGCGCGGGGGGGGGGGGGGGAGGGGGGGAAGCGGAGGAGGGGACGGACATGGCGTAGATCGTCGCAGATACTGCAGCGATCTATGCCTGGAAGTGGGAGCAAATACCTGGATTATACCTGAAAGGTGCCAAATGTGACACCGGAGGGGGAGGGGGAGGAATCTGAAAAGCAGAAGTTCCATTATTGGGTTTAACTCCGCTTTAAGAAATCCTTGTCAGTGGTAAATGGTAGGATTGCACCGTTACCGGTTGTTTATCGGCAAGTACGAGTCCCGATACTTTTGGTCAAGTACTCGCCTATACCGAGTTCCGATACTTCCGACACAAAAAATTGTCGCAAATCGCACTGAAAAGAATTGCATGCAATTTCCGTATGTGTGTATATATATATATATAGAAGTGCCATCTAGTGGGCAGTTTAGAACTCACAAAATTCAGCAGAGGGAGCGCTGTTCCAGTAAGTAGGTAGAGACAGATTAGAAGTTCAAAGCAGCAATTATTTACTGGAAAACTGAACTCCCTCTGCTGAATTATGTGAGTTCTAAACTGCCCACTAGATGGCGCTTCTATGTGCACACACACACACAAACAGGAGCAGTGGGGGAAATTGAATGCGATTCGGACAGGAATCTCACTATGTTCCTAATCAACTTGCATGTGATTTCTTGTAGTGGGATTTGCACCCATTCACTTTGTATAGATGCAAATCGCATCGCAAAGTATTGGTTTTGGGAGTATTGGGTGAATACTGATACTCGCTCAAAGGCATGGTATCGGCACCAATACCAATACGGGTATAGGTGCATCCCTAGTAAATGGTTTATCTCAACCTTCCAAATGCCAGTTTTGCTAGACAGCTTGATCTCTTAAAGGAGGTAAAAGAAAAAAAAAAGATCTACTGGCCAAGTCACCAGGTGAAAATGGTAAAAAAAAAAAAAAAAAAGTAAAAAAAAAAAAAAAAAAAAATGAATGCAGCCACCACAAGTATAAGTAAAGGTAATGCTTTTTTTGTTTTGTACAGAGCGTAGATAGATTACAACACCTGTCAAGTTTGTATTGCTGTCTTTGCCCTTGTTAGGCCCCTTTCACACGGGCGGACCATATGTCCGTTTTTCACCCATCCGTTTTCGGATGAAAAACAGACATACATGTATCCCTATGGGATAGCGGATGTCAGCAGATGAACATCCACTGACACCCAATCTCACCAGTGTCCGCTATGCTCCGTTTTTTAGGATAGAAAAATTTCTATTTTTCTATCCGTCTGCAGAGCGGATCGGATGAACACGGACAGACGGTCCGTGTTCATCCGATCCCCCATAGGGGAGAGCGGAGATCTGACAGGGCGGTCCCTGCACAGTGTGCGGGGACCGCCCTGTCATCCGCCGACTCAGCGGGGATCAACGGAGCGATCCCCGCTGAGCAAGCGGAGGTTCACGGGGCGGATCATGACTGATCCGTCCCGTGTGAAAGGGGCCTTAGGGAGATTTGCCCTCTTTATTAGTCCTGTGTACCATTATCAACGCAAATGAAAGTAAAAAGAAAATCACAAATTTTGGGTTTTTCCCCCGAGATAGCAACAGAGGGAAAACCTTCCAATAGAGACACTAGTTCTGGTGAGCAGGTGACAACCAGGGATTCCCTCACTTCCTGATTTGGCTATGGGACAGAAAGTGAAGGGAAATCTCCCCAATGGGACACAGATGGCAACAATAAACCTTACAGGGGTTATATTCTCCCCTTAGCCTATACAAAGTTGAAAAAAATAGTTGTCTTTAGTTCTACTTTAAAGTGGTTGTAAACCCTTCATTACAACTTGCACCCACAGGTAAGCCTAGATTAAGGCTTACCTGTAGGTACAAAAAATATCTCCTAAACTTACACGGTTTAGGAGATATTTGCCAAAAAGTTTTACAACATTGTCTACGGCGCATGCGTGCCATAGACAACGGTGCATTCACAGGGTTAATCCGCAATCACAAATCCGGCTTTGCCGGTTTCCGCGCGCATGCGCGGAGTGATGTTTTTTGCCGCTCCGGCCAATCACAGCGCCGGAGCGGCGCTGTGATTGGTCAGAGTGTCGATACCTGGAAGTAACCTTCTGGGTATCTGTGGAGCAATGGCTGCGGCTGGAGGGGGGAGACGAGGAAGGCTTTGGGGGCTCCGATCTAAGGTAAGTGATGCATAATGAGCTAGTATGCTAGTCATACTAGCTCATTATGGCTTTGTCTTGCAGGTGTTTTTTTTTATTTATTTTTAAACAGGGTTACAACCACTTTAGGGATTGGTTAACTGCAATACACTGAATTACTGCTTTTGGGTTAGGCAGATATAAAAGACACTAATAATACAATAATGTAATACCGTATATACTCGAGTATAAGCCGACCCAAATATAAGCTGAGGCACCTAATTTTACCACAAAAAACTGGGAAAATGCATTGACTCGAGTATAAGCCTAAGGTGTCCATCTGCATGCCTCACTTTTCCCATGTGCATGCCTCACTGTGTCCATGCCTCACTGTGTCTAATCTCCCTACCTGATCTCTGGCGCTGTGACTAGACTGACGTTTAACATAGGAGTCTATGGAAGGGGTGCCCGGCTTTGAAAAATCTGTGCTCCCCGGCCGTAGGTCCCCTGGACAACAAACTTTGCACACTTGTAGAGGAAGAGTGGGGCTACACGTGTGCCAAGGTACGGCTGGCCGGGATCAGGCGCACAAAGTTGAAGATGGACACAGACTCGAGTATAAGCCGAGGGGGCATTTTTAGCACAAAAAAATGTGCTGAAAAACTCGGCTTATACTCGAGTATATACAGTAATTAATATTAGGGGTGCACCGAATAGAAATTTTGGTGCGTGAAACTGAAAATGAAGGATGCACTAGGCCGAAAACCGAAACCAAAAATGACAGTTTTAAAAAAATATATATATGTATATGTATTATATTCATTTTTTGAATTAATATCATCAATTTAAATTAATTTGAATTTTCTGTTGGCCATTATTGGCACCTTTCGTGCAAGAAAGGTTAAGAAAAATACAGTCTGCAGTCTATAACCATCTCTTGTATCATGTCCCCAGTCTCTAACCATCTCTTGTATCATGTCCCCAGTCTCTAACCATCTCTTGTATCATGTCCCCAGTCTCTAACCATCTCTTGTACCATGTCCTCAGTCTCTAACAATTTTCTGTATCATGTCTGCAATCTCTTGCCTAAACTTAAACACACTGCTAATAGTAGCAACATTTCATTCGGTGCACCTCTAGCAGACATAGTACAGGAGATGGTCAGAGAGAGACTGCAGACATAGTACAGGAGATGATCAGAGACTGCAGACATAGTACAGGAGATGATCAGAGACTGCAGACATAGTACAGGAGATGATCAGAGACTGCAGACATAGTACAGGAGATCAATGCAGCCTCACCAGTGTCCATCATATGCAGCCTCACCAGTGTCCATCATATGCAGCCTAACCAGTGTCCATCATATGCAGCCTCACCAGTGTCCATCATATGCAGCCTCACCAGTGCCCATCATATGCAGCCTCACCAGTGCCCATCATATGCAGCCCCACCAGTGCCCATCATATGCAGCCCCACCAGTGCCCGTCATATGCAGCCCCACCAGTGCCCGTCATATGCAGCCCTACCAGTGCCCGTCATATGCAGCCCCACCAGTGCCCAGCATATGCAGCCCCACCAGTGCCCGTCATATGCAGCCCCACCAGTGCCCGTCATATGCAGCCCCACCAGTGCCCGTCATATGCAGCCCCACCAGTGCCCGTCATATGCAGCCCCACCAGTGCCCGTCATATTCATCCCCACCAGTGCCCGCATCAGCGGCGATCTCCGTGTGTCACTGAGCTGGATTTGAATTGCCCGGGCCGCAGTAACAGTGTCCCGCCTCCTGTAATCACGTCACGCTGATTCAATGTCCCACCATTGGATCAGTGTGCCGTCTATCACAGGAGGCGGGACACTGTTACTGCGGCCGGGCAATTCAGCTGCGTGAAACACGGAGATCGCAGCGAGGATAAGAGGAGGGAGGGGCGGAACCCGGTGTGGACCACGCTCCCTTTCGGTTTTGGCTGTTTTTTTTTAATTCAGCTGAATGAAAAAATAGGATTTTTTGTACTCACCGTAAAATCCTTTTCTCTGACATCCATGGACTGACACGGTGTCTCTTTACACTTTACACGTGGGTTATGTCCCTGCTTGCAGGAGAAGACCTAGGCAGAATGTGAAATGTTATACATACATTCTAAAAGCCAGAGCTGAACAGCCCCACCCAGGGGGCGGTCCCTCCGGACATAACCCTCCCACTACAGTCAGCAGACTTCAGTTCGTAACAAAGCAGTACAAACTTAAAAGGAAGGGTGGGTGCCGTGTCAGTCCATGGATGTCAGAGAAAAGGATTTTACGGTGAGTACAAAAAAATCCTATTTTCTCTTACCATCCATGGACTGACACGGTGTCTCTTTACACTTTACACGTGGGATGTCCCAAAGCAGTGTCAAGAGGGATGGGAGCAGTATAAATGGAAAAACCAAAACTTCACTCCAATAAAAGGCAGAGCTCCTCAACGGAGGAGTCGCAACTTTAAACAGCGGCCTGCAGCACCCTGCGGCCGAAGGAAGCATCCGAAGATGCAGCCACATTAACCTTATAAAACTTAAAAGGCATGAACAGACGACCAGGTCGCCGCCTTGCACACTTGTGCAACCGACACTTGATGTCGGGAAACCCAGGAAGCACCAATTGCCCTGGTGGAATGCGCCGTAACCGGAAAGGGAGGCGCCCGCCCTTTGAGAGCATAGGCTTGAATGACGGTTTGTCTGATTCCCCTAAAAATGATGGCAGACGAAACCGCTTGGCCCCGTTATGGACCAGAGACAGTCACAAACAGTGAGTCGGACTTCCGAATAGAAGCAGTAGCAGACAGGTACACCCGTAAGGCTCGTACCACCTCCAATATGTGCAGCGCAAACTCTCTGGGATGCGATGGGTGAGGACACAAGGACGGGAGGGCAATGTCCTCATGTAGGTGAAAGGTCGACACCACCTTTGGCAAAAAAGGAAGGTCGCGGATGCAACACCGCCTTATCCTTATGGATGACTAAATATGGCGACTTGCAGGACAAAGCCGCCAACTCAGACACTCGTCAAACAGAAGTGATTGCCACTAAAAAGGCCACCTTCTGAGACAAGACAAGAGGGGAATATCCCGGATATTCCCAAAAGAAGGTTCCTGGAGGACCGAGAGCACCAAATTCAGATCCCACGGTGGGAGAGGAGGCTTGACAGAAGGGAGCACATGGCAAACCCCCAACACAAGGTGCTAACCAAGAAAATGACCCGCTAGAGGTCGCTGAAAGAAGACGGCCAAGGCCGAAATCTGATCCTTGATGGTACTCAAAGCAAGCTTTTTGGGTCACTCCACACTGCAGAGAACGCAGGATTCTGGGGACGGAATACGTCCGAGGACGCCAGTCCAGCGCTTCGCACATGGCGATATAAGCTTTCCAGGCACGGTGATAGATCTGCCTGGAGGAAGACTTCCGTGTCCTTAACATGGTCAAAATGACCGAGTCCGAGAGACCTCGGTCCCTCAACACCTGGCTTTTAACAGCCCTGCCGTTAAAGCCAGAGACTGTAAGCCGGATGAAACATAGGACCTTGAGACTGAAGGTCCTCCCTCATCGGCAACCGCCAGGGAACGTCCGCGACGGGACGTACCAGATCAGCGTACAAGTGATGCTGAGGCCAATCCGGAACAATTAGGATCGCCGGAGTTTATATCAGGCGATAAGGACCCTATGGGGCCACCAACGCATCCGAGGCATCGCTCAAGGATCCCTGGATCTGGCCACAACCTCGACCCTTGTGATTGAGTCGAGAGGCCATCAGGTCCACATCCGGCGTGCCCCACCATCGGTAAAGGAGTTGAAATATGCAAGGACCACTCTTCTTGGTCCGGTGTCTGGCGATTGGCGACTCAGATAGTCCGCCTGCCCATTGTCTATGCCCAGAATGTAAAATGGCCTACAGAGCCGGCACGTTTCTTCCGGCCCACTTCAGGATACGGACTACCTCGGAAGCCGCAGCTGAGCTCCGAGTTCCCCCTTGATGGTTTACATACGCCACCGCTGTGGCGGTGTCCGACTGGCTCCTGATGGAGCGACCCCGTACTCTCTCCGACCTGAGGAGAGACACAGTCCGATGGCCCGTATTTCCAGAACAGTGATTGGTAAACGGGCTCGTCCGGAGTCCAAGGTCTGAGCCGACAGGACTCCCCAGACTCCACCCCAGCCCATCAGGCTGGTGTCCGTCGTGAGTACCGTCCATTGGATGGGAGGGGAACGACTTTCCGGACCGAAGAGCCGAGGATCCCAACCACCATGTCAGGGGCGCCCTGACCAGGTGAATCACCTGGATCTGAAGATCCAAGGACAACGGGGATTTGTCCCAGGTGGACAAGATCTCCTTCTGCAGTGCCCTGGTGTGTGATTGGGCATACGGAACGGCCGCGAAGGAGGCCACCACGAGTCTCGGGACTCTCATGCAAAAAACGGATTGACAACCATTTTTGGGGTGTCAGCACCCGCACCGCAGACTGAAGTGTCAGCAACTTCTCCAGAGGTAGGATACCTTTGCCTCCAAGGAGTCCAGAATCAGAACTAGATACTCCAGACACTGAGTTGGGACCAGGACTGACTCCTGAATGTTCAGGAACCACCCGAGTCCCTGAGGGTCTAATTGACGATAGTCACCTTTCCTCTAAGTCTGATCCACTTTCTGCTCTTAGCAAAAGATAGTCCAGATAGCCCACGACAGCAATACCTCGCTGTAACAGAAGGCTAGAACCGGAGCAAGCACCTTGGTGAACACCCTTGGTGCCGAGGCTAGGCCGAAAGGAAGAGCCACAATCGATAGTGGACTTCGCTGATCGCAAAGCGCAGAAACTTCTGGTGACTTGCGCAGATCGGAACATGCAAGTAGGCGTCCTTGAAGTCCAAGGACGCCAGAAGAAAATCCCTTTGGTGAAGTGTAGCGATCACTGTGCGAATGGATTCCATGCGGAATTTCTGCACCTTCTCGAAGGCATTCAGGGCCTTGAGGTCCAGGATAGGTCGAACCACGTCCTATTTTTGGGACAACAAACAGATTCGAGTAGAATCCCTGAAAACTCTCCTGTGACGGAACCGGCACAATCACTCCGGACCTGATCAAATCCTGTACAGCCCCCAAGAGGGCTGCCCGACAGGTAGGAAGGAGAGGAAGACTTGAGGGAAAGAATCTGTCTGGGGGCCAGGATCGGAATACTATCCTGTATCCTGAGGTGACCACCTCGCACACCCACCAGTCGGAGATTCGGGAGGACCACCGATTCGTGACCTGCGAAGTCGTCGTCCCACCCCAGAGTCGGGCGGAGGCAAGACTTCACGCGGAGGCGGGCTTGGGAGCCGCTTGTTCGGCTTACGCACCCAGGGGCACTTGTGCCCACCAGCCGCACTGCCGTCAGTCTGAGAGAGCCTACCCGTGGACTCTGACTGACGAAAAAACCCAGTTTTGCTGGAAAGGAAGGCCCCTGTTTGCGGCGGGCCTCCTCACCCTTGCTAGTCTAAGGAAGAAGAGTGCTTTTACCTCCCATGACATCCATGACGATGTCATCCAGAGGCTGAGGTGGTCTTTCGTGATCGCCCACCACAATTGCGGTGCTATAAAAGGTATATTGATGACCTCATAATGATTTGGGAGGGTGATATGCTTAGTCTTCAACTTTTTATGAATAAACTCAATAATAATGATAGAAATATTAAGCTTACCTGGACGCTTGATCACAATAAAATTACTTTCCTTGATTTGGAAATTTTCAAAAAGGACAACTGTCTCCACACTAGGAATCATTTTAAGGCTACTGATAGAAATGGCTATATACCCCTGACGAGTTGTCATCATAGGTTATGGCTGTGTAATATCCCTAGAGGGCAATTTGTTAGACTCCGCCGTAATTGCACCTCTGAAGGGGATTTTCTCTTACAATCTCAGATCTTAGCCTCTCGGTTTAAGCAAAAAGGGTATACTCACTCTATGATTACTACCGAAATAGAGAGAGTAAGAGGTATGGATCGAAGTACTATTGTTGCAGATAGGCCTAATAGTCCTTCTACTGATGTGAATGTTAATAATTTCAAGATAGTAATGGACTTTAGCATTCAATATAAAAAATTTGAAAAAATAGTTGCCAAACACTGGCCTATTTTAAAATATGACCGCATTTTGGGCTCGGTACTCCCTGACCGTCCCCAATTTGTTTACCGTAAGGCGCCCTCTCTCCGCGATAGCCTTGCCCCTGGGGTGTTAGATCCACCTATTGTAGCTGGTACTAAGCTTTTTAGCTTCCTGTCAGGTTTTTATGCCTGTGGTCGCTGCGCGACTTGCAGGCATGCTAAAAATAATCTGAAAAAACGGAAAGATTTTACTGCATCTGTTACGCACACTCAATATCAGATCAAGCAATTAATTACGTGTACAACGGAGGGGGTTGTATACATGCTTGAGTGCGATTGCGGTTTACAGTATGTAGGACGTACCTCACGAGCACTACATGTCAGAGTGGGCGAACACATTAGTAATATAAAAAGAGGAGTCAAGACACATAGTGTATCCAGGCATTTTAGAAATTTCCATCAACGTGATCCCAAATGTTTGAAGTTTTGGGGGGTGGAAAAAGTACAGAGACATTGGAGAGGTGGACATTACATTCGACAACTTAGTCGCAGGGAATCTTTCTGGATTTTTGAAACCAAAGTAATGTCACCTGCAGGTTTAAATGTAGACTTCGATCTTAATTGTTTTATTTCTAACAGATAATGCTTTTATGATATATAAATTTTTTTCTGTTTTTGTATGTTATATTTCTATAGATTTTTGATTATTTTATGATGTATATGGCTGTTGCAGATTTTCGTGATGACCGTGTATGACGTCTTTATTTATTAATAATTTATTAATAATTTTCATTTTTATTACTAGGTGTTATCACCTTTTTTTTTTTTTTTTTTTTTTTTTTTGATTTTTATTATGGGTGTGTTTCCCTTTAAGAACATGTGTTGTGCAATTTGGGTTGGCTATGTTAGGACAGTGATATATTTTCTATGTCCTTTCCCCTTTATATTTGCACCTAGATTTAAAGTTTTATATATCTTAATTTTTTGGAGCTCTTTGTTCCTTTTTTTTGATATTTTAAACTTTTATCTTTTTGGTTATCCTGTCTGCGGTAGACGGCTCCCCTGGCCAGCCAAATATTGTGGCATGTGAGATTAGCCTGGATTGGCTGACTCTTACTGGGAGGTTGATTCGCTGCAGGATGGTTACCATGACACTATTTTAGTTGCTGTGTTGCGAGACGTCTGTGTGTCATCCAACCCCACGCTGAGGAAGTCCCGCCTACTGGACGTAACGCGTACGGGGGGAGGAGCCACGCTAGACGTCATTCGCGGTCATCACCACAGTCTGTGTTACCACGCCGCTCTATCCATATGCTTTGAACGCTGACACTCGCGTCTGAGTGCCTTATTTGTGAGTAACATTTTATGAGTTGTATATTTTAATACATTAAACAGTCTATACAGAGAGCACTAGATCGTTCTTTATTCTTGTCTTCCTATATGATGGAGTTTCCAGCCTGATATCCTGCTATATGTGACCACTGTTTGATCGGAGTTTTCCCATGTGATTCTCATTTACTCTTTTGAGTACAAGCTGTGTGACCTCTAGTTAGGTCGAAGTTGTGAGGTGAGAGGCCAATCCTATTGTGGTGGAGGGATCTCTGGACACTTTTATATCCACTTTGCATGATATTATTATTGCTGGTTCACAAGCACCTATGGACTTTATGTTATTGATTTATGGATTTTGATATGTGTTTATGACATGTATTCTACATAGTTTTAATTTTGTTGCGCTGCACTATTTTTATTTCCGATGTCATCCAGAGCAGCACCGAAAGGTCTACCACCTTTAAATGGTAGATCCGTCAGGAGCTTCCTATGGCTAGGTCAGCAGACCAGCACTTCAACCAGATAAGACGACGCAATACCACCGCCGAGACAGAGGCCCTGGATATTAAAGGGGCCGCGTCCAACGTGGCGTTGCACACATAAACCAGGCCCTGAACCAGTTGGTGGGCCAAAGCAACTGTGTCTGGAGGAAGATTATGCTCCTGTACAGCTAGGTGCAACATTTTTGCCCAACCTGTAAGTGTTTAAGACACAAGGGTCGCCGCTACCACAGGCCATAGGGCGGATCCCAACAAGGCAAACATGGCTCTGCTCACCACTTCTGACCTCCTGTCAGTGGGGTCCTCAAATGCAGGAGTCCCCTCCATCGGGAGAGTGATGGCCTTGTTCAACCGGGCGACTGGAGGGTCGACCCTGGGGGAGAAGCCCACTTTTTAAGTAGGGCATCTTCAAGGGGTATCTGATAGACAAACGCCGCGGGACCATAAAAAAAATTCTTCTGCGGTTTTTCCCAGACCTTATCAATGAGCTGGTCAAAGAAAGTACATATGGAAAAACCTCTTTAGAAAGCCTGGCCTTAAAAGAACCAAAGGAGACTGTATCCGCCTGAGGTTCTGCATCCGCAGCATTTTAGCTTGAGAGTGTCCCTCACCGCAGTCATGAGTACACTAACAAGCGCCCTGTCATTTACTGACTCAGAACTGGAGTTTTCCTCATAAGGAATGTCCTGTTCAAAACCATCCAATACATTCAGAACTAGGGTCCTGAGCGGTAGTGGCTAGGCCCATATCTGAATCAGCGCACTGCCCTCATGAAGTAAAGTGGGGAGAGGGCGCTTTTTTGCTCCCTTGCGCTTGCACACAGCTCCCATCCTGGTCAGAAATGATTCCAGGACTGCCCACAACTGGTCCCTAGGGACCGCAGGTGCTGAAGCACTGCCTGTTGTCCACTGACATTTAGGGGAAGCTGGTGACAGAGACTCCATATTGCCCCCCTCTGAGACTCCTCAGATAAAAAGTCCACCCACAGGCTATGCTGACTGAGGAGGGGGCGCCCAGGGGACTCACCAAACCGGACCAGGGACCGCTCAGTTCCGCTGTCTGTACCGCGCTGTGTCAGCGCTGGTGAGCTGTGAGGAGATTGTGAGGAGATTCGCGCTGTTACAGCAGCGCTAGAGGCCAAAACTAGTGCTGAAGAGCGCGCGGGCTACAAGAAAATGGCCGCCGCACTTCACTGAGGCGATCCGCGGCAAGATGGCTGCCATGACTCAGCAAAATTGAAAAAAACAGCACACACACAGCGCCACTTGGCGCTAAGGCCCCAAAACACACAAAAAAAAGGCCCCAAGCATATTTGCAGACCAGCATTAGCCCCTCCAAGAACAGTGTGACCCCCAGGCACCCCACACAGCACAGCGCCAGCAATGGTGACAGAGAGTGACAATGAAATACAGGGGGAGACAGGGAAAATCCCCCACAGAGAAACACACAGCCTTTTGTACTCACCTGCAGGCAGGAGAGACTACTTACCCGTCCCCTGAGGGACCCACTGGTGTGTTTCTGACAGGACTATCACAGTGCAGTACTGAGTAGCTGTCGGCCCGGTCCACCGTGAAAGATACATTCAGTCAGTCAGGAACTGTTCAGTCTTGAGAGGACCGTGGGAGCATGAAAGCAAACCCGGCCACCCCTGGAGTCATGGAGTCTCACGCACACAAGGCGAGGATCAGCACGCTCGATGGTCGGACAAGGAAGACTACGAGGATATCTTGTACCCAACCTGTTGCCCAGCCGACAGTTGATAGAAAATTCTCAAAAATAAAATAAAAAAGAATTCCAGAAAAGGAATAAAAATAGGTCAGGAGACTGGCTCCTGAGAGAGCCACGTCTTCTCCTTCTGCTAGGCAGAAAAAAACTGAAGTCTGCTGAATGTAGTGGGAGGGTTATGTCCGGAGGGACCGCCCCCTGGGTGGGGCTATTCAGCTCTGGCTTTTAGAATGTATGTATAACATTTCACATTCTGCCTAGGTCTTCTCCTGCAAGCAGGGACATAACCCACGTGTAAAGTGTAAAGAGACACCGTCAGTCCATGGATGGTAAGAGAAAACACAGTTTTCGGCCGATGATTTTCGGCAGCCAAAATTTCGGTGCACCTCTAATTAATATATCATTTGATGTATTTTATTAAATGAAAACGATGTAGGTACCCAATTCTGACTTTCCCAAACATGAATTTATTTAAAAAAAAAATCAGGAATGAATTGCATATACATAATATAACAATGTTTACCGAATGGGAGATCATAGTCTCCTAAAATAATAAGCATATATTACAAAAGAAACTTAAAAGGAGTAGTAAAGTTACATGTTTTTTCACCTTAATGCATCCTATGCATTAAGGTGAAAAAACATTCGACAATACCGCCCCCCCCCCCCCCAGCCCCCGTTTTACTTACCTGGCCCCTCGAAAGTCCGACGCTCGTCCCCGTCATCCTCTTCGGTTTTCAGCCTGGCCGCCGATTGGCTACACTGGATGGATTGAAAGCAGCGCAGCCATTGGCTGGCGCTGCTGTCAATCACATCCAATGACGCGGCGCGCCGGGGGGCGGGGCCGAGTGATACAGTCGGCGGCTAAGGCCGCCGCTGTATCACGGGAGCGCGCCTGCAATAACTCCACACCATGCGAGCTCGCTCGCATTATGATGTGGAGTCCTTGCGGGGAGGAGCCGAGACAGCCGCCGAGGGACCCCAGAAGCGGAGGATCGGGGCCACTGTGTGCAAAACGAGCTGCACAGTGGAGGTAAGTATAACATGTTTGTTATTTAAAAAAAAAAAAAAAACGGGAACCTGTAGTGTTCCCTTAACATATATTAAATTTATACATACAAGAACTCAAAATTCTGACTTTTTAACGCCTACAGTATGTAGGCTTCCTGACACCAAGAATGTGATCATTTAACTAGAACAACTTTTACACCTCCCATCCTGTTCTTGGACAAAAAACATCTACATCAGCCTTTCTCAACCAGGGTTCCTCCAGGAGGTTGCTTGGGGTTTCTTTGGCAACAAGCTAATTTTGCCTCTCAGATGTGAAACCAATGATAAGAATGATCTTTTCAACTGTCTGTACCACAAATGTAAGGAACATTCTCCCTGGTCACTATTACACTAATGTACCCTGAGCTTTAGATATAATTATTAGCAGGGGTTCCCTGAGACCGGAAAGTTTGTTCAAGGATTCCTCCAGGTTAAAAGGTTGACAAAGCCTGATCTACACATTCCACATTCCATGGTGTATGGATTGGAGTGGGAACCTGTCAACCGCGGGCAGGTGACAGGTAGATCGCATAGACCTGCAAGTGCTCCTCCTCCCCCAACGATTGGCAGAGCAGCGCAGAGAAGGAATTTGTTTAGGTGTTTTGCCACCTGATTTCTCAAGCTGGGAAGCATTCAAAGCCAATTCTAGGCAGAGGGATTATTAATGTGTGGCTGCGGGGCGGCAAATGCCTCTGCCACAGTGCCACCTAGGATTTGCTGTTAGCTAGTTCAAGCTCTTGTAGCCCTGAGTGCATTGATCCCTGCTGGCCCTCCTCTCCATTTCCTTTAAGTGGATTACAACATGTGACGAGAGAGGATTACTGGCTGGGTTTAGAGCACAAGAACAGGTACCTGTGCCACAGACCCTCCAGTACTGTGCCCTCCGGACCCCTGTATCATGCCCTCCAGACCGCCCTGCGCTGTGCTCTCCAGACTCCCCTGTACCAGGCCCTCCAGACTCCCCTGTACCAGGCCCTCCAGACTCCCCTGTACCAGGCCCTCCAGACTCCCCTGTACTGTGCTTCCTGACCCCCCCCCCCCGCACTATACATTGCCTTGCTGACTCCCTGTCCTTTGCCCTGCTGACCCCTTGTCCTTTCCCCTATAGATGCCTTGCTAGTCTCCCTCCTGCTCACCCCGTCATCTGCCCTACTGATCTCTGAATACTGCCCTACATCCTACTGACCTCTGTATACTGCCCTACCCACTACTGACCTTTGGGGGCTTGATGGTTATCTTGAAAAAAAAAAAGGCAGCACCCCCAATGATCTTTGATCTCTTCCATGTTGTCATGGTAGAGCTCCACCTCTCAAAGGTTGCCTACCCCTTGATTGGAGTGTCTGTGCTACCTGTGTGGATATAAATGCGGATTATCTTCCCAACATTCATT
The DNA here is from genome assembly GCA_029206835.1 of Rana muscosa. Classification (NCBI taxonomy): domain Eukaryota; kingdom Metazoa; phylum Chordata; class Amphibia; order Anura; family Ranidae; genus Rana; species Rana muscosa. The sequence goes on from CM055124.1 coordinate 176,328,348, forward strand.
GGAACTGAAGAAGTGGCTTGGAGAAGCTACAAAACATCTTCAACATTACAGAACAAGTCCAGTTGAATGTGACTAACTACTACTAGCTATATCATGACCTTGATAAATGAGAACCTTCACAGACATAATAAGGGATGTGCTCTGAATGTGAACACAGGATCACGGCCAAAGAGAAGACTCTGGCCAGCATAGGGATTCGGTGGCAATACAGTCACCTGTACAAGATAAATATCAGGATGAACATTAGCAGTACTTAGCATGTAAGCTGTGTCGTCTCTGTGAATTTCATATCTGACTCTGGAGTACCATTTGTACTAGGATTCAGGCATTGTGTATACAGGCCGAAGAACAGAAAAAAACTGCTTCTTCCTGTGCAATGCAATGCTGGGATATACACATCTGGGACTAAGGACAGAATCGTGCTGGGCTCCTAAACACATCTGAATGGATTTTGCTACGGACGAAAAATACAAATATTTACCGGCAAACAAAAATTAGCATAGTCACACTTCAATGACATTTTCTAAAAACATTGCAGTGTTGTTTCCTATAAATTCCATTCACATTGGTAACCCATAATTTTACAGCACCTAATTATATTTTCCCAGGCACAGCCCAAAACCAACTTTCTAACCGACACGAGTCCAGGCATCCGAGTGCTTAAAGCACTGAAATTTAGTAAAATATTATTTCTTTGCTACAGCTTGCCTGGAATAAAGTGTCATGTCTTACAGGCTGATGGTTCCTGAAGACATCTTCTCTCCAGTGATGCCCAGTCCTCTTCACAGAGCTGCGGGGTAATAGCTTCAGGTCTGACAGTACATTGAAGAAAGTCCCGACAGGCACCCACCCCTTTCTGTCCTCTCCTTCATTGACAAAATTCCTTACATTGTTTTCATAGACTGTAACATGGTCTATGAATGGAGGAGAGGATTTTTTATTTTTTTTTGCATAGTTACATTGGACCTCCTTCCTCCTGCTGGGGTTCCCTCTATATACAGATCTATATTGGGGTATCAGAACCTCCTTGCTCCTGCTGGGGTTCCCTCTATATACAGATCTATATTGGGGAATCAGAACCAACTTCCTCCTGCTGGGGTTCCCTCTATATACAGATCTATATTGGGGAATCAGAACCAACTTCCTCCTGCTGGGGTTCCCTCTATATACAGATCTATATTGGGGAATCAGAACCAACTTCCTCCTGCTGGGGTTCCCTCTATATACAGATCTATATTGGGGAATCAGAACCAATTTCCTCCTGCTGGGGTTCCCTCTATTTACAGATCTATATTGAGGAATCAGAACATCCTTCCTCCTGCTGGGGTTCCCTCTATATACAGATCTATATTGGGGAATCAGACCCTCCTTTCTCCTGCTGGGTTTCCCTCTATATACAGATCTATATTGGGGAATCAGACCCTCCTTCCTCCTGTTGGGGTTCCCTCTATATAAAGATCTATATTGGGGAATCAGACCCTCCTTCCTCCTGCTGGGGTTCCCTCTAAAGATCTATATTGGGGAAAAGGGAACCTCCTCCCTCCTGCTGGGGTTCCCTCTATATAAAGATCTATAATGGGAAATCAGAACCTTCTTCCTCCTGCTGGGGTTCCTTCTATATATATATATGATCTATATTGGGGAATCAGAACCTCCTTCCTCCTGCTGGGGTTCCTTCTATATAAAGATCTATATTGGGGAATCAGAACCTCTTCCTCCTGCTGGGGTCCCTTCTATATATAGATCTATATTGGGGAATCAGAACCATCTTCCTCCTGCTGGGGTTCATAAAGATCTATATTGGGGAATCAGACCCTCCTTCCTCCTGCTGGGGTTCCCTCTATATAAAGATCTATATTGGGGAAATAGGAATCTCCTTCCTCCTGCTGGGGTTCCCTATATATATATATATATATATATATATATATATATATATAATGTAGATCTATATTGGGGAATCAGAACCTCCTTCCTCCTGCTGGGGTTCCCTCTATATAAAGATCTATATTGGGGAATCAGAACCTGAAAAAGCAAAAATGTGTCACTATTGTGCAACCTTCCAGAAGTGTCAGGGGCTGCACTTGAGGCACTTTATAATGTTTAACTTGACCACTAGTGTTGAGCGAACCCGAACTGTAAAGTTCGGGTCCGTACCGAACTTTAGCTTTTTCCCGAACCCGAACCCGGACTTTGCGCAAAAGTCCGGGTTCGGGTTCGGCAATCTAATTACGCATTTAGAAATGCTTCAGGGGCCAGCCAATCACCTTTTGATTAGCTGGTGTGCCCTTAGAGGCCATCATAGCCATGCCTACTAATGGCATGGCTGTGATTGGTCAGTGCAACATGTGACCCAGCTTCTATATAAGCTAGAGGCACACAGCACACACGTCACTCTGCTTCAGAATAGATAGGGAGAGGATCTAGTCTGCTGCTGCTGCTTTTAGGGAGAGATAGAAAGATAGATGAGGTAGTCCTGATTCTGCAATCTGAGGGAAAAGATAGAGAGATAGTGTAGTGTAGGGCCAGGTTCCTGTTGGTGCTTTCAGGGAGAGAGAATATTATATAGGAATCCAGATTCAGAGATTAAAATCAGCGATCTGCATAGGTTTACCTATTTGTGTTGCAGTGCAGTCTTTTTGCACTGCCATGAGCCCAGTGTCAGAGAAAATCTAACTTTTAGGGGGAAAAAAAAGGCACTTTATTGTGCTCTTTTCCAAAAGACCCATAGGGCAAAACAAAAAAAAAAATTTGCATTTTATTTTGGTCGTGCAAAAAAAGACCCGTTTAGGGCAAAAAAAACAAAAAAAACACTTTAACCACTTCCCTACCCAGCCATAGTCAAATGACGTCCACAGATGGGATCTCCCATCCTGGGTGGACGTCATATGACGTTCTCGGCTTTGTAGGGGGATATCTGAATGATGCCTGCAGCTAGAGGCATCATTCAGATATCCTTTTGAAGTGCCGGCGATTCTGTGCACAATAAGAACGATCATAGCGGCGGTTCCGCCGCTTGATCGTTCTTATAGGCGGCGGGAGGGGACACCCCCCTCCCGCCGCCATCCGGTGCGTCTCCGGGCTCCCCCGTGCGATCGGGGACCCGGAGCGAATCTTCCGGCGTCGTTGGTGGGGTCACGTGATGAGCATAGAGATGACTGGTGACCAGATGGTCACCAGTCATCTCTATGATCGTCGGAGGCCCGGGCGCGATGTGATGACGTCACGCCCGGGTCTCAAATGTAAACAAAGCCGCCATTGCGGCTGTAAGTATGAGATCAGTGAAAACATTTTCACTGATCTCATGCTTTCCAGCCTGGAGGAGAGATGTGGGGTCTTATTGACCCCGCATTTCTCAATAAAGAGAACCTGTTACACACATTCCTATTACAAGGGATGTTTACATTCCTTGTAATAGGAATAAAAGTGATCAAAAAAAAAAAAAAAGTAAAATCATTGTAAAAAAATTAATAAATAGGTAAAAAAAAAAAAAATAATGATAAAAAAAAAATTTAAAACGCCCCTGTCCCCAGTAGCTCGCGATCAGAAGCGAATGCACACGTAAGTCGCCCACATATGTAAACGCCGTTCAAACCACGCATGTGAGGTATCGCCGCGTGCGTTAGAGCGCGTGCAACAATTCTAGCACTAGACCTCCTCTGTAATTCTAACCTGGTAACCTGTAAAAAAAATTAAAGCGTCGCCTATGGAGATTTTTAAGTACCGAAGTTTGGCGCCATTCAATGAGTGTGCGCAATTTTAAAGCGTGACATGTTAGGTATCTATTTACTCGGCGTAACATCATCTTTCATATTTTCCCAAAAAATTGGGCTAACTTCACTGTTTTGTTATTTTTTAATTCATGAAACTATTTTTTTTTTTTTAAAAAGGCGTTTGAAAAATTATTGCGCAAATATTGTGCAAGAAAAAATGTTGCAATGACCGTCATTTTATTCCCTAGGGTGTCTGCTAAAAAAAACATATATAATGTTTGGGGGTTCTGAGTAATTTTCTAGCAAAAGAATGATGATTTGTACATGTAGGAGAGAAGTGCCAAAATAGGCCCGGTATTGAATAGGTACAAAAAGCCCTGTATTGAAGTGGTTAATGTACGCTTGCAAAAAGAGCCATTCAGGGCCACAAAAAAAGTTTGCAGTGTGTTATACATATTTTGAGGTGTTTGAAATAAACAATTTCTATATAGTTTTCTCCTACTGTGCTATACTAAAAAAAAAACATTTTTTTTGAATAGCATTTTCTGCAGTTCTCTAGCTGTGCGATTCAGCGGTTACGTACTGTGGGTGTGTTCTGCGCTTCCAAAAACACCCATTTAGGGCAAGATCCTAAATTTGGAAAATATGAGGAGAAGGTCAAAGGGACGTGGTGGCCCCGGTCGTGGTGCTGCTGGTGGAGCTCCTGTTGCAGGGAGAGGACGTGGTGGATCTGTGCCAGATACACGCACAAGTGAAACACCTTCCTCAGGTGCGAGTAGGCGACCGAGCCTGCGGCGGTATTTTGTCGCGCCTAATGAGGCTGTACGAATGTTTAGGCCAGGACAAGTACAGGCGATAGTAGATTGGGTTGCTGACAGTGCCTCGGGTTCCTTCACATTGTCTCCCACCCACTCTTCTGATGAAAGAACAGAGTTGGCACCTGAAACCCATGTCCATCAGTCTTTCACCTCACCCCCTTGCAAATCAGCCAAGCAGTCTGAGCCCCAAATCATGCAGCAGTCTCTTCTGCTTTTCGATGACTCTGTTAGCAGGGTTTCCCAGGGCCATCCACCTAGCCCTGCCCCAGAAGTGGAGGAGATTGAGTGCACCGATGCCCAACCACTTATGTTTCATGATGAGTACATGGGAGGACCATCGCAGTACGTCTCGGATGATGACGAAACACAGGTACCAACTGCTGCTGCTTTCGCAATTGTGCAGACAGACAAGGAGGGCAGGGGTGAAGACTGGGTGGAAGATGATGTGGAGGACGATGAGGTCCTCGACCCCACATGGAATCAACGTTATGCAGGTGACCAGTGTAGTTTGGAGGAAGAGGCGGTGGTCGCACAGAGCCACCAGCACAGCAGAAGAGGGAGCAGGGTGCAAAAGCGGAGCGTCCGTCCGCTAGACAGTATGTCTGCTACTGCCCAACGCAGCAAGGGACCGAGCACACCAAAGCCAGGTCCAAGGAGTTCCTTAGCGTGGCAGTTCTTCACACAATGTGCTGATGACAAGACACAAGTGGTTTGCAGGCTGTGCAATCAGAGGCTGAAGCGAGGCATAAACGTTCTCAACCTGAGCACAACCTGCATGACCAGGCATCTAAGTGCAAAGCACGAGCTGCAGTGGAGTAGACACCTCAAAAACCAAGAAAGGTCTCTGGCTCCTCCTGCTTCCTCTTCTGCTGCAGTCTCGGCCTCTTCATCCACCTCTGTAGTGACAGTGGCACCTGCCACCCCGCAAACAGAGGATCTGCCAGCAACACTACCACCTGGGTCACCGACCATCTCCACAATGTCCCATGGAAGCGTTCAGCTCTCTATCTCCCAAACATTGGAGCGGAAGAGGAAGTACCCCCCTAGCCACCTGCGATCCCTGGCCCTGAATGCCAGCATTTCAAAACTCCTGGCCTTTGAAATGCCGTCATTCCGAATGGTGGAGACGCAGAGTTTTAAAAGCCTGATGGCATTGGCTGTCCCACAGTACGTCGTGCCCAGCCGCCACTATTTTTCCAGGCGAGCCATCCCTTCCCTGCACAACCAAGTGGGGGACAAAATCAGGTGTGCACTGCGCAACGCCATCTGTGGCAAGGTCCACCTAACTACGGATGCATGGACCAGTAAGCACGGTCAGGGACGTTATATCTCCCTAACAGCACACTGGGTAAATGCAGTGGCGGCTGGGCCTGAGGCAGATAGCAGTTTGGCGCATGTCCTTCCACCACCGAGGATTGCAGGGTGCTTCAGTTTGCCTCCTGTTGCTAACTCCTGCTACTCCGCTTCCTCATCCTCTACCGCCTCCTCATCCGGTCAGCGTAACACCTTCACCACCAACTTCAGCACAGCCAGGGGTAAACGACAGCAGGCAGTTTTAAAACTTTCCTGTTTGGGGGAAAAACCCCACACCGCGCAGGAGTTGTGGAGGGACATGGAACAACAGACCAATGAGTGGTTGCTGTCAGTGAGCCTCAAGCCCGGCCTGGTGGTGTGCGATAATGGGCGAAATCTCGTAGCAGCTCTGGGCCTAGCCGGTTTGACGCACATCCCTTGCCTGGCGCATGTGCTGAACTTGGTGGTCCAGAGGTTCCTTAAAAATTACCCCAATATGCCAGAGCTGCTGCAGAAAGTGCGGGCTGTGTGTGCGCACTTTCGGCGTTCTCACCCTGCTGCTGCTCGCCTGTCAGCGCTGCAGCGTAACTTCGGCCTTCCTGCTCACCGCCTCATATGTGACGTGACCACAAGGTGGAACTCCACCTTGCACATGCTGGCCAGACTGTGCGAGCAGCAGCAGGCGATAGTGGAGTTTCAGCTGCAGCAATCACGCGTGAGTCGCTCTGCGGAACAGCACCACTTCACCACCAATAACTGGGCCTCCATGCGAGACCTGTGTGCCTTGTTGCGCTGTTTCGAGTACTCCACCAACATGTCCAGTGCCAATGACGCCGTTCTTAGCGGTACTATCCCAGTTCTATGCCTCCTTGAAAAATCGCTTCGGGCGATGATGGAAGAGGATGTGGCACAGGAGGATGAGGAGGAGGAGGAGGAGGAAGCGGGATCATTTCAAAGGCTTTCAGGGCAGTCTTTCACAAGTGGCAACGAGGGTGGGTTCCTGCACCAACAAACGCCAGGTACACAATTGTCCGGCAGAAAGGGCACAGTTCTGGAGGATGACGAGGTGGAGGAGGAGATGGAGGAGCCATTTTCACAGCAGGGGGGCACCCAGACCAGCTCGTGGCTATCACTGGTGCGTGGCTGGGGGGATACAGAGGACACAGACGATACACCTCCCACAGAGGACAGCTTTTCTTTGCCTCTGGGCAGCCTGGCACACATGAGCGATTACATGCTGCAGTGTTTCCGCAATGACCGCCGAGTTGCCCACATTTTAACTGGTGCTGATTACTGGGTGGCCACCCTGCTGGATCCCCGTTACAAGGACAACGTACCGTCCTTAATTCCCTCACTGGAGCGGGATCGTAAGATGCGCGAGTACAAGCGCACGCTGGTAGACGCGCTGCTGGTGGCATTCCCACCTGACAGCGGGCGTACGGTGGAAGCACAAGGCGAAGGCAGAGGAGGAGGAAGAGGTCGCCAACGCAGCCGGGGCACCGGCAGCACCTCAGAAGGCAGGGTTAGCATGGCTGAAATGTGGAAAAGCTTTGTCAGCACGCCACAACAACCAGCACCACCAGCTGAGATGGAACGTCTTAGCAGGAGGCAGCATTTCACCAACATGGTTGAGCAGTATGTGTCCACAGGCCTACACGTACTGGATGACGGGTCTGCCCCCTTTAACTTCTGGGTCTCCAAATTGGGCACATGGCCTGAGCTTTCCCTTTATGCCTTGGAGGTGCTGGCCTGCCCTGCAGCCAGTGTATTATCTGAACGTGTATTTAGCACGGCAGGGGGCGTTATCACAGACAAGCGCAGCCGCCTGTCCAGAGCCAATGTGGACAAGCTCACGTTCATTAAAATTAACCAGGCATGGATCCCACAGGACTTGTCCGTACCTTGTGCAGAATAGACATGTATACCGGTGTTGTGACAAAAACTGTCCGGCCATCGGATTGTGTCCGGCCCATACTGCGAAGGCGCAGCGCTTGCGCAGTACAGAGGACAAGGAGATTCACAAAATCTCCGAAGATGAACGGCACCTGCGCTGTGAGTGCAGGTTCAAGCCCCACCATCCAAGTGGACATACGGTAGCACATAGTAACAGGGCCCCTCACGGGCTCGGTTCGATCGCCGCGCTTCGGGCACGGCCTCACTTGGCTCGGCTTGAACCACGGATGGTGTGGCCTTTACCTGAACTCACCACGCAGGCGCCGTTCGTCTTGGGAGATTTTCGAAATCCCCTTGTCCTACATACTGAGCAAGCGCAGTACAGGGTGGACACTATTTGACGGGGGACAGAATTCGACACATCACCGGCCTTACCCAGCCATTGTTGTATTTTTGAACCAGTGTTGGCTACCTCGTCCTCCTCCACCGCCGCTTCCACCTACACAGCCACATCCACCGCCACCTCAACCTCCTACTCCATATGGACCTCGTCCTCCTAGGTCAAGATTATTATTTTTTATTTTTATTTTTTTTATGTTATTTTAAGTTATTTCCCTATCCACATTTGTTTGCAGAGCACTTGCCATGCTCTTAACAACATTTTGCTGCGATTTGCAGCCCTCTAGCCCTTTCCATTACTTTTTTAGAGCCTTTTTAGTCCTTAGAAGTCCGGGTCCCCATTGACTTCAATGGGGTTCGGGTTCGGGTTAAAGTTCGGTCCCGAACCCGAACTTTTTTCTGAAGTTCGGCCGAACCGGTCGAACCCGAACATCCAGGTGTCCGCTCAACTCTATTGACCACCACTAATATAAGTGAATCAGGACCTCATTCCTACTGCTGGAAATCCTTCTAGCAATGCACCCCAGAATTTTACCTGCTTTCTTTGCTGTCAGGTCACAATTTTATTTTCCAACTATCTGAACTACGCACCCCAGATTTTTTTTTTTTTCTTTTACTGTAGTTCTGACCCCAGAAGGCTAAAAGAAAACACATCAATATTGTGCTATACACGGCACTGAGATATAAAATGAGCACAAAGGTTTTTAAAGCAGCACTGCAGGACCCCATAAAAAGGAAATCAATATCGGCTACAAATGACATATGCTGAAATCATAGCACTGCTCATGTCTCCATGAAAGTAGGCACTTGTTTTTTTTTCTTTCCAAGCCAAGATAACAAGGTCTTACATTACACAATATACACATTGTAAAATGCCAAAGTCTGCATCATAATTATCTGCTCCTGTGCCAGTTTCAGAGTGTCGCTCCCTCTTCCTCATTCTGCCCATTTATAGGCAATGTTCTAAATCTCACATATAAAATAAATAAGTACATTTAGCCCCAAATGAAGCTCTAATAACTTGTTAAAGCGGTAGTAAACTCTGATGATGATACAACATTTAAGCAATATGTAAATCCAACTTGTTGTCTGCAAACTACAAGCCACAAACATTATGCTCCAAAATGTTTTACTGTCATAAATATGTACCGGTAGTTTGTAAACGTTTCTGCTTGCTGTTAGCCGCCGCCATTGCTACTCTGGTCTTCCACGTCTGTCTAGTATTTTTTTTTCCGTCCTTAGTGGCTTTGCCAGGTCATAATCCCACACATGCGCATTACTCGCCGTATCCAAGCCTCGTCTTTGTTTCCGGTTACTACAGAAACCTTGTGCAGCGAATGTGAGCCGATCCTGTTGCTACCTTACTCCAGAAAGCGGAAGGAGTATAGCGGGATCTCAGGGCTGAGGCCGATACTAGGAAATGACGCAGCCCCGACATAGACCCAGCATTTTTCTGGAAGCATAAGCTTGCCAGAAAAATAGGATTTTTGTACTCACCGTAAAATCCGTTTCTCTGGCATCCATGGACTGACACAGCGTGTCTTATACACCTTTACACGTGGGTTATGTCCCTGCTTGCAGGAGAAGACCTAGGCAGAATGTGAGATGTTATACATACATTCTAAACAGCCAGAGCTGAACAGCCCCGCCCAGGGGGGCGGTCCCTCCGGACATAACCCTCCCACTGCAGTCAGCAGACCTCAGTTCGTAACAAAGCAGTACAAACTTAAAAAGAAGGGTGGGTGCTGTGTCAGTCCATGGATGCCAGAGAAAAGGATTTTACGGTGAGTACAAAAATCCTATTTTCTCTTGTCATCCATGGACTGACACAGCGTGTCTTATACACCTTTACACGTGGGATGTCCCAAAGCAGTGTCAAGAGGGATGGGAGCAGTATAAATGGAAAACCAAAAACTTCACTCCAAACAAGGCAGAGCTCCTCAACGGAGGAGTTGCGACATCAAACAGCGGCCTGCAACACCTTGCGGCCGAAGGAAGCATCCGAAGATGCAGCCACATCAACCTTATAAAACTTAGAAAAGGTATGAACAGACGACCAGGTCGCCGCCTTGCACACTTGTGCAACCGACGCTTGATGTCGGAAAGCCCAGGAAGCACCAATTGCCCTGGTGGAATGTGCCGTAACCGGAAAGGGAGGCGCCCGCCCCTTGAGAGCATAAGCTTGAATGACGGTTTGTCTGATCCACCTAGAAATGGTGGCAGACGAAACCGCTTGGCCCTGTTTTGGACCAGAGACAGCCACAAATAGTGAGTCAGACTTCCGAATAGAAGCAGTAGCAGACAGGTACACCCGCAAGGCTCGTACCACATCCAAAGTGTGAAGCGCAAACTCTCTGGGATGCGATGGGTGAGGACACAAGGACGGGAGGACAATGTCCTCGTTTAAGTGGAAGGCCGAGACCACCTTTGGCAGAAAGGAAGGTCGCGGACGTAACACCGCCTTATCCTTATGGATGATCAAAAAGGGCGACTTGCAGGACAAGGCCGCCAATTCAGACACTCGTCTAATGGAAGTAATGGCCACCAAGAAGGCCACCTTCTGAGACAAAGTCAAGAGGGGAATATCTCTAATATTTTCAAAGGGAGGTTCCTGGAGGACCGAGAGCACCAAATTCAGATCCCACGGGGGGAGAGGAGGCTTGACAGGGGGGAGCACATGGCGAACCCCCTGCACAAAGGTGCTAACCAAGGGATGACCCGCCAGCGGTCGCTGAAAGAAGATGGCCAAGGCCGAAATCTGACCCTTAATGGTACTCAAAGCGAGCTTTTGGGTCACGCCACGCTGCAGAAAATGCAGGATTCTGGGAACGGAATACGTTCGTGGGCGCCAGTCCAGCTCTTCGCACATGGCGATGTAAGCTCTCCAAGTACGGTGATAGATCCTTCTGGAGGAAGACTTCCGTGCCCTTAACATGGTCGAAATGACCGAATCCGAGAGACCTCGGTCTCTCAGCACCTGGCTTTCAATAACCATGCCGTTAAAACCAGAGACTGTAAAGCAGGATGAAATATAGGACCTTGAGACAGAAGGTCCCCCCGTATCGGTAACCGCCAGGGAACGTCTGCGAAGAGACGTATCAGATCGGCGTACCAGTGACGCCGAGGCCAATCCGGAGCAATGAGGATCACCGGAATTCCCTCGGTCGCTACCCTGCGGAGCAGGCGAGGGAGCAACTGCAGCGGAGGATAAACGTATATCAGGCGATACTGACCCCATGGGGCCACCAACGCATCCGAGGCATCCGCCCAGGGATCCCTGGATCTGGCCACAAACCTTGACACCTTGCGATTGAGTCGAGAAGCCATCAGGTCCACATCCGGCGTGCCCCACCGTCTGCAAAGGAGTTGAAAGACCTCCGGGTGCAAGGACCACTCTCCCTGGTCCAGCGTCTGGCGACTTAGATAGTCCGCCTGCCAATTGTCTACGCCCGGAATGTAGACGGCCGACAGAGCCGGCACGCTTCTTTCGGCCCACCTCAGGATGCGGGCGACCTCGGAAGCCGCAGCTGAGCTCCGAGTCCCCCCTTGATGGTTGACATACGCCACTGCTGTGGCGTTGTCCGATTGTATCCTGATGGAGTGACCCTGTAGTTTCTCTGACCATGAGGAGAGGCACAGTCTGATTGCCCGTATCTCCAGCACATTGATCGGTAAGAGGGCTTCGTCCGGAGTCCAAAGCCCTTGGGCCGACAGGACTCCCCAGACTCCCCCCCAGCCCGTCAGGCTGGCGTCCGTCGTGATCACCGTCCATTGGATGGGGAGGAACGACTTCCCGGACCAAAGAGCCGGGGACCTCAACCACCACGTCAGGGACGCCCTGACCAGGTGACTCACCTGGATCTGAAGATCCAAGGACAACTGGGATTTGTCCCAAGTGGACAAGATCTCTTTCTGTAAAGCCCTGGTGTGCGCTTGGGCATAAGGAACGGCCTCGAAGGAGGCCACCATGAGTCCCAGGACTCTCATGCAAAAGCGGATTGACGACCATTTTCGGGACGTCAGCACCCGTACTGCAGACTGAAGTGTCAGTAGTTTGTCTGGAGGTAGGAAGACTCTTGCTTCCAAGGAGTCCAGAATCAGACCCAGATACTCCAGATGCTGAGTCGGGACTAGAACCGACTTCTGAACGTTCAGGAGCCACCCAAACTCCCTGAGGGTCTGACTGACGATAGTCACACTTTCTTCCAATTCTGAGCAACTGTCTGCTCTTAGAAGGAAATCGTCCAGATAGCCCACGATAGCAATGCCTCGCTGTCTCAGCAAAGCTAGGACCGGAGCAAGCACCTTGGTGAACACCCTCGGTGCCGAGGCCAGGCCGAAGGGAAGAGCCACAAACTGATAGTGGACTTCGCCGACCGCAAAGCGCAGAAACTTCTGGTGGCTTGCGCAGATCGGAACATGCAAGTAGGCGTCCTTGATGTCCAAGGATGCCAGAAAATCCCCTTGACGGAGTGTAGCGACCACCGTGCGAATGGATTCCATGCGGAATTTTTGCACCTTCACGAAGGCATTCAGGGCCTTCCTTTTTTGGAACAACAAACAGATTCGAGTAGAACCCCTGAAACCTCTCCTGGGACGGAACCGGCCACAATTACTCCGGACCCGATCAAATCCTGTACAGCCCCCAAGAGGGCTGCCCGACGGGCAGGAAGGAGAGGGAGATTTGAGGGAAAGAATCTGTCTGGGGGCCAGGAGCGGAACTCTATTCTGTATCCTGAGGTGACCACCTCGCACACCCACCGGTCGGAGATCCGGGAAGTCCACCGATCCGTGAACCTGCGAAGTCGTCCCCCCACCCCAGAGACGGGCGGGGGCAAGACTTCACGCGGAGGCGGGCTTGGGAGCCGGCTTGTTCGGCTTACGCACCCAGGGGCGCTTGTGCCCGCCAGCCGCACTGTTGTCAGTCTGGGATGGCTTACCCGTGGACTCTGACGGACGAAAAAAAACCTTTTTTGCTGGAAAGGAAGGACCCGGTTTACGTCGGGCCTCCTTACCCTTGATAGTTTGAGGAAGGAGAGTGCTTTTACCTCCCGTGACATCCTTGATGATGTCATCCAGAGCAGCACCAAAAAGTCTACCACCCTTAAAAGGTAGATCCGTCAGGAGCTTCTTAGAGGCTAGGTCAGCAGACCAGCATTTCAACCAGATGAGACGACGCAATACCACCGCCGAGACAGAGGCCCTGGATATTAAAGGGGCCGCGTACAACGTGGCGTCGCACACATATATCAGACCCTGCACCATCTGGTGGGCCAGAGCAATAGTGTCTGGAGGAAGGTTATACTCCTGCACAGTTTGGTGCAAAATTTTTGCCCATTCCGTGAGTGTCTGAGACACAAGGGTCGCCGCTACTACGGGCCGTAGGGCGGATCCCAACAAGGCGAACATGGCTCTACTCACCACTTCTGACCTCCTGTCAGTGGGGTCCTTAAACGCAGGAGTCCCCTCCATCGGGAGAGTGGTGGCCTTGTTTAAACGGGCGACTGGAGGGTCGACCACCGGGGGAGAAGCCCACTTTTTAAGCAGGGCGTCTTCAAAGGGGTATCTAATAGACAAACGCCGCGGGACCATAAAAGTCTTCTGCGGCTTTTCCCAGACCTGGTCAATGAGCTGGTCAAAGAAAGGTACATATGGAAAAACCTTTTTAGAAGGCTTGGTCTTAAAAGAACCAAAGGAGACTGTATCCGCCTGAGGTTCTGCGGTCGCAGCATCTAGCTTGAGAGTGTCCCTCACAGCATCAATGAGTTCACTAACAAGCGCCCTGTCATTTACTGACTCAGAACTGGAGTCTTCCTCACAAGGAATGTCCTGTTCAAAACCATCCAAATATTCAGAGCTAGGGTCCTGAGCAGCAATAGCTAGGCCCATATCTGAAGCAGAGCACTCCCCTTGTGGAGATAAAGTGGGGAGAGGGCGCTTTTTTGCTCCCTTGTGCTCACACACAGCTTCCATCCTGGTCAGAAATGATTCCAGGACTGCCGACAACTGGTCCATAGGGACCGCAGGTGCTGGAGCACTGGCTGCTGCCTCTGGCATGTTAGGGGAAGCTGGCGACTCTGACTCCATAATGTCCCTCTCAGACCACCCACAGGCTGTGCTGACTGAAGTAGGGGAATGCCCAGGGAACCCACCAACCTGACCAGGACCGCTCGGTTCCGCCGCTCTGTCTCACTGCGCGTGAGTGAGCTGAGAGGAGAGAGTGTGAGGAGATTCGCGCCGTTCCCAGCGGCGCTAGAGGCCGACTAGTGCCAGAAAAAACGTGCGGCTACAAGAAAATGGCCGCCACAATGTGCTCCGGCGGGCCCCGGCAAGATGGCCGCCAATGTAAAATTCAGCACACACACAAAACATGGCGCCGAACGGCGCCCAGGCCCCCCACCTCCAAAAACAAAACAGCCTCAGCGAATGCAGAGCAGTATGAGCCCCCCCCCAGGACAGTATGGCCCCCAGGCACCCCCCACAGTACAGCGCCAGCACTAGTGAAAAGAGAGTGACATTAAAAAACACAGGGGGAGACAGGGAAATCCCCCCACACAAGAAACACACAGCATGTACTCACCTGCAGCCAGGAGAGACTACTTACCCGTCCCCTGAGGGACCCGCTGGTGTGTTTCTGACAGAACTATCACAGTGCGGTACTGAGTAGCTGTCGGCCCGGTCCACCGCGAAAGATACAGCCGGACTGTTCTATCTTGAGAGGACCGCGGAGCTGGAAGCCCACCGGCCACCCCTGGAGTCGTGGGGCATGTCGTGAACTGAGTCTCACGCACACAAGGCGAGGATCAGCACGCTCGATGGTCGGACAGGGAAGACTACGAGGATATCTTGTACCCAACCTGTTGCCCAGCCGACAGTTGATAGAAGATCTCAAAAAAATAAAATAGGAAAAAAATTCCCAAAGGAATAAAAATAGGTCAGGAGACTGGCTCCTGAGAGAGCCACGTCTTCTCCTTCTGCTAGGCAGAAAAAAACTGAGGTCTGCTGACTGCAGTGGGAGGGTTATGTCCGGAGGGACCGCCCCCCTGGGCGGGGCTGTTCAGCTCTGGCTGTTTAGAATGTATGTATAACATCTCACATTCTGCCTAGGTCTTCTCCTGCAAGCAGGGACATAACCCACGTGTAAAGGTGTATAAGACACGCTGTGTCAGTCCATGGATGACAAGAGAAATTTGGGTTAACGGCGCATGCGCCGGTGACGTAATTTAAAAGAAAAAGAAAGATTAATCGTAAAGCAAGAAGAGATCAAACATTGGAAGATAATAGTTTATCCTGCAATTGC
The DNA here is from genome assembly GCA_029206835.1 of Rana muscosa. NCBI lineage: Eukaryota > Metazoa > Chordata > Amphibia > Anura > Ranidae > Rana > Rana muscosa. The sequence continues at coordinate 176,343,761 of CM055124.1, forward strand.
TCATTTAATTGTGCAATTGTTAATTTAAAGGAAAGTGAGCATAATGGGTACACAACCGCTTTAATTTATATATATATATATATATATATATATATATATATATATATTGTGACAGCAGGAAGGTAAAGTCACCTGGTTGCATCCAGGGGGGTAGATATATTTCGCCCAGATTCAGGCTTTACGCCGACTTATACAACTAGGTGGAGAGTTGTATAAGGCTAGTGGGCTCATGGATGACTCATACCTCTAGGGAGAGTGTGGGGCGTCGTGCAGACAGAGATGAGGAGACCAGCTGAACCTTGTCAGCTCATTTAGGCCTCTATAAGAACTCCCAGCTTCATTAGATGTTAGCTCATGCCTGGAACCAGACCTGTGTGGACTGTCTAGGGAGAGTGAACCCCTGTGCGGTGAGACAAAGCCTGTGTGGCTATTTGCTTGGACATTTAAAACCAGGGACTTAGGGACTAGGACAGCACTAGGCTGATCCCAGTTGTTAGTTAGGAAACCTGTATGTTTAGTTAGAGGTCAAGTTGACCAGGATTTATTTTGTTTATGTTTCTTTTGCTTTGCTGTGTTTTGTCACTGTAAATAGAAAATAAACCGCACCTTTTTGATTTTGAAAACCACAACCTCCGTTTGCTGGGCCTGTTTTTGTGTGGGGAGCCCATCCCGGGGGTCACACACACCCGCTGCCGAGCTAACCCCCTCACAGTATATATATATATACACACACACACACACACACACGAAAATGTGATATGGTTATAAAAAAAAAAAAAAAAAAGTCAGGTGCATTATGTCCTTGCTAGGTCATCGATATTCACCAGGAAAGGGGAAGAGGATTAAATAAATTCTCACTCTTCTGGGGAAAAGGATTGCTTGCCTAAGCAATTTTGTCTTCTGACCCTCAAAGCAATGTGGTGACAGTTGCCCTATCCATCCACTTACGTAAGTGCTGAACATGAGGTCTGTACACAGAAGTGTCAGATTGTTACCCAAGTGTCATACGATGGTGCTGAACACAAGGCGTGAACAGAGGAGTGTTAGAGACCATTACCTAAGTGCCATACATACTGTAGGTGTTGAACACAAAGTCTTCACAACAATGTGTCAAAGAGCAATACCTAAGTGCTATGTTTTAGTGATGAACAAGGTTTGCATAGAGATATGTCAGAGACTATTACCCAAGTGCCATATGTTAGTGCTGAACACAAGGTATGAACAGAGGTGTATCAAAGACCACTACCGAAGTACCATATGTTGGTGCTAAACATAAGGTCTGCACAAGGTAAGTCAAAGACCACTACCGAAGTACCATATGTTGGTGCTGAACATAAGGTCTGCACAAGGTAAGTCAAAGACCACTACCGAAGTACCATATGTTGGTGCTGAACATAAGGTCTGCACAAGGTAAGTCAAAGACCACTACCGAAGTACCATATGTTGGTGCTGAACATAAGGTCTGCACAAGGTAAGTCAAAGACCACTACCAAAGTACCATACGTTGGTGCTGAACATAAGGTCTGCACAAGGTAAGTCAAAGACTATTAACACAAGCTTTGCACATATGTATGTCAGAAACTACCCAAAGGCTATACATTGGTGCTAAATACAAAGTCTGCACAGAGGTGTCTCAAAGACCAATACCCAAGTGCCATACGATGGTGCTGAACACAAGGTATGAACAGAGGGGTGTCAAAGACCACTACCCAAGTGTTATGTGTTAGTGCCAAACACAAAGTCTGCACAGAGAAATGTCAGAGACTATTACCCAAATGCCATACGTTGTTGCTGTACAGAAGGTCCGCAAAAAGGTTTGGTAGAAACTATTACCCAAGTGCCATACCATATGTTAGTACTGAACACAAGGTCTGCACAGAGGGGTCTCAAAGATCAATACCCAAATATCATATATTGGTGCTAAATACAAGGTCTCCACAAGGTAAGTCAAAAAATAATACCCAAGTTCTATACGTTGGTGTTACACTAAACAGAAGGTCTGCACAGGGGTATGTCAGAGACTACCCAAAGGCTATACATTAGTGCTAAATACAAGGTCTGCACAAGCGTGTCAAAGACCAATACCCAAGTGCCATACGTTGGTGCTAAACACAAGGTTTGCACATAGTTGTATTGGAAGCTCTTACACAACTGCCATACGTTAGTACTGAACACAAGGATGTTCAGTGTATCAGATTGGTACGGCACAAGCTTAGTGTCTGTTCCCACCAAATAGCTTGCCCTACATTTTGCTTTATTCTCCAGCGCAGGCAAAGTACACGGACATTGTTTTCAACAAAGTCTCTTCACACCGATGCTTTGGCCTGCAATGCAATGGAAGATCCTGCATGAAGCCATTTTGGGTGCATTGTCCTTCAGCTCATAGGAGGACACGCCAACACCAGCGTATGCCAACACACGTGTTATGCTGTGAATAAGCCCTGTAATAGGGGCCATTCAGTACAATGACACAAGGACCACAAGCTGGAGGTGTATCACTAAAGAAGAGTCCATCGTACCTTGGAGAATGACACAGTGCCTTTTCACTCTGCAAACAAAGAAACTTGCTCAACCCAAAAATAGACTGAATCTAAAAAATACAATCCCCTGACACATCAAAGGGCTGTAAAATTGTACCGGTATATAGAATGTAATAACATCTTATTCTATATGAACCTCCTTTCATTTAGTAGGTCCATACTTGTGTATGTATTGCATTTCAAATGAAAACATGCTGCGACATGAACATAAACACAAGACAACAGAATAGGTGAGAATGGAAAAATCTATAAAATTATAAGGAAATACAAATTAAATTCCCAAACAATGAAAGATGGGTAGGAAATAAACAATGCAAAAATGGGAATAAAATTCCGTATTTATTTATGGAAGTCTGAGTGGTGCCAAGAAAGTAATCATTGTTTCCCAGTCTCCTCTCTCTGCAGCTGATAAAAATTCAAGCTAGAGTTTGTGAAAAACAAAATCTGGAACTCTCTACAGTCCGTTTACATCCAAACCCAATGTCAGTACAGCTGTTCTGATTGGAGTTCAGCTTTAAAAAATGAACCTCAAGCAAACGAATAGCTAAATACACAGATGAAATACGTAAAAAAGGATTTTCAATTTGTTTCTTTCCAATTCTGAGATTTACACAGCTCTGCCACACCAAAGCCCTGTCTTGCATAGCAGACGATCTGTAATTCTCTGCTGCACTAAAGTAACAATTGACCTGTCCCCTTCCCCAGCCTCTGACTGGACAGCAGAATGGTGAGCTCAGCTCTCTGTCACTTTGCTCTCACCTTCATCATGTTCTTGTTAGCTTATGAGCACTAAATATGTAATTTTACCAGCCCTTCCTTTTCTGAGTGAACACAGTAAGTGATCAGTACGATACCAATCACTCAGTGTGTTCATTCATAACTGAAGCATAATAAACTGTGCTTACTATGATTCTGATTATGAATGAACAGGGAGACTGCACAGATCTCTTCCTGTACATTCATTTTGTGCAGCTGAGGCTACAGAGATGGAGATTGAGGACTGTGTCCCCAATCTCCCTTCTCTGTCTCAAAAGTGAGACATCAAGGGTCTGTTTAGACCACTGATATTTCACCAAAGCCCCCCAAACAGGGCTGCTAAATAAAATTGTAAGAAAAAAAATGCCACTGCCTTACTCACACGTCCACTGCTACTGACACTGTCTACACACTGTCCACTGCTCTATTGACTGACACTGTCCACTTTTAAGGTCCCTTTCACACTGGGGCAGTGGGTGCGTCGTCGGTAAAGCGCCGCTATTTTTAGCGGCGCTTTACCGTCAATTTTGCGACGCTATTCGGCCACTAGCGGGGCGCTTTTACCCCCACTAGCGGCCGAGAAAGGCGGTATAGCCGCGGTGTCCATTGATTTCAATGGGCAGGAGCGGTATACACATCGCTCCTTCGCCGCTCCAAACATGCTGCTAGCAGGACTTTTTTTACCTTCCTGCTAGCGCACCGCTCCAGTGTGAAAGCCCTCGGGGCTTTCACACTGGAGAGACAGCAGTGGCTGTTTCAGGGCGCTTTGCAGGCGCTATTTTTAGCGTTATAGCGCCTGAAAAGCGCCCCAGTGTGAAAGGGGTCGAAGTGCTGTGAACAAGGCTTATCGCCAAAACTAGTCTGCTGCTGACTGTACTCACTGTGAAGGCTTCACAATAAATACGCTTGATATTATGGAGTTGCCGGCTGCTTCTTTTACTTTTAAGGAAGGCTTATATTTTTACAGTTACAGTTGTATTTTTTTTTAATTTTTTTTTACAGTTTTCCTTGCCAGTTAATTTCCTTGGAAAAAAAAAAGACAACTTTGAATCCCAGTGATCTTTAAAGAGGAAGTAAACCGCTTGTGTTTTTTTTTATTTTTTATTCTGACCTGCAAAGTAAAGGTATAATGTGCTAGCATGCATCACATACTAGCACATTATGTAAAACTTACCTGTAAACGAAGCCCTCGCTGTCACCACTGGAGGCCGCATCTATCTTCACCCGTCTTCCTTCCGGGTCCGCGGACTATGGCTGTGTGACTGGCCAGAGCCCCGTGACGTCACTCCCGCGCACAGGGCTCTGAAGGAACAGCACAGTGGCCGTTCCTTCAGAGCGCTTCCGCCAATGACATCATCGGCTGCATATACAGTAAATATCTCCTAAACGGTGCATGTTTAGAAGATATTTACAGTACCTATAGGCAAGCCTTATTATAGGCTTACCTATTAGGTACAATTAACCATATCAGTCCCAGAAGGTTTCACCCCCTTCATGACCAGGCCATTTTTTGCGATACGGCACTGCGTTGCTTTAACTGACAATTGCACGTTCATGCAACACTATACCCAAACAAAATATATGTCTCCCCCCCCCCCCCACAAATAGAGCTTTCTTTTGGGGGTATTTGATCACCTCTATGGTTTTTATTTTTTGCGCTATAAAAAAAAACCGACAAATTTGAAAAAAAAAAGCAATATTTTTTACTTTCTGCTATAAAACATATCCAATAATTAAAAAAAAATCCAAAATTTCTTCATCAATTTAGGCCAATATGTATTCTGCTACATATTTGAACGGGGATCCGACTTGGATCCCTGCCAATATCAGGCACTGTGTTTGGTATGAATCTTGAGGGGGAACTCCAGGCCAAATTTTAAATTAAAACACCGGCGTGGGTTCCCCTCCAGGGGCATACCAGGCCCTTGGGTCTGGTCTGGATTTGAACGGGCGCCCCTACGCCGAAAAAACGGCGTGGGGGTCCCCCCAAAATCCAAACCAGACCCTTATCCGAGCACGCAACCTGGCAGGCCGCAGGGGAAGAGGGGGGGACGACAGAGCGCCCCCCTCCCTCCTGAACCGTACCAGGCCGCATGCCCTCAACATGGGGGGTTTGGTGCTCTGGGGCAGGGGGGCGACCTGCGGTCCCCCCACCCAGGAGCACCCTGTCCCCATGTTGATGAGGACAGGGCCTCTTCCCGACAACCCTGGCCGTTGGTTGTCGGGGTCTGCGGGCGGGGGGCTTATCGGAATCCGGGAGCCCCCTTCAATAAGGGAGCCCCCGGATCCCGGCCCCCCACCCTATGTGGATGAGTATGGGATACATCGTACCCCTACCCATTCACCTGGTGGAAAAAAATTGCAATAAAAAAACACTACACAGGTTTTTAAAGTAATTTATTACACAGCTCCGGGGGTCTTCTTCCGACTCCGGCGCTCTTCTTCCGACTTCCGGGGGTCTTTTCCGACTTCGGGGGTCTCCGGTGTCGTCGCCGCGCTCTCCGGTTCTTTCTTCCGCCGGGCCTCCGCTAACTTCTTTTTAGCTCTTTTGCTAACAGAGGCCCGGTCTTCCCGTTGTCTCGTCCGGCTCTCCGTTGTCCTTCTGCCGGCCCCTCCACTAACTTCTTTTTAGCTCTTTCGCTAGTGGAGGGGCCGGGCTTCCCGTCGCCGTCTTCTTCTCTCTTCTCCTTCTCGATGTTGACGCGTCGCTTCCTCCCGCTGTAATACTGGCTCTCCGCTCCGCTCCGCATTAATATAGGCTTCTCATGACGTCACAGTCACATGTTCCCATGACGTCACAGTCACATGCTCCGGGGCCATGTGCCCCGGAACATGCGACTGTGACGTCATGAGAAGCCTATATTAATGCGGAGCGGAGCGGAGAGCCAGTATTACAGCGGGAAGAAGCGACGCGTCAACATCGAGAAGAAGAGGGAAGAAGAAGCCGACGGGAAGACCGGCCCCTCCACTAGCGAAAGAGCTAAAAAGAAGTTAGTGGAGGGGCCGGCAGAAGGACAACGGAGAGCCGGACGAGACAACGGGAAGACCGGGCCTCTGTTAGCAAGAGAGCTAAAAAGAAGTTAGCGGAGGCCCGGCGGAAGAAAGAACCGGAGAGCGGGAGACGACACCGGAGACCCTCGAAGTCGGAAAAGACCCCCGGAAGTCGGAAGAAGACCCCCGGAAGTCGGAAGAAGACCCCCGGAGCTGTGTAATAAATTACTTTAAAAACCTGTGTAGTGTTTTTTTATTGCAATTTTTTTCCACCAGGTGAATGGGTAGGGGTACGATGTACCCCATACTCATTCACATAGGGTGGGGGGGCCGGGGGCCCCCTTATTGAAGGGGGCTCCCGGATTCCGATAAGCCCCCCGCCCGCAGACCCCGAAACCAACGGCCAGGGTTGTCGGGAAGAGGCCCTGTCCTCATCAACATGGGGGCAGGGTGCTCTGGGGTGGGGGGGCTGCAGGTCGCCCCCCTGCCCCAGAGCACCAAACCCCCCCATGTTGAGGGCATGCGGCCTGGTACGGTTCAGGAGGGAGGGGGGGCCGCTCTCTCGTCCCCCCCTCTTCCCCTGCGGCCGGCCAGGTTGTGTGCTCGGATAAGGGTCTGGTTTGGATTTTGGGGGGATCCCCCACGCCGTTTTTTCGGCGTAGGGGTGCCCCTGCAAATCCAGACCAGACCCAAGGGCCTGGTATGCTCCTGGAGAGGGAACCCACACCGGTTTTTTATTTAAAATTTGGCCTGGAGTTCCCCCTCAAGAGCAGTACAGCACAAGTCGCATGCCAAAGTCGGATCATGCAAGACTGCGGTCCGACTTTGATCCGACTTCAATGATAGTCAATGGGCTGAAGTCGGATCAAAGTCGGACCAAAGTAGTACAGGGAGCATTCTCAAAGTCGGACTGACATGTGTCGGACCAGTTAAGACGGCTCCCATAGGGAAACATTGATTTTCACACGTCATGCGACATGAGCTCCCAATGTCGGAGCGTTTGTCGCCCCAGTGTGAACCAGGCCTAAAGGGCTAGTTTTAGTTTTTTTTTTAACCCCATTATGTTACTGGTTGATTGATCGATTATGAAAATAGTAATCAATTAATTTCATCATCGATTAGTTGTCGATTAATCGATTAGTTGTTTCGGCCCTACTAATAACACTGGAAGGGAAGGGGTTAACATCAGGGGCAATCAAGTGTGCTCCTAGGGAGTGCTTTTTAACTGTGTGGGGGGATGGCTTAACTGGAGGAAGAGAGCGATCTGTGTTCCTGCTTAACAGAAACACAAGATCTCTATCTTCCTCTCTGACAGAACGGCGGTTTGCCTGGTTTACATAGGCAGAGCGCCGTTCTGCCTTTCCTGTCAACGATCGGGGCGTCCGCCGGACGCGCTGATTGGCTCTCTCTTTACCCATTCCACAGCGGGAGAGGGTGGCCCCAGACCCGGAAGAAACAACGGCGTACAGATACGTTGTTTCCCGCAGCTCTGCCGCAGTAAATGTGCGGTGGGTGGTCGGGAAACGGTTAATCAATAGGAGTTTACACCCACTTTAATCTCTTTCATATAGTTCAGCTAGATCTCCACCTCTCAAAAGGTTGCTGGGGGCCCAAATGGCCTACAGGTATGACAATAATATTATTGAACGTTTTACAAAGCTGCATTTTTTTTTTTTTAACATTACTGAGTCCTCTTGATTGCATAGGCTATTTTCTGAAAAAAGGTGAGCCTGGCCTTGAAGCAATAGTGTGTGCTTATTCTTTCCCGCAGTCTGATCATATGGCATAGGCTTTTCAATTGACCTCGCTGTCCCTGCATTAACAGAATGGTGCCATTGGGAACAGTAAGGGGTTGAACATTCCGTTTGGCAAAAATCACAAAATATCACCCTCCTACCAAAACGATATAAACAATTTAGTTGGATATCTTCTTTAATGCAATGCAGGACAATGGGACACTGATCAGAAACAGGTCATTTCTTAAAAAAAAAAATCAACAATATATTCCTAAAAGAATGGCTGATTTGAGCTGACAGCGCCCTACTGGCCTTGTATTTATGGTCCCAGTAAATCAGAGAGATACAATCAGCTAGTAGTACTGAAAACCTTTCATCTGTGAATAATGTCAAATTACAGCTCTCCTAGACAATCCTTAAATGACACCAGAGGGAACCTTTCTGGGAAAAATCTCATAAGATTCACAGCTGCAATACTTCCGCCGTACATCTACTTCATAGTATGACGTGCTACGAGTTGTTAAGATATTTTACGCTACACCGGCTAACGCAGAACATTTTTACTTTTGGATTCAAAGCCCACAATGCGGAGCCGAGTCCCTCAACAATATAATGGATCAAGGTCTCCGGTCATTGGTCAGATTTTTATTGGGCACAATTATAAAACGATACCACGTCTACATGGCAGCTGCCAGTCATGGAGGACTTCAAGTATGACCTACATATACTGTAGTAATACAGTATGTAATCCCGCAGGACAGTATAAGTCTGTTTTAATAAACTCTAGATCTTGCCATGGAGTACCTGCTGTAATATGATAACACAAGGTGCACATTCGGTTGTCCCCGTTCTTCTAGCCGCTAAAAAATATTACAGAAATACTGGCATAGGCTATCCAATCAGGGGGAGCTTCATCCTATCTAACACCCATGGCCCTACTGGTAGCTAATACCTCGCTCTTTAATTTTTGGATTTTTTTTTTCTTTTGTGTAAGTACCTTCTTTTTTTTAATATTCCTGACACTTCTGACCAGGGTTGCCAACTTTCAGTAAATTTACAAACAGTTTGTAAAATCCATAATTGTTGCATCTGTCCATGAATGTCAGTTACGAACATGCAACCTACATGTCCGTAATGGACATTCAAGGACAGATGCAAAAAGTACAGATTTTACAAACTGTTCGTAAATTTACTGAAAGTTGGCAACCCTGCTTCTGACCCCTCTTCGCCGCAGCGAAGTACATCATCTCTGATCTCCCGTTGACTCCTGGGATATCAGCCACTTCAATCCCATGAGTCAACGGGCATCCGCAACTTCCGGCAAACCGGAATTAAGACGATGGCAGGCAGAGTTTGGCGCCATTTTTGAAAGGTGGACTCGCTGTTGTAACTATACAGGGTACCAAGCAGTGGCGACAGTAGTAGGAGTGAGAGTGGTAAACGGAGGTGGTTTCGGTGCTTTGTGGCATAGCACTGTGAATGGGGGGCACTTAATGCTTCCACTTTGTTGACAAGTTGCCAAAGCTTCATGACACCAGGGCGGGAACTTTGCTATGGCAACTTCTCAACAACAATGTGCGCCGCACATGCGTGAGATCAGGGTGTGCATGCTGGATAGCCAGTTGCACAAAATACAGAAAGAGAAGGGCTGGCAGCTTCAGATGCCAGAAGAGGACATGGCTGCCGCCAGCTGTTTTAGAATCACAGTTCTGGTATGCAATTGTATACACTATATTGTCAAAAGTAATGGGACGCCTGCTTTTACACGCACATGAGCTTTAATGGCACCCCAGTCTTAGTCCGTAGGGTTCAATATTGAGTTGGCCCACCCTTTACAGCTATAACAGCTTCAACTCTTCTGGGAAGGCTGTCCACAAGGTTTAGGACTGTGTCTAATGCCCCTGTACACACGATCCGAATATCGTACGACGGATCGTACGACTTTTTCCGCTTAATAGTCGCAAGTAAAATTAAATAGGTTATTAAAGTCACGAAAATTCTCGTACTACAGAAAAAATAAAATCGGAAGTGATGTCATGTGTTGTAATGTATTTGTATTTTCGGACGACAACTATACTGACTAAACGAAAATCGTACGATCTGGCATCGTACGAGGAAAATTTTCGTGCATGTCCGATCGAATAATATCGGATGAACTGTCGTGATTGGCTCTCGAAAGTAGTGTACACACGATCCGAAAATCGTACGATTCTTCCTCGGACGATCGTTTTCGTCCGATATTTGGATCGTGTGTACGGGCCATAAGGCAATGTTTGACCATTCTTCCAGAAGTGCATTTGTGAGGTCACGCAGTGATGTTGGAGGAGAAGGCCTTGCTCGCAGTATCCACTCTAATTCAGCCCAAAGGTGTTCTATCGGGTTGGGGCCAGGACTCTGTGCAGGCCAATCAAGTTCCTCCACCTCAAACTCACACAACAGCATGAGTACGCCATCCCTTCAGGGCGCATGCGTCGGTGATGTCATCGGCTGCTGCTCACTTGAATATCTCCTAAACAGCGCAGGTTTAGGAGTTATTCATTTTACCTACAGGTAAGCTTTATTATAAGCTTACCTGTAGGTAGAAGTAGCAGAAAATTGTTTACTACCACTTTAAAGAGGAATTAAAGTCCATCTGTAAAAAAAAACTACAAACAGGCAGCTTTTCTTGCAGAAGAGACATGCACGGTCTCTTCTGCAATAAAATGCCCCTATCTGCCTGCTCACCATCTCCTCCCGCACAGTGCTGGGCCGGTTTTCCAAGTGCCGGGATGACAGCCTCCTGCGCATGCGCAGAAATGAAGTCATCCCCCGCCGGCCAATACAGAAGTCCAAAGACTACCACTCAGAAAAAGATGTCAGCACAGGACCGTTGAACAGGTAAGAATGGAGACTTCAGTTCCACTTTAACCACAGCTCTGGTGGCATCCTGTTCCTACATCCCAGATAGCAAGGATAACTTGCAACATATTTGCTGCACATTTTCACTGCCAAGTTGTACACTTGCAGAGCACTTGAAGCACAAGTTCCAGTTGACACTTTATACCCCTTTCACACTGGAGCGGTTTGCAGGCGCTATTGCGCTAAAAATAGCGCCTGCAAGCCGACCCTAAACAACTGCTGATGTGTCTACAGTGTGAAAGCCCGAGGACTTTCACACTGGAGCGGTGCGCTAGCAGGATGGTAAAAAAAAAGTCCTGCTAGCCGCATCTTTGGAGCGGTGTGTATACTGCTCCTGCCCATTGAAATCAATGGGACACCGCGGCTATACCGCCGGCAATGCGCTTTGCGGTGGCTTTTAACCTATTCTCAGCCGCTAGCGGGGGGTATAGCGCCGCGAAATTGGCGGTACAGCGCCGCTAAAAATAGCAGCGCATTACCGCCGACGCACCTCCCGCCCCAGTGTGAAAGGGGCCTTTTCCAATTTGTAGCAAATTTGCATGGAAAGACTTTAGCAAGAGCAAAAATTGCAGTAGTCAGTCTACAGCAAGAGCTCTGCAAGTCTACAGCATGAAAATTCAGCCACAGTGACCCCTGTGGTGGGATGACTATTGCACAATATAACTAAACGGGAACTTGCAGCAGACTTGCAGAATGTTTGCAAAGAAAGTTGATCTAGAGTAATGCAATGCAGACTTGCTGAAATTGTGCAATAAACTTATAAAGCCTGGCAGGTTCAACTGCAGTTCAATTGCTTGCTATCTGGGATGCTGTTAGCCCTATTCAATCCTATGGCAGGGTCTACTCTCCATGATAGCTGGGGCCACCACAAGTATAGACCAAGCCATAGTAATGAATTAAGTGAGCAGTCACAATGTGCAGCACCTGTGGATGTGGATGAGACCTTGTTGTGTAAAGGGTGAGAGGCTCCAGGTGTGGATGGGGCCGTGTTGTGTAAAGAGTGAGAGGCTTCAGGCATGGATGGGACCTTGTGTAAAGAGTGAGAGGCTTCAGGCATGGATGGGACCTTGTTGTGTAAAGGGTGAGAGGCTCCAGGCATGGATGGGGCCTTGTTGTGTAAAGGGTGAGAGGCTCTAGGCGTGGATGGGACCTTGTTGTGTAAAGGGAGAGAGGCTTCAGGCATGGATGGGACCTTGTTGTGTAAGAGGTGAGAGGCTTCAGGCATGGATGGGACCTTGTTGTGTAAAGGGTAAGAGGCTTCAGGCGTGGATGGGACCTTGTTGTGTAAAGGGTGAGAGGCTCCAGGCGTGGATGGGACCTTGTTGTGTAAGAGGTGAGAGGCTTCAGGCATGGATGGGACCTTGTTGTGTAAAGGGTAAGAGGCTTCAGGCGTGGATGGGGCCTTGTGTAAAGGATGAGAGGCTCCAGGCATGGATGGGGTCTTGTTGTGTAAAGGGTGAGAGGCTCCAGGGGTTGATGGGACCTTGTTGTGTAAAGGGTGGGAGGCTCTAGGCGTGGATGGGACCTTGTTGTCTAAAGGGTGAGAGGCTCCAGGCGTGGATGGGGCCTTGTTGTGTAAAGGGTGAGAGGCTCCAGGCATGGATGGGGTCTTGTGTAAAGGGTGAGAGGCTCCAGGCATGGATGGGGTCTTGTGTAAAGGGTGAGAGGCTCCAGGCGTGGATGGGACATTGTTGTGTAAAGGGTGAGAGGCTCCAAGCGTGGATGGGACATTGTTGTGTAAAGGGTGAGAGGCTCCAGACGTGAATGGAACCTTGTTGTGTAAGGGGTGAGAGGCTCTAGGTGTGGATGGGTCCTTGTTGTGTAAAGGGTGAGAGGCTTCAGGCGTGGATGGGGCCTTGTTGTGTAAAGGGTGAGACGCTCTAGGCGTGGATGGGACCTTGTTGTGTAAAGGGTGAGAGGCTTCAGGCGTGGATGGGACCTTGTTGTGTAAAGGGTGAGAGGCTCTTGGCATGGATAGGGCCTTGTTGTTTAAAGGGTGAGAGGTTCCAGGCATGGATGGGACCTTGTTGTGTAAAAAATGAGAAGCTCCAGGCATAGATGGAACCTTGTTGTGTAAAGGGTGAGAGGCTCCAGACGTGGATAAGGCCTTGTTGTGTAAAGGGTGAGAGGCTCCAGGCCTGGATGGGGCCTTGTTGTGTAAAGGGTGGGGGGCTGTAGGTGTGGATGGGACCTTGTTGGGACCTTGTTGTGTAAAGGGTGAGAGGTTCCAGGCATGGATGGGACCTTGTTGTGTAAAGAATGAGAAGCTCCAGGCATAGATGGAACCTTGTTGTGTAAAGGGTGAGAGGCTCCAGACGTGGATAAGGCCTTGTTGTGTAAAGGGTGAAAGGGTCCAGGCCTGGATGGGGCCTTGTTGTGTAAAGGGTGAGAGGCTGCAGGTGTGGATGGGACCTTGTTGGGACCTTGTTATGTAAAGGGTGAGAGGCTCTAGGCGTGGATGGGACCTTGTTGTGTAAAGGGTGAGAGGCTCCAGGCATGGATGGGGCCTTGTTGTGGAAAGGGTGAGAGGCTCCAGGCGTGGATAGGGCCTTGTTGTGTAAAGGGTGAGAGGCTCCAGGCGTGGATAGGGCCTTGTTGTGTAAAGGGTGAGAGGCTCCAGGCATGGATGGGGCCTTGTTGTGTAAAGGGTGAGAGGCTTCAGGTGTGGATGGGGACCTTGTTGTGGAAAGGGTGAGAGGCTCCAGGCAGAGTCGCACTGTGATAAGTATTTATGTTTGGCTTTAATTGGGGTCGGGGGGGCTGGTGTACTTAAAAGCTTTCAGTTCAATTCTTGCTACCTAGCCATGTCAACTGACCTTATACCTTGACTTATCAAAGACTGACAGGAGAGATACTAAATGAACAAGGAAATGGACTTTTGACGGCACATAGATAAAAAATTTAGAAATCTAGGGTTTTTTTTATTTTAGAAAAGTAGTAAAAAATACATAAATACTTTCAGAATTATCAAGATGATAACTACTAATACATGACCCAGGGTAATGCTCTAGTATTGCTTCAAAAACTACAGTAACCTAGGTAAACTCAATAATAAAGGAGATACATATCCAGTAAACAGGAGATGATGAAACAGTGTACATATGAAGCGAGTGACATTAGCCATGAATCCAGTATGTAAAATTGTTGTCTTGAATTGCTCTACATGTTTTGCGTATTGTAACGCTTCCTCAGGAGCATGATAATAAACAGGTCCAGTTGGGAGATGTAACACGAGTCTGGGTATTATTAAATTGGCACACAGGGAGGCTCCATCCAGGCCCGCTATCATACGCCGTGTCCAGGCTTTTAGCTCGGCCACACTTTTGTCTTGGGGCTGTACTGTAGACAGAGATTCTCTGCCCAGCCCATGCACCAGGTCTCCACCGGTGCACCACCTTTTTGGCATTCCTAGCTCAGAGTCCTGGAGGATACCGTCTTTTGCTGCTTACCAGCAGCCTGTGTTTTGTTTCACCATCCTGCTGTCGTTTATTATTATGATTTCTACCAAATCAATTGGCTACTTATTTTAGATAGTTTGCCAATTTATTAATACCCAGACTCGTGTTACATCTCCCAACTCAACCTGTTTATTATCATGCTCCTGAGGAAGCGTTACAATATGCGAAACATGTAGAGCAATTCAAGACAACAATTTTACATACTGGACCCATGGCTAATGTCACTCGCTTCATATGTACACTGTTTCATCATCTCGTTTACTGGATATGTATCTCCTTTATTATTGAGTTTACCTATGTTACTGTCATTTTTGAAGCGATACTAGAGCATTACCCTGGGTCATGTATTAGTAATTATCATCTTGATAATTCTGAAAGTATTTATGTATTTTTTACTACTTTTCTAAAATAAAATATAAAAAAAAAATAGATTTCTACATTTTTTATCTATGTGCCGTCAAAAGTCAATTTCTTAGTTCATTTAGTATCTCTCCTGCTATATCGGGATGTTGGCACATTTGTACCAGTGCATCCACTGTGTCACCCTGTGAGGATGCACATTTAAGCAATTCCTTCAATATCAAAGACTGATGCCATTAGTAACCAGTCAGGTATGATACCTACCATTTCCCCTCCTCTACAAAAAGGGCAACAGCTCAGAATTATCAGGTTTCCATTTTAACATTCCTCCAATTTTTAAACATTGGCCCAATTGCCATTTATACCAACGTCAGCCTCGTACACACGGCCGGTTTTCTCTGCAAGAAACGACAAGAAAACTGCTGGGAGAGCTTTCTTGCCGAGAAAACTGTGCGTGTGTACGAGGCTTTAAGGTTTCTCGTCGTGAAATCTGCCCAGAATCTCGACGAGAAAAATAGAGACCCTGCTCTCTATTTTCTCGTCTGGATTCTTGTCGGCCTGTTTCCTGATGAGAAACCCGAGCGTTTGTATACTTACCTGCCTCCATGGAAACCCGCGCATGCTCGAAATGACTGACGCATGTGCGGTAGCTTCCAAGGCATAGGTAGGGTGAAGCAAGATGGCATCGAATGTGACGAGCGCATGCTCGTCATAGTCGATGACGTCACCGCGTTCGTGCCATTCAAAAGAACGGCGATTCTTTTGAATCGTACGTGTGTACACTCGGCCGGCAAGAAAAATTGCCAGGAATCTCGTCAGGAAGGCCGACGGGTTTTTTCCTGATGAGAATCTCGGCCGTGTGTACTAGGCTGTCCACCTGAAATGTTTACTTGTTCTTTAAAGCTGAACTCTGGGGAAAATTCAAAACTACCCTTACACTGGCGCTCCCTCCCACACTGCAATTGCTTATTTTAGAGTCGGGTATCATCAAAAATTAGGAGTCCTTACAATATCCCTCGCTCCTATATGCCTCCTCCTTTCCCTTTAACCGGTCCCCCAAAACTGCTGCTCTTTGATGCCCCATCGGTCGCATTCTGACATCATCATGTATAATGCAGAACCAGCAGTCTTGTATTGTAAGTAATGGGATGCCAAGGGCCCGCTCATAAAATGCAGCGTTGGAGGGAAGAGGAGTGTGCCAGCGGCAAGGGATTACATGGTACAAAAGAAGCATTTAACTTCTACAGTGGGGGGGGGGGGGGGAGCCCCACTTGCAAGGTTACCTGAAAATTTCCCTGGAGTTCACCTTTAACAAAACAAAAAACAAATGATATAAAAACAATAATGATCTGGAACTCAAGAGGCTTTGTATTGCTTTTCCATCTCGTTTAATTAAAAAAGAGCAGTCAATTCTATCAGTAATTGTTTTTCTTACACAAGAATTCAATTATCCCTACCATTTTACTTGTTTGTATCCTGTCAAAACTGAACGTCTTGTAAAAGAATTAGTTTGTATATAGCAGCCCTAACAATAACACACATATCAGTCTGCATGTCTAATGATGCTACAACATAAAGAAATACAAAACACTGAATAAAAGACTAATTACTTCTATTAATTCTCCTTTCACTACATGTAATGGATGGAGCCCCCATTAATGTGCAGAGCTACCCCTATAATGTGAAATTGATCCAAAAAAATAAAAAAAGCAGGATGGGATTCAAAGCATCAATTTAGGCTCCGTTCACATCTGAGCGATCTGAAACGCCATGATTCTGCCCACGATTTGAAAAAACTGCAAATCGCAGGATGCCCGTGCGATCCCCGTCCCTTCCAATGGCACCCCGATCGCGGCGTGATTTTGCCGCAATTGTCGCCCGACGAATTGACAAAAAATCACCCAAACAGAATCATGGGAAGCCTGTCGCCCAAAAGGAGTACAAGAACTTCTTTTGGGCGACAGGCCTCCCGCGATTCTGTTTGCGTGATTTTATCGCGATTCGGATCGCTCAGATGTGAACGGAGCCTAAAGCCCTGTACACACGATCCGATATCCTATGGATTCTAATCCGATGGATTTTTCCATCGGAAAACCGATGAAGCTGACTTCCATCAGTCTTGCCTACACACCATCAGTCAAAAAACCGACCGTTCCAAACGCGGTGACGTAAAACACTCCGATGAGCCGAGAAAAATGAAGTTCAATGCTTCTGAGCATGCGTCGACTTGATTCTGAGCATGCGTGGGTTTTTTATCCAATGGACTTGCCCATAGACGATCGGAGTTTTCGATCGGTTTTTTATCCATCGGAAAAATTTAAAACATGTTCTATTTTTTAAAACCGATGGAAAAAAGACAGATAAGTCCCATACACGATCGGTTTGTCTGATGAAAACAATCCATCGGACGGTTTTCATCGGTAAAACCGATCGTGTGTACAGGGCTTTAGAGTTAACTAGGAGCTCTTGTGCTAGAATTATTGTTCTCTCTCTGACGTTGATGGCGGAATGTCATGTTTGGTGCGACCGCGGTTTACATACACGTACGCACCCTGGGCTTGTGTTTGCACAGGTGTGTGGGGCAACAGGGGTTTTGGGATTTTTTTTTTTTTTTATTTGAATACATTTTATTACCATTTTCTTTTATTTTTACGTGATTGCTATCACAAGGGGTTAATAAACCCCTATGTGATAGTATTGAGCAGGGTGACAGGCACTTTTTGAAGACATTAGGGGTCTAATAGACCCCAGTGTCTCCCCTGCCCCTCATACCATCTAACCAAGCACAGATCGGCTTGGGTAGAAGTGTCCCCTGGCTGTACTGGAATAGAAAGGGTGCATAGTGAAGGGGGGGCACCGCCGCGCCGGCTCTGTGAAAGTGGTCAGCAGCTATGGAGCTCCCACATCACTTTCACTTGGAAGCCGGTCACTGGCTCTACAAAACACACACAAATGCTGCTGCAGCCATCAGCCTGGGATCAAAGGTTCACTCTTTGGACATACATAGTACATCCAAAGAGCTGAACGGGTTACATAGACAGAGCTCTGTCCGGTCATCCTCTTTGCCGATCAGCGGGTCCCGGTCGGCAATCATTGGTCGTGACTAGCGAAGGGGCTCAGGCGTTTTTGGATTGAGCCCGCCAGGAAGCCAGCACAGCACACCGCCAATCATAGGCAGCGTGTGTATGTGCCGATGCCGGTCAGGAAATGTCTCACTGCCTACGATTGGGGGTGTGCAGTGACAGCTTCCTGGTGGATTCGATCTGAAATCACGCCCAAGCCCACCGCTAGTCTGGACTAATCACAGCGCGGCATCAGGACGTGTGCGCCCCATACCTGTTAGAGCTGGATCACGTATCAGATATGTGATCCAGTGCAGGAGAGCCACTTTGCCACCATACTCCTATGTGAGGTGGTCAGCAACCAGTTAAAGTGGCCATAGATGGCACGATTTTCTTTCCTGCAACTATAGGTTCCTGCAACTAATGATTCCCCCATTAATACTGAATCCCTCCAGTGGAGCCATTGTCTTCTCCCAGTGGGGGAGCGAACAGTAATTATTGCTTGTGGCTATAGCCGCTGGCAATAATTGAATGAAGAATTTGACAGACTGGTAGTACCCAAGTTGATCGATTGACCTGGGTACAATCAGCCTGCCCATACATAGTTCCAATCTTCGCCAGTCCCTGCTGAATCGGCCTAGATCTGAACTGTCTATGGCCAGCTTTATGTAGAAAAGATCAAAGGAAGGCGTGTGGTCTGATGCATGAATGCTTATTTGAAACAAAGTAGTAAAGTAAAAACTGAAAGTACTACATATTCATAAATATAGATACATTACAATAATCTCACTTGGTACACGTTATTAAAAAACTGCCTATATAGGGGATAAAAAAAGGATTGTTAGTTGCCCATACAAGGGATAAAAAAAAATGGATGATTGGCTAGCGTGTTTCGAGGATTTTCCTCTTCCTCAGAGCCTTAAGGCCAGGTTCACACCTATGCGAATTGGTTGCAGCTTACACCGCATCCAATTTGCATAACATTTTAAAATACATTGATTTCAATGAGGCTGGTTCACATATGTGCGATGCATTCGCATTGCCAAAAAAAGTGTGCGTTTTCTAGGCATTGCGATGCGGCTCAGGTGCAAATTCAGGTCCATTATCTTCTATGGGCACGCATCTGAACACATCTGCGAATCAGTTCTCATCAGGATTTCTCTCCTTCACCTCACTACACTTCCCCTCTCCCTCTCCTCTCTCCCAGGTCACCAAATTTACAGCTAAAACTGAGATGATCTGCTGAACAGTTCTCTTATCTCTTTGCAGAGATAACAGAGCTGGAATTCGCACCACACAAGTGTGAACCCAGCCTAAAAGTATTAGGAAACCAGGTTTGGTCTGCATACTAGAATATATAGAGAGGACTGGATGAGTGGTGCAGCGCTTGATAAGTGGTTTTGACCATAAGGGCGTATGGCGTGCAAGCTGGATAGTGAAGGTGCTTCTTCCAGAAGAAGAAGGATCCAGAAGAAGAATCCAGAAGAAGGATCCAGAAGAAGGATCCAGAAGAAGATGAAGAATCCAGAAGAAGAAGAGGAATCCAGAAGAAGAAGAGGAATCCAGAAGAAGGATACAGAAGAAGAAGGAAGAAGGAGAAAGGAGAAAGGAGAAAGAAGAAAGAAGGAAGAAGAAGAAGAATCCAGAAGAAAAAGAAGAGGAATCCAGAAGAAGGATCCAGAAGAAGAAGAAGAAGAAGTATCCAGAAGAAGGATCCAGAAGAAGAAGAAGAAGAAGAAGAAGAAGAAGAAGTATCCAGAAGAAGAAGAATCCAGAAGAAGGTTCCAGAAGAAGAAGGATCCCCCGAAGAAGAAGAATCCAGGAGAAGAAGAATCCAGAAGAAGCACCTCCACTATCCAGCTTGCACGCCATACAGCCGCAGAGTGCAGCCACTGACCTCTATCCCTTTGAAGACCTACACTAGGACCAGTAACGCCGCTGAGTGCCACATACCTGCCACACTTTATAGGATCCTGCACAGCTCCACTTAATGTGCATCGTCGGCATAGCACAGTGAGGATCCAGTTGTCAAGTCACAGACACAGGAGAGAGGCGGCAACACCATCAGTGACCAGAAGGTTTTTCAAAACCAACAGATAACTGGACTCCTGAGGAAGCTCTCTGAGCGAAACATGTAGAGTAAGAAGTGGTTGCATATGATATACAAATGATATACTTTTTGAACATTTATTGTTGTTTTTAATGAAACTATGTCTATTGAAAAATAATTATACTTTTTTAACCTTTGGTCATATACTATTTTGGTACCTTTCAAGTCCCACCTGTTCCTTCACAATTGAATTTGTTTCTATAAAGGGGTGTGGTACCCATTAGTGACCTCCCGTTGCCCAGCTCCAAAAAACAGATGACTGGACCCCTATACCATCCCATGGTGCTGAGAGCGCTGTGATGTATAAGGAATATCCCTACAGCGAAGGAGAATCCGCCCTTATGGTCAAAACCACTTATCAAGTGCTGCACCACTCATCCAGTCCTCTATATATTCTAGTATGCAGACCACACCTGGTTTCCTAATACTTTTAAGGCTCTGAGGAAGAGGAAAATCCTCGAAACGCTTTAGCCAATCATCCATTTTTTATCCCCTATATGGGCAGTTTTTTAATACTGTGTACTAAGTGAGATTATTGTAATGTACCCATATCTATGAATACGTAGTACTTTCAGTCTATACCACTTTGTTTCAAATAAACTTTCTCTAAGCATTAATGTATCAGATCACACGCCTTCCTTTTATCTTTTCTACATATCATTTCGGACTTCCTCTAGTCGGCCTAGGCAGTGGTGTGCATGATCAATTATACAACAATACCACCAGGAAAATACTATCACCTTCACGGAGGCCCACCGCACTAACGCACTAGAGATTTTTTTCTGTCTATAGGCATACAATGGCCAGCTTTAGTCTGGAGGTAGACATACAGCTGCAGGAATCGCTCAGGTAGGTTCAGACTGAGATCTGAACACATCACTACTCAGGGTGGCTCCACTCTGGATGGAGGAGCAATGGAGTCACCCATGGATAGCAGCATTGTCAGTCTGGGGGGGGGGGGTGTTAGATGTATTAGCAGATTTAAATCGACTAATTAAAGCCAGACTCCAGATAACACTTTTTAGATGTCTTTCTTACAGTAAAAAAAATATATATATATATTTGGGGAAAAAAAAGGTTCACGTCAATGTATAGAAAATCTGATGATAGGAAGCACCCCCCTCAGGGGTAAATGGTTTGTCTCATCCATAGAACGCTCACTTTTGCTGGACAGATTGGTCTGTTTAAAGCGGTGGTGCAGGAAAAAAAAAAAAGTCAGCAGCTACTAACAGTGTAGCTGCTGACTTTTAATAAGGACACTTACCTGTCCTACTCTCCCACGATGTCGGTCCTGCCGTGGCGATCGATCGCTGCTGGCAGGCTCCCAGCTCCTCCATTCTGAGTAGGGGAAACAGGCTGTGAAGTCGTAAGGCTTCACTGCCCGTTTCCTACTGCGCATGCCCCACTCGCACGGTGCTTTGTGAATGGGCGGCTTGCCTCCTGGGATACACACAGTTCCCAGAAGGCAGCGCGGCCCATTCACAAGAAGAGGAAGCGGAAGGAGACCCACCGCGGACGGAGAAGAGGAACATTAGAGGCAGATTAGGGGACTTCCGCATAGCAACAGGCATTTAGGGGGAGTATAAAAATGTTTTTTTTTTTCTATTAATTTTTATTATTTTTTTTGAATTTTTAGTGTGAAGATTTTTTCAGGGTGGACCTTTAAGGATGCTAAAAAATAACAGATTGCTGGCCAGATCACCAGGGGTAAAATAAGGAAAAACGCCTGAAAAAGAAAACAAATGCGGCCATCACTCCGGGAAGGTGAAAAGGGAAATATATTACTTTTATTAGCCCTTCACAGTGGAACTCCAGACACAATAATCATTTATACATACATTACTTCAATGTAGTTTATTACATGCAAGTATCAGAATCTTGCTGTGTCTGTACAGCAGAGCTCAGACTTGGGGGAGGAAGAAGCAGTACAAGGAGCCAATCTGGTGTGCTGCACTACAAGGAACAGGCCAATGGGAGGAGAGAGCAGAGTGACAGAGCCCACCAGTCTGCTGCTTCTTTCCTGATCCAATCACCATCCAGGGGAGGGACATGGCCTGTCAGTGTTATTTGACGGCAGCAGAAAAATAAATCAGGTCCCCTGTCCTGACAGAGGTGTCTGAGCTGTGTGATTCTCAGGACTGGATGGACAGAAATCACAGCCCTCCCAGTGTCCATCTATATACTTAATGTCACCCACCTTCCACGTCACCCCCATCATCTGATCACACCCCCCCCCCCCCATCCCAGGACACTTCCCTGCCCCCATCCCCGGGACATCACAGCATTGCTGGGCAGCCCAGGACCCTCTGATGATGTGGAAGTGCTGAGCTCTGCACGCACGGCATGCTGGGAGTTGTAGTTCCCACAGGGCGGACCGGGTAACATTGCGGGGAGTAGGTGAGCTCTTACCAGCACAGGAGCGAGACTTCCATATCTTCAGTAGAAGGATGATGATGGCGGACAGATGGGAGATATCCCCCAGGAACCTGAAGATGTTCATTGTGACGGGGAGAGGATGGGCCGGGGATCGGTGTGTACTGTGTGCGACTAGGCCTCGTCTGTGAGGGAGGAGAGAGAGAGAGGAGGGGGAGGGGAGATATACGACTGCCTGCCGGGATACTCTCTGCCCCTACAGGAACCAGGAACAACTCATACCACACACACCTAGTACTACCAGTATACACACACCTAGTACTCCCAGTATACACACACCTTGTACTCCCAGTATACACACACTGTACTCCCAGTATACACACACCTAGTACTCCCAGTATACACACACTGTACTCCCAGTATACACACTGCAATACCAGTATACACACACACTGTACTCCCAGTATACACACACTGTACTCCCAGTATACACACACCTAGTACTCCCAGTATACACACACCTTGTACTCCCAGTATACACACACTGTACTCCCAGTATACACACACCTAGTACTCCCAGTATACACACACTGTACTCCCAGTATACACACTGCAATACCAGTATACACACACACTGTACTCCCAGTATACACACACTGTACTCCCAGTATACACACACCTAGTACTCCCAGTATACACACACTGTACTCCCAGTATACACACTGCAATACCAGTATACACACACTGTACTCCCAGTATACACACACTGTACTCCCAGTATACACACACCTAGTACTCCCAGTATACACACACTGTACTCCCAGTATACACACTGCAATACCAGTATACACACACTGTACTCCCAGTATACACACACCTAGTACTCCCAGTATACACACACTGTACTCCCAGTATACACACTGCAATACCAGTATACACACACTGTACTCCCAGTATACACACACTGTACTCCCAGTATACACACACCTAGTACTCCCAGTATACACACACTGTACTCCCAGTATACACACTGCAATACCAGTATACACACACCTAGTACTCCCAGTATACACACACTGTACTCCCAGTATACACACTGCAATACCAGTATACACACACTGTACTCCCAGTATACACACACTGTACTCCCAGTATACACACTGCAATACCAGTATACACACACCTAGTACTCCCAGTATACACACACTGTACTCCCAGTATACACACTGCAATACCAGTATACACACACTGTACTCCCAGTATACACACTGCAATACCAGTATACACACACCTAGTACTCCCAGTATACACACACTGTACTCCCAGTATACACACTGCAATACCAGTATACACACACACTGTACTCCCAGTATACACACACTGTACTCCCAGTATACACACACTGTACTCCCAGTATACACACACTGTACTCCCAGTATACACACCCTGTACTACCAGTATACACACACTGTACTACCAGTATACACACTGCAATACCAGTATACACACACTGTACTACCAGTATACACACTGCAATACCAGTATACACACACTGTACTCCCAGTATACACACACCAGTATACACACACTGTACTCCCAGTATACACACACTGTACTCCCAGTATACACACCCTGTACTCCCAGTATACACACCCTGTAATACCAGTATACACACACTGTACTCCCAGTATACACACACTGTACTCCCAGTATACACACACTGTACTCCCAGTATACACACCCTGTACTACCAGTATACACACACTGTACTACCAGTATACACACTGCAATACCAGTATACACACACTGTACTCCCAGTATACACACACTGTACTCCCAGTATACACACCCTGTAATACCAGTATACACACACTGTACTCCCAGTATACACACACTGTACTCCCAGTATACACACACTGTACTCCCAGTATACACACACTGTACTCCCAGTATACACACCCTGTACTACCAGTATACACACACTGTACTACCAGTATACACACTGCAATACCAGTACACACACACTGTACTCCCAGTATACACACCCTGTACTACCAGTATACACACTGCAATACCAGTATACACACTCTGTACTCCCAGTATACACACCCTGTACTACCAGTATACACACACTGTACTCCCAGTATACACACACTGTACTCCCAGTATACACACACTGTACTCCCAGTATACACACCCTGTACTACCAATATACACACTGCAATACCAGTATACACACACTGTACTCCCAGTATACACACTGTACTACCAGTATACACACTGCAATACCAGTATACACACACTGTACTCCCAGTATACACACACTGTACTCCCAGTATACACACACTGTACTCCCAGTATACACACGCTGTACTCCCAGAATACACACACTGTACTCCCAGTATACACACATTGTACTCCCAGTATACACACACACTGTACTCCCAGTATACACACACTGTACTCCCAGTATACACACACTGTACTCCCAGTATACACACTGCAATACCAGTATACACACACTGTACTACCAGTATACACACACTGTACTCCCAGTATACACACACTGTACTCCCAGTATACACACACTGTACTCCCAGTATACACACACTGTACTCCCAGTATACACACACTGTACTCCCAGTATACACACTGCAATACCAGTATACACACACTGTACTCCCAGTATACACACTGCAATACCAGTATACACACACCTGGTACTCCCAGTATACACACACCTAGTACTCCCAGTATACACACACTGTACTCCCAGTATACACACACTGTACTCCCAGTATACACACACTGTACTCCCAGTATACACACACTGTACTCCCAGTATACACACACTGTACTCCCAGTATACACACACACACTGTACTCCCAGTATACACACACTGTACTCCCAGTATACACACTGCAATACCAGTATACACACACTGTACTCCCAGTATACACACTGCAATACCAGTATACACACACCTAGTACTCCCAGTATACACACACTGTACTCCCAGTATACACACACTGTACTCCCAGTATACACACACTGTACTACCAGTATACACACACACACTGTACTCCCAGTATACACACACTGTACTCCCAGTATACACACACTGTACTACCAGTATACACACCCAGTACTACCAGTATACACACACTGTACTACCAGTATACACACCCAGTACTACCAGTATACACACACTGTACTACCAGTATACACACACCTAGTACTCCCAGTATTAGTGATGAGCCGAACACCCCCGGGTTCGGTTCGCACCAGAACCCGCGAACGGACCGAAAGTTCGTACGAACATTAGAACCCTATTAAATACAATGGATGCGAACGTTCGAATTCTAAAGTGCTAATTATAACAACTATTATGCATGTTATTGTCCTAAAAAGGGTTTGGGAACCCGGGTTCTGCACCAGGGGACATGTATCAATGCAAAAAGAAGTTTTAAAAACGGTCGTTTTTCGGGAGCAGTGATTTTAATGATGCATAAAGTGAAAAAAAAAAAGTCAAATATTCCTTTAAATATCGTACCTGGGGGGTGTCTAAAGTATGCCTGTGAAGTGTCACGTGTTTCCCGTGTTTAGAACTGTCCCTGCACAAAATGACACTTCTAAAGGAAAAAAAAGCCATTTAAAACTGCTTGCGGCTTTAATGTAATGTCTGGTCCCGGTAATATGGATGAAAATCTTTAAGAAAAATGGCATAGCTACCCCATGACCCCCCCCCCTACCCCAGCCCATTACCAGCCCCTTTGGGTCTTGTATGGATATTAAGGGGAACCCCGCACATAAAATAAAAAAGGCCCTATATACTCTGAACAGCCGTATACAGGCGGTGCATACAAGACAGGGACTGTAGGTTTGTTCTTATGTAGAATCTGTTTGTAATTTTGAACAGGTACATTGTTGAAGTGTAGCTCCAGCCCAAAAATCTATTTTTAAACTTTTTGGAAAACATAGGTAAGGGTTATCACCCCTGTAACATTTGTTTTGCTGTCTGTGCCCCTGTTCAGAACATTTCACCTCACTTTCCGTCCCAATGACAACTGTTTTTGAAATGTGGTGTTTTTCTTGAAACAAGGATTGGTGATAAAGCATCAGTACAGAGGAGACACCTTTCTCCCATATTAATTCTTACAGGAGAGAATTTTCCTTCCAAGGGGTAGATTTCTTCTCACTTCCTGTTGTCTTCTTGCGTTTGCAAGTAGGAGTCGTTTGTAAGTTGGATGTTTGAAAGTAGGGACCTGCCGTATATACTCTGCAGAAATAGGCCTCTTAGTTGTTGGTGTTGGCACAACACTGTAAGCACTCACAGTTACTCTTGGTTGGTGCTGGAACGCCCTGCTGTCAACTATTATATCAGGAATTTTAATTACATATAATTGTTGAACAGTGGTAGTAAAAATTGGGCCTTTGATGGTGGTGCTGGTGCCACAACACTGTAAGCCCTGACAGTTACTCTTGGTGGGTGCAGCAATGGGCCCTGCTGTGAATTATTAGATCACGAATTGTAATTGCATGCCCCTGTTGAACAGGGGCTGAAAAATTGGGCCTTTCGTGGTGGTGGTGGTGGTGGTGGTGTTGCCACAACACTGTTAGCCCTCAGAGTTACTCTTGGTGGGTGCAGGAATGGGCCCTGCTGTGAATTATTAGATCAAGAATTGTAATTACATGCCCCTTTTGAACAGGGGCTGAAAAATTGGGCCTTTCGTGGTGGTGGTGGTGGTGGCGTTGCCACAACACTGTAAGCCCTCAGAGTTACTCTTGGTGGGTGCAGCAATGGGCCCTGCTGTGAATTATTAGATCAAGAATTGTAATTACATGCCCCTGTTGAACAGGGGCTGAAAAATTGGGCCTTAGGCAATGGTGGCACAACACTCCAACCCCTCACAGATACTGTACTTGGAGCACAGCAATGAGCCCTATGGCAAATTATTGCTAAAAAAATTGTAATTACACGCCCCTGTTAAACAGGGGCTGAAAAATTGGGCCTTAGCCACTGGTGGCGGCACCCATAAACAAAAATGATCTTCCAAGCTATCATCATCAATCGTATCATTGAGGACTCGGAGGAGGAGGATAGCCAGTCAACATAACAGCACAGGCACTCAGCATCAGCATCAGTCTTGAAGGGATGTGACATGTTAAAATCAATTAGTCTGTTATATCAGCATCAGGTGTGTGGTAGCTGGTGGTGATCCAAGACTGGTTCATCTTGATGAAAGTCAGTCGATCAACCGAGTCGGTGGACAGGCGCACCCTGTGATCCGTGACAAATCCTCCAGCAGCACTGAATGTGCGTTCCGAAAGAACGCTGGATGCAGGACAGGCCAGTAGCTCAATTGCATACTGTGCAAGCTCTGGCCAGTGATCCATCCTCAAGACCCAGTAAGCCAGAGGATTTTCGGTGGGGAAGGTGTCCAAGTCTGACCTTGCCCCTAGATATTCCTGCACCATGTTTATCAGACGCTGGCGATGGTTGCTGGAACCGATCATACTTTGGGGCTGCGGACTAAAGAATTGTCTGAACGCATCGGTCAGACGGCCACCTTCCCCACCGCTCCTTCTTTGACTGGCCGAAGCCTCAGCAACTCGTTGTCCAGGACCAGGAGTTTGTAACCTCCCAGTCTCTGGGAACGCGTTGCACAGACCTTTCTGCAAGGCCTCCCGGAGTTGTCTCATCCTCTGCTCCCTCTGCGACGGTAACATAAGGTCCGCAACCTTACCCTTGTACCGTGGATCAAGGAGAGTGGCCAGCCAGTAATGGTCCCTCTCCTTGATCCGAAGAATACGAGGATCCTTCCGCAGACTTTGCAGGATCAGGGAGGCCATGCAGCGTAGGTTTGCTGAGGCATTCGGTCCGGAGTCCTCTGGGTCACTAAGGACGACATGATCCGCAGCCACCTCCTCCCAGCCACGTACAAGTCCACTGGTTTCTTGGGACTGTAAATCATCCCTAAAAGACTGCTGCTGATGATGCTGAGTGCCAGCCTCCACCTCCATGCTGACACAATCCTCCTCCTCCTCCTCCTCCTCCTCTTCCTGTGCGATGGGTGGGACAGAAGGAACACTGTCTGGGTAAAGAGGGCCTTGAGAGGCAAGGAAGTCCTCCTCTTCCTGCCTCTGTTCTGCCTCAAGTGCCCTGTCCATTATTCCACGCAGCGTGTACTCCAACAGGTGGACAAGAGGTACAGTGTCACTGATGCATGCACTGTCACTGCTCACCATCCTCGTGGCCTCCTCAAATGGTGCCAGGAGAGTGCATGCATCCCTGATCATGCCCCACTGGCGTGGAGAAAAAAAAAACAAGCTCCCCTGACCCTGTCCTGGTGCCGTAGTCGCACAGGTACTCATTGATGGCCCTCTGCTGCGTGTGCAGCCGCTGCAGCATGGCCAACGTTGAGTTCCACCTGGTGGGCATGTCACATATAAGGCGGTTCTTGGGCAGGTTCAACTCCTTTTGCAGCTCAGCCAGGCGAGCACTGGCATTATAAGATCTGCGGAAATGCACACAGACTTTCCTGGCCTGCCTCAGGACATCCTGTAAGCCCGGGTACCTGCCCAAGAACCGCTGCACCACCAGGTTAAGGACGTGAGCCACACAGGGCACATGGGTCAGTTGTCCCTGTCGGAGGGCGGAGAGGAGGTTGGTGCCATTGTCGCAAACCACCATTCCTGGCTTAAGCTGGCGTGGCGTCAACCACCTCTCGGCCTGGCCCTGCAGAGCAGACAGGACCTCTGCCCCAGTGTGGCTTCTGTCCCCCAAACACACCAGCGCAAGCACGGCATGGCATCTTTTTGCCTGCGTACTTGCGTAGCCCCTTGAACGGCTACGGAGCACCGCTGGTTCAGAGGACAAAGCAAAGGAAGAGGCCATGGAGGAAGAAGAAGAGGAGGGGGTGGAGGAGAGAGGTGTGTCACAACCAGTAGTAGCATTTTGGAGGCGTGGCGGTGGAACAACCTCCAACACTACTGCACCTTGTCCTGCATCCTTCCCAGCTGCCAAAAGAGTGACCCAATGGGCCGTGAAAGAAAGGTAACGTCCCTGTCCATGCCTGCTGGACCATGAGTCAGCGGTAATATGCACCTTACCGCTGACCGCCCTGTCCAGCGAGGCCAAGACATTGCCTTCCACATGCCGGTAGAGAGCCGGAATAGCCTTCCGTGAGAAAAAGTGGCGTTTGGGAACCTGCCACTGAGGAACCGCACAAACTCACGGAAGGGGGCCGAGTCTACCAACTGAAAAGGCAGCAGTTGAAGCGCTAGCAATTTAGCCAAGCTAGCATTCAACCGCTGGGCATGTGGATGGCTGGGAGTGAACTTCTTTCGACGGTCCAGCAGCTGGGGCAGGGAAATTTGCCTGCTAGAATCGGACGTCGGTGTACTGCTAGCAGAGTGGCCACAACTACTTGGCTGTGACACACCTAATTCTACACCTTCATTCCTCTCAGTGCATGTTTCAGAGAGGACTGAAGTTATAGTGGGGTTGGAGATCCCAGCTGATGCGGTGCAAGTAGAGGTCCGCTTTGTTCTTTGGTGTGGGTCTTTGAGGTAGGCTTGCCAACGAGCTGCATGGCAGGTCAACATATGTCTGGTCAGGCATGTGGTACCCAAGCGGCTGATGTTTTGGCCACGCGATATACGCTTGAGACATATGTTGCAAACAGCAGCTGTGCGATCTGATGCACTAGCCTCAAAAAAGGCCCACACCAAAGAACTTTTGGAATGACGGGCAGAGGCAGCGCCCTGCACAGGCGGAGCTCTGCGGTGTGATTCCGTCGGTGTACTGCCCTTACGCTGGCCACCAAAGGGCATCCTGCCTCGTTGGAGATGTGCCTCATCCTCGTCCTCCTCCTCTCTCCTATTAGGCACCCACGTGGAGTCAGTGACCTCATCACCCCCTCCCTCCTCATCACTGGAGCCAATCTGGCAGTATGCTGCAGCTGCTGGAACATGACTGCCAGATTGGTGTCCTTCTTGAGCATCCCCTCTGTCTGCTCTCACGCTACTGCCTTCCTGTAGCTGGGTTTCATCATCAGACCCTTCGAAACGCTGGGCATCCTCCTGGAGCATGTACCCAACACTGTGCTCAAACAGTTCGGGGGACTCCTCAGGAGGAGGACATGGTGGGTCTAGGGAAGGAGTGACTGATGATGAGTCTGACATTGATACCAGGGAAGAGGACGCTTTGGCGGCTGCTTTGCCAGTACCCTGAGCCTGGGTGAGAGAGGATGAGGAGGAGGAGGAGGGCTTGGTCATCCACTCTACCAAGTCTTCGGCATGATGTGGCTCAACATGTCCAGCTGCCGAAAAGAAGGACAAGCGTGTCCCATGGCCATGTGCTGATGACAATGCACCGCGTCCACGACCAGCACTGTTGCCCCCAGACACAGAGCCTGCTTGCCCTCTTTTATTGCCTCCTGACTGTCTGCCTCTCCTTGTTTGCCTTCCAGACATTCTAATAGATGGCCTGCAGGGAGATGGGAAAAAAGCAATAAGGGCTACCTTCAGGTGTCCTTCTCTGTCCCTTTACTTAAGGATTACTAAATATGGTTGAGGATGATTGCTTTCGCACAGAATAGCACAACGACAATTTCCCTGACTGTCCAAAAAACAAGGATTTCAAAGATGGTTGATGATCAATGCTTTAGCACACTATAGCACAAGGAGAATTTCCCTCACTGTCCTTCCCTGTCCCTAGAAACAAGGATTATCACAGTGAAAGAAACTGACACTCTTCCTACCTATAGTTTTCTGTCCCTAGAAAAAATGTTTTTTTAAAGACGGTTGATGATCAATGCTTTAGCACACTATAGCACAAGGAGAATTTCCCTCACTGTCCTTCCCTGTCCCTAGAAACAAGGATTATCACAGTGAAAGAAACTGACACTCTTCCTACCTATAGTTTTCTGTCCCTAGAAAAAATGTTTTTTTAAAGACGGTTGATGATCAATGCTTTAGCACACTATAGCACAAGGAGAATTTCCCTCACTGTCCTTCCCTGTCCCTAGAAACAAGGATTATCACAGTGAAAGAAACTGACACTCTTCCTACTTATAGTTTTCTGTCCCTAGAAAAAATGTTTTTTTAAAGCTGATTGATGATCAATGCTTTAGCATACTATAGCACAAGGAGAATTTCCCTCACTGTCCTTCCCTGTCCCTAGAAACAAGGATTATCACAGTGAAAGAAACTGACACTCTTCCTACCTATAGTTTTCTGTCCCTAGAAAAAATGTTTTTTTAAAGCTGATTGATGATCAATGCTTTAGCACACTATAGCACAAGTAGAATTTCCCTCACTGTCCTTCCCTGTCCCTAGAAACAAGGATTATCACAGTGAAAGAAACTGACACTCTTCCTACCTATAGTTTTCTGTCCCTAGAAAAAATGTTTTTTTAAAGATGGTTGATGATCAATGCTTTAGCACACTATAGCACAAGGAGAATTTCCCTCACTGTCCTTCCCTGTCCCTAGAAACAAGGATTAGCACAGTGAAAGAAACTGACACTCTCCCTACCTATAGTTTTCTGTCCCTAGAAAAAATGATTTTTTAAAGATGGTTGATGATCAATGCTTTAGCACACTATAGCACAAGGAGAATTTCCCTCACTGTCCTTCCCTGTCCCTAGAAACAAGGATTCGCACAGTAAAACACACTGACACTCTCCCTACCTATCCTTCTCTTTCCCTAAACTAAAGGAATCCAGGTTAAGCAAGAAAATAAAAAAATGTCACTGTCCCTGCCTATGCTTCTCTTTCCCTGCTCCGGAACACACTACACTAGGCCGCCGTGCTGGCGGCCTTTTATAGTGTGGGGCGTGTACTAAACACCCTCAGCAATAATTGGCCACAGGCATCCTGCCTGTGGCCAATCATTGCTCTCCTCACTGCCGGCGCTGTGATTGGCCAAGCACGCGGGGTCACAGTGCATGCTTGGCCAATCACAGCGCCTGGATGACACTGCGATGGCGTAGTGCATTGTGGGCCGTTCGCGTCACTCGAATTAGGCGCGAACGGCCCAAATCGTTCGATCTTCGTCGAACGATCGAACAGCCGATGTTCGAGTCGAACGTATGTTCGACTCGAACACCAAGCTCATCCCTACCCAGTATACACACACCTAGTACTCCCAGTATACACACACACCTAGTACTCCCAGTATACACACACACCTAGTACTCCCAGTATACACACTGCAATACCAGTATACACACACCTAGTACTCCCAGTATACACACACTGTACTCCCAGTATACACACACACCTAGTACTCCCAGTATACACACCTAGTACTCCCAGTATACACACACACCTAGTACTCCCAGTATACACACACTGTACTCCCAGTATACACACACTGTACTCCCAGTATACACACACTGTACTCCCAGTATACACACACACCTAGTACTCCCAGTATACACACACTGTACTCCCAGTATACACACACTGTACTCCCAGTATACACACACTGTACTACC
This sequence comes from Rana muscosa, assembly GCA_029206835.1. Taxonomy (NCBI): domain Eukaryota; kingdom Metazoa; phylum Chordata; class Amphibia; order Anura; family Ranidae; genus Rana; species Rana muscosa. The sequence continues at coordinate 176,376,550 of CM055124.1, forward strand.
AGTATACACACACTGTACTACCAGTATACACACACTGTACTACCAGTATACACACCCAGTACTACCAGTATACACACACTGTACTACCAGTATACACACACCTAGTACTCCCAGTATACACACACTGTACTCCCAGTATACACACACACTGTACTCCCAGTATACACACACACTGTACTCCCAGTATACACACACTGTACTCCCAGTATACACACACTGTACTCCCAGTATACACACACTGTACTCCCAGTATACACACACACTACTCCCAGTATACACACACACCCAGTACTCCCAGTATACACACACTGTACTCCCAGTATACACACACACCTAGTACTCCCAGTATACACACACCTAGTACTCCCAGTATACACACACTGTACTACCAGTATACACACACCCAGTACTCCCAGTATACACACACTGTACTCCCAGTATACACACACTGTACTACCAGTATACACACCCAGTACTACCAGTATACACACACTGTACTACCAGTATACACACACCTAGTACTCCCAGTATACACACACTGTACTCCCAGTATACACACACACTGTACTCCCAGTATACACACACACTGTACTCCCAGTATACACACACTGTACTCCCAGTATACACACACTGTACTCCCAGTATACACACACACCTAGTACTCCCAGTATACACACACTGTACTCCCAGTATACACACACACTACTCCCAGTATACACACACACCCAGTACTCCCAGTACACACACACTGTACTCCCAGTATACACACACACCTAGTACTCCCAGTATACACACACACCTAGTACTCCCAGTATACACACACTGTACTACCAGTATACACACACCCAGTACTCCCAGTATACACACACTGCACTACCAGTATACACACACCCAGTACTCCCAGTATACACACCCAGTACTACCAGTATACACACCCAGTACTACCAGTATACACACCCTGTACTACCAGAATACACACCCAGTACTACCAGTATACACACTGCAATACCAGTATACACACACTGTACTCCCAGTATACACACTGTACTACCAGTATACACATCCAGTACTACCAGTATACACACCCAGTACTACCAGTATACACATACTGTACTACCAGTATACACACACTGTACTACCAGTATGCACACACTGTACTACCAGTATACACTCACTGTACTACCAGTATGCACACACTGTACTACCAGTATGCACACACTGTACTACCAGTATGCACACACTGTACTACCAGTATGCACACACCGTACTACCAGTATACACACCCAGTACTACCAGTATACACACCCAGTACTCCCAGTATACACACACTGTACTACCAGTATACACACCCTGTACTACCAGTATACACACCCTGTACTACCAGTATACACACCCAGTACTACCAGTATACACTCACTGTACTACCAGTATACACACACTGTACTACCAGTATACACTCACTGTACTACCAGTATACACACCCAGTACTACCAGTATACACTCACTGTACTACCAGTATACACACACTGTACTACCAGTATACACACACTGTACTACCAGTATACACATACTGTACTACCAGTGTACACACACTGTACTACCAGTATACACACCCAGTATACACATACTGTACTACCAGTATACACACACTGTACTACCAGTATGCACACACTACTACCAGTATACACACACTGTACTACCAGTATGCACACACTACTACCAGTATACACACACTGTACTATCAGTATACACGCACTGTACTACCAGTATACACACCCAGTACTACCAGTATACACACCCAGTACTACCAGTATACACATACTGTACTACCAGTATACACACACTGTACTACCAATATGCACACACTGTACTACCAGTATGCACACACTGCAATACCAGTATACACACCCAGTACTACCACCAGTATACACACTGCAATACCAGTATACACCCAGCACTCCCACCAGTATACACCCAGCGTACTACCAGTATACACACACTGTACTACCAGTATAAACGCACTGTACTACCAGTATACACACACTGTACTTCCAGTATACACACACTGTACTACCAGTATGCACACACTACAATACCAGTATACACACCCAGTACTACCACCAGTATACACACTGCAATACCAGTATACACCCAGCACTCCCACCAGTATACACACACTGTAATACCAGTATACATACCCAGTACTACCAGTATACACCCAGCACTCCCACCAGTATACACACACTGTAATACCAGTATACACCCAGCACTCCCACCAGTATACACACACACTGCAATACCAGTATACACACACTGTACTACCAGTATACACACTGCAATACCAGTATACACACACTGTAATACCAGTATACACACCCAGTACTACCAGTATACACACACTGCAATACCAGTATACACACACTGTACTACCAGTATACACACTGCAATACCAGTATACACCCAGCACTCCCACCAGTATACACACACTGTACTACCAGTATACACACACTGTACTACCAGTATACACGCACTGTACTACCAGTATACACACACTGTACTTCCAGTATACACACACTGTACTACCAGTATGCACACACTGCAATACCAGTATACACACCCAGTACTACCACCAGTATACACACTGCAATACCAGTATACACCCAGCACTCCCACCAGTATACACACACTGTAATACCAGTATACACACCCAGTACTACCAGTATACACCCAGCACTCCCACCAGTATACACACACTGTAATACCAGTATACACCCAGCACTCCCACCAGTATACACACACACTGCAATACCAGTATACACACACTGTACTACCAGTATACACACTGCAATACCAGTATACACACACTGTAATACCAGTATACACACCCAGTACTACCAGTATACACACACTGCAATACCAGTATACACACACTGTACTACCAGTATACACACTGCAATACCAGTAAACACACTGTACTACCAGTATACACACTGCAATACCAGTATACACCCAGCACTCCCACCAGTATACACACACTGTAATACCAGTATACACACCACTGGTGGCTGGTGCTCAAAATTTTTGGGGGAGCGCAAACAAACTGAAAAAAAAAAATCATCAATTGCCGCCACTGTGCCCATTAAACACAGCCACTGTGCCAAACGCCACCAGTTTGCCCCCTCAAATGCAGCCAGTTTCCCCCCAAATACAGCCAGTTCCCCCACAAATACAGCCAGTTCTCCCCCCAAATACAGCCAGTTTCTCCCCAAATGCAGCCAGTTTCCCCCCAAATGCAGCAAGTTTGTCCCCAAATACAGCCAGTTTGTCCCCAAATACAGACAGTTTGTCCCCAGCCCTGCACTTACCTTCCTCGGGTCAGCGACGTCCTTCTTCCGTCCTCGATGTCTTCTCCCGCCTTCGATGTCGCTTCAGCCAATCGGGTTACCGTTAACCAGACCCGGTGAACCTGATTGGCTAGGACGCCTGTCAGTGTTAACCAAGGACGCACCCCTTGTGCGTCCCTTGAATAACTATTTGGAAGCCGATTACAGCCCTCAGGCTGTAATCGGGAAGCCTATCACAGCCGCTGGCTCTGATAGGTACTTCCAAAAGCCAACCAGCCGCTGTTATTCAGATGGCCGGCGCTCAACAGGGGGTCGGCCATCTGAATAGTGGGCGGCAGAGATAATACATAGGTTCATGAAATGCATGAACCTATGTATTGTTGTTGTGAGTGACGGGCGCAGGAGAGAGAGGGGGCGGCGCTCCTGCGCCCAATATGGACGCACCGCCACTGATACACACACTGTACTACCAGTATACACACACTGTACTACCAGTATATACACACACCCTGTGCTACCAGTATACACACCCTGAACTACCAGTATACACCCAGCACTCCCACCAGTATACACACACTGTACTCCCAGTATATACATCCTGTACTCCCAGTATACACACCCTGTACTCCCAGTATACACACCCTGTACTACCAGTATACACACACTGTACTACCAGTATACACCCAGCACTCCCACCAGTATACACACACTGTATTACCAGTATACACCCAGCACTTCCACCAGTATACACACACTGCAATACCAGTATACACACTCTACTACCAGTATGCACACCCAGTACTACCAGTATACACACACTGCAATACCACTTTACACACCAGTATACACACTGCAATACCAGTATACAGACACCCTGTACTACCAGTATACACACCTTGTACTACCAGTATACATACTGCAATACCAGTATACACACACTGTACTACCAGTATGCACACACTGTACTACCAGTATGCACACACTGTACTCCCAGTATACGCACCCTGTACTACCAGTATGCACACCCTGTACTCCCAGTATACGCACCCTGTACTACCAGTATGCGCACCCTGTACTCCCAGTATACGCACCCTGTACTACCAGTATGCGCACCCTGTACTACCAGTATGCGCACCCTGTACTACCAGTATGCGCACCCTGTACTACCAGTATGCACACCCTGTACTCCCAGTATACGCACCCTGTACTACCAGTATGCGCACCCTGTACTCCCAGTATACGCACCCTGTACTACCAGTATGCGCACCCTGTACTACCAGTATGCGCACCCTGTACTACCAGTATGCGCACCCTGTACTACCAGTACACACACACTGGGCTCCCAATATACCCAGTACACACACACTGCGCTCCCAGTATACCTAGTACACACACACACACACACTGCGCTTCCAGTATACCCAGTACACACACTGTGCTCCCAGTACGCACACACACACATACACACTGCGCTTCCAGTATACCCAGTACACACACGCACTGCATTGCAGATGATGGATCTGAAATGACAGGTGCTCTTTAAATGTAAGGACTTATTCTTGCTGGTAGTTGGAATCTTTTATATTTGCAAACAAAATGAAGGTTTCCCATTTAGAATAATAAGCTGTCAAGTTAGTAAATATTCCCAAACTGGGTCTCTTTTACAGCCTGCTGCCATTTTGCTAATCAAGGGAGGAATAAAGCACTTCAAGCTATGTACAAAAAGATCCCAAGATTTATAATCTGCTTAGAAGGTTTCACTTTCATTTTTACTACTTGCCCTTCCTCCTCGCACTTAGAGCCTGGTACATATGCATTTCTCTTCAATCATACTGTACCATTTGTAGTGTACATAGATTTGCAAAACAATGTGATAAAGGAATATTCATGAACTTTGTTTTATCTCGGGGGGTGTGGTCTGAGCTTGGCTGTGTGAGGACGCACAGCGTTTGAACTCAGAGCGTTCCACCTGATTTAGAACAGCGGAATGGCATTTTCATAGCCGGAGGATAACATTTCCTTAGCCGGTGGACAGCCGGTATGAGCACAGCTAAACACAGCACAGCCAAACAGCGGGTAACCAGGACCTCCCGTAAGGCAGCGGTGAGCAGTGGGGCTCAATCAGACATAAAGTCTTTCTTCCCGGTATCACAAAAAACGGGAACGAAAGACAGACGCGGAACCCCTGAGAGCGGAACTTTTGAGAGCGGAGGGTGAACAGGGAGGAAGTGGAGAACAGGTGAGAAAGGAGAGCATCCGGGATATCGGAGCCAGTGCCGGAACAGATAGTGCGGGAAGTGTACCCGTCCTGAGAGAAATGGAGCAAGATCTGAGGGCACTAATACAGGCTCTACCCACGAGAGTGGACTTGGAGGCACTACCTACGAAGGTGGATATAGAAGCCCTCATATCCAGAGTGGAGGAAGTACATTACGCAGATATGCAGCACATCTATGCAGAGATTAAGACTGTGAAAGAGCGCCTCACAATAGGAGAGGAAAGAGCAGTCTCCCTGGAGGAGAGGGTGGAAATCCTGGAAAAAGAGAGAGAGGCGTAATTTGGAAACAGTCTCAGATATGCAGCTTCAGATTGAAGAACTGGGGGACCGCAGCTGTCGTTGCAACCTTAGGCTTCGGGGGGGGGTCCCAGAAGATCCGGAACAAGAAAACCTCCAGGAGAAGGTAATGAAAATATTTCACATAGTATTAGGGGGTAAAGCCCCGATTAATATGGACATGGACAGGGTACACAGGGCTTTGGGCCCTAAATCAACAGATCCCCAAAGACCACGGGACATAATATGCCGCCTACACAGGTATGCGCACAAAGAGACTCTGCTGAGAAGGGCTCTGTTGAAGTTGGGGGGGGGTAACAGTGAAAATTTTACCCGACCTCTTCCGAGCCACACAGCAGCGTAGAGCTATGATGCGGAATGTATTGGATTGTGTATGGCGAGAGGAGGGGACATATCGCTGGAGGTACCCCCTGATGGTGTAAATAAAAAAGGACTTGGCAACGTTTGTATTGCATTCACATAGGGAACTTCCCAAATTGTTCTCCTTTCTAAGGGTTGAACCATTTCCAGTACCAAATTGGAGAGTACCATTACCACAGTTAAAGAATCATAAAGAAGTTAAAACTGTGCAGATAAAGTAGCGAGCAGATTTACTACTCATCATGATAATATCAAGACATTAAAAACTGGCTCTAGTGGAGAGAGGAGAGGAAGGGAGAGGGAAAAATAACTATAAAGAATTGCAAGAAAGACTAGGACAAAGGAGGTCCCCAAAGCCGAACTCTGGGTGTGGTTTTTATTTTTTGGGGAAAACATTCTCTATGGAACCTTTTTTTTTTGGGGGGGGGGGGAGCATCTGTAAAATAATGACTACCCATCACGCTTCCTCCTTATTTTTTATTTTTTTCTGTTTCCCTTCTTTTTTGAATAGGGGACAATGGTACCCAAGCTAACTAATCAATCAACGGAACTGAAAAGGATATAAGTTGGAGCTATATGGTCAGGGAACTACATGATCAGGACCTGTTCTAACAAGATGGACTAATAATGTTTAGTAGAAAAGTTGAAAAAAGAAACAGAAGATGAAATTATGCTATCCGTTATTTGTTATTATTTATATGATAAAACCCTGATAATTAATCTACTAAAGATTAAAGATTAAAAATGTAATTTAGGAGGAGGAGGAGAAAGGGTTGGGAGGGGAGCTAATAATAGTGGGCACGTATTATATTTCATATTATATTATACACCACATAAGGGAGTAAAGGTGGAATAGATTAGGGTGGACAAGAATTTTTATTTTTTGAGAGTATATTGGAGAAGCTCTCTCCTATAACACTCAGAGAAGGTTAACAGAGGGGAAGTAGATGGGAAAGAGGGGAGGGGGGGATTATATAGGGGAATTAACACGGGAGAGAGAGAGTATACACACAAGGGGGAGAAGAGTAGGGGAAGGAATTTTTGATTAACACAACTTTTGCAACTTTTTTTTTTTTAGGAGGGATCACATATAAAAGGGTTAAGCCCTTTCCCCTCCCCCACCTTTATTAGGTCAAAATGTGAATAATATTATGGTCTTCTTTCTGAGTAATATGATGTATAGTACTATGGTATAACGAAAGGAGGATGGGTGTGAAATGTAAGGATAACGAATAAGGAGGGAGGGAGAAGGGGTAGGGGGAATGGGAAGGAAAGAGGAAATGGTAACATGGAATTGTAGAGTGTATAAGTAAAATGTAGGAGTGTGTGTGTGTATATATATATATATATATATATATATATAAGAAATCTAGAGATGCATTAAGAATTTGGTGAAATGAATAAAGGAGAGGAAATGGTAGGAAGTAGGAATGGGGGGGAAGGGGGGGGTAAATGAGACATGAAGTACGGGAAGGTAGATGGGAAGATAAGATAATTTGGAATAGGGGTCTCTTCCTCTCCTTTTTTTTCCCTTCCTTAAAGAGCCTATTCATAAGATAAGTTTTCTATAAACTGGTGGAACTTGCTCGGAATGCTCAGCCTGGAGCAGTCGTGCTCATCCTAGGCCCCCCAATAGGTCAACACTCAAGAGATCGGTGGATCTGGAACTGAGTGAATAAAAAGCAGGAATAGCTTTAAGAGCCCCTAGGAGGTCATAATAAACTGCCCTCTGCGGAGCTCATAGATAGGTAGGGAGGGGGGAAGGTAGAGTTTAAGGGGAGTTTATTTGTTTAAGGGTTTTTTTTTTTTCTCCTTTTCTCGCATCTCTTTCCTCTCCTCTCCACCTTCCTTGTGCTCCTCTCCGTTTGACTCATCTACTAGGCGGTGGGGTAGGAGTAATGCCGCGTACACACGACCGCTTTTCTCGACGAGAAAAACGGCATTTTTTTTTTCGCCGAGAAAAACTATCGTCTGTGGGCTTTATGTCGTTTTTCTCGTAGAGAAAAACGGCATAAAAAATGACGAGAAAAATTAGAACATGTTCTAAATTTTCTCATCGTTTTTTCCAGCATTTTTTTCCGCGGCAGTTTTCCCATAGGGAAACACTGCCGCGGAGCCCACAGACGGTCGTTTTTCTCGTCAAGAGAAAAAATGACGGGAAAAACGACCGTGTGTAGGGAACCAAGCGGTTCCCTCGTTTTTCCTGTCATTATTCACGGCGGTTTTTTAACCGCCGTGAATAATGATCGTGTGTACGCGGCATAAGAGACAATGGAATCGCTTTTAATTATGTAATTTAATGTAAGGGGATTAAATACCCCCGAAAAACATTGGATGTTATTACAGGATTTTAGGAGACAGCACATTGACATTGCCTGTATTCAAGAAACCCATTTTAGAGAAGATAACCCCTCCTTACTAAGAAATAGATTCTACTCAGTGGTGTACCATGCAATTAATCCAGATTCTAAAACGAAAGGTGTATCGATCCTGATATCTAGTAGGGTGGCTTGGGTTCATGGAAGTTCTTTGATGGATGCAGAAGGAAGATATTTGTTTATTAAAGGAACAATTGGAGGGATAAGCGTGACGCTCGCGTCATACTATTCCCACAATGTACAGCAAGATGCATTTGTAAAAAATATGTTGGGAAAACTGATGGAGTTTACAGAGGGGCAGTTAATTCTGGGAGGAGACTTGAATATCCCATTAATCCCTAGTGAGGATACCTCCTCAGGGACATCATCTGTATTACCTAAAACAAGGAAGGGGATTACAAAGGCATTGATAGAAGCAAACGTGGTGGATATATGGCGGTTATTACATCCAAAGGAAAGAGATTTTTCTTACTTTTCTAATCCACATAGAGTATATTCACGAATAGATGGTTTTTTTTATCCCTCACAAACAACTACACTCAGTTAAGGAAACTACCATTGGTATGATAACTTGGTCAGATCACGCACCAGTCTTTCTGAAATATAGTCTGTCAGAGAGAAACCATTCAACCCCAATTATGTGGAAACTCAATGAAAGTCTCCTCCAAGACCCTATGGTGATGGAGGATATTCAGAAAGAGGTGAAATGGTTCTTTCAGACGAATGATAATTCAGAAAGTACACTGGGAGTAATTTGGGAAACACATAAAGCTGTAATACGAGGAGTAATGATCAAACATGGAGCAAGGATCAAGAAAAAGAGGGAAGCTAAGCTAATAGGGTTATTAGGGAAAATTCTAAACTTAGAGGTGCGACATAAGCATTCTCAGACTACAGAAGTAGAATTAGAATTATTAAAAACACGCAGACAAGTAATGGAGCTATTACAATATAGAGAAAAATGGCACTACAGATAGGGCGTAAATGTAGCTATGAATCAGGTAACAAATGTGGCAGGCAATTGGCAAGAGCCTTATGAGACATACAGACTAGGACATATATACCCTCGGTTAAAAATAAAAAGATGGAACAGAAGCTCAATTACCTGGACAAATCGTGGAAGAGTTTGGCAATTACTACTCCTCACTGTACAATTTGAGATTGGGAGAGCCAGACCAAGCAGAGATGGAGGGAATACTTAATATCAAGTGGAATGCCAAGTCTGACGACAGTAGTCAGTGAGGAGTTGGAATCGGCAATAACTTTAGAAGAAGTCCAGAACGCAATAAAATTGGCAAAAGCCGGAAAAGCACCAGGACCAGATGGACTTACAGTGCAATATTATAAGTCACTCATCTATGAACTGGGACCTTTTTATGGTCAAAATGTTTAATGAAATGGGGGATACAGCCTCCTTCAATCCAGAGACAGTAAAAGCCATGATATCGGTTATACCAAAAGAGGGTAAGGATCACAAGCTGTGTAGCAGTTACAGGCCAATATCTTTATTAAATGCAGATTTGAAAATATTTTGTAAAATAATAGCCCTTATGTTACAACAGCAACTCCCCCCTTTTGGTACACCAAGACCAAGTGGGATTTATACCTACAAGAGAAGCAAGGGACAATACGATCAAGGCTGTGAATTTGATGCATATAGTGCACACGACACAGACCCCCTGTGTCTTCCTTGGAATAGACGCAGAGAAGGCCTTCAATCGGGTGGGATGGGGGTTTATGTTTGCGGTCCTGCGACATATAAAAGTAGGAGAGAAAATGATTAAATGGATTGCTAGCATGTATAAGGGTCCCACAGCCCAAGTGAAAGTGAACGGGGTAGTTTCCCCATCTTTTGAGATAACAAACGGGACAAGGCAAGGTTGCCCACTGTCCCCTCTGATATTTGCATTAACCCTAGAGCCCTTTTTGTGTAGAATACGGTTAAATAAGGATATCAGGGGACTGTCTGCCCTGATTCGGGCTAATCTCTCAATACAGCGATTTCACTATGGGGATCTTCAGGAGAAGATCATGTTATATGCCGATGACACCATGCTGCTCCTTGGCGACACGTCCACTTCACTGACAGAGGCCATGAAGGTTGTACGGCAGTTTGGAGAGTACTCGGGTCTAGTTATTAATTGGACCAAGTCCTCCCTGCTACTGCTGGACCGTCAGCCTCCCTCATCCCCAATGACCATGCAAGATATCCCTGTCTCCACGTCCTTTCGGTATCTTGGCATCCAGGTTAACGCCTGTCTGCTGGACTATGTCAATCTCAACCTCACCCCTCTGATCAATCGCTGTCACGATCGGGTCAAAGTGTGGAGCAAGCTGAAGCTGTCCCCAGTGGGGAGGGTAAACTTGATAAAGAAGATTCTCATGCCTCAACTGCTCTATGTGCTTCACAATTCCCCAATGGTCATTCCCTTGAAAAAGTTTAGAATTATCAACTACATTTTTCGTTCACTTATATGGCTCACAAAGCCTCCTAGAATCAAACTTGAACAGCTGCAGCGCTCAAAGGACACTGGGGGTTTGGGGTTGCCCAATCCCTGGCTGTACTACCTGGCCTCCCAATTGCAACATATTGCACGTGTCATACGCCCTGGGCAGGAACTGGAATTGAACTTGCTGGACTCCTCGGTCCAACTACTCAGTTTCACGACTGGGGGAGGGGTGGCGGATGGTCTGGAGGCCCTAAAGTTCACTAAATCAAATAAGCTTTTTCCCACATACGCTCTCATGCAGATTTGGAACAAGGTCAGGATGCTCCAGGGGGTGAATGGGTTCACCAAATAGCCCTATTTGGGATAATCAATATTACCAGGAAATAGCAAAATTGCCATATGGTCTGAAATGGAAACAGTATGGTGTGTCACATATGATTCATGTATTTAGGGCTGGCAAACTGAGACCCTTTCAGGAGCTTAGGGATGATTTTAGGCTCCCCGCATCCATGCACTTTTTTAACATGCAACTCAAACATGCAGTTGATGCACAGAGGGAGGCGGATGTTTGGTCCTTGGACTCTGCATCGGTCTTCAATTACCTGTTTGAGGTGACTACCTATAAGGGGTTTATATCATGCTGTTATGCCATGCTGCTGGGTCTTTTTCCTACGGGGCACTCCTCTGAAGGCGGTGTCTCTGTGGGAACAGGATGTGGGCGCATTTGAGGATGAGCAGTGGGAGGAAGCCTTGCAGGCGGTCCCCGTGTGCTCTCTAAATGTGGCGCAAAGGCTGTCATAGCTTTATATACTTCTCAGGGTGCATTACACACCAGCTAGGCTAGCCCGCATGGGAGTGAATGCTGATTCAACCTGCACCAGATGCTGCAGAGATCATGGTGATCTCATTCACCTGTTATGGCGCTACCCTAAACTCCATCTGTACTGGACAAAGGTCATTGACACTCTTAATGGGGCTTTCCAAGCCCAAATACCTTTAGACCCTAAAACTTGTCTGTTGGGGATAATAGATGGCCTCCAGGTGGAGGATATCCCTAAACAGGCTATTGGTAGAGCTTTATTTCAGGCCCGCATGATCTTGAGACACTGGAAAGACACAGAGCCGCCTACAGTGCAGGAATGGATCGCACAGATGGGGGTTACGCTTAGATTGGAAATATGTATATATCAGCGTAGGGGGACCAGCACTAAATTTTATAAACTATGGGCCCCATGGCTGAACGTCCCTGGTTTGGCCCCACTAGATCTGGTGTATGACCGTCTTTTTTGAGCCCACATGGGACATGCGGGTGTCTACAGTTGGATAAGTAGGTTACCTGTTAGAGTACGCTGAAGTGGGGACTCGATTGGGGGTGATTGCATGCATTAGGCCCATATGCAACAACTGTTTGCGGATGGGAATGGGTACTTTACTGTATTAAGTGTTTACTTGTGTGCTGCGCCACACTGCTTGACTGTATTACTTGTGCTCTGGAACTATTTGTTCTTTTATCCTTGCTCAATAAAAACCTTTTGTTTGAGAAAAAAAAAAGGATATCAGGGGAATTGAAATAAGGGAAACACAGCAGAAAGTCACAGCATATGCAGGCGATATGCTTTTTTCCATGACAAACCCAATAGTTTCGCTTCCGAATTTGTTTAAGGAGATTGAATTATATGGTAGATTCTCATATTTTTAAATAAACCATAATCGGAGGCTCTGATGGTAGCAATTCCGAAGAAAATGATGGAATCAATGAATCTAAGCTATAAATTTAAATGGTTAGACCAAGGTTTGAAGTACTTAGGGACTAATATTGCAGTAAATACGTCCAAAATGTATGAATTAAACTTCCTGCCAATACTAAGTAAAGTGCGTGGACTACTGGAGAAATGGCATAGGGGAATGTTTTCCTGGTTTGGAAGAAGTGATATAATTAAAATGAATGTTTTACCCAAAATATTTTACCTCCCCCAGGCACTCCCAATTTGAAATATCAATAACCTTTTTTAGAAACATTCAAACATTATTTATGAAATTTATTTGGGCAGGTAAAAAACCAAGGATTAAGAGGACATTACTATTCTTACCAAAACAGTATGGAGGGTTGGCTGTCCCTGATGTATATAAGTACTACCAAGCTATCCACTTAGGCCGTGTATTAGATTGGTGTCGACATAGAAATCTGAAAATATGGCCGAATTTAGAGCAAGCACAATGCAGGGAATTATTAATTAGAGCCCCCTGATGTTACAGAAATATCTCAGCCAATATTAAGAAACATCCAACAATAGGGCCTACACTGCGAGCGTGTTACAATCTTTTTTCTAGGGATAAAATATCTACATACAATTCCCCATTGATGCCTATATTGGGTAATCCTCAATTTATACCGGGCATACAAATGGGACCTTTTGCGGTATTATTGGAACGAGGATTGTTTCAGGCCTCGCATTTTAGGACCCTTGGTAACTGGCCAACAATACAGGAACTGATAAATAGAAATGGACCTTTTCAATTAGAGTTTTGGCAAGCTGCACAATTAAGACACTTTTTAAATACTATAGCTGCACCATGCCTTCTGAATCGTAGCCTAACACCATTTGAGAAACAATGTATGGAAAAAGAACCGACTAAGCATACAATATCCAAAATGTATGCGTTACTGATTAAACCACCTGAGAATTATCAGTTACCCTTCATAAATGGGAAACAGACTTGGGGAGGACTTTCCAGGAATCTCAAAAAATGTAAATGATACAATCTATATTTAACCACTTAAGCCCCGGACCATTTGGTAGCTAAAGGACCAGAGGTGAATTCAGAATTTTGCACTGCGCTGCTTTAACTGTAAATTGTGCGGACATGCAATGTTGTACCCAAACGAAATTTGCGTCCTTTTCTTCCCACAAATAGAGCTTTCTTTTAATGGTCACAGTTTCGAAGGCCATAAAATGCCAAAATAGCACAAAACCCCCCCAAATGACCCCATTTTAGAAAGTAGACACCCCAAGGAAATTGCTGAGAGGCCTGTTGAGCCCATTGAATATATTTTTTTTTGTCCCAAGTGATTGAATAAGGACAAAAAAAAAAATTACAAAAAGTTGTCACTAAATGATATATTGCTCACACATGCCATGGTTATATGTGGAATTACACCCCAAAATACATTTTTCTGCTTCTCCTGAGTACGGGGATACCACATGTGTGGGACTTTTTAGGAGCCTAGCCGCGTACGGGCCCCCGAAAACCAAGCACCGCCGTCAGGATTTCTAGGCACACATTTTTGATTTCACTCCTCACTACCTATCACAGTTTCGAAGGCCATAAAATGCCAAAATCGCACAAAACCCCCCAAATGACCCCATTTTGGAATATAGACACCCCAAGCTATTTGCTGAGAGGAATGGCGAGTATTTTACAGCTCTCATTTGTTTTTGAAAATGAAGAAAGAAAATATATATATATATTTTTTTTTTTTTCAATTTTCAAAACTTTGTGACAAAAAGCGAGAGCTGCAAAATACTCACAATACCTCTCAGCAAATAGCTTGGGGTGTCTACTTTCCAAAATGGGGTCATTTGGGGGGTTTTGTGCTATCTGGGCATTCCATGGCCTCCGAAACTGTGATAGGCAGTGAGAAGTGAAATCAAAAATTTACACCCTTAGAAAGCCTGAAGGCGGTGCTTGGTTTTTGGGGTCCCGTACGCGGCTAGGCTCCCAAAAAGTCTCACACATGTGGTATCCCCGTACTCAGGAGAAGCAACAGAATGTATTTTGGGGTGTAATTCCACATATGCCCATGGCATGTTTGAGCAATATATCATTTAGTGACAACTTTGTGCAAAAAAAAAAAAAAAAAAAAAGAAATTGTCGTTTTTCCGCAACTTGTGTCAACATATAAAATATTCCATGGACTCGACATGCCTCTCAGTATATAGCTTGGGGTGTCTACTTTCCAAAATGGGGTCATTTGGGGGGGTTTTGAACTGTTCTGGCATTTTATACACAACATTAGGAAGCTTACATCCACTCTTCTAACCACTTGAAGACAAAGCCCTTTTTGACACTTTTTGTTTACATGAAAACATTTATTTTTTTTGCAAGAAAATTATGTTGAACCCCCAAACATTATATATATTTTTAAAGCAAAGGCCCTACAGATTAAAATGGTGGGTGTTGCATTTTTTTTTTCTACACAGTATTTGCGCAGCGATTTTTCAAACACATTTTTTGGGTTAAAAATACACTTTTTTTAATTTTAATGCACTAAAACACACTATATTGCCCAAATGTTTGATGAAATAAAAAAGATGATCTTAGGCCGAGTACATAGATACCAAACACGACATGCTTTAAAATTTCGCACAAACGCGCATTGGCGACAAACTACATACATTTTTAAAAGCCTTTACAGGTTACCCCAGTAGATTTACAGAGGAGGTCTACTGCTAAAATGACTGCCCTCGATCTGACCTTCGCGGTGATACCTCACATGCATGGTGCAATTGCTGTTTACATATGACGCCAGACCGACGCTTGCGTTCGCCATTGGGCAAGAGCAGGGCAGGACAGGGGTGCTTTTTTTTTTTCTTTTTTTTTCTTATTAATTTTGCTTTTTTATTTTATTTTTAAATTGTTCCTTCCAAGTATTTTTTTTTTTTTATCATTTTTATTGTTATCTCAGGGAATGTAAATATCCCTTATGATAGCAATAGGTAGTGACAGGTACTCTTTTTTTGAAAAAAACTGGGGTCTTCTAGACCCTAGATTTTTCCTCTGCCCTCAAAGCATCTGACCACACCAAGATCGGTGTGATAAAATGCTTTCCCAATTTCCCAATGGCGCTTTTTATATCCGGGGGGGGGGGCATTCCCTCCCACTGCTTGTAAAAGCAGTCCAGAGGCTAATTAGCCGCTAGGATTGCTTTTACATGAAAGCCGGCCGCAGGCTGAAAAGAATGATACCAAGATGATACCTAAACCCGCAGGCATCATTCTGGTATAAACATTCAAAGTCCAGCAACATACCAGTACGTTGCTGGTCCTTGTTGGACATGTATTGTAATCTTTTTTTTTCATGCAGCCTGTTGGCTGAACGAAAACAGAGATTGATCGGTGGGTATGCCCACCATTAGAATACCGCCCTTCATCCACCCAATTCCAATGATGGGCATACACGCACCATTTATATATGCCGAAGCATGGGGGCATCCTCCCGCAAAAAAGTTATGCCGCACACACATGGTCGGACTTTTCCACGGGCAAGCCTCCGTCGGAATTTCGACCGTATGTACGCGGCATTAGGAGCAAAATCGCTCCTCCGCCCCTGCTGCCCCAATGCTTCGGCATATTTGCTTTTTTTTTTAACTGTGGTGGTGAAATCACCTCCTACAGCACTGGAGTCGCAGGGATCAGGCCTGTCTCTGCGAACGCTGCAGTTATGTGTGTTTTTGTTTTGTAAGTGACAGTGATCGATCGATACTGCACTTGGGTGGCCTGGGCTGGACGGAGGGGCAAAACGCAGGTGCTAGCAGGTATCTGGGCTGATCCCGCTAACACTGCGTTTTTGGGAACCCTAAACTGCTGGGGACGCTAGTATAGATCTGATCAGATCAGATATTGATCTGTTCAGATACTATACCACTAAGGGGGGTGTATGCTTCACGCGTGGGTGTTAGCGTTACTGGCACTAACCTGACGCTGCCTGGGGTGTGACGCAGACCCTCTCTGACGCTAAAACCTAATTGATATCACCCGCCGGGCGATCAGGGGGTTAAACCTTTATTGGGTTATATACGGCGGGTGCCCTGACACTATAAAAAGCAAACTAACTAACCAGCGTCACCCGTAACACTTATATGGTGATCACTGGTGAAAGGGTTAACTAGGGGCAATCAGGGGGTTAAAACCTTTATTAGATAATATATGGGGGTACCTGACGCTATAAAAACCTGCGGCGAACCTAAAAAAAATTACCAGCTACCGATCTGGTTCACTGACACTAAGACAGCGTTTAGAAAAACGATCGCTTAGTGACACTGGCAAAAGGGGGTGAAAGGGTTACCTGGGGGGCGATCAAGGGGGTTAAACCTTTATTAGATAATATATTGGGGTACCTGACGCTATAAAAACATGCGGCGAACCTAAAAAAATTACTGGCTACCAATCTGCATCACCGACACTAAGACAGCGTTTAGAAAAACGATCGCTTAGCGACAGTGGTGATAGGGGGTGAAAGGGTTACCTGGGGGGCGATCAAGGGGGTTAAACCTTTATTAGATAATATATTGGGGTACCTGACGCTATAAAAACATGCGGCAAACCTAAAAAAAATTACTGGCTACCGATCTGCATCACTGACACTAAGACAGCGTTTAGAAAAACAATTGCTTAGCGACAGTGGTGATAGGGGGTGAAAGGGTTACCTGGGGGGCGATCAAGGGGGTTAAACCTTTATTAGATAATATATTGGGGTACCTGACGCTATAAAAACATGCGGCGAACCTAAAAAAAATTACCGGCTACCGATCTGCATCACAGACACTAAGACAGCGTTTAGAAAAACGATCGCTTAGTGACAGTTTTGATAGGGGGTGAAAGGGTTACCTGGGGGGCGATCAAGGGGGTTAAACCTTTATTAGATAATATATTGGGGTACCTGACGCTATAAAAACATGCGGCAAACCTAAAAAAAATTACTGGCTGCCGATCGGCATCACTGACGCTAAGACAGCGATCAGAAAAATGATCGCTTAGCGACAGTGGTGATAGGGGGTGAAAGGGTTATCTGGGGGGTGATCAGGGGGTTAAACCTTTATTAGGGGGGGTTAGGGGGCTACACTGGACCTAAGACTAAACTTTGGTGACACTCTTACAGTCACAAATGTCACTGATTGCAGTGATCACTAAATAAATGGTCACTGCAATCAGTGACACTGTGACTGGGGGCTGGGGGGTGATCTGGGGGGGCGATTTATGTCCCTATGTGTCCTGGTGTCAGTGTAGTGTTGTGTGCACTGACCTGATGTCTTCTCTTGTACGGCGCTCGGTATATGTGAGCGCCGCACCAGAGATGACATCACTTCCTCCTGCTTCCTCTGTCTGACACAGACAGAGGGGGCATTTCCATTCGCCGGGAGCGATCGCGAGGGGGTGGCCGGAAACGAATGGCTGCCCCCTCATCCCGGAACGCTCCCGGACACTTAGCCACCGCTCACTGTACAGAAGGGGGGTCCGATTGGACCCCCCAACTATACAAAGGCAATCACGTACACTCTACGTGATTGTGCCTGTCGGTGCCATTCTGCCGACGTATATATACAGTGAGCGGTTGTTAAGTGGTTAAGACAGCTACATGTACAAAAATACATGAAACAAATTATAAAATAATCTCACAATGGTACAGAACCCCGGAGAGACTCCATAGATGTTTTCCAAATGTGACAGAGATATGCTGGAGATGCCAGATAGAACAGGGTACCCTGGTACATATTTTCTGGTCTTGTTCCAGGGTTAGGGGATTCTGGAAGGAAGTTTGTGAAATCATTCAAAAATTTAGCGATGCAGAGATACCGAAAGGGCCAGAGTTTTTTCTTCTGCATCTATCGGAGATTCCATGGGATACATACAGGAACTCAGTTCTGTGTCATTTAGTGAATGCTGCTAAAGCATGCATACCATTAAAATGGAAACAGAAACAACCTCCTACTGTGAACATGTGGCTTCAAAAAGTAGAAGAAGGGAACAGAATGGAAGACCTAATGTGGACAAATAGGAAAAAAATAGAGATTTATTTAAAAATGTGGTCACCGTGGAGTAGTTTCATAGCCTCGGAGGAGGGGAGGAGGCCAGCAGATGGACAGTAGGGGGTGAGGAGAGAGAAGGAGACGATGGGGGGGGGGGGGGGTTGTTTTTTGTTTTTTTGGGAAGGGGGGGATATAGTACAGGGAGTGGAAATGTACCATAACTAAAAAGGAGGAGATGAAGCATTATGGGACGATAGTCAATAAGAAGGGCTATGAGATAGCGTCGTCCTTAGCTCAGATATGGGAGAAAGATAAGAGGGGAGGGATATATTTTTCTATATGCCCTCCCCCAGTCTCCATCTCGTTGACTACTGTGATTTGACTAGGTGTCTCACTTGATCCCTCCTACCTCGAGTGGATATTATTTTGGAAAAGAGGGAGTCAGTAGGATATGTGTAAATTTAAAGCATTAATTTATATTCAGTGATATATAGAGTAATAGAGTATGAGGATATGCTTATTTTATATGAGGTTGGTTTATCCACTCGGCTCCTTATATGACGTTGTTATTTGGCTTCCTGTATAAATGTATAAATGAAAAAGTGAAAAATAAAGAAATTGAAAAAAAGAACTTTGTTTTATCTCACTTGGTTACTGTGAAATTGTGTGAATGCATCAATGGGATTGCTGTGTGTGTGTGTGTGTGTGTGTGTGTACTGGGCATGTTATCTCAGCTTGCAGAGCTTGGATTCATTAAATTAGTTTACTAAAAATGTAAATATTGCAGAATATACAGCCTCCTGCTACATAACTAAGCTCCATTTCATGCTGAATAAACTAAATTATTAATGTATCTTAAATAGAAACTATCTTTAGATAGATGTTTACTCCAAAAGCATTTTATTAAAATAAATTTGATAAAAATAAAAAAAAATCTGATTTAATTATTATTATTATTTTTTTTTTTAAATCATTGATTTTTATCCACCTTGATTCCGAGTATACCCAGTACACACACACACACACACACTGCATTTCTAGTATACCCAGTACACAAACTGCATTTCCAGTATACACAGTACACACACTGCATTCCCAGTATACCCAGTACACACACACACTGCATTCCCAGTATACCCAGTACATACACTGCATTCCCAGTATACCCAGTACACATACACACTGCATTCCCAGTATACCCAGTATACACACTGCACTTCCAGTATACCCAGTGCACACACGGCATTTACAGTATACACACTGTATTCCCCGTATACCGAGTACCCGCACTGCATTTCCAGTATACCCAGTACACACACTGCACTCCCAGCATACCCAGCACACACACTGCACTCCCAGTACACACACATTGCATTCCCAGTACACACACTGCACTCTCAGTTTACCCACTACACACACACACTGCACTCCCAGTATACCAAGTACACACACACTGTATTCCCAGTATACCCAGTACACACACACACTGCACTTCCAGTATACCCGGCCAGTACACACACACTGCACTCCCAGTATACCCAGTACACACACTGCGCTCCCAGTATGCCCAGTACACACACTGCATACCCAGTATGCCCGGCCAGGACACACGCACACACACACCACTCCCAGTACACACACACACTGCACTCCTAGTATACCCAGTACACACACACTGCACTCCCAGTACACACACTGCACTTCCAGTATACCCCGCCAGTACACACACTGCACTCCCAGTATACCCAGTACACACACACACACACTGCACTCCCAGTACACACACACTGTATACCCAGCACACACAGCACTCCTAGTATATCCAGTATAGACACTGCATTCCCAGTATACCCAGTGAAGACACACTGTGCTTCCAGTATACCCAGTACACACACACACTGCATTTCCAGTACACCCAGTACACACACTGCATTTCCAGTACACCCACACTGCATTTCCAGTATACCCAGTACACACACTGCAATCCCAGTATACCCAGTACACACACACACACACCCCACTCCCAGTATACCCAGTACACATACTGCATTCTCAGTATACCCAGTACACACACTGCACTCCCAGCATACCCAGTACACACACACTGCACTCCCAGTATATTCAGAACAGACACAGGATCAGCACCGTGTACAGCCAGGCACAGAGCACACAGGATTAGCACTGTGTACAGCCAGACACAGAGCACACAGGATCAGCACCATGTACAGCCAGGCACAGAGCACACAGGATCAGCACCGTGTACAGTCAGGCACAGAGCACACAGGATCAGCACCGTGTACAGCCAGGTATGGAGCACACAGGATCAGCACCATGTACAGCCAGGCACAGAGCACACAGGATCAGCATCATGTACAGCCAGGCACAGAGCACACATGACTAGCATCATGTACAGCCAGGCAGAGGGCACACAGGATCGGCACCCTGTAAAGCCAAGCACAGAGCAAACAGGATCAGCGCTGTGTAAAGCCAGGCACAGAGCACACAGGATTGGTACTGTGTAAAGATCAGCACAGAGCACACAGGATCAGCATCGTGTACAGCCAGGCACAGAGCACACAGGATTGGCACCCTATAAAGCCAGGCACAGAGCACACAGGATCAGCACCCTGTAAAGCCAGGCACAGAGCATGAAGGATTGGTACTGTGTAAAGCCAGGCACACTGACCTCTGATAGAGAGCTGATTACTAGCGAACTGTAATTTCTCTACTATACGTATTAATGGGAGATGGTGATATCCCTGATTTTCTTCCTGGGGGGTGATAGGGGGTTGTGCTCACTGTGTCTGTTGGTCTGAGAAGTGTCCGAACTTTTGTCATGTTCGAAAGTTCTGGCGCAAACCGAACCGGGTGTTCGTGCCCAACTCTATTGGTTAGTATATTTGTTATTTTCAAATCAATTCAAATTTCGGAAGATGGCTTGAATTTCCGAATAATGTAAAATGTTGTTCCGAATTTTGATTTCGTACCGAAATGAATAGCACATGTCTAGTCAGATGTGACTCATGCAGATAAAAAAGAAATGAGGCAGCAGAGAGAAATCACACTCATTGCTTCGGATAGAGGCAAGTACACAGCATAGAAAGACGTGCTTTGTTTATATTTCATATCTGAGGTTTTAAATCACTTTAAATTTATTAACATTTTATACTGTGTTGCTTTGGGATTTTGCATACTTTTGTAGTAAACTTCCATCTCTGACTTTTACCTATAGGTAAACCTACAATAAGGCTTACCTATAGGCAGTGTAAATATCTCCTAACGTTTATCTTTTGCATGCGGACATGGGGGGGGGGGGGGGTCAGGGCATTTAAAAAACATTTTTTAATTAATAATAAAAAAAATTTGATTTTTACACTGTTGTTTTTAAAAAATAATAATTATATTTTTTTATTGCTGTCACAAGGGAAGTAAACATCCTTATGACAGCAATAGGCATGTGACAGGTAGTGGTGCACCGAAATGAAAACTTTGGTACCGTAACTGAAAATTCAGGATGCACCTGTCCAAAACCGAAACTGACAGTTTAAAAAAAATATATATTTTTTTTATAAATAATTGTATTATATTTGCAAAACGCAGCAAGAACGCATCAAAAATATACCAGTGTTGCGTTTTTGATGCATTTTTTTGATTCAGATGACCTATGAAAAACACACCAAGGTAAAATTGCATCAAAATCGTGGCAAAATTGGCAGCCATTAGCAGCACTTTTTTTCTTTTGGCACAACGCCGAAAACCCTATTTTCGACCGATACAGTAATTTTTGATGTCCGAAATTTCGGTGCATCTCTAGTGACAGGTACTCTTTATGGAGAGATCTAGGGTCTATAAGACCCCAAAATCCCTCCTCTGCCCTTAAAAGCATTAAAAACCCCAAGATATATGTTTTTAAATGCTTTTGATTTTTTTAAAATGGCATAATTGACATTCGGGTAAACTGCAAGTGATGCCAGGTCATCGCTTCTGGGTTGCCATAGTGGAGAGCTTATCAGTGCTGATCTGTTCGGCTGTCTGGCCAGCCGGCGGATGTGCGGGCTGGTTGCTCGGGTCTCCCGGTAAGAAGAGAGAGCCATAGAAAGCAGCGGGAGGGGGGTGCTGCTTATAAAAGCAATCCAGTGGCTAGTTAGACAGTAGGATTGCTTTTACAGAGCCGACCACCAGCTTTAAAAAACCATACTGGGGTAATGCTTGCAGCTGAATGGCATCATCTTGCTTGAAGTCCAGCAAGGTACGGGTACATCAAAACATAAATACAATACTGGCGCTTATGATGACATGGAAACAAAACGTAATTACCAAAATAGTCCTTTGAGCTGTGCAAAAGCTTTGGTGTGAGTAGAACAGTCCAGGAATAAAACTGGGCAGCCTTGCTGGGGGAGCCGAAGCCAGACTCCAACATATGAAACAAAGATATACAAGAAAAGGCGCCACTTAGTTTAAAACTGTCACACTTTTAATAGCACATAGTATTAAAAAACTCACTTCTTAACAAACTGTAGAAGGCACATAGGGGTCCAAGCAACGATCATGTTCCGCTTGCTGGCAGTCTCAGAAGAAATTAGACATCCATGTGTGC
This sequence comes from Rana muscosa, assembly GCA_029206835.1. Taxonomy (NCBI): domain Eukaryota; kingdom Metazoa; phylum Chordata; class Amphibia; order Anura; family Ranidae; genus Rana; species Rana muscosa. The sequence goes on from CM055124.1 coordinate 176,400,001, forward strand.
TGAGCGAGAGCCGGTTTAAAGTCCATATGGATGTTTCCAGGCAATCGCTCGGTGAACCAGGAGGAGGGCTGGAACGCAAACCTGGAGTCTATCTGAGACGCGACGCTCAGCGGAGTGACGTCACGACCAGCATGCAATGCGTTTCGATGTTACCACAGAGAAACAATGAGAATCACTGCGCGCATTTTTATCAAGCAACGCATGGATGTCTAATTTCTTCTGAGACTGCCAGCAAGCGGAACATGATCATTGCTTGGACCCCTATGTGCCTTCTACAGTTTGTTAAGAAGTGAGTTTTTTAATACTATGTGCTATTAAAAGTGTAACAGTTTTAAACTAAGTGGCGCCTTTTCTTGTTTATCTTTGTTTCATACGGGTACATCGCTGGTCGGTAAATGGTTAAAGTCTTGTAGGAAGGCAGAGTCTGTGTTGTCTTTACCAACCAGGAGCTTGTTTCCATTTCTCATCTGGCCTAGAAAAATGGCAGCCAAGATCTAAACATTACTAAAAGCATGAACACTTGTGCCTGTCTGCATTAGGATTAGCTCACCATGGTGATCACATAATTAGGGATGAGCTTCGTGTTCGAGTCGAACATACGTTCGACTCGAACATTGGCTGTTCGATCGTTCGACGAAGATCGAACGATTTGGGCCGTTCGCGCCAAATTCGAGTGACGCGAACGGCCCACAATGCACTACGCCATCGCAGTGTCATCCAGGCGCTGTGATTGGCCAAGCATGCACTGTGACCCCGCATGCTTGGCCAATCACAGCGCCGGCAGCGAGGAGAGCAATGATTGGCCACAGGCAGGATGCCTGTGGCCAATTATTGCTGAGGGTGTTTAGTACACGCCCCACACTATAAAAGGCCGCCAGCACGGCGGCCTAGTGTAGTGTGTTCCGGAGCAGGGATAGAGTAGCATAGGCAGGGACAGTGACTGTTATTTCTTTCTTGCTTAACCTGGATTCCTTTAGTTTAGGGAAAGAGAAGGATAGGTAGGGAGAGTGTCAGTGTGTTTTGTGCTTCTGCTATAGTGTGCTTAAAAAAAAACATTTATTCTAGGGACAGAAAACTCTAGGTAGGGACAGTGTCAGTTTCTTTCACTCTGCAAGTCCTTGTTTCCAGGGACCTGGAAGGACAGTGAGTGAATTGTCCTTTTGCTATATTGTGATTAAAAAAAACATTTATTCTAGGGACAGAAAACTCTAGGTAGGGACAGTGTCAGTTTCTTTCACTCTGCAAGTCCTTGTTTCCAGGGACCTGGAAGGACAGTGAGTGAATTGTCCTTTTGCTATATTGTGATTAAAAAAAACATTTATTCTAGGGACAGAAAACTCTAGGTAGGGACAGTGTCAGTTTCTTTCACTCTGCAAGTCCTTGTTTCCAGGGACCTGGAAGGACAGTGAGTGAATTGTCCTTTTGCTATATTGTGATTAAAAAAAACATTTATTCTAGGGACAGAAAACTCTAGGTAGGGACAGTGTCAGTTTCTTTCACTCTGCAAGTCCTTGTTTCCAGGGACCTGGAAGGACAGTGAGTGAATTGTCCTTTTGCTATATTGTGATTAAAAAAAACATTTATTCTAGGGACAGAAAACTCTAGGTAGGGACAGTGTCAGTTTCTTTCACTCTGCAAGTCCTTGTTTCCAGGGACCTGGAAGGACAGTGAGTGAATTGTCCTTTTGCTATATTGTGATTAAAAAAAACATTTATTCTAGGGACAGAAAACTCTAGGTAGGGACAGTGTCAGTTTCTTTCACTCTGCAAGTCCTTGTTTCCAGGGACCTGGAAGGACAGTGAGTGAATTGTCCTTTTGCTATATTGTGATTAAAAAAAACATTTTTTTCTAGGGACAGAAAACTGTAGGTAGGGAGAGTATTTTTTTTCTTTCACTCTGCAAGTCCTTGTTTCCAGGGACCTGTAAGGACAGTGAGTTAATTGTCCTTGTGCTATATTGTGCTGAAAAAAACATTTATTCCAGGGACAGAAAACTCTAGGTAGGGACAGTGTCAGTTTCTTTCACTCTGCAAGTCCTTGTTTCCAGGGACCTGGAAGGACAGTGAGTGAATTGTCCTTTTGCTATATTGTGATTAAAAAAAACATTTTTTTCTAGGGACAGAAAACTGTAGGTAGGGAGAGTGTTTTTTTTCTTTCACTCTGCAAGTCCTTGTTTCCAGGGACCTGTAAGGACAGTGAGTTAATTTTCCTTGTGCTATATTGTGATTAAAAAAAACATTTATTCTAGGGACAGAAAACTCTAGGTAGGGACAGTGTCAGTTTCTTTCACTCTGCAAGTCCTTGTTTCCAGGGACCTGGAAGGACAGTGAGTGAATTGTCCTTTTGCTATATTGTGATTAAAAAAAACATTTATTCTAGGGACAGAAAACTCTAGGTAGGGACAGTGTCAGTTTCTTTCACTCTGCAAGTCCTTGTTTCCAGGGACCTGGAAGGACAGTGAGTGAATTGTCCTTTTGCTATATTGTGATTAAAAAAAACATTTATTCTAGGGACAGAAAACTCTAGGTAGGGACAGTGTCAGTTTCTTTCACTCTGCAAGTCCTTGTTTCCAGGGACCTGGAAGGACAGTGAGTGAATTGTCCTTTTGCTATATTGTGATTAAAAAAAACATTTATTCTAGGGACAGAAAACTCTAGGTAGGGACAGTGTCAGTTTCTTTCACTCTGCAAGTCCTTGTTTCCAGGGACCTGGAAGGACAGTGAGTGAATTGTCCTTTTGCTATATTGTGATTAAAAAAACATTTATTCTAGGGACAGAAAACTCTAGGTAGGGACAGTGTCAGTTTCTTTCACTCTGCAAGTCCTTGTTTCCAGGGACCTGGAAGGACAGTGAGTGAATTGTCCTTTTGCTATATTGTGATTAAAAAAAACATTTATTCTAGGGACAGAAAACTCTAGGTAGGGACAGTGTCAGTTTCTTTCACTCTGCAAGTCCTTGTTTCCAGGGACCTGGAAGGACAGTGAGTGAATTGTCCTTTTGCTATATTGTGATTAAAAAAAACATTTTTTTCTAGGGACAGAAAACTGTAGGTAGGGAGAGTATTTTTTTTCTTTCACTCTGCAAGTCCTTGTTTCCAGGGACCTGTAAGGACAGTGAGTTAATTGTCCTTGTGCTATATTGTGCTGAAAAAAACATTTATTCCAGGGACAGAAAACTCTAGGTAGGGACAGTGTCAGTTTCTTTCACTCTGCAAGTCCTTGTTTCCAGGGACCTGGAAGGACAGTGAGTGAATTGTCCTTTTGCTATATTGTGATTAAAAAAAACATTTTTTTCTAGGGACAGAAAACTGTAGGTAGGGAGAGTGTTTTTTTTCTTTCACTCTGCAAGTCCTTGTTTCCAGGGACCTGTAAGGACAGTGAGTTAATTTTCCTTGTGCTATATTGTGATTAAAAAAAACATTTATTCTAGGGACAGAAAACTCTAGGTAGGGACAGTGTCAGTTTCTTTCACTCTGCAAGTCCTTGTTTCCAGGGACCTGGAAGGACAGTGAGTGAATTGTCCTTTTGCTATATTGTGATTAAAAAAAACATTTATTCTAGGGACAGAAAACTCTAGGTAGGGACAGTGTCAGTTTCTTTCACTCTGCAAGTCCTTGTTTCCAGGGACCTGGAAGGACAGTGAGTGAATTGTCCTTTTGCTATATTGTGATTAAAAAAAACATTTATTCTAGGGACAGAAAACTCTAGGTAGGGACAGTGTCAGTTTCTTTCACTCTGCAAGTCCTTGTTTCCAGGGACCTGGAAGGACAGTGAGTGAATTGTCCTTTTGCTATATTGTGATTAAAAAAAACATTTATTCTAGGGACAGAAAACTCTAGGTAGGGACAGTGTCAGTTTCTTTCACTCTGCAAGTCCTTGTTTCCAGGGACCTGGAAGGACAGTGAGTGAATTGTCCTTTTGCTATATTGTGATTAAAAAAACATTTATTCTAGGGACAGAAAACTCTAGGTAGGGACAGTGTCAGTTTCTTTCACTCTGCAAGTCCTTGTTTCCAGGGACCTGGAAGGACAGTGAGTGAATTGTCCTTTTGCTATATTGTGATTAAAAAAAACATTTATTCTAGGGACAGAAAACTCTAGGTAGGGACAGTGTCAGTTTCTTTCACTCTGCAAGTCCTTGTTTCCAGGGACCTGGAAGGACAGTGAGTGAATTGTCCTTTTGCTATATTGTGATTAAAAAAAACATTTTTTTCTAGGGACAGAAAACTGTAGGTAGGGAGAGTGTTTTTTTTCTTTCACTCTGCAAGTCCTTGTTTCCAGGGACCTGTAAGGACAGTGAGTTAATTTTCCTTGTGCTATATTGTGATTAAAAAAAACATTTTTTCTAGGGACAGAAAACTGTAGGTAGGGAGAGTGTTTTTTTTCTTTCACTCTGCAAGTCCTTGTTTCCAGGGACAGAGAAGGACACCTGAAGGTAGCCCTTATTGCTTTTTTCCCATCTCCCTGCAGGCCATCTATTAGAATGTCTGGAAGGCAAACAAGGAGAGGCAGACAGTCAGGAGGCAATAAAAGAGGGCAAGCAGGCTCTGTGTCTGGGGGCAACAGTGCTGGTCGTGGACGCGGTGCATTGTCATCAGCACATGGCCATGGGACACGCTTGTCCTTCTTTTCGGCAGCTGGACATGTTGAGCCACATCATGCCGAAGACTTGGTAGAGTGGATGACCAAGCCCTCCTCCTCCTCCTCATCCTCTCTCACCCAGGCTCAGGGTACTGGAAAAGCAGCTGCCAAAGCGTCGTCTTCCCTGGTATCAATGTCAGACAAATCATCAGTCACTCCTTCCCTAGACCCACCATGTCCTCCTCCTGAGGAGTCCCCCGAACTGTTTCAGCACAGTGTTGGGTACATGCTCCAGGAGGATGCCCAGCGTTTCGAAGGGTCTGATGATGAAACCCAGCTAGAGGAAGGCAGTAGCGTGAGAGCAGACAGAGGGGATGCTCAAGAAGGACACCAATCTGGCAGTCATGTTCCAGCAGCTGCAGCATACTGCCAGATTGGCTCCAGTGATGAGGAGGGAGGGGATGATGAGGTCAATGACTCCACGTGGGTGCCTAATAGGAGAGAGGAGGAGGAGGAGGATGAGGAGGAGGCACATCTCCAACGAGGCAGGATGCCCTTTGGTGGCCAGCGTAAGGGCAGTACACCGACGGAATCACACCGCAGAGCTCCGCCTGTGCAGGGCGCTGCCTCTGCCCGTCATTCAAAAAGTTCTTTGGTGTGGGCCTTTTTTGAGGCTAGTGCATCAGATCGCACAGCTGCTGTTTGCAACATATGTCTCAAGCGTATATCGCGTGGCCAAAACATCAGCCGCTTGGGTACCACATGCCTGACCAGACATATGTTGACCTGCCATGCAGCTCGTTGGCAAGCCTACCTCAAAGACCCACACCAAAGAACAAAGCGGACCTCTCCTTGCACCGCATCAGCTGGGATCTCCAACCCCACTATAACTTCAGTCCTCTCTGAAACATGCACTGAGAGGAATGAAGGTGTAGAATTAGGTGTGTCACAGCCAAGTACTTGCGCCCACTCTGCTAGCAGTACACCGACGTCCGATTCTAGCAGGCAAATTTCCCTGCCCCAGCTGCTGGACCGTCGAAAGAAGTTCACTCCCAGCCATCCACATGCCCAGCGGTTGAATGCTAGCTTGGCTAAATTGCTAGCGCTTCAACTGCTGCCTTTTCAGTTGGTAGACTCGGCCCCCTTCCGTGAGTTTGTGCAATGTGCGGTTCCTCAGTGGCAGGTTCCCAAACGCCACTTTTTCTCACGGAAGGCTATTCCGGCTCTCTACCGGCATGTGGAAGGCAATGTCTTGGCCTCGCTGGACAGGGCGGTCAGCGGTAAGGTGCATATTACCGCTGACTCATGGTCCAGCAGGCATGGACAGGGACGTTACCTTTCTTTCACGGCCCATTGGGTCACTCTTTTGGCAGCTGGGAAGGATTCAGGACAAGGTGCAGTAGTGTTGGAGGTTGTCCCACCGCCACGCCTCCAAAATGCTACTACTGGTTGTGACACACCTCTCTCCTCCACCCCCTCCTCTTCTTCTTCCTCCATGGCCTCTTCCTGTGGTTTGTCCTATGAACCAGCGGTGCTCCGTAGCCGTTCACGGGGCTACGCAAGTACGCAGGCAAAAAGATGCCATGCCGTGCTTGCGCTGGTGTGTTTGGGGGACAGAAGCCACACTGGGGCAGAGGTCCTGTCTGCTCTGCAGGGCCAGGCCGAGAGGTGGTTGACGCCACGCCAGCTTAAGCCAGGAATGGTGGTTTGCGACAATGGCACCAACCTCCTCTCCGCCCTCCGACAGGGACAACTGACCCATGTGCCCTGTGTGGCTCACGTCCTTAACCTGGTGGTGCAGCGGTTCTTGGGCAGGTACCCGGGCTTACAGGATGTCCTGAGGCAGGCCAGGAAAGTCTGTGTGCATTTCCGCAGATCTTATAATGCCAGTGCTCGCCTGGCTGAGCTGCAAAAGGAGTTGAACCTGCCCAAGAACCGCCTTATATGTGACATGCCCACCAGGTGGAACTCAACGTTGGCCATGCTGCAGCGGCTGCACACGCAGCAGAGGGCCATCAATGAGTACCTGTGCGACTACGGCACCAGGACAGGGTCAGGGGAGCTTGGTTTTTTTTCTCCACGCCAGTGGGGCATGATCAGGGATGCATGCACTGTCCTGGCACCATTTGAGGAGGCCACGAGGATGGTGAGCAGTGACAGTGCATGCATCAGTGACACTGTACCTCTTGTCCACCTGTTGGAGCACACGCTGCGTGGAATAATGGACAGGGCACTTGAGGCAGAACAGAGGCAGGAAGAGGAGGACTTCCTTGCCTCTCAAGGCCCCCTTTACCCAGACAGTGTTCCTTCTGTCCCACCCATCGCACAGGAAGAGGAGGAGGAGGAGGAGGAGGAGGAGGATTGTGTCAGCATGGAGGTGGAGGCTGGCACTCAGCATCATCAGCAGCAGTCTTTTAGGGATGATTTACAGTCCCAAGAAACCAGTGGACTTGTACGTGGCTGGGAGGAGGTGGCTGCGGATCATGTCGTCCTTAGTGACCCAGAGGACTCCGGAGCGAATGCCTCAGCAAACCTACGCTGCATGGCCTCCCTGATCCTGCAAAGTCTGCGGAAGGATCCTCGTATTCTTCGGATCAAGGAGAGGGACCATTACTGGCTGGCCACTCTCCTTGATCCACGGTACAAGGGTAAGGTTGCGGACCTTATGTTACCGTCGCAGAGGGAGCAGAGGATGAGACAACTCCGGGAGGCCTTGCAGAAAGGTCTGTGCAACGCGTTCCCAGAGACTGGGAGGTTGCAAACTCCTGGTCCTGGACAACGAGTTGCTGAGGCTTCGGCCAGTCAAAGAAGGAGCGGTGGGGAAGGTGGCCGTCTGACCGATGCGTTCAGACAATTCTTTAGTCCGCAGCCCCAAAGTATGATTGGTTCCAGCAACCATCGCCAGCGTCTGATAAACATGGTGCAGGAATATCTAGGGGCAAGGTCAGACTTGGACACCTTCCCCACCGAAAATCCTCTGGCTTACTGGGTCTTGAGGATGGATCACTGGCCAGAGCTTGCACAGTATGCAATTGAGCTACTGGCCTGTCCTGCATCCAGCGTTCTTTCGGAACGCACATTCAGTGCTGCTGGAGGATTTGTCACGGATCACAGGGTGCGCCTGTCCACCGACTCGGTTGATCGACTGACTTTCATCAAGATGAACCAGTCTTGGATCACCACCAGCTACCACACACCTGATGCTGATATAACAGACTAATTGATTTTAAAATGTCACATCCCTTCAAGACTGATGCTGATGCTGAGTGCCTGTGCTGTTATGTTGACTGGCTATCCTCCTCCTCCGAGTCCTCAATGATACGATTGATGATGATAGCTTGGAAGATCATTTTTGTTTATGGGTGCCGCCACCAGTGCCTAACGCCCAATTTTTCAGCCCCTGTTTAACAGGGGCGTGTAATTACAATTTTTGAAGCAATACTTTGCAACAGGGCTCATTGCTGTGCTCCAAGTACAGTATCTGTGAGGAGTTGCAGTGTTGTGCCACCAGTGCCTAAGGCCCAATTTTTCAGCCCCTGTTTAACAGGGGCGTGTCATTACAATTTTTGAAGCAATACTTTGCAACAGGGCTCATTGCTGTGCTCCAAGTACAGTATCTGTGAGGGGTTGCAGTGTTGTGCCACCAGTGCCTAAGGCCCAATTTTTCAGCCCCTGTTCAACAGGGGCATGTAATTACAATTCTTGATCTAATAATTCACAGCAGGGCCCATTGCTGCACCCACCAAGAGTAACTGTCAGGGCTTACAGTGTTGTGGCACCAGCACCACCATCAAAGGCCCAATTTTTACTACCACTGTTCAACAATTATATGTAATTAAAATTCCTGATATAATAGTTGACAGCAGGGCGTTCCAGCACCAACCAAGAGTAACTGTGAGTGCTTACAGTGTTGTGCCAACACCAACAACTAAGGGGCCTATTTCTGCAGAGTATATACGGCAGGTCCCTACTTTCAAACATCCAACTTACAAACGACTCCTACTTGCAAACGCAAGAAGACAACAGGAAGTGAGAGGAAATCTACCACTAGGAAGGAAAATTCTCTCCTGTAAGAATAAATATGGGAGAAAGGTGTCTCCTCTGTACTGATGCTTTATCAGCAATCCTTGTTTCAAGAAAAACACCACATTTCAAAAACAGTTGTCATTGGGACGGAAAGTGAGGTGAAATGTTCTGAACAGGGGCACAGACAGCAAAACAAATGTTACAGGGGTGATAACCCTTACCTATGTTTTCCAAAAAGTTTAAAAATAGATTTTTGGGCTGGAGCTACACTTCAACAATGTACCTGTTCAAAATTACAAACAGATTCTACATAAGAACAAACCTACAGTCCCTGTCTTGTATGCACCGCCTGTATACGGCTGTTCAGAGTATATAGGGCCTTTTTTATTTTATGTGCGGGGTTCCCCTTAATATCCATACAAGACCCAAAGGGGCTGGTAATGGGCTGGGGTAGGGGGGGGGGGTCATGGGGTAGCTATGCCATTTTTCTTAAAGAATTTCATCCATATTACCGGGACCAGACATTACATTAAAGCCGCAAGCAGTTTTAAATGGCTTTTTTTTCCTTTAGAAGTGTCATTTTGTGCAGGGACAGTTCTAAACACGGGAAACACGTGGCACTTCACAGGCATACTTTAGACACCCCCCAGGTACGATATTTAAAGGAATATTTGACTTTTTTTTTTTCACTTTATGCATCATTAAAATGACTGCTCCCGAAAAACGACCGTTTTTAAAACTTCTTTTTGCATTGATACATGTCCCCTGGTGCAGAACCCGGGTTCCCAAACCCTTTTTAGGACAATAACATGCATAATAGTTGTTATAATTAGCACTTTAGAATTCGAACGTTCGCATCCATTGTATTTAATAGGGTTCTAATGTTCGTTCGAACTTCCGGTCCGTTCGCGGGTTCTGGTGCGAACCGAACCCGGGGGTGTTCGGCTCATCACTACACATAATCAGGAACAGTATTTTGGTCCCTGAAGCATTCGCTGGTCACCAGTGTTCTCATACCATTCAATACCTCTGTATAAATTGATTAGTGAGTGACCCATGCTGTAGCACCATGATAAATTAGCTCCTTTGGGGCCATAAAGCATCCTCAGCCAGCCCCAGTTTTCCCATAACATGGATTAAGCTGTCCATCTATATGATGTCATGTGGTTGTGAAAACCCCCTTGTGATGTACAATGTATATGAGAGATTTTGGGGATTACACCAGCCAGTATGGATCATACCAATTAAAGGTGTAGACAGGTGAATGCTGCATATTTCTCAGATAATCCATCCTACAGTTTGATGCAGCCTTTCCACCATTACACTTTCCCCCTGAAATAAACAGGGATTGGTGAGGTGAATACAGAGCTGAGATTTAAACCCCCCATCACCTGATCCCCGGGATGTGAAATACCATTTGTGCAGAGGCTTTGGGAATGTTTTTTCAAAGTACATTTACAGTATATATAGCAATTTTACACTAGCAGCTTTTCTTCTATCAAAGAGAACACTATGAATAACACAATATGAATTGCTACATAAGTAGGATTTTTAGCTATTTACCTGTGTCTGCTGTCCAATTTCCATAACATCTTGAGCCTGAAGCCTGTAACATAAAACACTCTTCTTCCCTATGTTATCATTATCAACAATAAAGCGGCTATCGCACACAATGTAGCTTAATCCAGAAAATACGATATGTGATAGCTCTTACTGGAAACTGATTTGTAGTCCTCTCAACAGGCAATTTGCAGAAAGAAAACCAAAAGCACAATCCCCGATATCATGAACGTTTAAGGCTGAGTTGACCTATATGCGCTGCAGGACACCGCATGTGATTCAAATAAGAATCGCACTGCATTCAAATCACTTGTGATGTCTGTGTGGTGCGATTTGAGCCATTCATTTGCATGTCTCAAATCATACAAAAAAAAAAAGGTGCAGGGAAGGAAACGCACAGGATTCGCTGCATTTCCCGCACCACCTATACAGTGCCTTGAAAAAGTATTCATACCCCTTGAAATTTTCCACATATTGTCATGTTTCAACCAAAAACGTAAATGTATTTTATTGGGATTTTATGTAATAGACCAACACAAAGTGGCACATAATTGTGAAGTGGAAGGAAAATGGTAAATGGGTGTGGCCTGCATTTGTATTCAGCCCCCTTTACTCTGATAACCCTAACTAAAATCTAGTGGAACCAATTGCCTTCAGAAGTCACATAATCAGTAAATAGAGTCCAACTGTGTGTAGTATAATTTCAGTATAAATACAGCTGTTCTGTAAAGCCCTCAGAGGTTTGTTAGAGACCCTTAGTGAACAAACAGCATCATGAAGGCCAAGGAACACAACAGACAGGTCAGGGTCTAAAGTTGTGGAGAAGTTTAAAGCAGGGTTAGGTTATAAAAAATTATCCCAAGTGTTGAACATCTCACGGAGCACTGTTCAATCCACCATCTGAAAATGGAAAGAGTATGTCGCAACTGCAAACCTACCAAGACATGGCTGTCCACTTAAACTGACAGGCCAGGCAAGGAGAGCATTAATCAGAGAAGCAGCCAAGAGGCCCATGGTAACTCTGAGGCCTGGTTCACACTGGGGCGACAAACGCTCCGACATTAGGAGCTCATGTCGCATGACGTGTGAAAATCAATGAATCCCTATGAGAGCCGTCTTAACTGGTCCGACACAAGTCGGTCCGACACTAAAAATGCTCCCTGTACTACTTCTGTCCGACTTTGATCCCACTTCAGCCCATTGACTATCATTGAAGTAGGATCAAAGTAGTATCCTGTTAATGAAAGTCGGATGGATGTCGGACCAATGTAGGACAGATGACGGACCAATGTCGGACCGATATCGGACCAATGTAGGACAGATGTCGCAGAGCAAAGTAGGATGAAAGTCGTGTCGTATAGTGTGAACCCAGCCTTAAGGTGCTGCAGAGATCCACAGCTCAGGTGGGAGAATCTGTCCACAGTACAACTATTTGTCGTGCACTCCACAAATCTGAAAACTAACACAGCACATCACCCTGAACACACCACCCCCAACGTGAAACATGGTGGTGGCAGCATCATGTTGTGGGGATGCTTTTCTTCAACAGGGACAGGGAATCTGGTCAGAGTTGATGGGAAGATAGATGGAGCCAAATGTCAGAACATTTGGGGTTAAAAGAATATGCATATAAAGTCGCATATTGTATATTTTTCCTATTTTTCCTATTCGTATGTATTTGGCATAAGAGAAACCATTTTGTCTCTAAAGTTGAATCACAGTTCAAAGCCCATGAATAGACATTGTATAAAGAATGGTTTTATGTCTTGCAGGGAGGCTGTATAAGTCTCTCTATACCAGTATCCCTAGGTTGTAATTCAAAGCTTTTGAACATATAGGAAAATATACCAGTATCCCAGATTATATATCTTCTATCTCTGACACTTAGTAAGTGTGACAGTAGGAGCTACTGTCACGGTAAAATGGACAGTTTGCTGGACACAGGGTCTGCACATTTGCAAGGTGCAAGACTACAGAGTGTAGATGTGGACTGGAGAAGACTGCTTTCGCAGCTTTCTCCAGGTTTTGGTATTCTGGAAAGGGGCTTTGTAGTTTGGAGATTCCACAGTGTCTTGGGAGGGATGGGATCTCCAACCCTGTGTCCAGACTTTGCTGATTACCAGCAGGGTGTGTGCTCAGGTGAGCACACCCCTTATAATAAATGTATGGGAAGACCTCATGGCTCCCAGTTGGAGACGGCTCCACACCAAGAGACAGGAGGTCTTCAGGAGTCAGAGAGGCTGTAGGTGACAGCCAGAACATTGGTGACTGCAAGAGGCAGAGCTGTGGACGCTAAAGGGAAGCCGTCTACTTTGAGGAGTCCGGTGGTCTGGGTGACCAGGAAAGTGCAGAAGTACTGCTACAGAGAGCCAGGTGGGCTAGCATTTTCTGTTATGTGTATTTTATGGCTTTTTTTAATAAAAATGGGCTACCATGCCCTTAAATATATATAAAAAAAAAAAGTCCAAACAAAGGTTTCCCACGCAGGGGTTCTTCTCCATCAAATACAATTTTGAAAAAAAAATGCAACATTTTTTACTTTTTGCTATAATAAATATCCCCCAAAAATATATAAAAAATGTTTTTTTCCTCAGTTTAGGTCGATACGTATTCTTCTACATATTTTTGGTAAAAAAAAAACGCAATCGGCATTTATTGATTGGTTTGCGCAAAAGTTATAGCGTTTACAAAATAGGGAATAGTTTTATGGCATTTTTATTAATTATTTTTTTCATCAGTCATTCACTAGGTCCCCTTGTGTGGTTCTGGGATTTTTGCTCACCGTTCTTGTGATCATTTTGACCCCACGGGGTGAGATCTTGCGTGGAGCCCCAGATCGAGGGAGATTATCAGTGGTCTTGTATGTCTTCCATTTTCTAATTATTGCTCCCACAGTTGATTTCTTCACACCAAGCTGCTTGCCTATTGCAGATTCAGTCTTCCCAGCCTGGTGCAGGTCTACAATTTTGTTTCTGGTGTCCTTCGACAGCTCTTTGGTCTTCACCATAGTGGAGTTTGGAGTGTGACTGTTTGAGGTTGTGGACAGGTGTCTTTTATACTGATAACAAGTTCAGACAGGTGCCATTAATACAGGTAATTAGTGGAGGACAGAGGAGCCTCTTAAAGAAGAAGATACAGGTCTGTGAGAGCCAGAAATCTTGCTTGTTTGTAGGTGACCAAATACTTATTTTCCACCATAATTTGCAAAAAAAAATATTTCCAAATCAGACAATGTGATTGTCTGGATTTGTTTCCACATTTTGTCTCTCATAGTTGAGGTATACCCTATGATGACAATTACAGGCCTCTCTCATCTTTTTAAGTGGGAGATCTTGCACAATTGGTGGCTGACTAAATACTTTTTTGCCCCATTGTAATGTTTCTTTTATAGTATCTTCACAGTATATCTATGTATTAGTTATATATATTAGGCTTGTGCAATTCGTTTCGTAACGAATTGAAATTCGTCCGAATTTAGCAACTTTCGGACATTCGGAAGCATTCGAATTTCCGAACAAAGCAATTACGAATAAGACCGAATCCGAAATAAATTATACCGCAAATAGCGAATGCCCGAATGTCTTCGGCATAATTCGTTATGAAAAAGTTACGAATGTACGAATCCATACGAAGCACAATAACACTCACTCTGCTCTGCTCTCCGCTTCTCCCACACCGTGCTGAACTCCCTCTCAAAATGGTGTACAGGGGCGGAGGTTATAGCCGCATGTAAAAAACGAAAGTAAAATACGAGATTTCGAATCCATTCGAAGCACAATAACACTCACTCTGCTCTGCTCTCTGCTTCTCCCTCACCGTGCTGAACCCTCTCAAAATGGTGTACAGGGGCGGAGCCTATAGCCGCATGTAAAAAACGAAAGTAAAATACGAGATTTCGAATCGTTACAAATAACCGCAATGTATTTAGAAAAGTACAAATCCATTCGAAGCACATTAGGCATAATAGGCAGCGTCGTTGTGAGAGAGACACGGAAAATTACGAATCAACGAACCCAAAAAAAGTTACGAAAGTAGGAGTTGTGTCCAGAATCAACGAAAAACAACGTACTCTACCGAAAGTACGAACCCAAAAAAAGTTACGAAAGTAGGAGTTGTGTCCAGAATCAACGAAAAACAACGTACTCTACCGAAAGTACGAATTATAAAGCAACAAAAAATTCAACGAAAAATGTCGCTTGCAAAAATACGAATGAGTCCGAACACGAAAAATCCCGTCTAGCAAAATTACGAATGATTACGAATCAACAGGACCGGAAAGAAACGAACCGAAACGGAACGAATTTTTCCGTTGTGCACAAGTCTAATATATATGTGTATAAACCTATTTATACATATATATATATTATTACAAAATGTGAGATCCTAGCTGTATTGACATTTGGGGCTGTATTTTATTTGTAAAATGTAAGTTAAGAGTTGTATTGCAAATGATTTCAGCTTCAAGGAATGTAACTACCCATTAGCAAGATATGGATAAACATTCACACCTATAAATCGGAGCCAGTTGCCAGCGTGTCTGGGATACTTGACATGGAATTGTCAACCCTCACACAATTAATGGTATTTCACCAAGCTAGGGGCAAAGGTCACGTCAATTAACATTAGAAATTATTTCTAATACGCTACTGCCGTCTGGTGGTAAAAATAGTTAATTGTTCAAGATGATGTTATATTTGATTGCTATGGCAACCATCAAAACACATTGTCATTTGACGTCGTCAGTTACGTAGTAATGTGACACACACACCCACTTTTGGGGTGGAATAAAAGTAGGAAGAGTTCAGTGTGTAAGGAAATCTCTGAGGGAACAGGTCGCTGGGGAGCTCTTTCTCTGAAAGGATCTCTGAAGGAATACCCCGCTATCTCTCTCGGGAGACTGAAGCTGGAAGGAGGAGATCTTGAAACGCAAACATGTAGGGGGTTAGAAGGAGTCTTATGAGACTCATTACCTCACGGGAAGCTTCTCAAACAGACAGAACCTGGTAAAGTATAAATCTTTTAGTTTTACCTTTTGGTAATGGAATTGTTTTCGCATACACATAATTAAAACCATTTAACCGCTTGTCAACCGCCCACCGTCAAATGACGGCGGGCGGAAGACTCTTTTGTTCTGGGCGGACGTCATATGACGTAATCGCCTTCAGAAGCCACTAGGGGGGGCGCACGCGGGCGCGCCGCGTCACTGGGGACCCGATACGCGTGCCCGGCGGCACCCGCGATTGCCCAGTAACTGAGCAGGACCGTGGATCTGTGTGTGTAAACACACAGATCCACGTCCTGTCAGAGAGAGGAGACCGATGGTGTGTCCCTTGTACATAGAGACAACCATCGGTCACCTCCCCCAGTCAGTCCCCTCCCCCCACAGTAGTAAGAATCACAATCTAGGGAACACATTTAACCCCTTGATTGCCCCCTAGTGTTAACCCCTTCCCTGCCAGTCATATTTATACAGTAATCAATGCATTTTTATAGCAGGGATCGCTGTATAAATGTGAATGGTCCCAAAAGTGTCCGATGTGTCCGCCGCAATATTGCAGTCACAATAAAAATCGCTGATCACCGCCATTACTAGTAAAAAAAATTTAATAATAAAAATGCTATAAATCTATCCCTTTTTTTGTAGCTGCTATAACTTTCGCGCAAACAATCAATATACGCTTATTGCGATTTTTTTTAATCAAAAATATGTAGAAGAGTACGTATCCGCCTAAACTGTGAAAAATTTTATTTTTAATATAGATTTTTTTGGGGATATTTATTATAGCAAAAAGTTACAAATATTGAATTTTTTTTAAAATTGTCTCTCTATTTTTGTTTATAGCGCAAAAAATAAAAACTGCAGAGGTGATCAAATACCACCAAAGAAAAGGTCTATTTGTGGGTAAAAAATGATAAAAATTTCATTTGGGTACAGTGTTGCATGACCGCGCAATTGTTATTCAAAGTGTGACAGCGCTGAAAGCTGAAAAATGGCTTGGGCAGGAAGGGGGTGAAAGTGCCCTGTAGGCAAGTGGTTAAATATATATGGCAAAGCAGTTTGGAGTTATATTATTTTTAACTGCAGTATAAAATAATCATATTCCAAATATTAAGAGACATCAGGGCCGCCATCCGGGGGGTACAGGCAGTACACCTGTAAGGGGCCCGGATGGCAATCCCCCTTTTTTATTTCTTATTTTATTTTAATTTTTTATTTATTTTATTTTTTTGTGTAAGGGGCCCAGAGGTCCCCAGGGGCCCGGATGGCAACCCCCCTTTTTTTTATATTTTTTTTATTTAATTTTTTTTGTAAGGGGCCCAGAGGTCCCCAGGCCCCCGGATGGCAACCCCTATTTTTTATTATAATTGTTTTTTTTTTGTAAGGGGCCCAGAGGTCCCCAGAGGCCCAGAGGTCCCCAGGGGCCCGGATGGCAACCCCCCTTTTTTTTATATTTTTTTTATTTAATTTTTTTTGTAAGGGGCCCAGAGGTCCCCAGGCCCCCGGATGGCAACCCCTATTTTTTATTATAATTGTTTTTTTTTTGTAAGGGGCCCAGAGGTCCCCAGAGGCTCGGAGGTCCCCAGGGCCCCGGATGGCAACCCCCCTTTTTTTTGTTCTTTTGGTTTTTTCTTTGTTCGTGAGCACCCAAAGACCCCCCGACCTCAAAAATTTAAATTATTATTATTATTATTTAAATTTAAAAAAAATATGTTTTTTTTTTGTTTTTGTTTTTTTGTAAGGTTGGTCCCCAGGGGCCCAGAGTTCCCCAAGGCCCCCGAATGTCAACCCCCCTTTTTTTATTATTATTTATTTTTATTTATTTTTTTATTTATTTATGTTATTTATTTATTTTTATTTATTTTTGTAAGGGGCCCAGAGGTCCCCAGAGGCCCGCAGGTCCCCAGGGCCCCGGATGGCAACCTCCCTTTTTTTTTGTAAAAAAAAATTATTTAATTTTTTTTACATGTATTTATGTTATTTATTTAATTTTTTTTTTTTATAAGGGGCCCAGAGGCCCGGGGGTCCCCAGGGCCCCGGATGGCAACCCCCCCGCTTCTCAATCCGTGGCATCCCCCCCGCGTCTCAATTCGCGGTGGCAGCACCCCCCCCCCCTGGTTCTCCCCTGCTCCAGGGGGCCCATGCCTGAAGCTGTGTAAGGGGCCCCAAAATTCCTGATGGCGGCCCTGAGAGACATACATCGATTTGGTTGTCGTTATAAAGCTAAAGCTGGATTTGTATAAGGGTTTTAGTGTAAAATAGATTCATTCTAAATTTAACATAAGCCTTGATTGTATGGTCAAGCTGTGAGCACAATATGACATTTGTCTGCGCTCGCTTAACCACTTAACGACCGCTCACTGTATATATACGTCGGCAGAATGGCACCGACAGGCACAATCACGTAGAGCATACGTGATTGCCTTTGTACAGTTGGGGGGTCCGATCGGACCCCCCTCCTATACAGTGAGCGGTGGCTAAGTGTCCGGGAGCGTTCCGGGATGAGGGGGCAGCCATTCGTTTCTGGCCACCCCCTCGCGATCGCTCCCGGCGAATGGAAATGCCCCCTCTGTCTGTGTCAGACAGAGGGAGCAGGAGGAAGTGATGTCATCTCTGGTGCGGCGCTCACATATACCGAGCGCCGTACAAGAGAAGATATCAGGTCAGTGCACACAACACTACACTGACACCAGGACACATAGGGACATAAATCGCCCCCAGGCCCCCCCAGACACCACAGATCACCCCCCAGATCACCCCCCCAGCCCCCAGTCACAGTGTCACTGATTGCAGTGACCATTTATTTAGTGATCACTGCAATCAGTGACATTTGTGACTGTAAAAGTGTCACCAAAGTTTAGTCTTAGGTCCAGTGTAGCCCCCTAACCCCCCCCTAATAAAGGTTTAACCCCCTGATCACCCCCCAGATAACCCTTTCACCGCCTATCACCACTGTCGCTTAGCGATCATTTTTCTGATCGCTGTCTTAGCGTCAGTGATGCCGATCGGCAGGCAGTAATTTTTTTTAGGTTCGCCGCAGGTTTTTATAGCGTCAGGTACCCCAATATATTATCTAATAAAGGTTTAACCCCCTTGATCGCCCCCCAGGTAACCCTTTCACCCCCTATCACCACTGTCACTAAGCGATCGTTTTTCTAAACGCTGTCTTAGTGTCTGTGATGCAGATCGGTAGCCGGTAATTTTTTTTAGGTTCGCCGCAGGTTTTTATAGCGTCAGGTACCCCAATATATTATCTAATAAAGGTTTAACCCCCTTGATCGCCCCCCAGGTAACCCTTTCACCCCCTATCACCACTGTCGCTAAGCAATTGTTTTTTCTAAACGCTGTCTTAGTGTCGGTGATGCAGATCGTAGCCAGTAATTTTTTTTAGGTTCGCCGCAGGTTTTTATAGCGTCAGGTACCCCAATATATTATCTAATAAAGGTTTAACCCCCTTGATCGCCCCCCCCAGGTAACCCTTTCACCCCCTATCACCACTGTCGCTAAGCAATCGTTTTTCTAAATGCTGTCTTAGTGTCGGTGATGCAGATCGGTAGCTGGTAATTTTTTTTAGGTTCGCCGCAGGTTTTTATAGCGTCAGGTACCCCCATATATTATCTAATAAAGGTTTTAACCCCCTGATTGCCCCTAGTTAACCCTTTCACCAGTGATCACCATATAAGTGTTACGGGTGACGCTGGTTAGTTAGTTTGCTTTTTATAGTGTCAGGGCACCCGCCGTGTATATAACCCAATAAAGGTTTAACCCCCTGATCGCCCGGCGGGTGATATCAATTAGGTTTTAGCGTCAGAGAGGGTCTGCGTCACACCCCAGGCAGCGTCAGGTTAGTGCCAGTAACGCTAACACCCACGCGTGAAGCATACACCCCCCTTAGTGGTATAGTATCTGAACAGATCAATATCTGATCTGATCAGATCTATACTAGCGTCCCCAGCAGTTTAGGGTTCCCAAAAACGCAGTGTTAGCGGGATCAGCCCAGATACCTGCTGGCACCTGCGTTTTGCCCCTCCGTCCAGCCCAGGCCACCCAAGTGCAGTATCGATCGATCACTGTCACTTACAAAACACAACACACATAACTGCAGCATTCGCAGAGACAGGCCTGATCCCTGCGACTCCAGTGCTGTAGGAGGTGATTTGACCACCACAGTTAAAAAAAAAAAGCAAATATGCCGAAGCATTAGGGCAGCAGGGGCGGAGGAGCGATTTTGCTCCTAATGCCGCGTACATACGGTCGAAATTCCGACGGAGGCTTGCCCGTGGAAAAGTCCGACCATGTGTGTGCGGCATAACTTTTTTGCGGGAGGATGCTCCCATGCTTCGGCATATATAAATGGTGCGTGTATGCCCATCATTGGAAGTGGGTGGATGAAGGGCGGTATTCTAATGATGGGCATACCCACCGATCAATCTCTTTTTTCGTTCAGCCAACTGGCTGCATGAAATAAAAAGATTACAATACATGTCCAACAAGGACCAGCAACGTACTGGTATGTTGCTGGACTTTGAATGTTTATACCAGAATGATGCCTGCGGGTTTAGGTATCATCTTGGTATCATTCTTTTCAGCCTGCGGCCGGCTTTCATGTAAAAGCAATCCTAGTGGCTAATTAGCCTCTGGACTGCTTTTACAAGCAGTGGGAGGGAATGCCCCCCCCCGGATATAAAAAGCGCCATTGGGAAATTGGGAAAGCATTTTATCACACCGATCTTGGTGTGGTCAGATGCTTTGAGGGCAGAGGAAAAATCTAGGGTCTGGAAGACCCCAGTTTTTTCAAAAAAAGAGTACCTGTCACTACCTATTGCTATCATAGGGGATATTTACATTCCCTGAGATAACAATAAAAATGATAAAAAAAAAAAATACTTGGAAGGAACAATTTAAAAATAAAATAAAAAAGAAAAATTAATAATAAAAAAAAAAAGAAAAAAAAAAAAGCACCCCTGTCCTGCCCTGCTCTTGCCCAATGGCGAATGCAAGCGTCGGTCTGGCGTCATATGTAAACAGCAATTGCACCATGCATGTGAGGTATCACCGCGAAGGTCAGATCGAGGGCAATCATTTTAGCAGTAGACCTCCTCTGTAAATCTACTGGGGTAACCTGTAAAGGCTTTTAAAGGCTTTTAAAAATGTATGTAGTTTGTCGCCAATGCGCGTTTGTGCGAAATTTTAAAGCATGTCGTGTTTGGTATCTATGTACTCGGCCTAAGATCATCTTTTTTATTTCATCAAACATTTGGGCAATATAGTGTGTTTTAGTGCATTAAAATTAAAAAAAGTGTATTTTTTAACCCAAAAAATGCGTTTGAAAAATCGCTGCGCAAATACTGTGTAGAAAAAAAAATGCAACACCCACCATTTTAATCTGTAGGGCCTTTGCTTTAAAAATATATATAATGTTTGGGGGTTCAACATAATTTTCTTGCAAAAAAAAAAAATGTTTTCATGTAAACAAAAAGTGTCAAAAAGGGCTTTGTCTTCAAGTGGTTAGAAGAGTGGATGTAAGCTTCCTAATGTTGTGTATAAAATGCCAGAACAGTTCAAAACCCCCCCAAATGACCCCATTTTGGAAAGTAGACACCCCAAGCTATATACTGAGAGGCATGTCGAGTCCATGGAATATTTTATATGTTGACACAAGTTGCGGAAAAACGACAATTTTTTTTTTTTTTTGCACAAAGTTGTCACTAAATTATATATTGCTCAAACATGCCATGGGCATATGTGGAATTACACCCCAAAATACATTCTGTTGCTTCTCCTGAGTACGGGGATACCACATGTGTGAGACTTTTTGGGAGCCTAGCCACGTACGGGACCCCAAAAACCAAGCACCGCCTTCAGGCTTTCTAAGGGTGTAAATTTTTGATTTCACTTCTCACTGCCTATCACAGTTTCGGAGGCCATGGAATGCCCAGATAGCACAAACCCCCCCAAATGACCCCATTTCGGAAAGTAGACACCCCAAGCTATTTGCTGAGAGGTATTGTGAGTATTTTGCAGATCTCACTTTTTGTCACAAAGTTTTGAAAATTGAAAAAAAAAAAAAAAATATATATATTTTCTTTCTTCATTTTCAAAAACAAATGAGAGCTGTAAAATACTCGCCATTCCTCTCAGCAAATAGCTTGGGGTGTCTATATTCCAAAATGGGGTCATTTGGGGGGGTTTTGTGCGATTTTGGCATTTTATGGCCTTCGAAACTGTGATAGGTAGTGAGGAGTGAAATTAAAAATTTGTGCCTAGAAATCCTGAAGGCGGTGCTTGGTTTTCGGGGTCCCGTACGCGGCTAGGCTCCTAAAAAGTCCCACACATGTGGTATCCCCGTACTCAGGAGAAGCAGAAAAATGTATTTTGGGGTGTAATTCCACATATAACCATGGCATGTGTGAGCAATATATCATTTAGTGACAACTTTTTGTAATTGTTTTATTTTTATTTATTTTTAGTCATTATTCAATCACTTGGGACAAAAAAATAAAAAATTCAATGGGCTCAACATGCCTCTCAGCAATTTCCTTGGGGTGTCTACTTTCCAAAATGGGGTCATTTGGGGGGGTTTTGTACTGCCCTGTCATTTTAGCACCTCAAGAAATGAGATAGGCAGTCATAAATTTAAAGCTGTGTAAATTTCAGAAAATGTACCCTAGTTTGTAGACGCTATAACTTTTGCGCAAACCAATAAATATACGCTTATTGACATTTTTTTACTAAAAACATGTGGCTGAATACATTTTGGCCTAAATGTATGACTAAAATTGAGTTTATTCGATTTTTCTTATAACAAAAAGTAGAAAATATCATTTTTTTTCAAAATTTTCGGTCTTTTTCCGTTTATATCGCAAAAAATAAAAATCGCAGAGGCAATCAAATACCATTAAAAGAAAGCTCTATTTGTGGGAAGAAAAGGACGCAAATTTCGTTTGGGTACAACATTGCATGTCCGCACAATTTACAGTTAAATCAGCGCAGTGCCAAATTCTGAATTCACCTCTGGTCCTCTAGCTAACAAATGGTCCGGGGCTTAAGGCCTCATGCCCACTGGCGTTTTTACAGCTGCGTTTTTGAGCGTTTTTTACAGCTTAAAAACGTCTGTCCATGTTATTGTAAATATTTTTTTTTTTTTTTTTTTTTGAAAAAAAAAAAAAAAAAAAAAAAAGTCGGAGCTAAAAACGCGACCGCGCGTTAGTGCGCGTTTTTTGCGCGTTAGTGCGCGTTAGTGCGCGTTTTTGCGCGTTTTTTGACGCTCGCGTTTTTTCCTGCCTAGTTCTGACGCTGAGGAACGCACTGGCCCTGGGTTTTTTTTTACAGCTTACAAACGCCTATGCTCTTTACAGCTCAAAAACGCCTAGGTGGGCATGAAGCTATAGACTAACATGGACAGGCGTTTTTAAGCTGTAAAAAACGCTCAAAAACGCGGCTGAAAAAACGCCCGTGGGCATGAGGCCTAAGTGGTTAAGAGGGTAAGAGAAGGTCTGTTTGTTTTGAGAAAGATAACATAGTGTCAACATAAAAAAGAATATTTACATAAAGCCGTGGAAGTCACAGGAGGCTATTCACTTAGGCCCCATGCACACGAGACGCTGTTATTTGCTGTTGAACGGGTGTTCAGAGGCAGTTGGACGCTTTTTTTAACTGCCCCTGAACCCATTCAATGTTATCCTATGTGTCCATGCACACACTCTCGTTTTTTGGCGTTTACAAGCAGTTGCGTTTAACCTCGTTTTTCCAGAAGCAAAAAAATGGGTTCAGACGCAAAAGTTTTCCACGTTTCAGACGCTAAACGCTGCTAAACGCGGCTAAACGCAGCTAAACGCGGTACCGGCGTTTTGCCGCGTTTGCGTTTATAAGCGTTTTTAAAGGTGACCTATTTTTTAACATTAGAAATCTCAAAAATGATGGCAAATGATGAAAAACTATTAAAAAATATAAAAGAAAACTGTAATTGCTTGCATTGCATTGTGGACAATCCACAACTTGTGGCAGGTAACGTGGCAAGTGGACAATCAACAACTTGTGTCAGGTGATGTGGCAGGTGACGTGGCCAGGTGACGTGGCAAGTGGACAATCCACAGCTTGTGGCAGGTGACGTGGCCAGGTGACGTGGCAGGTGATGTGGCAAGTGGACAATTCACAACTTGTGGCAGGTGACGTGGCTAGATGACGTGGCAGGTAATGTGGGCAGGTAACATGGCTAGGTGACGTGGCAGGTGACGTGGCAAGTGGACAATTCACAACTTGTGGCAGGTGACGTGGCCAGGTGACGTGGCACGTGATGTGGCCAGGTGACATGGCAAGTGGACAATTCACAACTTGTGGCAGGTGACGTGGCCAGGTGACGTGGCACGTGATGTGGCCAGGTGACGTGGCAAGTGGACAATCCACAACTTGTGGCAGGTGACGTGGCAGGTAACATGGCCAGGTGACGTGGCCAGGTAACGTGGCAAGTGGACAATCCACAACTTGTGGCAGGTGACGTGGCCAGGTGACGTGGCCAGGTGATGTGGCCAGGTGACGTGGCAGGTGACGTGGCAAGTGGACAATCCACAACTTGTGGCAGATGATGTGGCAAGTGATACGCTAAATACAAGTACACTGCTGCTCTCTCAGCTGCTGCTACTCACTCTGGTCTCACAAACTGGCTGAAATGGTTAAAATTTACTCTTTTTTGAGCTTAGGGAGGGTCTATGATGAAACGTTTATAAACGCAAACGCGGTTAAACGCCGCTAAACGCGGCCGCAAACGCGGCAAAACGCGCGTTTATAAACGCCGGTTTCAGCGTTTAAAAACGTGTGTTCAGCAGAGTTTGCACCTGCGTCTCGTGTGCATGGGGCCTTAGGCTCCATGCACACAGGGCGTTTTTGCTGCTGCTGTTAGCAGCGTTAGGCCCCATGCACACGAGACGCTGTTATTTGCTGTTGAACGCGCGTTCAGAGGCAGTTGGACGCTTTTTTCAACTGCTCCTGAACCCATTCAATGTTATCCTATGTGTCCATGCACACACTCTCGTTTTTTGGCGTTTACAAGCAGTTGCGTTTAACCTCGTTTTTCCAGAAGCAAAAAAATGGGTTCAGACGCAAAAGTTTTCCACGTTTCAGACGCTAAACGCTGCTAAACGCGGCTAAACGCAGCTAAACGCGGTACCGGCGTTTTGCCGCGTTTGCGTTTATAAGCGTTTTTAAAGGTGACCTATTTTTTAACATTAGAAATCTCAAAAATGATGGCAAATGATGAAAAACTATTAAAAAATATAAAAGAAAACTGTAATTGCTTGCATTGCATTGTGGACAATCCACAACTTGTGGCAGGTAACGTGGCAAGTGGACAATCCACAGCTTGTGTCAGGTGATGTGGCCAGGTGACGTGGCAAGTGGACAATCCACAGCTTGTGGCCAAGTGACGTGGCCAGGTGACGTGGCAGGTGACGTGGCCAGGTGACGTGGCCAGGTGACGTGGCCAGGTGACGTGGCAAGTGGACAATCCACAACTTGTGGCAGGTGACGTGACCAGGTGACGTGGCAAGTGGACAATTCACAACTTGTGGCAGGTGACGTGGCACGTGATGTGGCCAGGTGACGTGGAAAGTGGACAGTCCACAACTTGTGGCAGGTGACGTGGCTAGATGACGTGGCAGGTAATGTGGGCAGGTAACATGGCTAGGTGACGTGGCCAGGTGACGTGGCAAGTGGACAATCCACAACTTGTGGCAGGTGACGTGGCCAGGTGACGTGGCAGGTGACGTGGCAAGTGGACAATTCACAACTTGTGGCAGGTGACGTGGCCAGGTGACGTGGCACGTGATGTGGCCAGGTGACATGGCAAGTGGACAATCCACAACTTGTGGCAGGTAACGTGGCAAGTGGACAATCCACAACTTGTGGCAGGTGACGTGGCCAGCTGACGTGGCAGGTAACGTGGCCAGGTGACGTGGCCAGGTAACGTGGCAAGTGGACAATCCACAACTTGTGGCAGGTGACGTGGCCAGCTGACGTGGCAGGTAACATGGCCAGGTGACGTGGCCAGGTAACGTGGCAAGTGGACAATCCACAACTTGTGGCAGGTGACGTGGCACGTGATGTGGCCAGGTGACGTGGCAAGTGGACAATCCACAACTTGTGGCAGGTGACGTGGCCAGGTGACGTGGCCAGGTGATGTGGCCAGGTGACGTGGCAAGTGGACAATCCACAACTTGTGGCAGATGATGTGGCAAGTGATACGCTAAATACAAGTACACTGCTGCTCTCTCAGCTGCTGCTACTCACTCTGGTCTCACAAACTGTCTGAAATGGTTAAAATTTACTGTTTTTTGAGCTTAGGGAGGGTCTATGATGAAACGCTTATAAACGCAAACGCGGTAAAACGCCGCTAAACGCGGCCGCAAACGCGGCAAAACGCGTGTTTATAAATGCCGGTTTCAGCGTTTAAAAACGTGTGTTCAGCAGAGTTTGCACCTGCGTCTCGTGTGCATGGGGCCTTAGACGTTTTTTTTTACAGCTGCAAAACGCCCATCCATGTTATTCTATTGTGTCATGCACACATAGAGCTTTTATGAGCTCCAAGTGGCATAGGCGTTTTCCAGCTGCAAAAAAAACCCAGGACCAGTGCGTTCTGGAGCTCCAGGTGCGAGCTGCAAAAACGCCCAACGCTATTAAACGCGCAAAAACGCAGCGAAAACGCGCAAATACGCCTGCGTTTTTGAGCTCCAGCATTTTTTTTTTTTTTTAAAAAGGTCAAAAAATGTTTACAAAACATGGACAGGCGTTTTTAAGCTGTATAAAACGCGGCTGTAAAAACGCCCTGTGTGCATGGGGCCTAAGAGTTACCAAGTTTTAAATGTACAAGTATTGTACAAGAACTGTGAATATACCTTGTCATATAGAGTTTGCATAGAAATGTATGTGAATATTATCTGAACATTAATCACCATTTATCTCTGATTGTAGAAGTATATCATTAATTTGTTTTATCACAAATGATACCTGATAGTAATTTTGCACTGTATCTTTAGTTAATAAATATATATATATTTTAAGTAATATTCATTTGTGTTACTTGTCTTCAAACTAGCACAGATAAAAGAACTTTGAATTTCTTGATTGATATTGTAGGAGGTTGTAAATCTCCCAAATCAAAGATTTGCATATTTCCATAAATACAATAGTATTTTAATATTTCAGTATAAACATTCTGACACAAATACAGGGCAATCTTAGAAGAAAACCTGTTAAGTCCTGTACACACGGCTGGTTTTCCCGTCGGATAGAAATCCTGCCAAGCTTGATGGGATAACTGCCAAGCTTGTCTTGCGTACAGACTGTCAGACAAAATCCCGCCGGTCCAAAGCACGGTGACGTACAACACGTATGACGGCACTATAAAGGGGAAGTTCAAATCCAACTGTGCCACCTTTTGGCCTGCTTTTGCTGATCTCGTGTTATCGCGTGTTAGTAAAAGTTTGGTGAGGGACGATTTGCGCTTTTTAGTCTTCGTGCTTTCAGATCGTTTTCTGCTGTTCAGTAGGTGCTTGTGGGTTCGTATCTTGTCTTTCATGATGTGTAGTCAGGTTTTATCTGTTTTTCAGTGCTTTCTTGTCCGCTCGTTTATGATTTTCAGGTCGTTCTTCATAGGCCTTGCTGTTCTTCAGTGCGTTCTGACCAGCCAACCGTTTTCTAGCCATGGTACGGATACGTTCTCATCGTAGAGTTCGTGCTGTGCAGGGGCTTGGTGTTGGGCGTCTTGTCTTGGACCAAGCTCTGTCCATGAACAGGGTGAGGAGGAGTTAATGGACAAAGAATTGGTTGCTCCAGCGTGACCAATTCTGTCATATGCCTTTGCTGCGGGAGATCCAGGAGAATAATCCTGATGACTTCAGGAATTTTCTCAGGATGTTGGACCCCGTTTTTCACCATCTGTTGGTTTTGCTGTCCCCTTATATTATGAAGCAGGACACCTGCATGCGGCAAGCCATCACTGCCGAGCAAAGGCTAGTTGCCACGTTGCGATACCTGGTGACTGGGAAGCCTGCAGGACCTCAAGTTCTCAACAGGCATCTCCCCCCAGGCTCTGGGGATCATTATACCAGAGACCTGTTCTGCCATAATTAAAGTTCTGCAGAAGGACTATATTAGGGTAAGTTTTCTCCTTTAACATCACATTCTATGTATTTAATGTATGCTAAAGTATTGTATTTCTTTCATCATTCCCTAATTACCATGATTGTAATATGCTGTGAATGTCCCCTTTGTCTCCATGCATGCTGTAAGCTTTTAATGCTCCATTTTTGGCCTACATGTATTTTTCCCTTCATGCTATCCTGAGCCCATATACACCTAGCCTAGTCACTTAACAATGTATTTTGTCAGCTCCATTGTAGTGCTTTACCCTAAAAACCCTCTAAAATGTCTCCAAATATTTTTGTTCTCCTTAAATTTAGGCAGAGTGGTAGAGGCTTTTTTTGGAGGGCCCAAACTCAGCTAGAACCCCCCCCCCCCCAAAATGTCTCCAAATGTCTGTGTTCTCAAATTCAGGCAGAGTGGTAGAGGCTTTTTATGGAGGGCCCAAACTCAGCTAGAACTCCCTCCCCCCCTAAAATGTCTCCAAATGTTTTTATTCTCATTAAATTCAGGCAGAGTGGTAGAGGCTTTTTTTGGAGGGCCCAAACTCAGCTAGAACCCCCCCCCCCCTAAAATGTCTCCAAATGTTTTTGTTCTCATTAAATTCAGGCAGAGTGGTAGAGGCTTTTTTTTGGGGTCCCAAACTCAGCTAGAACCCTCCCCCCTAAAATTTTTACAATGGGCCATCAGAGGGGGCGAGGGATTTGATAACTGGACCTTATATTTTTGTCTTAAAATACTCCTTAAAATAAATGTTATACTGATGTTGGCCAAGAATGTTTTTGTATAATCTGCTTGCAATGTTATGTGCAAAATTACTTTTTTTTTCTGGTTTAACTCCACAGTTTCCTTCCACGCCACAGGAATGGCAGAATGTGGCCTCCCAGTTTGCCCAGCTGTGGGACTTCCCCAATTGTGGAGGTGCAATAGACGGGAAGCACGTCCGCATAGTGCCACCACCCCATTTGAGGTCATACTATTTTAATTATAAGGGGTATCATAGTATCGTGTTAATGGCGGTGGTATCAGCACAATACAAATTCCTGTATGTGGACGTGGGGAAGAATGGCCGGATGTCAGATGGTGGAGTCTTCGCTCAGACGGAGTTTGCCCGACGTCTCCAGAGTGGTGGCCTGGCATTGCCCCGTGATGAAGACAATGAGGAAGGACTCCCCTTTGTGTTTCTTGCTGATGAAGCCTTTGGTCTGGGACCACACCTGATGAGGCCATTCTCCCAGAGGACCCTCACTCTGGAGAGGAGGGTTTTTAATTACCGGCTGGCCAGAGCGCAAAGAGTTGTTAAGAATGCCTTCGGGATAATGGCCAGCCTGTTCTGCCTGTTTCTGACAGCAATCCACATGGCAGAATACAAACTCAACCATATTGTATACTTCTGCTGCATCCTGCACAATTTTTTAAGAAAACATTTATCAAATTATCTTGGCTCAGTTGGGCCTGAGGCTGGACTTTCAGAGAATACCCTGACAGGCCTGGAATCTGGCCGTCCTGGCTTGCCCCCCCAAAGCACCCGTGAAGTGTGCCAGAAATATGTGGAGTATTTTACGGGTGGGGGGCCATTGCTATGCCAGACAATGTCTAATTTTTTTTGGAATACATTTTTTTTTATCTGTTTAAATCTTGGATTTTCTTTATTGCTTGTGTTTCTTTTAGCTGTCTTTTAGGTTCTCCTAGTGCACTTGTAGTGCCAAGTGGATTTTCCTTTAGTAAATGACCCCCATTGTCACTATAAACACTAAATTACTTTAAAAACTGGTATTGAGCATTGAAAGAAGAAGCCACACATTGTTGATTAGAAAACTATTTTTACTCTGTGCACATTCAAATGTGCGTTCTAAAATTTCAGGGTAAATTCAAACAATTTTTTTTTACAAGTTTTACAATTTTTTTGGGGGTTTTGCACAAACAGGCATGTTTCAAAACATAAAACATAAACAACTCTGAAACTTACAAAGTTCAACCTTGAAAAACTGAAGGCAATATCAGACATTATAGTATGTAAAAAATGTGTTGCTGTTGCCTTCATCAGATGGGGTGATGTCACCCTGAACAAGCCCAATTTTGAAGATGCACACAATTTGTGAGGCAAAATTTGGATTTCCTTCCTGATCCCATGCCTAATGTCAACATGTGCTATCTCCCATCATGGGGGATCAATGGACGTGCTTTGGGGGTGCAACCCCTTCCTCTCACCTACTTGAGTTGCGAGGAAGGGGTTGCACCCGCAAAACACGTACATCGATTTCCCCTGATGGGAGATAGCACATGTTGACACACTGTATGCATCTTCAAATTTGGCTTGTTAAATTACAAAAACATTTTGTAAATTATTCTACAAAAACTTTAAATGGTGGAATTTTGAACATATTTAGATTCTCCCCAACACATCAATCATGTTCTTAATTTGATGGTCAAAAAAATTTAGTTTATTCCTTATGATTAGAGTTGAGCGGACACCTGGATGTTCGGGTTCGACGGGTTCGGCCGAACTTCAGAAAAAGGTTCGAGTTCGGGACCGAACTTGACCCGAACTTTGCTCTGCAAACAAATGTGGATAGGGAAATAACTTAAAATAACATAAAAAATAAATAAAAAATATGCTGGAGGCCCCCTTTTTAGCAGAAGAGGTACAGGAAGTCATTAAGAACCTCAGAAACTCAACGTCACAATGCCACACATATGGTTGGAATGCCCCAGAATACGCCCTTTCTGGAAAACATTATTCAATTTAATGGATAAGCTAGTGGGAAAATAAAATACTTTGAAATAAAAATGTAGCAGGGTGCTAAATTTAAGGGAAGTGTTTGAGTGGTAAATAGGCTCAAACACCCTAATTCTGTAGGATTCATGGACCATTTTGTCCTCGGTGGACAGTATTGGTGTGCAGTTCCCTGCGGCCTACAGGTGGCACTGCCATGGTAGGCTAGGGTTGAACCGCCAATACAGTGCTGTGCCTTTTGTTTCCCCTCTTGGCAGTAGTACAGCGGGGCAGGGAACCTGCGGTGCATGCCGGGAGAGGATATAAAAGGGGCAGACGCCTCCTGATCGGAGTCCGAGCCACAGGCACCTTTGGCCTGGGGGCTGATGTCCAGTGGGGTCCGCGCCCAGGTGCCTTCGGCCTGGGTGCACGTGTTCCTGTTCCATCTCGGGCACCTTTAGCCCGGGGTGAGGTACTATCCTGGAGTTCCTGCTGCCCTGGGTATGGAGGCCTAGGGGCGGGAGTAAAGCCTGGGGTCCAGAGCCTTCGTCTGGAGTCCGCTAAGGGTCGAGGAGTCTTTGGGTGCCGCCTCGTGTAGGGGACCCTGTTCTAGGGAAGGGAGGAACCTTCCGATGGCCCGATGCTGGAGGCACGGTGAAGGAAGGGTCTGTCGACTCCCTGGAGAGATGTCTTCCCCTTGATATGGGCTAGTTCTTAGAAGGAGAAGCTCAAGGTCATCCTGACTGTATCGGAGGCCTTATTCACCCGGCCCGTGGCAGGGGCCTTATACACCCTGGTCTGTGGCAGAGACCAAAGTTCTCCAGGTCCGTGGCAGGGGCCTTGTACACCCGGTCTGTGGCATATACCAACCTCACGGTCTGTGGCAGAGACCGTGCGCCTAAAACTGTTTGAGAAACCTAAGCAGTGAAGTGAATGTGCTACGTTTGTGCCTGAACCTCCTCCACACCTTAAGCTGTCCTGTTTCTTTGCTCTAACCTTTTCTATCCGAGTACAGTTCATTTTGCCATGAGAGAATAAACTCGGAGTTGTAGTTTCAGCTGGTGTGGACATTCAAGGACTTGCCTCTACCTACGGTAGAGGTGAGAATCATCCTCTGGAGGAGTTTTGACTACGGCTGTGGACACGGCCCGTCAAGTACACCGCTCAACCTCTTTATACAGGAGGGTACGGGCTGGTAGTGCGTGCGCCTTTCTCCCTCCTGCGAGGAGCCAACAACATAAAGGCAGGTAAGGGCGCTACAAAAAAATAAAATAAAAATCATAATCTTGACCTAGGAGGACGAGGTCCATATGGAGTAGGAGGTTGAGGTGGCGGTGGATGTGGCTGTGTAGGTGGAAGCGGCGGTGGAGGAGGACGAGGTAGCCAACACTGGTTCAAAAATAAAACAATGGCTGGGTAAGGCCGGTGATGTGAACATGGTTCCTCCTCCTCCTCCTCCATCTCCTCCTCCTCATCCTCCACCTCGTCATCCTCCAGAACTCTGCCCTTGCTGCCGGACAATTGTGTACCTGGCGTTTGTTGGTTCAGGAACCCACCCTCGTAGCCACTTGTGAAAGACTGCCCTGAAAGCCTTTGAAATGATCCCGCCTCCTCCTCCTCCTGTGCCACATCCTCTTCCATCATCGCCCGAAGCGTTTTTTCAAGGAGGCATAGAACTGCGATAATAACGCTGAGAACGGCGTCATTGGCACTGGCCATGTTGGTGGAGTACTCGAAACAGCGCAACAAGGCACACAGGTCTCACATGGAGGCCCAGTTATTGGTGGTGAAGTGGTGCTGTTCCACAGAGCGACTCACGCGTGATTGCTGCAGCTGAAACTCAACTATCGCCTGCTGCTTCTCGCACAGTCTGGCCAGCATGTGCAAGGTGGAGTTCCACCTTGTGGGCACGTCACATATGAGGGGGTTAGCGGGAAGGCCGAAGCAGCGCTGACAGGCGAGCAGCAGCAGGGTGAGAACACCGAAAGTGCGCACAGACGGCCCACACTTTCTGCCACAGCTCTGGCATATTGGGGTAATTTTTCAGGAACCTCTGGACCATCAAGTTCAGCACATGCGCCAGGCAAGAGATGTGCGTCAAACCGGCTAGGCCCAGGGCTGCTAAGAGATTTCGCCCATTATCGCACACCACCAGGCCGGGCTTGAGGCTCACTGACAGCAACCACTCATTGGTCTGTTGTTCCATGTCCCTCCACAACTCCTGCGCGGTGTTGGGTTTTTCCCCCAAACAGGAAAGTTTTAAAACTGCCTGCTGTCGTTTACCCCTGGCTGTGCTGAAGTTGGTGGTGAAGGTGTTACGCTGACCGGATGAGGAGGCAGTAGAGGATGAGGAAGTGGAGTAGGAGGAGTTAGCAACAGGAGGCAAACTGAAGCGCCCTGCAATCCTCGGTGGTGGAAGGAAATGCGCCAAACTGCTATCTGCCTCAGGCCCAGCCGCCACTGCATTTACCCAGTGTGCTGTTAGGGAGATATAACGTCCCTGACCGTGCTTACTGGTCCACGCATCCGTAGTTAGGTGGACCTTGCCACAGATGGCGTT
Source organism: Rana muscosa (assembly GCA_029206835.1). Lineage (NCBI taxonomy): Eukaryota > Metazoa > Chordata > Amphibia > Anura > Ranidae > Rana > Rana muscosa. Next base: position 176,432,575 of record CM055124.1, read on the forward strand.
GCGCAGTGCACACCTGATTTTGTCCCCCACTTGGTTGTGCAGGGAAGGGATTGCTCGCCTGAAAAAGTAGTGGCGGCTGGGCACGACGTAATTTTGGACAGCCAATGCCATCAGGCTTTTAAAACTCTGAGTCTCCACCAGACGGAATGACAGCATTTCAAAGGCGAGGAATTTTGAAATGCTGGCATTCAGGGCCAGGGATCGCGGGTGGCTAGGGGGGTACTTCCTCTTCCGCTCCAGTGTTTGGGAGATAGAGAGCTGAATGCTTCCATGGAACATTGTGGAGATGGTTGGTGACCCAGGTGGTAGTGTTGCTGGCAGATGCTCTGTTTGCGGGTTGGCAGGTGCTACTGTCACTACAGAGGTGGATGAAGAGGCCGAGACTGCAGCAGAAGAGGAAGCAGGGGGAGCCAGAGACCTTTCTTTGTTTTGGAGGTGTCTACTCCACTGCAGCTCGTGCTTTGCACTTAGATGCCTGGTCATGCAGGTTGCGCTCAGGTTGAGAACGTTTATGCCTCGCTTCAGGCTCTGATTGCACAGTGTGCAAACCACTTGTGTCTTGTCATCAGCACATTGTGTGAAGAACTGCCACACTAGGGAACTCCTTGGACCTGGCTTTGGTGTGCTCGGTCCCTTGCTGCGTTGGGCAGTAGCAGACGTACTGTCTAGGGGACGGACGCTCCGCTTTTGCACCCTGCTCCCTCTTCTGCTGTGCTGGTGGCTCTGTGCGACCACCGCCTCTTCCTCCGAACTACACTGGTCACCTGCATAACGTTGATTCCATGTGGGGTCAAGGACCTCATCGTCCTCCACATCATCTTCCACCCAGTCTTCACCCCTGCCCTCCTTGTCTGTCTGCACAATTGCGAAAGCAGCAGCAGTTGGCACCTGTGTTTCGTCATCATCCGAGACATGCTGCGATGGTCCTCCCATGTACTCATCATGAAACATAAGTGGTTGGGCATCGGTGCACTCAATCTCCTCCACTTCTGGGGCAGGGCTAGGTGGATGGCCCTGGGAAACCCTGCTAACAGAGTCATGGAAAAGCAGAAGAGACTGCTGCATGATTTGGGGCTCAGACTGCTTGGCTGATTTGCAAGGGGGTGAGGTGAAAGACTGATGGACATGGGCTTTAGGTGCCAACTCTGATCTTTCATCAGAAGAGTGGGTGGGAGACAATGTGAAGGAACCCGAGGCACTGTCAGCAACCCAATCTACTATCGCCTGTACTTGTCCTGGCCTCAACATTCGTACAGCCTCATTAGGCGCGACAAAATACCGCCGCAGGCTCGGTCGCCTACTCGCACCTGAGGAAGGTGTTTCACTTGTGCGTGTAGCTGGCACAGATCGACCATGTCCTCTCCCTGCAACAGGAGCTCCACCAGCAGCACCACGACCAGGGCCACCACGTCCCTTTGATGTTCTCCTCATATTTTCCAAATTTAGGATCTTGCCCTAAATGGGTGTTTTTGGAAGAGCACAACACACCGACAGTACGTAAACGCTGTATCTCACAGCTACAGAACTGCATAAAATGCTATTAAAAAAAAAGTTATTTTTTTTAGGATAGCACAGTAGAAGAAAAATATATAGAAATTGTTTAGTTCACACAGCTCCAGATATGCAGAAAACACTGCAAAATATTTTTTGTGGCCCTAAATGGGTGTTTTTGGAAGAGAACAACACACCCACAGTACGTAAACGCTGTATCTCACAGCTACAGAACTGCAGAAAATGCTATTAAAAAAAATGTTTTTGTCCTACAATTATTTTTTTAGGATAGCACAGTAGAAGAAAAATATATAAATTGTTTATTTCACACAGCTCCAGATATGCAGAAAACACTGCAAAATATTTTTTGTGGCCCTAATAAATGGGTGTTTTTTGAAGAGCACAACACACCCACAGTACGTAAACGCTGTATCTCACAGCTACAGAACTGCAGAAAATGCTATTCAAAAAAAATGTTTTTGTCCTACAATTATTTTTTTAGGATAGCACAGTAGAAGAAAAATATATAAATTGTTTATTTCACACAGCTCCAGATATGCAGAAAAAACTGCAAAATATTTTTTGTGGCCCTAAATGGGTGTCTTTGGAAGAGCACAACACACCCACAGTACGTAAACCCTGTATCTAACAGCTACAGAACTGCAGAAAATGCTATTAAAAAAAATGTTTTTGTCCTACAATTATTTTTTTAGGATAGCACAGTAGAAAAAAAATATATAAATTGTTTATTTCACACAGCTCCAGATATGCAGAAAACACTGCAAAATATTTTTTTGTGGCCCTAAATGGGTGTTTTTGGGAGAGCACAACACACCCACAGTACGTAAACGCTGTATCTAACAGCTACAGAACTGCAGAAAATGCTATTAAAAAAAAATGTTTTTGTCCTACAATATTTTTTTTAGGATAGCACAGTAGAAGAAAAATATATAAATTGTTTATTTCACACAGCTCAGGATATGCAGAAAACACTGCAAAATATATTTTGTGGCCCTAAATGGGTGTTTTTGGAAGAGCACAACACACCCACAGTACGTAAACGCTGCATCTAACAGCTACAGAACTGCAGAAAATGCTATTTTATTTTTTTTATTTTTTTTAGGATAGCACAGTAGAAGAAAAATATATAGAAATTGTTTAGTTCACACAGCTTCAGATATGCAGAAAACACTGCAAAATATATTTTTTGCCCTAAATGGGTCTTTTTGCAAGAGCACAATACACCCACAGTATAGAAATGGTGTATCTCACACCTACAGCAATACAGAAAATGCTATAAAAAAAAAAGTTTTTGCCCTAAAAATTTTTTGGAATAGCACAATACAAGAAAAATATATAAATTTGTAAATCTCACACTTGCATATGTAGCGGCCTCCTCACTCCCCTCTCTTTCTTCAGCTCGTCTGTCTCTTGTCTAGGGGTATCTTTTAGAGGGGAAGGGAGCGGGGACACTACACCAGGCCTTTATCACAGGTGTCAGTGTGATACAAGCAAAGTTCTTTTACCTTCGGGTCAGTGCTGTGCACTTGGAGCCTCCACCGAGAGTTACCTTGAACAATGTCTGTCAGGAAATGAGCCCCACACCATTAAAGTTCAACACTCCTTTATTCTTCTCGAACGAACACAATCAGTTGAACTCCCTTAGTAGAAACAGAACAGAAAAGGAGGTGTGGATGCGAATAGGCCCAGACACAATGTGTTCTCCACTTTCCTTCCTGAAAGTGGGTTGCGGTCTCCGAACGAGGGGAATTTCCTTCCAAGCAGTCTCCGGTGAAAGACTCACCCGTCACTGGCAATCTGCTGCACCAGGTCTTCGAATGAGGAGCTCCCCCCGGTCCATTACGCTTCCCGGATTCGGGTACCCACTCCCGGGGTTCCCTAGGATCTCCTTCCCTCGCGGAACTCAGTGTTAGGCACTGAGCTCCGGACCTCCATCTGAGTACCTCACCCCAGGCTAAAGGTGCCTGGGATGGAACACGACCTCCGACCGTCCTCTAGGCCTAGGCCCGCCTAGAGAACCAACACGAACCACCGTCCACAGGCTGAAGGTGCCCTGGACTCCGACCCCGTGACAAAGATGACCGGCCCCTTTATACCCTCTCCCAGCAAGCACGGTGGGTTCCCCGCCCCACCATACGGCTGCCGAGGGAGGACAAAAAGGAGGCACAATACACAGCAATGATTCAACCCCAGCCCAGGGCGACAGCGCCACCCGCTGGGCTGCAGGGAATTACACATCACCAATGTCTCTGTCAAGTTCAAATTTACACCCGGGAAAGTACATACCCGCTACACATATATGCAGAAAACACTACAATTTTTTTTCCCTAAATGGGTCTTTTTGCAAGAGCACAATACACCCACAGTATGGAAACGGTGTATCTCACACCTACAGCAATACAGAAAATGCTATTAAAAAAAAAAATTTGCCCTAAAAAATTTTTTGGAATAGCACAATACAAGAAAAATATATAAATTTGTAAATCTCACACTTGCATATATGCAGAAAACACTGCAATTTTTTTTTTTGCCCTAAATGGTTCTTTTTGCAAGAGCACAATACACCCACAGTATGGAAACGGTGTATCTCACACCTACAGCAATACAGAAAATGCTATTAAAAAAAAAAAATTTGCCCTAAAATTTTTTTGGGGGAATAGCACAATACAAGAAAAATATATAAATTTGTAAATCTCACACTTGCATATATGCAGAAAACACTGCAATTTTTTTTGTTTTCAACGAAACATATGCAGTGCTGGTGCACTGAGCTTGCAGATAAAAGTTAGATTTTCTCTGACGCTGGGCTCATGGCAGTGTAAAAAGACTGTGCACTGCAACACAAACAGGTAAACCTATGCCGATTGCTGAGTTATTAGATCTCTGAATCTGGACTCCTATATAAATCTCTCTCCCTGAAAGCACCATCAGGAACCTTCCCCTACACTGTCTCTATATCTTTTCTCTCAGATTGCAGAATCAGGACTAACTCATGTATTTCAATCTCTCCCTAATAAGCAACAGCAGCCAGGAACCTCTCCCTATCCTGTCTAAAGCAGAGTGACGTGCTGTGCTGTGTGCCTCTATCTTAAATAGAAGCTGGGTCACATGCTGCACTGAGCTGGGTCACATGCTGCACTGGCCAATCACAGCCATGCCATTAGTAGGCATGGCTATGATGGCTTCTAAGGGCACACCAGCTAAACAAAAGGTGATTGGCTGCCCCCTGAAGCTTTTCTAAATGTGCCATTACATCGCCGAACACCAGACCCGAACCCGAACATACACGCAATTGTTCGGGTTCAGGTCCGGTGCCCAAAAACTCGAATGTTCGGTACGGACCCGAACTTTACAGTTCGGGTTCGCTCAACCCTACTTATGATGTCTATTTCCCGACTCAAAACCATGAGGTCCTGGATTAGGATTTGTGCACTTGCACTTGAGAAATGTGGAGATTGTTCTTCCACAATTAGCACATCACCTTTAAAAAAAAATAACATGTCTTAGAAATATGCAGGCCTACATTTATTACCTGAATCTGTGGTGACAGACACTGACCTATTGTGGTGACAATTTCGCCCACTTCCTCCACCTCTCCTTCCTCAACCTCTCCTTCCTCCACATCCTCAGGTTGGGGTTCTCTCTGTTCTTTAGGAGGTGTGGGGTTCCTGTTGTCCTGTGAGTGGTTTCCTTCCAGTCTTCTCTCCCCTATGAGAATGAAACAAAAGGTATACTTAGCACACAGATATTTGAGGCCAGAAATAGGAATATGAAACATTGCTTGGAAGTGCGGTACAATTGTGTGTTTTGGGAGAGTTCCAAGATGAAGACATGATTTTTCCCTTACCAAAGCTGCACTACTTACCTTTTTTGGCCAAGTTTCACACATGGAGACCCCCCTAGGATCCACTGGAGCACCTGTGTGGGACACCCTAAAAAGGTTGTTCGGGTGTCCCACACAAGTGCTCCTGAGTCCAGATGTGTAAACAGATGCTGAGTGTCCTCTCCTTTACACTGAATCAAGTTTGCATTTCATACTAGTTACAAACACATCTAGACAACAATGTTATAAACATTATTTTAATACAAATAGGCATGACCAAATGTTTTTTACCTCTATCTGCCCAAAACATCGTATTTTGTGGACAAACGATGTTTACTACGACCGATTACCTTGGCCACTAACCTGAAAGTTGCCATTTTAAAATGTCCAACCAGTCAATAAAAGCACATGGAGCAACATGCAAGTAATAATAAAAATAAGAATAACACAGGAGAAATACTTACTTTTTGCAAGCATTTTCTTGATCCTTCTGTACTGATCCTGCTCCCTCAGTTACAGGTCAGACCAGCGTTTCCTCAGCTTCTCCTTGGATCGTCCCCCCCCAAAATTGATGTGCAGACTTTTCACAACTTTTTCCATGATCTTGGCCTTTCTGACATTAGGGTTGGTGTACGGCCCATGCTTCCCATCATAATCCCTCCTCTTCAAGATGTCAACCATCTCTGCGAAGGACGTATTTGAGGCCTTATATTTCCTCCTTGATCGTGACGTTTCTGGCTCCGGGCTTGTCTCGTCGTTAGTGGAATTATCAGACACCTGCTATGACTCCGCCCTGTCGTCTTCCACTGCGCGCAGAAAGAGAAGGGGCAGGGAATATCGAGAAAGAACGTCATGGGAGGGCGACGTGTGCGGAGTTTCACGCATGCTCAGTGTATATAAAGCTAACACGCATGTGTGGTAACTACGTTCTGTGTGCGGAGGAAGGAGTAAGCGACGAACGTGAGACCGAAGGTAACATTTTAACTGGGATCATCAGTGGCCTATACTGCTTTGAGATTGTGGCCTATATGGGGGCAACGATTAGTAGAGTTTAGACTGACATTAGTATTTTTGGCTTATGTTTTGTCTTGCAGAAAGAATGAATGCTTTCAAAGATAAAGATTTTATGTGTGAGTTCCTGGACAGGTACAGGGATCTGCCTGCTCTGTGGGAAACCAAAAACACAATACATAAAAAAAAGGAGTTATGCCGCATACACACGACCGTTTTTCACGATGTTAAAAATGCCATTTTTTAAATTGGGCATTAAAAATGATCATGTGTAGGCTCCAGAGCATTTTTAACGATGCGAACCTGCTCTATTTTTTCACGTCGTTTTTCACGTCGTTCTTTCTAACGTCGTGAAAAACGGTAGTGTGTATGCTTTTCCGAGGGCAAAAAAAACACGCATGCTCAGAATCAAGTATGAGACGGGAGTGCTCGTTCTGGTAAAACTAGCGTTCATAATGGAGATAGCACATTCGTCACGCTGTAACGGACTGAAAAGCACGAGGCTGAAAAGCGCGAATCGCCGCTCAACAAACTTTACTAACATGAAGGGTGGCGCCATTCGAACGGAACTTTCCCTTTATAGTGCCGTCGTACATGTTGTACGTCACTGCGCTTTTCTCAAGCGTTTTTTTTCATGAACGTGTGTGTGTATGCAAGACAGGCTTGAGAGGAAACAAGAAAAATCACGTTGAGAAAAACGTTGTTTTTAAAATGACATTAAAAACGTACGTGTGTACGCGGCATAAGGACGGCAGCGCTGGAGAACCTGTTGCAATTTGTCCAGACACGGGCCCCCAATGTAACCCTCAAGGATGTGGACACTAAAATTGCGACCTTGAGAGGCACATACAGGAGGGAGCGCATTAAGGTCCTGGATTCTCAAAGGTCAGGAGCAGCAGCAGCGGATGTTTATGTCCCTACTTTGTGGTACTACAGCAGATTGAGCTTTCTAAATGACCATCTTGAAGTGAGGCCATCACTTTCTAGCCTTCCCTGCAGCCTTCCATCCAGCCTTCCCTCTAGCCTAGATGAGCCTTCTGAGGAGCAAGCAGAGCCTTCCATCCTGGAAGAACTGGATGCACACATCTGGAGCCAGGTATAGTATTTTTGTAAAGATTTATTGTCCTAAAATAATGATGTAAAATAGATGTTAATATTGATAAGAAATTAATGTTTGAACAAAATGTGTTTTACATATCAATAGACAGTAGTGGCCAAAAATGATTGGGACAAGAATGAAAACTGCTGGGGTCAGAATGATAGTCTTTTCTATTTTTTATTAACATTCAATTTGCAACAGCCATGAGCTGAAAATTGTGTGTCATTGATGAACCAAAAACTAAAACTATGTCCCTTTTTTATACACAGGATGAGCTCTGCCTGGATGAGGGTGGGGAAAGTGTCAGGCAGGAGAAGGCAGAGGTCAGTGTCAGCCAGGAGGTGGCCGGGCCCAGTGGCAGCCAGGAGGTGGCTGAGCCCGGTGGCAGCCAGGAGGTGGCCGGGCCCAGTGTCAGGCAGGAGGTGGCCGGGCCCAGTGGCAGCACAACATCTCAGGTGATTCCCCTCCGCCTTCAAACAAGAAGGGCCAGGAGGGATAGGAACCTGAGTGAGGCAGAAATGGCCCTCATTCAGAAGGCACATGCCACCCTCGAAGAACCCACCACCGCTCAAGAGGGCTATGCCAGCCTAGTTGGTGCCAAAATTATGGAGATGGAGAGGTGCCAACGCCTCCTATGTGAGCCCCTCCTTTTAAAATGAATCAATAAGGGGTTGATGGGCGAACTAACCCGAAATACAGATGTTTGTTAGGTCGCCTATCCTCCTCCACCTCCTTCTCCTCCTCCTCCTTCTTCTCCACCTCCTTCTTATCCTCCTCCTTCTTCTCCACCTCCTTCTCCTCCTCCTGACACAAGTCCACCTCCAGTGCCACAGGCTTCAATGAAGCGTGCAAGGAAGGCTGCAAAGAAGGCTGCAGGGAAGGTTACAAAGAAGTCTAGAAAGTGATGGCCTGGCTTTAATCTGGTCTGACAGAAGATGCAGGCTGTTTAAGTACCACAGACTGGGGACATATATGTCATCTGCTGCTGTTCCTGATCTCTGGGAATCCAGGACCAGATTGTGCTCCCAATTGTATGTGCTTCTCAAGCTCCCAATTTTCTTGTCCACAGAGTTGATGTTTGCCCTGGGGTCCCAAGACTGCACACATTGCAGCAGGTTCTCCAGTGTTGCCTTCCTATTTATTTTCTTTATGAGCCAGAATAAATGGATATTTATTTTTTAAGTTAATACTTGCCTATGTGTTTTTCTTAAAAAAAGGACAGTTTGTTTGTGAGTAGGCAGGCACATTTAAAAAATACAATGTGTAATTAACAATGGACACCAACACCAACCTCCTAGAGGTAAAAAAAAATACAAGATAGTAATGTTATTGTGGTAACTTGACACACCAAAATTAAAAAAACAAATCATGGAGATCACTAGAAAATATTATTAAAAAAATATAAATAAAATGCAGATCTGGATTAAAATGTAAAAAAAAAAAAAAATAATTTTAAGAAATTCGAAACATTATTATGGAGATCTCGCTCTAAAAGATAAATCAATATTAATGAGATCACGAGAAAAAATAAAGAAAAAAGTTTGTCAGAACTCTGTGTGAATATCAGCAGCAAAACAACTTAATTTCTGTAGCATTATAAAGAAGAAAAGAATGCGTAGCATTAAACGATGACGAATGTGCTATCTCCATTATGAACGCTAGTTTTACCTGAACGTGCGCTCCCGTCTCATACTTGATTCTGAGCATGCACGTTTTTTTTGCCCTCGGAAAAGCATACACATGACCGGTTTACACAATGGGAAAAAGTCCTCCGGGAATCCCGGCAGGAAAAAAGAGAACCAGCTCTCTTTTTTCCCGCCGCGATTCGCGGCAGTTTTCATGTCGAGAAAAACTCAGATGAAGCATACACATGGCCGGTTTTCCCGGCCAAAAGCTCTCATGGAAGTTTTCCTGCCGGGAAAACTGGTCGTGTGTACAGGGCTTTAGAGTCTGCAAAAGACTTGAGACTGGGGTGGAGGTTCACCTTCCAGCAGGACAACAGCCCTAAACATACAGCCAGAGCTACAATGGAATCTTTTAGATCAAAGCATATTCATGTGTTAGAATAGCCCAAGGTCCTGACCTAAATCCAATTGAGAATCTGTGGCAAGACTTGAAAATTACTGTTCACAGATGCTCTCCATCCAATCTGACAAAGCTTGAGCTATTTTGCAAAGAAGAATGTGCAAAGCTGGTAGAGACATACCCAAAAAGACTTGCAGCTGTAATTTCAGCGAAAGGTGGTTCTACAAAGTATTGGTTCTACAAAGTATTGATACAAAGTATTGGGGCTGAATACAAATGCACACTTTTCAGATATTTATTTGTGAAAATTTGGAAAACCATTTATAATTTTCCTTCCACTTCACAATTATGTGCCACTTTGTGTTGGTCTATTACATAAAAGCCCAATAAAATACATTTAAGTTTTTGGTTGTAACTTGTAACATGACAAAATGTGGAAAATTTCAAGGGGTATGAGTACTTTTTCAAGGCACTGTATGTGAACGAGAGCCTAAAGGTGATATTAATTTATAGATGATTATGATGATCTTTAAAAGGTACCCTGTCACTAAATATACACATTGGGGCCTATTTATAGTCAAGTTAGGCTTGCCACACATGACTGGGATTTCTGACGATACCTGCTGAAATTTCAGCCGTGGGTGGTCCCATCAGCACCACCCAGCTGGACAAAACTACAATTTTTTATTGACTTTCATTAAAGGAGCTGGGTGAAATATTGTTGGCTGAACAATGACAACATCCAGTCACAATTTTAACAGGAAACTTCGGATCGGCAGCACACCCACACAAAAAATAAAGTAGAATGTCTTTATTGAAACATGAATAATAATAATAATAATAAAAGCAATGGATGGGTACAGGCATGGGAAATGCAGGTAGGTTGTCGCGTTTCACACTATAGAAGTGCTTTGTCAAAACCACTGGGGCTGAGGCTGTTCTTGGAGTCGAGACGCAGAACAGAAAATCCAAATTAGCAAGCAGCTACACTAAATAGACTGTAACATCTGAGGAAAATAACTACTGATTTGGGAGACCATTAAGTACAGTTGAACCTCGGATTACGAGCATAATCCGTTCCAGGAGTATGTTCGTAATCCAAAGTACTCGCATATCAAAGCGAGTTTTCCCATTGAAGTCAATGGAAATGAAAATAATTTGTTCCGCATTGACTTCAATGGGATGCAATACCGAATGCGGCCAGAGGTGGAGGGCGCTGGAGAGCCTCGGAAACAGCCAAAAATGGCCGAGGACATTTCGGCTGACCTCGGCAAACATCGGAAAGGCACGGAAACTGAGTATTTCTGTGTATTTCCAAGCATTGCCGAACAGCGGTGATCGGCTGCGATCGTCGCTGTTCGGCTCTGCTCGGCTCCTGCGCCCCCGTACCTCAGGCCAAATGCGGTACTGCAGGCCTATTTAGGCTCTGTTTGGCTCCTGCGCCCCTGTACCTCAGGCAAAATGCGGTTCTGCAGGCCTATTTAACTTGAAAAAATTGCTAGCAAATCAAATTGCTCTCAAACCAAGTTACTCTTAAACCGAGGTTCCACTGTATACTGCTCTTGTGTAACCACTGTATAGCACTTTACAAAAAAAAGAGGAGAGTGCCCTGAACTGTTATCAGCGAGTCCCAACTATCAGCTGCAATGTTCCTATAACTGAAGAACTGTGCTGGAGTGATGTTTTTGCAGTAAGAGCCCTTTCACACCATAGCGTTGGCAGTAAAATAGCGTTAAAACACTGCTATTTTACCGTCGGATTTGCGTCGCATTTCGGCCGCTAGCGGGCGCTTTTAACCTCCGCTAGCGGCTGAGAAAGGGTTAAAACCGGCCGTGAGTTCACCGCTCCTAATGCGCTCCAAAGAAGCTGCTGGCAGGACTTTTCCTGACGCCCTGCCAGCGCACCGCTCCAGTGTGAAAGCCCTCGGGCTTTCACACTGGAGACAATAGAGCAGCAGTTTAAGGGTGGATTACAGGTGCTATTTTTAACGCTATAGCGCCTGCAAAACGCCCTCAGTGTGAAAGGGGTCTGAAGCAGTGAAAAGGCAAATTGTCTGGACATTTGTTTATTCCGGGTAACAGGCCATAGGGCAAAAATATGTGTGTTAGTGGGCTTTAGGCCACAATCTAAGGGTCCCTAACTCACATTTATAAATACCCATACAAGGGCCAAATTAGGCAAACGCTAATTAACCTACCAGCATGTCTTTGGAGTGTGGGAGGAAATCCATGCAAGCACAGAGAGAACATGAAGTTGCTCAAGAGCAACTTGTGTTTCATGCAAGAAGAAGAAGGACGGGTTCAGGATCCACATGGTGCCAACAGCCAACCAACTGAACCCACCTTACATGATGAAGGGGCAGTCTTGATGCCTTCAAAATGTGTTGGCTGTTTTAATGTGATGGTATTGTAACGGTTACTTCTGTAGGAGCCACTGGAAATTTGCCCGGGTTCTTCCTCAGTGGATTGCCCGGCAGCCAGGCACACAATCTTAGCCACACTTTTCCTCAATAACCAGTCGATGGGTGCTGTTTTTGTTGTTTTTATTTTTAGAGAACTTGGATAGTGTTGAGGTAATTGAGTGGCATACTCCAAAACCAAAAACTATGTACAAGTTGAGGCCAGTGAATTCATTTAACAAACTGTGGACTTGGCTTTGTAGTAAAAGCAGCAAAAGCACACAAGCTTCTTTCTTTAGAGAACCAAGAGCAGCACCTTTATAAAGAACTAGATAGAGTGAGCTATTCAGGAACCCAGCTGCTGTCCCCTTTAGTTAAACGCACAGCTGACTTTCTAGCACAGGTCAGCAAGCTGTCGGTAGGTTCTGCCTACACAGCGCTGTGTTTATTGGGGGGGCGGGGGTACACTGATGGGGGGGGGCAGAGGACACTACGAGGGGGGCCTTCATGTGAAGGTGTCAGATGACACTGTTTTGGGGCACTACACTTAGGGGTACAAAACACTACTGTAGGGGGAGGGGGCAAATGACACTGCTATGGGGGGCAGAGGACACTAAAGTGTGGGGGGGGGTGATGTGAAGGGGCAGGGGACACTGTGTTGCGGGATACAGGACACTATTGTGGGGGGGAAGGGGGCAGAGGACACTACAGGGGGGATGATGTGAAGGGGACAGGGGACACTCCATTGGGGGGTACAGAACACTACTGTGGGGGGGAGCGGCAAAAGACACTGCTATGGGGGGCAGAGAACACTACAGTTTGGGGGGGTGATGTGAAGGGGCAGAGGACACTGCATTGGCAGGCAAAGGACACTACTGTGGGGGGAGGGGAGCAGGTGACACTACAGTGGGGGGGGAGGACACTACTGTGATGCTGTCTTTTTTTTGGTAGCTTGATCGTTTTTTTTGTTTTTTTTAAGGGCGCTGCATAGTAGACCCTGCACCCCCCTCCCCCATCTGGGATTCTTTGCCTTCCTCCATGCTTTCCAGGTAGAATGCAACCTCTGAAAAGTTGCCTACTCCTTCTAGCACAAGAGGGCAGCAGACCAAAAGTCTCTTAAGATTTCTCATAGCAATCTGTACTTACAAAATGTCCAGGGACAGTTCGATGCCTCCTTCTAACTTCCAAGTGACACTTTCCTCCAGTGATACCAGAGTAGCTCTTCAGAAGATAGCCCCTCAGTCAGCTCTCTGTAGCTTCAGCATCCAGACCCTCAGGTCGCCAACCTGAGGCCTAAAGAACTTTAAGCACATGCCTATTTTGTCCTGGAGGACTGCAGCCCTCCAGGCTGGACTTATCCTCTGCAGGAATAGACCCAGAAGCTCAGTCTCTCAGATAATTTATACAGACTCCCAGCAGCCTTTGGGACCACACTCGCTGGAATTGGCGAGGGCTGTATAGATAATCATAATACCATCTTCATAACTCCACTCCTATGTTCCAGAGAATTCTAACAGCTCTCTGGAAGGCAGAGGGAGCTATCCGACTGGAAGCAGCTGCGAACACTGAACTGACATATTTTATCAGCTGCTCTGGATACAGTAAGCACAACTAAATTTACCTAAAACAATAATTGCAGCACACTGGTTACAGCGAGGCAAGCTAAATTTACCTACAAAAAAAATACATCTCCGCTTAACAGTGAGCCAGCACTAAATAATATTACTAATCCTAGCACCTATCTAGGAGGTGCTACATTATTAAGAACAATTAAAGGCACTTTGGACTCTGGGTACCCATTGAGAAAGGCTTCTGAGCTTGTTTAACCATTTGCAGACTCTGGGCATTATAGACACGCCCCAATAAATAACATCATTGCACACAGGGTGTGTCTAGTACATCCAGTCCTTCTGCCCTGCTGCCGGGATCGCCCCTGTCACAATACACAGCAATTCAGCTCTGATGAATAATAGCTGCATTGCCGAGCACACAGAGAAGGCCCCAGCAGCAGGAACTGTAAAAAAAAAAGCAGTCTGGCAATGTTTATCAACAACATTGCTCAGCCACAAATACAGAAAGCTACAATGGAACATTGTTTCATTTTGTATCTTTCTGTTTATTTACCTACAAATCAAAGGGATGAACTTCGATCTGCAGATAAGGTCAGTTAAAGCCACCTGACAATTCTAAAAAAAAAAAAATCATGTTTTTTTTTTTAAATTAAATGTTCCTCTGTTGAACCCTTTATTAACCCTTAGTTTACTCCAATCAGCCCTAATTAACTCCTCCATTTAATTATAACTTTCCTGGTGATTTTTTTTCCCTCTTTCTATTCTATAACAAATATTTAAACTTCTTTCTGTTTTTGTTTGCTTTGTTCATTAATATTTTTTACACCTTTTTATATATATATATATATATATATATATATATATATATATATATATATTTACACGTATCACATTGAAAAAAGCGGAAAATTAAAAAGCAAAACTTCTTTAGTCCATTTGTAAATAACTTTGTACCAAAATCCTAATGTTAGCGTTGTTTTAAACTGGGCAGATTACAGAATAAAATGCACGCTTTTTATGTACAGTAACACTATTTATGTTTAAACTAACACTGCTCAAAGAAGAAAAAGTGCCTTTTGTTTTGTTTTTATTACATTTATTGTCTAAAGATTGCGAAAAAAAAATTGTTGCAGGACAATATTCATTAAAATAAAGCCTTGTTTGTCCTTAAAAAACAATGTAATATGTTGTCTTAACGTCAATGGAAACACGATTCATGAAATTTGAGCTGGGCACATATATCTGCAGTGTTTTCTTATCTCTCTTCAAAGCACATGTCCTGTAGCTGTCTCCTGCTTTGTTCTTCTGTTATCATCCTGAAAACTTCTGACAAGTTTTCCGTCAACTAAGATAAAAGCAGCCTGAAATTTGTGTTAGCAAGGATGCTATAAATAGATTAGCAGAGTGCTGAACTATTCAACGGACAGTTCTGAAAGTCTCTACCTATGAGGAGTGTGTCGTTCCTCCAATCAGCTGTCTTGGTTGTATGCCCAGGCTTCACTGCAGTGCTGAACAGGAAGAGAAAATCTCCTAACAAGATCTGAACTTTCTAAAGAATATATAAAGCTGAAAATAGCAGATATGCATGTAAAACGTATGTAGGGAGATTTATTTCATCTCTTTGTATCATCTG
The DNA here is from genome assembly GCA_029206835.1 of Rana muscosa. NCBI lineage: Eukaryota > Metazoa > Chordata > Amphibia > Anura > Ranidae > Rana > Rana muscosa. Next base: position 176,447,647 of record CM055124.1, read on the forward strand.
AGGCTGTTAACTGGGCATATGTGAGGGTTTACATCCACTTTAAAGCGGAGGTCCGGCGTTAAAAAAATAATAATTAAAAGTCAGCTGCTACAAACACTGTAGCTGCTGACTTTTAATAAGGACAGGGTGCCCGCAATGTCGGCAGCCGAAGCCGAGCAATCGCTCGAGTCTCGGCTGCCCCACCGCCATCCTCTGTGAGGGAATCAGGAAGTGAAGCGTTGCGGCATCACTTCCAGGTTCCCTACTGCGCATGCGCGAGTCGTCCGACGCTATGTGAATAAGCAGATGTCTCCTGGGATACACACAAGGTCCCAGAAGACACCGCTCCCCATTTCCCAAGAGGCAGCGCTAGGAGGAGAAGAAAGTAGACCACAGCGGACTAGGAAGTTTTTTTTTTTTTTTAGGGTGGACCTCCGCTTTAAGTAATGACAAAATGATCGCCAAATAAACAGACATAAAAAAAAATGAAAATTGCTCTGGTCCATAAGAGGTGAACAGGTCTGAGAGCCAAAGTGGTTAGGGTTTTCCTTCTATTTTGTACCTTTTTAATAAGCATTGAAATCCCAGTCCTTAAAAGTGTTTTTCTGGAGTCCAGTCTGATGTGTTCACTGTTCAATAGCTGGCAATAGAGATTCCTTCATCCATACTGTTTGGTGTAGATAGAGGAATCTTTATCCCTCCGCAAAATGTATACGTGTGTGGCTAGCCTTACAAACTGAATACAGTGTTCATTGTCTTGTTTGCTTGACTTCTGACTGAATGAGAAACCCTTATAAACAAATTGATTCTCACTTTTTTCATGAATTTCTCTTGATCAACTAGGAGCCTTCCTAGAATTCTTTTTTTTTTTAAATGGCTGAACTTTTTTCTAATCTAACTATGTAGCTATAGGCTCAAAGCTGTAACAATTTGCTGCAATGCGAACAAATGTAAACCAATGAATGTGATCTGAAAATAACATCTGTTGTGGCAAGTAAGACATGCTTTATAGCTTAGTAAAGGAAAGTTGCTTTTGAAAGTTGAGAATAAAAGTGCTGAATATTTGGAAGGACTGTTCAAAACTTCTAAGTGTATACAGAAGAGGAACAGAGGTTTGAATAAATGCTAATTATGTATGCCAATCTTATAGTGCCATAATCATCTTGCAACTTTTTTTTTTTCCAGTTCCAGTTTAGCAGTTTTATAAATTTGTTGAATTTTAATGAAACACACTGAAAAGTCAACTAAAACAGTACAATATTAACCACCTCATTGCCGAGCCTATTTCTGAGATTTGGTGTTTACACGTTAAAAACTGTTTTTTTTTGCTAGAAAATTACTTAGAATCCCCAAACATTATATATATATGAGAAAATGAGGGGAAGTGATCTGGTGGAACCCATAATAACCTTACCCATGCCTCCATCCCTGGTACATATGAAAAAAGGAAAAGCGGGCTCGTGGGACTTTAAATGAGACATGGATGGGTATAGAAAATAGATCTAGGATAACACAATTGATGAACACAATCCCAAAAGGGAAATAACTGTAACCATGAAGAATTGCTGAATAATCACCCCAAGAGAACAAAATCAAGACATATATATGAGTATCAAAATATATTGTATTAAAATTAATAATACAGAGATCATGCAATCAGAGGCATAATACAAATAATAACAGTCACATAAGTATGGTTTATAATTGATGGTCAAGGACATGATTTTAGAAGCAAGCACAATACATGGGCATACAGGTACAGTGAACAAAGTTATCCAAAATTTGGTTATGAGAAAGCTTGGTAAAAAATATAAATTTATTTAATTTGGGCAGACTTGAGCTTGGCATCCCTGAGCGTGGACTCGACGCGTTTCTTGGCGTTTACAGCCAGTCATCAGGAGTGGGGTGCATGTAATTTTTAGCTAAAAAAGGGGGAAAGAGGGATGAATATATAGATAAATGAAGTCATACAGTTATGTAAGTAATACTTAAGCCAAAAAGCAAAGTGTGGTGGAGTTTATACATTACCCATGTGAAAGCCCAAGAAAGGTCAATTCAAGCATTCCAATAAGGAGGTAAAATGGTGGTCCTGAGTGAGCCAAAACTCCCCCGGGGTTGAGGCGGGGTGGGACCCCTGCAGTCCAAAAAACCCTCCCATGGGAAGGAGAGCCATGGAGGTGGAGTCCAAAAAGCCTTAGTTAGACTTACTGGTGATGGTATTTCTACGAGCCTTTCAGGACAGCACCTTGGAGAGAGAGTAGCTCCACCTCTTCACAGGAAACACTGCATGACAACGCCCCTTTAAATTCAGCTGCTTCCACCATGCCATCTGTTGTTCCAGAGAATTCCTCCGACATGCTGTAAAATATAAGCAGACAATTACAGAGTCCAGGGATTATAAACCATACATAATAACCTAGGAAGGGAAGTAGGCTGCTCTCTTGAAAGGCTCGTAGAAATACCGTCACCGGTAAGTCTAACTAAGGTTGTCTCCCTTCACCTTTCAGGACAGCACCTTGGAGATGATAACCGATAACTTACTTTAGGATGGGACCACTGCTTGTAAAACCTTCCTGCCGAAGGACTGGTCTGAGGCTGACAGTAGATCCAACCTGTAGTGCTTTATGAAGGTCGAGAAACTGGACCATGTGGCAGCCTTGCATATCTGCTCTGGTGATGCCCCGGCCCTCTCTGCCCACAAAGCCGCCACTGCCCGTGTAGAGTGAGGCAATATTCCCTCCGGAGGATCTAACCCTAAGGACAGGTATGCTTCTTTAATAGTCTGTTTTAGCCACCTTCCTAGGGTACTTTTGGAAGCTTTATTCCTTTTGTGACTTCCTTCCATTAGGACAAAAAGAGAAGATAGATGAATTTCTAAGATTCTTTGTTACTTTCAAGTACTTTAGGAGGCACCCTCTAACGTCCAGAGTATGGAAGGCTTCTTCTCCTGGCCCAGAGGGCATGGGGCAGATAGTAGGGAGTATGACCGCCTGTGTGCGGTGAAAAACCAAAGACACCTTAGGTAGGAAGGCTGGACCTGTCCTCAGCACTAGCCTGTCCGGCAGACACCTCATAAAGGGCTCCTTAATTGATAATGCCTGAATTTCGCTGATTCTACGTGCAGATTTCATTGCAACCAGGAGCATTGTATTTAGGGTCAGGAATCTTAAAGATATCTCTTCTAGCGGCTCGAATGGAGACTTAGTGAGTCCCTGAAGAACCACAGATAAATCCCACTTGGGAAAACTAATAAGTGGCCTAGGCCTAATTTTTGTTATAGCCTTAAAAAATCTGACTATCAAGGGGTCCCTTGACAGAGTCTTTTCCAGAAAAACTGATAATTCAGCTACCTGCATCTTGAGGGTAATTGCTGCTAAACCTTTCTTCCTAGAGAAATTCTAAAATAAATAGTGCTAATGAAATTAAAGTTCTTGCTGGAACACCAGGAATTGTGAAACACTTCCAGACTTTGAAATAAATTGCCCTGGTGACCTTCTTTTAACTTGCTAGAAGGGTGTTGATTAGCATTTCTGAAAGTCCCCTTTTCCTTAGAATTTCTTCCTCAGAAACCAGGTGGTTAGATTGAGGTACGTTGAATCTGGATGAAGAATTTGACCTTGTCTCAGAAGGTCCTCCCTGATAGGTAATCTCCAGGGAGGTTTCGCTGAGAGATTCATTAGGGTTGAGAACCAGGGTCTCTTTGGCCAATAGGGAGCAATTATTATCTGATCTTTCGACTCTGTTCTGAATTTTGCTAACACCCTTGGTATTAATTGAAACGTGGAGAAAGCGCAAGACAGGGGGTAGTCCCATTTGTGAGTTAACTCGTCCACACCGAGTGCTTGATCCTGTCTCTGGAGAGAGAAGAAAGCCGATGTTTTTGCATGTATTTGGTTTGGAAAGATGTCACCTGAGGAAGACCCCAACTTTTGGTGATCGTCTGGAATATCTCTTGGTTTAATGACCATTCCGCTTCCCTTACTTCCCTTCTATTGAGAAGATCTGCTAGGGTGTTTTTCCTGCCTTTCAGATGGACTGATGACAGCAAGGCCAGATTGTCTTCCGCCCAGCTCAGGATATGATGAGCTAGTTCCATCAGGGTCTTGCTCCTTGTGTCCCCTGCTTTGTTAGGTATAATACTGTGTTGTCCGATAACACCTTGCTGTTCCCTTAGGGCCTGCTGGAAGGCTTAGATGGATAGCCTTTAACTCCCTCCAATTTGAGGACTTTCTTGCCTCTGGCTTGGACCATATGCCCTGTGTTGTCTGTTCCTCGAGGTGAGCTCCCCACCCCCATGCGCTCGCATCTGTCGTTAATCTCTGAGTTAACGAAAAGTCCAGGGGAGTCCTTTTGAGGTGTTCCTCTGGTCTCTCCACCACCAAAGTGACCTTTTTGCCTTTGTTCCTATTTTTAACTTATTTTCCAGAGGTTCCTGGTGTGTCCAATTCAGTAGAATGCAGATGTCGAGCATGTAGCCTGGCCCACTGTACTGAAGGGATTGCTGCTGTCAACAGGCCTAGAACTGACATGGCTTCCCTTACTGAAAGCTCTGTGTTGGTTTGAAGTGTTCTCTGAGCCATCTGCATTTTTTCTACCTTCTCTTGTGGGAGGAAGATTCTTTGTTGCATTGAATCTATTTCGTATCCTAGGAACCTCACTCGCTGAGATGGTACCAGATTTGATTTCTGAAGGTTCAGAAGCCAACCTAAGCTGTTTAGATGTCCCTGGGTTACTTGCATATTGACCGCTACCTGATTTTTTGATTCTGCGAACAGTAGTAGATCGCCCAGATAAGGCACTATGGAGATTCCCTTCAGTCTCAGGGACTATGCAAAAATGGGAAGAAATTCTGAACAGCTGCACTCCAAAAAAGTTTTTGCCTTTTATTCAAAAATGGACATCAAAAATACATGCCACAGCAGAACAGAACGGACAGAAGAGCTGACGTGTTTCACACTAACAAACAGTGCTTAGTCATAGCTCAGAGCCTCTGCCATCACTTTCGTGATCACTCTGGGAGAGGAGGAAAGGCCGAAGGTCAGCGCCCTGAACTGAAGTTGTCAAATCTCCCCCCTCCCCAAATTGACTGCTAGTCGCAGGAATGTCTGCGATGAATCTGCAATTGGTTAATGGAGATATGCATCCCTTAGGTTGATGGATGCCATATAACAGCTGGGGGAGTAAATTCTTAACAGAAAAAATCGTGTCCACCCGGAACCTTTTGTACTTTATAGATCAATATACAAAAAGGTGTAGCGCTGGCAAACAAACTGCATATAACTATACAGTGAATTAAAGAATGAGAAAAAGTATCAAAAAACATAAATGAAATAAATAAGCACTTTATAGTTCATATGTGTCTGTGAAAAAATATATATCTGTGAAAAAATATATCTGTGAAAAAATATATGTGAAATCTTCTCCTCTATTAAAGATGATAAAGAGTTCTACAGAGTGTAGGTATCCAATGTAAACCATGGGGATAATGCTCCAATACTTAGTAAAGATCCCGCCACCAAGGTGAAGAGTGAAGGCTTACCAGACAGCCTGCGACCGCCCTTCTCAGGGGGGTCAAAACAGGCTCAGTAGAGTAATGTTTACTCAATGGAAAGCAGGATGATTCAGCGGGGATGCTTCATCCACAGTGGGAGAGTCTCCAGAGACGTTAATTGGACACCAGCTCAAAGCGGCCACACTTGATGAGGCAGAGGTAAACTGGACAATTACTCTGCAACCACTTTATAGATCGGTTCAGAATCTTGAGAATCAGATGAAATTTCCCTGATGGCTTCTTGACCAAAAAAATGTGGAAGTAAACACCCCTCCCTTCCTGGTCTTTCGGGACTTGGGAAATAACACCCTGTTGCATCAGTTCTCTCAAAAGAAATGTCATAGGGGGTGTCTGTGAAAATTCTAGCTGATAGCCTTGTCTGATTAGATTCAGAACAAACTGGCTTTTTTTGTTGCTTTTTCCCAACCTGGCAGGAAGGATTGCAGTCTTCCGCCTATTTTTGGCAAAATTATGAATGCAATCTATACACTGGGTGGAGAACCTCTGGGGGAATCTAGGATGGAAAAGTACCTGGGGTCCTAGTAAATGATAGGCTCAGCAACGGCATGCAACGCCAAGCTACTGCTAACAAAGCAAACAGAATATTAGAATGCATTAAAAAGAGGATTAACTCCAGAGATAAAACGATAATTCTCCCTCTCTACAAGACTCTGGTCCTGCCGCTCCTAGAGTATGCTGTCCAGTTCTGGGCACCAGTCCTCAGGAAGGATGTACTGGAAATGGAGCGAGTACAAAGAAGAGCAACTTTGAAGATGTTTTTTTTGAAGCAAACAACAAATAGGACAAAATAACAGAAAAAGTCAATGTGCATAACTATTCACCCCCCCCCCCCCAAAGTCAATACTTTGTAGATCCACCTTTTGTGGCTATCACAGCTCCAAGTCACTTTGGATAAGTCTCTATGAGCTTGCCACATCTTACCACTGAGATTTTTGCCCATTCCTCTTAGCAAAACTGCTTTAGTTCCTTCAAGTTGGATGGTTTGCGCTTGTGAACAGCAATCTTTAAGACTTACCACAGATTTTCTATTGGATTTAGGTCTGGGCTTTGACTAGGCCATTCCAACACATTTACATGTTTACCCTTACACCACTCAAGTGTTGCTTTAGCAGTGTGTTTGGGGTCATTGTCCTGCTGGAAGGTGAACCTTCATCTTAGCCTCAAATCACACACAGAATGGTATAGGTTTTGCTCAAGAATATCCATGTATTTATCACCATCCATCTTTCCCTAAACTCTGATCAGTTTCCCAGTCCCGACTGGATGGTGTTCTTTGGGTAATGTGATGTGTTGGGTTTGCGCCAGATATAGCGTTTTCTTTGATGGCCAAAAAGTTAAATTTTAGTCTCATCAGACCAGAGCACCTTCCTCCATACATTTTGGGAGTCTCCTACATGCCTTTTTGCAAACTCAAAACGTGCCATTTTGTTTTTTGCTGAAAGTAATGGCTTTCTTCTGGCCACTCTGCCATAAAGCCCAACTCTATGGAGCGTACGGCTTATTGTCGTCCTATGTACAGATACTCCAGTCTCTGCTGGGGAACTCTGCAGCTCCTCCAGGGTTACCTTAGGTCTCTGTGCTGCCTCTCTGAATAATGCCCTCCTTGCCCAGTCCGTGAGTTTTGGTGTGCGACCGTATCTTGGCAGGTTTGCTGTTGTGCCATGTTCTTTCCATTTGGTTATGATAAATTTAATGGTGCTCCTAAGGATCATCAAAGATTTGGATTTTTTTTTATAACCTAACCCTGACTTGTACTTCTCAGCAACATTGTCCCTTACTTGTTTGGTCTTCATGGCAGTGTTTGGTTAGCGGTGCCTCTTGCTTAAGTGTTGTAGCCTTGGGGGCCTTTCAAAGAGGTGTGTATATGTAATGACAGATCATGTGACACTTAGATTGCACACGGGTGGACATCATTTCACTAATTATGTGACTTCTGAGGGTAATTGGTTGCACCAGAGCTTTTTTTGGGCTTCATAACAAAGGGGGTGAATACATACGCACATGCCAATTATCATTTTTTTATTTCTGAAAAATAGTTTTATGTATATATTTTTCTAATTTTACTTCACCAACTTAGACTATTGTGTTCTGATCCATCACATATAATTCAGATTAAAAAAACATTGAACTAAAGGCTGTAAGGTAACAAAATAAGTAAAAAGCCAAGTGGGGTGAATACTTTTGCAAGGCACTGTATGTAACTATGTAACTATGTACTGGGAGATGTTCGTCATTGCTTTTTTGAGGTTTGCTTGGGGGGTCTAAAAAGGACCCTTCCTCTGCCTCTCCCCCTTCTGGGGGTTCCAGGGTCTTTTTTGAGTCTGATCTTTTTCTTTACGGGCTTGTTGAAAAGGACAAAAATACCTCCTTTGCTGCACCACTTTCTTTTTCAGTGGAAAAGCTTTCTTCTTATCCGCCATTCTAACGAGGACAGTGTCTAATTCTGGCCCAAACATCAGATCTCCTGTAAAGGGAATTCTACACAACTTCACTTTTGATGCTGAGTCCCCTGACCAGGTTCTAAGAGAGAGTGCCCCCCTGGCTGAATTAATAAGGGCTGAAGATCTGGCCGACATCCTGATCGATTCTGCCGAGGCGTCTGCCATGTACTTGACCGCTCTTAAAAAGGTAGGGAAGGACTCTAGCAAATCCTTCCTAGAGGTGCCTGCTACCACATGGCCTTTAAGTTGTTCCAGCCAGCATTACATGTTTCTGGCTACTACTGTAGAGGCTATTGCCGGCTTTAAGTTAGATAAGGACGGATCCCAAGCTTTCCTCAAAAGAGAGTCTGCCTTTTTGTTCATGGCATCTTTAAGTACGCCCATGTCCTCAATCGCAAGATCAGTCCATCTTGACACCTGGGAAAAGGCGGCATTAATTTTTGTTTTTTATTCCAAATTAACGCCAAGTCCTCCTCAAAAGGAAACCTTATTTTAAGGGCCCTAGAAAAAAACTGTCCTTTTTCTGGATCCTTCCACTCCTTCCTAATTGTGTCAGACAGTACTTTATGAACCGGGAAGACTCTGTGTTTGGCCTTCTCTAGCCCCTGGTACATTTTGTCATTTAACGATAGTTGGGTTTTTTCCTTCTTGAATTTCCAGGGTGGTATTGACTGCTTTCAGTAAGTCATCCACCTCTTCAAGCGTCAGTTTATATCTGGACGCTCTAGTTTCCTCCTCCCCCTCATCCTCCTCTGAGTCGATTGTTGAGGGGGGGACACTCTCTTTCTCTTCATTCGACTCACTTTCAATTGATCTAGAAGTGGTAGGAAGAAGATTGGACTGGTAGCTCTTTTCTTGGCTGGAACTCTGGCCCTGCTTCTTTATGAGGGAACGTACTGTCCCTAGAGTCTCTTCAAATTATTTTCTTGCTGAGTAAAAGAGCTCCTTACACTCTTGTGTGGACTCCTCCCTTACTAGTCTCGCAATACAAGATCTGCAAAGCGGTTTGGCCCATGAATCCCCACTAGCCAGGCCTCAAGGGTTACTCACCACCAGTTGCCCCGCCCAACCGCTACCATGCCCAGCCCCTAATTCTGCCACTAATCATGCCCTCATAAATTATCTCCTAAAATGACACTTAAATGTTTTATGCAGAATTAAGTTACAAAAATAAATATTAAACAACAACTTTATGCAGGCTCACCTGTGCCCATCATTGCAGCCTCACCGTGCCCACCATTGCAGCCTCACCGTGCATTGCAGCCTCACCCTGCCCCCATTGCAGACTCATTGTGCCCCACATTGCAGCCTCATTGTGCCCCCATTGCAGACTCATTGTGCCCCAAATACAGCCTCATTGTGCCCCCATTGCAGCCTCATTGTGCCCCACATTGCAGCCTCATTGGCCTCACCGTGCTCCCATTGCAGACTCACTGTGCCCCCATTGGCGGCCAGATCATGACAGGAGGAAGAGGAGAGCCGTGGGATCACCGAGCGTTATAGCCCGCTGTAACAGCTTACATTGAACTTTCCTCTGCTCTGCTCGCTCTCACACACAGCCCCGCCTCCTCCTAACCCCGCACCTGTAATAGACAGAACACATCCCAGCATTGGACCCGCATTCTGTCTATTGAGCCCTGCTTTAAGGTACATTTAATTAACTTTCTGATTTAAAAATAACTGCAGTGTTTCCTGGTTAGTAGGAATGAGCTCCGGCGCGTTCGCATTGAACACGTGCAGAGCCCGCCAGGAAGTCGGCACCGCGCTGCGCTAATCACAGCCAGGGAGACATTTCCCGATCTCTGCAGCCGAGCATCAGGAAATGTCTCCCTGCCTGTCATTAGCGCAGCGCAGTGCTGACATCCTGGCGGGCTCTGTACATGTTCAATGCGAACACGCCGGAGCTTATGCCTACTGGTTAGCCTTGGCAGTTTACTTGTTGCCTGCAATGGTTCCCTAATTAAGGTCAACATTCTGGTTTTAGCATAGTAGTAATGTTTCCTCGGTTGGCAGTTTGACAGTTTTTTTTACTTGAATGATTAGATTTTCAGATCAAATAAATTGCTGAGATTTTTTTCATCAGGAAGCTGTTAAAACCCACTGTCTGTTAACACCTACACATTACCCTTGAAATGGAAGAGCAGGTAATTAGCCACCCTTTACCTGACAACCTTAAAAATTAAATGCGCCTCACCGCTTCATTGCATGATGTGGAGTGGGGGGGGGCGAGCACCGCCGGCGGACGGGGTTGATCGGGAGCTGTTCTTCCAGCGATCGCCCAGTGGCAGAGAGCATGGAGGTGGAGGAGAGCCGTGGGATCACAGAGCGCTATAGCCCACTGTAACAGCATTACATTGAACTTTCCTCCGCTCTGCTCGCTCTCACCCACAGCCCCGCCTCCTCCTGACCCCGCGTCTGTAATAGACAGAACACATCCAAGCATTGGAACCGCATTCTGTTTATTACAGACGTGGGGTTAGGAGGAGGCGGGGCTGTGTGTGAGAGCGAGCAGAGCGGTGGAAAGTTCAATGTAATGCTGTTACAGCGGGCTATACCGCTCGGTGATCCTGCGGCTCTCCTCCACCTCCATGCTCTCTGCCATGGGGTGATCGCTGGGAGAACAGCTCCCGATTAACCCCGCCGGCGGTGCTCACCCCCCCCCCCACTCCCAAGCAGCCCAGCTCCCCGCCAGACCTCATTTTCTACTCGCAAAATGCGAGTAGGCGAGTGGAAAATTTGAGGTCTGCCTTAGTGGGTTTTTGCATGAAGGGCATTTTCTTCCCGTAGTTCTCTCTGTTTTGGTAGTGGCTTTCTTTAACCACTTCAGCCTCGGACCATTTGGCTGCCCAAAGACCAGAGCACTTTTTGCGATTCGGCACTGCGTCGCTTTAACTAACAATTGTGCGGTCGTGTGACGTGGTTCCCAAACAAAATTGACGTCCTTTTTTACCACAAATACAGCTTTCTTTTGGTGCTATTTGATCACCTCTGCGGTTTTAATTTTTTGCGCTATAAACAAAAAAAATACGTAAATTTTGGAAAAAATTCAATATTTTTTACTTTTTGCTATAATAAATATCCCCAAAAAATATATAAAAAAAAAAGTTTTTTTCCTCAGTTTAGGCCGATACTTATTCTTCTACATATTTTTGGTAAAAAATCGCAATAAGCGTTTATTGATTGGTTTGCGCAAAAGTTATAGCGTCTACAAAATAGGGGGTAGTTTTATGGCATTTTTATTAATAATTCTTTTTTTTTACTAGTAATAGCGGCGATCAGTGATTTTTATCGTGACTGCGACCTTATGGCGGACACATCGGACACTTTTGACACCATTTTGGGACCATTATAAAATTACACTGATTACTGTAAAAATGACACTGGCAGTGAAGGGGTTAACCCGTAGGGGGCGCTGAAGGGGTCAAGTGTCACCTATGGCGTGCTTCTAACTGTTAGGAGGCGTGGCTTGCTGTGACACGTCACTGATCGCTGTTCCCGATGATAGGAAACAGACAATCAGTGACATATCACTATATCACTAAACAGAACGGGGAGATGTTGTGTTTACACTAACATCTCCCAGTTATTCAGCTCCGTGACGCGATCGCGGGACACCGGCGGACATTGAGTCTGCGGGTCCCGCGGGCACGGAGCTCGCAGCAGGGTCGCAAAAGTGCCGGCGGCGACGCACGCGTGACCACACGGCACCAAATTAAAGGGGATATATATATACGCCCATTTGCCTGTCCGAGTGTCCGTGCCATTCTGTCGACGTATATCTTCGTGCAGCAGTCGGGAAGCGGTTAAAGGGCAACGTACAGGTACGTTAATATGCCCAGCCGTGCCATTTAGCCGACGTATATCGGTGTGAGCCGGTCCGCAAGTGGTTAAGACAGAAAAACCTACAGACCCCCCTATTAGGGCGAGATCTACACCAAAAACAAGGAACAGATTGAGAGAGAGAGAGAAAAGGGTGCCCAAGGCAACCACCGCCATAAGTGCCTCAGAGTCTCCCATCCATGCTGAGCTGCTAGTAGGATGTGCCCCTATAACAGACAGCTACAGGTTTAAGTCACACATCAACCACAAATAAACCCCAGTGAAGAAGGAAAGAGGCACCTCTGCACCTCTCCTACCTGGGCCTGGCTGGGATTCTGGGTGCCTGCATCGGCCATCGCTGCTGGCGACTCTGCCTCCTCCATCACGAGCGCCGCAGCAGCCGACCAGTGTCGTTTTTAAATGAAAGCTTCTTCCGGTGTCCCCATGTTCGAAGGGCGGAAGGAAGCACCGGCCAGACAACCCGCCCCTTCCTCCTGCGTTCCAGCAGCCAGAACTACTTGCTGCTATGCTCCACTGGAAGTTCCCGCCCCCGGAACTGACGTCACACGCCATCCGGGACTGGGAGCCGACTTGCCGATACCTGGCATGCATGCCCAATCTGAGCTCACCCGCGCCCCCCGAGCGCAAGGAGCAGGAAAATTCTGGTGGACCCTTACTCCTGTGAGCCGGCGTAGGAAGCGAGCACTGGTGCAACCCCCCTCTCATGCAGGGGGGAGCTGGGCTGGTCTGATGATCCAAAACTGAAAAGGTACTGCCAAAAGCCCCTCCTTGGAGAGAGCTGATGGCATGGTGGAAGCAGCTGAATTTAAGGGTGTTGTCATGCAGTGTTTCCTGTGAAGAGGTGGAGCTACGCTCTCTCCAAGGTGCTGTCCTGAAAGGCGAAGGGAGAAAATTAAATAGAATAAATAAATGGTGCTGTGCTCTAAGTGGTAACAAACAAACTGATGTGTAAGCAATATAAAGTGCTGAGTGCTTAAATTAATAATGTAAACATAATAAGAACCACAATTATGAAACAAGGATGTAAATAAAGTGTTGGTGCCAAAAGTGACAGTACAAAGGGATAAAGTCCAGGTGAGCAAATGTCCTTAATCGAATAAATAGATGATGAGGGAAAAGGTGAACATTAAGGTGCTAGAATCCCTCTAACAGCTCTTCTCTCTCCCGGACGGTTTATCAACTCTGCCGCAATGTCCACAGCATCACGGCAGAGCTGATAAACCGTCCGGGAGAGAAAAGAGTCAAAGAGCAGTGAGGAGCCCGGAACTACAGAGAGCTGCTAATAGAGAAGACCCCGCTCAGACGAGGAGTGTACTATGGCTTGAGTCTGTAATCCTGACCACCAGGAGGTGCTACATTTACATGACTAGGATAGCTAAGAGCTAACCATCCAACTTACACCTTACCACTTACTTGCGACCTCCATCACCCCCTTTTCCTTGAATAAAAGACCACACCACACTTGAGTTGGGGTAAAATGTCCGAACCCGGCCTTTTATTAACAACCAAATTATTAAATTAACCAACATAACATTTTAAATGACCAAAAACCAGATATAATGATTTTGAGGTCCTTGACGGTACCAATCTACCCATACCCTTTTATTGTGTCAGAGGCACCAGCTAGCTGAGTTGCCACCCCAGCTGATACTCATAGACTCAGGGCCTAAACCCAGCTGACCTCAGCCACCCAGGGTCCTTAACTACCCAGTAAATCGTTCCCACTCGAGGATACCATACCTGAGATGGTTCCCCACCGCTTACCCAAATGAACCAATTTATACCGCCGCCAAGGACCCCAAAATGCCACACATAAACAAACAAAAACCTAACCAAATCATAGCCCCTAGTGTGATTCACTACAGGATCCCGGATTTGCATTGTCTTTATTTATACGCTGTTACCTTACAGCGGTAAGGTAAGGGGCCATTCTACACTGAGGTGTTATTGTACGGAAGAGAAAAGTCACCATTTACATTGCTTCACTTACACAGAGTGTTAGAGGGATTCTAGCACGTTACTTTTTACCTTTTCCATCATCATCTATTTATTCGATTAAGGACATTTGCTCACCTGGACTTTATCACTTTGTACTATCACTTTTGTCACCAACACTTTATTTACATCCTTGTCTCATAATTTTGGATCTAAATATGTTTACATTATTAATTTAAGCACTCAGCGATTTATATGGCTTACACATCATTTTGTTTGTTACCACTTAGAGCGCTGCACTCCTGACTTAAACCCTTCTGCCGACAGTACGCATATATGCGGCCTCACTGGACTGTTTTTTTTTCTGTGGGGCCGCATATATGTGTGTCTGTCTTTGTGCTGGGAGTGGGGTCTCACCGAAAACTCCTGGTTCGGGGTCACCGGATCAATGTGATAATCTCTGAAAAAATATACAGCTACATTTAAAATATTTTTTTTTTTACTATTTTGAGCCAGTTTTCCTTTGATAATAATAATAAAAAAAAAAATCAGGAGATATCTATTACCATTTACTGCTAAATAAAAGCTCAATTTGTCCTGAAAAAAAAAACAAGGTATAATCCACCTGGATGCACAAAGTAGCTGTGATGATATGTATGATACAGTTTTACTAATGTATATCAAAGTTTCAAAATTGCGCTTAGGCATTAATATTTGTTTTACCCTTAGGCGGGAAGGAGTTAAAGCTGCACTAATTTAATCATACAGTGAAACCTCGGATTGCGAGTAACGTGGTTAACGAGCGTTTCACAATACGAGCACTGTTAAAAAAAAAATCCTTACTCGGTTTGCGAGTGTTGGCTCGCAAAACGAGCAGGATTCAAGCCACAGCAGTGTGCAGTACCGCGTTTGGCCTGGGGTGGGGGAGCGCCGGAGCCGAGCGGAGCTGTTCGAAAATGCTCAGAAAACCTTGGAAATACTCCGTTCCCGAGCCTTTCCGAGGTTTTCCCAGTTCAGCCGAGCTGTCCCCGGGCCTTTCCGAGTGTTTCTGAGGCTCTGCAGTGACCCCTCATCTGTGGCCACATGCGGTATTGCATCTTTATGTTCCAGAGGGGGCATGGCTTGTTGCGTTGGATGTGGAGGCCCTCTACAACTCCATTCCCCACACCTTGGGTGTTGGAGTTGTGGAGGGCTTCCTTTCCAGGGGCAGTGATGCCCCTGTTGCCTACAACCAATTCATTCTAAATCTACTTCGATTCATTCTCTTTAATAATATTTTACTTTTTGGAAGCTTCCACTACCTCCAGGTACAGGGGGTGGCTATGGGGACTAAATGTGCCCCGAGCTATGCCAACCTGTATCTGGGGGGGGGGTGGGAGCAGGATCTCTTCTTCCGGGAGGACATGCAGGAATTTGTGGGACAGATATCCATATGCCGACGTTACATCGATGACGTCTTTTTTATCTGGACAGGAACGAAAGAGGATTTGCTCCGTTTTTTTGATGGCTTGAAGCCCAATAACTATAACCTCAGCTTCACTATGGAGAGTAGCCAATTTAGTCTGACTTTTCTGGATATCCAGATTTACATTGACTCCCAAGGCCTCATAGGCACTAACTTATATCGCAAGCCCTCTGCGGGCAACTCGCTTTTACATGCAATGAGTTCTCATCTGGCTCCATTAGTTGCTAGTGTGCCCTATGAGCAATACCTCAGACTACGTAGAAATTGCAGTGAAAACTCTCATTTTGAGGCTGAGGCTAAAGCCTTACAAAATTGCCTTTTGTTACTAGGCTATAGTAAGAAATGCCTCAAGAAAGACTATCTTAAGGCTAAGAATCAAGAGCGATCCTCTCTCATTCATAACCCTCGAAAAATGTAATCCATTGAAGGTGTCCGTCTTATTACAAGGTTTTCGGGGCAACACCAACAAATGAGAGATCTATTACAGCGACACTGGTACCTCTTGACTGGGGACCCCTTGGTATCTAAGCATTTGAAGCAATATCCAGAAATCACCTTTAAAAGATCCAAATCCCTGAAAGACTATGTAGTTCATAGCCACTATATTCCTAATGTGACCAATTCTGTTGAAGCAAGGGGGACAAGACCCTGTCATAAATGTGGATTCTGCCGCTATATACATGCTTCCCGCAGTATAACTCTCCCCAATGGCCACCTGTACAAACCTAAGTTTCTAGCCACTTGCCAGAGTATTGGCATTGTCTACATTATGATATGTGAATGTCAAGCCTACTGTATAGGTAAAACGAAACGTCCATTTTTTAATAGAATCAGGGACCATGTCTCTCTGGTCCAAAAAAAGAAAATGGAGCCATCAATAAGTCGCCATATGGGCTTATGTCATGGTTTCAATAACTCCATGATGCACTTTTATGCACTGGAGCATATTCCCCCTAACCAACGAGGGGGTGACTATGACAGGGTCCCACTGCAGCGAGGGGCTAAGTGGATCTCCAATTTAGGGGCCCTCTATTATCCAGGTCTAAATGATGCCCTCAGTTTTAAACCTTTTCTTTAATTCCTTTGTTTTTTTGTTTCTCTTTGTTTATTTTGCCTGATTATAATGTTCACCACTTTGAATGGATTTGCCTGTCTAAATGTTTAAGACAATTTATTTTTGGCAATAGCTCTGTTTTTGCAGTTTAACTGCATTGATGCCATGTACTATACATTTCTGATTTTGTTTTGAATGTTGTGGTCATGCTGTCTTGCCAGTAGAAATCGATAAACAAATGTCAGATTATTTTAGCAACTGTTCTGCTATGATATATTTGATATTTTCAATTTTCAATTTTACAATTTTGGAATTTTCTAAAATTAGATGTGCCCCCCTCCCCTCCCCCCCTTCTTTTTCTTTTCCCTTTCCCTTTCCCCTTCCTTTCCCTATTGCCTTCTTTCCACCCCTTTTTTGTTTATTATTTCCCTTCCCTTCCTTGTCTCTCCCTCCTTTCTTTCTTTTTTATTTTCTCCCCTCCCCTTCCCCCCCTATATCATCTGGGTTCTCTACTTTTCCTGCACGGACGCCCTGGGCAGTCTGGCCTGGTTTTTAATCAATCAATTCTATTCCTTTCAGCCCTTATTGGGAGACCCTTCTGTTTTGGTGCCGTCCACTCCCAGCGGATGGACCATCATCACCCTTTTTCCTATCCTTAGTGTCCTGGTGGATCGTGATGTGCTTTCTTTACATTTCCGCTCCTTAGGATTCACAATCGCCCTGTCCATTCATGTTTTTAACTTGGGATAGGCAGGAGAATTTTTCATCATGGCCGCTGCAGCTTCGCTATCGGCAAGTCCGGCCTTTTGTCATTTCCGCGCCGACGCTGGCGCCGGAACTCTGTGCCTCCCTCTTTCAATGCGTCCGCCGTGCGGCGATGACGTCAGACGTTGCCACGTCTGGGATGGGATTTAAAATGGCCTATGTTAGCCGCTACCTTCTGCCATTCCCCCTGAGCTGGGGAGAGAGATTACATCTCCGCTCACACTCGGAATCCCCCTTTCCAGGTATGCCTACATTATTTCCTCTAACTTCTAATCTGGACTTGCAGTTTTTTTATGCTGCATGGATCTCTATCTATAACTTGTGTCTGGTTTATCCATATCATTACAGGGTTCTTCCCCCTTACTTGTGGGTTAGCTCTGGTTCCCCCCTGATATCCTTGGGTTTTTTGTTATGCCCGCTGTACGGACTGGGTCTGAAATTCGGATTACTGGTGCATACAATGCCCTATGTTATTGATTCTACTTAAACCACATTTAAAGGTACAGTTCCTCTGATTTGTCTATTATCATTCTATTCATTTTATTATGATCTATTTATAATTTTCCAGGGGTGTCTTTTTTCAGTGAAGACACCCGTCTCCAACCCCCCCCCCTCATCTCTTGGGGGGTTGGAGAATTTCTTGGTATCTCTATGTGTTTTTAATTAATCAGATTGACAAGTACTCTTAATATAGATGACTGGCAGGGATGAGCCGAACACCCCCCTGTTCGGTTCGCACCAGAACCTGCGAACAGACAGAATGTTCGCATGAACTTTAGAACCCTATTAAATACAATGGACTCGAACGTTCGAAATCTAAAGTGCTAATTATAAAGGCTAATATGCAATTTATTGTCCTAAAAAGTGTTTGGGGACCCGGGTCCTGCCCCAGGGGACATGTATCAATGCAAAAAAAGGTTTAAAAAATAGACGTTTTTACGGGAGCGGTGATTTTAATAATGCTTAAAATGAAAAAATAAAAGTGAAATATTCCTTTAAATTTCGTACCTGTGGGGTGTGTATGATATGCATGTAAAGTGGCGCATGTTTCCCGTGCTTAGAACTGTCCCTGCACAAAGTGTCATTTTTGAAGGAAAAAAAGTCATTTAAAACTCACTCGCTATTAATGAATTGTCGGCTTTTATCAATACATAGAAAAGTCATTGATAAAAAAAAAAACGTGGGGGTTCCCCCAAATTCAATTACCAGGCCCTTTAGGTCTGGAATGGATATTAAGGGGAACCCCGCTGCAAATAAAAAAAAAAATGGCGTGGGGTTCCCCCTAAATATCCATACCAGGCCCTTGAGATCTGGCATGGATTTTAAGGGGAATTCCACCCCAAATTTAAAAAAAAATGGCGTGGAGTCCCCCCAAAGATCCATACCAGACCCTTATCCGAGCATGCAACCTGGCCGGCCGCAGGGGAAGAGGGGGGGACAAAAGAGCGGCCCCCCTCCCTCCTGAACCGCACCAGGCCACATGCCCTCAACATGGGGAGGATGTCCCCATGTTGATGGGGACAAGGGCCTCATCCCCACAACCTTTGCCCGGTGGTTGTGGGGGTTTGCGGGCGGTGGGCTTATCGGAATCTGGAAGACCCCTTTAACAAAGGGGACCCCCAGATCCCGGCCCCCCCCTATGTGAATTGGTAAGGGGTACATTTTACCCCTACCATTTCACGAAGAAAGTGTCAAAAAATTTAAATAAAAACACACACACCTTGGAAAAGTCCTTTAAAAAAATAATAATAATAATTTAAAAAAAACATTCCAGTGATGAAATCCAGTGTCCCGCGGCGATCCCGATGTCCAGCGCTGTCCGTCATTGGTTGTGCCTGTGCGGACCTGATGGGGAACTTCCTCGCTGTGTTTTAAATGTATAGACCCGCCCCTTCTAAAGTTCCCCATCAGGTCCGCTCAGCGGACCAGATGCGGAACATGAGAAGGGGCGGGTCTATACATGTATTACACAGCGAATGAAGTTCCCCATCAGGTCCGCCCCCTCGGTATGTCCGACCCCGCCTACGTCATCGGCTTGAGCGGGGAACTTCCTTCACTGTGTAATTTAAATTTACACAGTGAAGGAAGTTTCCCGCTCAGGCCAATGACGTAGGCGGGGTCCGACATACTGAGGGGGCGGACCTGATGGGGAACTTCGTTCGCTGTGTAATACATGAATAGACCCGCCCCTTCTCTCATTCCCCATCAGGTCCGCTCAGCGGACCAGATGCGGAACATGAGAAGGGGCGGGTCTATACACGTATTACAAAGTGAGAGAAGTTCCCCATCAGGTCCGCCCCCTCGGTATGTCGGACCCCGCCTACGTCATTGGCCTGAGCGGGAAACTTCCTTCACTGTGTAAATTTAAATTACACAGTGAAGGAAGTTCCCCGCTCAGGCCAATGACGTAGGCGGGGTCAGACATACCGAGGGGGCGGACCTGATGGGGAACTTCATTCGCTGTGTAATACATGTATAGACCCGCCCCTTCTCATGTTCCGCATCTGGTCCGCTGAGCGGACCTGATGGGGAACTTTAGAAGGGGCGGATCTATACATTTAAAACACAGCGGAGGAAGTTCCCCATCAGGTCCGCACAGGCACAACCAATGACGGACAGCGCTGGACATCGGGATCGCCGCGGGACACTGGATTTCATCGCTGGAATGTTTTTTTTTTTATTATTATTATTTTTTTTAATAAAGGACTTTTCCAAGGTGTGTGTGTTATTATTTACATTTTTGGACACTTTCTTCGTGAAATGGTAGGGGTACAATGTACCCCTTACCAATTCACATGGGGGGGCGGGATCTGGGGG
Source organism: Rana muscosa (assembly GCA_029206835.1). NCBI lineage: Eukaryota > Metazoa > Chordata > Amphibia > Anura > Ranidae > Rana > Rana muscosa. Next base: position 176,467,515 of record CM055124.1, read on the forward strand.
TCCCCTTTGTTAAAGGGGTCTTCCAGATTCCGATAAGCCCCCGCCCGCAGACCCCCACAACCACCGGGCAAGGGTTGTGGGGATGAGGCCCTTGTCCCCATCAACATGGGGACATCCTCCCCATGTTGAGGGCATGTGGCCTGGTACGGTTCAGGAGGGAGGGGGGGCGCTCTCTCGTCCCCCCCTCTTCCCCTGCGGCCGGCCAGGTTGCATGCTCGGATAAGGGTCTGGTATGGATTTTTGGGGGGACTCCACGCCATTTTTTTTTACATTTGGGGTGGAGTTCCCCTTAAAATCCATGCCAGATCTCAAGGGCCTGGTATGGATATTTAGGGGGAACCCCACGCCATTTTTTTTTATTTGCGGCGGGGTTCCCCTTAATATCCATTCCAGACCTAAAGGGCCTGGTAATTGAATTTGGGGGAACCCCCACGCTTTTTTTTTTTTTTTTTATCAATGACTTTTCTATGTATTGATAAAAGCCGACAATTCATTATAGCCGCGAGTGAGTTTTAAATGACTTTTTTTCCTTCAAAAATGACACTTTGTGCAGGGACAGTTCTAAGCACGGGAAACATGCGCCACTTTACATGCATATCATACACTCCCCCCAGGTACGAAATTTAAAGGAATATTTCACTTTTATTTTTTCATTTTAAGCATTATTAAAATCACTGCTCCTAAAAAAACGGCAGTTTTTAAAACTTTTTTTTGCATTGATACATGTCCCCTGGGGCAGGACCCGGGTCCCCAAACACTTTTTAGGACAATAACTTGCATATAAGCCTTTATAATTAGCACTTTAGATTTCTCCCATAGACTTTTCGAATTTGCCGCAAACACCCCAAATTGTTTGTTGTTCGGCGAACGGGCGAACGGGCAATGTTCAAGTCGAACATGAGTTCGACTCGAACTCGAAGCTCATCCCTAATGACTGGTAAGAGTTTGATCACACTATTCATTTCTATAAAATGCAGTGATATGCAACTATGTCTAGTATGCCCTTATTGACTGACTTTTGCATTTTGTTTATATGTTGTTAGCATTCAAATTCCTATATGGATGCCTATAAAATATGTATATATTTAAATGTGTTTTTCTTTTAATGCATTCACATGAGCATTCATATTCTTCTTTTTGTTACTTCTAGAACATTAAACGTCGTAAATTCATCTCCTGAAGAAGCTCTTTTGGGAGCGAAACATGATGAGAAAAAACGGTTTTATATATGTACTCTCCTAGAAACAATCAAATCTGTTGGATATGTATTGTCTCATGTTTTTACTATTTTTGTAATAAAATTATTTTCCAATTTTCTATATTTTTGTATTGATCAGTATTTGGTCGCTCTATATATCTCTGACACTGTTAAAATACCGAGGCATGTGACCTCCTGTCCCTTCCTTTCTTTTTCAATTTCAAATTGGGATGTGGTGTCTGTATCTGTATATGCTCATTCCTATTACTTTAAATCCGCATGCCATTGAAGTCAATGCGGAACAAATTATTTTTGTTTAAATTGACTTCTATGGGGAAACTCACTTTGATATGTGAGTGCTTTGGATTACGAGCATTCTACTGGAACGGATTATGCTTGTAATCCAAGGTTCCACTGGATCCCTCAATAGCCAATAGAAACACAAATATTACCTTGTAAAAGTAGTAGGGCTGTTACTGATTAAAATTTTCGTGTTCGATTAATCTTTTTTTTTTTAATCGATTAATCAACAAATTTCGATTAATTATAACGCACATAGATCCAACTACTTTTAGCTGATCCCCTTGCAGGCTGATTCCCACTGGAGCTACCAACCACTGGAAAAATCAATAGCAGGATACAAAAAAACACACAAAGGCAGCGCTCGATGGGAATAGCATTAAAACTTTTATAGTCTTCAAGTAGATAACAAAATAAATATTGCACTGGAGATAAAATCGATGTAGCTACATAAACTGTAAAAATGGTGCGAGTAATACCAAACGGTAGCAAAAGCAGTCATAAAAACATGTAGCTAAGTATGATACTGGTATAAAAATGTGTACAACGATACCAGTGCTGAATCCAGATGAGAAGGGGCTAACATCAGTCCGTCGGCATGTAGATGTCCCGTGAAGGGAACTATCACAACTCCCAGTGAATGGCTGTAGAATCCCAGGTTGATAGAGGGAAGTGATAGAGGGAAGTGTAACAGCCCTTGCGTGTGGCAGATAGTAAGGTCCCGCCGGCATGCAAATATGAAGGCACAGCAAAGAAGCCCTTCAGATGGACACGGCAAGCCCCGCCGGTGTCCGTGACATCACTGGATCTCCGACGAAACTCCCTGAAGACCCGGAAGCTGGGGGAGAGGTGAGTACCAATCAAAATAATTTTATTTGTTTAAAAGAATTTTGAACGATCAAAATAATTAATCGATTAATCAAGGAATTAATAGTTCATTTCCACAGCCCTAAAAAGTAGTAGTGACATCATCACTGTACTGTACATATCCTGTGCAGAGACAGAGCTGTGAGAGGGGCCCAGTAGGCCCCACCCACTACTGGCTGCCTGCATAAACTATGGGGGGCAGAGACCAGACCAGTCACTCTGCACAAGGAGAGAGAGCAGCAGTTACTGGTCTTTATTACAGGAAGCTCTGGCACAGGGGAAAAGCTTCACTCTAGATTACTGCACAGATCTGGAAAGAATACACAAAGCACACAAAGATTTTAATAATAATTCACATGCTTCTTGCATTTAGACAAAAGTTGTTTAGCACAGAGTCTAGCTTTTACTTTTGAATCACAAATCCAGAACAATAATGTTTTGAATGAGATTCAGAAAAGTGTCAGACCTCCTTATTTTTATACATCTTCCGGGCAGCATTAAAACCAAAGCATCAACATCCAGGCAGAAAATTTGTATTCCCAAAGGAGGACTCATTAGTGGCAGCCTCAATGATACACCCATCATAGTGTCCCTATAGGATAGGGGTAATGTTTGGGATATTGCTTCCACCCAATATTGTGGTGGGGACAAGTATATTGGTTTTCATTTTGTCTGTGAAAGTGGAAGACCTCCTTAAATGTTAAGCTATGCTTTCATGCCAGGCTAACGCCCCTGAACCCAGAGCACATACCCCTATTCTCTAAATTTCAAATGTAATGTAATTTCTCTCCTTCTCCTGGTTCTTCCCATGATGGCTTTCTTGAAAAGGTGTCCAAAAAATTAGATAAGAGTAACCCTTTTCTTTTTAGCCAGGTACAGTATAGCGAAAAGCTGATGTGTATTGAGATATACTGTCAGCCAAGCGGAGGTAGGACATCAGACAGGTTAGAAACATTGTCTGATCACCACTGCCTCCCTGGTGGTTGTGGTGTCTGGTCCTGAATTCCTTCTCCACCCCCTCCACTTTCCATGTCATATATGTGAAAACGTGCATTCCCTAAAGCAGTGGCCTCAAAACTGTGGCCCAGGGGCCAGATGCAGCCCTTTGCTTGGCTTTATCTAGCCCTTGAGGAGGCACTATTCCAGCCACTGATACAAGGCACTGTTCCCCCCTTTTACACCAACAGGGCACTATTCCTCCCTCTGACAACATTGATGGGCCACAATTCCTCCCACTGATGCCAATGATGGGGCACTATTCCTCAACTGCTGTTCCCTTGGTTCTGACCTGTGATGTTCATGCTTGTACTTTATGCAAGATTACAATAAACTTTGTTGAACTTTTCCAGTTTTTGGAATGTGGTCAACCTTTTATCTTTCATTCTTGGGGCCCTATTCCTCACCCTGATACCAACAACGAGGCACTATTCCTCCCACTGATACCAACAATGGGGTATTATTTACTCCTAAGGCATTTTCTAACCCCACTGGCCACAGTCCAGCCCCCTCACAGTCTGAAGGACAGTACGCTGGCCATTTGTTTGGAAAGTTTGGAGACCCCTGGCCTAAAGTATTCTAGACACTGTCCACTAGGGATGAGCCGAACACCCCCCGCACCAGAACCTGCGAACGGACCGAAAGTTTGCGCGAACTTTAGAACTCTAATAAATACAATGGACGCAAACGTTCGAAATCTAAAATGCTAATTATAACGGCTAATATGCATGTTATTGTCCTAAAAAGGGTTTGGGGACCCGGGTTCTGCCCCAGGGGACATGTATCAATGCAAAAAGAAGTTTTAAAAACGGCCATTTTTTCGGGAGCAGTCATTTTAATGATGCATAAAGTGAAAAAAAAAAAAGTGAAATATTCCTTAAAATATCGTACCTGGGGGGTGTCTAAAGTATGCCTGTGAAGTGGCATGTGTTTCCCGTGTTTAGAACTGTCCCTGCACAAAATGACATTTCTAAAGGAAAAAAAGCCATTTAAAACTGCTTGCGACTTTAATGTCATGTCTTGTCCTGGCAATATGGATGAAAATCTTTGAGAAAAATGGCATAGCAGGAATTGTATCTACATGCCATTGTTGAACAGTGGTAGGAAAAATTGGGCCTTTGTTGGTGGTGCTGGTGCTACAACACTGTCAGCCCCCACAGTTACTCTTGGTAGGCGCATGAATGGGCACTACTGTTAATTATTAGATCAAGAATTGTAATTGCATGCCCCTGTTGAAGAGGGGCAGAAAAATTGGGCCTTTGGTGGTGATGGTGGTGGTGGTGTTGCCACAACACTGTAAGCCCTCACAGTTACTCTTGGTGGGTGCAGGAATGGGCCCTGCTGTGAATTATTAGATCAAGAATTGTAATTACATGCCCCTGTTGAACAGGGGCAGAAAAATTGGGCCTTAGGCACTGGTGCCACAACACTGCAACCCCTCACATACACTGTACTTGGAGCACAGCAATGAGCCCTGTTGCAAAGTATTGCATCAAAAATTGTAATTACACGCCCCTGTTAAACAGGGGCTGAAAAAATGGGCGTTAGGCACTGGTGCCACAACACTGCAACCCCTCACAGATACTGTACTTGGAGCACAGCAATGAACCCTGTTGCAAAGTATTGCATCAAAAATTGTAGTTACAAGCCCTCGTTGTCCAGGACCAGGAGTTTGTAACCTCCCAGTGTCTGAGAACGCGTTGCACAGACCTTTCTGCAAGTCCTCCCGGAGATGTCTCATCCTCTGCTCCCTCTGCAATGGTAAGATAAGGTCCGCAACCTTACCCTTGTACCGTGGATCAAGGAGAGTGGCCAGCCAGTAATGGTCCCTCTCCTTGATCCAAAGAATACGAGGATCCTTCCGCAGACTTTGCAGGATCAGGGAGGCCATGCAGCGTAGGTTAGCTGAGGCATTCGGTCCGGAGTCCTCTGGGTCACTAAGGACGACATGATCCGTAGTCACCTCCTCCCAGCCACGTACAAGTCCACGGGTTTGTTGAGACTGTAAATCATTCCTAAAAGACTGCTGCTGTTGATGCTGAGTGCCAGGCTCCACCTCCATGCTGACACAATCCTCCTCCTCTTCCTCCACCTCCTCGTCCTCTTCCTGTGCGATGGGTGGAACAGAAGGAACACTGTCTGGGTAAAGGGGGCCTTGAGAGGCAAGGAAGTCCTCCTCTTCCTGCCTGTTCTGCCTCAAGTGCCCTGTCCATTATTCCACGCAGCGTATGCTCCAACAGGTGGACAAGAGGTACAGTGTCACTGATGCATGCACTGTCACTGCTCACCATCCTCGTGGCCTCCTCAAATGGTGCCAGGACAGTGCATGCATCCCTGATCATGCCCCCTGACCCTGTCCTGGTGCCGTAGTCACACAGGTACTCATTGATGGCCCTCTGCTGCATGTGCAGCCACTGCAGCATGGCCAACGTTGAGTTCCACCTTGTGGGCATGTCACATATAAGGCGGTTCTTGGGCAGGTTCAACTCCTTTTGCAACTCAGCCAGCCGAGCACTGGCATTATATGATCTGCGGAAATGCACACAGACTTTCCTGGCCTGCCTCAGGACATCCTGTAAGCCCATGTACCTGCCCAAGAACTGCTGCACCAGGTTAAGGACGTGAGCCACACAGGGCACATGGGTCAGTTGTCCCTGTCGGAGGGCGGAGAGGAGGTTGGTGCCATTGTCGCAAACCACCATTCCTGGCTTAAGCTGGCGTGGCATCAACCACCTCTCGGCCTGCCCCTGCAGAGCTGACAGAACCTCTGCCCCAGTGTGGCTCCTGTCCCCCAAACACATCAGCGCAAGCACGGCATGGTATCTTTTTGCCTGCGTACTTGCGTAGCCCCTTGAACGCTGGATCCGTGGACAAAGTACAGGAAGAGGCCATGGAGCAAGAAGAAGAGGAGGGGGTGGAGGAGAGAGGTGTGTCACAACCAGTAGTAGCATTTTGGAGGCGTGGCGGCGGAACAACCTCCAACACTACTGCACCTTGTCCTGCATCCTTCCCAGCTGCGAAAAGAGTGACCCAATGGGCCGTGAAAGAAAGGTATCGTCCCTGTCCATGCCTGCTGGACCATGAGTCAGCGGTAATATGCACCTTACCGCTGACCGCCCTGTCCAGGAAGGCATGGACATTGCCTTCCACATGCCGGTAGAGAGCCGGAATCGCCTTCCGTGAGAAAAAGTGGCGTTTGGGAACCTGCCACTGAGGAACTGCACATTGCACAAACTCACGGAAGGGGGCCGAGTCTACCAACTGAAAAGGCAGCAGTTGAAGTGCTAGCATCTTAGCCAAGCTAGCATTCAACCGCTGGGCATGTGGATGGCTGGGAGTGAACTTCTTTTGACGGTCCTGCAGCTGGGGCAGGGAAATTTGCCTGCTACAATCGGATGTCGGTGTACTGCTAGAAGAGTGCCCGCAAGTACTTGGCTGTGACACACCTAATTCTACACCTTCATTCCTCTCAGTGCAGGTTTCAGAGAGGACTGAAGGTATAGTGGGGTTGGAGATCCCAGCTGATGAGGAGCAAGGAGAGGTCCTCTTTGTTCTTTGGTGTGGGTCTTTAAGGTACGCTTGCCAACGAGCTGCATGGCAGGTCAACATATGTCTGGTCAAGCATGTGGTGCCCAAGCGGCTGATGTTTTGGCCACGCGAGACATGCTTGAGACATATGTTGCAAATAGCAGCGGTGCGATCTGATGCACTCGACTCAAAAAAGGCCCACACCAAAGAACTTTTGGAATAACGAGCAGAGGCAGTGCCCTGCACAGGCGGAGCGGTGTGATTCAGTCGGTGTGCTGCCCTTACGCTGGCTCCCGGAGGGCATCCTGCCTCATTGGAGATGTGCCTCCTCCTCATCCTCCTCCTCCTCCTCTCTCCTATCATGCACCCACGTGGAGTCAGTGACCTCATCATCCCCTCCCTCCTCATCACTGGAGCCAATCTGGCAGTATGCTGCAGCTGCTGGAACATTACTGCCAGATTGCTGTCCTTCTTGCGCATCCCCTCTCTCTGCGCTCACGCTACTGCCTTCCTCTAGCTGGGTATCATCATCAGACCCTTCAAAATGCTGGGCATCCTCCTGGAGCATGTACCCAACACTGTGCTCAAACAGTTCGGGGGACTCCTCAGGAGGACATGGTGGGTCTAGGGAAGGAGTGACTGATGGTGACATTGATACGAGGGAAGAGGACGCTTTGGCAGCTGCTTTGCCAGTACCCTAAACCTGGGTGAGAGAGGATGAGGAGGATGAGTAGGGCTTGGTCATCCACTCTACCAAGTCTTCAGCATGATGCGGCTCAACACGTCCAGCTGCCGAAAATAAGGACAAGCGTGTCCCATGGCCGCGTGCTGATGACGATGCACCGCGTCCACGACCAGCACTGTTGTCTCTAGACACAGAGCCTGCTTGCCCTCTTTTATTGGCTCCTGACTGTCTGCCTCTTCTTGTTGGCCTTCCAGCAATAAAGGGTAGATACAGGTGTATACTGTGCTGTGCTGGAGGGACACAACACCCACTAACTCCTGCAGATGCCTTTATTAGAGAACACCAGCAATAAAGGGTAGATACAGGTGTATACTGTGCTGTGCTGGAGGGACACAACACCCACTAACTCCTGCAGATGCCTTTATTAGAGAACACCAGCAATAATGGGTAGATACAGGTGCATACTGTGCTGTGCTGGAGGGACACAACACCCACTAACTCCTGCAGATGCCTTTATTAGAGAACACCAGCAATAAAGGGTAGTTACAGGTGTATACTGTGCTGGGGCACACAACACCCACTAACTCCTGCAGATGCCTGTATTATAGAACAACAAAAAAGTGTAGATACAGGTGTATACTGTGCTGGGGCACACAACACCCACTAACTCCTGCAGATGCCTGTATTATAGAACAGCAAAAAAGTGTAGATACAGGTGTATACTGTGCTGGGGCACACAACACCCACTAACTACTGCAGATGCCTGTATTATAGAACAGCAAAAAAGTGTAGATACAGGTGTATACTGTGCTGGGGCACACAACACACACTAACTCCTGCAGATGCCTGTATTATAGAACAGCAAAAAAGTGTAGATACAGGTGTATACTGTGCTGGGCACACAACACCCACTAACTCCTGCAGATGCCTTTATTAGAGAACACAAGCAATAAAGTGTAGATACAGGTGTATACTGTGCTGGGGCACACAACACCCACTAACTCCTGCAGATGCCTGTATTATAGAACAGCAAAAAAAATGTAGATACAGGTGTATACTGTGCTGGGGCACACAACACCCACTAACTCTGGCAGATGCCTGAGAAAAGAACACACTGTCCCGGCCTATCTAGCTTAGAAAACAGTAATACAGGGTAGATACAGGTGTATACTGTGCTGGGGCACACAACACCCACTAACTCCTGCAGATGCCTGTATTATAGAACAACAACAAAGTGTAGATACAGGTGTATACTGTGCTGGGGCACACAACACCCACTAACTCCTGCAGATGCCTGTATTATAGAACAGCAAAAAAGTGTAGATACAGGTTTATACTGTGCTGGGGCACACAACACCCACTAACTCCTGCAGATGCCTGTATTATAGAACAGCAAAAAAGTTGTCACTCTATTTTTGTTTATAGCGCAAAAAATAAAAACCGCAGAGGTGGTCAAATACAAAAGAAAGCTCTATTTGTGGGGAAAAAGGACGTCAATTTTGTTTGGGAGCCACGTCGCACGACCGCGCAATTGTCAGTTAAAGTGACGCACTGCCGAATCCCAAAAAGTGGCCTGGTCTTTGACCAGCAAAATGGTCCGGGGCTTAAAGTGGTTGTATAGGCACATTTTTAACTTTTACCTACAGGTAAGCCTGTAATAAGGCTTACCTGTAGGTAAAAAAAATATCTCCTAAACCTTTACGGTTTAGGAGATATTCCCCTCGCAATGAGCCGCTGACTGCAGCGGCGCATGCGCACAGGGGATTCTCGGCTGAAGGCCCGGCTGACGCCGGACCTTGCCGGAAAGAAGTCTCCTGCATGCATTCGCGGGAGTGACGACATCACTGCTCCAGCCACTCACAGCGCTGGAGCCGCGATACCCGGAAGACACGCCGAGGGAAAATGTCATCTCCCTCTGCGTTGACCGGCAGAGTTACGGACGCTTCATTCTAAGGTAAGTATTTCATTATGAGCTAGTATGCGATGCATAAAATAAAGTCCCAATGTTGTGAAAGTTCCACCATTGTGCAACTCTAGGTGATAGTTCATTGAATTAATAATTCATATTATCCAGTGACTTCAGTCACCACCACCTTTAGCTGGAATGCCTGCTCACCTCCAGATATTAACCCAACTACAAAGTCCCAAATGCCTGATAGTAAGGCAGGACAAAAGCTGGGCCCCATCATTGTTGTGGGGCCCAAAGCAACTGCCCCATACTTGCCAACTATCCCAGTTTATGTTCTCTTGTCCCTTGAAGTTTTAGTCCTGTGCTGTGTCCCAATATCTGAGTGTGAAGTGCTGCTACTAATTCTGCCCAGCTCTGCCCTATTGTTGTGTACTGATGACTCATCTGCAGACCCTGTGTTTACAAGGTCATATCCACCATCACCTATACTGAATCCTGCCCACTGTGGAGGTAAAGGGTCATTCTTGAAAGTCCTGCCTGCAACTGTGGTCATTAAGCCTACCATCAGCCTATTCTGCACAATTAAGCAAGAAAATGTTTGCCCAGGGTCCAATTAAAGACGGCCCTGTATATACCATCCACTAGCGATATAGCAGCCACTAGCAATAACAGTAAGAGAATCCAGCAGGCTGGTTGTGCCCAAGTTGATCAATGGATAAACTTAGTACATTTAGCGTGCCCATTAACAGTTTAAATCTTGTCCGGTTCCTGCTGAACCAGCCAAGATTTAAACTGTGTATGGCTGGCCTTAGTTTCAGAAATTATCCTTGTTACCTTTTGTACATGGTTAAAAAGTTCTGCCATGCGACCATACATTTCTTCTTCCTGAGAGTGAGGGTGGGCTTATAGGGCACTGGCCGGGGTGTCTGGAATCTACTGTAGTGCCCATACTATGGAGACAGAGGAATTCGGTCCATTGCCATTGTGATGGAAGGATCTGTCACAGCGCTATTTTCTTGGGAACTGATGAGTCTACCCTGTTGATATGGTGAAGTAGGTGTCGGACCTATTGTCATGGAGATGAAGGTGACAAAAGGATCAGTGGTGTTAACATGGTGGTGTAGAGGTCAGCCCAACACCACAGAGATGGAGAGATTTACTTTATATGTAAATATATATACTGTATGCTACATGTGTTAGAAAGTGCAAAACATGCCTCTATTTTCACCCAAATTTTCCAAAAAATATACACACGTCTATAATTCTGTTGAACACATTTCTAGAAGTCATATATTGCTCAGTCGATTTTTAGAATGTTGCTCCAGTAAGGGTCAGATCTGAAAGGTGACTCATGCATTTTCCTGCTTAATTCACTTCTGGTGGAAGAATCCTCTAGTGAGAAATGGAAGTTGCAATTATTTTAATAATGAATAGAAAAGTCTGTAGATCATTATAAGGTTAAAAATAATAAAAATCAGCAAAGAAAATATCCGCATATGTGACTGTATGAAGAACTGTCAGTCATTCCTTTTATATGGAGATAAGGAATCAAATATTTTCCTGTGCTACCATGCTTGCATAGGCGTGCGCACAGGGTGTGCCAGGTGTGCCCAGGCACACCCAAATCACTCTGTGCAGCACAGATTCCCCCTACTGCCCTGGCTCCCATCTTTGCCCCCCGCAGAGCTGCCAGCTTCCCTCCTCTCCTATTGGCTGTTGCTGCTGGCATGTTTTAGGAGTGGGGAAGGGGCCAGTAAATATGTAATTTACTGGCCCCTTCCCTTTCTGAATGAACATCGTGAGTTATCGGTAGTGTGTGTTTGGGCTTTGGGGTGCACACCCTAATGCAATAGGCTGCGCACACCTATGCATGCTTGTGTATGAATTTTCAGCAAAGGCTGTGAGTTCCTCCCAGCAGTAAATTATTTATGGTCTTCCTTAGTTTACTAAAAGTGAGGAGTTTGTGTCCATGCCCCTGTTAAGAAGATATCCTATACTTCCCAGTTCTGGCAATAGAAAAAGAGACAGCAATATAATACAGAGGATCTAAACCAGGGCTTTTTTTCAGCGGGAAGGCGGGGGAACGCAGTTCCGGCACCTCCTGGACTGACTATGTAATGTCAAGGGGTGCTGGGGTGTGCTGTAGGGTATTGATGCTCACTGCTGGTGGATCTATTCTAGCTGGAAGGGATCTATTTTTGCAGGGGGGTCTATTGTTGATGAGGAGGTCTAGTGTTGCTGGTGGGGGACCTATTGTTGCTGGGGGGGGTCAGTTGTTGCTGAAGGAGATCTACTGTTGGGGGAGGGGTCTATTGTTGATAACTGCCAGAGAGTCTATTACTGCTGGCTGTGCGGAGATCTATTGTTGCTGGGGGGGATTTTGTTGTGGGTGGTACATTGTTAGGGGGAGCTATTGTTGCTGGCTGAAGGGGAAACCAAATTCCATACAAATTACTTAGCACAACAAAATGATACTTGGTTCTGTATTGTCTAAAAGGGGCGTTACTGGGAGGTGGGTAGGGGATGGAACCAAGGGACGTTGCTCGGAGGTGGGTAGGGGGTGGAGAAAACAAGTGAATCGGAAAAGGGGAGTTCCTGCACCTATTGTCTGAGAAAAAAAGCCCTGATCTAAACCCTTCCTGCTTTATTCCCCTCCCCTCCAAAAAAGGCCAAAGTTTGGCATTAACCCTTTCACTGATACTGAAATAACTTCTACATTGGCATTTGTGCCAACATAAAGACTGTCTACATTTCTACTACCAGATGACAAATGTCTAATAGGTGGCCGTGAAGCCACATGATCACTTCTACATTATTAGAAAAGCATATTACATAGCAGGAGCTGCTTCTCTGTAAAATGACATTGCAGATATTCTTCATGTGTAATTAAGTAATACAATTTAATAATGTATTGTTACATGACATGTATTTAATTCTTGTGTAGACCGAAGATATGACATCAGCTAAAGAAAACTTACACATGCAAAAAATGTTATTACACTTTATTCCTTAGCTGTTATTTTTCTGCTATTTTTTTTTTTTACATCTATATTTTTTAACCTATAGAATGCATTATAATTGTTTTTGTTTTTTTATTTATTCTTCTTATTTTCAGTGCTGCAAAAACAAAACAAAAAAACAATGGTACTAAAAAAATAAGCCCCTTTTCATTTACAAATACATTTTCCATGCTTTGCATCAGAAGTATAATTTTAGCATTAAACAAGAGAAATTATTTAATAAAAGATTTACTTTCTATTTATAGTAAAACTATTTTTATAAAACTGGCATTGGTCAAAATAAAACAAAATATCAATTTTTTACATATTTTAGCTACAGATTACATAGATAATAAAATATTTTTGCCAAGGCAATATTGCTTAAATCAAGCCTAGTTTGTCCACCCAGAAAAAAAACCAATGTAATCGTTATACTTTGTTATCTTTAATAAGGTCAAAGGAAATTGCCAATTATGAAGTGGAAATTAACCTGAAAACATGGCATTTTTAATAAATAAATAGACACATAAAGATTTTCTTTTTAGTATTAAAATCACTCGATAGTTTGTATTCAGCTATCCTGGTGACCCCTATGACCCGTGATCTCACTTCTGTCCCTAAGCAGTATTGCTAAAGGTGTCAGTATGTTGAGCTCTGCAGTTTATAGACATATTGAGCACACGCCGAGTGTAAAAATACCTGGAAATCTCTCAGCAAGATCCTGTCATTTTAATCTTTGTGTCCGGCTGTAGCTCAGCTGGGTATAGTAAGGGAAGTGTAAGTAAATTGAACCTGTGCATAATGTTATGTGTGCCACGATCATTAAATATATTGAGAGGAACTCCAGGTCCTACATGAAATCATTTAATTAACTGCCACGTCACTGAATGAACTTCATCTTAAAGAGCCATTCCTCCTCAAACTGATTTTTCGTTTACTGTATTTACCCCAAACAGTGCAGTGCATTGTGGTGAGCTTCTTTAACTGCTTGTCCACCGCCCACCGTCAAATGACGGCGGGCGGAAGCCCCTATTGTTCTGATCGGGCGTCATATGACGTCGCACCTTCAGAAGCCACTAAGGGGTGCGAGCGCGCGCACGCCGCATCGCTGGGGACCCGATGCGCGTGCCCGGCGGACGCGATGGCCGCCAGGAACCCGCGATTGCCCAGTAACTGAGCAGGACCGTGGATCTGTGTGTGTAAACACACAGATCCACGTCCTGTCAGGGAGAGGAGACTGATGGTGTGTCCCTTGTACATAGGGACAACCATCGGTCACCTCCCCCAGTCAGTCCCCTCCCCCCACAGTAAGAATCACTCCCAGGCAACACATTTAACCCCTTTCTCGCCCCCTAGTGTTAACCACTTCCCTGCCAGTCACATTTATACAGTAATCAATGCATTTTTATAGCAGGGATCGCTGCATAAATGTGAATGGTCCCAAAAATGTGTCAAAAGTGTCCGATGTGTCCGCCGTAATATCGCAGTCATGATAAAAATCGCAGATCGCCGCCATTACTAGTAGAAAAAAAATAATTAATAAAAATGCTATAAATCTATCCCCTATTTTGTAGATGCTATAACTTTTGTGCAAACCAATCAATCAATATACACTTATTGCAATTTTTTTTTACCAAAAATATGTAGAAGAATACGTATCGGCCTAAACTGTTAAAAAAAAAAAGTAGGATTTTTAAAACAGCTTACCTGTAAAATCCTTTTCTTGGAGTACATCACGGGACACAGAGCAGCATAGTCATTACTATGTGGGTTATATAGAATTACCTTCAGGTGCTGGCACTGGCAACTTCCAAAACAGGAAGTACCCTCCCCTATATAAGCCCCTCCCATCCGGGAGTACCTCAGTTTTGTAGCAAAGCAATACGTGTCCCCAAAAGAGGGGTGGGAGCTCTGTGTCCCGTGATGTACTCCAAGAAAAGGATTTTACAGGTAAGCTGTTTTAAAAATCCTACTTTCTTGTTCATACATCACGGGACACAGAGCAGCATAGTCATTACTATGTGGGACGTCCCAAAGCAATGCCACATGAGGGGGGGGATACACCATACATAAGCTGGGCGCCATCAGGCATGAGGATCTTTTGCGGCCTGCAACACACTGCGCCCAAAGGCGACATCCTCCTGACTTCTCACGTCCACCTGGTAGAACCTAGTAAACGTGTGTACTGAAGACCATGTTGCGGCCTTACAAATTTGCGCCAGGGAGGCCTGGTGATGCACTGCCCATGAAGTTCCAACTGCTCTCGTGGAGTGCGCCCTAACTTTGAACGGAGGCGGTCTACTTTTCAAGCCATAGGCTTGTATTATGACCTGTCGAATCCACTTGGCTAAAGTAGATTTTGATGCTGCCTGACCCTTTCTGGGGCCTTCCGGCAGAACAAACAGAGAATCCGTTCTACGAATCTGAGCAGTGGCTTTTAGATAAGCTTTAACTGCTCTTACTACATCCAAAGAATGCAATAACTTTTCCTCTACCGAGCTTGGTTTGGGGAAAAAAGAAGGAAGAACCACATCCTGGTTCAAGTGAAACCTCGATACCACCTTAGGAAGAAAGGCTGGGTGAGGACGTAATACTACTCTGTCCTTATGGATAACCAGATATGGCTCTTTACAGGACATGGCGGCTAATTCCGACACTCTTCTAGCCGAGCATATGGCTACTAAAAATATCAATTTCCTGGTGAGTAGAACCAAGGAAATGTGCCGCAAAGGTTCAAATGGCTGCTTCTGCAGAACCGACAGAACCAAATTTAGATCCCATGGGCATATGGGAGCCTTAATCGGTGGAATAATACGAGTCACACCTTGCATAAAGGATTTGACAAGTGAATGCATAGCCAGGGGCCTTTGAAATAGTATTGACAAGGCCGAAACCTGGCCCTTGATAGTACTTAAGGCAAACTTCCTACAGCCCACTGCAGGAAGTCCAGAATTCTGCCTATAACGTACTTACGTGGATGCCATTTTCTGGCCTCGCACCAAGTGATGTACGCCTTCCAAACTCTATAGTAGATCTGCCTGGATACAGGCTTCCTGGCATTGATTATAGTTGATACCACAGAGTTAGAGAGACCTCTCTTCTTTAGGATGTGGGACTCAATAGCCAGGCCGTTAAACTTAGAGTTAGTAAGGAAGGGTGGTATATCGGTCCTTGCGAAAGCAGGTCCGGACGACGTGGAAGGGTCCAAGGACTCCCCACAGACATTTTGATGATCTCCGCGTACCAGGCCCTTCGGGGCCACGCTGGAGCCACCAGGATCACCGGCTTCTTCTCCAACCTGACTCTGCGAAGGAGTCGAGGCAACAATTGTAGCGGAGGGAATGCATATATCAGTCTGAACTGATCCCAAGGGAACACCAGAGCATCCGAGCCGCAAGCGAGGGGATCCCTTGTCCGGGAGACAAACCTGTCCACCTTTGCGTTGAATCTGGATGCTAGCAGATCTACATCCGGTGTTCCCCACCGCTGACATATTGCTCGGAAGACCTCGGGATGAAGGGACCATTCCCCTGGGCATAACTGTTGGCGACTCAGAAAGTCCGCCTTCCAATTCTCCACCCCTGGAATGAAGACAGCTGATATACATGGGACATGCTTTTCTGCCCATTCCAGGATGTGACTTACTTCCCTCTGGGCTGCACGACTCCTGGTGCCTCCCTGATGATTGATATATGCCACTGCTGTGGCATTGTCTGATTGAATTCTGACAGGGGACCCTTGGAGTCTGGATGTCCAGGCTACTAGGGCGTACCGGGCTGCTCGTATCTCTAAGAGATTGATGGGCAGGGTTTTTACTACATTTGACCATCTGCCCTGGAGAGACCATTGCTCCAGTACTGCCCCCCAGCCTGTAAGGCTGGCATCTGTAGTGACCACCTTCCAAGATATCGGGCTGAAGGGTTTTCCCTTCTGGAGATTCTGGGGGATCAACCACCAGCAGAGACTCTTCCGAACGGAAGGGGACAAAGCCATCGGGAAGTCTAGAGCCTGAACTTTTCCGTTCCAGGCTGACAATATGGCCCTTTGTAAATTCCTTGAGTGGAATTGGGCGTATGGCACAGCTTCGAATGATGCTACCATCTTTCCTAGCAGCCTCATGCACAGGCGTATGGACGGCTGTCTTTTTGCACAAAGCAGACGGACCAAGCCCCTCAAAGAGGATACCTTGTCTAGAGGTAAGAAAATCTTCCTCTGGTCTGAATCCAGCCGTAGCCCTAGATATACCAGGTTTTTCACTGGCTGTAGGGCTGACTTGTCCAGGTTGATGACCCAACCGTGAGATTCTAGATACTTGATTGTATCGATAATTACCACTTCTAGCTTGGCAACTGAGTGGTCCATCAACAACAGGTCGTCTAGGTATGCCATTATCGTTACACCCCGTGTTCTTAGATCGGCCAACAGTGGGGCCAGAATTTTTGTGAACACTCGTGGTGCTGTGGCCAGACCGAATGGTAAGGCTCTGAACTGAAAATGGCGCCCTTCTACTGCAAAGCGTAGGAATTTTTGATGACCTGGAAAGATGGGAACATGCAAGTAAGCATCTTTGATGTCGATCGAGGCTAACCATTCCTCCCCTTGTAGGGCAGCGGTGACCGATCGGATCGACTCCATCTGGAAAGATCGGACGTTTAGAAATTTGTTTAGACTCTTTAGGTCCAATATGGGTCTTATGTCCCCGTTTGGCTTCGGGACTGTGAAAAGGTTTGAGTAGAAACCCAACCCCCACTCTTCCATAGGAACCTCCATAATTACTCCTTGGAGCAATAGTTGTTCTAACGCCAATAGGAGAGACCGTCTTTTCAGAGGGTCTCTTGGCATGCCTGACCACATAAAATGGGACGGAGGAGACTCTTTTAACTCCAACTTGTATCCCAGAGTTACTGCGGAGAGCACCCATCTGTCTTTGATCGTCTCCCGCCAGGTCTCTGCGAACAACTGAAGTCTTCCCCCCACCCGTTTGAGTGGGGGCAGCCCTTCATAGGCTTGACTTGGAGGCTGGTTTAGTACCTCTTCGGATCCAGGGCTTTTTATTACCCTGTGGCTGTCCCTGATTTTTACCTCCTGAGTTTGACCGAGGAGGCCGTCGGAACTGCTTAGTAGCAGACGTCGCAGGGATAGGAGAGGTAGTCCTCTTAAAAGATGGACCCCTAGACCTCTTCTTACTCGGTAAGAGAGTACTTTTACCACTGGAAATCTTCTGGATATACTTATCCAGGTCTTCGCCAAAAAGGCGTTCCCCATGAAATGGGAAGCTAACTAAGAGCTTCTTACAGGGGGCTTCAGCAGACCAGTTTTTAAGTCACAGAAGCCTACGCATATGTACCAAAGACAGCGTGAGGCGGGAGGCCTGATGGATAGAATCCTTGATGGCGTCAACCGCAAAGCATAATGCTCTAGGCAGATCAGCCAGAGCCTGGGCCTGTTGGTCTGGCAAATCCCTCAGGACCATTTTCATTTGATCCTTTAAAGCTTGGCAGACCCCTATAGCTGCCACTGCTGGCTGTGTAACAGCCCCTGCTGTGGAAAAAGCAGATTTTAATAAAGATTCCAATTTTTTATCCACTGGATCTTTGAACATTTGAACATTATCTACTGGACATGTCAGTGATTTGTTCACAGAAGAGATGGCTGCATCCACCGTAGGAACATTCCATCTCTGGGTGAACTTTTCCTCCATGGGATAGATCACCGGAAACCTTTTAGGCGGAACAAATAGTTTATCAGGATGTTCCCAGTCCTGGTATATAAGTCCTTCCAATAATGGATGTATTGGAAAGGAGCAATTAACCTGGGGAGCTTTTAGCGACCCCAATGAGGAGACAGCAGTAGTTGATGGTTCAACAAGAGGCATTTTAAATGCAGATCGAACCATGTCAGTTAGGGTCTGGACCCACAATCTTTCAGTCTGTGATGCTGAAAATGGTTCATCTACTGTCGATTCCTCAAAAACAGAGCTAACCTCCTCCTGATCCCCTTCAGGTAGGTCGGTCCCTTCCTGGGACTGTTGCTCTGCCAACAGGCACTCTAATGGAGGTGATGGAGATCTGGCGCGCTTTCTTTCCTGTAGAGAAGAAGCGATCAATGCAGCCAATCTCTGCTCCAATCCCTCCAGAGTTGAGGAAAAAACCTCCTCTGTTATATATGCAGGAGCAGGTGGACTGAGGACAGCCGCAGTACCTGGCACTCCCGGGGGTTCCTTATGGGTATTAACCTCTGATTTCTCAGGGGAGGAGGGTGCAGATGACTGCTCCAGATCCTCAGAGCCCGATGGAGACCCCCTACACTTCCTGAGAGGTATATCTCGGAGTTTTTTAGGCGGCATATTCCTTAGTTCAAAGCTGAGGTATTCCAGCCGCAATACACCCCTTACTGAAATAGTCTAATGCAATTTGCTGCTATGTACATCAGTGGGTGTCTACTAATGCGTCTTTCTGGGGATGCCTGTATCAACCGCCCGCTGTAAGCCCCTATACCATGCTACCAGCTCCTTTTCATGCTCTGTGTCCATAGCAAGCAGCGTGGACTGAGTCCTTTTATCTTGCTGGGACGCCCGCGCATGCGCAGAAGCGCTGGGCGCACAGAGCGCATCATCCGCCAGGCTCCGCCCCCTTTTTTGAAGCTAAACCTTATAAAAAGAAAGCATGTGTGCGCGCGCGCGTGCACGTGTGCGCTCTTGGCGCCATGTAGGGAGAGGAGCCAGGGTCCCTGTTTTACCAGGACTCGGGGATGGAAGGAAACTACTTGGCAGCATGACAGAGGAATGCAGCTTCCCTGATAGAGAGCTCACTCATCTGCCTGGACTTTCACCATGGAAGGAATAGTCCCAAGAAAAAAGACGTTCCACAGCGGCCTCTAGTGGACAAACACAGGTACCGCACTTTTGTCTTTTTTTTTTTAAAACCTCCTTTATGAAAAACATTTCCAGGTTTACAGTTTTTTTAAAACTTCCCTTATGAAAAAACATTTCTAGGATTTCTTAGGCATATACAGCTATTAGCGGGAATACCCTTTAGGTAACAGGCAGAAAGACATATTAGGCTTGGGGGTCCCCTCAATAGAACCAAGTTCCTGAGGGGCCCCCACTTACCTTTTCCCCACCGCAGGACTTTGTTTGGTCCACAGAAGCCCAAACTTCACCTCTCACGGCAGGCATTGTACTAGACCTTCAGGGACCGGGTTCCCAAGGATTCCACTCCCCTGGACCTGTATAGCACCCTGCACAGATAGCCTCTTGGTTTTGGGTATGACCAGAGCTCTGGATCCCAGGGTCCAGCCCTCCTAAGAGAGGCATTACAGGCAAAACCCTGCTCTTCTCTGCAAGGCCCGGGTACCGACCGTTTAGCTATGAAGCTTTTTTGGTCGGATCTGGAATAGCTTGCTAAGGCCCAGAGAACCTGTACACAAGCCCAGATGAATACATGTTAACCTTGGCCAACACCTTAGACACTGGCAAAAAACTGAGGTACTCCCGGATGGGAGGGGCTTATATAGGGGAGGGTACTTCCTGTTTTGGAAGTTGCCAGTGCCAGCACCTGAAGGTAATTCTATATAACCCACATAGTAATGACTATGCTGCTCTGTGTCCCGTGATGTATGAACAAGAAAATGGATATTTGTTATAGCAAAAACTAAAAAATATTGTGTTTTTTTTTCAAACTTGTCCCTCTTCTTTTGTTTATAGCGCAAGAAATAAAAACCGCAGAGGTAATCAAATACCACCAAAAGAAAGCTCTATTTGTGGGGAAAAAATGATAAAAATTTCATTTGGGTACAGTGTTGCATGACTGTGCAATTGTCATTCAAAGTGTGACAGTGCTGAAAGCTGAAAAATGGCTTGGGCAGGAAGGAGGTGAAAGTGCCCTGTAGGCAAGTGGTTAAAAAGTGTAGCTGCTGGCTTTTAATAAACAGACACTTACCTGTTCCACTGTCCAGCGACGCGGCCGACCGGAGCTTCGCTCCTCTCCCACCCCTCTCCACCGGCGCCTCCATTCTAACTGTGGGCACCCGGCCGTGACAGCTTTCGGCTTCACGGCCAGGCACTCACTGCGCATGCGCGTGCGGCGCTGCGCAATCTGAGTGGACAGGCGATCGCCTGGGACCTGTCACATGTCCCAGGTGATCGTCTACAGGGCGATATGACGAGTCGCCTAAGCGGTCCCTGGGCGGAAGGAGGAAGTGGGACAGGAAGTCCCACTCCTACTGAAGCCCCCACTCCCCCCCCAAAAAAAATTACATGCCATATGCGGCATGTAAGGGGGCGAGGAGTGGTTTAAGCGGAAGTTCCACTTTTGGGTGGAACTCCGCTTTAAGTAGGCCTGCTAGTCTAGTCAAAGTTAATGGGCTGCCTTAAAGTGGAACTTTAGTCAGAAAATGAAGTCCTGCTAGATCACTAGCCCCTTTTGCAGGTATAGCTATGTAACACATTTACAAAAAGTGTCTATACTGTTTAAAATCCAGTAATAAGCTGTTTCACCCTGATCTGCAGTTTGTAGAGGCTGATCTGCTGACAGCCTTAAAGCTGACTTAAACCCTCCTATTCGTTACAACCAATGAAGCTTCTTCTGTTTGATCTACAACTGCCATGGATGGTTTGAC
This sequence comes from Rana muscosa, assembly GCA_029206835.1. Classification (NCBI taxonomy): domain Eukaryota; kingdom Metazoa; phylum Chordata; class Amphibia; order Anura; family Ranidae; genus Rana; species Rana muscosa. The sequence continues at coordinate 176,488,616 of CM055124.1, forward strand.
AGTTTGGTTGAGGACATAAGCAAATGTGACAGCTAGCAATCCCAGCATTCCAGGAATGTAACTGTTTTTTGAAACCATTTATCCACTTTATGACTTACTGCTGGCGCTCTGGGCTTTAGCAAAATGGCCACCTTCGGCAAGAAGAAATAGGAGCAATGCTGGAAGCAATATACAGCACACACTAATATTGATAGCATAATTATTAATGTGAAATGTATGTTCCTTGCTAAAGATTTATTTTTTATCAACTTGTTATGGGTAAAGTTGTGCTTTAAAGTGGAAATTTACCCATAACAACTTGATAAAAATAATGTCCTTTAGCAAGGAACATACATTCCACATTAATAATTATGCTACCACAATTAGCGTGTGCTGTAATTTGCCTCCAGCATTTTTGCTGCTTCTTCTTGCTGGAGACTGACATTTTTCTGAAGACCAGAGCCCCTGAACAGCAGTCATTCTATAGGCTGTCAGCAGATCAGTCTCTATTAGTTCGGTACAGTGCAGAGGTGTAACTAGAACCTTCAGGGCCCCCGGTGCAAGAAACCATGAAGGGCTCCCCCCGACACCCCCATCCTTACATCACAGTCCGTATTGTTCCCCTTTATATAGCAGTCCGCAGCGTTCCCCTTTACATCAGAGCTCTCCCTTACATCAGGGTCTGTAGCATTCCCCTTTACGTCAGAGTTCCCCTTTACATCAGGATCTGCAGAGTTCCCCTTTATGTTAGAGTTCCCCTTTACATCAGATTCCATAATTCCCCTTTACATCACAGTCCACAAAGTTCTCCCTTCCATCAGAGTCCGCAGGGTTCCCCCTTACAGTGTACCCTGATGAAGAGGAGAACTCTGTGGATCCTGATGTAAAGGGGAACTCTGATGTAAAGGGGAATGCTGCGGACCATGAGTAGACTCTGATGTAAGCGGGGCTCTGGTGACCATGGTCCCCCTTACATCATGGTCAGCAGCATGATGTAGTTTGCAGCATTCCACTTTACATCAGAGTTCCCCTTTACACAAGAGTCCGAGGGGTTCCCCCTTACAGTGTAAGGTAGAACTCTGCAGGCCCTGATGTAAAGGGGAACTCTGCAAACTCAAGTGTAAAGGGAAACTCTGATGTAAGGTGGCCCCTCCCGTTACATCAGAGTCTACAGCGTTCCCCTTTGCATCATGGTCCGCAGCATTCCCCTTTACATCGGAGTTCCCCTTTACGTCAGGGTCCGCAGAGTTCTCCCTTGCACTGGGGGTATGATGTAAAGGGGGACTCCAGTGACCACAGTAACCACCCCCCCCAATTGACTCTGTGTGTCCTGGCTGGAGCTGTCAAACTGACCTCACCTCCTCCATTGCTCGGATGCAGGACAGGCTCAGGCAGACCTTGGCTTTGATCTTTGATCCTCTTTTCTTATCCTCCTGGCTCTCCCACTCCCCCTCTTCATATCACCCGCCCGTTCAGTGTAGTTGATCTCATTCACAAATAACATTTGTCCCATAGTTGTGGGTTTTGAGCGTCAATTTGTTGAAGACCAACTCCACTCTGTGTATATGGGCAAACTTAAACAAAATGGCGCCAGCAATGGAGACATTACCTTGGCAGGGGGGGGGGCGGGCTCCAGCTGATGGAGAGATGTCCCATCCAGGCCAGCCGGAGTGCGATTCTGCAGATGTTCTGCAGGATTGGTGTGTGCTGACTTTTCCTCCTCCTCCTTGAAGCATAACCACGCGGCCGTCCCGCCCCCTGAGTCTGTCCAAACCCGAGCACTCTTTGGCTGTCCTGAGGCCCCCCACAGTGGCGGAACGACAGGGCCCAGTAATGGGGGCGACTGTTGCCACTGGCACATAGCCTAAAAAAAAAGAACAACTAAGCATGTGCAGAGAAGGGTGAGGCAGTGTATTACGGGTTTTAAAAAGTATAGGCACTTATTTTTTATGTTTTACATAGCTACACCTGCAAAAGGGGCCAGCCTAAAGTGATCTTGCAGCACTTCATTTTCTGACTAAAGTTCCACTTTAAGGCCTGGTTCACACATTTATTTGTGCATTTTCCGTTTTGCAGAAACACACTACAGTCCATTTAACATGGTTTCCTATGGATGTAGTTCACATCTGTGAATTTTATAGAAAGGGCCAGGGATTTTTTTCTGGTTTTTGGTTCCATAGACTTCAATGGATTAAAAACGTGTATTGAAAAGCGCAAAATGCACCTGCAATATGCAAACTGCAACCTACATTGGTGTGAATCAGGCCTGACACAACATTTTTTGTATGATAATGCATTGTGATAATGCACATGCGTTAACGTGATTGTAAATGCTCTTTTTAATAATAATAATAATAAAAAAAAATAACAAACATACTTACAGTGCCTTGAAAAAGTATTCATACCCCTTGAAATTTTCCACATTTTGTCATGTTACAACCAAAAATGTAAATGTATTTTATTGAGATTTTATGTGAGAGACCAACACAAAGTGGCACAACATTGTGAAGTGGAAGAAAAATTATACATGGTTTTAATTTTTTTTTACAAATAAATATGTGAAAAGTGTGGGGGGCATTTGTATTCAACCCCCTTTACTCTGATACCCCTAACTAAAATCTAGTGGAACCAATTGCCTTTAGAAGTTTCCTGATTAGTAAATAGAGTCCACCTGTGTGTAATTTAATCTCAGTATAAATACAGCTGTTCTGTGAAGCCCTCAGAGGTTTGTTAGAGAATCTTAGTGAACAAGTAGCATCATGGAGGCCAAGGAACACACCAGACAGGTCAGGGACAAAGTTGTGGAGAAGTTTAAAGCAGGGTTAGGTTATAAAAAAAAAAATTCCAAACTTTGAACATCTCACAGAGCACTGTTCAATTCATCATCCGAAAATGGAAAGAGTATGCCACAACTGAAAACCTACCAAGACATGGCCGTCCACCTAAACTGACAGGCCGAGCAAGGAGAACATTAATCAGAGAAGCAGCCAAGAGGCCCATGGTAACTCTGGAGGAGCTGCAGAGATCCACGGCTCAGGTGGGAGAATCTGTCCACAGGACAACTTTTATTTGTGCACTTCACAAATCTGGCCTTTATGGAAGAGTGGCAAGAAGAAAGCCATTGTTTGAAGAAAGCCATAAGAAGTCCCATTTGCAGTTTGCAAAAAGCCATTTGGGGGACACATTTAACATGTGGAAGAAGGTGCTCTAATCAAATGAGACCAAAATTTTACTTTTTGGTCTAAAAGCAAAACGCTATGTGTGGCAAAAAAATCTTTGTTTTTCAAGGCACTATACCTGCTCTGTGCAATGAAATTGCACAGGATGGCCCTGAGCCTCCTCTTCTCAGGTCCCTGGCCGGCGCTGCTGGCTCCTCCCTTTCTTCACATGCCCTAATCATAGGTGTGCGCAGCCTATTGCATTAGGGTGTGCACCCCAAAGCTTAAACACACATGTGTGTGTGTGTATATATATATATATATATATATATATATATATATATATATATATACACACATATATATATATATATATGTATTTATAAATATAGATATATATATATATATATATATGGCAGAGGTTGGTGTCAGAGCGGTGGACAGTGTCAGTAGGGAAGAGATTGGTGTCAGTTTTTTGTTTTTATAATTTTTTTATTATTACTTACAATTTTATATTTTTTATTATTTTTGACAATATTTTTTTTACAATAATTTTTTATTTTTTTCCCAAAAAAATTTAGGCTCTCCATTGGGGGACTTTGGTGAAATATTAGGGGTCTAAACAGCCCTCATGTCTCACTTTTGGGAAGGAGAAATGGACCTATGGCCCTAATAGAAAGCCACTTTCTATGGGGGAACTCGTACAAGCTCACTCCCTAGTCTCAATGTCTTTGTTTTTTGACTCAGACAGTGGGACCTGGCCCCGCTCCCCTCTCCTTCATCACTGGCTTTGATTGACAGCAAGGGGGGCTAATGACTCCCGTTGTCACAGCAAAGCCTGGGAGAGCAGGAAGTCAGTGGAGTGAAAAGCTGTAGATGTGCACAGTGCTGAATTGAATGAGGGCTCAAATAGTAAAATGGGAGGGGGTGAGGGGGATATTAATGCCTAAATATTTTTTACCCAAATGCAAAGAATGCATTAAGGTAGAAAATGATAAGGCTTTATGACCACTTTAATGCAATGCATAGTATGAATAGGCCCTAAACAATCTATGCAATTTTAAAGATCTGTCAGCGAACAATGTAGTTACTGGTTGAACATGTGGGAATAGATGTGAAAATGGATGTACAAAAAATAAATAAAAACAAGTGTAGCACACAGGATCTTCTTTCACCTGCCCTTTGGCTCACTGGCAGGGAAGACACACCATGCTACCTGCCCGGACTCTCTTGTGTGAAGAGGTTGAGCGGTGTCACAAACTAGGGTCCTGCAGCAAGGTTCTCCCCTTAGTTTTTTCTCGTCTCTCACCGATATGTAAGGACAAGTCTTTATATCCCCAAGTAACTCCAAGGTCCACACCAGTAGTAAACTCCAACATAGAGTTTATTTCTTTATATGCAAAGTCAATGAATAAAAAAAAGGGTGGATAGAAGACTGGACAGAAAAGCCCTGTACACACGATCGGATATCCTATGGATTCTAATACAATGTTTTTTTCCATCGGAAATCCGATGAAACTGTCTTCCATCAGTCTTGCCCACACACCATCAGTCAAAAAACCGACTGTTTCAAACGCGGTGACGTAAAACACTCCGATGAGCAGAGAAAAATTAAGTTCAAAGCTTCTGAGCATGCGTCGACTTGATTCTGAGCATGCGTGGGTTTTTTATGCGATGGAGTTCCCCACAGACGATAGTAATTTGCTATCGGTTTTTTAACCATCGGATAAATTTAAAACATGTTCTATTTTTAAACACCGATGGAAAAAAGACCGATGGGTCCCATACACGATCAGTTTGTCCGATGAAAACAGTCCATCGGACTGTTTTCATCGGTAAAACCTATCGTGTGTACACGGCTTAAGAGTTTGGATATAAGTCCAGGCACAAGACAACTTATGAATTCACTACTCGTTCTCCAAGTAGGCTAAGCTCACCCAGATAGTTCCCTATGAAAGCGGATCCTAGCAGCCGAAGTGATGCTCGAACGTTTCTTTTGTTTTCCTTTTTTAGATGCTACAAGGAGATTCTCTGCCACAGAACCGTTTATCCCAATCCTCTGGTGTTGGATGGATCTAATCCCTCCAGAGAGTTACCAGGCCCTTCTTTCTCCGTGAACTTTTCACAGGTCCTTCAGAAGGGTCCTCCTCCGGCCTCCTTATCTCAGAACGGGTCCCCATGCCAGAGGCACCCTGGGATTTCTCCTTTCAGAACACTGGCCCCAGCTAAAGGTGCTGGGCCCAAGGTTGTTGCTGCAGCCCCAGGGCTAAAGGTGCCTGGGACCGATGCGTATGTGGGCCCCTGGCCAGGAGGGCCAGGTACCACGTACCAGGACTCCAACCCTGGAACGAAGACCACGGAACCCCCGAATGACCGAACCCCTCGCAAGCAGCGTCTGCCCCTTTTATATCCTCTCCCGGCGTGCACAGCAGGCCGACCACGCCCACCTCACAAGCGCCGAGAGAGGAAATCCAAGGCACAGCACTATACCAGCAGTTCAACCCTGGCCCATTGTGGCAGGGCCACCTACAGGCCACAGGGAACCACACACCAGTATAATACCTGCGGTATAAAAACAGAATGTCCTAACAATTAAGGTGGTCTGAGTCCATTTACAGCTCAAACCTTCCCCTAAATTTAGGTATAGCGGGGTTAAATTTGGGGACCCCACTACACAAGCAAAAATTTAAGTATGTATTTCATACTGGGAATGGCAGCAACAAATACTGCAAAGGGCATGCAGGGTACTCAGTAGAAGACCTGGGGCATGTGCTTTGGATTGCAGGACCTAATACAGTAGTTCCTCTGGGAACTTTCATTTTGCACAACATCCTATTGGGCTTTGATACTGCTAATCACTGTACAGAACCAATAAAGAATGACAGAAGGTGGGAGGGGTGACCTAATCCATGGCCTTCTTGATAAAAGTGGCAGGAAGTTGAAGTATCCATTCAAAGATAAATACAGGTACCTGAGAATACTTGCATTTAAAGTCAATATAAAGCAAAAACTATTTTTGGATAGAGTAGGGAAGAGTTACACATTCTGTTTGGTTTTCATTGTTTCCCATTGGGGAAAGTACCAACCCATTAATTCTGGTGACAACTATCACCGAAACAAAAAGTGAAGGGAAATACAAAATATTAGAGTCACCACCAGAGCAATGGGTGAGGGGATAACTTCCAATGCGGCAAATGCTCTGGTGACAAATGTCTAAGATGGAAATTCCCCTCACATTTACTTATTTCCTTCTACATCTTCAGGACAGAAAGTGAAGGTGAAATTCCCCAGTGGGACACAGAGACCAAGACAAGAACCCAATGGGGTTTTTATCTTTCCTTACACTTTTTAAAAACAAAAAAAATAGGTTTGTGATCCCATGTAATTACTTAGAGCGCTGCCCATCAATCTGCTCTTGTGGTTTACTGGGTTCCGCCATCTATGAAACTCATTCAAGCCCACTGTGTTAAAATATGATGTGAAGATGCTACACTCCTAGTAGCCCAGTTAGAGTGTAAAGTGGTCTCCGCCGAGAGTAATCCCAGGCCACGCCCCCTAAATAATAGCTTTGGCTTTACCTATTACCTCTATAACCCATTTAACCCACTCCAGCCGAGCATACACACATATGTGGCCTCGTGGAAGTGGGCCTTCTTCAGTGGGCCAGATATGTGTGTTCCTCTGTTTGTGCTGGAACCATGCTAATATGTGCACTCCGAGCATGGAGATTAAGCTGTCAGCTCCGGGTCTAGTACTAACAATCAAGAGCCAGGAGGACCAGCTCCTGATAGCATGATCACTGTCATAGCCTGAGATTGGCTATCTCGGTGAGAAACCTTGTCTTGTACTCTTTCTCCTCTAAATGAAAAATATGGTTAAAAAAATCTATGTCAAAGATAAAATAAAATAAAACAGCTAGATTAGGGCTTGGTCTAGGTTAGTGTCAACGTTGGTGTCAAGGTAAAAACAAATGTTTTTTTTATTTAGTATTAGCATCCATGTCCATGCCATACATATGTGATATCGCCATAAATATCAGGTGTAGGAGAATTTATCTTGGGTTGTTCTTTGGTGGTGGTTGGTCATGATAAAGGAAAAAAATATACAGTATATCTAAAATTCAAAAAAATAATATTTGTTTACCCTTTCAGATGAATTTTCCTTTGATAAAAAATAAATAAAGTATAACTAAAGGCAAAAGTTTTTTTTAGTTTTGGATAGAGTGGATAGGGATTAGAACACCTGTCAGTTTTTATTGCTGTCTGTGCCCCTGAAATACAACCTCTCTATTTGTCCTGTTTACCATTATCATTAAAAGTTAAAAGAAAATCCAAAATTTGGGGTTGTCCCTAGAAATTAACAGAGGGGAAATCTTCCAATGGGGACACTAGTTCTGGTGTCCATTCTGAAGCTTCCCTCCAACCACTTTGCATATTATTTTATATATACTGTGATTCTGTACTTGCCAAATATGCTGCAAAAATCTCCCTTCACTAAGGCCCCTTTCACACTGAGGAGTTTTTCAGGCGTTTTGCGCTAAAAATAGCGCATAAATAACGCCTGAAAAACTCCTGCCCCAGTATGCTCAATGTGAAAGCCTAAGGGCTTTCACACTGAGGCGATGCGCTGGCGGGAGGAGAAAAAATCTCCTGCAAGCCGCATCTTTGGAGCGGTGTGTATACCGCTCCTTTACCGCTCCTTCCCATTGAAATGAATGGGACACCGCAGTAATACTGCCCGCAAACCGCGGCTGTAGTCGCGGTTTGCAGGTGGTATTAACCCTTTTTCGGCCACTAGCGGGGGTTAAAACCGCACCGCTAGCGGCCGAATACCTCCGCAATTCCGACGGTATAGCGCCGCTAAAAATAGCGGCGCTATACCGCCACCGCACCCACCGCCCCAGTGTGAAACCAGCCTAAGTCTGGCTTCAGCAATTTTAACTGTGGGCAGCTGAAGCTGCTGCCTGTTTACTTCCTGGATTTACACAGACACACAGAGGCACACCTCCAGCTCTGCAGCCCTGCAGCTCTCATTGGCCCTCTTATGACTCACCACCTCCCTTCCTGCAAACTCTCACGAAAGTTAGAGAGAGAGCTGTGAATGATGTCATAAGCCTAGGCTAATGACCAGACAAGAAACAGGAAGTGGGCTGTAAAAGGTATTTACTGGCAGAAAAAAATAAATGTTTTACTATCCAAAGTTAAAATAACAAGGGCAGAAGATTTAATAGATGGAAAGTTGAAAAAATGACTGAAGGTCCGCTTTAAGATTTGAACGTAGTTAAATGTAACTTTAACAGTTCTCATGATTGCTAGTAATTTGTGATCATTCTGCTACAGTGTAGGTATTATTTTTTTCCCTTTTTTTATGTTTTTTTTTTTTTTCAGCACATATTTATTTTGTTACATAAAATCTGTTGATGTTAACGATTAATGTGCTCATAGGATGTTTTTATGGCACTTGAAAACTGCGGTTACCATGGAAAAGTCATTTGGTTGTATATATTTTATGGACTGTGCCACTTTCTTCCCTGAAGTTATTAGTAAATATTTTGCTATTAACATGGAAGCCGATGTCAAATGGAGACACATGGGTGAATTGATGCAAGTTTCCAGCTGAGGAAATGGGACCTTCGTGTTTATATACGTTCTCTATTGTTTAGATGAGGATAATACATGTTCTACTTTATCACAGCAGGATGTTCAGACAGACGATAGTTGGTATGTCTTATTTTATCACATTGACCAAGGAAGAACAGCTCAGCTTTATAACATTGTCACAAAACCCTCACTGAACAAAGAACAACAATTATGTATAAACGAAAAAAGAGAACTCCTATAATCTTAGGCATTTCATTTGTTTCCTTTGATCTTTAAATACGGACCTTTTCTAAGTAACTAAACTAGAAAAAAGCTATTATACCAGTTTTATTCTACTTTACTGCAGAGAACTGAATTTCATTTATTAGCTTAAGAGCCTTCTCTTTTCTTCCAGTCATTGTAGAGTTTGGACAGTTAGCTAGAGAGTTTTAAAGCAATCAGTGAAAGCACCACAAAGAAAATGTCATACCACTGATAACAAAATTATTATAGAGTGAGGATGGTGTTAATGCATAGTTATGGAAGCCTAAAGGTCAGTCCACCTAAAAACCATTATTTCAGTTTTCGGTTGATACAGAAGAGTTAAACGGCCCTACAATTTTCTACTTTCCTCGGAAACTCCTAGATTTCAGCTTTATGTTGTCAGGCCTGGCCAGCTGCTGGGATCATTACACGTAAGTCTTATTTTCTCCCTCAAGTTTTTAATTTGTTATGATGGTGGAAAATGCAATAGTAGGATTGGAAACCCATAATTCCCGAATGTGTCCAAACAGAGCCAAGAACTTTGGCAGCAAGACCTTATCCCTGGAGAGATCACACAGACCAAGGGAAACTGTATTCCAAAGAAGATCTAATTTGTAGCGTGGAACCTTTAGAGCCCATTCACACAGGGGCAACACGACTTCCAGCGCGATTTTATGAGGCAACTCAGACACGACCTGAGTATGAATCACAGCGCGACCTGGAGCTATTTACAAGGCAACTCCAAGTTGCCTGCAGGACAGGAGACATTCCAGTGGCCAATCAAACAAGAATCAGCTCTGTGAGAGGGAGGGGAGAGGGAGAGCTTTGCCTGATAAATGTATGTTTTCTTCCTGGAGAGTTGCTCCTATTAAGACAGTGAGAGGCGACTCTCATTGAAATGAATGGTTACAGGTCGCCTAGGAGTCGGATTGAAGTAGTACAGGGACCTTTTTTGAAGTCGGAGCGACTGCAGTAGTGTGCATAAGGACGGCTCCATTAACTTACATTGATTTCTTCAGCCAGCGCGACCTGAGGCGACTAGGGGCGACCTGGGGCGATTTGGAGTCGGATCCAAAGACGCCCCTGTGTGAATGGGCTCTTAAGGTGTCAATATTCATCTATAATACCAACAAACTAAAAATAAATATTTATAATTTGTATTAAATCTCATAAAACTGATCTTAATGACCATTAAAAGACATACTATTTAATAAGCCTCCTCAGGACTGTTAATCCTATAGTGTACAATATCCACAATACATAAATGTAGCAAAACAATACATAAGACTGCCTGCCCTGAGCATCCCCCTCCTTCAGGATATTATATTTCAACATAACTTTCAATAATTGTAATATCTTGTGTGCTGATCAAGGATGGGGTCTCTCCATTTCAGCTTTTCATTTGCTTTTTATAAGGAAAGGACGTGCATATCAGTTATAGGAACCATCATTTTATACCACAGCTGCATAAATTGTTTTAGCTTTATTAGCTAAATGGCATAAGGTAATGTCTACACGTTTCATGGAACACCCGCTTCCTCAGGACTCTGATGACTTACAACCTTTCATTACATTCATTACCGTGCGTTCAACGTTTTCTACAGCTGAAGTTAATGTCTAAAATGAAATAAAGATGAGTACTGTATAATAAATAACAGATATCCAAAACTACACAATAGGCCATACAGACCTCAAATACATATGTGGAGTGCAGTTTCATTTGGACATTTTTTCTTTATAAAAGGTAGATCTCGAGGCTATTTATGATGTACTGTCTGTTTGTTTCAATAAAGGACTCCTGAATCCTGATTTGTAAAAAAAAAAAAGAAAAAAAAAAAAAGAAATGGTAGATTTACCACAAGACCAACGGGCAAAAATATCATGTTGTTCAAAATAAAATTAAATTAAAAAGGGGCAGATCAACTAATTCCAGAATCCTGAGATAGATGAGAGGTAAATATCCCATTAAGTCAATACAGTAGCCACTAATACCTGCTATCTAGCCTGGGCTCCATATACACATGTTATCATACACAACCATATTTATAAAGTGTAAATGTATTAATTTAATATGGATTTGGTGCCTTGGCCAATCTTTGTGTTATCTACCATAAGCTCTAGTCTAGATCATATGCCAACATTGATTTTTTTTCTTTCACTCTGTTCCTATAGCAATCTTTCATCATGCTTAAGGTGATTGTATCCAAAGTAATCTACTTGCACAAAACAGTAGTAGTATTAAATCCTCCACATTTTAATTGTAAAGTGTTGGCTTACACAAATGAAACCCCAAGCATAAACAATTTTTGATGAATACTGAATATCCCTGTTATCCTACTTTTGCTGTTACTTGCTCTTCTTACATAAATTGCTTCTTTCATTGAATTTCAAGTCAGGAGGACAGGAAGTGCAGGGAGCATGCACTGCAGAGGTCACATTACCATTCACATCATTGTGGTTGGTGCCCCATCCCACTAAGAAGGCAGCACATGCATACCCCAGGCACGCTCATGTCACCTTCAACATTTACTCCTTTCACCTTTGCGTAAACTGTGCATGCACACCCTGTCCTGGACTGGAGTACACACATGACATCACATGCCCGCCCCCATCACCAGCACAATCAGTCCGATAGAGGCTAATGCCGCGTACACACAACCGTTTTTCATGAGGAGAAAAATGCAATTTTTTTATTTGGTCATTAAAAACGATTGTGTGTAGGCTCCAGAGCATTTTTCACAACGTGAAAAATGGCCATTAAAAATTTGGAAAATGCTGTAATTTTTCTCGTCGTTTTTCACGTCGTCGTTTTTCTCGTCATGAAAAACGGACGTGTGTAGGCTTTAACGATGTGAAAAAAACACGCATGCTCAGAAGCAAGTGATGAGACGGGAGCGCTCGTTCTGGTAAAACTAGCATTCGTAATGGAGATAGCACATTCATCACGCTGTAACGGACTAAGGAGCACAAGGCTGAAAAGCGTGAAACGTCTCTCACCAAACTTGACTAACATGAGGATCACCAAAAGCAGCCCAAAGGGTGGCGCCATCCGAATGGAACTTCCCCTTTATAGTCCCGTCGTACATTTCGTACGTCACCGCACTTTGCTCAAGCATTTTTTTTCATGATAGTGTGTAGGCAAGACAGGCTTGAGAAGAATCATGTCGAGAAAAACGTCGTTTTTTTCAATGACATTAAAAACGGTCGTGTGTACGCGGCATCAAGCACACATGCAAGAATGCCAAAGTGCGTACATAAGAGGTGGCCCTATGGGACCATGCAAAACAGTGGAGCCTCCCTCAAGATGGAGCTGGAAAAGAGGGAAAATCCAAGGCTGAATAAAAAATAAGTGACTTTCTGCAGAGGGAAAGCACAGAACATGTATGGTAAGTCCTGCAGTATGCTGCCAGATATATTTTACTATGAGTGTTTAATAACTCTTTAAGTAGATATTTTATTTGCACTAGTAAATTATTCAGGACAAGTTTTTAGGGGTTCATCCTCCTCTTCTTCAAAACAGTACTGACTTACAAAGGTTTAGCAGAATGTTAAGAAAACAATTGTCAGTGGGGTCAAATCTACAGTATGTTCATTTTTTACTGAAGTGAGGAAAAAAATAGAAACAGCAGAATTAAAACTTTTTCTCAGCCAAATGTATTTCTAACAATACATGTCATTTTTGTTTGGTAAAGTCTATTCATTCCTAAATTGAACGTTGAACGAAGTACTTTTTGATAATGTTCATCAAGTCATCCAATGTACTAAGAACTTTTGCATGAATGTTTGTTCGAACATCTACTATCATATGGCCAACATTAGTCTATTTCTCTACTCCCTAGCTGGCTAGCTTTCTTACATTTTGTTTTTTTACCCCCTGTGCATGGTATTTGAAGATTTTACTTAACATTCTGCTAAACCTTTGTGTATCAGTACTACTTGGACCTAGAAAAAAAAAGAGGTCACAAACTTGTCCTGAAAAATTAATTTCCTAGTGAAATAAAATAAGTATCGCAGGCAGTACTCAACTGTAGCAAGGAACAGCATCCATCACTCTCTATGATGTCATTACCATGCTAATAATAGTTATTGAGGAGGCAGCTGCTGGAAATGGGGATCGACAAAGTGCTTTAGGTCTGTTCCCATTGACTGTACGCACTCTCCCCCTCTCTTAACTACATCTCCCAAGAGCATGTAGAAGAAGGAGAGATTGGCAGCACTTCCAGGGATAAAACCACTTCTTTATTGAAACTTCATAAAAGCAGCAACATGACACATGGTATGTGCTTGGTCTCCTTCACATCACAAGTGGTAGAGCTGCAGACATTGAAGAGATTGAGCGGCAGTAGGAGAAGACAGAGATTGCTTACATTCCACAGAGCTTATCCCTGCAGCAGATGGAGGAGATGGGGAGCAGAATGCTGGGGAGGGATCAAAGGTGATTGGCAGGAAGAGCTCTCCCTGACACGCCCCTCCAGTCATCAGCACGCAATGACAGGGCTCCTTTCTACCCCTTTTCTGCATCAATGTCCTGGCTCCTCCCCCCTGCAGATGCCGGTGAGTAGCTGTGTCTGTACACACATGTACTAAGTGGAATGTTATGTTCCAGGTAGTGTCTGAATTGCGCTTGCAGGACAGGAAAAAAAGTCCTGCAAGCAGCGTCTTTGGGGCAGTGTATACACCACTCCTAAACTGCCCCTGCCATTGAAAACAATGAACGGTACTGCCAAAGTGCCTGAAAAGCTCTTTGCGGGCACTTTTAATCCTTTTTCGGCCACTAGCGGGGGGTTAAAAGCACCCCGCTAGCGGCAGGAAAAGCGCAGCTAAAACAACGGTAAAGCGCTGTTAAAACTATGGCCTTCATGCTCACATCTAATCTCCATTCACTATAATTGCTGCTATGTTTATGTAGCGCCCACTACCTTTTGGTATGTGTAGAAATAGTGTTTATTTTTTTTAAACTGTCAGTGCAGGTAAATCTAGTCAGGCCTGTGCATTAAGCTAGGCCTGGTTGTTTTGATCTGGGACTGGGAGTGTCAGAGTAGAAGTGGGTGTGGACACCTGTGCTAAGTCTCTGGAACTCCTCCCCTGCTTTCAGAAGAGAATGTTCTGGAAGGGGGTGGAGCTGGAAGCTCTGAGTGACACGCAGCTTGTGTGGCAGCTCTGATAAATCCCCAACTAGGGTTGGCAGGGGGCGGACCTGCTATATAAGCTGAGGTAACATGCCACTGGGGAGGAGTCGTGAGAGGAAAGAAGATGGGGCAGTAGTGTCTGTGTGAAGGCCCCAGGCCTGAGGGCCTACCAGGTGCTGAGGAGAAAGTCCCGATGGAGGACCACTTTTCTTTAACACCACAGCGGAGGAATTCAGTATTAAGAGAAAGGAACCTGCGGTTTAACCATGTCTCTTCCATGGACTGGGGACCATGGAACAGGTCAGTGGGTACATGACAGCAAGTGATGGGACAGGAGGAGTCTATTCAAGGAGCTTGGGAATATCTGCTGTTGCCCCTAGTAACTGAAAGCCACAAGGGGGTGTCTTAGACGGGATGTTGCACGGTCACTCCTATACAGCAGGATGTTGCAAAGAGAGACTCTAACCTTATCTAAACTCAATATGGAAGGCTGTGGCCGGGGAACTCAACTTCCATATCACTGGACTATTTGGACCTAGTAGTCCGTCAGTTACCATTTGCAGTAGAGGGACTGTGGTGTCGGAGGGGGGTGTGTGAGGATACGCTCCGGACGCAGGGCCAGCATTTGGATAACTGTCATTACCTCAGAAAGTCATTCAGAGTGACTTTTCCACAAGAAAGCAAGAAATCCAAAAGGGGTTTTACTCAGAAATCCCTAAAGTAATATTCTGCAGGAATCAGTACAGCATACAAGGGAACAATAGTCTGCAGTGACGCAGCTCACTAAACTACAATCTTTGTTGTGCCTTATTCTCAGAATCGAATCTACTACTGTAAGTACTAATATCTATGGGCATCCCATGTCATTCCTAACCTTCCCTACTCTACCTAAGAAACCTTTATAATAAAAATACCGCAAGGTAAAGCAAGTGACTCTTCATTGTGTATTAAGAGAGAAATGGGTGAATGGAGGGTCAGACAACAAGGTGATGTGTGGATCTTTTGAACTTGTGCCCAGAGTGCACCGCTACATTTATAATCTATGTGAGCCTGATTCAGTATTGTTATCACTACAGTGTGCTGCACAGATATTCCAGCAAGGATACAGAATCCTTAACCACTTAAGCCCCGGACCATTTGGTAGCTAAAGGACCAGAGGTGATTTCAGAATTTTGCACTGTGCTGCTTTAACTGTAAATTGTGCGGACATGCAATGTTGTACCCAAACGCAATTTGCGTCCTTTTCTTCCCACAAATAGAGCTTTCTTTTAATGGTATTTGATTGCCTCTGCGATTTTTATTTTTTGCGATATAAACGGAAAAAGACCGAAAATTTTGAAAAAAAATTATATTTTCTACTTTTTGTTATAAGAAAAATCGAATAAACTCAATTTTAGTCATACATTTAGGCCAAAATGTATTCAGCCACATGTCTTTAGTAAAAAAAATGTCAATAAGCGTATATTTATTGGTTTGCGCAAAAGTTATAGCGTTTACAAACTAGGGTACATTTTCTGGAATTTACACAGCTTTAAATTTATGACTGCCTATCTCATTTCTTGAGGTGCTAAAATGGCAGGGCAGTACAAACCCCCCTCAAGTGAACCCATTTTGGAAAGTAGACACCCCAAGGAAATTGCTGAGAGGCATGTTGAGCCCATTGAATATTTTTTTTTTGTCCTAAGTGATTGAAAAAAGACAAAAAAATAAATAAAAAATTACAAAAAGTTGTCACTAAATGATATATTGCTCACACATGCCATGGTTATATGTGGAATTGCACCCCAAAATACATTCTGCTGCTTCTCCTGAGTACGGGGATACCACATGTGTGGGACTTTTTAGGAGCCAAGCCACGTACGGGACCCCAAAAACCAAGCACCACCTTCAGGATTTCTAAGGGCGTAAATTTTTGATTTCACTCCTCACTACCTATTACAGTTTCGAAGGCCATAAAATGCCAAAATAGCACAAAACCCCCCCAAATGACCCCATTTTGGAAAGTAGACACCCCAAGCTATTTACTCAGAGGCATGTTGGGTTCATGGAATATTTTATATTTTGCCACAAGTTGCGGGAATATGACAAACTTTTTTTTTTTTTTGCACAAAGTTGTCACTAAATGATATATTGCTCACACATGCCATGGGCATATGTGAAATTACACCCCAAAATACATTCTGCTGCTTCTCCCGAGTATGGGGATACCACATGTGTGGGACTTTTTGGGAGCCTAGCCGTGCACGGGACCCCAAAAACCAAGCACCGCCTTCAAGGTTTCTAAGGGCATACATTTTTGATTTCACTCCTCACTACCTATCACAGTTTTGAAGGCCATAAAATGCCAAGATGGCACAAAAAAACCCAAAATGACCCCATTTTGGAAAGTAGACACCCCAAGCTATTTGCTGAGAGGCATGTTGAGACCATTGAATATTTTTTTTTTTGTCCCAAATGATTGAATAATGACAAAAAGAAAAAAAAATGTACAAAAAGTTGTCACTAAATGATATATTGCTCACACATGCCATGGTTATATGTGGAATTGCACCCCAAAATACATTCTGCCGCTTCTCCTGAGTATGGGGATACCACATGTGTGGGACTTTTTGGGAGCCTAGCCGCGTACGGGGCCCCAAAATCCAAGCACCGCCTTCAGGATTTCTAAGGGCGTAAATTTTTGATTTCACTCCTCACTACCTATCACAGTTTTGAAGGCCATAAAATGCCAAAATAGCACAAAACCCCCCCAAATGACCCCATTTTGGAAAGTAGACACCCCAAGCTATTTACTGAGAGGCATGTTGGGTTCATGGAATATTTTATAATTTTTTATAATTTGCCACAAGTTGCGGGAATATGACAAACTTTTTTTTTTTTTTGCACAAAGTTGTCACTAAATGATATATTGCTCACACATGCCATGGGCATATGTGAAATTACACCCCAAAATACATTCTGCTGCTTCTCCTGAGTACGGGGATACCACATGTGTGGGACTTTTTGGAGCCTAGCTGCGTACGGGACCCCAAAAACCAAGAATCGCCTTCAAGGTTTCTAAGGGCATAAATTTTTGATTTCACTCCTCACTACCTATCACAGTTTTGAAGGCCATAAAATGCCAAGATAGCACAAAACCCCCCAAAATTACCCCATTTTGGAAAGTAGACACCCCAAGGAAATTGCCGAGAGGCATGTTGAGCCCATTGAATATTTTTTTTTTGTCCCAAGTGATTGAATAATGACAAAAAGAAAAAAAAAATTACAAAAAGTTGTCACTAAATGATATATTGCTCAAACATGCCATGGTTATATGCGGAATTGCACCCCAAAATACATTTGGCTGCTTCTCCTGAGTATGGGGATACCACATGTGTGGGACTTTTTGAGAGCCTAGCCGCGTACGGGGCCCTGAAAACCAAGCACCGCCTTCAGGATTTCTAAGGGCACAAATTTTTGATTTCACTCCTCACTACCTATCACAGTTTTGAAGGCCATAAAATGCCAAAATAGCACAAAACCCCCCCAAATGACCCCATTTTGGAAATTAGACACCCCAAGCTATTTACTGAGAGGCATGTTGGGTTCATGGAATATTTTATATTTTGCCACAAGTTGCGGGAATATGACCAACTTTTTTTTTTTTTTGCACAAAGTTGTCACTAAATGATATATTGCTCACACATGCCATGGGCATATGTGAAATTACACCCCAAAATACATTCTGCTGCTTCTCCTGAGTACGGGGATACCACATGTGTGGGACTTTTTGGAGCCTAGCTGCGTACGGGACCCCAAAAACCAAGAATCGCCTTCAAGGTTTCTAAGGGCATAAATTTTTGATTTCACTCCTCACTACCTATCACAGTTTTGAAGGCCATAAAATGCCAAGATAGCACAAAACCCCCCAAAATTACCCCATTTTGGAAAGTAGACACCCCAAGGAAATTGCCGAGAGGCATGTTGAGCCCATTGAATATTTTTTTTTTTGTCCCAAGTGATTGAATAATGACAAAAAGAAAAAAAAAATTACAAAAAGTTGTCACTAAATGATATATTGCTCAAACATGCCATGGTTATATGCGGAATTGCACCCCAAAATACATTTGGCTGCTTCTCCTGAGTATGTGGATACCACATGTGTGGGACTTTTTGAGAGCCTAGCCGCGTACGGGGCCCTGAAAACCAAGCACCGCCTTCAGGATTTCTAAGGGCACAAATTTTTGATTTCACTCCTCACTACCTATCACAGTTTTGAAGGCCATAAAATGCCAAGATAGCCCAAAACCCACACAAATGACCCCATTTTGGAAAGTAGACACCCCAAGCTATTTGCTGAGAGGCATGGTGAGTATTTTACAGCTCTCATTTGTTTTTGAAAATGAAGAAAGACATTTATTTTTGTATTTTTTCAATTTTCAAAACTTTGTGACAAAAAGCGAGATCTTCAAAATACTCAGCATACCTCTCAGCAAATAGCTTGGGGTGTCTACTTTCCAAAATTGGGTCATTTGGGGGGGTTTTGTGCCATCTGGGCATTCCATGGGCTCCGAAACTGTGATAGGCAGTGAGGAGTGAAATCAAAAATTTACACCCATAGAAATCCTGAAGGCGGTGCTTGGTTTTCGGGGTCCTGTACGCGGCTAGGCTCCCAAAATGTCTCACACATGTGGTATCCCCGTACTCAGGAGAAGAAACAGAATGTATTTTGGGATGCAATTCCACATATAACCATGGCATGTTTGAGCAATATATAATTTAGTGACAACTTTTTGTACATTTTTTTTTTTGTCATTATTCAATCACTTGGGACAAAAAAAAAAATATTCAATGGGCTCAACATGCCTCTCAGCAAATAGCTTGAGGTGTCTACTTTCCAAAATGGGGTCATTTGGGGGGGGTTTTGAACTGTCCTGGCATTTTATGCACAACATTAGGAAGCTTATGTCACACATCATCCACTCTTCTAACCACTTGAAGACAAAGCCCTTTCTGACACTTTTTGTTTACATGAAAAAAAAATTTTTTTGCAAGAAAATTATGTTGAACCCCCAAACATTATATATTTTTTTAAAGCAAAGGCCCTACAGATTAAAATAGTGGGTGTTGCATTTTTTTTTCCACACAGTATTTGCACAGCGATTTTTCAAACACATTTTTTGGGGGAAAACACACACTTTTTTTATTTTTAATGCACTAAAAAACACTATATTGCCCAAATGTTTGATGAAATAAAAAAGATGATCTTAGGCCGAGTACATGGATACCAAACACGACATGCTTTAAAATTGCGCACAAACGCGCAGCGGCGACAAACTACATTCATTTTTAAAAGCATTTAAAAGCCTTTACAGGTTACCACGTTAGATTTACAGAGGAGGTCTACTCCTAAAATTACTGCCCTCAATCTGACCTTCGCAGTGATACCTCACATGCATGATGCAATTGCTGTTTACATATGACGCTAGACCGACGCTTGCGTTCGCCTTTGCGCAAGAGCAGGGGGGGGACAGCGGTGCTTTTTTTTTATTTTTTTATTATTTATTTTGCTTTTTTATTTTATTTTTAAACTGTTCCTTCCATATATATTTTTTTTTTTTTACCATTTTTATTGTTATCTCAGGGAATGTAATTATCCCCTATGATAGCAATAAGTAGTGACAGGTACTCTTTTTTTGAAAATAATTGGGGGGTTAGACCCTAGATCTTTCCTCTGCCCTCAAAGCATCTGACCACACCAAGATCGGTGTGATAAAATGCTTTCCCAATTTCCCAATGGCGCTGTTTATATCCGGGGGGGGGGGCATTCCCTCCCACTGCTTGTAAAAGCAGTCTAGAGGCTAATTATCTGCTAGAATTGCTTTTACATGAAAGCCGGCCACTGGCTGAAAAGAATGATACCAAGATGATACCTAAACCTGCAGGCATCATTCTGGTATAAAACATTCAAAGTCCAGCAACATACCAGTATGTTGCTGGTCCTTGTTGGACATGTATTGTAATCTTTTTTTTCATGCAGCCTGTTGGCTGAACGAAAAAAAGAGATTGATCGGTGGGTATGCCCACCATTAGAATACCTCCCTTCATCCACCCACTTCTAATTATGGGCATACATGCACCATTTATATATGCCGAAGCATGGGGGCATCCTCCCGCAAAAAACTTATGCCGCGTACACACGGTCGGACTTTTCCACGAGCAAGCCTTCATCGGAATTTCGACCGTATGTACGCGGCATAAAAGGTTATGCCGCGTACACATGGTCGGACTTTTCCACGGGCAAGCCTCCGTCGGAATTTCGACCGTATATACGCGGCATTAGGAGCAAAATCGCTCCTCCGCCCCTGCTGCCCCCATGCTTCGGCATATATGCTCTTTTTTTTAACTGTGGTGGTGAAATCACCTCCTACAGCGTTGGAGTCACGGCTTTATGTATCGTGGGAGCAAACGCTGTTGCTGTCAAGATAAATAGATCCGCTCTGCAACTGAATGGTGTACCTGCTAAGCAAATGATGGTTAACATTAAAACAAAGTAACATTACAGTACAACAGTAAGACCTTACCATACCTGCAAAGCAAATACCAAAACAAAACCTAGTAAAAAATAAAACATTTTTTTAACGCAACCTGTGCCTAAAATATATATATGCCGAAGCATGGGGGCATCCTCCCGCAAAAAAGTTATGCCGCGTACACACGGTCGGACTTTTCCACGGGCAAGCCTTCGTCGTAATTTCGACCGTATGCACGTGGCATAAAAGGTTATGCCGCGTACACACGGTCGGACTTTTCCACGGGCAAGCCTCCGTCGGAATTTCGACCGTATATACGCGGCATTAGGAGCAAAATCGCTCCTCTGCCCCTGCTGCCCCCATGCTTCGGCATATATGCTCTTTTTTTTAACTGTGGTGGTGAAATCACCTCCTACAGCGTTGGAGTCACGGCTTTATGTATCGTGGGAGCAAACTCTGTTGCTGTCAAGATAAATAATTCCGCGCTGCAGTTGAATGGCGCACCTGAAAACAAAAAATTACATACCTGAAAAGCAAGCATAATAAAACATTGCAGAATAGAATACAGTAAAAAAGAGAAGAACAATAGAGAGAAAATTTTGTAACTTCAACAACTGTAATGGTTCGGGTCTCTCAAAATGTAATGGCATCTTGAGAGACCCTGTGTAAGTGTGTCCTAGTCTGTGAAATGCTGTACCCTACGCTAAAACTTCACTTTTGAGTGGTAGCGTTCAAAACATTCACCAAGGCAAAGACCAGGTTTGTCAGGACAGAGTGGACAAAAAACACGGGTGTCACGCCTGAATCCGCGCTTGCTACAGACACGACATCTTTTTTGGGGGGTTCGTTGGGTAGGGGTACTCTCGAGGGCATACGGATAATGCCTCTCATGCAGCCGCCTTACTGCATTTGGTTGGGGATGGTGAGGTGCAGAACCGCCTGGACACAGGAGGTCTGTGACTATCTCATTCTGGAATTTTAGAAGAGATAACGTCCCGCCTGAAGCTCTGTATAGCACATGAGCGTTCAGCAAAGCCAATTGGAATAAGGATAGAGACACTTTTTTGTACCATCGTCTCGCCTTACGGTCAATTAGATACGGCGCCAACAACTGGTCGTTGAGGTCCACCCCTCCCATATTTTTGTTATATTCGTGGACACAGAGGGGTTTCTCCACAACACCAGTCGCCGTACGAATTTGGACTGTCGTGTCTGCATAATGGGAGGTAAGAAGGAAAACATTCTTATTGTCCCTCCACTTCATAGCAAGCAAGTTATTACACTTCAAGCAGGCTCTCTCCCCCAGCCTAAGACGGGCATCTACAAGCCGCTGGGGAAAGCCCCGGCGATTAGGTCGCACGGTGCCACATGCTCCAATCTGATGATCAAACAAGTGACTAAACAGTGGTACGCTCGTGTAATAATTGTCCACATACAAGTGGTACCCCTTTCCGAATAAGGGTGACACCAAGTTCCACACTATCTTGCCAGCGCTCCCTATGTAATCCGGGCAGTTGACCGGCTCAACCTGACTATCTTTTCCCTCATAAACCGTAAAGCTCAATACATAGCCTGTTGCCCTGTCACAGAACTTATAGAGCCTGACCCCGTATCTGGCACGCTTGCTGGGAAGGTACTGCTTGAAAGCCAAGCGGCCAGAAAATTTAATCAGGGACTCATCAACGCAGACAACTTGATCAGGAATAAACAAGGCTGCAAAACGTTCGTTGAAGTGGTTTATGAGGGGGCGAATTTTATAGAGCCGGTCATATTCAGGGTCCCCACGTGGACGACAAAGTTCATTGTCGTTGAAGTGCATGAACCGCAAAATCTGCTCGTATTGTTTCCTGGGCATGGAGGCAGAGAACACGGGCATGTGGTCAATTGGGTGCGTGGACCAATAAGCACGCAATGACGGGAATTTATGTGTGCCCATGTTGAGGGAAAGGCCCAGAAAGGTCTTAAATTCGGAAACCGTAATTGGTTTCCAATCTTTGGCAATGGAAGGCAACTGGGGGTTAGCGGCGATGAATTGACCAGCATATAAATTACTCTGGTCCACAATAGATCTATAGAGATCTTCCGTGAAAAACAGCGAATAAAAATCAATTGGCATAAAATCAGCTGTTTCCACCTGAATACCGGGTTGGGCAGTGAATAGGGGAAGTACGGGTTCTGCAGAAGTGGTGGGGACCCAATCAGGATAGGCGAATTCTGCAGGAAGGGCACTATGGGCACGACGGGCTTGCCTTTGTCTTCTTGGTGGCAGCGGGACACTACTTGTGCTTGCCACCTCGCCAGCTTGAACTGCACTTATGGGACTCGCCACGTCACCACGTGATACTGCAGTGCTGGATGTACGCCCAGGCTGTACTAGGCCGCTGGTGCTTGCCAATTCACCAGAAGGAATAGCGGCGCTAGTACTACTCTGCTCCATGATACGAGAGCCCTGTGGTTCTTGCTCCTCAACAACCTCAGAAGATCGGGATCGGGTACGCCTGACCTTAGCAGGGACCTCAACTTCGTCGTCAGAGCTATCTGACGAGGAGCCGCTGACTTCACTGTCTTCTACGGGAAGGTATTCTGAGCCTGAATCTGACAGATGCGTGACCTCCTCTTCACTATCTGTCATGCTCAGAATCTCGTAGGCCTCTTTACTAGTGTACCTTCGTCTTGCCATTTTGGGCTCTAAATTTAGGGGTACACTAGTAAGATTCACAGGAAAAAAAAGCACCTGACTGTCAGCAAATGTATCAAACGCTACCAAAAAAACTGTTAGCGATCGCAGGGATCAGGACTGTCTCTGCGAACGCTGCAGTTATGTGTGTTGTGTTTGGTAAGTTACAGTGATCGATCGATACTGCACTTGGGTGGGCTGGGCTGGGCTGGGCTGGGCGGAGGGGCTAAACGCAGGTGCTAGCAGGTATCTGGGCTGATCCCGCTAACACTGCGTTTTTGGGAACCCTAAACCGCTGGGGACGCTAGTATAGATCTGTTCAGATACTATACCACTAAGGGAGGTGTATGCTTTGCGCGTAGGTGTTAGCGTTACTGGCACTAACCTGACGCTGCCTGGGGCGACGTAGACCCTCTCTGGCGCTAAAACCTAATTGATATCACCCGCCGGGCGATCAGGGGGTTAAAACTTTATTGGGTTATATACGGCGGGTGCCCTGATGCTATAAAAAGCAAACTAACCAACCAGCGTCACCCGTAAAACTTATATGGTGATCACTGGTGAAAGGGTTAACTAGGGGCAATCAGGGGGTTAAAACCTTTATTAGGTTATATATGGGGGTACCCGACGCTATATAAAAACCTGACGAGTAACCTAAATAACGAAATAACTAACCGGCTAACCAGTGTCACCAGTAAAACTTATACGGTGATCACTGGTGAAAGGGTTAACTCTAGGGGCAATCAGGAGGTTAAAATAATATTTGGGGGTACCTGACGCTATAAAAACCTGCGGCGAAACTAAAAATAAATAACTGGCTATCTAGGGCACCACCGGCACTAAATACAGCGATCGGAAATACGATCGCTTAGTGACGCTGGCGTTAGGGGGTGAAAGGGTTACCTGGGGGGCGATCAAGGGGTTAAACCTTTATTAGGGGGGGTTAGGGGGCTACCCTGGACCTAAAGGGGCCTAAACCTAACTGCCCTGCAACTTTTTACTGTCACAAATGACACTGATTGCAGTGATCAGTAAAAAAATGACCACTGCAAACGGTACACTGTGACTGGGTGTACTGGGGGTGATCTGGGGGGTGATCTGGGGGTGACTGGGGGGTGAAAAGTGTGCCTACGTGTACTGGTGTCAGTGGGCTGTTGGTGCACTTACTGTGAGATGTCTTCACTCCTCGCGCCGGATCGAAAAGACCGACACGAGGAGAGATGACATCACTTCCTCTGCCTGTGTTTACATTACACAGGCAGGGAAGCTTTCTCATTCGACGGGAGCGATCGCGAGGGGGTGGCTGGAACCGAACGGCCATCCCCTCATTCCTGATCGCTCCTGAACAATTAACAGCCGCTCACTGTAAAGGAGGGGGGTCCGATCGGACCCCCCAACTATACAAAGGCGATCACGTACATATACGTGATTGTGCCTGTCGGTGCCATTCTGCCGACGTATATTTACAGTGGGCGGTCGTTAAGTGGTTAATATTAAGTCTGGATGACATTATTGTGATTGCCTAATGCAGGGACCGTGGCTCTTATAGATTGCTGCATTTTACCAATTTTCCATGTTGGATATCAACTTTTGCTACTATTACTTTTTGCCGATATATCACTTTCTTTCTGCTGCCGGGGCTCTAAAAAACAATAAGAAAAAAACGACTGACACAGTTCACTGCCTTACTGACATGGGAAGGAGGAGGAGGACATGGGATGGAGGAGGAGGAGGAGGAGACATGGGATGGAGGAGGAGACATGGGATGGAGGAGGAGGATATGACATGGGATGGAGGAGGAGGAGGAGGAGGAGGAGGACATGGGATGAGGGAGATGAGATTGTAAGAGGACATGATATGGGGAGATGGGACTGAAGGAGGAGGAGGAGGAGGAAGAGGACATTGGAAGGAGGAGGAGTGGGACTTGGTATGGGATATCAGTGAGCAGATTCGGTGGTACGGCCAGTGGGTAGGCTCTAGGGAATGTTGGTGGTCAGGCCCGGGGAAGGGGGGGGGCACACCTAAAGCTGTGTAAGGGGCCCCAAAATTTCTGATAGCTGCCCTGGGCACCCAGGTCTACACAGCTGCGAGGGATCTTTACAGGTTGCCTGGAGTGGTGTCACTCTTATTTGCCTTACATCTCCCAAGAGCCCCTTCCCTACACACAGTGGGGGGATTTACTAAAAGTGGTGCACACAAAATCTGGAGCAGCTGTGCATAGTTAGGCTTTGACAATAAAACCTATAAGCTGATTGGTTACTATGCACAGTTGCATCAGATTTTGTAAATCTCCCCCAGTGTGCTGTTATAATAAGAGACCACTAGTCAAGAACCATGACTGTTCAAATGGGTGTTCTTTGTCACTCTACATGTTCATGGTCAATTGGTTTCTAAGTGGAGCACATGTGCACATTATTACATATGTATGTTCTTAAATTCAACTGCCTATGGGGCTCATGATAAATACAATATACAGTACAGGTTAATAAAAATGAAAGGTGTGATTCACAAGGAAAAGCGCAAACTGGCTGCTAATGGGATGTATTCTTTCATTCTCTTCCCTAAGCAATATTTTTGTCACAAACATTTTGAATAAGCACAAATCAAACGCAATTACATCCTTGGAAACAGTGTGGCTGTCAGCAGCATCCAGTAACTATATGAACAAGCTTCCACTTGTTCTGATGATACTCATTTTAGTCATTTCCATTGTGTCATTTATGTGTGATGAAAATGTACAGGGGCAGGAACAAAAATCTGCATTTCTGAAATTGCAGCATGCTTATTTCCAGCATTTGTAAATCATAATTCATTCGATCAGAGATGTAAGTGGTAATTACTGCAACCTGTTCACCCTGTCCACTAAACAGCAATATTCTCTAGGTTGATGTTGTTCTAGCTAAACTAAAGCTGTTATTCACGCCGCTACTTTGTGGTTGTGTATATATAAACACAATATTACCAAAAGTATTGGGACACCTGCCTTTACCCGCACATGAACTTCAATGGCATCCCAGTCTTAGACCCCATACACACTATTCGATTTTCTGCAGATATTTGTCTTCAGATTTACCAAAACAGTATAATAAAAGGGAAAACCTTAAGAGTTTCAATTTGTATGCAATCAGGCAGGCCCTTGCACTACATGGTTTTGGCAAATCTGAAGACAAAAATCTGCGGAAAATCTAATAATATGTATGGGGCTTTAGTCCATATGGTTCAATATTGAGTTGGCCCACCCTTTGCAGCTATAACATATCTCAATTACAGGCACGTTAAAAGACAACTTGTTTAATATACTAGTCTGCTTTTCCCCTCCTTACGGGAGGTGTGGCCACCTGGGGTAGAGTCGAACCGGGGAGGTTGCGTGCGTGCTTGGAGGGATTTGTTTCCACCATTGCAAATTCACATGCTTCATCGAGGTATGGATAAATTGATTGAGCCCCTGTGTGAATGAATCCTTGCTTGCCTGCCTCTGGCAGGGAGATAGATATGCGTGTCTAGTCAGGCTATGTTGTAATGTTTTATTGTAATATTTTATATGGTAAGTTGGAACTTGCATACAAAATTTATTAAAGAGATTTTTATCTGCGTCCAGTCCTGACGAAGCCTTACAGGCAAAACTGTTGACCAAATGGACGTTACGCTCAACTGAAATACATTCTGTTACTGTCATGCACTAGGTAGTAGGTGTATACCTGCGACGGTTTTATGATATGTAATTGTCAGTTTTTTAATTACTGTATGTAATAAATATCTTTCTACTTTTTATATACAACCTTGTTGTGTGTGTCTATACTCTAGCACCCTAAAAATCCCATATCCTATTCAATCATTCATTCTATAACAGCTCCAACTCTTCTGGGAAGGTTGTCCACCAGAACCTGCGAACAGACAGAATGTTCGTGTGAACTTTAGAACCCTATTAAATACAATGGACTCGAACGTTCGAAATCTAAAGTGTTAATTATAAAGGCTAATATGCAATTCATTGTCCTAAAAAGTGTTTGGGGACCCGGGTCCTGCCCCAGGGGACATGTATCAATGCAAAAAAAAGTTAAAAAAATAGACGTTTTTACGGGAGCGGTGATTTTAATAATGCTTAAAATGAAAAAATAAAAGTGAAATTTTCCTTTAAATTTCGTACCTGGGGGGAGTGTATGATATGCATGTAAAGTGGCGCATGTTTCCCGTGCTTAGAAATGTCCCTGCACAAAGTGTAATTTTTGAAGGAAAAAAAGTCATTTAAAACTCACTCGCGGGTATTAATGAATTGTCGGCTTTTATCAATACATAGAAAAGTCATTGATAAAAAAAAAAAAAAAAAGCGTGGGGGTTCCCCCCAAATTCAATTGCCAGGCCCTTTAGGTCTGGAATGGATATTAAGGGGAATCCCGCCGCAAATTTTTTAAAAAAATGGCGTGGGGTTCCCCCTAAATATCCATACCAGGCCCTTGAGATCTGGCATGGATTTTAAGGGGAACTCCACCCCAAATAAAAAAAAAAATGGTGTGGAGCCCCCCCAAAAATCCATACCAGACCCTTATCCGAGCACGCAACCTGGCCGGCCGCAGGGGAAGAGGGGGGACGAGAGAGCAGCCTGAACCGCACCAGGCCACATGCCCTCAACATGGGGAGGATGTCCCCATGTTGATGGGGACAAGGGCCTCATCCCCACAACCCTTGCCCGGTGGTTGTGGGGGTCTGCGGGCGGGGGGCTTATCGGAATCTGGAAGACCCCTTTAACAAAGGGGACCCCCAGATCCCGGCCCCCCCTATGTGTATTGGTAAGGGGTACATTGTACCGCTACCATTTCACGAAGAAAGTGTAAAAAAATGTAAATAAAAACACACACACACACCTTGGAAAAGTCCTTTATTAAAAAATTTAAAAATAATTAAAAAAAAAACATTCCAGCGATGAAATCCAGTGTCCCGCGGCGATCCCGATGTCCAGCGCTGTCCGTCATTGGTTGTGCCTGTGCGGACCTGATGGGGAACTTCCTCCGCTGTGTTTTAAATGTATAGACCCGCCCCTTCTAAAGTTCCCCATCAGGTCCGCTCAGCGGACCAGATGCGGAACATGAGAAGGGGCGGGTCTATACATGTATTACAAAGTGAGAGAAGTTCCCCATCAGGTCCGCCCCCTCGGTATGTCGGACCCCGCCTACGTCATTGGCCTGAGCGGGAAACTTCCTTCACTGTGTAAATTTAAATTACACAGTGAAGGAAGTTCCCCGCTCAGGCCAATGACGTAGGCGGGGTCCGACATACCGAGGGGGCGGACCTGATGGGGAACTTCGTACGCTGTGTAATACATGAATAGACCCGCCCCTTCTCTCGTTCCGCATCTGGTCCGCTGAGCGGACCTGATGGGGAACTTTAGAAGGGGCAGGTCTATACATTTAAAACACAGCGGAGGAAGTTCCCCATCAGGTCCGCACAGACACAACCAATGACGGACAGCGCTGGACATCAGGATCTCCGCGGGACACTGGATTTCATCGCTGGAATGTTTTTTTGTTTTTTTTTTCAATAACGGACTTTTCCAAGGTGTGTGTGTTTTTATTTACATTTTTTGACACTTTCTTCGTGAAATGGTAGGGGTACGATGTACCCCTTACCAATTCACATAGGGGGGGCTGGGATCTGGGGGTCCCCTTTGTTAAAGGGGTCTTCCAGATTACGATAAGCCCCCCGCCCGCAGACCCCCACAACCACCGGGCAAGGGTTGTGGGGATGAGGCCCTTGTCCCCATCAACATGGGGACATCCTCCCCATGTTGAGGGCATGTGGCCTGGTGCGGTTCAGGAGGGAGGGGGGGGCGCTCTCTCGTCCCCCCCTCTTCCCCTGCGTCGGCCGGCCAGGTTGCGTGCTCGGATAAGGGTCTGGTATGGATTTTTGGGGGGACCCCACGCCATTTTTTTTTTAATTTGGGGTGGAGTTCCCCTTAAAATCCATGCCAGATCTCAAGGGCCTGGTATGGATATTTAGGGGGAACCCCACGCTTTTTTTTTTTTTTTTTTTTATCAATGACTTTTCTATGTATTGATAAAAGCCGACAATTCATTAATAGCCGCGAGTGAGTTTTAAATGACTTTTTTCCTTCAAAAATGACACTTTGTGCAGGGACAGTTCTAAGCACGGGAAACATGCGCGACTTTACATGCATATCATACACACCCCCCAGGTACGAAATTTAAAGGAATATTTCACTTTTATTTTTTCATTTTAAGAATTATTAAAATCACTGCTCCTACATGTCCCCTGGGGCAGGACCCGGGTCCCCAAACACTTTTTAGGACAATAACTTGCATATAAGCCTTTATAATTAGCACTTTAGATTTCTCCCATAGACTTTTCGAATTTGCCGCGAACACCCCAATTTGTTCGCTGTTCAGCGAACGGGCGAACAGGCAATGTTCGAGTCGAACATGAGTTCAACTCGAAGCTCATCCCTATTGTCCACAATGTTTAGGAGTGTGTCTATGGGAGATACAGTGTTTTCTCAGTGTTTGCTGTAGATACATAGCTCTGTGTCTGGAGATCCCCTCTCTGATCTGCTGGGTGCTGCACTGACACCGATGAATGAGTTGGGTTTTTACTATGTAAGGAAGACCACCCTATCCTCCTCTTAGCTCTGCACCCTGACACTAGCGTTGCTAGCCAGGTGCGGGGGGGGGCGGGCCGCACCCGGGTGACACCCACCAGAGGGGTGACACCCGTGGGTAGCGCAGCGGCCACACTGACATCGCCCGCCCGCTGCCCTGTGCCTTAGGCTCACGCTGCGGCTGTGTCCCTCAGCGGAGCGGAAGGAAGCCGCCGCCCCCTCTGCCTCCTCTATGTTTACATCCACAGAGGAGGAGGAGGAGCCCGCGCTCGAGAGACACACCGCTGTGTGTATCTGCCGCTCTGTTCTGAGGTCTGAAAGGTAAGGGGGGCATCTTTACTGATGGGGGAGGGGGTGTCTGTACTGCTGGGGTCTGCACAAGAGGGAGTTTGCACCAGGGGGGACTGTAACTGAGGGGGGTGTCTGTACTGAGGGGGGTCTGGTACTGAGGGGGGTGTCTGGTACTGAGGGGGGTGTCTGTACTGAAGGGGGTGTCTGTACTGAGGGGGGTGTCTGTACTGAGGGGGTGTCTGTACTGAGGGGGGTCTGGTACTGAGGGGGGTGTCTGTACTGAGGGGGGGTCTGGTACTGAGGGGGGTGTCTGTACTGAGGGGGGGTCTGGTACTGAGGGGGGGGTCTGGTACTGAGGGGGGTGTCTGTACTGAGGGGGGGGTCTGGTACTGAGGGGGGGTCTGGTACTGAGGGGGGTCTGTAACTGAGGGGGGATCTGTAACTGAGGGGGATCTGTAACTGAGGGGGTGTCTGTTACTGAGGGGGGTCTGTTACTGAGGGAGGTGTCTGTACTGAGGGGGGTGTCTGTACTGAGGGGGGATTGGTACTGAGGGGGGTGTCTGTACTGAGGGGGGGGTCTGGTACTGAGGGGGGTGTCTGTACTGAGGGGGGGTCTGGTACTGAGGGGGGGGTCTGGTACTGAGGGGGGTGTCTGTACTGAGGGGGGGTCTGGTACTGAGGGGGGGTCTGTAACTGAGGGGGGTCTGTAACTGAGGGGGGATCTGTAACTGAAGGGGTGTCTGTTACTGAGGGGGGTCTGTTACTGAGGGGGGTGTCTGTACTGAGGGGGGTGTCTGTACGAGGGGGGTCTGTAACTGAGGGGGTGTCTGTAACTGAGGGGGTCTGCACTGAGGTGGGGGTGTCTGTACTGATGGAGCGGTCTGCACTGAGGTGGGGGTGTCTGTACTTATGGAGCAGTCTGCACTGAGGTGGGGGTGTCTGCACTGAGGGGGAGGTTCATACTGAGGGAGGCGGGTCTATATTGATGGCGGGGAGTCTGTACTTAGTGGAGCGGGTTTGTACTGAGGGAGGGGATCTATACTGTGGGAGGGGGGTCTGTAGTTAGTGGAGGGGGGTCTGTACTGAGGGGGGACTATAGTTGTTGGGGGGTGACACCATTTTTTTTTGCACCGGGTGACACCAACCCTAGTGACGCCACTGCACCCTGAAGGTTGTCACCCAGCTCAGCACCTCTCACTGTGGACTATCACAGCCCAGATACCCTGCTGGACTAAACTTCACCTCTGAGCTCCTCACCTACCTTGCAACTTCTTCAGTTGGATTGTTTAAGCAGAATCTGGGAACACCAGAATCCAGAGTGTGGGAGAAATTGCTGGAGAGATGTGGAGTGCCTGCACCAAATTTCCTTCGTAAGCCTTAGGCCCCATACACACGAGTAGTGATGAGCCGAACACCCCCGGGTTCGGTTCGCACCAGAACCCGCGAACGGACCAAAAGTTTGTACGAACATTAGAACCCTATTAAATACAATGGATGCGAACGTTCGAATTCTAAAGTGCTAATTATAACGACTATTATGCATGTTATTGTCCTAAAAAGGGTTTGGGAACCCGGGTTCTGCACCAGGGGACATGTATCAATGCAAAAAGAAGTTTTAAAAACGGTCGTTTTTCGGGAGCAGTCATTTTAATGATGCATTAAGTGAAAAAAAAAAGTCAAATATTCCTTTAAATATCGTACCTGGGGGGTGTCTAAAGTATGCCTGTGAAGTGCCACGTGTTTCCCGTGTTTAGAACTGTCCCTGCACAAAATGACACTTCTAAAGGAAAAAAAAGCCATTTAAAACTGCTTGCGGCTTTAATGTAATGTCTGGTCCCGGTAATATGGATGAAAATCTTTAAGAAAAATGGCATAGCTACCCCATGACCCCCCCCCCCCTACCCCAGCCCATTACCAGCCCCTTTGGGTCTTGTATGGATATTAAGGGGAACCCCGCACATAAAATAAAAAAGGCCCTATATACTCTGAACAGCCGTATACAGGCGGTGCATACAAGACAGGGACTGTAGGTTTGTTCTTATGTAGAATCTGTTTGTAATTTTGAACAGGTACATTGTTTAAGTGTAGCTCCAGCCAAAAAATCTATTTTTAAGCTTTTTGGAAAACATAGGGAAGGGTTATCACCCCTGTAACATTTGTTTTGCTGTCTGTGCAGTGTGCACCTGTTCAGAACATTTCACCTCACTTTCCGTCCCAATGACAACTGTTTTTGAAATGTGGTGTTTTTCTTGAAACAAGGATTGCTGATAAAGCATCAGTACAGAGGAGACACCTTTCTCCCATATTAATTCTTACAGGAGAGAATTTTCCTTCCAAGGGGTAGATTTCCTCTCACTTCCTGTTGGTTTCTTTCTTTTGCAAGTAGGAGTCGTTTGTAAGTTGGATGTTTGAAAGTAGGGACCTGCCGTATATACTCTGCAGAAATAAGCCCCTTAGTTGTTGGTGTTGGCACAACACTGTAAGCACTCACAGTTACTCTTGGTTGGTGCTGGAACGCCCTGCTGTCAACTATTATATCAGGAATTTTAATTACATATAATTGTTGAACAGTGGTAGTAAAAATTGGGCCTTTGATGGTGGTGCTGGTGCCACAACACTGTAAGCCCTGACAGTTACTCTTGGTGGGTGCAGCAATGGGCCCTGCTGTGAATTATTAGATCAAGAATTGTAATTGCATGCCCCTGTTGAACAGGGGCTGAAAAATTGGGCCTTTCGTGGTGGTGGTGGTGGTGTTGCCACAACACTGTAAGCCCTCAGAGTTACTCTTGGTGGGTGCATGAATGGGCCCTGCTGTGAATTATTAGATCAAGAATTGTAATTACATGCCCCTTTTGAACAGGGGCTGAAAAATTGGGCCTTTCGTGGTGGTGGTGGCGTTGCCACAACACTGTAAGCCCTCAGAGTTACTCTTGGTGGGTGCAGCAATGGGCCCTGCTGTGAATTATTAGATCAAGAATTGTAATTACATGCCCCTGTTGAACAGGGGCTGAAAAATTGGGCCTTAGGCACTGGTGGCACAACACTACAACCCCTCACAGATACTGTACTTGGAGCACAGCAATGAGCCCTGTTGCAAAGTATTGCTTCAAAAATTGTAATTACACGCCCCTGTAAAACAGGGGCTGAAAAATTGGGCCTTAGCCACTGGTGGCGGCACCCATAAACAAAAATGATCTTCCAAGCTATCATCATCAATCGTATCATTGAGGACTCGGAGGAGGAGGATAGCCAGTCAACATAACAGCACAGGCACTCAGCATCAGCATCAGTCTTGAAGGGATGTGACATGTTAAAATCAATTAGTCTGTTATATCAGCATCAGGTGTGTGGTAGCTGGTGGTGATCCAAGACTGGTTCATCTTGATGAAAGTCAGTCGATCAACCGAGTCGGTGGACAGGCGCACCCTGTGATCCGTGACAAATCCTCCAGCAGCACTGAATGTGCGTTCCGAAAGAACGCTGGATGCAGGGCAGGCCAGTAGCTCAATTGCATACTGTGCAAGCTCTGGCCAGTGATCCATCCTCAAGACCCAGTAAGCCAGAGGATTTTCGGTGGGGAAGGTGTCCAAGTCTGACCTTGCCCCTAGATATTCCTGCACCATGTTTATCAGACGCTGGCGATGGTTGCTGGAACCGATCATACTTTGGGGCTGCGGACTAAAGAATTGTCTGAACGCATCGGTCAGACGGCCACCTTCCCCACCGCTCCTTCTTTGACTGGCCGAAGCCTCAGCAACTCGTTGTCCAGGACCAGGAGTTTGTAACCTCCCAGTCTCTGGGAACGCGTTGCACAGACCTTTCTGCAAGGCCTCCCGGAGTTGTCTCATCCTCTGCTCCCTCTGCGACGGTAACATAAGGTCCGCAACCTTACCCTTGTACCGTGGATTAAGGAGAGTGGCCAGCCAGTAATGGTCCCTCTCCTTGATCCGAAGAATACGAGGATCCTTCCGCAGACTTTGCAGGATCAGGGAGGCCATGCAGCGTAGGTTTGCTGAGGCATTCGGTCCGGAGTCCTCTGGGTCACTAAGGACGACATGATCCGCAGCCACCTCCTCCCAGCCACGTACAAGTCCACTGGTTTCTTGGGACTGTAAATCATCCCTAAAAGACTGCTGCTGATGATGCTGAGTGCCAGCCTCCACCTCCATGCTGACACAATCTTCCTCCTCCTCCTCCTCCTCTTCCTGTGCGATGGGTGGGACAGAAGGAACACTGTCTGGGTAAAGGGGGCCTTGAGAGGCAAGGAAGTCCTCCTCTTCCTGCCTCTGTTCTGCCTCAAGTGCCCTGTCCATTATTCCACGCAGCGTGTGCTCCAACAGGTGGACAAGAGGTACAGTGTCACTGATGCATGCACTGTCACTGCTCACCATCCTCGTGGCCTCCTCAAATGGTGCCAGGACAGTGCATGCATCCCTGATCATGCCCCACTGGCGTGGAGAAAAAAAACCAAGCTCCCCTGACCCTGTCCTGGTGCCGTAGTCGCACAGGTACTCATTGATGGCCCTCTGCTGCGTGTGCAGCCGCTGCAGCATGGCCAACGTTGAGTTCCACCTGGTGGGCATGTCACATATAAGGCGGTTCTTGGGCAGGTTCAACTCCTTTTGCAGCTCAGCCAGGCGAGCACTGGCATTATAAGATCTGCGGAAATGCACACAGACTTTCCTGGCCTGCCTCAGGACATCCTGTAAGCCCGGGTACCTGCCCAAGAACCGCTGCACCACCAGGTTAAGGACGTGAGCCACACAGGGCACATGGGTCAGTTGTCCCTGTCGGAGGGCGGAGAGGAGGTTGGTGTCATTGTCGCAAACCACCATTCCTGGCTTAAGCTGGCGTGGCGTCAACCACCTCTCGGCCTGGCCCTGCAGAGCAGACAGGACCTCTGCCCCAGTGTGGCTTCTGTCCCCCAAACACACCAGCGCAAGCACGGCATGGCATCTTTTTGCCTGCGAACTTGCGTAGCCCCTTGAACGGCTACGGAGCACCGCTGGTTCAGAGGACAAACCACAGGAAGAGGCCATGGAGGAAGAAGAAGAGGAGGGGGTGGAGGAGAGAGGTGTGTCACAACCAGTAGTAGCATTTTGGAGGCGTGGCGGTGGAACAACCTCCAACACTACTGCACCTTGTCCTGCATCCTTCCCAGCTGCCAAAAGAGTGACCCAATGGGCCGTGAAAGAAAGGTAACGTCCCTGTCCATGCCTGCTGGACCATGAGTCAGCGGTAATATGCACCTTACCGCTGACCGCCCTGTCCAGCGAGGCCAAGACATTGCCTTCCACATGCCGGTAGAGAGCCGGAATAGCCTTCCGTGAGAAAAAGTGGCGTTTGGGAACCTGCCACTGAGGAACCGCACATTGCACAAACTCACGGAAGGGGGCCGAGTCTACCAACTGAAAAGGCAGCAGTTGAAGCGCTAGCAATTTAGCCAAGCTAGCATTCAACCGCTGGGCATGTGGATGGCTGAGAGTGAACTTCTTTCGACGGTCCAGCAGCTGGGGCAGGGAAATTTGCCTGCTAGAATCGGACGTCGGTGTACTGCTAGCAGAGTGGCCGCAACTACTTGGCTGTGACACACCTAATTCTACACCTTCATTCCTCTCAGTGCATGTTTCAGACAGGACTGAAGTTATAGTGGGGTTGGAGATCCCAGCTGATGCGGTGCAAGGAGAGATCCGCTTTGTTCTTTGGTGTGGGTCTTTGAGGTAGGCTTGCCAACGAGCTGCATGGCAGGTCAACATATGTCTAGTCAGGCATGTGGTACCCAAGCGGCTGATGTTTTGGCCACGCGATATACGCTTGAGACATATGTTGCAAACAGCAGCTGTGCGATCTGATGCACTAGCCTCAAAAAAGGCCCACACCAAAGAACTTTTTGAATGACGGGCAGAGGCAGCGCCCTGCACAGGCGGAGCTCTGCGGTGTGATTCCGTCGGTGTACTGCCCTTACGCTGGCCACCAAAGGGCATCCTGCCTCGTTGGAGATGTGCCTCCTCCTCATCCTCCTCCTCCTCCTCTCTCCTATTAGGCACCCACGTGGAGTCAGTGACCTCATCATCCCCTCCCTCCTCATCACTGGAGCCAATCTGGCAGTATGCTGCAGCTGCTGGAACATGACTGCCAGATTGGTGTCCTTCTTGAGCATCCCCTCTGTCTGCTCTCACGCTACTGCCTTCCTGTAGCTGGGTTTCATCATCAGACCCTTCGAAACGCTGGGCATCCTCCTGGAGCATGTACCCAACACTGTGCTCAAACAGTTCGGGGGACTCCTCAGGAGGAGGACATGGTGGGTCTAGGGAAGGAGTGACTGATGATGAGTCTGACATTGATACCAGGGAAGAGGACGCTTTGGCAGCTGCTTTGCCAGTACCCTGAGCCTGGGTGAGAGAGGATGAGGAGGAGGAGGAGGGCTTGGTCATCCACTCTACCAAGTCTTCGGCATGATGTGGCTCAACATGTCCAGCTGCCGAAAAGAAGGACAAGCGTGTCCCATGGCCATGTGCTGATGACAATGCACCGCGTCCACGACCAGCACTGTTGCCCCCAGACACAGAGCCTGCTTTCCCTCTTTTATTGCCTCCTGACTGTCTGCCTCTCCTTGTTTGCCTTCCAGACATTCTAATAGATGGCCTGCAGGGAGATGGGAAAAAAGCAATAAGGGCTACCTTCAGGTGTCCTTCTCTGTCCCTTTACTTAAGGATTTCTAAATATGGTTGAGGATGATTGCTTTCGCACAGAATAGCACAACGACAACTTCCCTGACTGTCCAAAAAACAAGGATTTCAAAGATGGTTGATGAGGAATGCTTTAGCACAGTATAGCACAAGGAGAATTTCCCTCACTGTCCTTCCCTGTCCCTGGAAACAAGGATTATCACAGTGAAAGAAACTGACACTCTTCCTACCTATAGTTTTCTGTCCCTAGAAAAAATGTTTTTTTAAAGACGGTTGATGATCAATGCTTTAGCACACTATAGCACAAGGAGAATTTCCCTCACTGTCCTTCCCTGTCCCTAGAAACAAGGATTATCACAGTGAAAGAAACTGACACTCTTCCTACCTATAGTTTTCTGTCCCTAGAAAAAATGTTTTTTTTAAAGACGGTTGATGATCAATGCTTTAGCACACTATAGCACAAGGAGAATTTCCCTCACTGTCCTTCCCTGTCCCTAGAAACAAGGATTATCACAGTGAAAGAAACTGACACTCTTCCTACCTATAGTTTTCTGTCCCTAGAAAAAATGTTTTTTTAAAGACGCTTGATGATCAATGCTTTAGCACACTATAGCACAAGGAGAATTTCCCTCACTGTCCTTCCCTGTCCCTAGAAACAAGGATTATCACAGTGAAAGAAACTGACACTCTTCCTACCTATAGTTTTCTGTCCCTAGAAAAAATATTTTTTTTAAAGACGGTTGATGATCAATGCTTTAGCACACTATAGCACAAGGAGAATTTCCCTCACTGTCCTTCCCTGTCCCTAGAAACAAGGATTATCACAGTGAAAGAAACTGACACTCTTCCTACCTATAGTTTTCTGTCCCTAGAAAAAATGTTTTTTTAAAGCTGATTGATGATCAATGCTTTAGCACACTATAGCACAAGGAGAATTTCCCTCACTGTCCTTCCCTGTCCCTAGAAACAAGGATTATCACAGTGAAAGAAACTGACACTCTTCCTACCTATAGTTTTCTGTCCCTAGAAAAAATGTTTTTTTAAAGACGGTTGATGATCAATGCTTTAGCACACTATAGCACAAGGAGAATTTCCCTCACTGTCCTTCCCTGTCCCTAGAAACAAGGATTATCACAGTGAAAGAAACTGACACTCTTCCTACCTATAGTTTTCTGTCCCTAGAAAAAATGTTTTCTTAAAGACGGTTGATGATCAATGCTTTAGCACACTATAGCACAAGGAGAATTTCCCTCACTGTCCTTCCCTGTCCCTAGAAACAAGGATTATCACAGTGAAAGAAACTGACACTCTTCCTACCTATAGTTTTCTGTCCCTAGAAAAAATGTTTTTTTAAAGACGGTTGATGATCAATGCTTTAGCACACTATAGCACAAGGAGAATTTCCCTCACTGTCCTTCCCTGTCCCTAGAAACAAGGATTATCACAGTGAAAGAAACTGACACTCTTCCTACCTATAGTTTTCTGTCCCTAGAAAAAATGTTTTTTTAAAGCTGATTGATGATCAATGCTTTAGCACACTATAGCACAAGTAGAATTTCCCTCACTGTCCTTCCCTGTCCCTTGAAACAAGGATTATCACAGTGAAAGAAACTGACACTCTTCCTACCTATAGTTTTCTGTCCCTAGAAAAAATGTTTTTTTAAAGACGGTTGATGATCAATGCTTTAGCACACTATAGCACAAGGAGAATTTCCCTCACTGTCCTTCCCTGTCCCTAGAAACAAGGATTATCACAGTGAAAGAAACTGACACTCTTCCTACCTATAGTTTTCTGTCCCTATAAAAAATGTTATTTTTAAAGACGGTTGATGATCAATGCTTTAGCACACTATAGCACAAGGAGAATTTCCCTCACTGTCCTTCCCTGTCCCTAGAAACAAGGATTATCACAGTGAAAGAAACTGACACTCTTCCTACCTATAGTTTTCTGTCCCTAGAAAAAATGTTTTTTTAAAGACGGTTGATGATCAATGCTTTAGCACACTATAGCACAAGGAGAATTTCCCTCACTGTCCTTCCCTGTCCCTAGAAACAAGGATTATCACAGTGAAAGAAACTGACACTCTTCCTACCTATAGTTTTCTGTCCCTAGAAAAAATGTTTTTTTTAAAGACGGTTGATGATCAATGCTTTAGCACACTATAGCACAAGGAGAATTTCCCTCACTGTCCTTCCCTGTCCCTAGAAACAAGGATTATCACAGTGAAAGAAACTGACACTCTTCCTACCTATAGTTTTCTGTCCCTAGAAAAAATGTTTTTTTTAAAGACGGTTGATGATCAATGCTTTAGCACACTATAGCACAAGGAGAATTTCCCTCACTGTCCTTCCCTGTCCCTAGAAACAAGGATTATCACAGTGAAAGAAACTGACACTCTTCCTACCTATAGTTTTCTGTCCCTAGAAAAAATGTTTTTTTAAAGACGGTTGATGATCAATGCTTTAGCACACTATAGCACAAGGAGAATTTTCCTCACTGTCCTTCCCTGTCCCTAGAAACAAGGATTATCACAGTGAAAGAAACTGACACTCTTCCTACCTATAGTTTTCTGTCCCTAGAAAAAATGTTTTTTTTAAAGACGGTTGATGATCAATGCTTTAGCACACTATAGCACAAGGAGAATTTCCCTCACTGTCCTTCCCTGTCCCTAGAAACAAGGATTATCACAGTGAAAGAAACTGACACTCTTCCTACCTACAGTTTTCTGTCCCTAGAAAAAATGTTTTTTTAAAGCTGATTGATGATCAATGCTTTAGCACACTATAGCACAAGGAGAATTTCCCTCACTGTCCTTCCCTGTCCCTAGAAACAAGAATTATCACAGTGAAAGAAAATGACACTCTTCCTACCTATAGTTTTCTGTCCCTAGAAAAAATGTTTTTTTAAAGACGGTTGATGATCAATGCTTTAGCACACTATAGCACAAGGAGAATTTCCCTCACTGTCCTTCCCTGTCCCTAGAAACAAGGATTATCACAGTGAAAGAAACTGACACTCTTCCTACCTATAGTTTTCTGTCCCTAGAAAAAATGTTTTTTTAAAGACGGTTGATGATCAATGCTTTAGCACACTATAGCACAAGGAGAATTTCCCTCACTGTCCTTCCCTGTCCCTAGAAACAAGGATTATCACAGTGAAAGAAACTGACACTCTTCCTACCTATAGTTTTCTGTCCCTAGAAAAAATGTTTTTTTAAAGCTGATTGATGATCAATGCTTTAGCACACTATAGCACAAGTAGAATTTCCCTCACTGTCCTTCCCTGTCCCTAGAAACAAGGATTATCACAGTGAAAGAAACTGACACTCTTCCTACCTATAGTTTTCTGTCCCTAGAAAAAATGTTTTTTTAAAGACGGTTGATGATCAATGCTTTAGCACACTATAGCACAAGGAGAATATCCCTCACTGTCCTTCCCTGTCCCTAGAAACAAGGATTATCACAGTGAAATAAACTGACACTCTTCCTACCTATAGTTTTCTGTCCCCAGAAAAAATGTTTTTTTAAAGCTGATTGATGGTCAATGCTTTAGCACACTATAGCACAAGTAGAATTTCCCTCACTGTCCTTCCCTGTCCCTAGAAACAAGGATTATCACAGTGAAAGAAACTGACACTCTTCCTACCTATAGTTTTCTGTCCCTAGAAAAAATGTTTTTTTTAAAGACGGTTGATGATCAATGCTTTAGCACACTATAGCACAAGGAGAATTTCCCTCACTGTCCTTCCCTGTCCCTAGAAACAAGGATTATCACAGTGAAAGAAACTGACACTCTTCCTACCTATAGTTTTCTGTCCCTAGAAAAAATGTTTTTTTAAAGACGCTTGATGATCAATGCTTTAGCACACTATAGCACAAGGAGAATTTCCCTCACTGTCCTTCCCTGTCCCTAGAAACAAGGATTATCACAGTGAAAGAAACTGACACTCTTCCTACCTATAGTTTTCTGTCCCTAGAAAAAATATTTTTTTTAAAGACGGTTGATGATCAATGCTTTAGCACACTATAGCACAAGGAGAATTTCCCTCACTGTCCTTCCCTGTCCCTAGAAACAAGGATTATCACAGTGAAAGAAACTGACACTCTTCCTACCTATAGTTTTCTGTCCCTAGAAAAAATGTTTTTTTAAAGCTGATTGATGATCAATGCTTTAGCACACTATAGCACAAGGAGAATTTCCCTCACTGTCCTTCCCTGTCCCTAGAAACAAGGATTATCACAGTGAAAGAAACTGACACTCTTCCTACCTATAGTTTTCTGTCCCTAGAAAAAATGTTTTTTTAAAGACGGTTGATGATCAATGCTTTAGCACACTATAGCACAAGGAGAATTTCCCTCACTGTCCTTCCCTGTCCCTAGAAACAAGGATTATCACAGTGAAAGAAACTGACACTCTTCCTACCTATAGTTTTCTGTCCCTAGAAAAAATGTTTTCTTAAAGACGGTTGATGATCAATGCTTTAGCACACTATAGCACAAGGAGAATTTCCCTCACTGTCCTTCCCTGTCCCTAGAAACAAGGATTATCACAGTGAAAGAAACTGACACTCTTCCTACCTATAGTTTTCTGTCCCTAGAAAAAATGTTTTTTTAAAG
This sequence comes from Rana muscosa, assembly GCA_029206835.1. Lineage (NCBI taxonomy): Eukaryota > Metazoa > Chordata > Amphibia > Anura > Ranidae > Rana > Rana muscosa. The sequence goes on from CM055124.1 coordinate 176,530,121, forward strand.
ACGGTTGATGATCAATGCTTTAGCACACTATAGCACAAGGAGAATTTCCCTCACTGTCCTTCCCTGTCCCTAGAAACAAGGATTATCACAGTGAAAGAAACTGACACTCTTCCTACCTATAGTTTTCTGTCCCTAGAAAAAATGTTTTTTTAAAGCTGATTGATGATCAATGCTTTAGCACACTATAGCACAAGTAGAATTTCCCTCACTGTCCTTCCCTGTCCCTTGAAACAAGGATTATCACAGTGAAAGAAACTGACACTCTTCCTACCTATAGTTTTCTGTCCCTAGAAAAAATGTTTTTTTAAAGACGGTTGATGATCAATGCTTTAGCACACTATAGCACAAGGAGAATTTCCCTCACTGTCCTTCCCTGTCCCTAGAAACAAGGATTATCACAGTGAAAGAAACTGACACTCTTCCTACCTATAGTTTTCTGTCCCTATAAAAAATGTTATTTTTAAAGACGGTTGATGATCAATGCTTTAGCACACTATAGCACAAGGAGAATTTCCCTCACTGTCCTTCCCTGTCCCTAGAAACAAGGATTATCACAGTGAAAGAAACTGACACTCTTCCTACCTATAGTTTTCTGTCCCTAGAAAAAATGTTTTTTTAAAGACGGTTGATGATCAATGCTTTAGCACACTATAGCACAAGGAGAATTTCCCTCACTGTCCTTCCCTGTCCCTAGAAACAAGGATTATCACAGTGAAAGAAACTGACACTCTTCCTACCTATAGTTTTCTGTCCCTAGAAAAAATGTTTTTTTTAAAGACGGTTGATGATCAATGCTTTAGCACACTATAGCACAAGGAGAATTTCCCTCACTGTCCTTCCCTGTCCCTAGAAACAAGGATTATCACAGTGAAAGAAACTGACACTCTTCCTACCTATAGTTTTCTGTCCCTAGAAAAAATGTTTTTTTTAAAGACGGTTGATGATCAATGCTTTAGCACACTATAGCACAAGGAGAATTTCCCTCACTGTCCTTCCCTGTCCCTAGAAACAAGGATTATCACAGTGAAAGAAACTGACACTCTTCCTACCTATAGTTTTCTGTCCCTAGAAAAAATGTTTTTTTAAAGACGGTTGATGATCAATGCTTTAGCACACTATAGCACAAGGAGAATTTTCCTCACTGTCCTTCCCTGTCCCTAGAAACAAGGATTATCACAGTGAAAGAAACTGACACTCTTCCTACCTATAGTTTTCTGTCCCTAGAAAAAATGTTTTTTTTAAAGACGGTTGATGATCAATGCTTTAGCACACTATAGCACAAGGAGAATTTCCCTCACTGTCCTTCCCTGTCCCTAGAAACAAGGATTATCACAGTGAAAGAAACTGACACTCTTCCTACCTACAGTTTTCTGTCCCTAGAAAAAATGTTTTTTTAAAGCTGATTGATGATCAATGCTTTAGCACACTATAGCACAAGGAGAATTTCCCTCACTGTCCTTCCCTGTCCCTAGAAACAAGAATTATCACAGTGAAAGAAAATGACACTCTTCCTACCTATAGTTTTCTGTCCCTAGAAAAAATGTTTTTTTAAAGACGGTTGATGATCAATGCTTTAGCACACTATAGCACAAGGAGAATTTCCCTCACTGTCCTTCCCTGTCCCTAGAAACAAGGATTATCACAGTGAAAGAAACTGACACTCTTCCTACCTATAGTTTTCTGTCCCTAGAAAAAATGTTTTTTTAAAGACGGTTGATGATCAATGCTTTAGCACACTATAGCACAAGGAGAATTTCCCTCACTGTCCTTCCCTGTCCCTAGAAACAAGGATTATCACAGTGAAAGAAACTGACACTCTTCCTACCTATAGTTTTCTGTCCCTAGAAAAAATGTTTTTTTAAAGCTGATTGATGATCAATGCTTTAGCACACTATAGCACAAGTAGAATTTCCCTCACTGTCCTTCCCTGTCCCTAGAAACAAGGATTATCACAGTGAAAGAAACTGACACTCTTCCTACCTATAGTTTTCTGTCCCTAGAAAAAATGTTTTTTTAAAGACGGTTGATGATCAATGCTTTAGCACACTATAGCACAAGGAGAATATCCCTCACTGTCCTTCCCTGTCCCTAGAAACAAGGATTATCACAGTGAAATAAACTGACACTCTTCCTACCTATAGTTTTCTGTCCCCAGAAAAAATGTTTTTTTAAAGCTGATTGATGGTCAATGCTTTAGCACACTATAGCACAAGTAGAATTTCCCTCACTGTCCTTCCCTGTCCCTAGAAACAAGGATTATCACAGTGAAAGAAACTGACACTCTTCCTACCTATAGTTTTCTGTCCCTAGAAAAAATGTTTTTTTAAAGACGGTTGATGATCAATGCTTTAGCACACTATAGCACAAGAAGAATTTCCCTCACTGTCCTTCCCTGTCCCTAGAAACAAGGATTATCACAGTGAAAGAAACTGACACTCTTCCTACCTATAGTTTTCTGTCCCTAGAAAAAATGTTTTTTTAAAGCTGATTGATGATCAATGCTTTCGCACACTATAGCACAAGTAGAATTTCCCTCACTGTCCTTCCCTGTCCCTAGAAACAAGGATTATCACAGTGAAAGAAACTGACACTCTTCCTACCTATAGTTTTCTGTCCCTAGAAAAAATGTTTTTTTAAAGATGGTTGATGATCAATGCTTTAGCACACTATAGCACAAGGAGAATTTCCCTCACTGTCCTTCCCTGTCCCTAGAAACAAGGATTATCACAGTGAAAGAAACTGACACTCTTCCTTCCTATAGTTTTCTGTCCCTAGAAAAAATGTTTTTTTAAAGCACACTATAGCACAAGGAGAATTCCCTCACTGTCCTTCCCTGTCCCAAGAAACAAGGATTCACACAGTAAAACACACTGACACTCTCCCTACCTATCCTTCTCTTTCCCTAAACTAAAGGAATCCAGGTTAAGCAAGAAAAAAAAATGTCACTGTCCCTGCCTATGCTTCTCTTTCCCTGCTCCGGAACACACTACACTAGGCCGCCGTGCTGGCGGCTTTTTATAGTGTGGGGCGTGTACTAAACACCCTCAGCAATAATTGGCCACAGGCATCCTGCCTGTGGCCAATCATTGCTCTCCTCGCTGCCGGCGCTGTGATTGGCCAAGCATGCGGGGTCACAGTGCATGCTTGGCCAATCACAGCGCCTGGATGACACTGCGATGGCGTAGTGCATTGTGGGCCGTTCGCGTCACTCAAATTAGGCGCGAACGGCCCAAATCGTTCGATCTTCGTCGAACGATCGAACAGCCGATGTTCGAGTCGAACGTATGTTCGACTCGAACACCGAGCTCATCCCTACACACGAGACGCCGGTGCAAACTCTGCTGAACACACGTTTTTAAAGGCTAAAACCGGTGTTTAAAAACGTCCGTTTTGCTGCGATTTTATCTGTGTTTTACCGCGTTTTACCGCATTTGCGTCTATAGGCGTTTAGTTATGAAACATCATAAGACCCTCCCTAAGCTCAAAAAACAGTATTATTTAACCATTTCAGCCATTTTGGGAGACCAGCAGCTGATAGAGCAGCAGTGTACTTGTATTTAGCGTATCACTTGCCACATCATCTGCCACAAGCTGTGGATTGTCCACTTGCCACGTCACCTGATACGTCACCTGGCCACGTCACCTGGCCACAAGTTGTGGATTGTCCACTTGCCACATCACCTGGCCACGTCACCTGGCCACGTCACCTGCCACAAGTTGTGGAATGTTCACTTGCCACGTCACCTGCCACAAGTTGTGCATTGTCCACTTGCCACGTCACCTGCCACATCACCTGCCACGTCACCTGGCCACGTCACCTGCCACAATTTGTGGATTGTCCACCTGCCACGTCACCTGGCCACATCACCTGGCCACGTCACCTGCCATAATTTGTGGATTGTCCACCTGCCACGTCACCTGCCACGTCACCTGGCCACATCACCTTCCACAAGTTGTGGATTGTCCACTTGCCACATCACCTGGCCACGTCACCTGCCACAATTTGTGGATTGTCCACCTGCCACGTCACCTGCCACGTCACCTGGCCACGTCACCTGCCACAAGTTGTGTATTGTCCACTTGCCACGTCACCTGCCACGTCACCTGCCATGTCACCTGGCCACGTCACCTGCCACAATTTGTGGATTGTCCACCTGCCACGTCACCTGCCACGTCACCTGGCCACATTACCTGGCCACGTCACCTGCCATAATTTGTGGATTGTCCACCTGGCCATGTCACCTGCCACGTCACCTGGCCACGTCACCTGCCACAAGTTGTGGATTTTCCACTTGCCACGTCACCTGCCACGTCACCTGCCACGTCACCTGGCCACGTCATCTGCCACAATTTGTGGATTGTCCACCTGCCACGTCACCTGGCCACGTCACCTGCCACAAGTTGTGGATTGTCACTTGCCACATCACCTGCCACAAGTTGTGGATTGTCCACTTGCCACGTAACCTGCCACATCACCTGGCCACGTCACCTGCCACAATTTGTGGATTGTCCACCAGCCACATCACCTGGCCACGTCACCTGCCACGTCACCTGCCACAAGTTGTGGATTGTCCACCTGCCACGTCACCTGCCACATCACCTGCCACAATTTGTGGATTGTCCACCTGCCACATCACCTGCCACGTCACCTGGCCACGTTACCTGCCACAAGTTGTGGATTGTCCACTTGTCACGTCACCTGGCCACGTCACCTGCAACAATTTGTGGATTTCCACCTGCCACGTCACCTGGCAACATCACCTGCCACAAGTTGTGGATTGTCCACTTGCCACGTCACCTGCCACGTCACCTGGCCACATCACCTGCCACAATTTGTGGATTGTCCACCTGCTACGTCACCTGCCACGTCACCTGGCCACATCACCTGGCCATGTCACCTGCCACAAGTTGTGGATTGTCCACTTGCCACGTCACCTGCCACATCACCTGGCCACGTCACATGCCACAATTTGTGGATTGTCCACCTGCCACGTCACCTGGCCACGTCACCTGCCACAAGTTGTGGATTGTCACTTGCCACATCACCTGCCACAAGTTGTGGATTGTCCACTTGCCACGTAACCTGCCACATCACCTGCCACAATTTGTGGATTGTCCACCAGCCACATCACCTGGCCATGTCACCTGCCACGTCACCTGCCACAAGTTGTGGATTGTCCACCTGCCACGTCACCTGCCACATCACCTGCCACGTCACCTGCCACAATTTGTGGATTGTCCACCTGCCACGTCACCTGCCACGTCACCTGGCCACGTTACCTGCCACAAGTTGTGTATTGTCCACTTGTCACGTCACCTGGCCATGTCACCTGCAACAATTTGTGGATTTCCACCTGCCACGTCAGCTGGCAACATCACCTGCCACAAGTTGTGGATTGTCCACTTGCCACGTTACCTGTCACAAGTTGTGGATTGTCCACTTGCCACGTCACCTACCACAAGTTGTGGATTGTCTACAGTGCAATGCAAGCAATTACAGTTTTTTTTAATATATTTTAATGGTTTTTCATCATTTGCCATCATTTTTGAGATTTCTAATGTAAAAAAATAGGTCACCTTTAAAAACGCTTATAAACGCAAACGTGGCAAAATGCCGGTACCGCGTTTAGCGTCTGAAACGTGGAAAACTTTTGCGTCTGAACCCATTTTTTTGCTTCTGGAAAAATGAGGTTAAACGCAACTGCTTGTAAACGCCAAAAAACGAGAGTGTGTGCATGGACACATAGGATAACATTGAATGGGTTCAGGAGCAGTTGAAAAAAGTGTCCAACTGCCTCTGAACGCGCGTTTAACAGCAAATAACAGCATCTCGTGTGCATGGGGCCTTACCAACAGATGTATCAAGAGTGCGTTTGACCTTCCAAAATTAGAGGGTCCACCATGCGGATAAGGGTACACCTTGACTAAACGTTGGTGATGTCACTTGGTGGAGGATATCACTGGATACCACCTTTTACAAATCTATCACTCATTTGCTGATCGAATTGGAGCATTTTGATCACTATTGGACTTTTTGCTTATTTTCAAAACATAATTAGCACAACTGTTACAGTACGTCTTTTATTTTGTTTGTTGTGGTATATCTCACATTTCACTGTTGCAGCTTTTTGTTCATTTCAACTCTTGATTGTTCTCACACACACAAGCACAGTATTGTTTTTGTTTTTCATGTCTATGGGAATGTTTGACCATTCTTCCAGAAGCGCATTTGTGAAGTCAGGTACTGATGTGGATGAGAAGGCCTGGCTCGGGTTCTATCAGGTTGAGGTCAGGCCCAAACTCAGGAGAATAGAGTTTTAACTTGTTTCTCAAACACCCAAAAGTAAGTTGAAGGGTGCAGTATACTCTTCCATTGATGACTCAGGCCTAAGCAAAGCAGAGGCTCACTGCCACTTCAACAACACTGCTGGGGAGTATTTTCCCTATGAAGCAGTTTAGTACCATGCAATACCCAAAAAGCAGCTACAGCGCAGCTCTCTAGTTCTGGGAGGGCATCCATGGACGTCCTCCCAAAATCCCACTCCCCATTGGGCACGCTCTGTGACCGCTGTGTCATTTGGACACAGCTGATCACAGATTGCGGTAAAGGGCCAATAATAGCGGGCCTTTACCATGTGATCAGCTGTGCCCAATCACAGGTGATCACATGTAAACAGACTTGCAAATCAGTGCCCATCATTGTAGCTCATCAGTGCCCATCAGTGCCGCCTATCAGTGCAGCTTATCAGTGCCCATCACTGCACATTACTGAAGAAGCAGCAAGAGGAAAGTTTGAAACTAACCATAGAAAGTATTATCTTACCAAAAGAGTAGTTGATGATTGATGTAGACTTGCAGGAAAGGTAGTGAGTCAGTCAACAGTGGATTCAAACATGCTTGGAACAAACATAGATCTATACCCAGAAAAAGTAAAAAAGAAATAAATAATGGGGCAGACTTGATAGACCACTTTGTCTTTTTTCAGATTTCTACATTGGCCTGACCATTGTTTGATTCTACAGATTATGCTAAACCACTTGGTGTGCTCCAAATTTTGTAGTGGTTTTCATTTCAGTAACTATTACTTTGGAAAAGACTAATTGTTATTGTATTGTGAATTCACATACCACACTATTTGAATTTTTTAAATTTATTTCCCAGATTAAAGTGGTTGTAAACCCGGTTTAAAAAAAAAAAAAAACACCTGCAAGACAAAGCCATAATGAGCTAGTATGACTAGCATACTAGCGCATTATGCATTACTTACCTTAGATCGGGGCCCCCAAAGCCGTCCTCGTCTCCCCCTCCAACCGCAGCCATCGCTCCACAGATACCCAGAAGGTTACTTCCGGGTATCGCCGCTCCGGCCAATCACAGCACCGCTCCGGCGCCGTGATTGGCCGGAGCGGCGAAGACGTCACTCCGCGCATGCGCGCGGGAGCCGTTAAATCCGGCAAAGCCGTATTTGTGAATGGGATTCTGACTGTGAATGCACCGTTGTCTACGGTGCGAATGCGCCGAAGACATTGGTGCATGTCTTTTTGCAAAAATCTCCTAAACCGTGTAGGTTTAGGAGATATTTCTTGCACCTACAGGTAAGCCTTAATCTAGGCTTACCTGTAGGTGCAGGTTGCATAAGTGGGTTTACAACCACTTTAAGGTTAGGAGTTTATTATGTTTGCTATTTTAAAACACCAGGCTCATAACTATTCCCTTTTAAATCACCTACTTGTCCTGAAAGCACAGGATAGATCATGGACAGAGGTCAAGTGTAAGGGCAGAAGGACACAAACAATTTAGATTATTCACGATTGTTGTGCAGTTTCAAACGCTTTTCACCAAATGATTTAAAAAATATGCAAGTGCTCCAAAATGTCACATGTTTAATTTGTGTTTCCTGCTTTAGGCAATATAGTGTGGTTAGTGTGGAGCAATGGCGTCCCTAGGGGGGACCAGAGGGGGCCCTGGCCCCCCCAACATTATGCTGTGCCCCACCATGTGCCCCCCCAAAAAAAAAAAAAAAAAAAAAATTTTTTCGCTCGGGCTGCTGCTGGAGTAACATAGTCTCTCCTGAGAGGGAGAGCGTCCCCAGTCAGCTCCTGCGGGGGATTCCTCCCCCCTCCCTCTGCTCGCTGACACTGCATAATGCGAGCGCTCACACAACCACAGCCGCCCGATCTGCTCCTTTCCCTGCATCCTCATTGGCACGGAGAAGAGCGAGTTGCAGGAAGACTTCCACAAGCACTGTGGGAGGGGGGGAGGGGGGCCCAAGCCTTCATCTCAGCTACTGAAAAAACAGACTGATTTCTCCCGTCCTTAGGACAGGAGAACCAGCCTGTAAATTCCGAGAATGGTGACTGCAAGCTGAGCCGAGTGTCAGTCTATGACACTCTTTCACAGCCCAGTGAGTCCAGCCACCCCCCCTCACTCTCCTCACATACGAGCAGGGAGGAATACAGCTCCTCCTCCTCCTTCCAGTCCCGCCCACACTATCCCTGCGTGCTGTATCTGAAGAGAGGGGATGTGTGGGCGAGAAATATGAAAATTAGCAGCATTCCTGGCTGTGTGTGAATGATGCCTGAGATTCTAGCCTGGACCGTGGGTAAGTGTGTGCACTGCAGACTGCAGTACACTGTAATCACTGAACTGCATTATCTCCATCCCTTCTCTCCCCCATCTGTCTCCCTCCCCCTCTCCTGTTCTTTCAAGACATTCACAATTTACTTTCACTTTCAGTTAGGCAGGTAATAGACGGTGCAAATTTCTTTCCTGCATCCACAGATTGTAGGAAAGAAACTTGCATAATTCCCCCATCATCACAGACAGTGCTGACAGGGGAATATCCCTGCTGCCCAGCAATTGTATTCTCCCGACAAACAGTGATTATCACTAGTGGCTATAGCAATCACTAGTGATAATCATAAGAGAATCTGCTCATTAATGGTTCAAATCTCAGCCAGTTCCTGCTGAACCAGCTGAGATTTAAACTGTCTATGGCTGGTCTTAGCTCTTAGGCCCCTTTCACACTGACACGCTTTTCAGGCGGTTTAGCGCTAATAATAGCGCTGCTATACCGCCTGAAAAAATTGTGCCCTGCAGTCTTCAGTGTGAAAGCCCAAAGGCTTTCACACTGAAGCGGTGCGCTAGCAGGACCGCTCCAAAAGTCCTGCTAGCCACATCTTTACAGTGGTGAAGGAGCGGTGTGTTCACCACTCCTTTACTGCTGCTTCCCATCGAAAGCAATGGGAGACCGCGGTAATACCGCCCACAATGCGCCTCTGCAGAGGCGCATTGCGGGCGGTATTAACCCCTTTTTCGGCCGCTAGCAGGGTTAAATTCACCCCGCTAGCGGCCGCATACCACGGTAAAAACGAAGGTATAGCGGCGCTAAAAATAGCGCCGCTATACCCACAGCGCACCTCCCGCCCCAGTTTGAAAGGGGCCTTAGGCAGCCCATACATTTCTCACTTTTTTTCATTCAACTATTAGGTTGAATGGAAAAAAAAGGAAATGATCCAATTCCCTCATCTACACATTATAGGTGGATGGGGAATGTTCCCAGTGTGGACCAGTGCTGGAACAACCAGAGTTGCTGTCCTGTCCCGGCTATTCACAGCGCTGGTCTCTGTCTCCATGGTAGTGGCGGCAGCACATTGGAACCCAGTGCTGGTTACTTTATGGGGCTGATGTACAGGAGGGCCAGCACAATTTGTTGTTAGAGATGGGCTGGGCATGTTCAAAATTCTACATGCCAGAGCCGGCCAGGAAGCCCACAGTGCACAGCGCTAATCACAGGCAGTGAGACATTTCCCGGTCCGCAGCTCCACAGATCAGGAAATGTCTCACTGCCTGTGATTAGCACTGTGGAGTGTCGGCTTCCTGGCGAGATCGGGCATGTGGGATTTCAAATACACCCGAGCCCACCTCTATTGGTTGTAGACAGTTGAGCTCCCTGCAGGTTGCTTAGCAGTAGTGGAGCTTCTCTGACATGCTGATCGTGATGCAATCCAGGTGATGCTCCTAGTCAAATCCTAGTGTTAAATATTAGTGATTTTATTGATCAAAGCCCACACTTTACAGCCATAGAGCCCACATGGCTGCTGAACATACGGTTGATTATATATATGTGGTTGTACTCTTGATGCTAATAAATACTGTGTTTAATAGATCTGACTGGGAGCATCACTAGGATCACATCCCGATCAGCATGTCAACAGAGAAGGTTATACAGCATTATTGCTGCTAGGTGACCAGCTGGGGGCTCGGCTCTCTATAACCAATAGTGCCAGCCTTCTCCTACATGCACGCACAATGTCACCAGCACAAAGTCCTAATAGACTGCCGCCGGTGCCAAGGAGACAGATGCCAGACCAGCGCTGTCAATAACAGGGACAGGACAGCTGGGGAACCCCACAGTGGCAGAACACCAGGGCCTGGTGGCAAGACAACCTTTGCAACCCTGATAGTTCTCCCACTGCTTTGGACCCTTATATTTTCTTGGTGTGCTGGTGACATATATCTCTTGTTTTCTGCCACCCTGGTGGGGCCCCAGTATAGTAGGAAGGGAGCTCACTGCAGAACATGTGAAAGGGCCCATTGTGGGATCGTAGTAAAGGGCCCCAGGATATATATATATATATATATATATATATAATTGCATTTTATAGTTGGCCCCCCTACTTTTGTCCCTGTCCCCCCATGTGCCCCCCCTAAATATGAAAGCTGGAGACGCCACTGGTGTGGAGCCTTTTTTGTGGTTTCTGCGAGCTGTTGCTAATTTGGTAGATCCAAATATTGTTTTGCTTACATGTGTGGCCTTCTAGTAGTCTATATGAGGTTGCATTCAGTGTCCATATGTTTTCTAGACAATCAGTATGGCCACCTGTGTCATCCTTCATCTTGTAATACCACTCTCTGCAGAGGTCAAGAAAGTGCTTCCTGCATTAAAAAGCAAAGGAAATTGCTTGTACATACTACAGTTGCAGACTAATTCAGTAGTTCTCAACCTTTGTGAGACCGGGGTCCACTACATTTTTTTAAACCTAAAAATAAAGAAAATGGAGGTGGGGAGTAACATCAGGGCTGCCATTAGAAATCATGGGGTCCTGTATAGCCTGCCTGACAGGGTCCCCCATAATTTCTTCTCATACACTCCCCATGCACCCCCCACTACCCTGCACTCTCTGCATCCCTAATTACATCCCACTCTGCACCCCTATTACCCCAATACTTTACACCCTATGCATTACCTTCACCCCCTGTATCCCCAATACCCCAACACTGTACTTCCTGCACCCCCATTTCACTTCACTCTGCATCCTGTACAACCATTACTCCTCACTCTGCACCCCCTGCATTCTCCACTACACAACATTATGCACCCCCTGCATTTCTCACTAACCCACATTCTACACCCCCTGTATACCCCTCTACCCTACATTATGCACCTCCCATTACACATCACTCTGAACCCCCTGCATTTCCCACTAGCCCACATTCTACACCCCCTGCATACCCCTCTACCCCACATTATGCACCTCCCATTACATCTCACTCTGAACCCCCTGCATCCCCCTATACCTCACAAAATTTCCCCCCATTACTACCCCCAGTCTGTATACTTTGCATTACCTGAACTCTTCAATCCCTATTACCCCACACTCTGTACCCCCTGCATTCCTATATCCCCAATACTTCTTAATTTGCACCCCTCTGGGTACGGGGGATTCTGGGAGTTGTAGTCAAAGAGGGATGAGAAGTGGAGAGAAAGGGGTCCAGATATGGGAGAATGGAGGATTACGAGCCACCCACAGGCAGCAAGCCCCACTGGAAAGGCAGAGGGGCATGGCACAGAAGGGCTGCCTGTACCTCCCTATCAGCGACATTGGTAGCATACATTTTATCAATGGAGAAAGGGGTGGAAAAAAGAAAAAAATTGAACTGAACTGAAGTGTGGTATTGAGGAATAATGAGAACACATTTACACAAAATAAAACTCATGCACAGGTATCCCACATACAGAGGGGGCCATTGAATCCATTACAATCATGATTAAAAAGAGCTGTGCAGACTCTTTTTAGTGTATATTGCAGTGGATTCATTGATCCCCTCTGTATGTGGAATTTATATGCATGAATTTTACTTCATGTGAATTAATAAAGGTTTCATAAATGGATTAACGGGTCCCCACTGTTTTTTTTAATCTTCCTTCAATTCTCCCTTTTTAATCTTTCTTCCTTTAATCATTTTATTGCCTTTTCATCATTTCCTGCTGCTGTTCCATTTCTGATTGTGTTGCCCCTGTGAGAAGAGGCTTCATTTTACTCTCATGATGCTGTAGGCTCCTCTCAGCCTGGCGGTTAGGCACTTTCTACTAGGTGGGTCTACACATGTAAACAAACAGTGGAATGCTACTTAGACTGTGACAGTAGTAGCTGTCAAGCCATGGCACAGTAGGGGCGAGGGAGGAAAGAAACATTTAATGTGGGCAGACAGAAAAAAGTCCACCATTTCTCTAAACACACTTCAGCTCAGTAAAAGGAAAGCTGTGACCTGACTATGGACCATGACCTAGCAGTTTAGAATAAGGTGACCAGATTTTTAAAATGAAATCCAGGGACATTTTTTTTTATTGGCAAATGCTAAACTATTTTATACGCATATTTTTCTCAAATTATATTGGCAGTCAGAAGTGTAGCGTGGGTTGTTAGCGCCCGGGACAAGGCAAGAAATGTGCACCCCGCCAGACTTTTAGCACTCCCTGAGTCCCTTCCACTAGTACAGTAATCAAGTTGGTACTGACCAACTTGATTCCTACACTGACCTACCTGACCACTGAACTAACCTACCTGATTCCTACCCTGACCACTGCACTGACCTACCTGACCACTACACTGACCTACCTTATCCCTACACTGACCTACCTTATCCCTATGTAGCACTACTCCTGTTGGAGCTGCTGGTTTTAAGTTTTGGGCCTACCGTTATCTTTTCTGTTCACCACACTCGTGTCAGGGATCCCTCTTGAATAGCTTTTATGAATGTTCACACCAACGCTTGGTTACTTTTTCTTCAAGAGCTTTATTATACCAGTTCCAACAGAGGGTTAGAGGGATAGGGGAGGTTCAGGTACCTTGCTTTGCGGATCACGGGCACAATCTCAGATCCAGAGGACAAATCAGTTCCACACTGGATTCAGCAACCACCGGATAGGCCTACTCTCACTGGCCTAGCAACCGGTGCGAAGCTCGCTCAAAGTCTCTGCCACAGACTTGATGAGTGCCGTTGCGTCGTTCCACAATCTTCCGCCACAAGATCGTGTAACCACACTGACACTTTGTAAAAAAGTTCCTTCAAAAGTACACAGCTCACGGTGCCAGAATCTTTCAGCCAGCCGGCAGCACTGTGAGGCAAACTGGCCAGGATGCCTCCTTCAATTGAGTCCCCAATTGTTCCGCTTCTTCCCGCAGGCAAAACCGCGTAGGACCATCCCTGGACTAGTAGGCCCCAGCAACTCCTGGGCCTACCTCTCAGTTGCGGAGTCTCGGGCCAGCAGGCTCGAGGGCCGAAAATGGCTCACACATCCCTGAAGCTCAGGTGAGGATCCGGCAACGAACCCCGATAGAGCAGTGTCTGTCTCTTAAGTACCCCCTCCCAGAATGCACAGCGGGTTGACCACGCCCCTTGAGCCACTTCTGGGAAAGGAATACCCAATACACCTAGCTGGCTGCATTTCCAACCCTGACCTGTGGTGACAGTGACACCTACTGTCAGGTGGAAAACGCGCAAACCAGCTAGACTGAAACAAAGCCAACAATTTAGCATAATCCTTCTGAGTTAAACTACAGCTCAGATAACTAAATTTAACATATAGCGTTTACCCAACAGGAGCTATACACTTCCCCCACCGCAAAAAGACGATGTCCTCATTGTCGAGAAAAAAATATGACTCACTACTGAGAGTCAGTACCTGAAACCCAAAAAAACTTGGACGGGAACGGAGAGGGGTAAAACAGTACAAGAAAATATGGGTTTAACATGCACACACAATGAAATCACATCAATATATATATACACAGTATTCCTATCTCTCTCTCTCTCTATCTAACCCACCCATTCCCTGGTGGTTTTTGATAGAAGATTTCAATGCCTGAAAAAGAACAAAACAAGCAGACATATGCAATAATATAGAATATCTCCTGAGAAGCAAAGCCTCACTTCCTGGAGAAATTAGCCTTTCTTTCTCCACATAGACATATATATATTGGGTGTAGGTAGCTAAGGAAAAAGTATAATGCCGCGTACACACGACCGCTTTTCTCGATGAGAAAAACTGCATTTTTTCATTTCGCCGAGAAAAACGATCGTCTGTGGGCTTTATGTCGTTTTTCTCGTCGAGAAAAACGGCATAAAAAACGACGAGAAAAATTAGAACATGTTCTAAATTTTCTCGTCGTTTTTTCCAGCATTTTTTTCCGCGGCAGTTTTCCCATAGGGAAACACTGCCGCGGAGCCCACAGACGGTCGTTTTTCTCGTCAAGAGAAAAAATGACGGGAAAAACGACCGTGTGTAGGGAACCAAGCGGTTCCCTCGTTTTTCCTGTCATTATTCACAGCGGTTTTTTAACCGCCGTGAATAATGATCGTGTGTACGCGGCATGAGAGTCCAGTTTTGCTGAGTACACTCCCACCACCTAGTGGCAGAAATATAATATAACACAGTCCTCAGTTTTAAGTACTGGACCCATAGATGAAATCTTGACTCCAACATCTTCCGGTACCCTAGCACTACCTATCTACCTACCCACAGTCCTTTTTGAAAGAAAATCTTCCTTTCTTTTGGCAAGGTGCAAAGCAAAAACCAGGACAGTCACCGTAACTTTTCACCAGTAAAATTGTGGATCAGGTAAAGTTAGGGATTTTCCCTGCTTGTCAATGGTGGTGATAAAGTAGATCACATCATCCTCCCCTGGTCGGCAAATGACCACTTTGTCTCCGTGAATATGTCTACCATAACTCCAGTATAGCAGACACCCCTTGAAGCGTTCATCCATGGCAAGGGAATAGCCCATCTTCCGGAACGGTTTTGGCACTGAAAGATAGTCCCAAACAGCCTTGTAGTACCACTGTTCCCTGCGAGACTCCACTTCCTGCATAATTTCCCTGGGAACATAGGGGAATTCCAGTCCATATTCTCTTTCCACCCGTTTATTAAGCAACCTTTGTGACCGGGCAAGTCTTAGTAGGGATCTGGTACTTCCATACCCAGGAGGTACACATGAGTTTGTGGACTTGCGCACCATAACACTTGCAAAAAGTTTTCCTGAACCCAGCGAACTGGTACCGCGGGCCAGGATTTCACCAGTAACAACCGGGGGTTCCACCCTGGGTGTTGTCTCCCCCGAGTCCATAGCTGCATACTCGGAGAAAGTAAAAGCCGAGGTGACATTATCGCTATTTGCCCATAATAGTTCTTGCGACATAGTCGCAAACAAATCATCATCCCCGGATATGTCTGACAAAGAGTCTATCTCCGAATCTCCCAGCTCCTCCGCCGGCAGATGATTACACACAGTCCCCAACATATTCCCCTTAGATCTCTCACCCGTTCCTGTCGTGGACTTCTCGGATATCAGACTTTCCTCCGGTTCCGGTTCGGGTAGTCTCTGGGGTAGGCCTAGACCACGGCCACGGGAGGCCTTCACGTATCCCACCTTCCTTCGGGCATTTACAGCGAGAACAGGTGCAGCAGAGGTAGATGCAGTTGAGGTAACTATAGCGGCACTTTCCGCTGATGACTTTCCCATATCAGTAACAGCGCCATCCCCCTCTGGATTTGTCACGACAGCAGATACGGCAGATGCAGGCCTAACCACTGGATCGAAGGCAGCAACTTCTTCTGTTACGTTGCCCGTGGTCCAGTCCACTCTGTAGGCACGAGGTGGCATGGTGGGTTTCTCCACAGCAAACAGGTACTCCCCTAATTGTAAACATAGAAAAAATGGACGGGGGTGAATAGCCAGTCCTTCGCACCTGTTGCACAGCATCCCCAAAGCCTCTACCTTTCCGATTGTATAGAACACGAGCCGCCCATGCAGTACAGTCCCCGGCAGCATGACACTTTTGGAGGTACCCACAGGAAACATCCTGGGCCCCATAGCAGACTGCATTGACAGGGTTGAAGACATGGCGGTGTTCCGTCTCTTTCTGAACGCTGGACACACACGCAGCGTCTCAAGCGGCAAGCAGGCGGGAACTCCTCCCACTTGTTCTTTTTGGCACGTAGCTCGCGGGCTTTCTTATTTTCTTGGCTCCGCCCACAGCCCACGTGGCCTAGAAGTGATCGCAAAGTTCTCATCCTTCTTCTTGACGGGAAAAAAATGACACAGTCCAGAGCCCTCTGTAGCATAAGTCCCAGATGAACAGTTCACTTTAGTTCCTATAGGTAACGGCAGATATCCCGGACGATCCCCCACATGTAGCACTACCCCTGTAGCGCAAAAAATAAAAACCGCAGAGGTGATCTATTTGTGGGAAAAAAGGACGCAAATTTTGTTTGGGTACAGTGTCGCACGACCGCGCGATTGTCAGTTAAAGCGACGCAGTGCCAAATTGTAAAAAGTGCCCTGGTCAGGAATGGGGTGAAAGGGGGGCTGAAGTGGTTAATTTGTTCATATTTCAATTGAACAGATTACGAGAGTACATGAAAACAAAGCTGTGATTGATAACTTACGATCATATCTTCCAACTATAGATCGAATCTAATTTCCCATTTGTGGCATATTGATTGAATTGGTTTTACACTATAGAATGGATTATTCCAACCAGAAAAATTTGATCGGAAAAGAAAACTATCATTTATCGAAGTGTGCATGGCCACCATAATACAGATATTCCTGGAGGACCTGCCACAGGACTTTCCCTAGCATCATCTGTAATATGTCCCAGTTTTCACTGTCTGACATCAGTATTTTTCAAACAATGATCGTGCATACACTGCCAGCAGGGATCCTTAGTTCAATCAATACTATTATTAGCTTGATATTGGTGCCTTACTTTTTCATCATAACATAATTAAAGCTAAACTTGAGGCTGATATTAAAATAAAATAAATAAAGAAAAAGAAAAAAAAATACAGTCATACAATTGCTAATAAAAAAATAAATTATTTAAAATGCCACTAATAAAAATGCCTAAAATAATAAATATATTACAGTCTCTTGCAGTTCCTGACAATGTTTTGTTTCTAAATCCAAAAAAGCAGCAGTGTAAAAATGATCTGTTTTTAGTCCAAACCAGCTCTTTTTCAAGCATAAAGGATGATATGATGGGAGACCATATAACATACAGGGATGAGCTTTGGCATGTTCGGATACTAACCCAAACCTGCCTGAGCTATCCCAGCAGGAAGATATCACTGCAGACCATCAATCATAAGCAACAAAGGGATTCCCCACCCCGCAACAGTTTGCATACACATATAAAACAATATATAAGCAGCGCAATATTGGAAAAACGCAGTGCAAAAAATACTCAGCGCAAAAAAATATTCTGCAAAATACTTTGCAAGGCTTGTCGTGATTGCTTCAATACAAAACAAAGTGCAGCACATAAAAATTACTAAAATATTCTACAAAGTCCAATAAATAAGAATCCAGCAGGGAAAGGAAGAGTTCTAGAGGTCCCAGCAAGTACCAAGAGGAATCCACGTGACAGAACACAAATCAGGATAAATGGTGACAGATCCTCCACCTCCAGAGCACTTATGTAAGGAGACATGACACTGACCACCAAGGTAAGGGAACACTCCACTGACTATCAATGTAAGGGAAAGCTACACTGACTATCAATGTAAGGGAACACTCCACTGACTATCAATGTAAGGGAACACTCCACTGACTATCAATGTAAGGGAAAGCTACACTGACTATCAATGTAAGGGAACACTCCACTGACTATCAATGTAAGGGAACACTCCACTGACTATCAATGTAAGGGAAAGCTACACTGACTATCAATGTAAGGGAAAGCTACACTGACTATCAATGTAAGGGAACACTCCACTGACTATCAATGTAAGGGAAAGCTACACTGACTATCAATGTAAGGGAAAGCTACACTGACTATCAATGTAAGGGAACACTCCACTGACTATCAATGTAAGGGAACACTCCACTGACTATCAATGTAAGGGAAAGCTACACTGACTATCAATGTAAGGGAAAGCTACACTGACTATCAATGTAAGGGAACACTCCACTGACTATCAATGTAAGGGAAAGCTACACTGACTATCAATGTAAGGGAAAGCTACACTGACTATCAATGTAAGGGAAAGCTACACTGACTATCAATGTAAGGGAAAGCTACACTGACTATCAATGTAAGGGAAAGCTACACTGACTATCAATGTAAGGGAAAGCTACACTGACTATCAATGTAAGGGAAAGCTACACTGACTATCAATGTAAGGGAAAGCTACACTGACTATCAATGTAAGGGAACACTCCACTGACTATCAATGTAAGGGAAAGCTACACTGACTATCAATGTAAGGGAAAGCTACACTGACTATCAATGTAAGGGAAAGCTACACTGACTATCAATGTAAGGGAAAGCTACACTGACTATCAATGTAAGGGAAAGCTACACTGACTATCAATGTAAGGGGACACTCCGCTGACTATCAATGTAAGGGAAAGCTACACTGACTATCAATGTAAGGGAACACTCCACTGACTATCAATGTAAGGGAAAGCTACACTGACTATCAATGTAAGGGAAAGCTACACTGACTATCAATGTAAGGGAAAGCTACACTGACTATCAATGTAAGGGAACACTCCACTGACTATCAATGTAAGGGAACACTCCACTGACTATCAATGTAAGGGAAAGCTACACTGACTATCAATGTAAGGGAAAGCTACACTGACTATCAATGTAAGGGAACGCTACACTGACTATCAATGTAAGGGAAAGCTACACTGACTATCAATGTAAGGGAATGCTACACTGACTATCAATGTAAGGGAAAGCTACACTGACTATCAATGTAAGGGAACGCTACACTGACTATCAATGTAAGGGAACGCTACACTGACTATCAATGTAAGGGAACACTCCACTGACTATCAATGTAAGGGAACACTCCACTGACTATCAATGTAAGGGAAAGCTACACTGACTATCAATGTAAGGGAAAGCTACACTGACTATCAATGTAAGGGAAAGCTACACTGACTATCAATGTAAGGGAAAGCTACACTGACTATCAATGTAAGGGAAAGCTACACTGACTATCAATGTAAGGGAAAGCTACACTGACTATCAATGTAAGGGAAAGCTACACTGACTATCAATGTAAGGGGACACTCCACTGACTATCAATGTAAGGGAAAGCTACACTGACTATCAATGTAAGGGAACACTCCACTGACTATCAATGTAAGGGAACACTCCACTGACTATCAATGTAAGGGAAAGCTACACTGACTATCAATGTAAGGGAAAGCTACACTGACTATCAATGTAAGGGAAAGCTACACTGACTATCAATGTAAGGGGACACTCCACTGACTATCAATGTAAGGGAAAGCTACACTGACTATCAATGTAAGGGAACACTCCACTGACTATCAATGTAAGGGAACACTCCACTGACTATCAATGTAAGGGAACGCTACACTGACTATCAATGTAAGGGAAAGCTACACTGACTATCAATGTAAGGGAAAGCTACACTGACTATCAATGTAAGGGAACACTCCACTGACTATCAATGTAAGGGAACACTCCACTGACTATCAATGTAAGGGAACACTCCACTGACTATCAATGTAAGGGAACACTACACTGACTATCAATGTAAGGGAACACTCCACTGACTATCAATGTAAGGGAAAGCTACACTGACTATCAATGTAAGGGAAAGCTACACTGACTATCAATGTAAGGGAAAGCTACACTGACTATCAATGTAAGGGAAAGCTACACTGACTATCAATGTAAGGGAAAGCTACACTGACTATCAATGTAAGGGGACACTCCACTGACTATCAATGTAAGGGAAAGCTACACTGACTATCAATGTAAGGGAACACTCCACTGACTATCAATGTAAGGGAAAGCTACACTGACTATCAATGTAAGGGAAAGCTACACTGACTATCAATGTAAGGGAAAGCTACACTGACTATCAATGTAAGGGAAAGCTACACTGACTATCAATGTAAGGGAAAGCTACACTGACTATCAATGTAAGGGAACACTCCACTGACTATCAATGTAAGGGAAAGCTACACTGACTATCAATGTAAGGGAAAGCTACACTGACTATCAATGTAAGGGAAAGCTACACTGACTATCAATGTAAGGGAACGCTACACTGACTATCAATGTAAGGGAAAGCTACACTGACTATCAATGTAAGGGAATGCTACACTGACTATCAATGTAAGGGAAAGCTACACTGACTATCAATGTAAGGGAACGCTACACTGACTATCAATGTAAGGGAACACTCCACTGACTATCAATGTAAGGGAACACTCCACTGACTATCAATGTAAGGGAACACTCCACTGACTATCAATGTAAGGGAAAGCTACACTGACTATCAATGTAAGGGAAAGCTACACTGACTATCAATGTAAGGGAAAGCTACACTGACTATCAATGTAAGGGAAAGCTACACTGACTATCAATGTAAGGGAAAGCTACACTGACTATCAATGTAAGGGAAAGCTACACTGACTATCAATGTAAGGGGACACTCCACTGACTATCAATGTAAGGGGACACTCCACTGACTATCAATGTAAGGGAACACTCCACTGACTATCAATGTAAGGGAACACTCCACTGACTATCAATGTAAGGGAACACTCCACTGACTATCAATGTAAGGGAACACTACACTGACTATCAATGTAAGGGAACACTCCACTGACTATCAATGTAAGGGAAAGCTACACTGACTATCAATGTAAGGGAAAGCTACACTGACTATCAATGTAAGGGAAAGCTACACTGACTATCAATGTAAGGGAAAGCTACACTGACTATCAATGTAAGGGGACACTCCACTGACTATCAATGTAAGGGAAAGCTACACTGACTATCAATGTAAGGGAACACTCCACTGACTATCAATGTAAGGGAAAGCTACACTGACTATCAATGTAAGGGAAAGCTACACTGACTATCAATGTAAGGGAAAGCTACACTGACTATCAATGTAAGGGAAAGCTACACTGACTATCAATGTAAGGGAAAGCTACACTGACTATCAATGTAAGGGAACACTCCACTGACTATCAATGTAAGGGAAAGCTACACTGACTATCAATGTAAGGGAACGCTACACTGACTATCAATGTAAGGGAACACTCCACTGACTATCAATGTAAGGGAACACTCCACTGACTATCAATGTAAGGGAACACTCCACTGACTATCAATGTAAGGGAAGACTCCACTGACTATCAATGTAAGGGAACACTCCACTGACTATCAATGTAAGGGAAAGCTACACTGACTATCAATGTAAGGGAAAGCTACACTGACTATCAATGTAAGGGAAAGCTACACTGACTATCAATGTAAGGGAAAGCTACACTGACTATCAATGTAAGGGGACACTCCACTGACTATCAATGTAAAGGAAAGCTACACTGACTATCAATGTAAGGGAACACTCCACTGACTATCAATGTAAGGGAAAGCTACACTGACTATCAATGTAAGGGAAAGCTACACTGACTATCAATGTAAGGGAACACTCCACTATCAATGTAAGGGAAAGCTACACTGACTATCAATGTAAGAGAACACTCCAGTGACTATCAATGTAAGGGGAAGCTACACTGACTATCAATGTAAGGGAACACTCCACTGACTATCAATGTAAGGGAAAGCTACACTGACTATCAATGTAAGGGAACACTCCACTAACTATCAATGTAAGGGAACACTCCACTGACTATCAATGTAAGGGAACGCTACACTGACTATCAATGTAAGAGAACACTCCACTGACTATCAATGTAAGGGAAAGCTACACTGACTATCAATGTAAGGGAACACTCCACTGACTATCAATGTAAGGGAACACTCCACTGACTATCAAAGTAAGGGAAAGCTACACTGACTATCAATGTAAGGGAAAGCTACACTGACTATCAATGTAAGGGAAAGCTACACTGACTATCAATGTAAGGGAAAGCTACACTGACTATCAATGTAAGGGAACACTCCACTGACTATCAATGTAAGAGAACACTCCACTGACTATCAATGTAAGGGAAAGCTACACTGACTATCAATGTAAGGGAACACTCCACTGACTATCAATGTAAGGGAAAGCTACACTGACTATCAATGTAAGGGAACACTCCACTGACTATCAATGTAAGGGAAAGCTACACTGACTATCAATGTAAGGGAAAGCTACACTGACTATCAATGTAAGGGAACACTCCACTGACTATCAATGTAAGGGAATGCTACACTGACTATCAATGTAAGGGAACGCTACACTGACTATCAATGTAAGGGAACGCTACACTGACTATCAATGTAAGGGAACACTCCACTGACTATCAATGTAAGGGAACACTCCACTGACTATCAATGTAAGGGAACGCTACACTGACTATCAATGTAAGGGAACGCTACACTGACTATCAATGTAAGGGAACGCTACACTGACTATCAATGTAAGGGAACGCTACACTGACTATCAATGTAAGGGAACACTACACTGACTATCAATGTAAGGGAACACTCCACTGACTATCAATGTAAGGGAACGCTACACTGACTATCAATGTAAGGGAACACTCCACTGACTATCAATGTAAGGGAACGCTACACTGACTATCAATGTAAGGGAACGCTACACTGACTATCAATGTAAGGGAGCACTCCACTGACTATCAATGTAAGGGAAAGCTACACTGACTATCAATGTAAGGGAAAGCTACACTGACTATCAATGTAAGGGAACACTCCACTGACTATCAATGTAAGGGAAAGCTACACTGACTATCAATGTAAGGGAAAGCTACACTGACTATCAATGTAAGGGAAAGCTACACTGACTATCAATGTAAGGGAAAGCTACACTGACTATCAATGTAAGGGAACACTCCACTGACTATCACTGTAAGGGAAAGCTACACTGACTATCAATGTAAGGGAACACTCCACTGACTATCAATGTAAGGGAACACTCCACTGACTATCAATGTAAGGGAAAGCTACACTGACTATCAATGTAAGGGAACACTCCACTGACTATCAATGTAAGGGAAAGCTACACTGACTATCAATGTAAGGGAACACTCCACTAACTATCAATGTAAGGGAACACTCCACTGACTATCAATGTAAGGGAACGCTACACTGACTATCAATGTAAGAGAACACTCCACTGACTATCAATGTAAGGGAAAGCTACACTGACTATCAATGTAAGGGAACACTCCACTGACTATCAATGTAAGGGAACACTCCACTGACTATCAAAGTAAGGGAAAGCTACACTGACTATCAATGTAAGGGAAAGCTACACTGACTATCAATGTAAGGGAACGCTACACTGACTATCAATGTAAGGGAACACTCCACTGACTATCAATGTAAGGGAACGCTACACTGACTATCAATGTAAGGGAAAGCTACACTGACTATCAATGTAAGGGAAAGCTACACTGACTATCAATGTAAGGGAAAGCTACACTGACTATCAAAGTAAGGGAAAGCTACACTGACTATCAATGTAAGGGAAAGCTACACTGACTATCAATGTAAGGGAAAGCTACACTGACTATCAATGTAAGGGAACACTCCACTGACTATCAATGTAAGGGAAAGCTACACTGACTATCAATGTAAGGGAACACTCCACTGACTATCAATGTAAGGGAAAGCTACACTGACTATCAATGTAAGGGAACACTCCACTGACTATCAATGTAAGAGAACACTCCACTGACTATCAATGTAAGGGAAAGCTACACTGACTATCAATGTAAGGGAACACTCCACTGACTATCAATGTAAGGGAACGCTACACTGACTATCAATGTAAGGGAAAGCTACACTGACTATCAATGTAAGGGAACACTCCACTGACTATCAATGTAAGGGAAAGCTACACTGACTATCAATGTAAGGGAACACTCCACTGACTATCAATGTAAGGGAACGCTACACTGACTATCAATGTAAGGGAAAGCTACACTGACTATCAATGTAAGGGAACACTCCACTGACTATCAATGTAAGGGAACGCTACACTGACTATCAATGTAAGGGAACACTCCACTGACTATCAATGTAAGGGAACACTCCACTGACTATCAATGTAAGGGAACGCTACACTGACTATCAATGTAAGGGAACAATAACACTGACTATCAATGTAAGGGAACGCTACACTGACTATCAATGTAAGGGAACACTCCACTGACTATCAATGTAAGGGAAAGCTACACTGACTATCAATGTAAGGGAACGCTACACTGACTATCAATGTAAGGGAACACTCCACTGACTATCAATGTAAGGGAACACTACACTGACTATCAATGTAAGGGAACACTCCACTGACTATCAATGTAAGGGAACACTACACTGACTATCAATGTAAGGGAACACTCCACTGACTATCAATGTAAGGGAAAGCTACACTGACTATCAATGTAAGGGAACACTCCACTGACTATCAATGTAAGGGAAAGCTACACTGACTATCAATGTAAGGGAACACTCCACTGACTATCAATGTAAGGGAACACTCCACTGACTATCAATGTAAGGGAAAGCTACACTGACTATCAATGTAAGGGAAAGCTACACTGACTATCAATGTAAGGGAAAGCTACACTGACTATCAATGTAAGGGAAAGCTACACTGACTATCAATGTAAGGGAAAGCTACACTGACTATCAATGTAAGGGAAAGCTACACTGACTATCAATGTAAGGGAACACTCCACTGACTATCAATGTAAGGGAAAGCTACACTGACTATCAATGTAAGGGAACACTCCACTAACTATCAATGTAAGGGAACACTCCACTGACTATCAATGTAAGGGAACGCTACACTGACTATCAATGTAAGAGAACACTCCACTGACTATCAATGTAAGGGAAAGCTACACTGACTATCAATGTAAGGGAACACTCCACTGACTATCAATGTAAGGGAACACTCCACTGACTATCAAAGTAAGGGAAAGCTACACTGACTATCAATGTAAGGGAAAGCTACACTGACTATCAATGTAAGGGAACGCTACACTGACTATCAATGTAAGGGAACACTCCACTGACTATCAATGTAAGGGAACGCTACACTGACTATCAATGTAAGGGAACACTCCACTGACTATCAATGTAAGGGAAAGCTACACTGACTATCAATGTAAGGGAACACTCCACTGACTATCAATGTAAGGGAACGCTACACTGACTATCAATGTAAGGGAAAGCTACACTGACTATCAATGTAAGGGAACACTCCACTGACTATCAATGTAAGGGAAAGCTACACTGACTATCAATATAAGGGAACACTCCACTGACTATCAATGTAAGGGAACGCTACACTGACTATCAATGTAAGGGAAAGCTACACTGACTATCAATGTAAGGGAACACTCCACTGACTATCAATGTAAGGGAACGCTACACTGACTATCAATGTAAGGGAACACTCCACTGACTATCAATGTAAGGGAACACTCCACTGACTATCAATGTAAGGGAACGCTACACTGATTATCAATGTAAGGGAACGCTACACTGACTATCAATGTAAGGGAACGCTACACTGACTATCAATGTAAGGGAAAGCTACACTGGCTATCAATGTAAGGGAACACTCCACTGACTATCAATGTAAGGGAACGCTACACTGACTATCAATGTAAGGGAACACTCCACTGACTATCAATGTAAGGGAACACTCCACTGACTATCAATGTAAGGGAACGCTACACTGATTATCAATGTAAGGGAACGCTACACTGACTATCAATGTAAGGGAACGCTACACTGACTATCAATGTAAGGGAACACTCCACTGACTATCAATGTAAGGGAAAGCTACACTGACTATCAATGTAAGGGAACGCTACACTGACTATCAATGTAAGGGAACACTCCACTGACTATCAATGTAAGGGAACACTACACTGACTATCAATGTAAGGGAACACTCCACTGACTATCAATGTAAGGGAAAGCTACACTGACTATCAATGTAAGGGAACGCTACACTGACTATCAATGTAAGGGAACACTCCACTGACTATCAATGTAAGGGAACACTACACTGACTATCAATGTAAGGGAACACTACACTGACTATCAATGTAAGGGAACACTCCACTGACTATCAATGTAAGGGAACACTCCACTGACTATCAATGTAAGGGAAAGCTACACTGACTATCAATGTAAGGGAACACTCCACTGACTATCAATGTAAGGGAAAGCTACACTGACTATCAATGTAAGGGAACACTCCACTGACTATCAATGTAAGGGAACACTCCACTGACTATCAATGTAAGGGAACGCTACACTGACTATCAATGTAAGGGAAAGCTACACTGACTATCAATGTAAGGGAACACTCCACTGACTATCAATGTAAGGGAAAGCTACACTGACTATCAATATAAGGGAACACTCCACTGACTATCAATGTAAGGGAACGCTACACTGACTATCAATGTAAGGGAAAGCTACACTGACTATCAATGTAAGGGAACACTCCACTGACTATCAATGTAAGGGAATGCTACACTGACTATCAATGTAAGGGAACGCTACACTGATTATCAATGTAAGGGAACGCTACACTGACTATCAATGTAAGGGAACGCTACACTGACTATCAATGTAAGGGAAAGCTACACTGGCTATCAATGTAAGGGAACACTCCACTGACTATCAATGTAAGGGAACGCTACACTGACTATCAATGTAAGGGAACACTCCACTGACTATCAATGTAAGGGAACACTCCACTGACTATCAATGTAAGGGAACGCTACACTGATTATCAATGTAAGGGAACGCTACACTGACTATCAATGTAAGGGAACGCTACACTGACTATCAATGTAAGGGAACACTCCACTGACTATCAATGTAAGGGAAAGCTACACTGACTATCAATGTAAGGGAACGCTACACTGACTATCAATGTAAGGGAACACTCCACTGACTATCAATGTAAGGGAACACTACACTGACTATCAATGTAAGGGAACACTCCACTGACTATCAATGTAAGGGAAAGCTACACTGACTATCAATGTAAGGGAACGCTACACTGACTATCAATGTAAGGGAACACTCCACTGACTATCAATGTAAGGGAACACTACACTGACTATCAATGTAAGGGAACACTCCACTGACTATCAATGTAAGGGAACACTACACTGACTATCAATGTAAGGGAACACTCCACTGACTATCAATGTAAGGGAAAGCTACACTGACTATCAATGTAAGGGAACACTCCACTGACTATCAATGTAAGGGAAAGCTACACTGACTATCAATGTAAGGGAACACTCCACTGACTATCAATGTAAGGGAACACTCCACTGACTATCAATGTAAGGGAAAGCTACACTGACTATCAATGTAAGGGAAAGCTACACTGACTATCAATGTAAGGGAAAGCTACACTGACTATCAATGTAAGGGAAAGCTACACTGACTATCAATGTAAGGGAAAGCTACACTGACTATCAATGTAAGGGAAAGCTACACTGACTATCAATGTAAGGGAAAGCTACACTGACTATCAATGTAAGGGAAAGCTACACTGACTATCAATGTAAGGGAAAGCTACACTGACTATCAATGTAAGGGAAAGCTACACTGACTATCAATGTAAGGGAACACTCCACTGACTATCAATGTAAGGGAAAGCTACACTGACTATCAATGTAAGGGAACGCTACACTGACTATCAATGTAAGGGAACACTCCACTGACTATCAATGTAAGGGAACACTCCACTGACTATCAATGTAAGGGAACACTCCACTGACTATCAATGTAAGGGAACACTCCACTGACTATCAATGTAAGGGAACACTCCACTGACTATCAATGTAAGGGAAAGCTACACTGACTATCAATGTAAGGGAAAGCTACACTGACTATCAATGTAAGGGAAAGCTACACTGACTATCAATGTAAGGGAAAGCTACACTGACTATCAATGTAAGGGGACACTCCACTGACTATCAATGTAAAGGAAAGCTACACTGACTATCAATGTAAGGGAACACTCCACTGACTATCAATGTAAGGGAAAGCTACACTGACTATCAATGTAAGGGAAAGCTACACTGACTATCAATGTAAGGGAAAGCTACACTGACTATCAATGTAAGGGAACACTCCACTATCAATGTAAGGGAAAGCTACACTGACTATCAATGTAAGAGAACACTCCAGTGACTATCAATGTAAGGGGAAGCTACACTGACTATCAATGTAAGGGAACACTCCACTGACTATCAATGTAAGGGAAAGCTACACTGACTATCAATGTAAGGGAACACTCCACTAACTATCAATGTAAGGGAACACTCCACTGACTATCAATGTAAGGGAACGCTACACTGACTATCAATGTAAGAGAACACTCCACTGACTATCAATGTAAGGGAAAGCTACACTGACTATCAATGTAAGGGAACACTCCACTGACTATCAATGTAAGGGAACACTCCACTGACTATCAAAGTAAGGGAAAGCTACACTGACTATCAATGTAAGGGAAAGCTACACTGACTATCAATGTAAGGGAAAGCTACACTGACTATCAATGTAAGGGAAAGCTACACTGACTATCAATGTAAGGGAACACTCCACTGACTATCAATGTAAGAGAACACTCCACTGACTATCAATGTAAGGGAAAGCTACACTGACTATCAATGTAAGGGAACACTCCACTGACTATCAATGTAAGGGAAAGCTACACTGACTATCAATGTAAGGGAACACTCCACTGACTATCAATGTAAGGGAAAGCTACACTGACTATCAATGTAAGGGAAAGCTACACTGACTATCAATGTAAGGGAACACTCCACTGACTATCAATGTAAGGGAATGCTACACTGACTATCAATGTAAGGGAACGCTACACTGACTATCAATGTAAGGGAACGCTACACTGACTATCAATGTAAGGGAACACTCCACTGACTATCAATGTAAGGGAACACTCCACTGACTATCAATGTAAGGGAACGCTACACTGACTATCAATGTAAGGGAACGCTACACTGACTATCAATGTAAGGGAACGCTACACTGACTATCAATGTAAGGGAACGCTACACTGACTATCAATGTAAGGGAACACTCCACTGACTATCAATGTAAGGGAACACTCCACTGACTATCAATGTAAGGGAACGCTACACTGACTATCAATGTAAGGGAACGCTACACTGACTATCAATGTAAGGGAACACTCCACTGACTATCAATGTAAGGGAAAGCTACACTGACTATCAATGTAAGGGAAAGCTACACTGACTATCAATGTAAGGGAACACTCCACTGACTATCAATGTAAGGGAAAGCTACACTGACTATCAATGTAAGGGAAAGCTACACTGACTATCAATGTAAGGGAAAGCTACACTGACTATCAATGTAAGGGAAAGCTACACTGACTATCAATGTAAGGGAACACTCCACTGACTATCACTGTAAGGGAAAGCTACACTGACTATCAATGTAAGGGAACACTCCACTGACTATCAATGTAAGGGAACACTCCACTGACTATCAATGTAAGGGAAAGCTACACTGACTATCAATGTAAGGGAACACTCCACTGACTATCAATGTAAGGGAAAGCTACACTGACTATCAATGTAAGGGAACACTCCACTAACTATCAATGTAAGGGAACACTCCACTGACTATCAATGTAAGGGAACGCTACACTGACTATCAATGTAAGAGAACACTCCACTGACTATCAATGTAAGGGAAAGCTACACTGACTATCAATGTAAGGGAACACTCCACTGACTATCAATGTAAGGGAACACTCCACTGACTATCAAAGTAAGGGAAAGCTACACTGACTATCAATGTAAGGGAAAGCTACACTGACTATCAATGTAAGGGAACGCTACACTGACTATCAATGTAAGGGAACACTCCACTGACTATCAATGTAAGGGAACGCTACACTGACTATCAATGTAAGGGAAAGCTACACTGACTATCAATGTAAGGGAAAGCTACACTGACTATCAATGTAAGGGAAAGCTACACTGACTATCAAAGTAAGGGAAAGCTACACTGACTATCAATGTAAGGGAAAGCTACACTGACTATCAATGTAAGGGAAAGCTACACTGACTATCAATGTAAGGGAACACTCCACTGACTATCAATGTAAGGGAAAGCTACACTGACTATCAATGTAAGGGAACACTCCACTGACTATCAATGTAAGGGAAAGCTACACTGACTATCAATGTAAGGGAACACTCCACTGACTATCAATGTAAGAGAACACTCCACTGACTATCAATGTAAGGGAACACTCCACTGACTATCAATGTAAGGGAACACTCCACTGACTATCAATGTAAGGGAACACTCCACTGACTATCAATGTAAGGGAAAGCTACACTGACTATCAATGTAAGGGAAAGCTACACTGACTATCAATGTAAGGGAAAGCTACACTGACTATCAATGTAAGGGAAAGCTACACTGACTATCAATGTAAGGGGACACTCCACTGACTATCAATGTAAAGGAAAGCTACACTGACTATCAATGTAAGGGAACACTCCACTGACTATCAATGTAAGGGAAAGCTACACTGACTATCAATGTAAGGGAAAGCTACACTGACTATCAATGTAAGGGAAAGCTACACTGACTATCAATGTAAGGGAACACTCCACTATCAATGTAAGGGAAAGCTACACTGACTATCAATGTAAGAGAACACTCCAGTGACTATCAATGTAAGGGGAAGCTACACTGACTATCAATGTAAGGGAACACTCCACTGACTATCAATGTAAGGGAAAGCTACACTGACTATCAATGTAAGGGAACACTCCACTGACTATCAATGTAAGGGAACACTCCACTGACTATCAAAGTAAGGGAAAGCTACACTGACTATCAATGTAAGGGAAAGCTACACTGACTATCAATGTAAGGGAAAGCTACACTGACTATCAATGTAAGGGAAAGCTACACTGACTATCAATGTAAGGGAACACTCCACTGACTATCAATGTAAGAGAACACTCCACTGACTATCAATGTAAGGGAAAGCTACACTGACTATCAATGTAAGGGAACACTCCACTGACTATCAATGTAAGGGAAAGCTACACTGACTATCAATGTAAGGGAACACTCCACTGACTATCAATGTAAGGGAAAGCTACACTGACTATCAATGTAAGGGAAAGCTACACTGACTATCAATGTAAGGGAACACTCCACTGACTATCAATGTAAGGGAATGCTACACTGACTATCAATGTAAGGGAACGCTACACTGACTATCAATGTAAGGGAACGCTACACTGACTATCAATGTAAGGGAACACTCCACTGACTATCAATGTAAGGGAACACTCCACTGACTATCAATGTAAGGGAACGCTACACTGACTATCAATGTAAGGGAACGCTACACTGACTATCAATGTAAGGGAACGCTACACTGACTATCAATGTAAGGGAACGCTACACTGACTATCAATGTAAGGGAACACTCCACTGACTATCAATGTAAGGGAACACTCCACTGACTATCAATGTAAGGGAACGCTACACTGACTATCAATGTAAGGGAACGCTACACTGACTATCAATGTAAGGGAACACTCCACTGACTATCAATGTAAGGGAAAGCTACACTGACTATCAATGTAAGGGAAAGCTACACTGACTATCAATGTAAGGGAACACTCCACTGACTATCAATGTAAGGGAAAGCTACACTGACTATCAATGTAAGGGAAAGCTACACTGACTATCAATGTAAGGGAAAGCTACACTGACTATCAATGTAAGGGAAAGCTACACTGACTATCAATGTAAGGGAACACTCCACTGACTATCACTGTAAGGGAAAGCTACACTGACTATCAATGTAAGGGAACACTCCACTGACTATCAATGTAAGGGAACACTCCACTGACTATCAATGTAAGGGAAAGCTACACTGACTATCAATGTAAGGGAACACTCCACTGACTATCAATGTAAGGGAAAGCTACACTGACTATCAATGTAAGGGAACACTCCACTAACTATCAATGTAAGGGAACACTCCACTGACTATCAATGTAAGGGAACGCTACACTGACTATCAATGTAAGAGAACACTCCACTGACTATCAATGTAAGGGAAAGCTACACTGACTATCAATGTAAGGGAACACTCCACTGACTATCAATGTAAGGGAACACTCCACTGACTATCAAAGTAAGGGAAAGCTACACTGACTATCAATGTAAGGGAAAGCTACACTGACTATCAATGTAAGGGAACGCTACACTGACTATCAATGTAAGGGAACACTCCACTGACTATCAATGTAAGGGAACGCTACACTGACTATCAATGTAAGGGAAAGCTACACTGACTATCAATGTAAGGGAAAGCTACACTGACTATCAATGTAAGGGAAAGCTACACTGACTATCAAAGTAAGGGAAAGCTACACTGACTATCAATGTAAGGGAAAGCTACACTGACTATCAATGTAAGGGAAAGCTACACTGACTATCAATGTAAGGGAACACTCCACTGACTATCAATGTAAGGGAAAGCTACACTGACTATCAATGTAAGGGAACACTCCACTGACTATCAATGTAAGGGAAAGCTACACTGACTATCAATGTAAGGGAACACTCCACTGACTATCAATGTAAGAGAACACTCCACTGACTATCAATGTAAGGGAAAGCTACACTGACTATCAATGTAAGGGAACACTCCACTGACTATCAATGTAAGGGAAAGCTACACTGACTATCAATGTAAGGGAACACTCCACTGACTATCAATGTAAGGGAACGCTACACTGACTATCAATGTAAGGGAAAGCTACACTGACTATCAATGTAAGGGAACACTCCACTGACTATCAATGTAAGGGAAAGCTACACTGACTATCAATGTAAGGGAACACTCCACTGACTATCAATGTAAGGGAACGCTACACTGACTATCAATGTAAGGGAAAGCTACACTGACTATCAATGTAAGGGAACACTCCACTGACTATCAATGTAAGGGAACGCTACACTGACTATCAATGTAAGGGAACACTCCACTGACTATCAATGTAAGGGAACACTCCACTGACTATCAATGTAAGGGAACGCTACACTGACTATCAATGTAAGGGAACAATAACACTGACTATCAATGTAAGGGAACGCTACACTGACTATCAATGTAAGGGAACACTCCACTGACTATCAATGTAAGGGAAAGCTACACTGACTATCAATGTAAGGGAACGCTACACTGACTATCAATGTAAGGGAACACTCCACTGACTATCAATGTAAGGGAACACTACACTGACTATCAATGTAAGGGAACACTCCACTGACTATCAATGTAAGGGAACACTACACTGACTATCAATGTAAGGGAACACTCCACTGACTATCAATGTAAGGGAAAGCTACACTGACTATCAATGTAAGGGAACACTCCACTGACTATCAATGTAAGGGAAAGCTACACTGACTATCAATGTAAGGGAACACTCCACTGACTATCAATGTAAGGGAACACTCCACTGACTATCAATGTAAGGGAAAGCTACACTGACTATCAATGTAAGGGAAAGCTACACTGACTATCAATGTAAGGGAAAGCTACACTGACTATCAATGTAAGGGAAAGCTACACTGACTATCAATGTAAGGGAAAGCTACACTGACTATCAATGTAAGGGAAAGCTACACTGACTATCAATGTAAGGGAACACTCCACTGACTATCAATGTAAGGGAAAGCTACACTGACTATCAATGTAAGGGAACACTCCACTAACTATCAATGTAAGGGAACACTCCACTGACTATCAATGTAAGGGAACGCTACACTGACTATCAATGTAAGAGAACACTCCACTGACTATCAATGTAAGGGAAAGCTACACTGACTATCAATGTAAGGGAACACTCCACTGACTATCAATGTAAGGGAACACTCCACTGACTATCAAAGTAAGGGAAAGCTACACTGACTATCAATGTAAGGGAAAGCTACACTGACTATCAATGTAAGGGAACGCTACACTGACTATCAATGTAAGGGAACACTCCACTGACTATCAATGTAAGGGAATGCTACACTGACTATCAATGTAAGGGAACACTCCACTGACTATCAATGTAAGGGAAAGCTACACTGACTATCAATGTAAGGGAACACTCCACTGACTATCAATGTAAGGGAACGCTACACTGACTATCAATGTAAGGGAAAGCTACACTGACTATCAATGTAAGGGAACACTCCACTGACTATCAATGTAAGGGAAAGCTACACTGACTATCAATATAAGGGAACACTCCACTGACTATCAATGTAAGGGAACGCTACACTGACTATCAATGTAAGGGAAAGCTACACTGACTATCAATGTAAGGGAACACTCCACTGACTATCAATGTAAGGGAACGCTACACTGACTATCAATGTAAGAGAACACTCCACTGACTATCAATGTAAGGGAAAGCTACACTGACTATCAATGTAAGGGAACACTCCACTGACTATCAATGTAAGGGAACACTCCACTGACTATCAAAGTAAGGGAAAGCTACACTGACTATCAATGTAAGGGAAAGCTACACTGACTATCAATGTAAGGGAACGCTACACTGACTATCAATGTAAGGGAACACTCCACTGACTATCAATGTAAGGGAACGCTACACTGACTATCAATGTAAGGGAAAGCTACACTGACTATCAATGTAAGGGAAAGCTACACTGACTATCAATGTAAGGGAAAGCTACACTGACTATCAAAGTAAGGGAAAGCTACACTGACTATCAATGTAAGGGAAAGCTACACTGACTATCAATGTAAGGGAAAGCTACACTGACTATCAATGTAAGGGAACACTCCACTGACTATCAATGTAAGGGAAAGCTACACTGACTATCAATGTAAGGGAACACTCCACTGACTATCAATGTAAGGGAAAGCTACACTGACTATCAATGTAAGGGAACACTCCACTGACTATCAATGTAAGAGAACACTCCACTGACTATCAATGTAAGGGAAAGCTACACTGACTATCAATGTAAGGGAACACTCCACTGACTATCAATGTAAGGGAACGCTACACTGACTATCAATGTAAGGGAAAGCTACACTGACTATCAATGTAAGGGAACACTCCACTGACTATCAATGTAAGGGAAAGCTACACTGACTATCAATGTAAGGGAACACTCCACTGACTATCAATGTAAGGGAACGCTACACTGACTATCAATGTAAGGGAAAGCTACACTGACTATCAATGTAAGGGAACACTCCACTGACTATCAATGTAAGGGAACGCTACACTGACTATCAATGTAAGGGAACACTCCACTGACTATCAATGTAAGGGAACACTCCACTGACTATCAATGTAAGGGAACGCTACACTGACTATCAATGTAAGGGAACAATAACACTGACTATCAATGTAAGGGAACGCTACACTGACTATCAATGTAAGGGAACACTCCACTGACTATCAATGTAAGGGAAAGCTACACTGACTATCAATGTAAGGGAACGCTACACTGACTATCAATGTAAGGGAACACTCCACTGACTATCAATGTAAGGGAACACTACACTGACTATCAATGTAAGGGAACACTCCACTGACTATCAATGTAAGGGAACACTACACTGACTATCAATGTAAGGGAACACTCCACTGACTATCAATGTAAGGGAAAGCTACACTGACTATCAATGTAAGGGAACACTCCACTGACTATCAATGTAAGGGAAAGCTACACTGACTATCAATGTAAGGGAACACTCCACTGACTATCAATGTAAGGGAACACTCCACTGACTATCAATGTAAGGGAAAGCTACACTGACTATCAATGTAAGGGAAAGCTACACTGACTATCAATGTAAGGGAAAGCTACACTGACTATCAATGTAAGGGAAAGCTACACTGACTATCAATGTAAGGGAAAGCTACACTGACTATCAATGTAAGGGAAAGCTACACTGACTATCAATGTAAGGGAACACTCCACTGACTATCAATGTAAGGGAAAGCTACACTGACTATCAATGTAAGGGAACACTCCACTAACTATCAATGTAAGGGAACACTCCACTGACTATCAATGTAAGGGAACGCTACACTGACTATCAATGTAAGAGAACACTCCACTGACTATCAATGTAAGGGAAAGCTACACTGACTATCAATGTAAGGGAACACTCCACTGACTATCAATGTAAGGGAACACTCCACTGACTATCAAAGTAAGGGAAAGCTACACTGACTATCAATGTAAGGGAAAGCTACACTGACTATCAATGTAAGGGAACGCTACACTGACTATCAATGTAAGGGAACACTCCACTGACTATCAATGTAAGGGAACGCTACACTGACTATCAATGTAAGGGAACACTCCACTGACTATCAATGTAAGGGAAAGCTACACTGACTATCAATGTAAGGGAACACTCCACTGACTATCAATGTAAGGGAACGCTACACTGACTATCAATGTAAGGGAAAGCTACACTGACTATCAATGTAAGGGAACACTCCACTGACTATCAATGTAAGGGAAAGCTACACTGACTATCAATATAAGGGAACACTCCACTGACTATCAATGTAAGGGAACGCTACACTGACTATCAATGTAAGGGAAAGCTACACTGACTATCAATGTAAGGGAACACTCCACTGACTATCAATGTAAGGGAACGCTACACTGACTATCAATGTAAGGGAACACTCCACTGACTATCAATGTAAGGGAACACTCCACTGACTATCAATGTAAGGGAACGCTACACTGATTATCAATGTAAGGGAACGCTACACTGACTATCAATGTAAGGGAACGCTACACTGACTATCAATGTAAGGGAAAGCTACACTGGCTATCAATGTAAGGGAACACTCCACTGACTATCAATGTAAGGGAACGCTACACTGACTATCAATGTAAGGGAACACTCCACTGACTATCAATGTAAGGGAACACTCCACTGACTATCAATGTAAGGGAACGCTACACTGATTATCAATGTAAGGGAACGCTACACTGACTATCAATGTAAGGGAACGCTACACTGACTATCAATGTAAGGGAACACTCCACTGACTATCAATGTAAGGGAAAGCTACACTGACTATCAATGTAAGGGAACGCTACACTGACTATCAATGTAAGGGAACACTCCACTGACTATCAATGTAAGGGAACACTACACTGACTATCAATGTAAGGGAACACTCCACTGACTATCAATGTAAGGGAAAGCTACACTGACTATCAATGTAAGGGAACGCTACACTGACTATCAATGTAAGGGAACACTCCACTGACTATCAATGTAAGGGAACACTACACTGACTATCAATGTAAGGGAACACTACACTGACTATCAATGTAAGGGAACACTCCACTGACTATCAATGTAAGGGAACACTCCACTGACTATCAATGTAAGGGAAAGCTACACTGACTATCAATGTAAGGGAACACTCCACTGACTATCAATGTAAGGGAAAGCTACACTGACTATCAATGTAAGGGAACACTCCACTGACTATCAATGTAAGGGAACACTCCACTGACTATCAATGTAAGGGAACGCTACACTGACTATCAATGTAAGGGAAAGCTACACTGACTATCAATGTAAGGGAACACTCCACTGACTATCAATGTAAGGGAAAGCTACACTGACTATCAATATAAGGGAACACTCCACTGACTATCAATGTAAGGGAACGCTACACTGACTATCAATGTAAGGGAAAGCTACACTGACTATCAATGTAAGGGAACACTCCACTGACTATCAATGTAAGGGAATGCTACACTGACTATCAATGTAAGGGAACGCTACACTGATTATCAATGTAAGGGAACGCTACACTGACTATCAATGTAAGGGAACGCTACACTGACTATCAATGTAAGGGAAAGCTACACTGGCTATCAATGTAAGGGAACACTCCACTGACTATCAATGTAAGGGAACGCTACACTGACTATCAATGTAAGGGAACACTCCACTGACTATCAATGTAAGGGAACACTCCACTGACTATCAATGTAAGGGAACGCTACACTGATTATCAATGTAAGGGAACGCTACACTGACTATCAATGTAAGGGAACGCTACACTGACTATCAATGTAAGGGAACACTCCACTGACTATCAATGTAAGGGAAAGCTACACTGACTATCAATGTAAGGGAACGCTACACTGACTATCAATGTAAGGGAACACTCCACTGACTATCAATGTAAGGGAACACTACACTGACTATCAATGTAAGGGAACACTCCACTGACTATCAATGTAAGGGAAAGCTACACTGACTATCAATGTAAGGGAACGCTACACTGACTATCAATGTAAGGGAACACTCCACTGACTATCAATGTAAGGGAACACTACACTGACTATCAATGTAAGGGAACACTCCACTGACTATCAATGTAAGGGAACACTACACTGACTATCAATGTAAGGGAACACTCCACTGACTATCAATGTAAGGGAAAGCTACACTGACTATCAATGTAAGGGAACACTCCACTGACTATCAATGTAAGGGAAAGCTACACTGACTATCAATGTAAGGGAACACTCCACTGACTATCAATGTAAGGGAACACTCCACTGACTATCAATGTAAGGGAAAGCTACACTGACTATCAATGTAAGGGAAAGCTACACTGACTATCAATGTAAGGGAAAGCTACACTGACTATCAATGTAAGGGAAAGCTACACTGACTATCAATGTAAGGGAAAGCTACACTGACTATCAATGTAAGGGAAAGCTACACTGACTATCAATGTAAGGGAAAGCTACACTGACTATCAATGTAAGGGAAAGCTACACTGACTATCAATGTAAGGGAAAGCTACACTGACTATCAATGTAAGGGAAAGCTACACTGACTATCAATGTAAGGGAACACTCCACTGACTATCAATGTAAGGGAAAGCTACACTGACTATCAATGTAAGGGAACGCTACACTGACTATCAATGTAAGGGAACACTCCACTGACTATCAATGTAAGGGAACACTCCACTGACTATCAATGTAAGGGAACACTCCACTGACTATCAATGTAAGGGAACACTCCACTGACTATCAATGTAAGGGAACACTCCACTGACTATCAATGTAAGGGAAAGCTACACTGACTATCAATGTAAGGGAAAGCTACACTGACTATCAATGTAAGGGAAAGCTACACTGACTATCAATGTAAGGGAAAGCTACACTGACTATCAATGTAAGGGGACACTCCACTGACTATCAATGTAAAGGAAAGCTACACTGACTATCAATGTAAGGGAACACTCCACTGACTATCAATGTAAGGGAAAGCTACACTGACTATCAATGTAAGGGAAAGCTACACTGACTATCAATGTAAGGGAAAGCTACACTGACTATCAATGTAAGGGAACACTCCACTATCAATGTAAGGGAAAGCTACACTGACTATCAATGTAAGAGAACACTCCAGTGACTATCAATGTAAGGGGAAGCTACACTGACTATCAATGTAAGGGAACACTCCACTGACTATCAATGTAAGGGAAAGCTACACTGACTATCAATGTAAGGGAACACTCCACTAACTATCAATGTAAGGGAACACTCCACTGACTATCAATGTAAGGGAACGCTACACTGACTATCAATGTAAGAGAACACTCCACTGACTATCAATGTAAGGGAAAGCTACACTGACTATCAATGTAAGGGAACACTCCACTGACTATCAATGTAAGGGAACACTCCACTGACTATCAAAGTAAGGGAAAGCTACACTGACTATCAATGTAAGGGAAAGCTACACTGACTATCAATGTAAGGGAAAGCTACACTGACTATCAATGTAAGGGAAAGCTACACTGACTATCAATGTAAGGGAACACTCCACTGACTATCAATGTAAGAGAACACTCCACTGACTATCAATGTAAGGGAAAGCTACACTGACTATCAATGTAAGGGAACACTCCACTGACTATCAATGTAAGGGAAAGCTACACTGACTATCAATGTAAGGGAACACTCCACTGACTATCAATGTAAGGGAAAGCTACACTGACTATCAATGTAAGGGAAAGCTACACTGACTATCAATGTAAGGGAACACTCCACTGACTATCAATGTAAGGGAATGCTACACTGACTATCAATGTAAGGGAACGCTACACTGACTATCAATGTAAGGGAACGCTACACTGACTATCAATGTAAGGGAACACTCCACTGACTATCAATGTAAGGGAACACTCCACTGACTATCAATGTAAGGGAACGCTACACTGACTATCAATGTAAGGGAACGCTACACTGACTATCAATGTAAGGGAACGCTACACTGACTATCAATGTAAGGGAACGCTACACTGACTATCAATGTAAGGGAACACTCCACTGACTATCAATGTAAGGGAACACTCCACTGACTATCAATGTAAGGGAACGCTACACTGACTATCAATGTAAGGGAACGCTACACTGACTATCAATGTAAGGGAACACTCCACTGACTATCAATGTAAGGGAAAGCTACACTGACTATCAATGTAAGGGAAAGCTACACTGACTATCAATGTAAGGGAACACTCCACTGACTATCAATGTAAGGGAAAGCTACACTGACTATCAATGTAAGGGAAAGCTACACTGACTATCAATGTAAGGGAAAGCTACACTGACTATCAATGTAAGGGAAAGCTACACTGACTATCAATGTAAGGGAACACTCCACTGACTATCACTGTAAGGGAAAGCTACACTGACTATCAATGTAAGGGAACACTCCACTGACTATCAATGTAAGGGAACACTCCACTGACTATCAATGTAAGGGAAAGCTACACTGACTATCAATGTAAGGGAACACTCCACTGACTATCAATGTAAGGGAAAGCTACACTGACTATCAATGTAAGGGAACACTCCACTAACTATCAATGTAAGGGAACACTCCACTGACTATCAATGTAAGGGAACGCTACACTGACTATCAATGTAAGAGAACACTCCACTGACTATCAATGTAAGGGAAAGCTACACTGACTATCAATGTAAGGGAACACTCCACTGACTATCAATGTAAGGGAACACTCCACTGACTATCAAAGTAAGGGAAAGCTACACTGACTATCAATGTAAGGGAAAGCTACACTGACTATCAATGTAAGGGAACGCTACACTGACTATCAATGTAAGGGAACACTCCACTGACTATCAATGTAAGGGAACGCTACACTGACTATCAATGTAAGGGAAAGCTACACTGACTATCAATGTAAGGGAAAGCTACACTGACTATCAATGTAAGGGAAAGCTACACTGACTATCAAAGTAAGGGAAAGCTACACTGACTATCAATGTAAGGGAAAGCTACACTGACTATCAATGTAAGGGAAAGCTACACTGACTATCAATGTAAGGGAACACTCCACTGACTATCAATGTAAGGGAAAGCTACACTGACTATCAATGTAAGGGAACACTCCACTGACTATCAATGTAAGGGAAAGCTACACTGACTATCAATGTAAGGGAACACTCCACTGACTATCAATGTAAGAGAACACTCCACTGACTATCAATGTAAGGGAACACTCCACTGACTATCAATGTAAGGGAACACTCCACTGACTATCAATGTAAGGGAACACTCCACTGACTATCAATGTAAGGGAAAGCTACACTGACTATCAATGTAAGGGAAAGCTACACTGACTATCAATGTAAGGGAAAGCTACACTGACTATCAATGTAAGGGAAAGCTACACTGACTATCAATGTAAGGGGACACTCCACTGACTATCAATGTAAAGGAAAGCTACACTGACTATCAATGTAAGGGAACACTCCACTGACTATCAATGTAAGGGAAAGCTACACTGACTATCAATGTAAGGGAAAGCTACACTGACTATCAATGTAAGGGAAAGCTACACTGACTATCAATGTAAGGGAACACTCCACTATCAATGTAAGGGAAAGCTACACTGACTATCAATGTAAGAGAACACTCCAGTGACTATCAATGTAAGGGGAAGCTACACTGACTATCAATGTAAGGGAACACTCCACTGACTATCAATGTAAGGGAAAGCTACACTGACTATCAATGTAAGGGAACACTCCACTGACTATCAATGTAAGGGAACACTCCACTGACTATCAAAGTAAGGGAAAGCTACACTGACTATCAATGTAAGGGAAAGCTACACTGACTATCAATGTAAGGGAAAGCTACACTGACTATCAATGTAAGGGAAAGCTACACTGACTATCAATGTAAGGGAACACTCCACTGACTATCAATGTAAGAGAACACTCCACTGACTATCAATGTAAGGGAAAGCTACACTGACTATCAATGTAAGGGAACACTCCACTGACTATCAATGTAAGGGAAAGCTACACTGACTATCAATGTAAGGGAACACTCCACTGACTATCAATGTAAGGGAAAGCTACACTGACTATCAATGTAAGGGAAAGCTACACTGACTATCAATGTAAGGGAACACTCCACTGACTATCAATGTAAGGGAATGCTACACTGACTATCAATGTAAGGGAACGCTACACTGACTATCAATGTAAGGGAACGCTACACTGACTATCAATGTAAGGGAACACTCCACTGACTATCAATGTAAGGGAACACTCCACTGACTATCAATGTAAGGGAACGCTACACTGACTATCAATGTAAGGGAACGCTACACTGACTATCAATGTAAGGGAACGCTACACTGACTATCAATGTAAGGGAACGCTACACTGACTATCAATGTAAGGGAACACTCCACTGACTATCAATGTAAGGGAACACTCCACTGACTATCAATGTAAGGGAACGCTACACTGACTATCAATGTAAGGGAACGCTACACTGACTATCAATGTAAGGGAACACTCCACTGACTATCAATGTAAGGGAAAGCTACACTGACTATCAATGTAAGGGAAAGCTACACTGACTATCAATGTAAGGGAACACTCCACTGACTATCAATGTAAGGGAAAGCTACACTGACTATCAATGTAAGGGAAAGCTACACTGACTATCAATGTAAGGGAAAGCTACACTGACTATCAATGTAAGGGAAAGCTACACTGACTATCAATGTAAGGGAACACTCCACTGACTATCACTGTAAGGGAAAGCTACACTGACTATCAATGTAAGGGAACACTCCACTGACTATCAATGTAAGGGAACACTCCACTGACTATCAATGTAAGGGAAAGCTACACTGACTATCAATGTAAGGGAACACTCCACTGACTATCAATGTAAGGGAAAGCTACACTGACTATCAATGTAAGGGAACACTCCACTAACTATCAATGTAAGGGAACACTCCACTGACTATCAATGTAAGGGAACGCTACACTGACTATCAATGTAAGAGAACACTCCACTGACTATCAATGTAAGGGAAAGCTACACTGACTATCAATGTAAGGGAACACTCCACTGACTATCAATGTAAGGGAACACTCCACTGACTATCAAAGTAAGGGAAAGCTACACTGACTATCAATGTAAGGGAAAGCTACACTGACTATCAATGTAAGGGAACGCTACACTGACTATCAATGTAAGGGAACACTCCACTGACTATCAATGTAAGGGAACGCTACACTGACTATCAATGTAAGGGAAAGCTACACTGACTATCAATGTAAGGGAAAGCT
Source organism: Rana muscosa (assembly GCA_029206835.1). Lineage (NCBI taxonomy): Eukaryota > Metazoa > Chordata > Amphibia > Anura > Ranidae > Rana > Rana muscosa. Next base: position 176,574,203 of record CM055124.1, read on the forward strand.
ACACTGACTATCAATGTAAGGGAAAGCTACACTGACTATCAAAGTAAGGGAAAGCTACACTGACTATCAATGTAAGGGAAAGCTACACTGACTATCAATGTAAGGGAAAGCTACACTGACTATCAATGTAAGGGAACACTCCACTGACTATCAATGTAAGGGAAAGCTACACTGACTATCAATGTAAGGGAACACTCCACTGACTATCAATGTAAGGGAAAGCTACACTGACTATCAATGTAAGGGAACACTCCACTGACTATCAATGTAAGAGAACACTCCACTGACTATCAATGTAAGGGAAAGCTACACTGACTATCAATGTAAGGGAACACTCCACTGACTATCAATGTAAGGGAAAGCTACACTGACTATCAATGTAAGGGAACACTCCACTGACTATCAATGTAAGGGAACGCTACACTGACTATCAATGTAAGGGAAAGCTACACTGACTATCAATGTAAGGGAACACTCCACTGACTATCAATGTAAGGGAAAGCTACACTGACTATCAATGTAAGGGAACACTCCACTGACTATCAATGTAAGGGAACGCTACACTGACTATCAATGTAAGGGAAAGCTACACTGACTATCAATGTAAGGGAACACTCCACTGACTATCAATGTAAGGGAACGCTACACTGACTATCAATGTAAGGGAACACTCCACTGACTATCAATGTAAGGGAACACTCCACTGACTATCAATGTAAGGGAACGCTACACTGACTATCAATGTAAGGGAACAATAACACTGACTATCAATGTAAGGGAACGCTACACTGACTATCAATGTAAGGGAACACTCCACTGACTATCAATGTAAGGGAAAGCTACACTGACTATCAATGTAAGGGAACGCTACACTGACTATCAATGTAAGGGAACACTCCACTGACTATCAATGTAAGGGAACACTACACTGACTATCAATGTAAGGGAACACTCCACTGACTATCAATGTAAGGGAACACTACACTGACTATCAATGTAAGGGAACACTCCACTGACTATCAATGTAAGGGAAAGCTACACTGACTATCAATGTAAGGGAACACTCCACTGACTATCAATGTAAGGGAAAGCTACACTGACTATCAATGTAAGGGAACACTCCACTGACTATCAATGTAAGGGAACACTCCACTGACTATCAATGTAAGGGAAAGCTACACTGACTATCAATGTAAGGGAAAGCTACACTGACTATCAATGTAAGGGAAAGCTACACTGACTATCAATGTAAGGGAAAGCTACACTGACTATCAATGTAAGGGAAAGCTACACTGACTATCAATGTAAGGGAAAGCTACACTGACTATCAATGTAAGGGAACACTCCACTGACTATCAATGTAAGGGAAAGCTACACTGACTATCAATGTAAGGGAACACTCCACTAACTATCAATGTAAGGGAACACTCCACTGACTATCAATGTAAGGGAACGCTACACTGACTATCAATGTAAGAGAACACTCCACTGACTATCAATGTAAGGGAAAGCTACACTGACTATCAATGTAAGGGAACACTCCACTGACTATCAATGTAAGGGAACACTCCACTGACTATCAAAGTAAGGGAAAGCTACACTGACTATCAATGTAAGGGAAAGCTACACTGACTATCAATGTAAGGGAACGCTACACTGACTATCAATGTAAGGGAACACTCCACTGACTATCAATGTAAGGGAATGCTACACTGACTATCAATGTAAGGGAACACTCCACTGACTATCAATGTAAGGGAAAGCTACACTGACTATCAATGTAAGGGAACACTCCACTGACTATCAATGTAAGGGAACGCTACACTGACTATCAATGTAAGGGAAAGCTACACTGACTATCAATGTAAGGGAACACTCCACTGACTATCAATGTAAGGGAAAGCTACACTGACTATCAATATAAGGGAACACTCCACTGACTATCAATGTAAGGGAACGCTACACTGACTATCAATGTAAGGGAAAGCTACACTGACTATCAATGTAAGGGAACACTCCACTGACTATCAATGTAAGGGAACGCTACACTGACTATCAATGTAAGGGAACACTCCACTGACTATCAATGTAAGGGAACACTCCACTGACTATCAATGTAAGGGAACGCTACACTGATTATCAATGTAAGGGAACGCTACACTGACTATCAATGTAAGGGAACGCTACACTGACTATCAATGTAAGGGAAAGCTACACTGGCTATCAATGTAAGGGAACACTCCACTGACTATCAATGTAAGGGAACGCTACACTGACTATCAATGTAAGGGAACACTCCACTGACTATCAATGTAAGGGAACACTCCACTGACTATCAATGTAAGGGAACGCTACACTGATTATCAATGTAAGGGAACGCTACACTGACTATCAATGTAAGGGAACGCTACACTGACTATCAATGTAAGGGAACACTCCACTGACTATCAATGTAAGGGAAAGCTACACTGACTATCAATGTAAGGGAACGCTACACTGACTATCAATGTAAGGGAACACTCCACTGACTATCAATGTAAGGGAACACTACACTGACTATCAATGTAAGGGAACACTCCACTGACTATCAATGTAAGGGAAAGCTACACTGACTATCAATGTAAGGGAACGCTACACTGACTATCAATGTAAGGGAACACTCCACTGACTATCAATGTAAGGGAACACTACACTGACTATCAATGTAAGGGAACACTCCACTGACTATCAATGTAAGGGAACACTACACTGACTATCAATGTAAGGGAACACTCCACTGACTATCAATGTAAGGGAAAGCTACACTGACTATCAATGTAAGGGAACACTCCACTGACTATCAATGTAAGGGAAAGCTACACTGACTATCAATGTAAGGGAACACTCCACTGACTATCAATGTAAGGGAACACTCCACTGACTATCAATGTAAGGGAACGCTACACTGACTATCAATGTAAGGGAAAGCTACACTGACTATCAATGTAAGGGAACACTCCACTGACTATCAATGTAAGGGAAAGCTACACTGACTATCAATATAAGGGAACACTCCACTGACTATCAATGTAAGGGAACGCTACACTGACTATCAATGTAAGGGAACGCTACACTGATTATCAATGTAAGGGAACGCTACACTGACTATCAATGTAAGGGAACGCTACACTGACTATCAATGTAAGGGAACACTCCACTGACTATCAATGTAAGGGAAAGCTACACTGACTATCAATGTAAGGGAACACTCCACTGACTATCAATGTAAGGGAAAGCTACACTGACTATCAATGTAAGGGAACACTCCACTGACTATCAATGTAAGGGAACACTCCACTGACTATCAATGTAAGGGAACGCTACACTGACTATCAATGTAAGGGAAAGCTACACTGACTATCAATGTAAGGGAACACTCCACTGACTATCAATGTAAGGGAACGCTACACTGACTATCAATGTAAGGGAACACTCCACTGACTATCAATGTAAGGGAACACTCCACTGACTATCAATGTAAGGGAACGCTACACTGATTATCAATGTAAGGGAACGCTACACTGACTATCAATGTAAGGGAACGCTACACTGACTATCAATGTAAGGGAAAGCTACACTGGCTATCAATGTAAGGGAACACTCCACTGACTATCAATGTAAGGGAACGCTACACTGACTATCAATGTAAGGGAACACTCCACTGACTATCAATGTAAGGGAACACTCCACTGACTATCAATGTAAGGGAACGCTACACTGATTATCAATGTAAGGGAACGCTACACTGACTATCAATGTAAGGGAACGCTACACTGACTATCAATGTAAGGGAACACTCCACTGACTATCAATGTAAGGGAAAGCTACACTGACTATCAATGTAAGGGAACGCTACACTGACTATCAATGTAAGGGAACACTCCACTGACTATCAATGTAAGGGAACACTACACTGACTATCAATGTAAGGGAACACTCCACTGACTATCAATGTAAGGGAAAGCTACACTGACTATCAATGTAAGGGAACGCTACACTGACTATCAATGTAAGGGAACTCTCCACTGACTATCAATGTAAGGGAACACTACACTGACTATCAATGTAAGGGAACACTCCACTGACTATCAATGTAAGGGAACACTACACTGACTATCAATGTAAGGGAACACTCCACTGACTATCAATGTAAGGGAAAGCTACACTGACTATCAATGTAAGGGAACACTCCACTGACTATCAATGTAAGGGAAAGCTACACTGACTATCAATGTAAGGGAACACTCCACTGACTATCAATGTAAGGGAACACTCCACTGACTATCAATGTAAGGGAAAGCTACACTGACTATCAATGTAAGGGAAAGCTACACTGACTATCAATGTAAGGGAAAGCTACACTGACTATCAATGTAAGGGAAAGCTACACTGACTATCAATGTAAGGGAAAGCTACACTGACTATCAATGTAAGGGAAAGCTACACTGACTATCAATGTAAGGGAAAGCTACACTGACTATCAATGTAAGAGAACACTCCACTGACTATCAATGTAAGGGAAAGCTACACTGACTATCAATGTAAGGGAAAGCTACACTGACTATCAATGTAAGGGAAAGCTACACTGACTATCAATGTAAGGGAAAGCTACACTGACTATCAATGTAAGGGAAAGCTACACTGACTATCAATGTAAGGGAAAGCTACACTGACTATCAATGTAAGGGAAAGCTACACTGACTATCAATGTAAGAGAACACTCCACTGACTATCAATGTAAGGGAACGCTACACTGACCACCAAAGCAAAGAGACACTACAATATTCACTGTCTGCATTTCTTTTCTGATCATTATTACTATTTGTTTCCTTCATTTTTTTTTTTTATATACAAGAGGTGTTAAAATGTATCTCCTTGGGTGTCAAGTATACAAGTGTAGCACCACCCTCTCCTCCTAGGGTAAAGGAGAGGCACCCATGCCACAAGCCCGTGTCCTCTAGTTTAGAGGTCAGGCGGTGTATATGTACCTGGGTCCCGCAGCGAGTTACCTCCTTCCACTGGTTCCCATCTCCAGAGTGTAGAGACGAGTCTGTACTTTTCCCTCTTCAATAAAGTCAATGTCCAAACCACTTAAACTCCAACGTTGAGTTTATTTGATATCTTTGCTTGATAGGTAAGAGAGAGTAGATGAGAGATGATAGTTGAACTAGAGTAGATTCAGGCACAGAACTCCCAGATTCATCACCACTCGGTCCCGAGTGGGTACAGCTCACCTGGACAGTCCCTCAATGGTCCTAGCAGCTGGTGTGGAGCTCGAACAAGCAATTTAATCCTCACAGGACAAGTTCAGTCTGTCCTCAAAGAGCAGCAGCACTCCGCAGGGTCAGTTCTGCTGAGCATAGGATCCTTCCCTCCGACAGGTCACCAGGCCTTTCCCGAGACAGCAATCTAACTATCACTCATCTCCTGTTATGGGACCGATCCTCCCCTGGCTTCCTCTTGGTCGGGGCGGATACCCTCACCCGGGCATCCTAGGACTCCAAAGTTCTGCCTGTAGACCCAGTTGAAGGTACTGGGCCTACCCGGAACGTTGCGGTCTCGGGCCGAAGGTGCCCGAGACTCCTCAGTCGGGGTACACACCCCCCTCCTTAGGGGGCACACTCCTCCGGGTACTTGTCCCCGGGTCTCTCTCTAATAAAATGGCGTCTTCCTATTTTATATCCTCTCCCGGCATGCACAGCAGGCAGAACCCGCCCACTGCATGATAGCCGAGAGAGAACATCCAATAGCGCCAATGCAACCTATGGTTCAACCCTGACCCAACATGGCAGCGCCACCTGCAGGCCACAGGGAACTCTACATAGGCACACAGCAATAAAGCAGAGTCCAGAACAATTAGAAGGCCCGAACCATACTAGTGCTCGGGTCATCCCTCTAAATTTAGACATAGGGACCCCCCCAAATTTGGAGTGTTCACTACACAAGATATGCCACATTGCTTATTCTCATATTTTTTTTAAATTATTTTTAAAACTTGCTGATCACGCTAATAAACAATAAGCTATAGATCTAATAGGGTCAAATTACTTAAAAAGAGGCTGTTCACCTATCAAAGTAAATGTTTACATTGAAAATATGCTCACTTTGCAAAGTAAATGTTAATTAACCGCTTGCTGACCACCCTATAGCATATTTACTGCTACAGGGCAACGGCGCCGCGCAGGATCACGTATATATACATTGGGCGCGAGTGCCCACCGCCGGCAGCACGCTCCCGCTGTGATTTTACACCCGATATCTGCCGGCACCCGCTGATTAATCGGTATGTAAAAAAGGCGGATTGCTGTTCTGTCAGTACACAAGGCATGGATCCTGTGTTCCTGTAAAGCAGGACCACAGATCCATGCCTTCCACTAGTAAAAGCACCTCCCCCACTACACTGAATCACCAGCTAGGCACACATTTAACCCTTTGATCGCCCCAATGTTAACCCCTTCCCTGCCAGTGTCACTTGTACAGTGACAGTGCATATTTTTAGCACTGGTCACTGTAATAATGTCACTGGTCCCCCCAAAAAATTTCAAAAGTGTCAGTTAGGTGTCTGATTTGTCCACCGCAATATCACAGTCCTGCTATAAGTCGCCAATTGCATCCATCACTAGTAAAAAAAAAAATCCATAAATATATCCCATAGTTTGTAGACGCGATAACTTTTTCTATATCAATCAATATACGCTTATTGGGATTTTTTTTGGCAAAAATATGTAGGAGCAGGGCTCGAGTCCTGCGGGAACGCGTGGGAACGGCGTCCCTGCACTTATTTCACAGCAGGAACGCCGTTCCCTTTGCAGGACTAGAGCAGCCTCTGTCAGGAGCTGCGGACCGGAGTCAATGACAAAGCGAGAGCTGCACTCTGTTTTCCTCCCGCTCCCACTTCTGCCTGGCAGACCTGTGTAGCACACAGCCGAGTGAAGTTTTCTGGCTGTGTGCTGAGTCTAATAGGTGGAGACTGTGTTGCACGTCCTCCATGTGATCAGGTAAAAAAAGAACACGCTGGAGAGAAGGGGAAGGGGATTCATATGTGCAGACTGCAGAGAATTGCTGGTACAGAGGTGGACATGGAGGGGGGGGGTACAGAAGTGAGAGGTGGACATGGGGGGGTACAGAGGTGAAGGGGTTACAGAGGTGGACATAGGGGGTACAGAGGTGGACATGGGGGATACCAGTGTTGCCAACCCCCTGAAGTGAAATTTACTGGCAAGGATGCCAAAATTTCTGTACGACACCAATTTCTTACTGGCAAAAATAATGAAGATTACTGGCAGAGCCGCATTTTTTACTGACGCTGCAAAAAAGTACCTAAAATTACAGTTTTTACTGCTAAACAGTGCAAATATCAATATTTCAACTATAAACACACAACTAATGCTAATATCAATGTGTTTCAGTTAAACAAAAGTAAAAAAACATATTTCTCAATTCACATGAAGGTTAGGATACTATAACCCAGCCAGCACAGAGTTCCCTCTTACATCAGAGTCTGCAGGATGCCCCCTTACAGTGCAAGGGAACTCTTATGTAAAGGGGAATGCTGCAGATCATGATGTAAGGGGGAACTCTGATGTGGAGGGGGGCTCTGGTGAATAGAGACCACCTTCCACAGAGTGAATACACTAAGGTAATGGGGTGGGGTACTAATATAGGGGGGGACCTTTTATATCAGTGCCCCCTTACATTATTGTATTTACTCCCCTCCTTAGATCAGTGCCCCCCCCCCCACAGACTGGCCTGGCGGCGCTGTCACTGACCTGCTCTCAGGTCCACAGTGCGGGGCTCAGTCAGACGGCTCCAGCTTGGCGGCTCTGACCTCCTCTCCACAGTCCACACGTCCGTTTCTTCCCGTAACCCCCATCACGGCGCTCCCACTCTTGACATCTTTCTAGGATCCCCTCAGAGACTGCAGACATAAAAGACAGGAGATGGTCAGAGGCTGCGGACACGATACAGGAGGTGGACAGAGGCTGCGGACATGACACAGGAGGTGGACAGAGGCTGCGGAGTGCGGACATGACACAGGAGGTGGACAGAGGCTGCGGACATGACACAGGAGGTGGACAGAGGCTGCGGACATGACACAGGAGGTGGACAGAGGTTGCGGACATGACACAGGAGGTGGACAGAGGCTGCGGACATGACACAGGAGGTGGACAGAGGCTGCGGACATGACACAGGAGGTGGACAGAGGCTGCGGACATGACACAGGAGGGGGACAGAGGCTGCGGACATGACACAGGAGGGGTGACAGAGGCTGCGGACATGACACAGGAGGGGTGACAGAGGCTGCGGACATGACACAGGAGGGGTGACAGAGGCTGCGGACATGACACAGGAGGGGGACAGAGGCTGCGGACATGACACAGGAGGGGTGACAGAGACTGCGGACATGACACAGGAGGGGTGACAGAGACTGCGGACATGACACAGGAGGGGTGACAGAGGCTGCGGACATGACACAGGAGGGGGACAGAGGCTGCGGACATGACACAGGAGGGGTGACAGAGGCTGCGGACATGACACAGGAGGGGGACAGAGGCTGCGGACATGACACAGGAGGGGTGACAGAGGCTGCGGACATGACACAGGAGGGGTGACAGAGACTGCGGACATGACACAGGAGGGGTGACAGAGGCTGCGGACATGACACAGGAGGGGGACAGAGGCTGCGGACATGACACAGGAGGGGTGACAGAGGCTGCGGACATGACACAGGAGGGGGACAGAGGCTGCGGACATGACACAGGAGGGGGACAGAGGCTGCGGACATGACACAGGAGGGGTGACAGAGGCTGCGGACATGACACAGGAGGGGTGACAGAGACTGCGGACATGACACAGGAGGGGTGACAGAGGCTGCGGACATGACACAGGAGGGGTGACAGAGACTGCGGACATGACACAGGAGGGGTGACAGAGGCTGCGGACATGACACAGGAGGGGGACAGAGGCTGCGAACATGATAGGGTCCTCCTTACCCCCTCACAGTGGCCTCCTCCTCTGTCCACCATCATATAACTTCTCCTCCACATCATCAGTATGCTGTGTCCTCCTCCTGTGCCCCTTTCACCTCTCCACAGATCAGGGCAGCTCTGACATGTGGAGAGGTGAAAAGGGCACAGGAGGAGGACACAGCATACTGATGATGTAGAGGAGAAGTTATATGATGGTGGACAGAGAGAGCACATAAGTCTCTGTCCCTCCCCTGCATGCCATGGCCGCTTCACCCTCCGGGCTCCCGCTCCCAGCGCATTCCTCCTCTTACTTTATATCCCCCCTCCTCCTCCTCCTCACCCCTGCTCGGCCGAGTCCTCTCCTCCTACGGCGTCGGCGACTGTGAGACACTGTAGCCCGCCCCGCGAGCACTCCTGAGTCCCGTCCTGGCTGAAACTCTATTCAAAAATGGCGCCGGGCGGCGCCATTACGTTACTGCGCATGCGCCGCTCGGCCGAACGCATACGAGCTTTCCCGAGTCCGGCCGGCTTCGCAACGGCGCATGCGCCGTTGCATGGTTCGGCTCGCGGCCATCTTTTTTATGGGCAGCCGATGCCCACAACGGACTTTACGTACACCCGAAAAAGGGGGTTAAATTTACGTGCTGTACGTAAATTAACGTACGGTTGGCAACACTGGGGGATACAGAGGTGGACATGGGGGGTACAGAGGTGGACGGGGGAACAGAGGTGGAGGGGGTACAGAGGTGAACACAGAGGTGGACATGGGGGGGGTACAGAGGTGAACACAGAGGTTTACGGGGGTACAGAGTTTGACATGGGGGGTACAGAGGTGGACATGAGGGGGTACAGAGGTGAACCCAGAGGTGGACATGGGGATGTACAGAGGTGGACATGGGGGGGTACAGAGGTGGAGGGGGTACAAAGGTGGACATGGGGGGGGTAAAGAGGTGGAGGGGGTACAGAGATGGACGTGGAGGGGGTACAGAGGTGAACACAGGTGGACATTGGGGGTACAGAGGTGAACACAGATATGGACATGGGGGGTACAGAGATGAACACAGAGGTGGACGGGGGTACAGAGGTTAACATGGGGGGTACAGAGGTGGACATTATGGGGGTACAGAGGTGGACATGGGGGGTACAGAGATGAACCCAGAGGTGGATATAGGGGGTACAGAGGTGGAGGGGGTACAGAGGTGGACGTGGAGGGGGTACAGAGATGGACATAGGGGGTACAGAGATGGACATGGGGGGTACAGAGGTCGAGGGAGTACAAAGGTGGACATGGGGGTACAGAGGTGAACACAGGTGGACGGGGGGGAACAGAGGTGGAGGGGGTACAGAGATGAACACAGAGGTGGACATGGGGGATACAGAGATGAACCCAGAGGTGGATATGGGGGGTACAGAGGTGGAGGGGGTACAGAGATGGACATGGGGGGTACAGAGGTCGAGGGTGGACATGGGGGTACAGAGGTGAACACAGGTGGATGGGGGGGAACAGAGGTGGAGGGGGTACAGAGATGAACACAGAGGTGGACATGGGGGGGTACAGAGGTGGATGGGGGACCGAGTACCCTGAGGCCAGCCAGGCCAAAACCGAGTACCCCGAGGTGTGTGTGATTATTCTGTTAGTTTGACAAGTTAACTTATTTAGTTTTTGTAAAGTGGCACTTTATAATAAATGTTGCACTGTATTTTCTGTGAAATATATATGCACATGAGCGTATCATTTTTTTTTTTGGTGGGGGAGTGGAGCTTGGGTGGGAGTTCCCACACTTTTTTCCCCAGGACTTGACCCCTGTGTAGGAGTATATCTATTGGCCTAAATTGATGAAGAAATTAAATGAAAAAAACAATATATATTGGATGTGTTTTAGTGCAGAAATAAAAAAAAATATATATTACATTTTTTAAAACTGTCGGTCAAATACCATCACAAGGGTTAGAAAGTAAAAAAGAAACTGCGCTACAGGTGTGAAACTAGGCAGATATATCAAATACCTAGAAACAAACAAGGGGAAAAAGCAGCAACTATTCTGAAAACTAACAGTGCATACAAATAAGAAAAAATATATAGTCGCGCTAACTTATGAGTATAAACATAAGCCCACCACTGAATGATTGAAAAAAATTTCAAAATCACCACAGTGATAAATTATGTAAGTGCTCAGTGAAGAACAATAACTAAACAGTGTAAACAAAACATATGAAATAATACAAACTTAATTAATAATATTATTACATGCTTGAATAGGACCCTTAAATAATCAAGTCTAAAGTCCATACAAAAAAACACCCGTGATCAAGTGTCCATACTAGATGAAAAAAGAAAAAAGAAAAAAGAAAACAAAACAAAAACGATTCCAAATCTTCTTGTATTCGTGACTTTCACCACCACCAGTAAGAATTCCTGCTTACCAAAAAGCGATGGTCCCCTATGACGGAGGACCCCAAACAGCCTCAATTGATAATCAATAGGACTCCAAACTTCAGTGTATGTTGAGCCTCAATTTTTTTGGTAGCCAAAACGCTCATATACCATCATGCAGTACTCGATACGGAACATGGAAGGAAGGGAGGACACTAGATAGTGTAAAATCCTTGTCCTCTGGAGGCTACGATTTCCTCTTGTTCTGAAAGCCAGAAAACCCAATTATCGACTCCTCATTTTGGGCACCATACACACAGGCGCTCCGAATCCTTCTCCACTTCTCAGTATCTGGGCTGTGTACATAATCCCAGAACGAAGGGTCCTCTCCCCGCACACTGGTGTCTGATGCAGAGCTTACAGGGACCGCACTTCAGAGGGAAGAACACCGACACGGCAGCCGCAGAGCACGTGTCGGTGTTCTTCCCTCTGAAGTGCGGTCCCTGTAAGCTCTGCATCAGACACCAGTGTGCGGGGAGAGGACCCTTCGTTCTGGGATTATGTACACAGCCCAGATACTGAGAAGTGGAGAAGGATTCGGAGCGCCTGTGTGTATGGTGCCCAAAATGAGGAGTCGATAATTGGGTTTTCTGGCTTTCAGAACAAGAGGAAATCGTAGCCTCCAGAGGACAAGGATTTTACACTATCTAGTGTCCTCCCTTCCTTCCATGTTCCGTATCGAGTACTGCATGATGGTATATGAGCGTTTTGGCTACCAAAAAAATTGAGGCTCAACATACACTGAAGTTTGGAGTCCTATTGATTATCAATTGAGGCTGTTTGGGGTCCTCCGTCATAGGGGACCATCGCTTTTTGGTAAGCAGGAATTCTTACTGGTGGTGGTGAAAGTCACGAATACAAGAAGATTTGGAATCGTTTTTGTTTTGTTTTCTTTTTTCTTTTTTCTTTTTTCATCTAGTATGGACACTTGATCACGGGTGTTTTTTTGTATGGACTTTAGACTTGATTATTTAAGGGTCCTATTCAAGCATGTAATAATATTATTAATTAAGTTTGTATTATTTCATATGTTTTGTTTACACTGTTTAGTTATTGTTCTTCACTGAGCACTTACATAATTTATCACTGTGGTGATTTTGAATTTTTTTTCAATCATTCAGTGGTGGGCTTATGTTTATACTCATAAGTTAGCGCGACTATATATTTTTTCCTTTTTCTTAAATACCATCACAAGACAGCTTTATTTGTGGGGAAAAAAAGGACATCAATTTTATTTGCGTACAGTGTTGCACGGCTGCGCAATTGTCAGTAAAGTTACATAGTTACATAGTAGGTGAGGTTGAAAAAAGACACAAGTCCATCAAGTCCAACCTATTTGTGTGATTATATGTCAGTATTAAGCCCAATACACATGGTAGGACTTTTTGAGAACAAACTTCAAAATGAGCAGGTTTTCAAAAAAAAATCCGACCGTGTGTACGCTCCATCGGACAAACTTTTTTGGTTTTCCTCGGACAAAAGTTCGCTCTGCAAACGGACAAACTTTTCGGCAACAAAAGTCCTACGGTGCAAAGTCCTGCCGTGTGTACAGAAATCCATCGGACTTTAGTCCGAAGTACAAATACGTATGCTCAGAACCAACATTAAAATCAACCAACAATAGCAGAAGTTGACCAAAGGTTTGCCGTAAAGAAGAGCAGAAAAGAGCAGAAAAACCACATAGTACGTCAATTACGTCACTACGTTCATGATTGTTGGCTGAAAAAGTCCTGCCTTGTGAATGCTATGGGCGTTCCCTTCAAACAAAAATCCACGGAAAAGTTTTTTTGAAGTCCGATTGTGTGTATGAGGCTTAACATTGTATATCCCTGTATGTTGTGGTCGTTCAGGTGCTTATCTAATAGTTTTATGAAGCTATCGATGCTCCCAGCTAAGACCACCGCCTGTGGAAGGGGATTCCACATCCTTGAAGCTCTTACAGTAAAGAACCCTCTACGCAGTTTAAGGTTAAACCTCTTTTCTTCTCATTTAAGTGAGTGGCCAGGTGTCTTATTAACCACTTCAGCCCTGGACCATTTTGGTGGTCAAAGACCAGGCCACTTTTTGTGATTCGGCACTGAGTCGCTTTAACTGACAATTGCGCGGTCGTGCAACGTGACTCCCAAACAAAATTGACGTCCTTTTTTTCCCACAAATAGAGCTTTCTTTTGGTGATATTTGATCACCTCTGCGGTTTTTATTTTTTGCGTTATAAACAAAAATAGAGCGACAATTTTGAAAAAAATTCAATATTTTTTACTTTTTGCTATAATAAATATCCCCAAAAATATATAATATTTTTTTCCCTCAGTTTAGGCCGATACGTATTCTTCTACATATTTTTGGTAAAAAAAAAATCGCAATAAGCGTTTATTGATTGGTTTGCGCAAAAGTCATAGCGTTTACAAAATAGGGGATAGTTTTATGGCATTTTTATTAATCATTTATTTTTACTAGTAATGGCGGCGATCAGCGATTTTTTTTTTCATGATTGCGACATTATGGTGGACACATCGGACACTTTTGACAAATTTTTGGGACCATTGTCATTTTCACAGCGATCAGTGCTATAAAAATGCACTGGTTACTGTGAAAATGACACTGACAGTGAAGGGGTTAACTACTAGGTGGCACTGTAGGGGTTAAGTGTTCCCTGCATAGTGTTTATTACTGTAGGGAGGATGGGCTCTGTGTCACATGACAATGATCTCTGCTCCGAGTACACGGAGCCGAGATCAGTGTCATTGTCACTAGTCAGAGCGGGGAGATGCTTGTTTACACAAGCATCTCCCCGCTCTATAAACTCCGTGAGACGATCGCGGGGATCCCCACGGTGATCGAGTCCGTGGGACCCGCGGTCCAACTCACAGAAAAAGGCGGCAAGGTCACGAGCGCGCCGCTGGCGGCATGCTCGCCATCACACGGCAGGCATTTAAAAGGCCACGTACAGGTACGTGATTATGCCTGTCCGTGCCATTGTGCCGACATATATATATATATATATATATATATATATATATATATACACAGTGGGCGGTCCACAAGTGGTTAATCTCCCTTCCGTGAAAAAGTTTTGTCCCTATTGTGGGGTCACCAGTAATGGTATTTGTAAATTGAAATCATATTCCCTCTCAAGCGTCTCTTCTCCAGAGAGAATAAGTCCAGTGCTCGCAACATTTTTTCATAACTAATATCCTCCAGACCCTTTATTAGCTTTGTTGCCCTTCTTTATACTCTCCCCATTTCCAGTACATCCTTCCTGAGGACTGGTGTCCAGAACTGGACAGCATACTCTAGGTGCGGCCGGACCAGAGTCTTGTAGAGTGGGAGAATTATCGGTTTATCTCTGGAGTTAATCCCTTTTTTAATGCATGCCAATATTCTGTTTGCTTTGTTAGCAGCAGCTTGACATTGCATGCCATTGCTGAGCCTATCATCTACTAGAACCCCCAGGTCCTTTTCCATTCTAGATTCCCCCAGAGGTTCTCCCTCTAGTGAGTAGATTGCATTCATATTTTTGCCACCCAAATGCATTATTTTACATTTTTCTACATTAAATCTAATTTGCCATGTAGTTGCCCACCTCATTAATTTTTTCAGATCTTCTTGCAAGGCTTCCACATTCCTGTTATTGCCCTGCTTAGCTTAGGGGCTGATTTACGAAACGTTTGCGCCATGAGTATTGGCGCATCTGCGTGCGCAATGGCTGTTTTGGTATTTACAAAACATTAGCGCCTGTAGCGCAGCCCTATTCCCCATTTACTATAGTGTTGTCGGCGGACGGGAGGAGGCGCTCAGTGCGCCACTATGGACCTGGCGCACAGCATGTTAAACACTAAATATAAAGAAGCTGGAAGTGAGAATATAATGGGGGTGATGTGGGGTGATGTGAGGAAGTGTAGTGACACCTGCCCAAATAACAAACATGGCCAAAATTGAGTGATAAAGTAACTTTTTCAAAACCAGCCCGCTGCGCCGGCAAGTACGATTCGAGCTGCGGGAGTTTTTTTTATAGCTCAGCGCGGGAATTTCAATGGTTCAAACGCGCCAAGACACTGCGCCGGCAAAATCTTAGTAAATGTCAAGTCACGTAAACTAATTTGCATAAGTTGAACAGGCGCAGCTCTGAACTTTCCATTGCGCCTGCAAAATGACATTTCTAAAGGAAAAAAAAGGCATTTAAAAGCACCGCGGCTGTAATGAATTGTCGGCTCCCGGCAATATAGAGAAAAGTCATTGAAAGTCTTTGCTAACCACAAAAAAAAAGCGTGGGGGTCCCCCAAATTCTATTACCAGGCCCTTTAGGTCTGGAATGGATATTAAGGGGAACCCCGCTGCAAATTAAAAAAAAAAATGACGTGGGATTCCCCCCAAATATCCATACCAGGCCCTTGAGATCTGGCATGGATTTTAAGGGGAACTCCACCCCAAATTTAAAAAAAAATTGGCGTTGGGTTCCCCCCAAAAATCCATACCAGACCCTTATCCGAGCACGCAACCTGGCCGGCCGCAGGGGAAGAGGGGGGGACGAGAGTGCCCCCCCCTCCCTCCTGAACCATACCAGGCCACATGCCCTCAACATGGGGAGGATGTCCCTATGTTGATGGGGACAAGGGCCTCATCCCCACAACCCTTGCCCGGTGGTTGTGGGGGTCTGCGGGCGGGGGGCTTATCGGAATCTGGAAGACCCCTTTAACAAAGGGGACCCCCAGATCCCGCCCCCCCCTATGTGAAATGGTAATGCGGTACAAATGTACCCCTACCATTTCACAAGGAAAGTGTCAAAATGTAAAAAATGACAAGAGCCGGTATTTGACAATTCCTTTATTAATGTATTTTCTTTTCTTCCATCTTCTTCTTCCATCTTCTTCTTTTCTCCATTCGGGTTTCTTCCTCTTCATCTTTATCTTCATCCTCATCTTCATCTTCATCTTCATCTTCCTTCTTCCTTCGGTCTTCTCGTCCGCATCTTCTTCGGCCGCTCCGTTTGAATTGGAGGTTCCCGCTGGGTGACGCTTCAGTTCTCCACTTGGTCCGCTGCCACCCGGTGGCTCCTCCCCCCTCTGACATCACGGGGAAAGTCCCCGTGAAATCCATGTGAATCAGAGGGGGACGGGGTCACCGGGTGTAAGCGGACCCAGAGGAGAACTGAAGAACTGAAGCGTCGCACAGCGGGAACCTCCAATTCAAACGGAGCGGCCGAAGAAGAAGGGAAGACGCCGGAGCAAGATGCAGACGAGAAGACCGAAGGAAGAAGGAAGATGAAGATAAAGATGAAGAGGAAGATGAAGATGGAGGAAGAAACCCGAATGGAGAAAAGAAGAAGATGGAAGAAGTTGGAAGAAGATGGAAGAAAGGAAAATACATTAATAAAGGAATTGTCAAAAACCGGCTCTTGTAATTTTTTTACATTTTTTACACTTTCTTTGTGAAATGGTAGGGGTACATTTGTACCCCATTACCATTTCACACAGGGGGGGGGCGGGATCTGGGGGTCCCCTTTGTTAAAGGGGTCTTCCAGATTCCGATAAGCCCCCCGCCCACAGACCCCCACAACCACCGGGCAAGGGTTGTGGGGATGAGGCCCTTGTCCCCATCAACATGGGGACATCCTCCCCATGTTGAGGGCATGTGGCCTGGTACTGTTCAGGAGGGGGGGGCGCTCTCTCGTCCCCCCCACTTTTCCTGCGGCCGGCCAGGTTATGTGCTCGGATAAGGGTCTGGTGTGGATTTTTGGGGGGACTCCACGTCATTTTTTTAAAAATTTGGGGTGGAGTTCCCCTTAAAATCCATGCCAGATCTGAAGGGCCTGGTATGGATATTTGGGGGGAACCCCACGTCATTTAAAAAAAAAATTGCAGTGGGGTTCCCCTTAATATCCATTCCAGACCTGAAGGGCCTGGTAATGGAATTTGGGGGAACCCCCACGCTTTTTTTTTGTGTAATCAAAGACTTTCAATGACTTATCTGTATTGACGGGAACCAGCAATTCATTACAGCCGCAAGGACTTTTAAATGACCATTATTTTACTTTAGAAATGTCATTTTGCTCTCCAACTGTTATAAACATGGAAAACATGTGCTACTTTACAGGCATACTATAGACACCCCCGGGTATGATATTTAGGGCCAGTTCACACCGGATGCAGTGCAGTGCGTTTTTTTGATGCATGAAAAACGCAAAGAAAGTTGATCACATTAATGCCAATGGCATAGTTCACACCACTGCAGTCCATTCCAGTGCGTTTCAGAAAGCAAAAAAAAAATTGGTCATGCTGTATTTTTTAGGTACAAAACTGTACTGGACCCCAGTAAAATACATCAAAAACGCAACGGAACGTACCAAAAATGCACTGGAATGCACCGGAACGCACCTAAATGCACCAAAGACGCACTGCAACACACTTGTCCTAAGTGAAAAGAGGGGGGAAAAACACTGGACTGCATCAAAAACGCATCAAAAATGCACTGGAATGTGTCAAAAACGCGCATGCAGAAAAGCACCTGGAACGCACCCAGACTGCGTTTCTATAGTGTGAACTAGGGCCAGTTCACACCATAGAAACACAATCCGGATGCGTTCCAGGTGCTTTTCTGCATGCACGTTTTTCATGCGTTCCAGTGCATTTTTGGTACGTTTTTGATGCAGTCCAGTGCTTTTTTTCACCCCTCTTTTTTATTAACCATAGATAAGGACAAGTGTGTTCCAGTGCGTTTTTGGTGCATTTAGGTGTGTTCCTGTGCGTTCCAGTGTGTTTATGATGCGTTTTGATGCGTTCCAGTACAGTCCAGTGCAGGTAAAATGCAGCATGTTCTACTTTTTTGGTGGAACTGGAACGCACTGGAACAAACACCCCCATTTAGAACCATATAACCAACTTTCCATGCATTTTGGGTGCATAAAAAACGCAATGCACTGCATGTGGTGTGAAATGGCCCTTAAGCAATTTGGCATATTTAAAGGCACTTCTCTTTGTTTTGTTTTTGGTGTTTTCCAAATTGGTGACATTTATATATGTCCCTTAGGGTGGGACTTGGGTCCCCATTTTAAGGCCAATAACTAGAAGATAAGCCAGCCAAGTGGGGACTAGCAAAATTAACAAGTCAGTTCCCATAGACTGCAATGGTATTTGTTGGTGGGGGGGTGATTGTCCCATCTCTAATTTTGTAGCATGCTGGATGATGTGCTTAATTTTGGATGGGGGGAGGGTTATTTTTTGCTAGCTGCATTGGTGTTGTTCTGCACATGCCCAGACAGTTAGTTTTTTTTTGGTGCTTTTTGTGTGTGAACAGCGCCTGGATATTTCTGGGCATGCTCACTCAGAGAGTGTTTTTATGGGTTAGTAATTGAAGGGCATCCTTAACAGGTGTATCCACTTTGAATTTCAGTCTCTACATTGGGAGAACTTACATTTTGGGTGTTTCATGGACTGTGCATGTGTTTTCAATTGCCTCATTAGCACACAAACCTTTGTTATATAAAGCTCAGAGGGAACATTCGTTCGCTTGCCCTGAGAAGAGGCAAGTGTGTGTGTGGGGGGCAAAATGTACATGTTGGTGTCCTTATCGAGTTTGTAACACATGTATTTTATTTGTTATGTCTTTGCAAAACAGGTGATTGGTTAACTTTTGTGGATTGTATTTTTTTGTGTGGGGAAAATGTTCCCCTGAAATAATTCTGATGTTGTTAATGTTTGTCGTTTGTTCACTTTGATTTAATTGTCTGTGCTGCATTTTTTTGGCCAAAAATTTCTCAAGATGTTGAGTCTGTAACTGTTTCAAATTGACCATGTTTTTTATTTTGCCTTCCCTTTTGTTTTGTTAACCAATAAAATTTGATGCAAAGTTTTGATGTTTGTTTTGTGTTTTCTTTGCAACAAATGTGACAGCTGATTGGCATGTCAAAACAAAACAGGTGTGATTTGTCTACCCTGGTGCCTTCATGCTAGCATATGCATGAATTGTGTGCTGCCATGGAGAGTCACCAGGAAATGAAAAATACAGAGCAGTAAGTATTCAATTTTCCTTTTTTTACTGCAGTGGTTCTCAGCCTCAGTCCTCAAGTACCCCCAACAGGACATGTTTTGTGAATTTATCTCATGGAGAATTGCTGTCCAAAAATCAAAACCATTGACTGTGATTTAAAGCACATGTGCAAGATGAAGGAAAACCTGCAAACATGGCCTGTTGGGGGTACTTGAGAAGCACTGATTTAGAGCACTGCACTTAAAAATAGCTCAAGGCAATACAATTCTAATTGTGGGCATTTTGAGGGAAACAAAGTAAGTGTTAGAACCCCTGCGTGTGTGTGTTTTTTTTTTTTTGTAGTTTGGCCTTTGTGTCTCCTTTTCTTAAAATTGGCTTCACTTCCTGTCACACAGCTAAAAAGGAAGTGAAGGTAAAACCCTACCAATGGCTTTTCTTGGGGACACACAGATCAATCTAACTAGTGTCCCCATTAAGCAAATTGCACTCTAGCACTTTGTTGTGTACACCCCAAATCATTGTATAGTTTGGGGTTTAGTAAAGACAAATCCACTCTGCAGTAAAAGTGTAGCTGCTGAAAATCTGAGGGAAAGTACTGGTGATTGGATGTTACAATCATGTAAAAGCAAAGATGGTGTTTTTTTTTTTTTTTGCTTGCATGTCCCCCTCAGATATACAGCAAGTGCACTTGTAGTGCAAAGTAGATTTGCCTTTAGTAAATAAACCCCAAAGTCCAAACTACCTAATAATTTGTGGTGTACCCCGCAATATGCTGGAGTGCAATGTGCATAATGGGGAAAGTATTTAGACTGACCTGTGTGTTCCCATGGAAAGACATTGTTAGGGATTTTCCCTCACTTCCTGTGTGGCTATGTGACAGGAAGTGAATTTTTTGGAAGGATAAAGTGGCCAAATTATTTAGTTTAACTTTTCAAAGACACATTCCTAAGTTGAATTGTGATGCATGTCAATGGCCCATTTAGACCCTCTTTAATCACTTGAGATCAGCGCTATAACTGATCGACGGCCACAGCATGGTCCTCAATTGCCGGGAGTCCGTCAATAAACGTCCTCCCCTTTGTGCGCGCGCGCTGTGGTCACTGAGTCACTGAGACTCGGGTGATGACAGATCCGAGTAAGGAGCCGATCCCTGCCCTTTACCATGTGATCAGCTGTCAGCAAATGACAGCTGATCACGTGATGTAAACAAAAGCTGGGTAATGGTTTTTGTTTTCTCCTTGTGCTGACAGCGTGAGCATAAAAAAAGGCAATCACCGGCTTATGTGCAAGGGACATGGGGCCCGAAGAGGAAGAGGCAATTCTGCGTCATCTGTGACAATTAGTAGCCCCTGCCAGTGCCACCTATCAATGCCCACCACTGGTTCCAATCAGTGGTACCTAGCAGTGCTGCCTATAAGTGCCCATCACTGCCAACTATCATTGCCACCTAGCAGTGCCACTTCTCACTGCCCACCAGTGCCAACTAGCAATGCCACCTCTCAGTGCCCACCCTTGCCACCTTATCAGTGCCCATCAGTGCAGTCTCATCAGTGTACATCAATGAAGAAGAAAAATTACCTTTTTAAAAAATATTAACCAGTTTCCTACCGCCCACCGTCAAATGACATCCTTGGCTTTGTGCGGTGACATCTGAATGATGCCTGCAGTTGCAGGCATCATTCAGATATCATTATTTTCAGCCGGAGATTCTGTGCACAATAAAAATGATCATAGTGGCAGTTCCGCCGCTTGATCGTTCTTATAGGCGACGGGAGGGGGCGTTCCCCCCCCCCTCTTGCCGCCATCCGGTGCTTCTCCGGGCTCTCCCGTGCCATCTTGGGCTCGGAGAACGATTTGGAGATGACTGGTGACCATATGGTGACCATCTCTATGACCGTCGGAGGCCCGGGCGCGACGTTATGACATCACGCCGTGTTCCTGTATGTTAACCAAGCCGTGATCTCGGCTGTCAGCATGAGATTGGTGATTTATTTTGACCAATATCATGCTTTCCAGCCTGGAGGAGAGATGTGGGGTCTTAATGACCCCGCATCTCTCCATAAAGAGGACCTGTCACACACATTCCTATTACAAGGGATGTTTACATTCCTTGTAATAGGAATAAAAGTGATCCAAAAAAAAAAAAGTTAAAAAAAGAGTAAGAAATACAAAAAAGTTAAAAAACGAAATAAAAAAATAAGCAAAAATAAGAAAAAACGCCCATGTCCCCGGTAGCTCGCGCTCAGAAGTGAACACACACGTAAGTCCCGCCCACATATGTAAACGCCGTTCAAACCACACATGTGAGTTATTGCTGCGTGCGTTAGAACGAGTGCAACAATTCTAGCACTAGACCTCCTCTGTAATGCCAAAATGGTAACGTGTAAAAAAATTTAAAGCATCGCCTAGGGAGATTTTTAATTACTGAAGTTTGGTGTCATTCCATGAGTGTGCGCAATTTTAAAGCGTGACGTGTTAGGTATCTATTTACTCAGCATAACAACATCTTTCACATTATACCAAAAAATTGGCCTAACTTTACTGTTTTGTAATATTTTTAGCAAAAAAAAGGCGTTTGAAAATGTATTGCACAAATACCGAGCGAGATAAAAATTTGCAATGACCGCCATCTTATTCCCTAGGGTGTCTGCTCCAAAAACATATATAATGTTTGGTGTTTTGAAGTAATTTTATAGCCATAAATTTATGATTTTTACATGAAGGAGAGAAGTGCCAGAATAGGCCCAGTGCTGAAGTGGTTAAAATATCCATTTTTTTTTTTTTTTAAACTCGGTCTTTTGTATTTATAGAAAAAAAAAAACACAGGTGACCAAAAGCAAGCTCTATTTGTGTGCCAAGAAATAATACATTTTCATTGGGTTACAGTGTTTTATGAGCGTGCAATTGTCATTGAAAGTGCATCAGCGCTGAAATATGAAACTTGGTCTGGGCATTGCGCAAGTGGTTAATATAAGACTACATGAACACGGACGTTTTTCAATCCGCTTGTTTGAGCGTTTTTTTGCAGCTTAAAAACATCTCTCCATGTTAGCCTATGGCCTCATGGCCACCATGGCGTTTTTGAGCTGTAAATGGCATAGGCGTTTTTAGGCCCCATGTAGACGGGACGCTGGTGCAAAGTGTTCAGAACTAAGGTTGAAAGTGGCGTTTAGCAAGGCGCACTTTGTGGCGTTTGCATGCCGTGTTTTACCACATTTGCGTGTATATGATAAGGAGCCGCCCTAAGCTCCAAAAACAGTATTATTTACTATTTTAGCTATTTAGTGAGACCAGAGTGATATGAGCAGCTGAGAGCAGCAGTGTAGTTGTATTTAGCGTGTCACTTGCCACATCACTTGCCACAAGTTGTGGATTGTCCACTTGCCACGTCAGCTACCCCAAGTTGCGGATTGTCCACAATGCAATGGAAGCAATTTAATTTTTATATATATATATATATATATATATATATATATATATATATATTATGGTTTTTCCTCATTTGCCATAAATTTGGAGTTTATCAATATAAAAAAAAATAGGTCACCTTTAAAAACGCTTCTAAACTAAAATGCGGCTAAACGCTGGTACCGCGTCTGAAACGTGGAAATCTTTGGCGTCTGAAGGCATTTTTTTAGGCTTTGTGAAAAACGATTTTAAACGCAACTGCAGATTTTTTTTGCCAGGCCAAAAACAGTGTTTTGGATGTAATAGAATTCAATGGACCCGCATCCAAAACGCAAGTACTGCAATTTTGCGGCGATTTTTTGTTTTACCTGTTTATAGCTGGTTGTTAAAGGAAATGTAAATAAAAAAAAATGCCGGTTAAAAAAAAAAAAAAAACCTAGAAAAAAAACAGCGTGGGGTCCCCCCCCAGGTCCATACCAGGCCCTTGGGTCTAGTATGGATTCAAAGGGGACCCCCACCCAAAAATGAAAAAAAAATGGAGTGGGGGTCCCCCCAGAATCCATACCAGGCCCTTCAGGTCTGGCATGTATTTTAAGGGGAACCCCGCGCCATAAACAAAAAAAATTAGCGTGGGGTTCCCTAAAAATACACACCAGACCCTTTATCCGAGCACTCAACCTGGCAGGCCGCAGGGGAAGAGGGGGGGACGAGAGAGCGGCCCCCCTCCCTCCTGAAACGTACCAGGCCGCGTGCCCTCAACATGGGGGGTTTGGTTTGGTTTGGTTTGGTGCTTCGGGGCAGGGGGGGCGACCTGCGGCCCCCCCCACCCCAAAGCACCCTGCCCCCATGTTGATGGGGACAAGGGCCTCTTCCCGACAACCCTGGCCATTGGTTGTCGGGGTCTGCGGGCGGGGGGCTTATCGGAATCCGGGAGCCCCCTTTAATAAGGGGGACCCCAGATACCTGCCCCCCACCCTATGTGAATGAGTATGGGGTACATCGTACCCCTACCCATTCACCTGGTGGCAAAATAAGAAGTCAATAAAAAAGACCACACAGGTTTGAAAAGTAATTTATTGGGCAGCTCCGGTGGTCTTCTTCTGACTTCGGGGGTCTTTCTGCCGGGCGCCCCGCTATCTTCTGCCAGCTCTTTTGCTAGCGGGGGTCCCGGGCTTCCTCGCCATCTTCTCCCGCTCTCCGGTGCCTTCTCCACGATCTCCGGTTCTTCTCCCGCTCTCCGGTGCCTTCTCCGCGATCTCTGGTTCTTTTTGCCTTCTGCCGGGCGCCCCGCTATCTTCTTCCAGCTCTTTTGCTAGCGGGGGCCGGTCTTCTTCATCGCCTTCTTCCCTCTTCTCTTCGCCCGATGTTGCCTCGTCGCTGTCCGCCGCTGCAATGATCTGTCCGAGCAGCGGTGCCACTTATATTGGCATGGGGCATGGTCACCGGCTGATGCCACCACTGACCCCGCCCCGTTTCATGTCACAGTCCCATCATTCCCCGGGACTGTGACATCATACGGGGGCGGGGTCAGCGGTAGCATCAGCCGGTGACCACGCCCCATGCCAATAAAAGTGGCACCGCTGCTCGGACAGATCATTGCAGCGGTGGACAGCGACGAGGCAACATCGGGCGAAGAGAAGAGGGAAGAAGGCGACGAAGAAGACCGGCCCCCGATAGCAAAAAAGCTGGCAGAAGATAGCGGGGCGCCCGGCAGAAAGAACCGGAGATCGTGGAGAAGACACGCTTAGGGGTTCCCCTTAAAATCCATACCAGACCTAAGGGCCTGGTATGCTCCTGGAGGGGAACCCCCACGCCGTTTTTTTCATTAAAATTTGGCGTGGAGTTCCCCTTCATGATTCATACCAAACACGGGACAGCGAGGCTGCCGAGAACCAGCGCGATGCCATCGCGCTGGAGACATTCTCGGCCAGCTAGTCGCCTCTAGGACACGACTTGAGCGGCTGCTTCACGTGCTCAGGTCGCGTTCAAGTCGCCTCGCAAAGTCGCGCTGTCAAAGTCGCGCTGTCCCTCTGTCAGCCGTCACACGAGTCGCCCCGCAAGTTGGATACGCTTCATCCGACTTCCCGGGCGACCTCTATTCAAATCAATGGGCTCCCATAGGGAACCATTCATTTTCAATAGAGCGCCGCTGACATTTGTATTTACTATAACAGTGCGCCGCTGGTTCCTGCGCCAAGTGAAGGAGTTATCCGGCGCACCAATTAAGGTTAGAACCAGCACAGCGCACTGTTATTAGTAAATCAGCCCCTTAGTGTCGTCCGCAAATACAGAGATTGAACTGTTTACCCCATCCTCCAGGTCGTTATGAAAGTAACGCAGTGCCGTATCACAAAAAAATGGCCTGGTCAGGAAGGGGGGTGAAGTGGCTAATAAAGTGAAGCTGTACTCAGTTTGAACTGGGGGGAAAGCACAGAAGCGCCACTCTAAGTGCAGTATTTTCAATACATTTTAATGAATGAAAAGAGGAGAGCATACATACTCACAAACAAGGAGTTAAATTGGGCATGTAAAACTGAAGAGTCCGTGTCTTATCTCCGTGCAGGGCAGTGGTGTGGAACGGGTTACGCCGGTGGAAGCCGACGCTTCCTGTGCTGGAGACACACAGATGCACAGAGAGGCAGGGACGTGAAGATCCTTGGTGGGCGAGAAGCCGTGTTACTATCCGTATTGCTATCTGTTACTTCCGGGTGGCTGGAGGGCCAATAGGTTAACGCGCTTTCGGAGCATGCACTCCTTCTTCAGACCTCAGTTTGAACACCCATATAGGAGGAATGTATTAATGTCAGCCAATGGTTGGGCTTTGAGGCTGGATTCACACCTATGTGAATTGGATGCAGGTTGCACAGGAACGCTGTGCGTCTTTGGCTCCATTTCAGGGCCGAATTCAGGCAAAGATTCGGCCCTGATTTGTCCCTGAAATGGAGAACAGGGACGCACAGCGTTCCTGTGCGATCCGCGTCCGGTTTAGGTGTGAACCCAGCCTTAAAGTAAATACAATTTCACTTTATTCACTAACAATTACTTTGGCAATTTGAGCCTACACTTTCCAAAGTAAACAGCATCTATTCCTTTAGCAATTCCCCCCCAATCATTTTTAACAGGGGTCTCCAAAGAAAAAGAAACAACAAATACACTGCTACACTGCTTCACATAAAATATTCTAAACATTCTTTAATTCAATTCCATATGCACACAATAACCTCCCCGAGCTCCAGGAAGATCCTTATTAAAGATTAAATTCACTAATTAAGACATTGGTTTTGTCATAAATGAGCACGGTGAAGCTGTTTACTATAGAGTAGTGCATTAGTCAGACTCATTATTTAAGGAAATGTGCTAAATAGCAGCTAATGAATATGTTTAGCGTTATGCCTCCATTGAATAAACCGGGCTGTTTTTATTGCTTGTCATAGTGGAAGTTGTGTTTGTAATACAATACAAAAGAACAGAAGGTTTGGAAAACACCGTGCAGCTATTTTTGTATCATTAAAGCGGTATTAATGCCAAAAGCTATACTGTAGCTCACCAATTTTTAGATACAGTGCCGGAATTTGTTTTATTTTTCAGGCTTTCTTTCCTTTATTTTCATCAGGTGATCTGGCCAGCTAGTTTGTTGTTTTTTAATAGAACAAGCCATCTTGCAGATGTAGCAGTTAGAGGGTCGAGACAAACCATTTACCACTGACAGGGGTGCTACTGCTTACAATGATCAGCTTTTATTTAGTTATGTAAAACCTTTTGGTAACCCCAATATATTATATTTTTGGTTTTAAAGGCTTTAAAGCCCAACTCCAGACAACATTTCCAACGTATCAAAAATTATTTTTGTTCGTTTTAAATAGAGTGGAGAAGGGTTAGAATATCTTTCATGTTTTTATTGCTGTCTGATCTTAGTGGGAACTAAGGAGATTTACCTTACGTTATATGACTCTGTTGCATCAGGATAGGAAATTAGGATAAACAAGAAGATACAAAACACCAATACAAAACCTGGTAGAGATTCTAACCAAGGGATTGGCAAGCTGTGGCATATGTGCCAAGGCTGGTGCATGTACTGCTACAGCTCACCTGCCTGATCTCAGGGCTGGTGGGTGTCCCTTCTGGTTCTGCCACTTTTAGCTAATCTCTTCCTCTGTCTTCACCCCCATCACTGCCACTTGCTGCCACATTTGTTTCTCTTATTCCCTTCAGTCACCCACACAGCCTGTCATATTTCTGCCACTGCCTCTCCCTGATATCCTCTCTGCTGGCACCTCTTGTGTTCCTCCTCCAAAACGAAATCACCAGCACTTTCTGTCACTGAGCCCAGCCTGCCTCTGTATCTGCCCAACCTGCCCCTCCGCCTGTGCCTCCAGCATTCCTCCTGGCTAGGGATGAGCCGAACACCCCCCTGTTCGGTTCGCACCAAAACATGTGAACAGGCAAAAAATTTGTTTGAACACGCAAACACCGTTAAAGTCTATGGGACACGAACATGAAAAATCAAAAGTGCTAATTTTATAGGCTAATATGCAAGTTATTGTCATAAAAAGTGTTTGGGGACCCGGGTCCTGCCCCAGGGGACATGTATCAATGCAAAAAAAAGTTTTAAAAACTGCAGTTTTTTTGGGAGCAGTGATTTTAATAATGCTTAAAGTGAAACAATAAAAGTGAAATATTCCTTTAAATTTTGTACCGCGGGGGTTTCTAAAGTATGCCTGTAAAGTCGCGCATGTTTCCCGTGTTTAGAATTGTCCCTGCACAAAATGTCATTTCTGAAGGAAAAAAAGTCATTTAAAACCACCCGCGGCTATAATGAATTGTTGGCTCCCCGGCAATACAGATCAAAGTCATTGAAAAAAATGGAAGGGGTCCCTCCCACAGTTCATTACCAGGCCCTTTGGGTCTGGTATGAATATTAAGGGGAACCCGAACAAAAAAACAACAAAAAAAAAACGTGGGGGTCCCCCCAAATTCCATATCAGGCCCTTCAGGTTTGGTATGGATTTTAAGGGGAACCCTGCACCAAAATAAAAATAAAAATTGGCGTGGGGTCCCCCCAAAAATCCATACCAGACCCTTATCCGAGCACACAACCTGGCAGGCCACAGGAAAAGAGGGGTGGATGAGAGAGTGCCCCCCCTCCTGAACCGTACCAGGCCACATGCCCTCAACATGGGGAGGCTGTCCCCATGTTGATGAGGACAAGGGCCTCATCCCCACAACCCTTGCCCGATGGTTGTGGGGGTCTGCGGGTGGGGTGCTTATCGAAATCTGGAAGCCCCCTTTATCAAAGGGGAACTCCAGATCCCGGCCCCCCTATGTGAATTGGTAATGGGGTACATTGTACCCCTACCATTTCACAAAGAAAGTGTAAAAATGTGTAAAATACACACAGACAAGGTTGGACAAGACCTTTATTTAAAAATAAAATAAATAAATAAATAAATTCCAGCGATGTAATCCCGTCTCCCCGA
Source organism: Rana muscosa (assembly GCA_029206835.1). Taxonomy (NCBI): domain Eukaryota; kingdom Metazoa; phylum Chordata; class Amphibia; order Anura; family Ranidae; genus Rana; species Rana muscosa. The sequence continues at coordinate 176,602,516 of CM055124.1, forward strand.
TGTCCAACGATGATCCATTCTCCAGCGACGCTGCAGTCTCCCCTCTCCAGCAGGAACAAAACCCCCATGACGCGTAAGAGGGGGCTGGGTCACCCGTCCTTATAATAGGGAACCCGGGGTTCCCTATGATAAGGACGGGTGACCCCGCCCCCTCTTACGCGTCATGGGGGTTTTGTTCCTGCTGGAGAGGGGAAACTGCAGCGTCACTGGAGAATGGATCATCGTTGGACATCGGGGAGACGAGATTACATCGCTGGAATTTTTTTATTTATTTATTTTTAAATAAAGGACTTGTCCAACTGAGTCTGTGTGTTTTTTACAAATTTTTACACTTTCTTTGTGAAATGGTAGGAGTACAATGTACCCCGTTACCAATTCACATAAAGGGGGGGCGGAATCTGGAGTTCCCCTTTGTTAAAGGGGGCTTCCAGATTTCAATAAGCACCCCACCCGCAGACCCCACAACCACCGGGCAAGTGTTGTGGGGATAAGGCCCTTGTCCTCATCAACATGGGGACAGCCTCCCCATGTTGAGAGCATGTGGCCTGGTACAGTTCAGGAGGGCCACATGCCCATAATATTACCAATTCTGAGGGTAATATTACTTCACTGATACCACCTGGGGGTAATATTTCTTCACTGTTACCAATTCTGGGGGTAATATTACTTCGCTGATACCATACCTGAGGGTAATATTACTGCACTGATACCAATCCTGGGGGTAATATTACTTCACTGATACCAATTCTGAGGGTAATTTTACTGCACTGACACCAATCCTGGGGGTAATATTACTGCACTGATACCAATCCTGGGGCTAATAATACTGCACTAAGACTATCCCTGAGGGTAATATTACTGCACTGATACCAATTCTGGGGCTAATATTACTGCACTGATACCAATCCTGGGGCTAATATTACTGCACTGGCACCATTCCTGGGGGTAATATTACTGCACTAATACCAATCCTGGGGGTAATATTACTGTGACACCAATCCCAGCAGTAATACTGCATTGACACCAATCTGGGGGATAATACTACTGCATTGACACTAATCCTGGGCTTTATTTGCTGCACTAACAAAGATCTTGCTTTTTTTGTTGGTTTGTTTTTTTGCTGCACTGACCCGAATCCTGGGAGTTTTTATTGCAGTCATTGACACTAACATTGGGGGTTATTATTGCAATCACAGACACCAGCTTTGGGGGTTGTTATTGCATTCACTGACACCATTGATGGGGGGGGGGTTGTTGTTGTAGTCACTGGGCTCCATTCACAGAACCAGATATCATGCAGTATTTAGGTATTTTCCCAAATACCGCATGCAATCCTGAAAATGTCAATTCACTATTGCTTTATGCTGTATGTACTGCATAAAGCAAAAAAGCTTTTTAAATACTGCCTAAAACAGGAGTGAAAGTCAATTCACAAAAGGAAAAAAAAAATCATGCGTTAAATAAGTAGTGGACCCAGCATGCGATATTTACGGAAGCGGCAGCCACCAGCATCCTTAACAACCAGTAAACAACAGGGTTGTTAAGGAGCGGGTGGCCTCCGCATACTTAACAACCAATGAGTTATCAGCTGTCAGCAGGGTTCCCCTTCTGTCTAGCGGATCGGATTGGATGGCAGATGGGTATAAACGGACAGGCGGTCTAGTGCTAAACAAAATACTGTAAAAACATTTTAAAAAAAAGATAACAAAACAAAACACCATAGTGCAGTTACTCCTAATATATTAAATCCATACAAATCTAAAAACACACAAAGGGCCCATTTACACTCATGTAGCCCATTATGATGTATATGCACTTTAACGGCATGCACTGCATTAAGGGAGTCCATTCATTATGAAAAACTATACATTAACGCAGTCTCTGGTATACGGTAAAATGTCAGTGGTGCCAATGCGCCAACTAAGGTGCATTGCACAGTTTACTTTTTTTAAGCAAAGTTTAGTGAAATGATACAAAGTAACATTTCCTGAATTTCTATTGGCCACAGTGTGGTGTGAGGCAGTGGACTGTGTTGCATGACATGTTTCTCCGCTGAAAAAAGTCCTGTATGCTGTACAACGTACAATGTTTTCAATGCACATCACTGCAACAAAGTTGTGTGAATTGGCCTGGTAAAGGACCAGGCTGAGCTGGAATATTCATATTTTGTGACATATCTTTTAATAAATTAGACCCTCTTCAACATTCTTTTTGTATCGATTTCACAAAAGTTCAGAAGTTGAGACCCATGAGATCCCTTCCAGAATCATTTATAAAACACAAGGACAAATTATGAGTCTTCAACGTTTTTTTTTTAATATTTCTTATGTGTTTACCCATTCTGAAGTTCACACATGAATTTTACAAACACTTTATGTGCGTTGTATTGCATGGAATTCATTTATCAATGGCGAATCTCCTTCTACGCACATGATAGCAAAACTCTTATTTTTTAGGTAAACTGCAAATGGATCGGGCCAAATGCTTACCACAACTGTAAAAACGAAAATTCATTATATTATGGACGATCAGGCACATTGTATGCTGATTTTAAATGTATGAAAAGCCCTTTTTTTTGTAAATAATTTTTTTTTTGGGGGGTAAACGGGACCAAGAATTGTGTCCTTTGTAAGAGTAGGCCAGTTTTTTATAAGACTGTTTTAAAACATGTATTAAATTGTGTTAAGAAGGCCAGTTGATTTACACCCTGATTTTTTTTCCTACCTATTTTTATGTAGCCAAGGTCAGCTACTATGCTTATGAGTTAAGGGACAGTTTCTTTATTGTTATATTGGTTTGGCTCCCTCTAGTGCATGCTGGACTCTATGTGTGTTATTTTCTTTTCTTCCTGTGGGAGACCCAGAGCAAAGCATTATGGAAGGTTTAGTTCAGGATGAGGAAGTGACACTGCCAGCAAGACTCATCTGGACTACAGGTAACAGAATGCTGTGTGCACAGAACAGCCTGCTGGGAGAGGAAATAAAAAGGTCTGGTGTGGCCTGGTTCTCTCTCTCTGGACGCCATTCTGACTATGCCATTTTGGTTTGTAGTGTAGTGATATTGTGTGAGTCTCTATTTACTAATACAGCTGGAGACAGGATGGAACCCAAGGTGTCAGAGGTAAGAGAGGATTTGCAGAGTCGAGGTAACCAATGGGGTACAGAGTCTATTAGCAGCCCTTACGGGGGTACCGGTACATTTATATTCAATTAAAATTTTTCTATTCAAATTAGTCACTTCTCTTTCTCAATCCAGAATTTCTTCCTGACACGCTTTCTCCAAAAACTGGGTTTTTAAAATGGCCACCCCCTCATAATAATCAGTGAGGAAATTACAGTTTCTTTTTATTCTTGTAGGCAGGTTGTCTACTGTGGGTAGTTTGTCAGCTTCGGCTGCCCAAGTAAACGAGAAGGGGTTAATGGTTTTACTGCCTTCTCCAGGTTAAGTTTGTGGGCTTTTCTGGGGTCTAGCCTCCCATTCTGTGCATTATAAATGTAAGAGGGGTCCTGGTCCCAGGGGAGAAGGGAACCAGATGTATAGAAGAAAAAGAGGGTTGCTGAAACCCGTTGTCCGCTCTAGGGGACTTGCCAGGATATTGTTATGATAGACACTACCTTCCTGGATCTTCTATTCATGGACTTTAACCTTAAGGTCTCTACCTGTGCAGGTATGCTGGGGCGGCCACATTTAGGTTTAGTTAGGTAAAGGACGTTTTGCTCTGTTGTAACTGTTATGCAAAATTTGCAGGTAAAGCGGTTTCAACTGCTTTAAGCCTGGTCTTAAGTTATTCAAAGGTGTGCATGTTGGGTTCTGGCATATGCCAAAGAACTTGGGTCTGTGAAAGAACTATGGGGTATGAGTAACATCGCTACACATCAGTAACTCGGCAAGACAAGGATGAGGAGGTAGCTACCCCGGGTAACCAAAGGGAAAAACACTTTACAAACAACCAGTTATATGCATGGTACCTTGTTAGGTGACAGGTCCTCTGGTAGCGAGGTGATCAGTGTGCTGGCTCCCTCCCTAGCAGTCAGTTTCCCCTGGCCACTAGGAGCAGACTAGCAATAAAGAGATTCAAGGCCTGATCACTAGTTCCGGGTAGGAAAGAGTTAATTAGCACACATGGGGCCCTGCTATGTGCTTGGCGAGACTCCATTCTGTTACCGGGAGTAAGGTAACAGAGGGCATTGGACTGGTGGAGTGGGCACAGGTTTAGCACATCCCTCTTAATGCAAAACCTACAAGTACAGTGTGTAGCAACATGGGACAAACCACCTGTCAGAGGAACTCTGCGCGTTTACACAACACACAGTGAGGCTCATCTCTAAATTGGGGAACTGCCTTAATGGTTGACTTTTCACATTACTGCAGTCTTCTCAACCAATCAAGAGAGCTGAGGGATGTAATGTAGGAGTGTTTTATTATACTTCAGCAGACACTTCCTTAATGCCAGTTTTTCTAACTATATCAATATTAACTGCTATATCTAACTATATCTCCAAATTTCCATGTTTTGCAGTCTGACAACCAACTTATTATTGCACAAAATTAAATAATGATAGACATCAGACATGTAATGGGATTTATGTATCCTTCTCCAGGAGGGGTAATGGGTCTCATAAGCTTTCTGCACCTCCTGATATAGGACTGTTTGTTATCAAATTGATCGTTATGTTATTATACATTCAGATAGGCAGTTGTTATGAACGCAATTTTTTCATGACCGGGATTCTGTATTGTGTGTAGAATTTGAGAGCTGGGGATGTATAGAAAGGGCAGGTGAAGTAGAGCCAGACTTCAAATATGTATTGCTTCTAAATGGTTTTACGATGGCCAATTACAACCAAGATATATTAGAGTCTTCTGAAGGCTCTACTAGATGTTTAATGACATGGATATTTTATGGGGCATAATCATTAGTCATTTGAGGATTTGCAGACCTTAGTTAAGAACTGTTTATGCATTAGACCTGAACAACTTGATTCATCATGGTCTGTTTTGAGCTTGTTATTTTAGTGGAAGGTGATATTAAATATACTTCCCAATTCTACCTATAGGTTCTAACTCTTCCCTGCTCTGTCCAAAACTTAGGAAAAAAATTTTTGGGTAGATTTGGGCTTTAATTTTGATTTCTTCTCTTGAACCCTCTTCATAAATCCTACAGTAAATCTCTCCTACAATATATTTTGTTCTCACAGTCAAGATGTGACATTTATACAGGGGCAAATCTATATTAGCATCATGTAATTGTATCTCCTGGGGAACATATACTGCTGCAGAGCTACCACCCCTGAAGAGCATCCCCAATATCTGCCAAACAGACATACTGTAAGTAGGTTACACCATTACAGGACTATCCTTCCTGACACACTTATCCCTACCATGTTAACTGCTATCTGCATTTGGACCCTGCTCTTGGCAATGCTACTCTGTCTTTGACTTTTCTTAATGAAGAAATGGAAGGATTGGCCCCAATGAACATATGTTTTCTAATGCAACGTACACATGACCGTTTTTAATGACGAGAAAAATTAAATTTTTTAAAATGGTCATTAAAAATGATCCTGTGTGGGCTTCAGAGCATTTTTCACGACGTGAAAAATGTCCATGAAAAAATTGGAACATGCTCTAATTTTTCACGTCGTTTTTCACATCGTCGTTTTTCTCGTCATGAAAAATGGCTGTGTGTGGGCTTTAACGACGTGAAAAAAAATGCGCATGCTCAGAATCAAGTATGAGATGGGAGCGCTCGTTCTGGTAAAACTAGCGTTCGTAATGGAGATAGCACATTCGTCACGCTGTAACGGACTGAAAAGCATGAGGCTGAAAAGCGCGAATCGTCTCTCAACAAACTTTCCTAACAAGAAGGGTGGCGCCATCCGAATGGAACTTCCCCTTTATAGTGCCGTCGTACGTGTTGTACGTCACCGCGCTTTACTCAAGCATTTTTTTCCACGATAGTGTGTAGGCAAGGCAGGCTTGAGAAGAATCACGTCGAGAAAAATGCTGTTTTTTTCAATGACATTAAAAACGGTCGTGTGTACGCGGAATCAGAAATTGGTGAAATGTCAGCTATTTTATGGGGGAGAAGCCAAACCAGGCCTGGTACTGGAATTAGGTCATGTTTGGCCACCCTTACATCTAATGCAAGGTCTTGGCATTGAACTCAAGCTTTAGTTAAGGAAGGTAATAAATAAAAATGCATGCTGATATTGCAGTCTGCTTACACTTTGCTGTCAAACAAACGTCAGCCAATTCTAAGCATTTAGAAAACCAGTCTCATTTAGCTGAACAGTTTAGGTAACAAGTGTTTAAAGAAGGTGAAATTCAGCTTAGAAAAGTCATATGTACTAGAGTTCAATTAAATGAAAGCTGTCAGCATTTAATACATTTTCAACGGAGGCTGTGGCCACATGCCAACCAGCATTGTAAATTTCAAAAGGACAATTTTCTGCCATTTACAATGCTGGGAATACTCTGGTGTGAAAACTGAATGGTGTTTTAACTTTTCTACTAATTGGATAGACGGTAGCCCATGATGTTATTGTGCTGTGCTTTTCTATCAGACACATTGTTATAGTAATTCTTTCTCTAGATCTGGCTTCTGGGACATGAAAAGACTAAGCTTAGAAGTGAATTAATTAGTCAACAACGGAAAAAAAAAGTCTGTCAAATAAAATAAAATGCACCACTGGCAGGGCTGGAGAACTATGGGAAAGGTTAATAGAATGTAAAAATCAACATTTCTTATGGGCTTATGTGACATTGATTCAGTAGGGAGGAAGAATCGAGCAGAAACAGTACAGTAAAGTAAGAGAACCTTGGTCACCCTCCACCAACCCCAGTAAAAATTGCTTTTTTTGTATGGAAAAGAAACATTTAATTAAAGAGATCTTTATTTACAAATACCTTTTCTAACCGTTGTAAATGCTGTTGCTCGGCAGCATCTCCTGTGCGATTCGACTGAATCACTTGTGTATTACTCTGTGCTGATTGGCAACATTCAGTGCCAGAAGAAGGGGCCTGTTATTTTTTTGTTGCCCTTCAGGTACAAGATAAGATTTGTATACTGCAGAAGAGATAAATGTAGTGTTAAGGACTAGTTTAGAACTAGTTTTGTGAAAAGGTTAGGGTCCAGGTTAGAGGGTTTGACAAGTATTAGAGTAAAGTTACACAGTTGAATTTATTATTGAATTTATTCTCTTGCTGCTGAGAACTTTTCTAGTAGATCTAACCTATTCCCTAAAATGTCTTAAAAGGTTAAAGTAGAACTATAGGAAAGGCTTTTTTCTTTAATTTTGGATAGAGTAAGGGTCAGATTTTTTTTTCCCATCTGTATCCCATTGTGGAGATTTCACATCACTTCCTGTCCCATAGCCAAACAAGAAGTGAGAGGAAATCCCTTAAAATTAAGGGAATCCCTTGGGGACCCCCAGGTCACCAGAACTTGTGTCCCCCTTGAAAAATATTTCTCCTCTATTACTTTTGTAGGGACAACCCAAAATTTTAGATGTTCTTTTACTTTTAATAATAATGGTAAACAGGACAAATAGAGAGAATGAATCTCCCTAACGGGAACATAGACAGCATTAAAAACCTTGTCAAGTGCTCTAATTCCTCTCTACTTTATCCAAAACAAAACCAATCTCATAAAATCTGCAGCTTTTATTGAAGCAGTACTCAGCATACCTGCCATGAAGGTCCTTATTCAGACACTTCCTGTTATGGAATGACACCTGTCCCCCTGCATTGTTATCCTGTTACATGAGCCCCTGGTGGAAATAACAGGCAACAGCACCAACGCACATTGCACATGCATAGTCCACCATTGTCACTATCATGAAGTCGGTCCTGAGAAATGATGTGTAGCTTTTAATGCTTTTAAAGCTTTTTAATAACTCAGGCCAAAATTAGCTTTTTTCTACTCTCACACTAGTAGCACACACTAGAGGGTGCTACAATTACTTCATAAACTTGCTTTCAGTTACGTAATTAGGATAGCATTAAGCAGGGTTTACACTATTGCATTTTGTTAGTGCATTTTACAATTTTACATGTTTTGGAGCACTGCGTTGCCATTAATTTTGGATGCCATCCCAAAGCACTATGGTAATGAACCTGCAATGCCCCTACCATGCTCTACTATGCCCTAATGCAATGCGGGCTAACACACAATGAAACACAACAAACTTGCATTATTGCACTGGACAAGTGTGGACCTCGCCTTACACAGGAGATTGTTATTATTAGAATCCTAAAGCACAACTCCAGGGTCTTTTCAGCAATCCACACTTCAGCAAGCCTCCTCTCTAAGGCGCTCCCAGCCATTTGTGCATTTCTTCATCCTCAATGTACAGCACAGTGTTAGTACCCCTGCTTTGTGTGTGAAGCCACAGAGGGACCACCCACAGCCCAGTCCACTGAGGTAAGGAGGAGAGTGCTAGAGTCGTCTGGAAAGGAGATACGTTTTACAGCCATTTTCATCTCCAACCAAGCATTTACCCTTGCAATACATGAGGTTGCGTAAATTAGATTAGATGTTAGCTGATTCCCAGAGTCGGGCTTTGATTCTGCTACTAAAATTGATAACAGTTAATTTCTAGGAGTAGCAAATAATCTCTAAATAGATGAAAGAGATGGTTACCTAAGTCACACAAGTAGCATATAGGAGCATTGTGTTGTGATCAATTGCACATCATTGAAACATGCATGCATGATTGATCAATACTACAAACTATTTGTGTAGCTTACTCTATAGGAAACTAGTTCTTCTTTCTGTTTAGTTATCATTTGATACCCCTACTGTGTAGCTCCAGTCTAACGAGGTGACTGCCAGAGAGTATTTAAATCTCTTAGTAGCAAGAGAATAAATCACCAGTATCGCTTAGCCATCATAAGGAATTATAAGCAATCATTAAGAAATTCACAAGGCTTAAGGTTTAATGTTATACATCTCGGGATGTACTTTTTTAACCTGCTGATTAATATGTATGTGTTTATTAAATGTAAGCAATGTGTTTTGTACAAAAAGATACCTACATAGAGATTTAATATATGAGTAACAATTCCCAGAACTCAATAGGCTAGCTGCAGAGATGGCACAGCAGAGCTGCTTGCTCTCAGGCACAATTTGTCAGACTGAAAAGTAGGACTAAGTCATCTGAAAAGGGATGAGTCCCTGCTGATGAGTTATTGAACTGTGTAAACTAGCTTCTTTCATCAAAGAAAAAAGCAGTCAGTCAAACTATTAATATGCAATATTTCAAATGAAAAAAAATGTAATTATATTCTGTAGCCTTGACTATAATGTCAAAACATTATGAAATCCTTTTAATGTTAGGGTAATGGTTTAAGTGGTTAGGTTTTAGGGTAAATATTAGTATTAAACCCAAAACCCAAAATTGACTATATTGCAGCTTTCCAACTTTTAAATGCAGTGGCTGCATTAGTTTCCCTTTTTTAGGATTTTTTACCCTTTATTTTCACCTGATGATCCAGCCAGTAATTCTGTTTCAACTTTATTAAACAGACCGAGCTGTCCAGCAAGTGCAGTTAGAAGGTTGAGACAAATCAAAAGTTGAAACCTGAAAATTTCCCCGTGCAGTTGGCTGCGCGTTTAGTCTAGGAGATGGTAAAAACTAACTGCCAAATGGAAAAATGAGGTTCAACAGTATGACATCAAAGAATGCGTGAGCCCCCGTGCGTCTACACATTTTCCTTAATCGCTTCTTCAGGACACACATTGGGGGTTATAGGAACAGGTCTCACTACATAAAATAGAAGAACGTGTCATTTAACAAAGCACTCATATATGTATCAAATTAAATATCGATATATCACAATACATCAGAAAATAAACAGTATTATATCAACATTGGTCATGCATTTATATTCACCTGATCTGGACATGCACTGACGCCTGCACAAAGATCTTCTTCAGTGGGCAACACAACACTATGTTGACCAAAACAAAGGTCCACAGTTGGCATATAAAGCCAGATAACTGAGAAATGCAAGAGACAAAAAGGGAAAAGCAGAGCCAAGGAATATTACTTATCAAATTACCTCCAGTAGATGTGTATATCAGCTATCATATGATGTGACTCCGGTGTCTCATGCCGCGTACACACGACTGTTTTTAATGACAAGAAAAATAAAAAAAATTAAAATGTCATTAAAAATGATCGTGTGTGGGCTTTCCAGCAGTCTTCCCGACGAGAAAAACACAGAGAATCACGACGAGAAAAATTGGAACATGCTCTAATTTTTCACGTCGTTTTTTACATCGTCATTTTTCTCGTCATGAAAAACGGCCGTGTGTGGGCTTTAACGACGTGAAAAAAAATGCTCAGAATCAAGTATGAGACGGGAGCGCTCGTTCTGGTAAAACTAGCGTTCGTAATGGAGATAGCACATTCGTCACGCTGTATCGGACTGAAAAGCACGAGGCTGAAAAGCGCGAATCGCCGCTCAACAAAGTTTACTAACATGAAGGGTGGCGCCATCCGAATGGAACTTCCCCTTTATAGTGCCGTCGTACGTGTTGTACGTCACCGCGCTTTACTCAAACATTTTTTTCCACGATAGTGTGTAGGCAAGGTAGGCTTGAGAGGAAACACGAAAAATCACGTAAAAAAAATGCAGTTTTTTTCAATAAACAAAATGTCACTGCCTTTATCTATGACTGGTCTTCACAGCAAGGAGCACTGGGGTGGGCGAATCGCATATTACCAAAGACACAAAATGACAGACAAAACCCAAGCTCAAACTTACCAACCAATCAGAAACCAACCAAAATCACCTGTCTAATAGTGCGTTTAAAAACAGGGGTTTAGTTGCACACATTTGCAAATACATGTGTAAGCTGCAGGCCTCGTCAAGGCTCCCTGTGTACTGCAGACCTAACTCTAAAATTTAAAGTCTTCTCAGTGGAAGCACATGTATGCTGATGGATAGATAAAGGGCAGATAACTGGAGGGGGCCCACCCTCATTTTAAAGGGGCAGGAGCACACTAGGCACCCAGCACATAGAAGCAGAGGTGCCAGTGCGTTGCCTGACCACAATGACAAAAAATGCCAACATTACAACAAACAAAATGTCACTGTCACTGACATTAAAAACGGTCGTGTGTACGCGGCATTAGAGTGGACATGAAAAAAGATAGGGCTGGAATTCTCACTACGGCCTCTAGGGGCAAATGGAGTCCTATATGATAACTTTCCTATTAGATAAGGGTCACACAGTGGCCGGATTAACATAAGTGGTCACAGCTTGATTAAAATATTATTGTAGACACACTAGTATTTTTTTTTTTCACGCAACCCAGTAGGGCTGTACGAAAAAAGAACTGACAGCTCATGAGGAGATACTGTACTAACAATCTGATGTTAGTACAACAATCTTCTGCTGTTTTATTGTGTTCTATTGTGTCCCCGCCAAAACACTCTGGTGAGCTTTTTCGGTCATGCCCATTTGAAAGAAGCTGGCCAAACAGAAGTCGGACCGACTCCTGTACACATGGGCCAAATGTCCACTGGTTTCTATTGAGCCGGCCGATGCCGCCGAAAATTGGGCCTGTGTGTGCTAAGCTTTAGACTGTTGGAGTATAGTGGAGAAGGTGCTGCAAGACCGGTCTAGCAGGATAGAGAAGTCTGTAGGAGCAGAGGATCAGGTGTATAAACCTACTTTTCCATGTCCCCTAGAACTAAATGAGAAGTTAACCCTCAGCTTTAACACTGACGGGGGGCTTACAAGGAACAGCTTTTATTTCTTTATGTAAAACCTTTATCCCAAAAGGAAATTAAAAAACTGCTTAAATTATCTTAGCTGGAGTACAGCTTAATATCATTACTCAAGTCTATATAAATCTGCTAGTGTATCTAATGCCACCCTCTCCACAGACTGACAATGCCGCTGTCAAAGGGTAGCTCTGTTGCTCCTCTATCTAGAGTGAAGACACCCTAAGACAGGAAGTGTGTTACTGGCTGGATCATCAGGGGAGAATAAAACAAAAAAATCTAAAGCCTAGTACACACCCAGCAAGCTGAACAAAAAAAGCTGACAGCTCAGGTCGGAGCTGCTGTACCAACTATGCAATGTTAGTACAGTGATCTCCCCTGCTGAGTTATTGTGTTCTAACAGAGGGACAGCCTCCAGTCAGCGCTCTCAGCCATTCACATACAGAGCTATGGCTTGGGCCCACCCCTATCTCCCCTTTTTGCCTCATTGGCTGTTTCAACCAATTAGGAGGGAGAGTCCCTAGAGCATGGATATGCAATTAGCGGACCTCCAGCTGTTGCAAAACTACAAGTCCCATCATGCCTCTGCCTCTGGGTGTCATGCTTGCTGCTGTCAGAGTCTCGCTATGCCTAATGGGACTTGTAGTTTGGCAACAGCTGGAGGTCCGCTAATTGCATATCCCTGCCCTAGAGAGTCGAGGCTCTTGTGCACATTGCTGGATCGAGATGGGGCTCAGGTAAGTATTGAGGGGGCTGCTGCACACAGAAGGTTTTTCACCTTTAGGCATAGGATGCAGGAAGGTAAAAAACCTTGAGCCTTTAGAACCACTTTAAGGCAGAGACGACCTGTGCCAATGATCCTCTCCCATTGGACTCTTGCCCTAAATGACAACTCTCCGGCCAGGGGTGTCATTGTAAAATATAGATAAAATAGACATCTGTACAGTTTAGTCAGGGTTCACAGCAGGAGTCTGGTGCGTGCTGGTTCACCGTTTCAGGTCAGAATTCAGCCGGAATTTTGGGCTGAAATCGAACCTGAAACGCACCAAAAAAGGCATGTGTTTTTCCGGCACACCGCACCGGACCCGCTGCGCAGATATGTGAACCGGCTCCATAGAGAGCCAGTCACATCCTCCTGCTATGCGAATTGAATGCGGGGAAACCCGCATTCAATTCGCATAGGTGTGAACCCAGCCTTAGGTACTTTTATCAGGGATTACAAATTTTGTGTTTAGCGTTCAGTGCACATCCAGAGAACAAACCTTTGCTTGGTTTGCTCATCACTACCTTCAGACAACCCATTTCCTGTCTCTCGTTGATATACCCTATTCTTCACTGCATGGAAGGATCCATGGTAGTCACACAGGTTGGACTTCAAACAAGTCAGCCTTTGTTCATTTGCATTAAATGGCGGATTAATGAGACTAGTATATTACACAATAAATATAAGGATGTTTATACTTTCTTTTAAGCTCACAGGAAATGATAAAGAAACTGCATTTCTGTCACAATCAAAAGTTTTTTTTCTGTACGAATGCAGCCACAACATCTAAGGACTGGTAAATATGCGATATATTACATTTTTGTTTTTGGGTTTAGATATGCCTAATAAAATGCAAGCACATACTGTAGTCTACCTATTGTTGTCCTATGTTTTAACTAATGCCCCGTACACACGGTCGGACTTTAGGCCAACAAACTTCATTTTGAGCAAGTTGGACCAACAATCCGACCGTGTGTACGCTCCATCGGACAAACTTTTTTTGCATTTTTCTTGTTTTCATCGGACAAAAGTTGGGTCTGCAAACAGACAAACTTTTGCCCAACAAAAGTCCGATGGAGCAAAGTCCGACCGTGTGTACAGCAAACCATCGTACTTTTGTCCGATGGACAAAACAACTAATGTTAAAATCAACCAACAATAGCAGAAGTTGACCAAAGGGTGACGGTAAAGAGCAGAAAAGAGCAGAAAAACCATGTGATGTTGCGAAAAGTTTTGGGAAAGTTTGCAGAAAAGTCCGAGCGTGTGTATGCTATGGGTGTTTCCGACCAACTCCGTTCGGACAAAAAGCCACGGAAAAGTCAGATGGAAGTCCGACCCTGTGTATGGGGCTTAAAAGTGAAATAATTTTTTTAAACTTACTTAATACACAGAGCTGTAGATTGCCTGTTTTTGAGGTTCACAAAAAAAAATAAAAAATCTGAATGGACCTAAAATGTCATAATGTACATTTGCAAATGAAAGAATGTAAAATGGAGTTGAGCATTTGTTTGCTCTAAACTTCCACCAGAAGGCAGCGTTAGCTAAGATCCAGACACCACTGCAAGTATTTCGCATGTAATCAGAGTCCGATGTTACAGCACAGGCACATCATTTAGATCAAATCAAACATAGATTTCCCTTTCAGAATAGGTAGGAATACTTTGCAGTGCCCAACCACTATTGTCTTATTTGAAATCGCATTGTGGTTCTCACTTGCGTGGAAGGCATTAAAGCAGAACAATTGTTCTGCAGTCTGTGAAATGAGAAGTGTCCAAAGCGATGTCAGACGAAAAGCCCCGTCGTTTATTCCGGTTACTCCTCAAGGATTTCACGGAAACAGAACGCAGCAAAACTGTTTCCAATTAGTAGATATTTTTGAAGGTGTCTGCGGTTGATTTTTTTCCCCTTTAGCTCTGGGCTCTGATGATAAGAGAGAGGACGAGATAATACACGATTGATATTAAAGGAGACAGGAGACCGGATAGAGAAGTAATTTGATTTCAGATCAAAACGCTATCAACTGAACGTTATTTTTTTAGTCACATTTGAAATCCCACTGGCTGTTTTGAAAATTCAATTTTAATCATCGTGGGGTGTATTAGTGATCAGCTGTGCCAGGGAAGTCAGGAGGAAATGCTTTGCAGGGCATAAATTTGGCCCTGTTTATGAGACTCGTTTAATAGTCTGCCAGTGATAATAGCTATTAGAAAATACAGACCTTTCTATGAATTGAGTTCTTACATTACTCATGTTGTGCTTAACCAAATTATGTTACTGGAAAGTAAATGTGAATGGAATTTTTTAATTTGGTCATTAAAAACGATCGCGTGTGGGCTCCAGAGCATTTTTCACGACGTGAAAAATGGCCATTAAAAATTTGGAACATGCTCTAATTTTTCTCGTTGTTTTTCACGTCGTCGTTTTTCTCGTCATGAAAAACGGCCGTGTGTAGGCTTTAACGACGTGAAAAAAACGCGCCTGCTCAGAAGCAAGTGATGAGACGGGAGCGCTCGTTCTGGTAAAACTAGCGTTCGTAATGGAGATAGCACATTCGTCACGCTGTAACGGACTGAAGAGCACAAGGCTGAAAAGCGCGAATCGTCTCTCACCAAACTTTACTAACACAAGGATCAGCAAAAGCAGCCCAAAGGGTGGCGCCATCCGAATGGAACTTCCCCTTTATAGTGCCGTCATACATTTCGAACGTCACCGCACTTTACTCTAGCATTTTTTTTCATGATCGTGTGTAGGCAAGGCAGGCTTGAGAGGAATCACGTTGAGAAAAACGTCGTATTTTTCAATGACATTAAAAACGGTTGTGTGTACGCGGCATTAGAATCATCTATTTCATGATCCTCTTCATTAACTAACATGCTGCACACTCTAGATATTTAGGCAAAAAAAATAGATTCATTTTGGGAAAAAATGATATACAGTATATACTGTAATATATTATATATATATATTACTCAGAAAAAATATATAAATGCATTATCTTTCTATACTGTATCTATAAACATAAAACAATTATATTAACCACTTCTCCACTGAGGACATCCTCGACTTTGTGCGGTGATATCTGAATGATTCCTGCAGCTACAGGCATCATTCAGATATCACTGTTTTCTGCCGGCGATTTTGTGCACAATACGAATAATTATAGTGGCAGTTCCGCAGCTTGATCGTTTTTATAGGCGGCGGGAGGGGACACCCCCCCTCCCGCCGCCATCCGGTGCTTCTCCGGGCTCTCCCGTGCCATCGGGGGCCCGGAGAATGAATCAGCCGGCGTTGGCTCACGACGATAGAGATTTCCAGTGACCAGATGGTCACCAGTCATCTCTATGATTGTCGGAGGCCCAGGCGTGACGTTGTGACGTCACGCCCGGGTACCCGGAAGTAAACAAAGCTGCAATCGCGGCTGTCGGCATGAGATCGGTGAATTTTTTTACAATGTCATGCTTTCAAGCCTGGAGGAGAGATGTGGGGTCTTATTGACTGCACATCTCTTCATAAAGAGGACCTGTCACAATTATTCCTATTACAAGGGATGTTTACATTCTTTGTAATAGGAATAAAAGTGATCAAAAAAAAAAAATGTAAAAAAAAGTGTAAAAATAAAAAAAATTAAGTAAAATAAATAAATAAAAAAATATTTCTTTTTTTAAAAACGCCCCTGTCCCCGGTAGCTCGCGCTCAGAAGCAAACACGCATGTAAGTCCCGCCCACATATATAAACGTTGTTCAAACCCCACATGTGAGGTATCGCCGCGTGTGTTAGAGCATGTGCAACAATTCTAGTACTAGACCTCCTCTGTAACTCAAAAATTGTAACCTATAAAAATTTTTAAAGTGTTGCCTATGGAGATTAGGTACCGAAGTTTAGCGCCATTCCATGAGTGTACGCAATTTTAAAACGTGACATGTTAGGTATCTATTTATTTGGCGTAACATCACCATTCACATTATACAAAATAATTGGGCTAACTTTACTGTTTTGTTATTTTTTAATTCATGAAACCGTTTTTTTTTTTAAAAAAGGCGCTTGAAAAATTATTGCGCAAATACCGTGCGAGATAAAAAGTTGCAATGACCACCATTTTATTCCCTAGGGTATCTGCTAAAAATATATATATATATAATGTTTTGGGGTTCTGATTAATTTTCTAGCAAAAAAATTATGATTTTTACATGAAGGAGAGAAGTGCCAGAATAGGACCCGGTGGAGAAGTGGTTAAACGTGTAAACTTCCAACTAATAACTGTACAAAGCTTCAAGGAAATTAATGAAATAATATAAGTATCGTATATACTTGAGTATAAGCCGAGTTTTTCAGCACATTTTTTTTGTGCTGAAAATGCCCCCCTCGGCTTACACTCGAGTCTGTGTCCGCATACCTGATGATAGCCGTGTCATGCATTGCCTTCAGACAGCGGCCATCCAGTGTACAAAAGCCGCGCATCCTCCTCGTTCTCGTCCATGATAGGGGAACACTCAGTTTCCCAGCAGTGAGTCAGTGTTCAGTGTTCCGCCTATCACGGACATCCTCTCATCCTCATCCCACGGACGAGGACGAGAGGATGTCCGTGATAGGTGGAACACTAAACACTAACTCACTGCAGGGAAACTGAGTGTTCTGCCTATCACGGATGAGGACGAGGAGGAGGTGTGGCTTTTGTACACTGGATGGATGGCCGCCGTCTGATTGCATGCATGACACGGGCTGATCAGGTATGCAGATCGGCGCAGTGAGGCTGCAATGGGCACAGTGATGTTTGTAATGGGCACAGTGATGTTTGTAATGGGCACAGTGAGGCTTGCAATGGCACAGTGATGTTTGTAATGGGCACAGTGATGTTTGTAATGGGCACAGTGATGTTTGTAATGGGCACAGTGAGGCTTGCAATGGGCACAGTGAGGCTTGCAATGGCACAGTGAGGCATGCAATGGGCACAGTGAGGCTTGTGATGGGCACAGTGAGGCTTGCGATGGGCACAGTGAGGCATGCGATGGGCACAGTGAAGCTGCAAATGGGCATTGTTGACCCTCTTATCCACTTACAGTAGCTGCTGCATTTCCTACCCTAGGCTTATACTCGAGTTAATATGGTTTCCCATTTTTTGTGGTAAAATTAGGTGCCTCGGCTTATACTCGAGTATATACGGTATGTGATTATGTGTGTTATTCACATTGGGGGTTATCGCTGCACTGTTTTATATTATTGTATATTTTGGGGTTAGTATCACAAGCTTTGGTGCGAGTGAGTGTTATTGGGGGGGGGGGGGGGTTACAGCTAAGCACAGAGATTTCTTATTTTATACAAATATGACCCTGCCTTTCATATCCCAGACATTGAGCCATCCTAGACCGATAGCTAAGTGACCTATGGATATATCTGTTTCCAATACAACTTTTGTTAAAAATGGCATGATATATAGTCTATGAAATGTACTGGAAACAGGTAGGAAAAGGATATACCTTAAGATTTCCATTAGGCTTTTATATTCCTTAAACCGCAAGCCCTTTTTGGATCTTCTTTATTATGCTTGTTAACTGATTATCCACTATCAGAAATCTATGATGCTTGCCGCAACATATCTCTAGTGGTTCATTAGATATATACCCAAGGCAAAATAGTTAGCAAACTGCCCCTGCGTATGAATCATTAAGAGCTATTCTCTAAGTTATGCTGACTTTATTATAGCTGCAGCTAAGGAAATCATCACCAAGTCAAGAAAACTATAGATAATCAGGATGAGTTCCAAGTGTCTTATGATATTCCTTTATTGACTGTATGATAATGTGATTTTTAGGGCTTGTTCACACCATACCTGTTGAGCTGTACTGACCTGCATACAGTAGATCAATAAAAGATCAACACAGGGGCGCATAGCAAAGAAGTAGAACTCTTGCTTCTAGTAGTGTTGCATTGTGCGGTTTAGGCGCATTTTTAGGTAGTGCAAATGAACTCACAATAGTGCATAGAGCTGAATACAGTGTAATTGTGTTGATATTTCAATAATAAAAAAGAAAAAAGAAAAAAAAAAGAAAAAAGTAACCTGTGTGAAACGTTGTAACAACACATCACACCTACACAACGCACACCAGTATGCACACATTTTATTGTGCAGGATAGTGTGATGATTACATTTGGATTTTCTTAGCACGTGTTATTCATTGTCTCTTATCGAAACCTTTTGTTTTTAGTTTCGGTTAGAGTGGGAAAGGGTTAGACCTCCTGTCAAATTTTTATTACTGTCCAAGTTCCCTCTTTATTTGTCCTGATGACCATTGCGGCAGAGAGAGGAAGTGAGGCGAAATAAAAAATTGAGTTATCCTCAAAAATGAGGTTTGTGGAAATACTTCAAATGGGGGCACCTATTCCAGGGACAGCTGTCTAAGAGAGAAAATATTACCTCACTTTTGGAGAACTTCCTGTTGAGTATCTGGACCGGGAAGTGAAGGGAAATTCCTCCTATGGGAAACAGATAGCAAAAATATAATGTCAGGGATTTTACCCTTTCTTGGCTATACATTCTCTTTAAAATATATTACATTTTTCTCACTCCTAAGATTACAAAAATAACATCTTACCTATTTCTAAGTTTACTTTATATCATATTGTTCCTAAACACCATCTCTATAAAAAAAATAAAAAAAATAAAACTATCTCTTGTAAATGCAGGACAGATAAACAAAATGTAACAGTGCAAGGTCCTACCACTATGAAAATGTAGGAGAAAATCACACAGGTTTAGCATTAAGGCTTAATGCGAGGTTCCAGACTATCGTTTCGGAGCATAGAGAGCTGTGTTTTTGGCTTTCCCTGAATTCTGTAAACCTGCTCTTGGGCCTGGAGCTTGAAGGTTCCAAAGTGTCTTGGGTGGGAAAGAACCTTCAATCCTGTGTTCGGAATTTACTGGCTTCAGCCTATGTGAGTGCACAGGGTCATTATAAACTCAAACCTGAGGATAGCTCAGGGCTCCCAGTTTGGTGACAGCTCCCATATTGGAGACAGGAGGTCTCACCCAGGGGTCAGAGGTGCCCAGCCAGGAGTCAAGAGACAGGAGGTTTCAAACAGTGGTCAGAAATGCCCCAGCCATGTGAGAGGAGGTCTTGTCCCAGGAGTTAGGTCAGCTAATATCGGGGTGTCAGGTGAATCCCTATCCAGAGGCCAGGTCTGTGCAGCAGGGTGCTATAACTAAAGGCTGGACGAGCCAAGAGAACCAGGCAAGCTGGACAATACAGTCAGTAGGACTGGTAAGAAGAGTAGTGGTGTTGCTATCATGGTGACTTTGCATTTTCAATTGACTGTTTATGTTGATGTGAAGAACCCCTTTGTGAGCAACAGATGTCTATGTGAACTTTCCATTTGTTTAATAAACGTGGGCTGCTACGCCCTAAAGTACAGTTGGATCTGGAGCAACTCAATGGAAAAGCACCCACCACGTGAGCATATCCACGTGCTTTAGCATTTTGCTAAAGCATTATATAGGAGGAAGCAGTGGCGGCTGGTGCTCCAAATTTTTTGGGGGGCGCAAACAAACTGAAAAATTCAGAAAAAAAACCCATCAATTGCAGCCTCACTGTGTCATCATACGCAGCCACTGTGCCATCAAACATAGCCACTATGCCCATCAATTGCTGCCACTGTGCCATCAAAAGCCGCCACTGTGCCATCAAACACAGCCACTGTGAAATCAAACGCAGCCACTGTGCCCACCAATTGACACCACTGTGCCATCAAACACAGCCACTGTGCCATCAAAAGCAGCCACTGTGCCCATCAATTGCCACCACTGTGCCCATCAAACGCAGCCACTGTGCCATCAAACACAGCCAGCCCATCAAATGCTGCCACTATGCCATATCAAATGCTCCCACTGTGCCATCAAATGCTCCCACTGTGCCATCAAATGCTCCCACTGTGCCCATCAAATGCTCCCACTGTCCCAATGCTGCCAGTGTGCCCCAAGCCCGCCCACCCGCCGTCTGCCTTGCACTTACCTTGTTTCGGTGGGGTAGTGGGTGACGGTAGCGGGTGACGAGCGGTGTCCTCCATGCTCCTCGATGTCTTCCCATCCTCTCTTCCCGTCCTCTGCTATGATTGGACGCCTGATAGGCGTCCAATCACAGTTCCTGTCGTTTCAGCCAATCAGGTGATGGATAACAGACCCGAGCACCTGATTGGCTGAGAGGCTGCTCAGTGTTAGGAAAGCGAATATTCATTTGCTTTTTTAACACAGCTGGGTGAACTGCGAGCGCCAAGCATGGGGCTCGCTGTTTATTTATTTTTTTACGCCTATTAGAGCCCATGGCTCTAATCAGGTGCTTCAAAAACACCCCCTTGCTGTAATTCAGGTGCCCGGTGCCCGAAAAGGGGTCGGGCGCCTGAATAGGGGGGTGGCAGCGGCGGCCATAGATAGATTAATGAAATGCTTCAATCTATCTATTGGTGATAAAGGAGTGGCAGGAAAGACGGAGCGGCGCACATGCGCCCTTATGAACGCACCGCCACTGGGAGGAAGCCAACAGAAAATGAAAAAAAAAGTTAAAGGAGCACTCCAGGAATTTTAAGGATCCCCCTCTCCTGTATACAGTATAACAAAATGAAAATCTTAATTTACCTTGTCCATGCTCCAGCATTGTCCCAAAATAAATACTTGATTCAGTGCCAGTAGTCTTCTTCATGGAAGAAAGACAATCTGTCATTCTGCCTATTTTCTGTGAGCCCGGCCTGTTATTTACATGCCCCCCAGGAGGTGCATGCAGTCTGGGCTTACATTACTTCAGGGTTAAGCAGTGCTCAAAAGGCAGACTGAGAGAGAGATGAGCTCATTTCTGTGCTGCTTCTCCTTTCACTGTTCTGGGCTCAGAAGAAGTAGATTGATTGATGCTGGTTATTAGACTGGGTACATCTAGCAGCGGAAAATAGTATTGTGGGAAAATATTTTGATATCAGCTAAATATTGTAGACAAAGCTGGCTTATGTTTTATGTTTTAATGGGCTATTGATTTTGATCTGATATTTAATGCTAGAGTTCTGATTTAACATATATTTGTCTACAGGGTGTAGTAGTTACACAGCAAAGCATCATAGCCTTCCAAATTTTAGGCCCCATCAGTTTGTACTGGAGGATGACAATGCAGAGACGGTCAACATTTTCTATTGAAAGCATACCTCCACTGCATGAAAAATAGAGAAAAATCAAATTTAGCTTTCCACACAGGGCCGAGAGGTACATAAGTATGGAAAGAAAAGCATTTTTTGAAAATATGATATACTCAGGTGAAAACAACTTCTAAAAGCATGCAGCTACACAACAGGAATGCCTAATGGGCTAAAGGAAGAACCAGTCGTTGAGGTTTACAAACTATCAAATATACTTGTAGAGATCTATTTACTGAAAATCTATATCTGTTTATGAGAAAATCAATAAACCAGTTGTGTCAACATCAAATAAGACTTTTGATCTTTAAAGGTTTTATGGGAAATTCCACAAATTAGGAGAATAGGCCATACAAAATCTATTCTTCTAATACTATATAATCCTCATAAAGGAGCCACTGACAGGGAAACTCAACCTAACAGAAGGGCAACATGAAGTTTTAGAAAACCTCAAAGACCCGATAAAGGGCCCAAGCAAAAAAGAGAATAGAAAATCTATTTCTTGAATATACTATATAATTAGTTGGAAAAAAAAAAAACATGTGAAACATTCCCAGAATGTAGTTATGCCACAGAAAAGCAGTCTTAACTTCTAACCTTGAAGATTTGACAGTTACATAAATTTGGAAATGTGCAAGAGGAAATCTGTAATTAGAATATATTCAGTCAAAAAAGATCCATTCAAGGTAGCCCTGACGCAAGTATTCTGCAAAGCTAGGAGAAAGTTCTAAAATCTTTTTCCAACCTTAGGCATTTTTTTAATGTATGTTCCACTGATATAAGATGTAAAAGAAAAAGGCAGCATGATTTAGTTTCCTCAAATGCAGCAAAACACCAAGGTTTTTTGCCATTCACACTGCCAAGATGAAGAAATTGTGCCAGCAGTGCTGAAAAACAGCTTGAATTTTAGTGCCTTTGTCTTCCTCATCACAATTTTGATCAACAGTAATTCCTCTCTTTGCTGTTGGTGGATCAGAATATTTATTGCAGAACAAGGTAACATGAAATGTGAGCAAGAGAGAGCTGGACTTTGTATGAAGCATGTGCGGGAAAGGTTAGGATTGGTTGGGGGTAATTAGCATATCTAAAATACGTTGTATAATTAATATTTTAATACTTTCACATAATGCATCATAAATAACTATATTACATTATTGAAGAAATTGATAACATACACATATTAGATACCTATATAGCAGCAAAAGGGCAAGGAGATAACAGAATTGGAATTCACAGACTTTGTTGGGGAGAAAAATTATTCAAAACAGGAACTCTAATACACAGACAGAAAATACAATAATGGAGTACTGCAGTGATACATGTTTGGAGCATGAAGTTGTTAGCTCTACACGTTTCGCAACTTTAGTCGCTCATTAGGAGTAGGCATGCATTGTGTTTCTCTAACGACATAAACACGTTTCAGGTTGATCCATGGCATCTGACATTCTGGAGACAATGAAAAATGGTCAGAGTCCCAGTTGGTACTCACCGGGTATCCATATGTTGCCAGCATGGAAGTGAGACCCAAACAAGCCCCCATGGGCTAGGACAGCCCCTGCCAGGGACTGAGGCAAGATGCTACATACATGACAAACGGCCTCCACACAGGGCGCACCCAGGTTGGACAGGCATCAAGCAAGAAGTGATGTATGGACAGGAGTCAGTGAATGGTAGTAACTGTGAAGTAAGGGAAAAATGAAGGTAAATGCTTAACTAAGAGTGATAAGGAGAGGGGAATGAAGTGTATGGGAGGGGGGGGGGGGCAAAAACTACAACTGTGAAAGAAGCCAATAGAAAGGGATTATATACTATGTAAGGGAGGAAAATACCTGTGGGATCAAAATGTGCTGTGTGTTGGTCTGTGAAGTGCAGGGAGCCAAATGCCTGTGTCATGGATATGCATTAATGTCTGTCTGCCATCTTACCTTCCTCCTCATGTGTTCATCTAGAGACCAGACCTCCTTCACCTGGCTTCCTTTATAATCTCCTCCCAGCCTGACTCCACCCCAGGCCCTATCACTGAACACTATATTAACCTGTGCACTGCAAGCCTGCTTTGCTGATCAACGTGTTTGTTAGGCATTGTGTGTTTGGGTTCCTGCCTGCCGTGTGCTACGTCTGTCTCTCTGTTACGTTATTGGCTTGTCCCCGACCATCCCTGTCTGCTCGTGACCCTTGACCTTCGGCTCGTTCTTCGTTATCCTTGTCTGCTTGTGGCCCCTGACCTTCGGCTTGTTATTCGGTTCTCTCTATCGTGTGCTGCTGCTTCCCCTTATCCTACGGGGCGTGAGCTAGGAAACTCCAGGGGCCGTGACCTGGTCCCAGCCTGCAGCGTAACATCCTCACCACTAGAGGCCCTGGAGAAGACCAGCTGGGTCTTAGACTCCGCGCCCTGGGGAATCTTGGCTCTCGCTTCCGTTGGGATCCCGGTTGTGCTCCTCTGGTCCCGCTTTCCACAACCACCCAGTTTCCTATCCACAGAAGCCAGCCATAGGGTTCACTACCTCGCGGTGCACTCCTGTCCCCCTACGGTGTGCATCTGTCACCTGGCCACAGGTGACCCTGACAGTTTGATCAGCCATGAACCCGGCTGACATCCCGCTTCCCGCGGATGATCCATTGCAGGGCATAGTTCGCAGACTTGAGACCCAGGAATCAAATCAGACCCAGGTGATGCGATTCCTCCAGGATCTGGCTTCTCGATTCGAGCAGCTTCAGGTCTCCTTGGGAACCCCGAATCCGCAACCCCAAGTACAACCAGCGGCTGTACCTATCGCACCAGTCGCAGCCTCACACTCACTAAGATTGCCAGCTCCGTTCCGTTTCTCTGGGGACTCCAAGGCCTGCAGGGGGTTTCTCAGCCAATGCACTATTCATTTTGAGCTTCAGCCTCAAAGCTTCCTATCTGACCGGGCTAAGGTAGCCTATATCATTTCCCTCCTCTCCGGTGAAGCTTTGGCCTGGGCTGCCCCCCTGTGGGAGAGGAACGATCCGGTGGTTTCCAGTCTGTCCGAATTCTTGAAGCTCTTTCGTAATATCTTCGAAGAGCCGGCTCGGGCTTCTTCAGCGGCTAGTGCTGTCTTACGTCTTCGCCAAGAATCTAGTTCAGTGGGGCAATATGCTCTTCAGTTCCGTATCCACACAGCTGAATTGAGCTGGAATAATGAGGCCCTGGTCGCTACCTTTTTACATGGCCTCTCTGACCGAGTGAAAGACGAATTAGCGGGAAGAGCCATTCCCGTCGGTCTGGACGATGTAATTTCATTATGCAACCAGATCGACATTCGTTTTCAAGAGAGGTCCTTAGAAAAAAGACGCCAGCACTCTCTGGGTCCTAGCCAGTCTGAGCTCCCCTCCCTTCATTCCGTGGAGCATCCTCTACCTGCTGAAGAACCTATGCAGCTGGGCCGGACCAGACTAACCCCCGAAGAACGTGCTAGGCGCAGAACTCTGGGCTTGTGCCTCTATTGTGGGGGCAAGGGTCATTTTTGTGACTCCTGCTCGCTTCGTCCGGGAAACGCTCGGGTCTAATACATTTGGAAGGTGGAGTATTGGACCCAGAAACATCACCTTCTCGCCTGCTCTTGCCGGTGTCCCTTCATGTAGGCACTTCTCCTCAGTCAACCCTTGCATACCTGGATTCCGGGGCTGCCGGCAATTTCATGGATTGGAGAACTGCTTCTTCTATGAAGCTTACCCTTTCACCTCTCACTACCCCATTGGTAGTCTCGGCAATTGATGGCACTGTTCTCCCAGGGGGCCCTATTCGCTTCCAGACGCTACCCATTAGGATGTCGGTAGGGATTCTCCACCAGGAGTGGATATCCTTTCTTATTCTACCCAAGGCCTCTACCCCAGTTGTATTGGGCCTCCCTTGGCTACAGCTCCACTCTCCACATGTGGACTGGGTCTCTGGGCAGATCCTGGCCTGGGGTTCCTCATGTTTCTCGTCGTGTCTTCTCAAGGTGACCCCCAAGGAGAGTCTTCCGGTTGCTGCCACTTCTGTTTCTTCTGATCTTCCCGCCGCATACAGCGATTACCGGGATGTGTTCTGTAAAAAATCAGCTGAGGTGCTTCCTCCCCACAGGTCTTTTGACTGTGCTATTGATCTTGTCCCCGGAGCAACTCTACCCAGGGGTCGTACCTACCCTCTGTCCATCCCAGAGACCCAGGCCATGTCGGAGTATGTAGCAGAGAATCTGGAGAGAGGGTTCATCCGGAAATCCTCATCGCCTGCAGGGGCAGGGTTCTTTTTTGTTGCCAAAAAGGATGGTACCTTAAGACCCTGCATCAATTATCGGGGTTTAAATGCGGTTACTATTAAAAATCGATACCCCTTACCCTTAATATCTGAGCTATTCGATAGGTTGAAGGGTGCCTCCATTTTCACCAAGTTGGATCTCAGAGGCGCGTACAATCTCATTCGAATACGGGAGGGTGACGAATGGAAGACTGCATTTAACACTAGAGACGGGCATTACGAATATCTGGTGATGCCTTTTGGTCTGTGTAATGCTCCAGCCGTGTTTCAAAACTTTGTCAATGAAATCTTCAGAGATCTGCTGTACCAGTTTGTTGTCATCTATCTGGATGACATTCTGATCTTTTCTGAAAATCTGCTCGTCCACAGAAACCATGTCCGCACTGTACTTCAACGTCTTAGAGAGAACAATCTCTATGCCAAGCTGGAGAAATGTTCCTTTGAATGTTCTGAGGTCCTGTTTTTGGGGTGCTTTGTCTCATGTTCGGGGCTTCGTATGGACCCTGGGAAGGTCTTGGCTATCACCAACTGGCCTCTTCCTGCTAGCCTCAAGGCCACACAGCGCTTTCTTGGCTTCACTAATTATTATAGGCAGTTCATAAGGAATTACTCTTCCATTGCCGCGCCTATTATCGCTTTGACCAAGAAGGGTGTGAATGCCAGAGACTGGCCTCCCGAAGCTGTCTCTGCATTTCACAACCTGAAACAGGCCTTTGTTTCTGGCCCCCTCTTGAGGAGACCAAATCCTGGGAATGCATTTTTTATTGAAGTGGACGCTTCCTCAATGGGGGTGGGAGCTGTGCTTCTTCAAATCTTTGAGAAGAGACGCCAACCATGTGCGTTCTTCTCCAAAAAAATTTCTCAGGCAGAGAGGAATTATGCCATCGGTGATCGGGAACTTCTCGCAATTAAATTGGCGTTAGAGGAGTGGCGTCATCTCTTGGAGGGTTCCCCTCACTCCATAACGATCTTTACCGATCACAAGAATTTACAGTATCTACAGAATGCTAAACGTCTGAATCCTAGACAGGCCAGGTGGAGTCTCTTCTTTGCCCGTTTTAATTTCACGATTACCTACAAACCTGGTTCCTGCAACGGTCGGGCTGATGCGCTCTCTAGGTCATTTGACACTTTGGACGAGGAGTCCGCCCCTGAACCTGAGCCGATCATTCCCACCTCATGCATTGTTGCCCACTCTACCACCCTGAAGTCTAAAATTCCGCCTGGTAAGACCTTTGTCCCCACTGAGCTAAGAGCTAAGATCCTTCGTTGGGGACATGATTCCAAGGTGGCAGGGCATTCTGGATTCCTCCGATCCTTCCTACTCATCAGTCGTCACTACTGGTGGCCTAATCTCCGCTCAGACGTCAAAGACTACGTTAAAGCTTGTCATGTCTGTGCTCAGTCCAAATCCTCCACACAAGCTCCTGCTGGTCTCCTCATGCCCTTGCCTATTCCTAAGGAACCCTGGGCCCATATTGCCATGGATTTTATCACCGATCTCCCACTGTCTGAGAATAATACAGTCATTTGGGTGGTAATCGATCGATTCTCCAAGATGGCTCATTTTGTTCCTCTTCCTGGTCTTCCTTCTGCCCCTGCCTTGGTTCCCATTTTCATTCGAGAAATTCTCCGCCTACATGGGGTCCCTTCTCATATTGTTTCCGACAGGGGAGTCCAATTCACGTCTCGTTTTTG
The DNA here is from genome assembly GCA_029206835.1 of Rana muscosa. Lineage (NCBI taxonomy): Eukaryota > Metazoa > Chordata > Amphibia > Anura > Ranidae > Rana > Rana muscosa. The sequence continues at coordinate 176,630,143 of CM055124.1, forward strand.
GAGAGCCTTTTGCAAATCCCTCAATATTGTCTTGGATTTTTCTTCTTCTTACCATCCCCAATCCAATGGACAGACTGAGAGGGTTAATCAGGAGTTAGAGGTCTTTCTTCGCACCTTTGTGTCTTCTCACCATGACGATTGGTCCTCTCTACTCCCGTGGGCAGAATTCTCCCATAACAATCATGTGAATACCAGTTCGCAGAAGACACCCTTTTTCACAGTTTATGGAAAACACCCTCAACTTCCTCTTCCTATGATCTGTTCTCCAGACATTCCAGCTTTGGCTTCGGTTCAGGAGTCTCTCAATTCCGTTTGGGGTCACGTTCATGATTCCCTCCGGGCAGCTGCTGAAAAATTCAAAGGCTTTGCCGACCGCCGCAGGCGTAAACCGCCTTCTCTTCAGCCAGGAAACAAAGTCTGGCTCTCTACCAGGAACATCAAGCTCCGAGTTCCTTCTCTGAAGTTTGCTCCACGATTCATCGGTCCATACACGGTAACTGCTAAACTGAATCCGGTTTGTTTCAAACTCCAGATTCCTAAGAGCCTTAAAATCACTAACTCCTTTCATGTTGCTCTTCTAAAGCCTTTAGTCCTCAATAAATTCTCTCGTCCTCTTCCTACCGTGGCGCCTGTCTCTGAGGATAATCAGGAGTACGAGATCAGTCAAATTCTGGACTCCCGACTCTGTAAAGGCGTTCTTCAGTACCTCGTTCATTGGAAAGGGTTTGGTCCTGAGGAGAGGTCTTGGATCACTGCATCTGAGGTCTTTGCACCTCGTCTGTTAAAGGAGTTTCATCTGAAGTTTCCCTCTAAACCTGGGCCCAGGCGGGGAAGGGGGAGGCCTCGTAAGAGGGAGGGTACTGTCATGGATATGCATTAATGTCTGTCTGCCATCTTACCTTCCTCCTCATGTGTTCATCTAGAGACCAGACCTCCTTCACCTGGCTTCCTTTATAATCTCCTCCCAGCCTGACTCCACCCCAGGCCCTATCACTGAACACTATATTAACCTGTGCACTGCAAGCCTGCTTTGCTGATCAACGTGTTTGTTAGGCATTGTGTGTTTGGGTTCCTGCCTGCCGTGTGCTACGTCTGTCTCTCTGTTACGTTATTGGCTTGTCCCCGACCATCCCTGTCTGCTCGTGACCCTTGACCTTCGGCTCGTTCTTCGTTATCCTTGTCTGCTTGTGGCCCCTGACCTTCGGCTTGTTATTCGGTTCTCTCTATCGTGTGCTGCTGCTTCCCCTTATCCTACGGGGCGTGAGCTAGGAAACTCCAGGGGCCGCGACCTGGTCCCAGCCTGCAGCGTAACATCCTCACCACTAGAGGCCCTGGAGAAGACCAGCTGGGTCTTAGACTCCGCGCCCTGGGGAATCTTGGCTCTCGCTTCCGTTGGGATCCCGGTTGTGCTCCTCTGGTCCCGCTTTCCACAACCACCCAGTTTCCTATCCACAGAAGCCAGCCATAGGGTTCACTACCTCGCGGTGCACTCCTGTCCCCCTACGGTGTGCATCTGTCACCTGGCCACAGGTGACCCTGACAGCCTGAACCAAACATAGGTAGCACCCTTTCATAGGCGCCGCCGTCCAAGAATCTCGCCAATGTCACGCACGCGAGGGGGTGGGGAAGAGAGACGCCTACACCAATGCGGAAGAGCCGCCTGGTAGTTTGGCGCCAAATACACTCCCCACACTGCACGTAGCTGTCATATCGAACAGCCACACGGAGACCAAGCCCCGTGTACGGCAATGGAAGGCGTGAAAAAAAAACCTCACTTGAAAAACTACATAAAGACCCTTCTATAGTGGTAAAGAATGCAGATAAAGGCGGAGTTGTTGTGGCCATGGATGCTAGTACATATAAGCAAGAAGCCTTGAGACAGTTGTCAGATTCTAAGACTTACTTTAAACTCAAAAGCGACCCCACTGATTCCTTCAGGAAAGAACTTTCTTCCCTGTTAGACAGAGCGGTTGCTATAGGCATTTTCACGGACAAGGACAAAGAGACTCTAATACCCATGTTTCCTGTTATGCCCATTTTTCATCACCTCCCCAAACTACACAAGGGCCTTTCACCGTTAACGGGCAGACCCATTGTCGCAGGAATAGACTCTTTGAATGAACGTTTGGGACAATGGGTGGACGAACAGCTACAACCACTGGTTTTGGATCTGCCGGGACACATCCGTGACACTAATCACTTACTTACTAATTTAAAAGATATAACATGGCAAGACAATTACCAGTGGATTTCTTGTGACGTCTCTAATCTATATTCTTCTATACCACATATTCTGGGACTACAAGCCGTATCTTTCTTTTTACAGCAATCAGGACGTTTTTCTTCTACATTGCAGGAATTCATTATTATGTGTTTGGAATATCTTTTAACTCACAATTTTTTTATGTTTGATGGGGAGTACTACCTCCAAAAATGCGGGGCCTCCATGGGCGCCAAATTCTCGCCATCTCTAGCAAATCTTTACATGGGATGGTGGGAGAGGCTCCGCATTTTTGGACCGGGTAGTCCCCGCCGAAAGGATACCATACTTTTCTGCAGGTATATAGATGACCTCCTGTTCATCGTTAATAACTCTTGTGAAGACCTTCAATCATGGTTAGCATACATGAATGACAATTCACTCAATCTACACTTCACAGGTATATTAAATGCAAAAAACATTGATTTTTTGGATGTAAGGCTCACTAGTGAAAATAACATGATCATTTCCAATTTATATAGGAAGCCTAGTGCAGGCAACACTCTTTTAAGGGCAGATTCGAGCCACCCAGGACACACAGTACAGAACATCCCAGTTGGACAATTTCTCAGACTCAGGAGGCTCTGTAGCAGAGACTCTGACTTTGAAATTGAAGCACAAGCTATGACAGCTAGATTCGAGAGTAGGGGTTACCCTAAATCGGCCATCAACAGAGGATTGCAGATAGCAAAAGGTACCACGTGAGACATTTTGCTCTCAAAAAAATCCATCAATGTACACAAACGTGGCAGGGTTAAAAATAGGAGTGTAAATCAATGTAACAACAGAAATAACAGGGTAGATAACTTTGTTCCTACCTTCTCAACCTCATATAGCATGGAATATCATAAAGTAAAACATATAGTCACAAAATACCTCCCGATTCTATCACACGATCCAATATATGGCAAAATTCTTAAAAAAGGGATCCGTACAGTGTCCAGGAGGGCACCTTCCCTAGGCAGCCTTTTGTCACCCAGCCTTTTTTCCACCAAAAACACCCCTGCAAATTGGCTTTCGTTCAAAGGCACTTTTAAATGTGGCGGTCATAATTGCGTTTACTGCCCATTTATACAGAGGGGTGACACCGTCACCTCCAAGTCTACAGGAAAAGTCCATAAGCTGCATTCTTTCATTAATTGTAACACACGATATGTTGTTTATGTTATCACATGCAACTTATGTTCAATCCAATATGTAGGCAGGACCACCAGGAGATTAAAAGATCGTCTATACGATCATCTCTACGATATTGACAAAAACCACACAACAAATGTAGCGCGACACTGGAATGTAGTTCATGACAAGGACACTTCCAGTTTGGTTATACAAGGCCTAGAGAAAATTGCAAAATCTTTGAGAGGAGGCGACAAGTTTAACCTCCTGTGCAGACAAGAAGTGCAGTGGATTTTTATTCTAAATACTAGACGACCTTCTGGATTGAATTTTGAGTGGGACATTTCCCACTTTTATTAATTTATTAATCCATCATGTTTGGTCATTTTTCCCTTTTTGTTTCCCACCGCACCCGCTGTCCGCTGTAACCACCTTTTTATAAATCATCTAAGGTGTTCATTCTTGCACATAAGGCTCATTGCCCATTTTACAGTTTTACAGGATTTAAATGCTACACCAGCTTTACACATTTATGATATTATGTTCATGACAGTCATATAGGTCATGGTCATGGCATTTTTATCCTGTCACTTTGTTGTTTTGGATCTCATTGCATCACTTGATTGGAGTGATGAGGCCCATGTGTGGATTTCTTTCCACACCTGGGCTCCACACTTGAATCCATGCCCTGCTCAAGAACCCTTATTTAATCAAATATAAAATTGAACCACATTAAAATTAAAATTTAAATTAAGAATTAAGAATTGGTACAAATTATTTGATCTATTAATATAGGACACTACCATCGCTTCGTTTTCTTTTTCTTTTTGTTGTTTTCCATTTTTTGCTCAATCTTCATATACAGTGGAATCCTCTTCTTTCTTTTTTCTTGTTTTTCTAATATGGCTTTGGTTACAGCTGATCTCAGCCATCTAACACACACAATATTGTATATATATTTTTGACATATTTAGCCACTGGACAGGCATGTCAAAAACGAAAATAGAATTGTTTATATACAATATTAACGTGCGTGTCAAAACCCAAAATAAAAATTAAATTAGAATTGAATTAAATCAAATTAAACGTGAATTTAATCAAATAAAATAAGAAAACGACAACTTGCACATATATAAAACATATGTGTGTGTTTCGATTCGATCATTCATATGTATATACACTGCAAGTAGGGTTCGCCTTCATATTCATCCACTATATCTGCATGCCTTTTGGAGGTTAGCATAATTTATGTCTTATAGTATTAATACCAGACATATATATTGATTAACATATACATTTTAATAATATTGCCCCTCCTCAAATAGACATACAGAATAGTCACACAGGATGAATAAGTTTTATCTATAGTTAAATAACAATAACACATATTTTTAACATGCATCTCAATTACATTAACCCATTGTGGTTTTATGTTTAGTATTTAGTTGTATTAATTCTAGCATTCGGAACATATAGGTTTCTGTACACAAAAAGAATCAGTATTATTATTATTGTTTTCATCTTCTTCATTATTTATGATTTTAGATATTTATATTTATATCTATTCTATTCATTTTCATGAATTCAATGCCAATATCAAGATTTATGTACAATTCACCCCCTTTTTTCGGTTCCGACCAGCTTCTACTTTTTCTCCAACTTACACTATTCATGCACTTTGGGGTTTTTGTCGTGTTTTGTTTTGTTTTGTTTTTGTTCTTTACTTCACTATAGCATCCTTTTTCCGGATGCACTATACACGTGTCATGTAGTCTGTTCACGCTATAGATAAAACAATTGTTTAAAGCACTTGTTCTGCGTTAAGCAGTCACACATATATTTAATATCCCTTTCGATATGGAGTTTTTACTCCTTTCCACTTAGTTTTTATACACCTTTATGCACTCTACATATATATGTAAGATCTTACGTGCCAATCCTTATTAATGGTTTTGGCATTTAACAGGTGCTTCACAAACACGGAGTGTAATAGATCCAAATTAGTGCTTAATATTCTACCACTGTGTTCAACAGCTCTCATTGGTTGAGAGGTTTCTTAGATCACCTTTATATACACAGTTCTGGTCACTTATACTTTAGCTATGAGTAAGCATCATACCCTGATGTGAAACGCGTTAGCCGTCACCCTGCATGTCCCTTCACCTTTGATTGCTTTTGGATGGATTTTGTTTATTTATTTCTTTTTGGATTTTTTGGAATTTTAATTCTCTGCATTAATAAAGCGTTTAACCAGAGTGCGGCAGTCCAGACAACGTCTTCTCTTCATGCAATGGAAGGCGTGACGTCGACACGCAGTGCCCGCCCACACTTAATGGCGCGGGATGGGGAGCGTAGGCAGTGCGTGTCGCAGCCCCCGGATTGAAGCGAGGCCCACCGGGGGCCGAGACAGCATGACATCCAAAGCCAGGGACAACAATGATGGAGCCCGCGCAAAATGAAAAATTACCTGGAAAAGCCCAAAATGGGGAACCGTGATGGATGGTTGTATCAGATAACATAATGTACACGTGAACAAGTTACTGACAAAAAAAGAGGGGGCAAAGAGAACAGTAATAGTAATGATGAATGATATATGCGTTATTAACGCATATTGTTGGCAATAGAGTCCCACTTGGGGGCTGCGACACGCACTGCCTACGCTCCCCATCCCGCGCCATTCCGATGCGCGGATGTGTGGGTGGGCACTGCGTGTCGACGTCATGCCTTCCATTGCCGTACATGGGGCTTGGTCTCCGTGCCGCTGTTCGATATGACAGCTATGAGCAGTGTGGGGAGTGTATTTGGCGCCACATACCAGGCGGCTCTTCCGCATTGGTGTAGGCGCCTCTCCTCCCCACCCCCTCGCGTGCGTGACATTGGCGAGATTCTTGGACAGCGGCGCCTATGAAGGGGCGCTACCTATGGTTGGTTCAGGCATCTGGCTCTCTGCACTTCACAGACCAACACGCAGCACATTTTGATCCCACAGGTATTTTCCTCCCTTACATAGTACATAATCCCTTTCTATTGGCTTCTTTCACAGTTGTAGTTTTTGTCTCCCCCTCCCATACACTTCATTCCCCTCTCCTTATCACTCTTAGTTAAGCATTTACCTTCATTTTTCCCTTACTTCACAGTCACTACCATTCACTGACTCCTGTCCATACATCACTTCTTGCTTGATGCCTGACCAACCTGGGTGCGCCCTGTGTGGGGGCCGTTTGTCGTGTTGCATCTTGCCTCAGGCCCTGGTAGGGGCTGTCCTAGCCCATGGGAGCTTGTTTGGGCCTCACTTCCATGTCAGCAACATATGGATACCCGGTGAGTACCAACTGGGACTCTGACCATTGTTCATTGTCTCCAGAACGTCAGATGCCCTGGATCAACCTGAAATGTGTTTATGTCATTACAGTAACACAATGCATGCCTGCTCCCGATGAGCGACTAAAGTCGTGAAACGCATAGAGCTAACAACTTCATGCTCCAAACATTTATCACTGCAGTACTCCATTATTGTATTTTCTGTCTGTGTATTCGGGTTCCTGTTTTGAATAATTATTCTGCCCAACAAAGTCTGTGAATTCCAATTCTGTTATCTCCTTGCCCTTTTGCTGCTATATAGGTATCTAATATGTGTATGTTATCAATTTCTTCAATAATGCAATATAGTTATGTACGATGCATTATGTGAAAGTATTAAAATATTAATTATACAAAGTATTTTAGATATGATAATTACCCCCAACCAATCCTAACCTTTCCCGCACATGCTTCATACAAAGTCCCGCTCTCTCTTGCTCTCTTCTTTATTATACAATCAACAGGGATTTAATTGACCCATTACCTCATATAAAGTCCCAACAAACCCTCTCCCCCTTTTTTTAATCGTAACATGGAATGTCATTTCTGTTTGCCACCAAGTTTGTCACTTATCTTTAGATTTGTAGATTACATACATTTTCTAATCCCCCGTCTTTTCTCCAAAGTCAGAAACTAATAGGCTAAACCTGTTAAAAAGCATCGTAATGTACTATTCTTAGCCTGAACAATCATGTCAGGAATGGTGTGAGCTTAAGCTGGCCATACACTGCTGAAAATTCAGAAAATTCTTACTGACTTAATATTCAAGCAGTGCATAGTCCTGTCAACACCGCTGTGTTCGACAAAAGTCAATTGCTCAATCGACTTTTGTCAAAGGAGCCTGAAAGAAAATTGTCAGCCAAACAGTGATGGCAGCCAATCAGCTTCAGTCACTGTTCAGGTATTCTAATGCCCCGTACACACGGTCGGGAATTCCAATGGGAAAAAGTCAGTCGGAAATCCCGACGGGAAAAAAGAGAACCAGCTCTCCATCTTTTGCCGGCCATTTTTGGCCGTTTTCCTGTTGGAAAAAGTCAGATGGAGCATACACGTCGGGATTCCAGACCAAAAGCTCTCATCTGACTTTTTCCGACAGGAAAACCGATCGTGTGTACGGGGCATGACAGTTGGCAGTTGTCAGAATACAATAGCTCCGTAGGGGAATTTGTCCATTTCCACTATTTAGAATGGATGAAGCAATCTGTTGGATTTCTTTTGTTCAGTCCATAGGTTAAATGAAAGAAATGTATTGGTGTAGAGCTAACTTTACTGACTACAAGAAAAACAGAAATGGAAGGCGCCCCTCCTAGTGCATTACCAGAGATAATTTAATAATAACAATTTTTAGTATAAAAGTGGGTACTCACAAAATTCAAATGACAAACAGCCATAAACACAGTGCATGGACAAGCACAGAACACGGGGTACAGCTAACGCGTTTCGGGGGCGCACCACCTTCCTCAGAGCTAGGCTAGTCTCGCACACCATGGGCAAGCGCTTTTAAAGAAAATGGTGGGATTGAAAACTGTGTGTCAAAAAAAACACGCCCTCAAAGGGGCGAAAAAAAAAAAAAGGATAAAGTTTAGTTGCACTAATGTGAAAACAACATAATCCATGTCAAAAACGTTATGAAAAAAAAAATCCATCATAAATGCACAAATAAATAAACAATGATAATTCATTCAAATCCATGATATATTGCACATTCACTTATATTTAGTCAAATGAATACAGGTGTAGGAACACGTAAACAAAATAAATAAATAAAAAACAAAAGGGTCAATCCATGTCTCACCTCTACATGCCTGAAGTAGCTGAGGGGGGATGGGGGGTTTTGGGCACACCTCTAAATGCCCAAAACCCCCCATCCCCGCGCAGCTACTTCAGGCATGTAGAGGTGAGACATGGATTGCACCCTTTTGTTTTTTATTTATTTTATTTTTATTTATTTTTTTATTTCATATACAATTTTTGATATGGATTATGTTGTTTTCACATTAGTGCAACTAAACTTTTTATGCCCCTTTGAGGGCGTGGCTTTTTTAACACACAGTTTTCAATTCCACCATTTTCTATAAAAGCGCTTGCCCATGGTGTGTGAGACTAGCCTAGTTCTGAGGAAGTGGGCGCGCCCCCGAAACACGTTAGCTGTACCCCGTGTTCTGTGCATGTCCATGCACTGCGTTTATGGACTTTTGTCAGTTGCATTTTGTGAGTACCCACTTTTATACTAAAATGTTTTATTATTAAATTATCTCTGGTAATGCACCAGGTGTGCACGCTTTCCATTTCTGTTTTTCTTGTAGTTCCTTTCTGATTACCACATCTGAGGAAGGCAGCATCCACCTAGCTTTGGAATACCATATATACCTTTTACACCACCATTTTATCTGATATCTGTTACATCACACCTTGGAAGACCTATTAGCGCTGGAAGTGACTGTGTTTTTTGTAACTTTAGCACTTGGCATTAGCAGTTGCTGCTGTTATTGACAGTATGGCAACAAAGAGTTAAAGATGCGCAGGTTTGGAAGGATGAAGTGCATGTAATGTCCACAGTTGAGCTGGCTTGCCAGAGCAGCTGCAATAAATTGACTGGGCATGATGAAAATTCAGGAGAAAAAAGGGATTTACAAAAATCAATTGACAGGCTGTGCTAATTGTTAAAATCTCTAAGGGTTTTGAGTAACAAGAATTTTGTATAGATAAGAAGCCTAAAGCCCTGTGCACACGATCGGATTTCCGATGGATTTTAGTCCGATGAATTTGTCCATCAGAAATCCGATGAAACTGTTTTTCATCAGTCTTGGCCACACACCATCAGTCCAAAAACCGACCGTCCCAAACGCGGTGACATAAAACACTCCGATGAGCCGAGAAAAAATAAGTTCAATGCTTCTGAGCATGCGTCGACTTGATTCTGAGCATGCGTGGGTTTTTTATCCGATGGAGTTCCCCACAGACGATCGGTATTTTCTATCGGTTTTTGATCCATCGGAAAAATTTAAAACATGTTCTATTTTTTAAAACCGATGGAAAAAAGACCGATGGGTCCCATACACGATTGGTTTGTCTGATGAACACAATCCATCGGACGGTTTTCATCGGTTAAACCGATCGTGTGTACGGGGCTTTACTGTATCTCAGAGTTCTCTTTATCATTGTATGCAGGAAGCCACTGTCAGTCATGTAGCATCCTCCTAGGTAGGTGCTGGGATAGTTAGATAAATGTTATGCCGCATACACATGATCGGAATTTCCGACAACAAATTTTCCATGTGAGCTTTTGGTCGGATATTCCGATCGTGTGTAGGCTTCATCGGACATTTGTTGTCGGAATTTCCGACAACAAATGTTTGAGAGCTGGTTCTCAATTTTTCCGACAACAAAAGTTCTTGTCGGAAATTCCGATCGTGTGTATGCAATTCCGATGCACAAAATTCCATGCATGCTCTGAATCAAGTACGAGACGGATGCGCTCGGTCTGGTAAAACTAGTGTTCCTAATGGAGATAGTGTCAGGGTCACCTGTGGCCAGGTGACAGATGCACACCGTAGGGGGACAGGAGTGCACCGCGAGGTAGTGAACCCTATGGCTGGCTTCTGCGGATAGGAAACTGGGTGGCTGTGGAAAGCGGGACCAGAGGAGCACAACCGGGATCCCAACGGGAGCTAGAGCCAAGATTCCCCAGGGCGCGGAGTCTAAGACCCAGCTGGTCTTCTCCAGGGCCTCTAGTGGTGAGGATGTTATGCTGCAGGCTGGGACCAGGTCGCGGCCCCTGGAGTTTCCTAGCTCACGCCCGTAGGATAAGGGGAAAAGAGGGGAAGCAGCAGCACACGATAAGAGAGAACCGAATAACAAGCTGAAGGTCAGGGGCCACAAGCAGACAAGGATAACGAAGAACGAGCCAAAGGTCAAGGGTCACGAGCAGACAGGGATAGTCGGGGACAAGCCAATAACGTAACAGAGAGACAGACGTAGCACACGGCAGGCAGGAACCCAAACACACAATGCCTAACAAACACGTTGATCAGCAAAGCAGGCTTGCAGTGCACAGGTTAATATAGTGTTCTGTGATAGGGCCTGGGGTGGAGTCAGGCTGGGAGGAGATTATAAAGGAAGCCAGGTGAAGGAGGTCTGGTCTCTAGATGAACACATGAGGAGGAAGGTAAGATGGCAGACAGACATTGATGCATATCCATGACAGATAGCACATTCGTCACGCTGCAATTTTTTTTTATCTTTTAATGCAGCGCATTCTCTTCTTCTTTATAATGCTAGAATAATGAAGTTGTTTTGCTGCTGATATTCACACATAGTGATCTTTTTTCCTTTTTTTCTTTTAATCAAGAGCTCCTGTTTTTTTTTATTATTTTAAATTTATTTTCTAGTGATCTCCATAATTTTTATTTTATTTTTGTGTGTCAAGTTACCACAACAACATTATTATCTTGTATTTTTTACCTCAAGGAAGTTGGTTGGTGTCCCTTGTTAATTTGACATTGTATTTTTGAAATGTACCTGCCTACTCACAAACAATGTGTCCTTTTTGAAGAAAAACACATAGGCAAGTATTTGCCCAAAAAAATGTCCATTTATTTTGGGTTATAACAAAAGAAAGAGGAAGGCAATGCTGGAGAAACTGGTGAAATTTGCGAAGCCTTTGGACCCCAGGGCACACATCAACTATTTGAAAATCAAAATTGGTAGCCTGAGGAGTCCATATAATAGGGAGCACAATCTGGTCCAGGACTCAGAGAGATCGGGAACAGCAGCAGATGAGATATATGTCCCCAGACTGTGGTCTTGTCAGACCAGGCTGAACCCATGCCATCACTTTCTTGTCTTTCTTCCATGCTTCCCTCCACGCTTGCTTCCAGGCTGTGGCACTGGAGTTTTATCAGGAGGTGGAGGAGGAGGAGGAGTAGGAGGAGGAGGAGGATGGTCAAGCTCACAAATGTGTCTTTTTCTTGTGAGTTTGCCAATCAGCCCCATTATTTAGGGCCATATAAATGACTTCCTCACAGATGAGGCGTTGGCCGTCCTCCATTTCCTGCATTTTGCATGCTGCCATGCAGGCATAGGCCTCTTGAAGGTTGCGGGGGATTCTGAGGGCCGCATTAGCCTCCTGAATGAGGCCGAGTGATGCCTCCTCCACGTTCCTCCCCTTCCTGGGCCTTTTAGTTGGAAGGCGGAGGGGAGGCACTGTCAGGCTACTGGGCCCAGCCACCTCCTGGCTGCCACTTACCCCCGCCACCTCCTGGCTGCCACTTTCCACAGCCTCCTCCTGGCTGAGGCTTTCCTGTGTATACAAAAGGGACATAGTTTTAGTTTTTGGTTCATCAATCAAACACAATTTTCAGCTCATGACTGTTGCAAATTGAATGTTAATAAATAGAAAAGACTACCATGGGACTGTAGACAGAAATGATTACCTATAACTACCAACAAACAATATAGTGGAGTAAACTTGCCCACCGGCCTTTATTATTGGTATTAAATTTTATTTATTAAACATGTACCCATTCATAGTTAGCAAATGAATTCACAAACAACTTATTTATTCAGAAAACAACATTACAGTAAGCAACCCAGTCACTACGACTCAGGTTGACATAAAGTATAAATCTATTTATATAAACTATACCCCTTTTACTATGAAATAAATGGTAAAAACCACATAATATTATAAGACCACGACAAGGGAGGGGAACTCATGGGTCGGGGCCTTGAGGAACTGGCAAAAAGCGGGCTTGTTGCACTGCCTTAAATAGTCTTTGCCCCTTCCAGAATATTCCATGAGGTCATGTGACTTAACCTATGACCTTTCATTGGTTACCTAGCTTTACCTCACAACCTTATTATAACCTTACTAGAAAGGAAACAAGCCCTGCCCACCTATCTAACTGACCCAATTAACTAACTGGGGCGGGGGGGGCTTGAAAATCCCATTATGTCACAATTCCCATGAGCTCAGGGGCCTTAAAATAGCCCCCCTCACTATCATTCTGACCCCACCATTTTTCATACTTGTCCCAATAATTTTTGGCCACTACTGTCTATTGATATGTAAAACACTTTTTGTTAAATCATAAATGTGTTAGCAATAATAACATTTAGTTAACATCATTAATTTTAGGACAATAATTATGTAGAAAAATACTATACCTGGCTGAAGCTGGGCTCCTCCACTTCTTTCTGGTTGGAAGGCCCAGGTTGGTCGTTGGAAGCCTCAGCTGGGGTTCAAGGAAGGGTGGAAGGAAGTGTGGAAAGTGATGACCTGATTTCAGTCTGGTCTGATAGAAAACGCATTCTGTCATAGTACCACAGACTAGGGAAATAAATGTCTTCTGCTGCTGCTCCTGATCTTTGGGAAGCCAGGACCTTATTTTGCTCCCTATTATAATTGCTCCTCAAGCCACCAATTTTGGTTTTCAAATAGGGGATGTCTGCCGTGGGGATCTGCGGCTTCACCAATTCCAGCAATTTCTCCATCGCTGCCTTCCTAGCTGGTTTGTTTTTATATAAGGGGTGTTTTACATGCCACAGACAAGTCAGCTCCCTGTACTTGTCAATAAACGGGGCAAGAAATCAGGGTCTTTGAATTTTTTCATTTTCTCTGCAAGACAAAACACTAATGTCAGTCTAAACTCTCCTAATCTTATCCCAATATAGGCCTCAATATAGAAGCAGTATAGACCACTGATGCCCCAAGTTAAAATTTTACCTTCGTTCTCACGATCGGCGCTTCCGTTACTCCTTCCTCCACTCTCAGATCGTAGGTACGACACACGCGTGTTAGCTTTATATACACTGCGCATGCATGAAACTCCACCCACGTCCCCTGCCCCTGAAGTTCTTTCTAGTATATTCTCCGCCCCTTCTCTTTCGGCGCAGTGGGAGAGCACATGGCGGAGACACAGCAGGTGCGTAATAGCAGTAACGAGGAGGAAAGCCCGCAGCCAGAAACGTCCCAACCCAGGAGGAGATATAAGGCCTCAAATATGTCCTTTGGAGAGATGGTGGAGATGGTGGACATCTTGAAGAGGGCCGACTATGATGGGAAGTATGGACCTTACCCCAACCCAAATGTGAGAAAGGCCAAGATCATGACTAAAGTTGTGAGAAGTCTTCACAGGAATTTTGGGGTACGACGATCCAAGGAGCAATTGAGGAAATGCTGGTCAGACCTGAATTTGAGAGAGCACGATCAGTACAGAAGTATCAGGAAACTGCGTCTAAAAAGCAAGTACTATTAGTATTATTACTTGCATGTTGCTCCATGGGCTTTTCTTTACTGTTGTACAGTTTAAAATGTAAACTTTCAGGTTCGTGGGCACAGTAATCGGTCATTGTAAACATCGTTCGTTCGCCCACTAATACGATGTTTTTGGCAGATACAGGTTAACTACATTTGGTCATCCTATTTGTATTAAAATAAGTTTAGTACATTGTTGTCTAGATGTGTTTGTAACTAGAATGAAATGCAAACTTGATTCAGTTTAAGGAGAGGACACTCAGCAGCTGTTTACACATCTGGACTCAGGAGCACTAGTGTGGGACACCAGAACAACATTTTTAAGGTGTCCCACACAGGTGCTCCAGTGGATACTTGCGGTGTCTCCATGTGTGAAACTTGTCCAAAAAAGGTAAGTATTCCAGCTTTGGTAAGGGAAAATATCATGTCTTCAGCTTGGAACTCTGCCAAAACAGACAATTGTACCACAATTCCAAGCAATGTTTCATTTTCCTATTTCTGGCCTCAAATATCTGTGTGCTAAGTATACCTTTTGTTTCATTCACATAGGGGAGAAAAGACTCGGGACATCTGAGCTGAGGACACCAGGAAGCCCACACCTCAGCAAGAAGGGGAACTGAGCACACCACAATCTGAGGATGTGGAGAGAGGAGAGGTGTATGAAGTGGGCGAAATAGTGACCACAACAGGTCAGTGTCTGAGACCACAGCTTCAGGTAATAGATGTATACCTGCATATTTATAATACATGGTGTGTTTTTTTATTATAGGTGATGTGGATGTTGTGGAAGAAGAAACTTGTTTCACCAGTGCAAGTGCCCACATCCTCATCGGGGAGATAATGGTGTGCAATCGTGAAATAGAGCTGATAAAGGAAAAGATCAATGATGTTGAAAAAAAAATGAATAACATCATTGATGTTGTATGCAGAATCTAAATCACACAAAAATTCTACAATTTTTTGTGTACTTTTTTATATTACTAAAATGTTTTAAGCATTTTAAAAGCCAAATTTTGAAGATGCACACAGTGTGTCAACATGTGCTATCTGCCATCACGGGATATAAATTTACGCGTTTTGTGGGTGCAACCCCTTCCTCGCAACTCAAGTAGGTGAGAGGAAGGGGTTGCACCCCTGAAACACGTCCATTGACCCCCCACGATGGGAGATAGCACATATTGACATTAGGCATGGGATCAGGAGGGAAATCCACATTTTGACTCCCAATTTGTGTGCATCTTCAAAATTTGGCTTTTACAGGGGAGACATCATCCCATCTGATGAAGGCAAGATCAACACATTTTTGACATACTATAATGTCTGATGTTGCCTTCAGTTTTTCTACATTGAACTTTGAAAGTTCCTGAGTTGTGTATGTTATGGTTTGAAATATGCCTGTTTAATCAAAAAAAAATATATTTTGAATGTCAAACTTTATTAAACTAAGATGTTGTTTTTTTGAAAAAAAAAATTCTAACGCACATGTGAAGGTGCATGGAGTAAAAGGTTTTCTACTCAACAATGTGTGGCTTCTTCTTTCAATGCTCAATACCAGTTTTTTAAGTAAGTTGGTGTTTACAGTGACAATGGGGGTTATTTACTAAAGGCAAATCCACTTGGCACTACAAGTGCACTAGGAGAACCAAGGAGACAGCTAAAAGAAACACAAGCAGTAAATCAAATTCAATATTATTTCAGATCAAAAAAATTATTTATTTAACCACTTAAGCCCCGGACCATTTTGTTGCTAAAGGACCAGGCCCCTTTTTGTGATTCGGCACTGCGTCGCTTTAACTGACAATTGCGCGGTTGTGCGACGTGGCTCCCAAACAAAATTGACGTTTTTTTTTCCCACAAATAGAGCTTTCTTTTGGTGGTATTTCATCACCTCTGCAGTTTTAATTTTTTGCGCTATAAACAAAAATAGTGTGACAATTTTGAAAAAAAAACAATATTTTTTACTTTTTGCTATAATAAATATCCCCCAAAAATATATAAAAAAAAAATGTTTCCCTCAGTTTAGGCCAATACGTATTCTTCTACATATTTTTGGTAAAAAAAAATCGCAATAAGCATTTATTGATTGGTTTGCGCAAAAGTTATAGCGTCTACAAAATAGGGGGTAGTTTTATGGCATTTTTATTAATATTTGTTTTTTACTAGTAATGGCGGCGATCAGCGATTTTTATCATGACTGCGACATTATGGCGGACACATCGGACACTTTTGACACCATTTTAGGACCATTGTAATTTTTACAGCGATCAGTGTTATAAAAATGCACTGATTACTGTGAAAATGACACTGGCAGTAAAGGGGTTAACCTGTAGGGGGCGCTGAAGGGGTTAAGTGTGACTTAATGAGTGATTCTTACTGTGTGGGGGCGTGGCTTGGCGTGTGACGTCACTGATCGTCGTTCCCTATGACAGGGAACAGACGATCAGTGACACTCTCACCGGGAAGAACGGGGAAAGGTTTACACTTACCTTCAGCTCTGTGACCCAATCGCGGGACACCGGCGGCGATCGGGTCCGCGGGTCCCACGGGCGCGGTCATGGAGCTTCGGACCGGGTCGCTAGCGTGCCGCTGGTGGCGCGCGCGTGACCCACGGCTGGGCTCTTAAAGGGCAACGTACCTGTACGTGCCTATGCCCAGCCGTGCCGCTCTGCCGACGTATATCGGTTAAGTGGTTAAAAAATGAATCACACGAGGGGCATGCTGGGAGCTCACTGTGACAGACATGTCCTGCTGAGGCTCCCCTTTTCTCGGGACTTCACGGCCAGCATACACACCCGAATGGAAGGGTAATTATTTCAAAAGCTTACCCTGGTCTTCCTCAGTGCCCTGGGAATGTTTTAAGATGGTTAAAGGAGCTGTCCGGGGAAAAAATAAGGTGAAACCCCCTCAGAGATATGTCATCTAGAGGCCTCAGTAAAATGGAACAGGCTAAATCACTTCACACAATCTCACCTCATGCTGCCAGGCAGCAGCAGCAGTTACCTCATGAACTATATGATACAGACTGTGAGGACAGCGCCATCTGCCAGCCACAACAGACAGGCTCTTTACACCCAAATGTTTTAATTCAAATAGAAAAAATGCTACAGAAGGCATTAAAGCAGACCTCCGACCATATTACTGAGAAATTAACAAAAGAAATCCGTGACTTAGGTCAGCGCACGGCTGAATTAGAAAACAGAGTGGATGACATAGAAACTAATGTAATGACTCATGAAACTGAATTGGACACACTTAAAGATGAAAATTTCTCGCTGCAAACTCGTTTAGAAGATTTTGAAAATCGCGCACACCGTTCAAACCTCCGCATTAGAGGTATACCGGAGTCTATTATTGATCTACAATCGACAATTACTGCCCTATTTCAAGAGTTATCACCGTCAATTCCAATTGAGAGACTGGAAATAGACAGAATACATCGAGCATTAGCACCACGCAAATCTGAAGGTCCCCCCCCGCGACATAATTGTGAAATTCCATTTCTTTCGCACCAAAGAGCAGCTCATGGTCGCTGCAAGGAACAAAGAATCCCTCATCTTCCAAGGCCACCCATATCAGATCTTTGCTGACCTTTCCCCAATAACAGTCGCTAAACGGCGCTCGATGAAACCCTTATTACAAAACCTACAACAACATCAGATCCCATACCAATGGGGGTTCCCTTTTTCACTTCGCTTCACATATCAAGGCACCAAGTACTCATGCAAAACCCCTAATGAACTACAGAACACCCTACAAAAACTTCATCTCTGCGAAAGTCCTTCAGCTGGCCCTCGCCGACGAACAGCATCCAGTTCTCCACAAAATGTATCCAAAATCAAAAATGACAGAACCAGACAAAGCCCATCGAAGAGGGGTCGATTCAACTCTCCAAACCAAGTTACTCCAGACTCAATGGACTGAATGCATTTTGCATATCAAATTGAAATTCACTCAATATTTTTGATCTTTCATCCACTTTTTGGATGCTAAACACTTAATGTCATTTAACCATCCTGAATTTACTTCCCTTAAGCAGGTTATGGTCTAATTTTATATATTTTTTATTTTAATTTTTTATTATTATTATTTTTTATTATTATTATTATTATTATTTTTTTAATACTTTATTTTTATTTATTTATTTTTTATTTTCCAATTTTTATCCCCTTTTTGGTCTAGGATAATTGACGTTTTAAATTATCCCCCAAAAAATGATATTCTCATAACACCCTTCCCTCCTCATCCTATCCTTCCTCACCTCACCCCCCTCTATCCCCTCTATCCCTTCTACTTCCCACATTTTACCCCCTCCTACCCGCCCCTTTCCCCTAATCCTTTCCTACCCACAACAAGGGTTCTATATTATTTTTGTACAAAATTGTTTACTGAATAGAAGTAAATATTACTAATATATTAGTAATAATTGATATTTTATTTATTTTTCATCCTAATTAATAAGGACATTACTGCCTCTCCTACAACTGGCAACCCAGAGGTAACCTGTATAATTCAACAAAATTTATAATCTAACACTCTCCCCGTGAAACCATAAAACACAATTGTTAGATTAAAATTTTACATGTACTAATGTTGAACATATAATATTTTCTTATATTTGATTCATTTTTGCTTACTTCCGCCCAGTTTGGGTGTCATAATATATTTTTCTTCTCTAGATATATTTTTGGTCGTGAGGGACCCGAGAAACTGTCACTGCTCCCTCCATTTTTCTGTCTTTGGACTCTCCCCACACCTTTTTGTGTGAGGAGCCTCCCTGGTCAGACTCTGTGCCTCCGAGCTTGCATTTTTGCATGCTCGCCAACGTTTTACCTTCTTGCATTCTAAACGTTTTTTGTTAATTATTTGTTTAATAATGACTCTCATTTTCTCTTTCTTTCTCAACATTCTGTCTCCACTCTCCCTTTTCTCTTTGCTCCTCCCCGGGGTAAGTATGGATTTTCAATTGTTTTTAGATATGTCTTATAATATTTTCTATAAAATTTCATGATGGCTCCTTTAAATATTCTTACCTTAAATGTCCAAGGTCTAAATGTTCCACAAAAACGAACCAAAGTTTTTAGATCATTATCTTCTTCAAAGGCGCATATAATTTGCCTCCAAGAAACCCATTTCACTGAAACCTCGACACCTAAATATTTTGGTACAGCTTATCCCCAAGTTTTTACTGCTTCAGCTAAAACTAAACGAAGGGGAGTGCTAATTGCATTTCATAGAGCTACACCCTTCTCTCTTCTGACAGAAACCAAAGACCCAGAAGGTCGCTATCTCATTATTACAGGGCATCTATGTGATACGCTAATCACAGTAGTATCCTATTATGCTCCTAATAAAAATCCGACAGCATTCCTCTCCCATTTGTTCCAGGTAATAGAGACTCATAAAATGGGCACACTTTTGATCTGTGGAGATTCAAACCAAGTTCTATACCCTTATTTAGATAAGTCCCCAATTCCTATCACTTCCAATTCTCAATCTCGTAGGTTCCAAAGACTTCTACAACAACATTCCTTGCTAGATTCCTGGCGAGAAATCAATCCCACGAAACGTCAATATTCCTTCTATTCCCATCCACATAAGTCTTTTTCCCGTATCGACCATATACTAATCTCTATTAGTATGTCCCCGGAAATGCTCACATCATCTGTAATAGCCTTTACATGGACTGATCATTGTGCAATACTTTCTACTTTTACTTCCCTCATACCCAAACATCAAGACCCCACATGGTACATAAATGATTCAACCCTATCCCATCCATCACACTCTACTGACTTAGAAATAGCCATAAAAGACTATCTGAAAAATAATAAAACCCCTGATATTTCTCCATTAACATTATGGGAGGCATACAAACCCGTCCTTCGAGGAATCTGCTTACGCCAAGCATCATATCTTAAAAAAGAAAAAAAGAAGCTACAACTAATATTAGAAACAAAATTTAACACTTGCCACGCAAATTTTCAAGCAAATCCTACACCTGTGACAAAAAATCAACTAGATGAAGCTAGCCTAAATCTTGATCTTTTCCTATCTGAATCCGCAGATAAAACCATACGCAAATCCAAGCATAAATTTTATATTAAAGCTAACAAGCCTGGCACTCTTCTCGCTCGAGCACTTAAAAAATTAAACAACCCATACAAACCGATTCGATTAAAATTACCTCATAATACTTACACCAGTAATCCAGAAAAAATCCTACAAACCTTCCACAAACACCTTACATCTTTATACAACAATCAGGGATTTTTTGACCGATCCGCTGCAGAATTATTTTTTTCACAAACCAAACTTCCAAAGATTCCTTTAACTCAACATGAACATCTTGAAAGTCCCATTACAACTGCAGAGGTTGAATTAGCCATTAAATCCCTTAAACCAAATAAACGCCCGGGTCCTGACGGCTTCTCTGCCCTATATTATAAAAAATTTACTCATCTTCTTGCGCCATTGCTGACAGATGCTTTCAATTCACTTCTGAACAACCAATCCTTTCGTCCTGAAACCTTAACAGCAATAATCACAATGATCCCCAAACCTCATTCAGATGATTCATCTTGTGCTAATTACAGGCCCATATCCCTGCTTAATCTTGATATCAAACTACTAGTGAAAATTCTAGCAACTCGTTTGAACAATATTATTGGTTCATTAATAAATAAAGACCAAGTTGGTTTTATTCCTTTTCGCCAAGCAGCTGATAACGTACGCAGGGCAACTTTATTAATCCAAGCAGCTAAAACACGGCGAATACCTATGTGTCTTCTGTCGTTAGATATTAAAAAAGCATTCGACACAGTATCATGGCCCTATCTACATTTTGCTTTACAAAAATGGGGGTTCGGTCCTCACTTTCTTAACTGGGTTTCATCACTATATAATAATCCCAAAGCCTATATTAAATATGCTGGATATAAATCTGGTTGCTTTAACATAAATAGAGGTACACGTCAGGGTTGTCCACTCTCCCCACTTTTATTTGCCCTACTTATTGAACCCCTAGCTCAGGCTATACGATCTGACCCTTCAATCAAAGGGATAGACTTAGCTGGTCATCAGCACAAATTATGTTTGTTTGCTGACGATATACTAATATTTATGTCTTCCCCTCATATTTCTGCTCCCAACCTTATAAGTAAGCTAGATCATTTTGCACAGATATCTGGACTAATTATCAACTCTCAAAAATCTACAGCCTTAAATATCTCCTTACCTCCCCATACTTTACAACAAGCACAAACTTCCCTCCCATTCTCCTGGTCTACATCGCACCTGACCTACCTAGGAATTACTCTTACTCCCAATTTAACTGAATTCTTCTCAGCTAACTTTCCGCCATTACTAAAGCAAATTACCAATCTCCTAAAACAATGGTCTTCTTTACCAATCTCATGGATTGGTAAAATAAACGTAATAAAGATGACTATTTTACCCAAGATACTATATCTATTTCGGGTTTTGCCCATTCCAGTTCCAGCATACTTTCTTAGAAATCTTCAACGCAAAACACTAGCGTTCATCTGGGGCTCTTTAAAACATCGTTTATCTAAACACACACTCTACCTTCCCAAACTTAAAGGTGGACTAGGATTCCCCAATTTCGCCTCTTACTACCATGCAGCTCAAATAGCATGCATCCCCAAATATCACGCAAAATACGAAACCCCACTCTGGGTTGCAATTGAAGCAATTGACTGTGATCCATTTTCTATAACAAATTTAATTTGGTCCAAACCCTCAGATCATAAAAATATAAAAAATAAGATTACCAAACACACAGTTACTATCTGGGATAAATTTAAACTTATCAAAGGACTACAATCTCCTCATGTTCCCCTTCTATCATTTATTAGAAACCCACTATTCTACCCAGCCTGCACATTCCCTAATTCATTTAAAAAATGGATCTCCTCTGACATAACGCAACTCTGTGATTTATCGACATCTACCTCACTTATAACATTTCCTGAACTATGTGATAGGCATCAACTCCCCCAATCAGAACTTTTCCGATATCTGCAGATCAAAAAAAAATTCATGCCATATATACAAAATATGAGTAAGCTCAACGAACTCACACAATTTGAACGTATATGTAAACGCGAACCTCACTCTAAGGGTCTCATATCAATAATATATAAACACATTATTACTTTGCCTACTGCAGACCCACCATCATACGTGGCAAAATGGGAGAGAGACCTTGGACTTCAGTTGGAACCATCCGATTGGGATAAAATTTGGACCACAACAAAATCATCTTCACAAAATATAATAGCTCTAGAGACAAATTATAAAGTACTTTTGCGCTGGTATTTGGTTCCTGTCAGAATCGCGAAATATATTCCGCAATACTCCCCACTCTGCTTCCGTGGCTGTGGTGAACTAGGATCACACATACACATATTTTGGGATTGTCCCGTTACAAAATGTTTTTGGAAAGAGGTTTTTCTTATCCTCTCTACCTTATTCAAAAAAACAATCAAACCTGACCCTTCAATTGCACTACTAAATCTAAAACCGACTTCTATTTCCCACACTCAATTCAAACTCCTTCTACAAATCACTACTGCAGCAAAGCAGACAATCGCCAAAGCGTGGAAAACCCCAACATTAATGATCTCAGAAACCAAAACCAGAATAAACCAAGCCATGACCCACTCAAAAACGGAAGCCATTACCAATGATAATATTGGAAAATTTGAAAAAATCTGGAATCCTTGGGTGACTAATTTTTTCCCTCCCAACTTTGACATCACATTATTAAGACCTTGGTAATATAACTACTAATAGCTATTTAATATACTAATATTATCAGACCAACATTATAAGATACCCCGGGGACCTTTTCGACCTTTTCTGTCTTTTCTACCTACTATCTTTATTTTTTTTCTCTTCTTCTTCTTACCCTTCCCTCTCTTCTATCTTCACTCTTTAGCTCTTTTTTTGTTGTTTTTTCTTTCTTAGCATATATTGTTATTATATGCAAAAATGGTAGCAACATTTTTTTTTTTTTTTTTTTTTATTTATCAGTATATTTCAGCTTTAGAGCTCCTTTGAAACAATACAAACCTTATATATTACAATAACATTATATGAGGTCGAGAAATTATGACCCTTCATTTTTTCTTTATAAATCCTTATATTACCTTACATGTTATATATTATTACTAAATCTGGTTTGTAATTACTAAATTCAACACTAAGCATATATTTTAGCAAGTCTCCAGATAATGGTCAACATATGTTAAACTTAAATTACTGTTTTTTTTTCTCCTCTTCTGTTGTTGTTGCCTTCAAAAATCACTGGAGCTTGACATAAATATCTAATTTGTGTTCTCCTTAACTGCTACTATTTATAGTGACTATGTTTATGGACAATATATGCTTGTAATTTTGAAAATGTAATAAACAAATTTGACAAGAAAAAATGAATCACACATATGCTGGCATATCATTGCCCCCCCACCCGTAAAGTATTCCAGATATTTTTGACGGATTTTATGGGCGCTTTGGGGGGGCAACCCAGGATGGCCAGCTTCAAGTGCCGTCAGTGTACTTTGTTCTGGAAATCCAGCCTCAGGCACTGAGGCCACATAGTTTGTAGCATTTTGCCTTAAAAAATATGCAGTATGCAGCATGAAAGCACAATATGATTACGTTTATATTCCGCCATGTTGATTGCCATGAGAAATAGGTGTAACCGGCTGGCCATTATCCCGAAAGCATTCTCCACCACTCTTCTGGCTCTGGCCAGCCGGTAGTTAAAAACCCTCTGGTCCGGGGTGAGGGTCCCCATGGGGAATGGCCGCATCATCTGTTTACCCAGCCCAAACGCTTCATCAGCGCCGAAAACAAACGGCAGTCCTGCCACATTATCTTCAGCAGGTGGCAATCCCAAGCCACCATTCTGGAGCTGTCTGTAAAACTCGGACTGGGCGATGACTCCACCATCTGACATCCAGCCATTCTTTCCCACGTCCACATACAAAAACTCGTATGTCGTTGATACCACCGCCAACATTGCTATGCTATTAAACCCCTTGTAGTGATAATAGTATGACCCCGAGTTGGGGGGTGGGATGATGTGGACGTGTTTCCCATCGATTGCCCCTCCGCAGTTGGGAAAGTCCCACCGCTGGGCAAATTGGGAAGCCACAGTCTGCCATTCCTGTGGCGTTGAAGGAGACTGTGGAGTCAAACCAGAATTTTTTTTTTAACTTTTGCTCATAACATTGCAAGCAGATTAGACACAAACATTCTTGGCCAACATCAGTATAACATTTATTTAATATTATATATTATTATATAATAATAAGGAGTATTTAAAGACAAAAATATAAGGTCCACTTATCATATTCCTCACCCCCTCCGATGGCCCATTGTAAAAAATTTAGGGTTGGGGGAGGGTTCCAAATGAGTTTGGGACCCCAAAAAAAAGCCTCTGGCACTCTGAATTTAATGACAACAATACCATTTGTACACATTTTAGGGGGTGTTTAGGGTAAAGAACTACAATGAAGCTACAAAATACATTGTTAAGTGACTAGGCTAGGTGTGTATGGGCCCAGAATAGCATTCTGGAGAGGTTAGTGAACGCAAATATGCATGTAGGCCAAAAAAGGAGCATTAAAAGCTTACAGCATGCATGAGGACAAAGGGGACATTCACAGCATATTACAATCATGGTAATTAGCAAACGTTAAATACATAGAATGTGATGTTAAAGGAGAAAACTTACCTTAATATAGTTCTTCTGCAGGACACGAATTATGGCAGAACAGGTCTCTGGAATAATGATCCCCAGAGCCTGGGGGGAGATGCCTGTCGAGAACTTGATGTCCTGCAGACTTCTCCCTGTCACCAAGTATCGCAACGTGGCAACTAGCCTTTGTTCGGGAGTGATGGCTTGCCGCATGCAGGTGTCCTGCTTCGTAATATAGGGGGACAGCAAAGTCAACAAACGGTGAAAAACGGGGTTCGTCATCCGGAGATAATTTCTGAAATCATCAGGATTATTCTCCTGGATCTCCCGCAACAAAGGCATATGAGAGAATTGGTCACGCTGGAGCAACCAATTCTTCGTCCATGAACTCCTCCCCACCCTGTTAATGGATTGGGCTTGGGTCAATGTAAGAACCCCAACACCAAGCCCCTGCACAGCATGAACTCTACGACGAGTACGTAGCCGCAACTTGGCTAGAAAATGGCCAGCTGGTCAGAACAAACTAACAGAACGCACTGAAGAACAGAAAGGCCTGAGAACGAGCTGAAAATCAGAAACGAGTGGACAAGAACGCACTGAAAACCAGATACGAACTGACTACACGCACTAAAAAACAGATATGAACCCACAAGCACAAACTGAAGAGCAGTAATGGACTGAAAATCACGAAGGCTGAAAAGCACAAATCGTCTCTCACCAAACTTCTACTAACACGAGATTAGCAGAAGGAGCCCAAAGGGTGACGCAGTTGGTATGGAATTTCCGTTTTATAGTGCCGTTGTACGTCACCGCGTTCTTGACGGTCGGAATTTCCGACAACATTTGTGCGACCGTGTGTATGCAAGCCAAGTTTGAGCCAACATCCGTCGGAAAAAAATCCACGGTTTTGTTGTCAGAATATCCGATCGTGTGTACACGGCATTAGAGTGCGTTTTTGAAAGGTAAATTTAGTTGCCAAACTGTAAGCCAGTGTTTCTCAACCAGAGTTCCTCAGAACCCTAGGGTTCCATGAAAGTCCCCAGGGGTTCTGCGGCAATCTACCCATCAATCACAGATAGCCGACGAGTAGATCGGGTCTCAGCCAACATATGCAGAGTAGCGTGAGAAGCAGCTGTAAAAAGCCCTCATTCACAGCACGCTGCTCCCCGCTGGCCGCTCTTTTCCTCCCGTCCACCCCAACGGCTTGTGACATCAACTGGGATGGATGAGAAGAGAGCAGGGGTCAGTGGGGGGCAGCTCGCTATGAGAGAGGACTATGAGAGAGGAAAGCTGTTTCCCATGCTACTCTGTATTGGAAGAAAACTTCTACTACAGTGTACCTTGTTGTGTGCCCCATGCCCTGCTTTGAGCCCCGTGATGTGCCCTGCTGTGTGCTCCTTGATGCCCCCTCCAGAACCATACCAGGCCACATGCCCTCAACATAGGGGACTGCTTTGGAGTGGGGGGGCAAGGGTCTCTTCCCGACAACCATGGGCTGTGGTTGTCGGAGTCTGTGGGCGGGGGGGTTACTGAGATTTGGAAGACCCCTTTAACAAGGGGGCCCTCAGATAATGGGTAGGGTTACATAGTACCCCTACCTATTCACCAAATAAGTGAACAAAAAAAATAAAAACAGGAGACATGTTTTTTGACAAATCCTTTATTAAAAAATAAAAAAACAGTGTCCCTTGATGTAAATCTACCATCAATCACATCACCCACTGCACCAACGACCCGAAACCCCCCCCCAAAAAAAACGTTGCATTCCAGGATGGCCGCCCGCCTAATGCCTCCTCCGCGCTTTGACAGTTCCTATATAGGTGTATGGGCGGGGTCACCTAGCAATGTCACCTGGTGGCTCTGCCCCCTTATAACGCCACATACTGGTGCATGCTGGGCCAGCGACGTCACAAGGGCCAGTGCCACCAGGTGGTGTAGCCAGGTGGCTCTGCCCCTTAGCTATTTAAGAAATGTCAAACGGAAGAACCTGCAGTAGGCAGCCAGCCTTCATAGCAGGCATGAGTGTTTTTTCCTTTTTCAGGGTTGGCGGGCGGCATGATTGACAATGGATTTACATTGGGGGACACTATTTTTTAGTAATATGGGGGTGGGATCTGAGGGCCCCCTTGTTAAAGGGGGCTTCCAGATTTCGCTAAGCTCCCACTTGCAGACCCCCACAACCACTGGCCACGGTTGTGGGGATGAAGCCCTTGTCCCCATCAATTTTTCATTATTGTTGTACTTTAAGCATAATTAAAATTACTGCTCCTTAAAAATGTTTTTTTTTTTGCATTGATACATGTCCCCTGGGGCAGTACCTGGAACCCCATACCCCTTTTATGGCCAATTAAAGTGGTTGTATAGTCATTTTGTTAACTTTTACCTACAGGTAAGCCTATAATAAGGCTTATCTGTAGGTAAAAAAAAATATCTTCTAAACCTTTACGGTTTAGGAGATATTCCCCTTGCAATGAGCCGCTGACTGCAGCAGCGCATGCACAAAGGGAATTCTTGGCTGAAGGCCCAGCAAACGTCGGACCGTGCCGGAAAAAAGTATCCCGCGCGCATGCGCGGGAGTGATGACATCGCGGTTCCAGCCACTCACAGCGCTGGAGCCGCGATACTCGGAAGACACGCCGAGGCTACATGTCATCTCCCTCGGCGTGGACCAGGTGAGTTACCGACGTCTCGTTCTAAGGTGAGTATTTCATAATGAGCTAGTATGCGGTGCATACTAGCTCATTATGCCTTTTGCCTTACAGGGTTCTAAAAAAAAAAAAGTTCAGCGGGTATACAACCGCTTTAATTGCATATAAGTATTTAAAGGGGTTGTAAAGGTACAATTTTTTTTTCCTAAATAGCTTCCTTTACCTTAGTGCAGTCCCCCTTCACTTACCTCATCCTTCAATTTTGCTTTTAAATGTCCTTATTTCTTCTGAGAAATCCTCACTTCCTGTTTTTCTGTCTGTAACTCCACACAGTAATGCGAGGCTTTCTTCCTGGTGTGGAGTGTCGTGCTCGCCCCTCCCTTGGACTACAGGAGAGTCAGGACACTCTCTACGTTGCAGATAGAGAAAGGAGCTGTGTGTTAGTGGGCATCCTGACTCTCCTGTAGTCCAAGGGAGGGGGCGAGCATGACACTCCACACCAGGAAGAAAGCCTTGCATTACTGTGTGGAGTTACAGACAGAAGAACAGGAAGTGAGGATTTCTCAGAAGAAATAAGGACATTTAAAAGCAAAATCGAAGGATGAGGTAGGTGTAGGAGGACTGCACTAAGGTAAAGAAAGCTATTTAGGAAAAAAAAATTGTACCTTTACAACCCCTTTAAGATGGGCACTTTTGATTTTTCCTGTTCGGCTCCCATAGACTTCAATAGGGTTCGCCGTTCGGGTTAGAACGTTTCCCCTCTTCAAACAGTTCTGCTGCAAACTAAACAGGGGCATGTTCGGCCCATTTCTAACCCCAGGTTGTCTTGGTACCCTGGTTGAAAAGGCTAGGTTGGAGGATGCTCTGAGGGCTGCAAGGCACCATGGCATAATCTTCTACACATCAACTTATTGCCTGAAAAGTATTGAATATTTGGCATGGAACACCAAGCAGACTGCCAAATGGTTTCAATCTCTGCTTTGTGCAAATGTGTCCAATCAGTGTCAAATTTCAAACTTTGCAATTTGTGTAGTGTGGCATGTTGCCCCTCTGACAAATAGATCTGAATTGGGGAGATTATGAGCAGGACATACCACTGTCTGGTATCTGATGTATGTGTCATAGTGCTGGACCAACAGAAATGAGACTTCCTTTAAAGGAGCTTATACATATTGAAGGTATACCGTTGGTGGACTTGGTTCCTGTCCTTGGCTGCTATGTTTCTGATTACAATGGAAAGAGTGTTCAGCAGATGATAAACTCTGGGGTACTGGCAGTTCATACTGCTGTTAAGGTTTGACAGTCTTTATCAAGACCAAACATAGGTCTCCTTTTGCATCCTATTGTGATTCTAACATTCACTGCTCAAGCCCTTCATAGTGACTTGGGGACCAGGATTTGTGTAGCCTGCAATAATCAATACAATACAATAGTCTACATACTTTCATAAGTAAATCATAACAGAAGTAACTCTAGCCACTTGCTGACCAGCCGGCATCATTATACAGCAGCAGGTTGGCTCTCCTGAACAAACCGCCGTAGGTGTACGTCCATTTTTGCATAGAAAATAGCGGGTGCGCCGCGGGAGCGGGAGCAATCACGGTGTACAGAGGCAGAACGGGGAACTGTCTATGTAAACAAGCCGATTCTCCGTTCTGCCAGATGATCGGGAATAGCGATCTCTGTCATGTGTGCCTGGTAGCCCATCCCCCCTACAGTTAGAACACACCCAGGGAACACACTTAACCCTTTGATTGCCCCTTATGTTAACCCCTTCCCTGCCAGTGTCATTTTTACATTGATCAGTAAATTTCTATAGCACTGATCAATATAAGTGTCACTGGTCCCCAAAAAGTGTCATTTGGGGTGAGATTTGTCTGCCGCAATGTCACAGTCCCGCTAAAAATCGCAGATCGCTGCCATAACCAGTAAAAACAAAAAAATAATAATAGACGTCCCTAAATCTATTCGATAGTTTGTAGATGTGATAACGTTTGTGCAAACCAATCAATATACGCCGATTTTTTTTTTTACCAAAGATATGTAGAAGAATATATATCAGCCTAAACTGATGAATAAATTCATTTTTTTTATATTTTTTGGGGATATGTATTATAACAGAAAGTAAAAAAAAGTTTGTTTGTTTGTTTTAAAAATTGTATGTCTTTTTTTGTTTATAGCGAAAAAAAATATTTTGTTTGGGTACAGCATCACACGACCGCCCAATTGTCAGTTAAAGTGATACAGTGCCGTATTGCAAAAAATGGCTTGGTCATTAAGGGGGCAAATCCCTCCAGGGCTGAAGTGGCTAGAGAGCATTATTGATATTGATCCATCTTTCTAAATAGGGATCTGTTTTCATAGCATAGTACCAATTGTATAACTTGTTTTGTATGGTTCCTTCTTTGTTAATAAGTTCTTGTAACCTGAGTCTTGGATCAAGGGAATCGTGAGCACTGGAAAGCAACAGAAGCAACTAAAGGATGGATAAGGATTGATCAAGATCCTGCTAGTAGGGGAACATTAGGCTCAAATCTTTAGGGCTTCTTTACACTATGTGCAAAGACCTGCACCTATAAAATGCAGGTCTCTGCAAAAGAACATAGAAAACAATTCCTAGTTTCATAATTGGTAAGGTTGAATAAAGCCACCAGTCCATCTAGTTCAACCTGCGTAGGTATGTGTATGTGTGTGAGTGTATCAATGTTAATACCATCTCCCATATCCCTTTACATTGTGTTCACTAAGGTACCCATCTAACAATTGTTTTAAATTATCAACTCTTCCCACTGACCACTGATTGTGGAAGGGCGTTATAATAGTAAAGAACCCCCTATGCAGTTTGAGGTTGAACCACCTCTCCTCCAATTTCATTGAGTGGTCGCGTGTCTTATTTGGCTCCTTGAAACTGAATAGTTTCCTCCCTATGCTAGAATCACCATTTAGGTATTTGTATATTGCTCATATCTCCTCTCAAGTGTCTCTTCTCCAGGGATAATAAGTTTAATGCTTGTAGTCGTTCCTTGTAATTGAGGTCCTCCTGTCCCCTTTTTAGCTTTGTCGCCCTTCCCTGGAATCTCTCTAGTTTCAGCACATCCTTCCTGAAGATTGGTGACCAGAATTGGAGGGCACATAGAATTGTTTTTTATGTGCCTTGTTCACACCACAACCCTGGTGTAATGTGCGTTGTGGTGACGAAAGATGCAGACATGCACTGAATGACGCCAGAAGTCATCACACCATGCTGCAGCTGTGGAAACATGTATATTGTGTACACATTGTACACTTCCAATAAAGAAAATACACAAAGAAAGTTAATAACACAATACACTAAAACAGCATAATCTCACCACTCACTGTCAGCAGCTCGTATGCTTAAACAGAGTGTTTCAGCATGCAGGCAGTATGAACAGAAAAGACGCAGGTGCTTACTATCCCTCCTGATACCCCCCCCCATGTTTTCCAGGGGAGAGAAGCAAAGTGGAGCCACAGAAAATATTGGGTATAGCAGGGCTCAGAGCTGCATATTGCATAGAGCACAAGGACTCAGGTGTGCATTTTGGGCAGGGTGCAGGGCTTAGGAGTGAATGTCACGCAGGGTGCAAGACTCAAGAGTGCGTATTGTGCAATGCTCAGAACTGCATGTCCCACAGGGCGTAGGAATCAGGAGTGCATACTGTGCAGGGCTTGGAAGTGCATATTGTGTAGCGTGCAGTGCTCAGGCGTGCTTATTTCACAGGGCTCAGGAGTGTCTATCACACATGACTCAGGCGTGCCTATCACACAGGACTCAGGAGTTCCTATCGCACAAGGGTGCAGGAGTGTAGTTTTCTATTGTTCACAGGGAGCAGGAGTGGGTAACATAGGCCAGTGCACTGCCAAAAATTACCCTCCTCCCATCCCCACAGAGCTCTCCCCTCTTATTGTCAGGTGCAGAGATCCCCAAATATAGAGCTCTTTCCTTACTCACATAAGAGTGCCAGGGAGAAGTCCTTGGTGAGGATTGCAGGAGGAACAGCAAGACTGGTGTGGCTCAGAATACTTGAGGCATGCTGTCACTGGTAAACATAAAAGCCAGCAGAGCAAGTAGGCAGTGCAGAAAACTTCCTATACTGGCTTCTGTGTTTACAAGTGACAAGATAGTGAGCATAGGGCAGTGTTGGAAGTAGCAGTCCAGAGTACCACCGTGTTCGCCCCCCAAAAAAGCCTTGCTAACAATTATAGAATGTAACTATCCAGCCAGCCAGGAGAGACTATGAATATATGAGCCAGGATAAAAACTAAAACCATTCACCAGGAAGGTTGTATCCTCAGAGACATTTTAAATGAACAATTTTCACGCATGAGTGGAGTGTACATTCGAATAGGTTTTGTTTGTTTTTGAATATTATTGTAGTTTCAGATTATTTCATGCACAAAATAGCAAATAGAAAGCGAAGGACAACAGAGAAGGTCTTCATATTTGATAAAGAATGACCTAGGAACAGGGCTTTGATAATTACTATAATTCACCACGGTCTGCTCTGTTTTCAAAACCAGTCAGAATAAAATTAGAAGGCTGTCACGTTGTTGACACCTTTCGCCAGAATATAGTCAACAATGTGACTGGTTGCACTATAATCTCTCTATATAATCTCTCTATACAGAAAAATAAAATATAAAGAAAAAAAGAAGGTAAATGGAGTCATTAAAGCTGAACTCCAGGCAGATATAAAAGCCACAGAATAATGCATAATGCATAATCATTAATACATCATTAAATATATATTTTAAATGCAATAGAAGAGCTCACAGTGAGAGAAGGAGAAGTAGCATAAGGATCAGTTGTCTGTTTATAAAGTGTGACAGCAGGAAGGTAAAGTCACCTGGTTGCATCCAGGGGGGTAGATATATTTCGCCCAGATTCAGGCTTTACGCCGACTTATACAACTAGGTGGAGAGTTGTATAAGCCCAGCTGAGACTAGTGGGCTCATGGATGACTCATACCTCTAGGGAGAGTGTGGGGCGTCGTGCAGACAGGGAGTTGATGAGACCAGCTGAAGCTTGTCAGCTCATTTAGGCCTCTATAAGAACTCCCAGATTCATTAGGTGTTTGCTCATGCCTGGAACCAGACCTGTGTGGACTGTCTAGGGAGAGTGAACCCCTGTGCGGTGAGACAAAGCCTGTGTGGCTATTTGCTTGGACATTTAAAACCAGGGACTTAGGGACTAGGACAGCACTAGGCTGATCCCAGTTGTTAGTTAGGAAACCTGTATGTTTAGTCAGAGGTCAAGTTGACCAGGATTTATTTTATTTATGTTTCTTTTGCTTTGCTGTGTTTTGTCACTGTAAATAGAAAATAAACCGCACCTTTTTGATTTTGAAAACCACAACCTCCGTTTGCTGGGCCTGTTTTTGTGTGGGGAGCCCATCCCGGGGGTCACACACACCCGCTGCCGAGCTAACCCCCTCACAGTTGGTGGAGAATGCAGGCAGTTTTTTGTTAAGCCAGCATGGAGGAGATACTGAAGCAGCTGGCTCTAGCAAATGCCAATCAACAGCAGACAAATGCAGGTTTGCAAAAGAGCCTTGCAGCTCAACAACAGAACTTCGCAGCCCAGCAGCAAGCTCATCAACAGAGCCTTGCAGCTCAACAACAGAGCTTCGCAGCCCAGCAGCAAGCTCACCAACAGAGTCTGGAAGCTCAGCAACAAGCCCAGCAGCAATCTGAGGCCCGCTTCATAGACCTGTTACAGAAGCAAGAGCAGAGACTACAACAAATGGAAGCAGTAATGCAGCAACGTCCGCAGACCAGTGAGGAAAGCCGTCCCACTAATACCGCGTCCTTTGGGGTGAGTCGTTTATTGACAAAAATGACTGGAGAGGATGATCCAGAGGTATTTTTGACCACATTTGAAAGGACTGCTGAAAGAGAAAAGTGGCCTGAGGAGCAGTGGGCTGGACTGGTGGCTCCTCTGTTAACTGGTGAATCGCAGAAGGCTTACTATGACCTAGAGCCTGACCAAGCAAAAGACTATGTGATGCTAAAAGCTGAAATATTGGCAAGGCTGGGTGTCACCCTGGCTGTCCGGGCTCAGCGTGTGCATAACTGGACTTTCCAGCTTGGAAAACCCCCCAGGTCTCAAATGTATGATCTCATTCACCTGAGCAGAAAGTGGCTACAGCCAGAGACTTTGTCCGCACCAAAGATTGTGGAACGTGTTGTAATGGATCGGTTTTTGAGAGCTCTTCCTACTGCCATCCAAAAGTGGGTAAGCCATGGAGACCCAGAGACGGCCGATGGTCTTGTGGATCGTGTGGAGAAATACTTGGCTACAGAGAACCTGACGGCCTCTTCCAGAGACACTCGGACTTTCCACCCTAAGACCAGACCATCCCCAGGGGCGGATAAGAGGATTCCAAGGGGTGAGGGTGGAGAGAGTGAGAGGGTGGGAGCTCTACCCCAAGTTTGGCGAGAACAGCCTGGGAAATCAGCGGCTCAAGAGGCGGCAAGAAGGATCGTTTGCTACCGCTGCCGGCAAGCGGGACATATTGCAGCCAATTGCCCGGTTGTGGAGGAACCCATGCAGTGTGACTTTCTGACGGGCAGACGTCAGTCGCTGTGTGCGACAGTCGCATGCACTGCCATTCGAGGAACTGAGAAACATTTATGCAAAATGTGTGTTAATGGTAGAAATGTTGTGGTATTGCTGGATTCAGGTAGCCTTGTGACCCTGATAAAGGCTGAGTTAGTTAAAACAGAGGTCTTTGGGAATAGCAAGGTAGCTGTTATTTGTGTGCATGGGGACACCCGAGAGTATCCAGTGACTACAGTGTGTTTCGAGACCCCCAAAGGTACCCTCTCTCATCCAGTGGGCTTAGTATCTCAGTTACCGCATGACGCCATTGTGGGAAGGGATTTTCCGAAGTTCTGGGAACTGTGGGATGATCCTGAGCCCCCCACTGGTGCCCCTATGTACCAGGAATGTGATAGCCAGAACTCCCCTGAGAGTGGTGAGGACTCTCCGGAATTTCCCTTATCAGTATTGGCAGGGGAGACTCAAGAAACTGG
This sequence comes from Rana muscosa, assembly GCA_029206835.1. Classification (NCBI taxonomy): domain Eukaryota; kingdom Metazoa; phylum Chordata; class Amphibia; order Anura; family Ranidae; genus Rana; species Rana muscosa. The sequence continues at coordinate 176,664,564 of CM055124.1, forward strand.
AGAGGAGCCCACCTCCTCAGACGAAAACCTACCGTCTGTGGAGTTTTCTGATCTTGAGGTTCACAGGGAAAACTTTGCCACAGAACAGTTGAAAGACCCCGCCCTAATAAAGGCACGGGAAAACGTAGTGAAAATAGATGGCGAGTTAGTGAACCCAGATAATACCTGCACTTACCCATACTTCAGCGTAGAGAAGGACCTACTGTATCGGGTGGCAAAAAGGGCAGAAGAAACCGTTGAGCAGCTTGTGGTGCCCAAACCTTACAGGAAGTTGGTGTTGGAGTTGGCCCATGGGCACATTCTTGGAGGTCATCTGGGGACAGAGAAAACCCGAGAGAGGATATTACAGAGATTCTATTGGCCGGGGGTGATGAAGGACATAGAAAATTATTGTTCCTCCTGCCCTGTGTGTCAGAGGTCGGCCCCGATGCCACATTTCCGTAGCCCGCTGGTCCCTCTACCCATCATTGAGGTCCCGTTTGAGAGGATCGCCATGGATTTGGTAGGGCCTATAATCAAGTCCGCTAGGGGGCACCAGTACATATTAGTTATAATGGACTATGCCACCCGTTATCCAGAAGCGATCCCTCTCCGAAATACCTCGGCCAAAACCATAGCCAAAGAGCTATTTCTTGTGTTTAGCCGGGTGGGTATTTGTAAAGAACTGCTTACGGACCAAGGTACACCCTTTATGTCCCGGGTTATGAAGGAGCTGTGTAAATTGTTCAAAGTGACGCAATTACGTACATCTGTGTATCACCCCCAAACCGATGGGCTGGTTGAAAGATTCAACAAAACCCTAAAACAAATGTTGAAGAAAGTGGTGGATAGAGATGGAAAGGATTGGGACTGTCTACTTCCTTATCTGATGTTTGCTATTAGGGAGGTGCCCCAATCCTCTACGGGATTCTCCCCCTTTGAGTTACTGTATGGGAGACACCCAAGAGGGCTGTTGGATATTGCCAAGGAAACTTGGGAAAGTGAGAGTTCTCCCCACAGGAGTGTGATTGAGCATGTCGCCCTGATGCAAGACCGAATTGCACAGGTAATGCCCATCGTGAAGGAACATTTGGCCCAAGCGCAGTTAGCACAGCAGAGAGTGTACAACCGTGGAGCCAAGACCCGTACCTTTTCCCCGGGGGATAGGATACTGGTACTTGTCCCTACGGTTGAAAGTAAATTCCTTGCCAAATGGCAAGGCCCCTATGAGATAATGGAAAAAGTGAGCGAAGTGAATTACAAGGTCAGACAACCAGGAAGGCGAAAGCCCGAACAGATCTATCACGTTAATCTGTTGAAAGCCTGGAGGGATAGAGAGTCCCTAGTCGCAGACACTTGGTCACCAGCTCAAACTGGTTGCGTGATTCCTGAGGTTGGAATAGCAGCCACCTTGTCACAACCCCAACAACAGGAGGTTAAGGAGTTTGTGCTTCACAACAAGGAGGTATTCTCTGAGCTGCCGGGACAAACATCTGGGGTAGAGCATGACATCATTACCCCGCCCGGTGAAAGGGTGAAGTTAAAACCCTATCGGATCCCAGAGGCCCGACGGGAGGCAATACGGGAGGAAGTACAGAAAATGCTGAACTTAGGGGTGATAGAGGAGTCCCAAAGTGATTGGTCTAGTCCCATTGTGTTGGTGCCTAAACCGGATGGGAGCTGGCGATTTTGTAACGATTTTCGTCAGTTGAACAAAGTTACAAAATTTGACACCTACCCCATGCCACGTATAGATGAGTTGATCGACCGGCTGGGAACAGCCCGATACATGACGACTCTTGACCTCACAAAAGGGTATTGGCAAATCCCCCTGGCCAAGTCGGCCAAAGAGAAAACCGCATTTGTAACCCCAGACGGGGCGTTCCAATATAAAAGAATGCCGTTCGGGTTACAGAATGCGCCGGCCACATTCCAGCGGAAAATGGACCAGATGCTGAGGCCCCATCGGAAGTATGCTGCGGCTTACCTGGATGACGTAATTGTCCATAGCACAGATTGGGCCTCACATCTGCCAAAAGTGCAAGCAGTCCTGGACTCTGTTCGGGAAGCGGGGTTTACGGCTAACCCCAAGAAGTGTACCATTGGGCAGGAGGAGGCCAAATATCTTGGGTACACCATTGGGAGGGGAGTAATAAAACCCCAACTCAACAAAGTCGAGGCCATCCAGAGTTGGCCACGTCCCAACAGCAAGAAGCAGGTACGAGCCTTTCTGGGAATCGCTGGGTATTATCGGCGATTCATTCCCCACTTTGCTTCTAAGGCTGTGCCCCTAACCAACCTGACGAAGGGGAAAGGGTCGGTCATGATTAAATGGACCCCCGAGGCTGAGGCAGCATTCCAATTCTTGAAACAAGCCTTATGTAGCCAGCCAGTGTTGTACTCACCCGACTTCTCTAAAGACTTTGTCGTACAAAGTGATGCGTCAGATGTGGGGTTAGGAGCAGTATTGTCCCAGGTCTGGAACGGGGAAGAGCACCCAGTCATTTACCTCAGCAGGAAGTTGAAGTCCCATGAGGTAAATTACGCCACCGTTGAAAAGGAGTGTTTAGCGGTGAAGTGGGCTCTAGATTCCCTTCGGTACTACCTGCTAGACATGTGCATTCGTTTTCGTCCGAATGCATTTTCGTCCGAATTTCAGCTATTTTCGTTATCGTTTTAACAAACGAAAACGAAAGCACAGAATCCGAAAACCGAAAGATCCGACATAAACAAATGCTTTATTTTCGTTTTCGTTGCTACAACAGTTCGATATAGATAGGAGATTCGACGTGACGCTGACAATAACAATCTGTGTCTATCGAATCTGTGGTCGAATGTGCCTAACCTTAACTCTATTAGTCCAAGATTATTCTACATAGGAGAGAAAAGATTCGACATTATAGAGAGAAAAGATTTGACATAGGAGAGAAAGATTCGACATAGGAGAGGAAAGATTCGACATAGGAGAGGAAAGATTCGACATAGGAGAGAAAAGATTCGACATAGGAGAGGAAAGATTCGACATAGGAGAGGAAAGATTCGACATAGGAGAGGAAAGATTCGACATAGGAGAGGAAAGATTCGACATAGGAGAGGAAAGATTCGACATAGGAGAGAAAAGATTCGACATAGGAGAGAAAAGATTTGACATTATAGAGAGAAAAGATTTGACATTATAGAGAGAAAAGATTCGACATAGGAGAGAAAAGATTCGACATTGGAGAGAAAAGATTCGACATAGGAGAGAAAAGATTCGACATAGGAGAGAAAAGATTCGACATAGGAGAGAAAAGATTCGACATTGGAGAGAAAAGATTCGACATAGGAGAGAAAAGATTTGACATTATAGAGAGAAAAGATTCGACATAGGAGAGAAAAGATTCGACATTATAGAGAGAAAAGATTCGACATAGGAGAGAAAAGATTCGACATTGGAGAGAAAAGATTCGACATAGGAGAGAAAAGATTCGACATTGGAGAGAAAAGATTCGACATAGGAGAGAAAAGATTTGACATTATAGAGAGAAAAGATTCGACATAGGAGAGAAAAGATTCGACATTATAGAGAGAAAAGATTCGACATAGAGAGAAAAGATCACTGCTTGTGGGCGGAACATTCGACAGACACCATAAGCCTTCAATGACAGATTCGACCTTAATTAATTCAGATTTTCGGACGAATGCAATTTTTAACGAAAAACGAAATAAATAAAAACGAATTTCGGGAGTAACTAAATAAATTTATTTTTTGCACGAAAACGAAATTCCGAAACGAAATATTTCAGTGTGCACATGTCTACTACCTGCTAGGTAGGCACTTTGACATGGTTACGGATCACGCTCCGTTAAAGTGGATGGCTCAAAACAAGGAAACAAATAGAAGAGTGAATAGGTGGTTCCTGGCCCTCCAGGAATTCAACTTCACAGTAAAGCATCGCCCTGGCGTTCAAATGGGGAATGTGGATGCTTTGTCTCGAGTACATGAATGCCTGATTGCTGGTGTTCCAACCCCGAGGTTAAAACAAGAGGGGGGGGTATGTGACAGCAGGAAGGTAAAGTCACCTGGTTGCATCCAGGGGGGTAGATATATTTCGCCCAGATTCAGGCTTTACGCCGACTTATACAACTAGGTGGAGAGTTGTATAAGCCCAGCTGAGGCTAGTGGGCTCATGGATGACTCATACCTCTAGGGAGAGTGTGGGGCATCGTGCAGACAGGGAGTTGATGAGACCAGCTGAAGCTTGTCAGCTCATTTAGGCCTCTATAAGAACTCCCAGATTCATTAGGTGTTTGCTCATGCCTGGAACCAGACCTGTGTGGACTGTCTAGGGAGAGTGAACCCCTGTGCGGTGAGACAAAGCCTGTGTGGCTATTTGCTTGGACATTTAAAACCAGGGACTTAGGGACTAGGACAGCACTAGGCTGATCCCAGTTGTTAGTTAGGAAACCTGTATGTTTAGTCAGAGGTCAAGTTGACCAGGATTTATTTTATTTATGTTTCTTTTGCTTTGCTGTGTTTTGTCACTGTAAATAGAAAATAAACCGCACCTTTTTGATTTTGAAAACCACAACCTCCGTTTGCTGGGCCTGTTTTTGTGTGGGGAGCCCATCCCGGGGGTCACACACACCCGCTGGCGAGCTAACCCCCTCACAAAAGTAACAGGGAGATGAACTCAAACCACTGAAATACAGAAAGGAAAGTCAGACCAAAAGTGAAAGAAAGAGTCCAAGATAATTTTAATTGTTGGTAAATCAGTCATATAAAAATAGACAACACGTTGCGGAGGCAACACAACTCCACCTTCATCAGGTCTCAACTCAGAATAAAAATTGGATGGACTCAGAGAAAATAGTGACCTTTAGCCCTGGTTCACACTGGTGCGATTTGACATGCGATTTGACATGTCAAATCGGTGAAATTTGCCGCAAATTGCGGGCAATGGCACGTCCTAATCGGTGCAACGCTGCATCTGCGGCGCTGCACCGATTACAAAAAGTAGTTTCTGTACTACTTTTTGCGATTTCAGCCGCGATTTACATTGACATCTGTTTCAGATGTCTTTGAAATCGTGGCTGAAATCGGGACTGCCAGTGGGAGTAAAATCGTGCGAGTTCAGCTGAACTCGCAGGCTTCACTCCCGCAGCCCCAGTGTGAACGTGGGCTTAGGGATGGGCCGAACACCCCCCGGTTCATACCAGAACATGCGAATCCTATTAAAGTCTATGTGACACGAATATGAAAAATTAAAAGTGCTAATTTTAAAGGCTTATATGCAAGTTATTGCCATAAAATGTGTATGGAGACCCGGGTCCTGCCCTAGGGGACATGTATCAATGCTAAAAAAAAGTTTTTTAAAACAACAGTTTTTCCAGGAGCAGTGATTTTAATCATGCTTAAAGTAATACAATAAAAATTAAACATTCCTTTAAATATCGTGCTGGGGGTCCCCTTAGTCGGCCTGTAAATTGGCGCATCTGTGTGATGTGTAGAGCAGTTCCACGGCAAAATTATCAAAACTATTTTTTTTCTTCCTCTCTGTGTGTGTGTGTATTTGAATGTCTACATGAATGAATGAGAAACAAAGGAATTTATAAAGGGATCCTAATGCCCTGTACACACGATCGGATTTCCGATGGAATAAAATCCGATTGAATTTTCTGTCGGAATTCCGATGAAGCTGACTTCCATCAGTCTTGCATACACACCATCAGACAAAATTCCGACCGTCCAAAACGCGGTGACGTAACACTCCGACGAGCCAAGAAAAATGAAGTTCAATGCTTCTGAGCATGCGTCGATTTGAATTTGAGCATGCGTGGGTTTTTTCTCCGTTGGAGTTCCACACAGACGATCGGAATTTCCTATCGGTTTTTTTTCCATCGGAAAAATGTAAAACATGTTCTATTTTTTACATCGGAAAAAGTCCGATGGGCCCACACACGATCGTTTTTTCAGATGAAAAAAGTCTATCGGACTTTATTCATCAGAAAAACCGATCATGTGTACAGGGCATAACAATCTGATAAGGGAAAAAACAAAGAAAATAGGGATAGTAGTCTCTAAACTTTTAAATATGGTCCCAGGTCAGTTGAATAGGATAATGTGTATAGATACTGAGACATTTTTGTACTTTTGTATTATGTAATAATGTTTATAAAATTAATAAAAAGATATTGAAAACATAAATATCGTACCGGGGGTCCCCTTAGTCTGCCTGTAAATTGGTGCATCTGTGTGATGTGTAGAACAGTTCTGCAGCAAAAATACATTTCTAAAGGAAAAAAAATAATTTAAACTTGCTTGCGGCTGTAGTGTATTGCCGTATCACGGGAATAGAGATAAAAAATCAAGGGAAAAAACAGCGTAGCCAAAATGTAAAAAAATAAATAAATGGCGTGGGGGTCCCCCCCAAAACCCATACCAGGCCCTTATCCGAGCATATAGCCTGGAGGTCAGGATGGGGGGGGGATGAGCGAGTGGCCCCACCCCCTCCCGAACCATAGTAGAGCACAGTGAGTAGCTGTAATTTCGACACAGTGACATATGTACCATTCCATTTTTGGTGTTCTTGCTGAAACTTTTCCTGAAGTAGCGTATTACTTTCTGTGAAACGCAAACTGCATCGAAATTACAGCAACTCACTGTGCTCTACTATAGGGGAGCCACCAAAAAATTTTATTCAAGGAGTACTAGATGGGTTTGGTTATGTTTTATATGCAGTTTTTGTGTATTTTGGATGTATTGTTTATAAGTATATATGTGCAATTTTTATTATATAATAAATACTTTTTTATACTTTTTACAAAATTGGGTGCCGTTATAGTCCTTATATTTAGTTTGTTAGGGTCCATTATTTTGTATCCTCCTGAGTATTGCGATACCACATGTGCGAGACTTTTTCACAGCTTGGCCACATAGAGAGGCCCAACGTGCAGGGAGCACTGTCAGGTGTTCTAGAAGCATAAATTACCCATCTAAATTCCTGATGATCTATCACATTTTTGAAGGTCCTGGAGCACCAGGACAGTGGAATTAGCCACAAAAGTTTTCCATTTTGGAAATTAAACACTGCAATGTATATTCTATGAGGCATTATGAGTCTTTTGAACATGTCATTTTTTTCCAAAAGTTTTTGGAAAATGTGGAAAGAAAATTAAACTTTTTTTTTTTTTTTTACACAAAATTGTATATTCATAAGATATTTCTAACACATAGCATGTACATAGAAAAAATTACACCCCAAAATATATTTTGCTACTTGTCCCAAGTATGGCGATACTAAATGTGTAATGCCGCGTACACACGACCATTTTTAATGACGAGAAAAATGAATTTTTTTTAAATGGTCATTAAAAATGATCGTGTGTGGGCTTTCCAGCAGTTTTCCTGACAAGAAAAACGCAGAGAATCACAACGAGAAAAATTGGAACATGCTCCAATTTTTCACGTCGTTTTTTACATCGTTGTTTTTCTTGTCATGAAAAACGGCCGTGTGTGGGCTTTAACGACGTGAAAAAAAATGCGCATGCTCAGAACCAAGTATGAGACGGGAGCGCTCGTTCTGGTAAAACTAGCATTCGTAATGGAGATAGCACATTCGTCACGCTGTAATGGACTGAAAAGCACGAGGCTGAAAAGCGCGAATCGTCGCTCAACAAACTTTACTAACATGAAGGGTGGCGCCATCCAAATGGAACTTCCCCTTTATAGTGCCGTTGTACGTGTTGTACGTCACCGCGCTTTACTCAAACATTTTTTTCCACGATAGTGTGTAGGCAAGGCAGGCTTGAGAGGAAACACAAAAAATCATGTCGAGAAAAATGCATTTTTTTTCAATGACATTAAAAACGGTCGTGTGTACGCGGCATGAGACTTTTACACCGCCTAGCCACATGCAGAGGCCCAACATGCAGGGAGCACCATCAGGCGTTCTAGGAACATAAATTACACATCTTATTTCCTAGTGACCTATCACACTTTTAAAGGTCCTGAACAGTGGAATAACCCAAAAATGACCCCATTTTGAAAGCAAACACCCCGACGTATATTCTGTGAGGCATTATGAGTCTTTTGAACATGCCATTTGTAGCGATGGCCCCGTGGGGTTACTGCATGTTTCAACATCCACACATTTCACCCTGCTGGTCATTTTATTAGGGAATTAAACTTGGATAGGGAAAAGGGACATGGGATGCCCAGATAATAAATACTTCTCTAGTAGAATAAAAGTAGTTGCGTCTATACTTCTTAGTAGAATAAAAGTAGTTGAGTCTAGATCTGACAGTCTCTTCCTCTGCACATCTCCTCCAGCACACTACATGAGATCACTTGCTTCACATCACTGTTCAAATCTAGATTTCTGTCACATTAGTACATGGCTAGGCCTCACTCTGAATAAGTCCTAACGTTTTCCTGATAGTCTATTACAGGCAGGGTTTTTCAGTCCCCTTTGAGGTAGCAACCATTTTAGATGAGAAGAATAAATGTGCTAACTGACACTTGGGGGACTATTGATCCCAGCCCGTCCAATGCAAATCCTGCCAGCCCTCCTGGCTGCAGCAACTTGACTTGACAACAACCCCACAGTCTCTCCCTCTGGCTCTACATCCAACTCCTGTCATGTCTCTTCCAGACTTTTCCACTGTGCTTTTCACTCACCGACCCCAGCATGGACCCCTCCTGAATGACTTTCTCTGGACGTGCTCCCAACTGTCCTCTTTCCTGCTCCTGTTCCAGGACCCCTCTCAATGACCGTGTAATGAGAGGCTCCCGAGCTCCCGGCCTAAGGTACACTCCCCCCAGAAAAGGGGTTCCCTCAGACCACGACAGTCTAACACTCCATCATTCAGTTCATCCACCCGACAACTCCTCACCTAGAAGGCTGACCATGAGTATATATAGGAGGCCTGCCCCCTGCCAATCCTAGTTGGGGATTGGTCAGGGCTCCCACATACACCCCATGTCACTCCAACCCTTGGCTCTGCCCCTTTTCCAGAACCTTCTCCCTGGAAACAGAGGAGGCGCCCAAGAGCTGAAGTACATGTCAGTCACCCACTGCTACACTAAACCACTCCCCTGCCACCAGATCAAAACAAACAGGCCTAGTTCACAGCATATGCCTGCCTTAATTTTCCTGCGCTTACAGTAAAAAAACAAACCCACTACTAAAATTTTTGGAAAATGTGGAAAGAAAATGAAAACTTATTTTTTATTTTTTTTTACACAAAGTTGTCAATTCATAAGATATTTCTAACACATAGCATGTACATAGCAAAAATTACACCACAAAATATATTCTGCTACTTGTCCAGAGTATGGCGATACCACATGTGTGAAACTTATACACCGCCTGGCCACATGCAGAGGCCAAACATGCAGGGAGCACCATCAGGCGTTCTAGGAGCATAAATTATATATCTCATTTCCTGATGACCTATCACACCTTTGAAGGCCCTGAAGCACCAGGACAATGGAATTACCCACAAAATGACCCTATTTTTGAAAGCAAACACCCCGACGTACATTCTATGAGGCAAGGGCTGTAGATAGGTACTTGAGTACTCTGATGAGCTGGTGACAGGTATTCGAGTACTCTGATGGGCTAGTGACAGGTACTCGGGTACTCTGTTCTGGTGACAGATACTCGGGTACACTGATGGGCTGGTGACAGGTACTCGAGTACTCTGATAAGCTGGTGATAGGTACTTCGGTACTCTGATGGGCTGGTGACAGGTACTTGGGTACTCTGATGAGCTGGTGACAGGTACTCGGGTACTCTGATGAGCTGGTTACAGGTACTCAGGTACTCTGATGAGCTGAAGATAGGTACTCGGGTACTCAGATGGGCTGGTGATGGGTACTCTTATGGGCTGTGACACAGGTACTCTGATGCTGGTGACAGGAACTCTGATGGGCTGTGACAGGTACTCTGATGCTGGTAACAGGTACTCTGATGGGCTATGACAGGTACTCTGATGGGCTGTGACAGGTACTTTGATGCTGGTGACAGGTACTCTGATGGGCTGTGACAGGTACTTTGATGGGCTGTGACAGGTCCTCTTTATTTGGGGGCAATCGGGCACTGTACTGTACGTTTTCAGCCAGGTCTCCTCTTCACACACTGAAGAGGAGAACCTGGAAATGGCACTATAGCCGTTTGTTGTCATTTGTGACCGGCTGTGATTGGACACAGCCGGTCACATGGTAAAGAGCCAATTTCATTGGCTCTTTACCCTGATCGGGGAAGGGCTATGTCCGAGGGACACGCCTCATCCCGAACAACCCAGGAAGCGCACACGAGCAGCGGGATCGAGCACAGCTCATGTGACCAGCTGTGATTAGACATAGCCGGTCACGTGGTAAAGAGCTATTTTTATTGGCTCTTTACCCCAATCGGGAATGGGCTGTGTCCCGATGGACACGCCTCATCACCAATTGACGCGCTGCGCACCCCCGAGGTGCGCAGGAGCGGCGAGACCAGGCAGACGTCATATAATGTCCACCCAGAGGGACAGAGTGTTGCTTTCAGCGTCATTTTACAATGGCCCATTATGAAACTGGTTAAGTTTGGGGTGTTTAAAGAACAGCATTTACTTGTTGTTGACCATCTGTTCTTGGAGCTCCCATTATTTTTCAGCACACAACTGAAACATTCAATAGAAAAACAAAAGAGCCAAGTCCAAGAACATTGTGCATCTAAAACACTTCCTATTTTATCACCTACATTCACCATTACCCCTATGCCCACACTAAAGCCCTGTACACACGATCGGATTTCCTATGGATTTTAAACCAATGGATTTTTCCATCGGAAATCCGATGAAGCTGACTTCCATCAGTCTTACCTACACACCATCAGTCAAAAAACCAATCGTCCCAAACGCCGTGACGTAAAACACTCCGACAAGCCAAGAAAAATGAAGTTCTATGCTTCTGAGCATGCGTGGGTTTTTTATCCGATGGAGTTCCCCACAGACGATAGTAATTTGCTATCGTTTTTTTTCCATCGGATAAATTTAAAACATGTTCTATTTTTTAACACTGATGGAAAAAAGACCGATGGGGCCCATACACGATCGGTTTGTCCGATGAAAAAAGTCCATCGGACTGTTTTCATCGGTAAAACTGATCGTGTGTACAGGGCTTAAAAGTTATACTATATACAGTCAGGTCCATAAATATTGGAACATCGACACAATTCTAATCTTTTTGGCTCTATACACCCCCACAATGGATTTGAAATGAAACAAACAAGATGTGCTTTAACTGCAGACTTTCAGCTTTAATTTGAGGGTATTTACATCCAAATCAGGTGAACGGTGTAGAAATTACAACAGTTTGTATATGTGCCTCCCACTTTTTAAGGGACCAAAAGATTTCTGAAGTTTTTCGGGCAATATTATCTGCTCATATTCAGCCAAATGCTTCAGAACTCATTGGACGGTGCTTCACAGTGCAGAAGGACAATGACCCGAAGCATACTGCGAAAGCAACCAAAGAGTTTTTTTAAGGGAAAGAAGTGGAATGTTATGCAATGGCCAAGTCAATCACCTGACCTGAAACCGATTGAGCATGAATTTCACTTGCTGAAGACAAAACTGAATGGAAAATGCCCCAAGAACAAGCAGGAACTGAAGACAGTTGAAAGGCTTTGCAACCAAGTATTAAAAAATGAAAATGTGATTTATGATTGTTAATCTGTCCCATTACTTTTGGTCCCTTAAAAAGTGGGAGGCACATATACAAACTGTTGTAATTCCTACACCGTTCACCTGATTTGGATGTAAATACCCTCAAATTAAAGCTGAAAGTCTGCAGTTAAAGCACATCTTGTTCATTTCATTTTAAATCCATTGTGGTGGTGTATAGAGCCAAAAAGATTAGAATTGTGTCAATGTCCCAATATTTATGGACCTGACTGTATATACACCAGTTAAGCCTAGTCTTCCTGATTTAAGCTTGTCAATTTTACACTGCATTATTACTACCATCCCTTAAAGTGGTTATTTCTTGCATTAAAGTAAAACATGTTTAGGCATCAGTATCTCCCATTAATTTGTACACCTGAGCTGTATGCTTTATACTGCTTTATCAAGTGATGCATTGTATGTAATGATGTTGAAGGTAAACCCACATTCTAGCTAATAGAAGAAAAGATTTGAGCACTGGCCAGCATGGAACTGAGGTGTAAGGTAAGCCATTGTCCCTAATTAAACCCCTTAGACAAAATTTTTGTGGATGTAAACCTTCATTTTTTTAAAATAAAGACTTCTACCTGGTACAGTAGAGGATGTCAAGTCATCTTTGTCCAGTCTTGCCACGTAGAGTTAATCCAGCTCTGAGCAATCCCCTTGTTTTTTTGTAGTAAGATAAAAAAGGACACACAGATAAGTTTGTGTCGCCACATCCCCCACTACTGTGACTGACATCCGATTTCTTTATCTTATGAACGAGCAGAGAGAGAGTATTATGATTTCAGGTTCAAATCCCCCCTCCTTTCTTGTCCAGCTCTCCCAGGATTGGCTGCTCCACACCTCAGCATGATTGAGCATGCTGAAGTCATGTGGTGCCTTTCCTGAGTTTTGACTGGATGTTACTCAAAACTCAGGAATAGGACAGTAGGAGAGTGTAGAGATGGGCGGGGAGTCTTGTGACATCATGACTCCGCCCACCGAGCTTTGGCAAACAGACCCACCCACTGAGTTTTGCAGGGCTCCAACAGCTGAAGGGGGGGACATTTGCAAGTTAGGGATACATGCAGGAGGCTTGCATGTATATATACATTAAAGCATTTGTTAACCCCCCCAAAAAAAATAAAATAAAGATTTCCTGGTCCCTTAAAGCAGATTAAACAGCACAGTGCTCTAAATTATAACAAAACCTCCCTAAACCTGGCACTTCCTGTATCCCCTCTCTGCGTTGACCATGAAAATCAGGGCTACTGAGCCCTGACTAAAGTGGTCAGAGTGAGTCCCTCGGTCATATGCTGCTGTCCCCTCGGCTCTCCTCTCTCACCCTCACCCCTCCTTCCTGTTGGTCAGCTCGTGTCTGTGTGTCTCCGTCTCCGCCCCCTGCCCCCCCGACCTCTTTTAGTAAAATTAAAAATGTTTAATGCTCACTACCAGCAACTCTTTTATATCCTGGCATAGCACACTGCATTAGTCTTTTTTAAAAACGAGCGTTGTAAATACTGTTTTAAGCGCTGGGTTAATCGTGGCAGATCAATGGCGGCTGCTGTCCTCAGACAGATGGCTCTGTGTTTAGGCAAGAAGAAGATAGAGAAGGAAGCGCCATCTGAGTGTAGTATTAGAGACCGCTATTTAATGGCACAGATAAAATAACACTTACAGGAAACAGAAAATACAAAGGCTCATCTGTGTGTCAGTGGTCTGTAGGGAAGCCTCAGATCCGGATCCGTTTTTCTATGCAGAGATGGGAAGCTGCAGTCATTGTTGAAAGAAGCTGGGGCTGACATCACGGGTCATGGTATCACTTCCAGGGACACTTCCGGGGGAGGACTCCACAGAGTGAGAAGGGTTGGATAGACAGGCTATGTGCTCGGAGCTGCTGCTCCTTCTATTGGCCTCTATCCAACCCTTCTCACTCTGTGGAGTCCTCCCCCGGAAGTGATCCCGTGACCCGTGATTAGGGATGAGCCGAACAACCCTGGTTCGGTTCGCATCCAGAACATGTGAATGGACCGAAAGTTTGCGCGAACTTTCGAACACCGTTAAAGTCTATGGGACTCGAACGTGAGAAATCAAAGGTGTGAATTTTAAAGGCTAATATGCAAGTTATTGTCCTAAAAAGGGTTCGGGGACCCGGGTCCTGCCCCAGGGGACATGTATCAATGCAAAAAAAGTTTAATGATACTTAAAGTGAAAAAATAAAAGTGAAACATTCCTTTAAATATCGTACCTGGGGGGTGTCTATAGTATGTCTGTAAAGTGGCGCATGTTTCCTGTGTTTAGAACAGTCCCTGCACAAAATTACATTTCTAAAGGAATAAAAGTAATTTAAAACTGCTTGCGGCTGTAATGTCGGGTCCCGGCAATATGGATGAAAGTTATTGAGAAAAATGGCATGGGTAACCCCCCCAGCCCATTACCATGCCCTTTGTGTCTTGTATGGATATTAAGGGGAACCACTCACCCAAATTAAAAAAAGAAAAGGCGTGGGGCCCCCAGGCCCTATATACTCTGAACAGCAGTATACAGGCGGTCCCAAGAAAGACAGGGACTGTAGGTTTGTTCTTAAGTTGAATCTGTTTGTAATTTGGATCAGGTACGTTTTGTAAGTGTAGCTCCAGCCAAAAAATCTATTTTTAAGCTTTTTGGAAAACATAGGGAAGGGTTATCACCCTTGTAACATTTGTTTTGCTCTCTGTGCCCCTGTTCAGAAGATTTCACCTCACTTTCTGTCCCAATGACAATTGGATTTAGAAAATTTGGGTTTTTTAGGGAAACAAGGATTGGTGATAAAGCATCAGTGGAGGAGACACCTTTTTCCCATATTAACTCTTACAGGAGAGAATTTCCCTTCCTAGAGGTAGATTTCCTCTCACTTCCTGTTGTCTCCCTCCATTTATAAGTAGGAGTCGTTTGTAAGTCGGATGTTTGAAAGTAGGGGCCTGCCCTATATACTCTGCAGAAATTTGGGCCTTAGGTGTTGATGGTACCAGAACACTGTAAGCCCTCACAGTTACTCTTGGTGGGCGCTGGAACTGGCCCTGCTGTGAAATATTATATCAAGAATTGTAATTACATGCCCCTGTTAAACAGGGGCAGAAAAATTGGGCCTTAGGCAGTGGTGGTGGCGCCACAACACTGCAACCCCTCACAGATACTCTAGTTGAGCGCAGGAACGAGCCCTGCTGCAAAATATTACAGCAAAAATTGTAATTACATGCCCCTGTTAAATAGGGGCAGAAAAATTGGGCCTTAGCCACTGGTGGTGGTGCCCAGAACCAAAAATGTTCTTACAAGCTATCAACATGAACATTGAGGAGGAATAGGATAGTCACTCAGCATAACAGGATAGTCACTCTGCATAAGCATAGGCAGTCTTGAAGGGATCTCACATTCATAAAAAAATTATTCGGTTACATCAGCATCAGGTGCTTGGTAGCTGGTGATCCAAGACGGTTTCATTTTTATGAAGGTGAGCCGATCAACCGAGTCGGTGGACAGGCACACTCTGTGATCGGTTACAAAGCCTCCAGCAGCACTGAATGTGCATTCTGAAAGAATGCTGGATGCAGGACAGGCCAATAGCTCAATTGCATACTGTGCAAGCTCTGGCCAGTGATCCATCCTCAAGACCCAGTAAGTAACCCAGAGGATTTTCGGTTGGAAAGGTCTACAAGTCTGATCTTGCCCCTAGGTATTCCTGCACCATGTAAATGAGACGCTGGCGATGGTTGCTGGAACCGATCAGACCTTGGGGCTGCGGACTAAAAAATTGTCTGAACGCATCTGTCAGACGGCCACCTTCTCCACCACTCCTTCTGTGACTGACCGAAGCATCAGCAACGAGTTGTCCAGGACCAGGACTTTGTAACCTCCCAGGCTCTGGAAACGCGTTGCACAAACCTTTCTGCAAGGCCTCCCGAAGATGTTTCATCCTCTGCTCCCTCTGCGGCAGCTGGATAAGTTCTGCAACCTTAACCTTGTAAGATGGATCAAGGAGGGTTGCCAGCCAGTAATGATCCCTCTCCTTGATACCACGAATCCGAGGGTTCTTTCGCAGGCTTTGCAGGATCAGGGAGGCCATGCGGCGTAGGTTTGCTGAGGCAGTCGATCCGGAGTCCTCTGGATCACTAAGGATGACATGAGCTGCAGCCACCTTCTCCCAGCCACGTACAAGTCCATGGGTTTCTGGGGACTGTAAACGATCCCTTGAAGACTGCTGCTGATGCTGAGTGCTAGGCTCCACCTCCATGCTGACACAATCCTCCTCATCCTCTTCCTGTGTGATCGGCGGGCCCGCAGGAACACTGTCTGGATAGTCCTCCTCTTCCTCCCTCGGTTCTGCCTCAAGTGCCCTGTCCATTATTCCACGCAGCATGTGCTCCAACAGGTAGACAAGAGGGACAGTATCCCTGATGCATGCACTGTCACTGCTCACCATCCTTGTGTCCTCCTCAAATGGTGACAGGACAGTGCATGCATCCTTGATCATGAGCCACCGGCGTGGCGAAACAAAGCCAAGCTCCCCTGACCCTGTCCTGGTGCCATAGTAGCACAGGTGCTTAGAACTGTCCCTACACAAGTGTCATTTCTGAAGGAAAAAAAGTAATTTAAAACTCACTCGTGGCTATAATGAATTGTCGGCTCCTGGCAATACATAGAAAAGTCATTGATAAAAAAAAAATATGTGTGTGGTTCCCCCAAATATCCATACCAGGCCCTTCAGGTCTGATATGGATTTTAACCACTTAAGCCCCGGACCATTTGGTAGCTAAAGGACCAGAGGTGAATTCAGAATTTTGCACTGCGCTGCTTTAACTGTAAATTGTGCGGACATGCAATGTTGTACCCAAACGAAATTTGCGTCCTTTTCTTCCCACAAATAGAGCTTTCTTTTAATGGTATTTGATTGCCTCTGCAATTTTTATTTTTTGCGATATAAACGGAAAAAGACCGAAAATTTTGAAAAAAAATGATATTTTCTAATTTTTGTTATAAGAAAAATCGAATAAACTCAATTTTAGTCATACATTTAGGCCAAAATGTATTCAGCCACATGTCTTTAGTAAAAAAAATGTCAATAAGCGTATATTTATCGGTTTGCGCAAAAGTTATAGCGTTTACAAACTATGGTACATTTTCTGGAATTTACACAGCTTTTAATTTATGACTGCCTATCTCAGTTCTTGAGGTGCTAAAATGACAGGGCAGTACAAAACCCCCCCAAATGACCCAATTTTAGAAAGTAGACACCCCAAGGAAATTGCTGAGAGGCATGTTGAGCCCATTGAATATTTTTTTTTTGTCCCAAGTGATTAAATAATGACAAAAAAAAATAAAAAATTACAAAAAGTTGTCACTAAATGATATATTGCTCACACATGCCATGGTTATATGTGGAATTGCACCCCAAAATACATTCTGCTGCTTCTCCTGAGTACGGGGATACCACATGTGTGGGACTTTTTAGGAGCCTAGCCACGTACGGGACCCCGGAAACCAAGCACCGCCTTCAGGATTTCTAAGGGCGCAAATTTTTGATTTCACTCCTCACTACCTATCACAGTTTTGAAGGCCATAAAATGCCAAAATAGCACAAACCCCCCCCCCCAAATGACCCCATTTTAGAAAGTAGACACCCAAAGGAAATTGCTGAGAGGCATGTTGAGCCCATTGAATATTTTTTTTTTTTGTCCCAAGTGATTGAATAATGACAAAAAAAAAAAAAAAATTACAAAAAGTTGTCACTAAATGATATATTGCTCACACATGCCATGGTTATATGTGGAATTGCACCCCAAAATACATTCTGCTGCTTCTCCTGAGTACGTGGATACCACATTTGTGGGACTTTTTAGGAGCCTAGCCACGTACGGGACCCCGGAAACCAAGCACCGCCTCCAGGATTTCTAAGGGCGCAAATTTTTGATTTCACTCCTCACTACCTATCACAGTTTTGAAGGCCATAAAATGCCAAAATAGCACAAAACCCCCCAAATGACCCCATTTTGGAAAGTAGACACCCCAAGCTGTTTGCTGAGAGGCATGGTGAGTATTTTACAGCTCTCATTTGTTTTTGAAAATGAAGAAAGAACATTTTTATTTTTTTTTTTTTTTTTTTTTTCAATTTTCAAAACTTTGTGACAAAAAGCGAGATCTGCAAAATACTCACAATACCTCTCAGCAAATAGCTTGGGGTGTCTACTTTCCAAAATGGGGTCATTTGGGGGGGTTTTGTGCCATCTGGGCATTCCATGGCCTCCGAAACTGTGATAGGCAGTGAGAAGTGAAATCAAAAATTGACACCCTTAGAAAGCCTGAAGGCGGTGCTTGGTTTTTGGGGTCCCGTACGCGGCTAGGCTCCCAAAAAGTCTCACACATGTGGTATCCCCGTACTCAGGAGAAGCAACAGAATGTATTTTGGGGTGTAATTCCACATATGCCCATGGCATGTTTGAGCAATATATCATTTAGTGACAACTTTGTGCAAAAAAAAATAAATACATAATTTTTTCCGCAACTTGTGTCAACATATAAAATATTCCATGGACTCGACATGCCTCTCAGTATATAGCTTGGGGTGTCTACTTTCCAAAATGGGGTCATTTGGGGGGGTTTTGAACTGTTCTGGCATTTTATACACAACATTAGGAAGCTTACATCCACTCTTCTAACCACTTGAAGACAAAGCCCTTTTTGACACTTTTTGTTTACATGAAAACATATTTTTTTTGCAAGAAAATTATGTGGAACCCCCAAACATTATATATATTTTTAAAGCAAAGGCCCTACAAAATAAAATGGTGGGTGTTGCATTTTTTTTTTCTACACAGTATTTGCGCAGCGATTTTTCAAACGCATTTTTTTGGGAAAAAATACACTTTTTTAAATTTTAATGCACTAAAACACACTATATTGCCCAAATGTTTGATGAAATAAAAAAGCTGATCTTAGGCCGAGTACATAGATACCAAACACGACATGCTTTAAAATTTCGCACAAACGCGCATTGGCGACAAACTACATACATTTTTAAAAGCCTTTAAAAACATTTACAGGTTACCCCGTTAGATTTACAGAGGAGGTCTACTGCTAAAATTACTGCCCTCGATCTGACCTTCGCGGTGATACCTCACATGCATGGTGCAATTGCTGTTTACATATGACGCCAGACCGACGCTTGCGTTCGCCATTGGGCAAGAGCAGGGCAGGACAGGGGTGTTTTTTTTTTTTTTTTTTTTTTTATTATTAATTTTGCTTTTTTATTTTATTTTTAAACTGTTGCTTCCATATTTATTTATTTTTATCACTTTTATTGTTATCTCAGGGAATGTAAATATCCCCTATGATAGCAATAGGTAATGACAGGTACTCTTTTTTGAAAAAACTGGGGTCTATTGGACCCTAGATCTTTCCTCTGCCCTCAAAGCATCTGACCACACCAAGATCGGTGTGATAAAATGCTTTCCCAATTTCCCAATGGCGCTTTTTATATCCGGGGGGGGGACATTCCCTCCCACTGCTTGTAAAAGCAGTCCAGAGGCTAATTAGCCACTAGGATTGCTTTTACATGAAAGCCGGCCGCTGGCTGAAAAGAATGATACCAAGATGATACCTAAACCCGCAGGCATCATTCTGGTATAAACATTCAAAGTCCAGCAACATACCAGTACGTTGCTGGTCCTTGTTGGACATGTATTGTAATCTTTTTTTTCATGCAGCCTGTTGGCTGAACGAAAAAAAAAGATTGATCGGTGGGTATGCCCACCATTAGAATACCACCCTTCATCCACCCACTTCTAATGATGGGCATACATGCACCATTTATATATGCCGAAGCATGGGGGCATCTTCTCGCAAAAGTTATGCCACGTACATATGGTCAGACTTTTCCACGGGCAAGCCTCTGTCGGAATTTCGACCGTATATACACGGCATTAGGAGCAAAATCGCTCCTCCGCTCCTGCTGCCCCAATGCTTCGGCATATATGCTTTTTTTTTTTAACTGTGGTGGTGAAATTACCTCCTACAGCACTGGAGTCGCAGGGATCAGGCCTGTCTCTGCGAACGCTGCAGTTATGTGTGTTGTGTTTTGCAAGTGACAGTGATCGATCGATACTGCACTTCGGTGGCCTGGGCTGGACGGAGGGGCAAAACGCAGGTGCTAGCAGGTATCTGGGCTGATCCCGCTAACACTGCGTTTTTGGGAACCCTAAACTGCTGGGGACGCTAGTATAGATCTGATCAGATCAGATATTGAGCTGATCAGATACTATACCACTAAGGGGGGTGTATGCTTCACGTGTGGGTGTTAGCGCTACTGGCACTAACCTGACGCTGCCTGAGGTGTGACGCAGACCCTCTCTGACGCTAAAACCTAACTGATATCACCCGCCGGGCGATCAGGGGGTTAAACCTTTATTGGGTTATATACGGCGGGTGCCCTGACACTATAAAAAGCAAACTAACTAACCAGCGTCACCCGTAACACTTATATGATGATCACTGGTGAAAGGGTTAACTAGGGGCAATTAGGGGGTTAAAACCTTTATTAGGTAATATATGGGGGTACCTGACGCTATATAAAAACCTGACGGCCAACCTAAAAAAAAATTACTGGCTACCTATCGGCATCACCGACACTAAGACAACGATCATAAAAACGATTGCTTAGCGACAGTGGTGATAGGGGGTGAAAGGGTTACCTGGGGGGCGATCAGGGGGTTAAACCTTTATTAGATAATATATGGGGGTACCTGACGCTATAAAAACCTGCGGCGAACCTAAAAAAAATTACTGGCTACCGATCAGCATCACCGACGCTAAGACATCGATCAGAAAAATGATCGCATAGTGACGGCGGTGCTAGGGGGTGAAAGGGTTACCTGGGGGGTGATCAAGGGGGTTACACCTTTATTAGGTAATATATGGGGGTACCCGACGCTATAAAAACCTGCGGCGAACCTAAAAAAAATTACTGGCTACCGATCAGCATCGCCGACGCTAAGACATCGATCAGAAAAATTATCGCTTAGTGACAGTGGTGATAGGGGGTGAAAGGGTTACCTGGGGGGGCGATCAAGGGGGTTAAACCTTTATTAGGTAATATATGGGGGTACCCGACGCTATAAAAACCTGCGGCGAACCTAAAAAAAATTACTGGCTACCGATCAGCATCACCGACGCTAAGACATCGATCAGAAAAATGATCGCATAGCCACGGCGGTGCTAGGGGGTGAAAGGGTTACCTGGGGGGTGATCAAGGGGGTTAAACCTTTATTAGGTAATATATGGGGGTACCCGACGCTATAAAAACCTGCGGCGAACCTAAAAAAAATTACTGGCTACCGATCAGCATCGCCGACGCTAAGACATCGATCAGAAAAATTATAACTTAGTGACAGTGGTGATAGGGGGTGAAAGGGTTACCTGGGGGGCGATCAAGGGGGTTAAACCTTCATTAGGTAATATATGGGGGTACCCGACGCTATAAAAACCTGCGGCGAACCTAAAAAAAATTACTGGCTACCGATCAGCATCACCGACGCTAAGACATCGATCAGAAAAATGATTGCTTAGTGACGGCGGTGCTAGGGGGTGAAAGGGTTATCTGGGGGGTGATCAGGGGGTTAAACCTTTATTAGGGGGGGTTAGGGGGCTACACTGGACCTAAAACTAAATGTACTGACACTTTTACAGTCACAAATGTCACTGATTGCAGTGATCACTAAATAAATGGTCACTGCAATCAGTGACACTGTGACTGGGGGCTGGGGGGGGCTGGGGGGTGATCTGGGGGTGTCTGGGGGGGCCTGGGGGGGCGATTTATGTGCCTATGTGTCCTGGTGTCAGTGTGCTGTTCTGTGTACTAACCTGGCATCTTCTCCTGTACGGCGCTCGGTATATGTGAGCGCCCCAGGAGAGATGACATCACTTCCTCCTTCCTGGCAGGCAGGGGAAGCTCTCTCATTCGCCGGGAGCGATCGAGAGGGGGTGGCCGGAATCGAACGGCCGTCCTCTCATGCCGGATCGCTCCCGAAGGTAAAACGACCGCTCACTGTAATGAAGGGGGGTCCGATCGGACCCCCCAACTATACAAAGGCAATCACGTATATGTACGTGATTCTGCCTGTCGGTGCCATTCTGCTGACGTATATTTACAGTGGGCGGTCGTTAAATGGTTAAGGAGAACTCCACTCCAAATTTAAAAAAATAAATGGCGTGGAGTACCCCCAAAAATCCAGACCAGACCCTTTTTCCGAGCACGCAACCTGGCAGGCCGCAGGAAAAGAGGGGAGGACGAGAGAGTGCCCCCCTCCTGAACCGTACCAGGCCACATGCCCTCAACATGGGGAGGATGTCCCCATGTTGATGGGGACAAGGGCCTCATCCCCACAACCCTTGCCCGGTGGTTGTGGAGGTCTGTGGGCAGGGGGCTTATCGGAATCTGGAAGACCCCTTTAACAAAGGGGACCCCCAGATCCCGGCCCCCCCATGTGAATTGGTAATGGGGTACATTGTACCCCTACCATTTCACAAAGAAAGTGTAAAAAATTGTAAAAAAAATACACAGACACCGTTGGTAAAGTCCTTTATTAAATATAAAACAAAAAAACAAAAAAAAAACATTCCAGCGTTGAAATCCAGTGTCCCATGGCGATCCGATGTCCAGCGCTGTCCACACGAAATGTCATTGGCTGAGCCTGAGCGGACCTGATTGGGAACTTCCCCTGCAGTGTAATAAATCAATAGACCTGCCCCCTCTTGATGCGGAACGTGAGAAGGGGCGGGTCTATTCATTTATTATACTCAAGGAAGTTCCCCATCAGGTCCGCTCATCCAATGACGTAGGAGGGGTCTGACATACGAGGGGGCGGACCTGATGGGGAACTTCCTCCACAGTGTAATACATGAATAGACCCGCCCCTTTTCACGTTCCGCATCAGGTCCGCTCAGCCAATGACGTAGGTGTAAGGCTGAGGACCTGATGCGGAACGTGAGAAGGGGTGGGTCTATTCATGTATTACACTGTGGAGGAAGTTCCCCATCAGGTCCGCCCCCTCGTATGTCAGACCCCGCCTACGTCATTGGATGACCGGACCTGATGGGGAACTTCCTCCAGTATAATAAATGAATAGACCCGCCCCTTCTCACGTTCTGCATCAGGTCCTCAGCCTTACACCTACGTCATTGGCTGAGCGGACCTGATGGGGAACTTTAGAAGGGGCAGGTCTATTGATTTATTACACTGCAGGGGACGTTCCCAATCAGGTCCGCTCAGGCTCAGCCAATGACGTTTCGTGTGGACAGCGCTGGACATCGGATCGCCGTGGGACACTGGATTTCATCGCTGGAATGTTTTTTTAAATTTTTAAATTTTTTCATTTTTAATAAAGGACTTTACCAACGGTGTCTGTGTATTTTTTTTACAAGTTTTTACACTTTCTTTGTGAAATGGTAGGGGTACAATGTACCCCATTACCAATTCACATAGGGGGGGGGCCGGGATCTGGGGGTCCCCTTTGTTAAAGGGGTCTTTCAGATTCCGATAAGCCCCCTGCCCGCAGATTCCCACAACCACCGGGCAAGGGTTGTGGGGATGAGGCCCTTGTCCCCATCAACATGGGGACATCCTCCCCATGTTGAGGGCATGTGGCCTGGTACGGTTCAGGAGGGGGGGGCGCTCTCTCGTCCCCCCTCTTTTCCTGCGGCCTGCCAGGTTGCGTGCTCAGATAAAGGGTCTGGTCTGGGTTTTTGGGGGTACTCCACGCTATTTTTATTTTTATTTGGGGTGGAGTTCCCCTTAAAATCCATACCAGACCTGAAGGGCCTGGTATGGATATTTGGGGGAACCACACGCATTTTTTTTTTTAATTTGCGGCAGGGTTCCCCTTAATATCCATACCAGACCTGAAGGGCCTGGCAATTGAATTAGGGGGAACCCCCACGCTTTTTTTTTTTAATCAATTACTTTTCTATGTATTGCTGGGAGCCGACAATTCATTATAGCCGCGAGTGAGTTTTAAATGACTTTTTTTCCTTCAGAAATGACACTTTGTGCAGGGACAGTTCTAAGCACGGGAAACAAGCGCGCATGCATATTGCCGAACACCGGACCCGAACCCAAACATACAGTCAATTGTTTGGGTTCGGGTCCGGGACCCAAAAACCCAAAAGTTTGGTACGGACCCGAACTTTACAGTTCGGGTCCGCTCAACCCTAATTACAACAGTTGGTATATGTGCCTCCCACTTTTTAAGGGACCAAAAGTAATGGGACAATTGGCTGCTCAGCTGTTCCATGGCCGGGTGTGTGTTATTCCCTCATTATCCCATTTAAAAGGAGCAGATAAAAGGTCCAGAGTTAATTTCAAGTGTGCTATTTGCATTTGGAATCTGTTGCTGTCAACTCTCAATATGAGATCCAAAGAGCTGTCACTATCAGTAAAGAAAGCCATCATTAGGCTGAAAAAACAAAACAAACCCATCAGAGAGATAGCAAAAACATTAGGTGTGGCCAAATCAACTGTTTGGAACATCCTTAAAAAAAAAGAATGCACTGGTGAGGTCAGCAACACCAAAAAACCCAAAAGACCACAGAAAACAACTGTGGTGGATGACCGAAGAATTCTTTCCCTGGTGAAGAAAACACCTTTCACAACAGTTGGCCAGATCAAGAACACTCTCCAGGAGGTAGGTATACAGTATGTGTGTCAAAGTCAACAATCAAGAGAAGACTTCACCAGAGTGAATGCAGATGGTTAATCCACAAGATGTAAACCATTGGTGAGCCTCAAAAACAGGAAGGCCAGATTAGAGTTTGCCAAACAACATCTAAAAAAGCCTTCACAGTTCTGAAACAACATCCTATGGACAGATGAGACCAAGATCAACTTGTACCAGAGTGATGGGAAGAGAAGAGTATGGAAAAGGAAAGGAACTGCTCATGATCCAAAGCATACCACCTCATCAGTGAAGCATGGTGGTGGTAGTGTCATGGCGTGGGCATGTATGGCTGCCAATGGAATTGGTTCTCTTGTATTTATTGATGATGTGACTGCTGACAAAAGCAGCAGGATGAATTCTGAAGTGTTTCGGGCAATATTATCTGCTCATATTCAGCCAGAACTCATTGGACGGCGCTTCACAGTGCAGATGGACAATGACCCGAAGCATACTGCGAAAGCAACCAAAGAGTTTTTTAAGGGAAAGAAGTGGAATGTTATGCAATGGCCAAGTCAATTACCTGACCAGAATCCGATTGAGCATGCATTTCATTTGCTGGAGACAAAACTGAAGGGAAAATGCCCCAAGAACAAGCAGGAACTGAAGACAGTTGCAGTAGAGGCCTGGCAGAGCATCACCAGGGATGAAACCCAGCGTCTGGTGATGTCTATGCATTCCAGACTTCAGGCTGTAATTGACTGCAAAGGATTTGCAACCAAGTATTAAAAAGTGAAAGTTTGATTTATGATTGTTAATCTGTCCCATTACTTTTGGTCCCTTAAAAAGTGGGAGGCACATATACAAACTGTTGTAATTCCTACACCGTTCACCTGATTTGGATGTAAATACCCTCAAATTAAAGCTGAAAGTCTGCAGTTAAAGCACATCTTGTTCGTTTCATTTCAAATCCATTGTGGTGGTGTATAGAGCCAAAAAGATTAGAATTGTGTTGATGTCCCAATATTTATGGACCTGACTGTATATATATATATAAAGCCTGGAATGTATATATATATATACTAAATATACTGGAGCTAACTGAATCAACTGCCTGCTCAATCTAGCTAACTGAATCGCCTGCCTGCTCAATCTATCTAAATGAAATTAAATGACACACTCTCTCTCTATCTCAACGCCGCAACACACTACACAAGGCCCACATGCAGGCGGCCTTATATAATGTGGGGCATGTACTTAATCCCCTGAGCCATAATTGACCAAAGGCCGAACGATCGAACAGCCGATGTTCGAGTCAAACTCATGTTCGGCTCGAACTCGAAGCGCATCCCTACCCGTGACCTCAGCCCCAGCTTCTTCCTGATGGCCACAGGATCTGCTCCAGACTGAGCAGCAACAACGACTGCAGCTTTCCATCTCTACATAGAAAAACTGATCTGGATCTGAGGCTTCCTTACGGACCACTGACAAACAGATGAGCCTTTGTATTTCCTGTTTCCTGTAAGTGTGATTTTATCTGTGCCATTAAAAGCTGTCCCTAATACTACACTCAGGTGGCGCTTGTGTCTATGGGGAAGCAGAAGGTGGTGCGTAATACTGTTCACTTCACATGTGCTACATTACCAAGGAACTGAGAGTTCCTAGCCTGTAATGGGCTGTTGCGAAGCTAACGAGAGACTGTTAGTTCCTCCATAAGTGATTTAGCAGAGACTGTACAAAAAGGAACCAAGTTTGTGCAGGAGGAAGGAATAAGAGGAATCTGTACATAGGGAGGAAGTTGTCCATGGTTTTGTTTATTGGACATTTTCAAGTTGGGCATTTCATAATCCCTTATCCCATCCAAGTTATCATCCCATAAAGTGGTTGTAAACCCACTTAGACAACTTGCACCTACAGGTAAGCCTAGATTAAAGCTTACCTGTAGGTGCAACAAATATCTCCTTAACCTGCAGGGTTAAGGAGATATTTGCTATAAACACAGCACCGATGACGTCACACGCATACACACTAGTGGGCCGGCATCATTGCCGGTTTTTTTAATGGAAATCTTGCCGGCCCGAGCGCGCATGCGCGTGACGTCATCACCGCTCCGGCCAATCACAGCGCCGGAGCGGCGATACACTAACGGCAGTGACGGGACATCGAGGCAAGATGGCGGCGGCGGCAGAGGGGAACGAGGAGCAGTTCAGGGGCTTCGATTTCAGGTAAGTCATTCATAATGAGCTAGTATTCTATGCATGCTAGCTCATTATGCCTTTCTTTTGCAGGGTTTAAAAAAAACAAAAAAAAAACATGGGTTTACTTCCTCTTTAATAAAACAAAACAAACCAAAAAAAACAAGCCAAACGACTGATTTATGTGTCTGAATGCAAGAAGGAAATGCTATATGACTGGCTGTGTAGCAGTGGGGAACCCTGACATCAGCAAAGAAAATCAGCTCAATAGTGGACCCATTTTTATAGCAATTAATACAAAGTTGTGTACCGTATATACTCGAGTATAAGCCGACCCGAATATAAGCCGAGGCACCTAATTTTACCCCAAAAAACTGGGAAAACGTATTGACTCGAGTATAAGCCTAGGGTGTCCATCTGCATGCCTCACTGTGCCTCACTTTGCCTCACTGTGTCCATCTGCATGCCTCACTGTGTCCATGCCTCACTGTGTCCATGTGCATGCCTCACTGTGCCCATGACTAGACTGACGTTTAACATAGGAGTCTATGGAAGGGGTGCCCGGATTTGAAAAGTCGATGCTCCCCGGCCGTAGGACCTCCAGACAAAAAACTTTGTACACTAATAGAGGAGGAATGGGGCTACATGTGTGCCAAGTTTCAGGTCCAGGGGACCTACGATCGTCCGGTACCGGGTCCCCAAATTTACAGTTTAACATGGAAGTCTATGGAAGGGGTGCCCGGCTTTGAAAAATTGGTGCTCCCCGGCCGTAGGTCCCCCCAACAAACTTTGCACACTTGTAGAGGAAGAGTGAGGCCGGTACTGGGTCCCCAAAATCCGGGAGATCAGGCGCAAAAAGGTGACTCAAGTATAAGCCGAGGGGGGCATTTTCAGCACAAAAAAAGTGCTGAAAAACTCAGCTTATACTCGAATATATACTGTATATTTTTTGATACTATTTGAAGTGTTACTAAACCCAGGGCACTGCATTCACTATATCTGGTCTCCCACAGTACACAGAACATGAAAAAGCAATTATTTAAGTAAAAAAAACTGCTAAATACTTTTCTCATCAGCAGTATCTAGCAGTCTTGTGACTTCTATCAGTGTCTGGTTGAGGCTGGGTTCACACTATTGCGAATTGGATGCGGTTTTCCCTAGATCCAATTCACATGACAGGAGTCATGTGTGTCTTCTGGTCTGTTTCAGGTCTGAATTCAGCCAAAAATTCAGACTGAAATTGGACCTGAAATGGTGAACAGGGACAAACCAGACCCCTGCTGTGAGGCTCCGTAGTGTGAACCCAGCCAGAAGCTTGTAAAAGGAGTTTTCATTTTACTCTGACTGTCCTATGAGGCTGCAAGACCCCTGACCCTCTGTTTGGACAGTGCTGATTTGCCCTGTGCTGATCACATGCACCCTCCCAAGAAAAAAAAAACTCTCTAGCAATACACACCAAAATATGTGGAGTGCCCCAAGGCTCTGTTCTATCAGGAGATGGATTGGGGACTGTGAAAGAAGGGGAGGATCAGAGAAGACAGGATCAAACAGTCTTTTTACACAATGCAGAGGATTAACCCCTTAGGTTCCACAGTGAGTATAACAAGCATGCTTTACTGCATATACAGACTGATTTTACTGTCGTAGGTTTAGTAACACTTTAAGGTGAAATCTGATTTTATGCTAACTTTTTTTTGTAGGATCTAGGTCTACCCCTAGTGGACACAAAGGGGTTAACTTAAAATCAGAATTAAATGCATAAATATTTTATAGTACTACCTGAGTTATTGCCAGCATTCCATTCAGAGCATAATATGTTATGGTGGGGGTCTCCAAAATTAAGCCCATGGCCATTTTACTGAGGATTTTTTACTGAGGATTATTTTCACACTTCTGAGGGACTTTGTATTAAAAGCCCATCTGCTGAGACCTTGTTGGCCAGGCTTATCAGCAGGGAAATAGAGCCAGATGCTGTCACACGGTACGTCCTGCTGCTTTTCTCACTGCATCATACCATTAGGAAATGTGTAGAAAACAGGCAATCTCATACATCTGAAATTTTCCTTGCAGTGTGAGTATTGTGGGTTGATTAGAAAACCTGTTGACATCACTATTTAAATTGCAGCTTTTTTGCATTCTGAGAGGACTCAAATTTTAAATACCACATTCATGAATTAGTTGAATGCTAATTATGAAATTATGAAATACACAGTCATTTGAAAATGTACACCTAATAAAAATTGTTTACTTTTAGACATATTTAAATAGGCAAACATTAGATTAATTTAAACAGTAATTACAAATAAATGTGATATACTTGAAAAAAAACCCACAAGGACAATTTGCCTTTTCAATCATTTATGCCACAAAAATATCAATAGATGTAATGATGTGCCATGAAAAGAGCAAATACACGCTTTGTTTCAGAAGGTGGCAGTGCCCATCTTATTAGAAATGATTTCCTATAGGACATTTTGGATAACTACCCATCAGTCTCAGTTTTTTTGCATTTTTTTGGCCACTTCTTCATAAAAATTCCTTTTTAGTTGGAAGAAGTTTGTAACTTTTCTTGCATGAACTTTCGATTTTAAATTCATCCACAGTTCAATGGGATTCAAATCAGGGCTTTCTTTGATTAGGTCAGTACATAACTAGGGATGGGTTTCAAGTTTGGGTTGGATGTGGTTTCGAGGTGAACCCAGCCTGTTCGTGGCTGGGACTTTTCAAACTAATGTGGCACTTCACTCACCCGAACTCTCGGCTGGTGTAATGTAAACAGACAATTGGGTACTCCTGGTGAGGTATTTGACAAAATTTAGTTATTGATCATATTTGGTTAAGGACGTCATCCAGGACCCCTGGAGCTGTGTTTACATTATCTTAGGTTTGGGAATCTGCCATTTTGTGATGAGAGTATGATGTATGTACATAGATGGATCAAATTTCATCCCTCGTGAGCCGGCTGAATTTTTGATCCATCTATGGCCAGTTTAAATAGTGGATGTGTATTAATTATTTCTGCATTCGCTCTGGGGCCGGCTGGGAAAAAGATATCGGTTCTATCCCCGAGGAGGTCTGGGATGATATTCTTCAGTCCTCGCCCCGGGTGTCCCTTTCTCCATCACACAGACTGACACAGATCTTAATCCTTCATAGAGTCTATAGAACTCCTCAATTTTTGTATGCAATTGGATTGAAATCTGAGCCAGCCTGTGCTAGATGTGGTAATACAGGTATGCTAATACATCTTTTGTGGCAGTGTCCGAAACTTCAAAGATACTGGACGGAGGTGATTGGTACCCTAAATGGGCTATTGGATACTAATATTCCGGTTGAACCACTTATATGCCTATTGGGACACTGTGATACCTCTATTTATACCTCCTCTATTGGTAACACTTTAACCCCTTGCCGCTGAGCGTACGCACATATGCAGCCTCGGCTTTCGGGGGTTATACCGGGATGATGCCCGCAGCTGCAGACATCATCCCGGTACCGTTGTTTAGAGCGGGCGATTGGCTTTCCAGGGTTAACAACCAATGTGGCTAAAAGGAGGAGGAGCGGGAGGGGACACCCCAACCTTCCCGAAAAAAATAAAAAATAAAGTTCCCCCGTCCCTGTGAGCTCGCGCAGCAAAGAAAACGCATACAGAAGTCATGCCCGTATATGTAAACGGTGTTCAAATCACACATGTGAGGTATCGCTGCGATCGTCAGAGCGAGAGCAATAATTATAGCACTAGACCTCCTCTGTAACTCAAACCTGGTAACCGTAAAAAAATTGAAAGCGTCGCCTATGGAGATTTTTAGGTACCGTAGTTTGTCGCCATTCCACGAGTGCGTGCAATTATAAAGCGTGACATGTTTGGTATCTATTTACTCGGCGTAACGTCATCTTTCACATTATACAAATTGGGCTAACTTTACTTTTTCATTTTTTTTTAATTCATGAAAGTGTCTTTTTCCCAAAAAGTTGCGTTATAAACACCGCTGCACAAATACCGTGTGCCATAAAATATTGCAACAATCGCCATTTTATTCTCTAGATTTTCTGCTAAAAAAATATATATAATGTTTGTGGGTTCTAAACAAGCATCTCCCCGCTCTGCCTAGTGACAATGACAGTGATCACCGCTTCCTGTAATCGGAAGCGGTGATCACTGTCTTGTCACACACAGCCCATCCCCCCTAAAGTTAGAACCACTCATCAGGGCACACTTAACCCCTACAGCACCACCTAGTGGTTAACCCCTTCACAGCCAGTGTCATTTTCACAGTAATCAGTGCATTTTATAAAAATGACAATGGTCCCAAAAATGTGTCAAAAGTGTCCGATGTGTCCGCCATAATGTCGCAGTCATGATAAAAATCACTGATCGCCGCCATTACTAGTAAAAAAAAAATATTAATAAAAATGCCATAAACTACCCCCTATATTGTAGACGCTATAACTTTTACGTAAACCAATCAATAAACGCTTATTGCAATTTTTTTTACCAAAAATATGTAGAAGAATACGTATCGGCCAAAACTGAGGAAAAAAAAAATATATTTTTTTGGGGGATATTTATTATAGCAAAAAGTAAAAAATATTGCATTTTTTTCAAAATTGGTGCTCTATTTTTGTTTATAGCGCAAAAAATAAAAACCGCAGAGGTGATCAAATACCACCAAAAGAAAGCTCTATTTGTGGGAAAAAAAGGACATCAATTTTGTTTGGGAGCCAAGTCACAGGACCACGCAATTGTCAGTTAAAGCAACGCAGTGCCGAATCGCAAAAAGGGGCCTGGTCCTTTAGCAACAAAATTGTTGGTTCACTTATCTTTTCCTTCAATTTCCCTTCTAAATGTTTTTTTTCTTTGTCTGCATTTCTCACTTCCTGTTCCTCCTCAGTAAGCTTGCCCCCATCATCCGTGCCGTTCTGACTGGGGGTTAGTCAGCGTGCTGGCCACCTCCCTTGGGACTACATCCCTGCGGGGAGACGCTGTGAACGTTCAAAAAAGTCAACACAGCATAAAATTATCAGCCCCTAATATTTACTGGCAGTTGTAAAAAAAGAAATCACAGATTTTTACAAACTGACAGTAAATTTACTGGTGGTTGGCAACCCTGCTTTCTATCCATCCAGGCTGCATGCCTGCAAGGGTCTGGGTGGACTTTTAAAGTGACCCCCCCATTGCTTTTTCCCCCCTTTTTTTTTTAAAGGACTACATTTTACTGTTCCATAACTTCATATGCTGCTTTAAGGGCTCTCCAAGCTTTTAAATAAATATAACTCAATTCATACAACGCTGATATTTGATAAAAGACAAGTGTAAAGATTCAAAGTTCTCCAAAAAAAGCAAACATCGTGATACAAAAAACCCAATATGTGAAACAATTAACAATGTATACAAACATTCCTTAAATAATAGTACAAATCGTACACTAGAAAATAGTGTATCATCCTAAGATTTCCACCACCATGTGAATCTTCCAAACATGTATTTCCCAAAATACTCCCTTCACCACAGTAAGGAAATGCACTTACCAAAACACAGCTTGTACAGCTTCAATACAGATGGGAATCACACATGCTTAGGGTAGGTACTTCTCCTCCTTCCACTCAGTGGTCCCAGGATGAGCATATAAACATCAAAGAAAAAGCTCACATAGTAGGATACCGTTCAAGAAACTTTATGCAGCAGCATTAAAATTATACTCACAAAAAATCTGAAAAAAATCAAAACCTGGCGGTCCCCGTGGACATCGGGAGGATCTGTTGGGTGTCCGCTGCCTGTGAGGGTTGGAGCCGGTCCGATACCATGGACACCCGTAGTGCTAAAGGGCTTCAGACGGCTGGAGTGGGACGGAGCTCCTGGTCCTGGATTAAGCATCTATTCCTGGTGCTGCCACGCATGCGCCTCTCCTGGGGTTAAATTGTAACACGCACATGCTCTCTATATTTGTTCTAACTGTTTTCGATAGATTCCACTACTAATGTTTCAAAAATCTTTAATTTTAGCGCAAAAAATCTGACACGTTGGTTTGTTTTTTTTCCATAAAATTTGCATTTCGAGAACTGAAATTTCAAATCCTTTTTGAACAATTTTTTAACTGTGTATGGCCAGCATTACTATATTCTATTCTATTCTTTTCTTTTCTGTTATATTATTTTCTATTCTATTAAATTTTTTTCTATTCCATTCCTTTTTTTTCTATTCTATTTTATTCTCTTTGGAAATTGGAAAACTATTCAAATTCGAAAACTTTTTGAATTGGAAAACTCAAATTCGAAAACTTTTTGAATTTGAAAACTTTTTGAATTCAAAAACTATTCAAATTCAAAAATCGTATAAACTAAACGAATTCTGAAAACAAATTAAATGGGTTAAACAAATTTAACTAAACAAATTTATGTAAATAACAAATCGAAACAAAACAAAACTAAACACATTTTTCATTCTGCACATGTCTACCCACTGGCACCAATGTGAGAGGCTTACAAATCCCACTGACACCAAATATGAGGGGCATGCTACTCCCAAAAACACCAATGTGAGGGGCTTACTACTCCCACAAACACCAATGTGAGGAGCATACTACTCCCACTGACACCAATGTGAGGGACATAGTGCTCTCACTGACACCACTGTGAGGGGCTTACTAGTTCCAATGACACCGACATGAGGAGCATACTGCTCCTACTGACACCAATGTGAGGAGTTTACTAGTTCCACTGACACCAATGTGAGGGGCTTACTAGTTCCACTGACACCAATGTGAGGGACATACTGCTCCCACTGACACCAATGTGAGGAGTTTACTAGTTCCACTGACACCAATGTGAGGGGCTTACTAGTTCCACTGACACCAATGTGAGGGACATACTGCTCCCACTGACACCAATGTGAGGAGTTTACTAGTTCCACTGACACCAATGTGAGGGACATACTGCTCCCACTGACACCAATGTGAGGGACATACTGCTCCCACTGACACCAATGTGAGGGACATACTGCTCCCACTGACACCAATGTGAGGAGTTTACTAGTTCCACTGACACCAATGTGAGGGGCTTACTAGTTCCACTGACACCAATGTGAGGGACATACTGCTCCCACTGACACCAATGTGAGGAGTTTACTAGTTCCACTGACACCAATGTGAGGGGCTTACTAGTTCCACTGACACCAATGTGAGGGACATACTGCTCCCACTGACACCAATGTGAGGGGCTTACTAGTCCCACTGACACCAATGTGAGGGACATACTGCTCCCACTGACACCAATGTGAGGGACATACTGCTCCCACTGACACCAATGTGAGGGACATACTGCTCCCACTGACACCAATGTGAGGGGCTTACTAGTCCCACTGACACCAATGTGAGGGACATACTGCTCCCACTGACACCAATGTGAGGGACATACTGCTCCCACTGACACCAATGTGAGGGACATACTGCTCCCACTGACACCAATGTGAGGAGTTTACTAGTTCCACTGACACCAATGTGAGGGGCTTACTAGTTCCACTGACACCAATGTGAGGGACATACTGCTCCCACTGACACCAATGTGAGGAACATACTGCTCCCACTGACACCAATGTGAGGAGTTTACTAGTTCCACTGACACCAATGTGAGGGGCTTACTAGTTCCACTGACACCAATGTGAGGGACATACTGCTCCCACTGACACCAATGTGAGGGACATACTGCTCCCACTGACACCAATGTGAGGGACATACTGCTCCCACTGACACCAATGTGAGGAGTTTACTAGTTCCACTGACACCAATGTGAGGGGCTTACTAGTTCCACTGACACCAATGTGAGGGACATACTGCTCCCACTGACACCAATGTGAGGAGTTTACGAGTTCCACTGACACCAATGTGAGGGACATACTGCTCCCACTGACACCAATGTGAGGAGTTTACTAGTTCCACTGACACCAATGTGAGGGGCTTACTAGTTCCACTGACACCAATGTGAGGGACATACTGCTCCCACTGACACCAATGTGAGGAGTTTACGAGTTCCACTGACACCAATGTGAGGGACATACTGCTCCCACTGACACCAATGTGAGGAGTTTACTAGTTCCACTGACACCAATGTGAGGGGCTTACTAGTTCCACTGACACCAATGTGAGGGACATACTGCTCCCACTGACACCAATGTGAGGAGTTTACGAGTTCCACTGACACCAATGTGAGGGACATACTGCTCCCACTGACATCAATGTGAGGAGTTTATGAGTTCCACTGACACCAATGTGAGGGACATACTGCTCCCACTGACACCAATGTGAGGAGTTTACTAGTTCCACTGACACCAATGTAAGGGGCTTACTAGTTCCACTGACACCAATGTGAGGGTCATACTGCTCCCACTGACACCAATGTGAGGAGTTTACTAGTTCCACTGACACCAATGTGAGGGACATACTGCCCCCACTGACACCAATGTGAGGGGTTTACTAGTTCCACTGACACCAATGTAAGGGGCTTACTAGTTCCACTGACACCAATGTGAGGGTCATACTGCTCCCACTGACACCAATGTGAGGAGTTTACTAGTTCCACTGACACCAATGTGAGGGGCTTACTAGTTCCACTGACACCAATGTGAGGGACATACTGCTCCCACTGACACCAATGTGAGGAGTTTACGAGTTCCACTGACACCAATGTGAGGGACATACTGCTCCCACTGACACCAATGTGAGGAGTTTACTAGTTCCACTGACACCAATGTGAGGGGCTTACTAGTTCCACTGACACCAATGTGAGGGACATACTGCTCCCACTGACACCAATGTGAGGGGCTTACTAGTCCCACTGACACCAATGTGAGGGACATACTGCTCCCACTGACACCAAAGTGAGGAGTTTACTAGTTCCACTGACACCAATGTGAGGGACATACTGCTCCCACTGACACCAATGTGAGGGGCTTACTAGTTCCACTGACACCAATGTGAGGGACATACTGCTTCCACTGACACCAATGTGAGGGGCTTACTAGCTCCACTGACACCAATGTGAGGGACATACTGCTCCCACTAACACCAATGTAATAAGGGGCAGTACATTACATACTCCTGGGTCCTGACTGTTGGACTATTTATGTGAATTAATCCTGTAATGTATCACTATAGCAGTGATCTACAGCTTTATGGAGAGGCTGTACAGAGCTGCAGCAGCTCTGACCGAGCCTTTCTACGAACTGGATATGCCTTGATATTACCGTAATTGTCTTCTACAGGCACTCCTACAAAGCATTTATGTAATGCTTGGCATGGACTTTGGGAGCCACCTGCCCTGATCTGCCCGGAAATAGTTTGATCACACAAAATGGTTCACTCTTTTCTAGCTAACTGCATGCCAAGCACAGAGCATTTATAGCACATCTGTACTTGAGGAGTTTCTGCCACAAGGGCATTGATAACTGCATCAAGAAAACCTGCAATTAACATATTTTCAAATTTAGGAATTGAGTTTATAATATCTGCTTTGAAATAAGGATGCCATTACCTAGTATACAATATAAGCTTATTTTCTTTGGCCTGGCATCCTCTGCAAAAGTGATATAATAAACCACATGATGAAAACACATGTTATTTAATGCGACCATGCACATGCAAGCTTCCGTGCACTTATTTGTGCCCAGTATTCAGGGGCATTAAAAAAAAGGCCCCAAAACTATGAGCATGTAGCCAGTGGTTGCTACTATAGTTAATATTGTTGAATGGTTCATTGTTTTCTCATGTATAAGTTTGGCTCCCCCTAGTGCTTGCTGAACTCTGTCAGGGTTTTCTTTCCTCCTTGAGATTGAACAGAGCAATGCATTATGGGACATGTAGTCTGGGTGAGGAAGGGACACTGTTGGCCGGGCCAGCTCTGGACTACAGGACACACAGAGTAAAGCGCGCAGAACAGCCTGCTGGGAGAAGAAATAAAAAGGCAGGCGCGGCCTGTTTTCAGTCTCTCTGGACGCCATTCGGAACCTACCAGCAGGAGGTCTGTGTGACAGGGAGTGAGAGTCTGCTGCCTACACAGCGGAGAGCCGGGTCGCCAGCCTCAGAGGCACCTCAAGGACAGCATCGCTATTCCAGCAAAGAGGACCAGACTGCGCTCCAGAGAATCTGGGACCACCTGCACTCCAGTCCACTGAGTGATTATTCCTACAGACTGGCTGGTGAGACTTGTAGTTCCACGGATGTGATTCTACTTCTTCATAGGCCTTATACAGCAGGTGCTGGAGGCCTCCCCCCCCCCCCGTGCTGTAAAGTCAGTACTGTATTCCACTCATTTACATAATTAAAGAGGAATCTACAAGTGTTGATATTTCTTCAGTTCACCTTTGCTCTTCAGTCCTTTTGTCTTTTACCTACCTGGATTACAAATTTACAAATTACAATTAGATATCCGGAATTGAAAGAACATTCATCATTCTCCTCTTTATTATGCTTTACTGCTCTGCATTTAACCACTTAAGCCCCGGACCATTTGGTAGCTAGAGGACCAGAGGTGAATTCAGAATTTTGCACTGCGCTGCTTTAACTGTAAATTGTGCGGACATGCAATGTTGTACCCAAACGAAATTTGCGTCCTTTTCTTCCCACAAATAGAGCTTTCTTTTAATGGTATTTGATTGCCTCTGTGATTTTTATTTTTTGCGATATAAACGGAAAAAGACCGAAAATTTTGAAAAAAAATGATATTTTCTACTTTTTGTTATAAGAAAAATCGAATAAACTCAATTGTAGTCATACATTTAGGCCAAAATGTATTCAGCCACATGTTTTTAGTAAAAAAAATGTCAATAAGCGTATATTTATTGGTTTGCGCAAAAGTTATAGAGTTTACAAACTAGGGTACATTTTCTGAAATTTACACAGCTTTAAATTTATGACTGCCTATCTCATTTCTTGAGGTGCTAAAATGACAGGGCAGTACAAACCCCCCCAAATGACCCCATTTGAGTACGGGGATACCACATGTGTGGGACTTTTTGGGAGCCTAGCCGCGTACGGGACCCCGGAAACCAAGCACCGCCTTCAGGATTTCTAAGGGCGCAAATTTTTGATTTCACTCCTCACTACCTATCACAGTTTCGAAGGCCATAAAATGCCAAAATAGCACAAAACCCCCCCAAATGACCCCATTTTAGAAAGTAGACACCCCAAGGAAATTGCTGAGAGGCCTGTTGAGCCCATTGAATATATTTTTTTTGTCCCAAGTGATTGAATAATGACAAAAAAATAAAATAAAAAAAAATTACAAAAAGTTGTCACTAAATGATATATTGCTCACACATGCCATGGTTATATGTGGAATTACACCCCAAAATACATTTTTCTGCTTCTCCTGAGTACGGGGATACCACATGTGTGGGACTTTTTAGGAGCCTAGCCGCGTACGGGACCCCGAAAACCAAGCACCGCCTTCAGGATTTCTAGGCACAAATTTTTGATTTCACTCCTCACTACCTATCACAGTTTCGAAGGCCATAAAATGCCAAAATCGCACAAAACCCCCCCAAATGACCCCATTTTGGAATATAGACACCCCAAGCTATTTGCTGAGAGGAATGGCGAGTATTTTACAGCTCTCATTTGTTTTTGAAAATGAAGAAAGAAAATATATATATATATATATATATTTTTTTTTTTTCAATTTTCAAAACTTTGTGACAAAAAGCGAGATCTGCAAAATACTCACAATACCTCTCAGCAAATAGCTTGGGGTGTCTACTTTCAAAAATGGGGTCATTTGGGGGGGTTTTGTGCTATCTGGGCATTCCATGGCCTCCGAAACTGTGATAGGCAGTGAGAAGTGAAATCAAAAATTTACACCCTTAGAAAGCCTGAAGGCGGTGCTTGGTTTTTGGGGTCCCGTACATGGCTAGGCTCCCAAAAAGTCTCACACATGTGGTATCCCCGTACTCAGGAGAAGCAACAGAATGTATTTTGGGGTGTAATTCCACATATGCCCATGGCATGTTTGAGCAATATATCATTTAGTGACAACTTTGTGCAAAAAAAAAAAAAAAAAAAATTGTCGTTTTTCCGCAACTTGTGTCAACATATAAAATATTCCATGGACTCGACATGCCTCTCAGTATATAGCTTGGGGTGTCTACTTTCCAAAATGGGGTCATTTGGGGGGGTTTTGAACTGTTCTGGCATTTTATACACAACATTAGGAAGCTTACATCCACTCTTCTAACCACTTGAAGACAAAGCCCTTTTTGACACTTTTTGTTTACATGAAAACATTTTTTTTTTGCAAGAAAATTATGTTGAACCCCCAAACATTATATATATTTTTAGAGCAAAGGCCCTACAGATTAAAATGGTGGGTGTTGCATTTTTTTTTTCTACACAGTATTTGCGCAGCGATTTTTCAAACGCATTTTTTGGGTTAAAAAATACACTTTTTTTAATTTTAATGCACTAAAACACACTATATTGCCCAAATGTTTGATGAAATAAAAAAGATGATCTTAGGCCGAGTACATAGATACCAAACACGACATGCTTTAAAATTTCGCACAAACGCGCATTGGCGACAAACTACATACATTTTTAAAAGCCTTTAAAAGCCTTTACAGGTTACCCCAGTAGATTTACAGAGGAGGTCTACTGCTAAAATGATTGCCCTCGATCTGACCTTCACGGTGATACCTCACATGCATGGTGCAATTGCTGTTTACATATGACGCCAGACCGACGCTTGCGTTCGCCATTGGGCAAGAGCAGGGCAGGACAGGGGTGCTTTTTTATTTTAATTTTTTTTTTATTATTAATTTTGCTTTTTTATTTTATTTTTAAATTGTTCCTTCCAAGTATTTTTTTTTTTTATCATTTTTATTGTTATCTCAGGGAATGTAAATATCCCCTATGATAGCAATAGGTAGTGACAGGTACTCTTTTTTTGAAAAAACTGGGGTCTTCTAGACCCTAGATTTTTCCTCTGCCCTCAAAGCATCTGACCACACCAAGATCGGTGTGATAAAATGCTTTCCCAATTTCCCAATGACGCTTTTTATATCCGGGGGGGGGGCATTCCCTCCCACTGCTTGTAAAAGCAGTCCAGAGGCTAATTAGCCGCTAGGATTGCTTTTACATGAAAGCCGGCCACAGGCTGAAAAGAATGATACCAAGATGATACCTAAACCCACAGGCATCATTCTGGTATAAACATTCAAAGTCCAGCAACATACCAGTACGTTGCTGGTCCTTGTTGGACATGTATTGTAATCTTTTTATTTCATGCAGCCAGTTGGCTGAATGAAAAAAGAGATTGATCGGTGGGTATGCCCACCATTAGAATACCGCCCTTCATCCACCCACTTCCAATGATGGGCATACACGCACCATTTATATATGCCGAAGCATGGGGGCATCCTCCCGCAAAAAAGTTATGCCGCACACACATGGTCGGACTTTTCCACGGGCAAGCCTCCGTCGGAATTTCGACCGTATGTACGCGGCATTAGGAGCAAAATCGCTCCTCCGCCCCTGCTGCCCCAATGCTTCGGCATATTTGCTTTTTTTTTTAAACTGTGGTGGTGAAATCACCTCCTACAGCACTGGAGTCGCAGGGATCAGGCCTGTCTCTGCGAACGCTGCAGTTATGTGTGTTTTTGTTTTGTAAGTGACAGTGATCGATCGATACTGCACTTGGGTGGCCTGTGCTGGACGGAGGGGCAAAACGCAGGTGCCAGCAGGTATCTGGGCTGATCCCGCTAACACTGCGTTTTTGGGAACCCTAAACTGCTGGGGACGCTAGTATAGATCTGATCAGATCAGATATTGATCTGTTCAGATACTATACCACTAAGGGGGGTGTATGCTTCACGCGTGGGTGTTAGCGTTACTGGCACTAACCTGACTCTGCCTGGGGTGTGACTCAGACCCTCTCTGACGCTAAAACCTAATTGATATCACCCGCCGGGCGATCAGGGGGTTAAACCTTTATTGGGTTATATACGGCGGGTGCCCTGACACTATAAAAAGCAAACTAACTAACCAGCGTCACCCGTAACACTTATATGGTGATCACTGGTGAAAGGGTTAACTAGGGGCAATCAGGGGGTTAAAACCTTTATTAGATAATATATGGGGGTACCTGACGCTATAAAAACCTGCGGCGAACCTAAAAAAAAATACTGGCTACGATCTGCATCACCGACACTAAGACAGCGTTTAGAAAAACAATTGCTTAGCGACAGTGGTGATAGGGGGTGAAAGGGTTACCTGGGGGGCGATCAAGGGGGTTAAACCTTTATTAGATAATATATTGGGGTACCTGACGCTATAAAAACCTGCGGCGAACCTAAAAAAAATTACCGGCTACCGATCTGCATCACAGACACTAAGACAGCGTTTAGAAAAACAATCGCTTAGTGACAGTGGTGATAGGGGGTGAAAGGGTTACCTGGGGGGCGATCAAGGGGGTTAAACCTTTATTAGATAATATATTGGGGTACCTGACGCTATAAAAACATGCGGCGAACATAAAAAAAATTACTGGCTACGATCTGCATCACCGACACTAAGACAGCGTTTAGAAAAACAATTGCTTAGCGACAGTGGTGATAGGGGGTGAAAGGGTTACCTGGGGGGTGATCAAGGGGGTTAAACCTTTATTAGATAATATATTGGGGTACCTGACGCTATAAAAACCTGCGGCGAACCTAAAAAAAATTACCGGCTACCGATCTGCATCACAGACACTAAGACAGCGTTTAGAAAAACGATCGCTTAGTGATAGTGGTGATAGGGGGTGAAAGGGTTACCTGGGGGGCGATCAAGGGGGTTAAACCTTTATTAGATAATATATTGGGGTACCTGACGCTATAAAAACATGCGGCGAACCTAAAAAAAATTACTGGCTGCCGATCGGCATCACTGACGCTAAGACAGCGATCAGAAAAATGATCGCTAAGCGACAGTGGTGATAGAGGGTGAAAGGGTTATCTGGGGGGTGATCAGGGGGTTAAACCTTTATTAGGGGGGGTTAGGGGGCTACACTGGACCTAAGACTAAACTTTGGTGACACTTTTACAGTCACAAATGTCACTGATTGCAGTGATCGCTAAATAAATGGTCACTGCAATCAGTGACACT
Organism: Rana muscosa; assembly: GCA_029206835.1. Lineage (NCBI taxonomy): Eukaryota > Metazoa > Chordata > Amphibia > Anura > Ranidae > Rana > Rana muscosa. Next base: position 176,706,216 of record CM055124.1, read on the forward strand.
GTGACTGGGGGCTGGGGGGGTGATCTGGGGGGTGATCTGGGGTGTCTGGGGGGGCCTGGGGGGGCGATTTATGTCCCTATGTGTCCTGGTGTCAGTGTAGTGTTGTGTGCACTGACCTGATATCTTCTCTTGTACGGCGCTCGGTATATGTGAGCGCCGCACCAGAGATGACATCACTTCCTCCTGCTCCCTCTGTCTGACACAGACAGAGGGGGCATTTCCATTCGCCGGGAGCGATCGCGAGGGGGTGGCCAGAAACGAATGGCTGCCCCCTCATCCCGGAACGCTCCCGGACACTTAGCCACCGCTCACTGTACAGAAGGGGGGTCCGATTGGACCCCCCAACTGTACAAAGGCAATCACGTACACTCTACGTGATTGTGCCTGTCGGTGCCATTCTGCCGACGTATATATACAGTGAGCGGTCGTTAAGTGGTTAATGCTAATCATTGAACTACAACTTAGGGGGAGCCATTTTGTTGGGACATTATCAATCTAATTCACACTGTGTTTACTGTATGTATATGCTGTGCACTGTTTGCTGGTTTGTGTGCTGAGGCCTCAGAGGAAAGGTATCCAACACATTCGTTAAAGGTGTTGGATATTTGTCTCTCTGTGTACCTGTTCACATAGATCTTTTGCAGGTCATAAGGTGAACACCCTTGTATATCAGTGTCAAGTGATATTGTCTGTCAAACATAAGTTGTGTTCACTCATATCTTTCCTTGTGTTCATTCTTTATCTTAGTAAACATTTCAGTGGTTCAATGATACTGTGTGAGTTTCTCATTACTAACGCAACATTTCAGGATGGAACCCAAGGTGTCAGAGGTAAGAGAGGATTTGCAGAGTCGGGGTGGTCAGTGGGGTATAGAGTATATCAGCAGCCCCCACGGGGGTACCGCTACAAGCATAATTTATGGGCGAACCTGCATAAATATGAATGTATGTATGTAAATGTATTCAAGTGGCTAGAATACATGAATATTCTAGCAAATAGAATGAATTTGTAAGGGATAGGGTGGTGATGGGGTTGTTGTGCTTATTGAGGAAAGTTTTGCCGCACAGTATTCATTATTAAGTAATTTTTAACGAGAATATTTTTAAGATACAAAACCAATCTATATGACACAGTCTATACATATGAAATGTATTCACGGGGACATGTAATCATACAAAATAGTTACATCTATTGGTTGACAAAAAACAAATGTTTACATGAAATTAAAATACAGATAGCGTTACATGAACGTCTTGAAAATCAATAGAAACACCTGCAAAATGGGAGTGTAGTACCTTTGACGTAATACCACCATGATAACTTCTCGGTAGAATCAATAACCTTGTGCAATGACAATTAAACAGAACGTCTGTATTTCACACGTCCAACCGTTACTATACTGCAGGTTAGTAAGTGGTTAACCACTTCAATACCATGCACTTATGCACCTTCCCGCCCAGACCAATTTTCAGCTTTCAGTACTCTCACACTTTGAATGACAATTACTTAGTCATGCTACACTGTATCCAAACAACATTTTTATCATTTTCTTCTCACAAATAGAGCTTTCTTTTGGTGGTATTTAATCGCCACTGGGTTTTTTATTTTTTGCGATATAAGCAAAAAAACAGCAATTTTTTTAAAAAAAAAACACTTTTTTTAGTTTCTATTGTAAAATTTTGCAAATAAGTAATTTTTCTTCATAAATTTGTGCCAAAATGTATACTGCTACATATCTTTGGTAAAATGAACCCAAATTAGTGTATATTATTTGGTCTTTGTGAAAGTTATAGAGTCTACAAACTATGGTGGCAATCACTGAAAATGTATCACATCTGATCACGCCTGATGTACTGAAGGGATATCTCATTTCTTGAGACACTAACAAGCGAGGAAAGTACAAATACCCCAAAATTACCTCTTTTTGGAAAGTAGACAGTCCAAGGTATTTACTAAGAGGCATGGTGAGTTTTTTGAAGTTGTATTTTTTTCCCACAATTCTTGGGAAAATGTAAATTTTTTTTTTTTTTTTTACACAAACTGGTCATATTAACAGTTTTTTTCTCTCACACAGCATATGCATAATTGCAACTACACCCCAAAATACATTCTGCTACTCCTCCTGAGTGTAGCGATACCACATGTGTGAGACTTTTACACAGCCTGGCCACATACAGAGGCCCAACATTGAAGTAGCACTTTCAGGCGTTCTACAAGCATAAATCGCACATATCCTTTCTCAACCACCTATTACACTTTTGAAGGCCCTGGAGCACCAGGACAATGGAATTTTCCACAAAATGACCCCATTTTGGAAAGCACACACCCCAACGTATAATCTATGAAGCATTATGAGTCTTTTGAACGGTTCATTTTTTTCCAGAAGGTTTTGGAAAATGTGGAGAAAAAATGAAAATGCATTTTTTTACACAAAGTTGTCCATTTATAAGATATTTCTAACGCTTAGCATATAAATAGCAAAAATGACACCCCAAAATGCATTCTGCTACTCCTCCTGAGTATAGCGATACCACATGTGTGAGACTTTTACACAGCCTGGCCATATACAGAGGCCCAACATTGAAGTAGCACTTTCAGGCGTTCTACAAGCATAAATCGCACATATCCTTTCTCAACCACCTATTACAATTTTGAAGGCCCTGGAGCACCAGGACAATAGAATTTTCCACAAAATGACCCCATTTTGGAAAGCACACACCCCAACGTATAATCTATGAAGCATTATGAGTCTTTTGAACGGTTCATTTTTTTCCAGAAGGTGTTGGAAAATGTGGAGAAAAAATGAAAATGCATTTTTTTTACACAAAGTTGTCCATTTATAAGGTATTTCTAACGCATAGCATATACATAGCAAAAATAACACCCCAAAATGCATTCTGCTACTCCTCCTGAGTATAGCGATACCACATGTGTGAGACTTTTACACAGCCTGGCCATATACAGAGGCCCAACATTGAAGTAGCACTTTCAGGCGTTCTACAAGCATAAATCGCACAGATCCTTTCTCAACCACCTATTACAATTTTGAAGGCCCTGGAGCACCAGGACAATAGAATTTTCCACAAAATGACCCCATTTTGGAAAGCACACACCCCAACGTATAATCTATGAGGCATTATGAGTCTTTTGAACGGTTCATTTTTTTCCAGAAGGTTTTGGAAAATGTGGAGAAAAAATTAAAATGCATTTTTTTTACACAAAGTTGTCAACTTATAAGATATTTCTAACACATAATATGTACATAGCAAAAATTACACCCCAAAATGCATTCTGCTACTCCTCCTGAGTATGGCGATACCACATGTTTGAGACTTTTACACAGCCTGGCCACATACAGAGGCCCAACATCCAAGTAGCACCTCCAGGCATTCTAGCAGCATTAATTGCACATATCATTTTCTGACTACCGATCACATTTTTGAAGGCCCTTCATATATCTAACACATAGCAGGTACATACCAAATAACAAAAGATTACCTGTGGTTTTAGAAGTGCAGTGGTCCACAGAGGAGAGCATCGGTCCAGGCAGCAGGCAGGGATGAGGTCAGCGACAGCAAAAGCAATCATCCAGGCAGCAGGCAGGAATACTGTCCATAGTTCGCACAGGCAGAGATACTGTCAGCACAGCCAGAGCACAGCCAAAGCACAGGTCCAGGTAGCAGGCAGAGGTGTCCCGGCAGAAATGCTGTCCAAAGTCAGTAGAGGCAGCAGGCAGATATATGGTCAACACAGCCAAAGTATTGGTCCAAGCAGCAGGAAGAAGCATGGTCCATAATGTCATGGGTCATTACAGGCAGTAATATGGTCAGCACAGCCAAATTATTGGTCCAGGCAGCAGGAAGGACCATCAAGCTTAGGGCCAGGGGGACAGGGGTAGAGGCTTCTCCCACCCAAATCGCTTTGAAGCCTCCGGGCAACCAGACCCTGTTCTTGCAGCACAGAAAACGAAAAACTGGTTTTCTCTACTCAGAACGCTATTCTGAAGCCCCTCACATATGTGAGACCCCTGTGTACTAAAAGTAGATGGCCAAAAGATCAGTCCAAGTGGCAGGCAAAAACATGGTCGATTAACAGGCCAAGGTCGGTACACGTGTAAGTCAGAAACGTGGTTTAAATCGGCAGGCAGAGGCATCGTCGGTAAGCAGGCTGAGGTTGGTGCACGTGGAGGTCAGAAACGTGGTTTAAATCGGCAAGCAAAGACATCGTCGGTAAACAGGCCAGGGTCAGTTAATTAACATGGAAGGTAGTTAGTAACATGGTTGCAGGCAAATGGGGAAATGGCAGTCTGTTAATAATAAGGGGAACTAATGGATGTATGATAATTTTTTAAGCAATTTCCGATGCACAGGCCAGGTTGGGAGGGACAATCGGGACAATAATAGCTGGTGTCTCTTCTTACTCCTCCTCTGCTGCATACACGGCATTTCTTTTGGCGTCTTCTTCCAGATTCTGTGGGGGGGATGCTAAAGGGATAGTGTCGCTCGTGAAGCCGACTCACACTATCAGAGCGAATGCTTCCTGGGGCGGGATCTTGTTGGTAAATGAGGGCATCGATGATATCTTCGATATATTGGAGGTAGTGGAGTCGGTGATTTTGAGTTGCTTTTTGGTAGCAGACAAACGAATTAAAAAGGGCCATGTGAAACAGGTGAAACGCAACTTTTTTGTGCCAATAACGGGACTTTCTGGTTGATAAGTAGGGCTGTAGCATCTGGTCGTTTAAATCCACCCCCCCCCCATGTACAAATTGTAGTCGTGGACACATTCGGGCTTTACAATGGAGCCGCGTCTTCTTGGGATCTCCACCATGGTGTCATTGTGGATCGTAGAGAGGATGTGGACATCTTTCTTGTCCCTCCACTTCATGGCCAACACCTCCTTGTTCCTCATGGATGCCGATTCTCCAGGTCGCAATTTTTTTGTCAATACATTTTGTGGGAATCCCTTCCGTTTTTTTTTTAAGGTACCGCAGGCCGGGGTTTGTTTACTGTAAAGGTGGCGAAAAAGGGGCAGGCTGGTATAATAATTATCAACATATAAATGGTAACCTTTTCTGAACAGGGGGTATGCCAACTCCCAGACAATTTTCCCACTGGTTCCAATATATGTGGGGCAATCACGGGGCTGGAGCTGGGAGTCTTTGCCTTCATAGATCCTGAATTTGCAGACGTATCCAGTGGCTCGATCACATAATTTATTTAATTTTAACCCATACCTGGCTCTCTTGCTTGGTATGTACTGCTTGAACTGCAGTCGGCCGGTGAAATGTACGAGGGACTCGTCCACACAAATTTTTTGGTCTGGGATGAAAACTTCTTCAAATCGTTGGGAAAAGGCATTGATTAGGGGGCGTATCTTGTACAATTTGTCGTAGTTGGGATGATCTCGGGGAGGGCACTGTGAATTGTCATTGAAGTGGAGAAAGCGCATAATCATGTCGTATCTTTTCCTGGACATGACAGCGGAATATATGGGCTTGTGTTGGATGGGGCGTTTGGACCAATATGAATGGACTTCGTTCTTTTTTGTAAGCCCCATATTGAACATAAGGCCCAAAAATAATTTAAATTCCTCCAATGTTAGACGCCGCCACTGGAACATGCGGGCGTAGGAAGAATCGGGGTTGGCAGCAATAAATTGGGATGCATACAGATTTGTTTGATCCACTATATTCTGCAGCAAATCTTGTGGGAAAAATAAACAAAAATAATCAAATTTAGAAAAATTTGTAGTGTCGGGCTGCACACCTGGCTGTGCGGTGAAAGGGGGGATGATAGCGGATCCTGAGTTGGCAGGCAACCATAAGGGGTTTGCCAGGGCATCGGGAAGGTAGGATTGGGGCTGGATTCTTCGGGTTGGACGTGCATTTCCATTGCTTGTACTGGGCTCCTCTTCCTGGGGTATGGCGCTGCTGGTGGTGGGCAGGGATGAGCCGAACACCCCCCTGTTCGGTTCGCACCAGAACCTGCGAACAGACAAAATGTTCGTGTAAACTTTAGAACCCTATTAAATACAATGGACTCGAACGTTCAAAATCTAAAGTGTTAATTATAAAGGCTAATATGCAAGTTATTGTCCTAAAAAGTGTTTGGGGACCTGGGTCCTGCCCCAGGGGACATGTATCAATGCAAAAAGAAGTTTTAAAAACGGCCGTTTTTTCGGGAGCAGTGATTTTAATAATGCTTAAAATGAAAAAATAAAAGTGAAATATTCCTTTAAATTTCGTACCTGGGGGTGTGTATGATATGCATGTAAAGTGGCGCATGTTTCCCGTGCTTAGAACTGTCCCTACAAAAAATGTCATTTTTGAAAGAAAAAAATGCATTTAAAACTCACTCGCGGCTATTAATGAATTGTCGGCTCCCGGCAATACATACAAAAGTCATTGATAAAAAAGAAAAAAAAGCGTGGGGGTTCCCCAGAATTCAATTACCAGGCCCTTCAGGTCTGGAATGGATATTAAGGGGAACCCCGCCGCAAATTAAAAAAAAATTGACGTGGGGTTCCCCCAAATATCCATTCCAGGCCCTTCAGATCTGGCATGGATTTTAAGGGGAACTCCACCCCAAATTTAAAAAAAAAATGGCGTGGAGTCCCCCTAAAAATCCATACCAGACCCCTTATCCGAGCACGCAACCTGGCCGGCCGCAGGGGAAAAGGGGGGGACGAGAGAGCGCCCCCCCCTCGCTCCTGAACCGTACCAGGCCACATGCCCTCAACATGGGGAGGATGTCCCCATGTTGATGGGGACAAGGGCCTCATCCCCACAACCCTTGCCCGGTGGTTGTGGGGGTCTGCGGGCGGGGGGCTTATCGGAATCTGGAAGACCCCTTTAACAAAGGGGACCCCCAGATCCCGCCCCCCCCCTATGTGAATTGGTAAGGGGTACATTGTACCCCTACCATTTCACGAAGAAAGCGTAAAAAAATGTTTAAAAAAACACACAAACACCTTGAAAAAGTCCTTTATTTAAAAAAAAAACAAAAAAAAAAACATTCCAGCGGTGAAATCCAGTGTCCCGCAGCGATCCCGATGTCCAGCGCTGTCCTTCATTGGTTGTGCCTGAGCGGACCTGATGGGGAACTCCCTCTCAGTATTTTAAATGTATAGACCCGCCCCTTCTAAAGTTCCCCATCAGGTCCGCTCAGCGGACGAGATGCGGAACATGAGAAGGGGCGGGTCTATACATGTATTACCAAAGTGAGAGAAGTTCCCCATCAGGTCCGCCCCCTCGGTATGTCGGACCCGCCTACGTCATTGGCCTGAGCGGGGAACTTCCTTCACTGTGTAAATTTAAATTTCACAGTGAAGGAAGTTCCCCGCTCAAGCCAATGACGTAGGCGGGTCCGACATACCGAGGGGGCGGACCTGATGGGGAACTGCTCTCACTTTGGTAATACATGTATAGACCCGCCCCTTCTCATGTTCCGCATCTGGTCCGCTGAGCGGACCTGATGGGGAACTTTAGAAGGGGCGGGTCTATACATTTAAAATACTGAGAGGGAGTTCCCCATCAGGTCCGCTCAGGCACAACCAATGAAGGACAGCGCTGGACATCGGGATCGCCGCGGGACACTGGATTTCACCGCTGGAATGTTTTTTTTTTTTTTTAAATAAAGGACTTTTTCAAGGTGTTTGTGTGTTTTTTTAAACATTTTTTTACGCTTTCTTCGTGAAATGGTAGGGGTACAATGTACCCCTTACCAATTCACATAGGGGGGGCGGGATCTGGGGGTCCCCTTTGTTAAAGGGGTCTTCCAGATTCCGATAAGCCCCCCGCCCGCAGACCCTCACAACCACCGGGCAAGGGTTGTGGGGATGAGGCCCTTGTCCCCATCAACATGGGGACATCCTCCCCATGTTGAGGGCATGTGGCTTGGTACGGTTCAGGAGGGAGGGGGGGCCGCTCTCTCGCCCCCCCTTTTCCCCTGCGGCCGGCCAGGTTGCGTGCTCGGATAAGGGGTCTGGTATGGATTTTTAGGGGGACTCCACGCCATTTTTTTAAAAATTTGGGGTGGAGTTCCCCTTAAAATCCATGCCAGATCTGAAGGGCCTGGAATGGATATTTGGGGGAACCCCACGTCAATTTTTTTTTAAATTTGCGGCGGGGTTCCCCTTAATATCCATTCCAGACCTGAAGGGCCTGGTAATTGAATTCTGGGGAACCCCCACGCTTTTTTTTTTTTTTTTATCAATGACTTTTGTATGTATTGCCGGGAGCCGACAATTCATTAATAGCCGCGAGTCAGTTTTAAATGCATTTTTTTCTTTCAAAAATGACACTTTGTACAGGGACAGTTCTAAGCACGGGAAACAAGCGCGACTTCACAGGCATACTATACACACACACCTAGGTACGAAATTTAAAGGAATATTTCACTTTTATTGTTTCACTTTAAGCATTATTAAAATCACTGCTCCCGAAAAAACGGCCGTTTTTAAAACTTCTTTTTGCATTGATACATGTCCCCTGGGGCAGGACCCCGGTCCCCAAACACTTTTTAGGACAATAACTTGCATATAAGCCTTTATAATTAACACTTTAGATTTCTCCCATAGATTTTTCGAATTTGCCGCGAACACCCCAATTTGTTCGCTGTTCGGTGAACGGGCGAACAGGCAATGTTCGAGTCGAACATGAGTTCGACTCGAACTCGAAGCTCATCCCTAGTGGTGGGCAGTTCTCCTGATCTTGGTGCTGATCTTGGTGCTGATCTTGGTGCCGTTCGCATTCTTTTGGGAGGGACGGTTTCCTCCGGGGACTCGGACTCTGAGCCACTATCCTCCACTGGCTCGTATTCCGAACCAGAATCGGATAATGGGAGCTCCCCGCTGCTCTCATCATCCGACATGGCAAGAATGGCATATGCCTCCTCAGGTGTGTAAACCCTTTGGGACATTATGGCAGTGCTTATTGGTGGGCCTGTGTAATGGTACTGCTGGTGGTAGTGGTGGCGGTCTGTGTGGTAGTACCGATGGAGGTATTAGTGGTGGGCCTGTGTGGTGGTACCGATGGCGGTATGGGTGGTGGTGGTACCAATGGCGGTACAGGTGGTGGTGGTACCGATGGCGGTACGGGTGGTGATGGTGGCGGCGGTACCGATGGCGGTACAGGTGGCGGTACGGGTGGTGGTGGTAGCGATGGCGGTATGGGTGGTGGTGGTACCGATGGCGGTACAGGTGGTGGTGGTACCGATGGCGGTACAGGTGGTGGTGGTACCGATGGCGGTACGGGTGGTGATGGTGCCGATGAGGGTACAGGTGGTGGTACAGGTGGTGGTGGCACTACCGACGGTGGTACGGGTCGTGGTACTGGTGGTGGTACCGATGGCGGCACTAGTGGTGATACTGGTAGCGGGCCTGTGTGGCAGTATAGATGCTGGGCCTGGTGGCGGTACTGGTGGTGGTACTGGTACCGATGGTGGTACTGGTAGCCTGTGTGGCTGTACCAATGGCGGTACCGATGGAGGTGGGCCTGTGACAGATGATTGACAGATGGGCTGATTGATTGACAGATGGGCTGATTGATTGACAGATGGGTTGATTGATTGACAGATGGGGTGATTGATTGACAGGTGGGCTGATTGATTGACAGATCGGCTGATTGATTGACAGATGGGCTGATTGATTGACAGATGGGCTGATTGATTGACAGATGGGCTGATTGACAGATGGGCTGATTGACAGATGGGCTGATTGACAGATGGGCTGATTGGCTGGGCTGATTGATGTGCTGGGCTGTGTGACAGGTCCTCTTTATGGGGGGGGCGTGTTGTGCACTGTAAACTTATGTAGACAAACTACACTGAGCTAACTTACTGATCTCTTCTCTCTCCTCACAGATCGGTGTGTGAGGAGAGAGCAGGGATCAGGTAGTAACTCCTGTGGAGTTTGTTTACATTTGTGACCGGCTGTGATTGGACACAGCCGGTCACGTGGTAAACAGCTAATTCATTGGCTGTTTACTCTGATCGGGGATGCGCTGTGTCCAAGGGACACTCGCCTTCCCCGATCCCCGCTCTGCAAGCCTGTGGCGGCGCGCACGGAGCGCGCCGCCGAGTCTGTTTTGACAGGTGATCGGCTGTGACTTTGACACAGCCGATCACATGGTAAACAGCCAATGAAATTGGCTGTTTACCGTGATCGGGGAAGCGCTGTGTCCGAGGGACACATGCTGTCCCCGATCACCGCGCAAGGCATTATCCTGCAGGACGTCATATGACGTCCAGTATCGATAATGCAACCACTTCCCGGACGTCAATTCACTATTGACTGGGCGGGAAGTGGTTAAAGGGGTTGTAAAGGTTCGTTTTTTATTTTCTAAATAGGTTCCTTTAAGCTAGTGCATTGTTGGTTCACTTACCTTTTCCTTTGATTTACCTTCTAAATGTTTTTTTTCTTTGTCTGAATTTCTCACTTCCTGTTTCTCCTCACTAAACTTCACACCATCATCCGAGTGGTGTTGAGTCAGCCAGAACAGCTTACTGAACAGCTTACTGAGGAGGAGCAGGAAGTGAGAAATTCAGACAAAGAAAGCAAAGAAAAAAAATATTTAGAAGGGAAATCTAAGGAAAAGGTAAGTGAACCAACAATGCACTAGCTTAAAGGAACCTATTTAGAAAATAAAAAACAAACCTTTACAACCCCTTTAACAATGTGAAATAAATTAGACATTTGTTTTGTCAATAAAAATGGAAACTATGCAAAAATAAAAATATAATGAAAAATGTAATATTTAGAGAAAAATCTACAAGGCGGTTATTGATTCGGGAGAATTATTATCAATTGTATAACATTCAGTAATTCAATATTTTAGAGAACACAAATGAATACAAGATAAAAATCAACATAACATAATTACCCATTCCAAAATGGCTACTGTTCCGAATGGCTGGTTACCAGAGTTAAAATGGCTGCCGTGGCTTTCAAGATGGATACTCTTAAAAAGGAATTACTTCTTGCGACCTCTGAGTTCTAAGTATCAGGGGTTCAGGAATCTTCATGAATGTCAAAATATGTATTGATGCATGGTGCATGGGTGTCTGAGTGTCTGAGAGTGTGTGTGTCTCCCAGTGTCCCCCCCGGTGTTCCTCCAGTGTGTGCCCCTTCATCACATTTTTCTTGTCTCTAAATACTATCTCAGACAATGAGATCATAAAAATTATAATAAGCTCTGCCCAAAAGGTATGGCTTCTTTTTCATTGGTGAGCAAAACCTAATCATTTACTCACCAGGGAGCTCAGTGAGTTCAGGAAAGATCACCTTCAACCACTAGGTATCTCACATGTGTTTTGAGCTTATCTTTTTAATTAATATATTCTATTTTTCATACTGTGTATAAGTTTTTATGTTATATTTGTTCTGAGGAATATATATATATATATATATTTATATATAAGATTTGTGTATGCTAGTAACCGGCATCATATAAAATACGCTTATCAATCAATATCACACAAAATTATTATCTATATGGATAAATGAATAATTCTGATAGATCCGATGAGTATATGTTAATCTAAACATAGGTTAAATTCTTATATGGTTATAATCAAGATTGTAAACAAAGGAAAAACTGCGCCACTTTTAAACAAAGTCTATTAGGAATTCGGAACTTATTTAGATGTGTATGGAAATCTATCAGGCATCACACCAGACTAGTCCAGTGGCATTTAACCAATCATCTTCATTAGTCCATAGGTCATTAGGGTGACCCCAAGTTTCACACCACCGTGATTACTCAAAGCAAGCCGTGAAAAATCCACCACCAGAGAGAGGGGGAGCAGCTTACCAGAAGCCAAACGGTTAATGGCATTGAACTTTTGACCGAGCTGCAGCCTTTGGTGATGCAAAACGTCCCTTCCACAGCCAGTATTCTCACTCGGATGGTCCGTACACACAGTATCCAAATCATACACCCAGCATGGAATAAAAAAGGGCAGGCCAATAGCGTAATTCCGTATGGTAATTTATTAAAAGAATATATAGATCATACTCACAAAGTAAAATCAGCATGTAAACAATAAAATGCCGGCCGGCATGTCGGAAGCCTCACTCCTCGAACGTGGTGACGTCACTGAGCGTCCTCCTAGACGCGTTTCGTCATTCAATGGACGTTTTCAATAGGAGTGGGCGCTACAGAGACGCACCACGCTTAAGAAAGGCCGGACCACAATGTGAAGTACACGGTTCGGCCATCTTAGTAGTGGGCAAATATGCCCATATATTTAAAACTGGTTACCCCGCTCCACACACCTACATGTAAGGGGGACTAATTACAGCTAGAACGCTCATCTAGACGAAAACACAGGACTTATCCTGCGGGCAGAAAATAGTTTAATTTTTAGTTTTTTGGCCTGGGCCGTGATTAATCCCGAAAGTAGATATCCATAGGGGTAGGCTCACGATAATTAAACGGATATCTAATTTGAGGAAATTGATTAATCAACGTCCATTGAATGACGAAACGCGTCTAGGAGGATGCTCAGTGACGTCACCACGTTCGAGGAGTGAGGCTTCCGACATGCCGGCCGGCATTTTATTGTTTACATGCTGATTTTACTTTGTGAGTATGATCTATATATTCTTTTAATAAATTCTTTTAATAAATGACCATACGGAATTACGCTATTGGCCTGCCCTTTTTTATTCCATGCTGGGTGTATGATTTGGATACTGTGTGTACGGACCATCCGAGTGAGAATACTGGCTGTGGAAGGGATGTTTTGCATCACCAAAGGCTGCAGCTGGGTCAAAAGTTCAATGCCATTAACCGTTTGGCTTCTGGTAAGCTGCTCCCCCTCTCTCTGGTGGTGGATTTTTCACGGCTTGCTTTGAGTAATCACGGTGGTGTGAAACTTGGGGTCACCCTAATGACCTATGGACTAATGAAGATGATTGGTTAAATGCCACTGGACTAGTCTGGTGTGATGCCTGATAGATTTCCATACACATCTAAATAAGTTCCGAATTCCTAATAGACTTTGTTTAAAAGTGGCGCAGTTTTTCCTTTGTTTACTGTTTGAGGTGTTGTCACACTATTTCTGCTGCCTAATGTTTAGAAGTTTTTTAACTGTTTGCTAGCGCAGTTGTTACCTTTTTTATATAATCAAGATTGGGTGTCTTTCATAATGCAAATTAGCTTTTCAAAACATTTCTACTTATAATCACTATTTTTATATTTCACCTAGTATTAGGTGAAAACAAAGTTGTTAGGTCCGCAGATACTAAAATTATAATCATCTCTGTGACCTAGAATATCATAGATAATTTGAATGATTTATGAAAGATATGGATGACTATGGTACACATTGATTCTTACAACATGCATTGCAACATTGTAACATAACATATTATATGTCCATATCTATATAGATACATGTATTTGTCATTTTACTCTGGTTTCTGTTTCTGTGACTGGTGTCCTTTGGTTGTAGAATTAACCAGGCGTTAATGATGCCATTGTTTGGGGAAAAGCTGTACAAACAAATTCTCCTTATCGACATTCCTTGGTCAATATCATCATGGTCTGTTCATACATTTGGTATTTTTGAGTTTTGGGTGTGTGAGGGGGTTAGCTCGGCAGCGGGTGTGTGTGACCCCCGGGATGGGCTCCCCACACAAAAACAGGCCCAGCAGACGGAGGTTGTGGTTTTCAAAATCAAAAAGGTGCCGTTTATTTTCTATTTACAGTGACAAAAACACAGCAAAGCAAAAGAAACAAACAAAATAAATCCTGGTCAACTTGACCTCTGACTAAACATACAGGTTTCCTAACTAACAACTGGGATCAGCCTAGTGCTGTCCTAGTCCCTGGTTTTAAATGTCCAAGCAAAATATAGCCACACAGGCTTTCTCTCACCGCACAGGGGTTCACTCTCCCTAGACAGTCCACACAGGTCTGCTTCCAGGCATGAGCTAACATCTAATGAATCTGGGAGTTTTTTTATAGAGGCCTAAATGAGCTGACAAGCTTCAGCTGGCCTCATCAACTCCCTGTCTGCACGACGCCCAGCCCTCTCCCTAGAGGTATGAGTCATCAATGAGCCCACTAGTCTCAGCTGGGCTTATACAACTCTCCACCTAGCTGTATAAGTCGGCGTAAAGCCTGAATCTGGGCGAAATATATCTACCCCCCTGGATGCAACCAGGTGACTTTACCTTCCTGCTGTCACATACCCCCCCCTCTTGTTTTAACCTCGGGGTTGGAACACCAGCAATCAGGCATTCATGTACTCGAGACAAAGCATCCACATTCCCCATTTGAACGCCAGGGCGATGCTTTACTGTGAAGTTGAATTCCTGGAGGGCCAGGAACCACCTATTCACTCTTCTATTTGTTTCCTTGTTTTGAGCCATCCACTTTAACGGAGCGTGATCCGTAACCATGTCAAAGTGCCTACCTAGCAGGTAGTACCGAAGGGAATCTAGAGCCCACTTCACCGCTAAACACTCCTTTTCAACGGTGGCGTAATTTACCTCATGGGACTTCAACTTCCTGCTGAGGTAAATGACTGGGTGCTCTTCCCCGTTCCAGACCTGGGACAATACTGCTCCTAACCCCACATCTGACGCATCACTTTGTACGACAAAGTCTTTAGAGAAGTCGGGTGAGTACAACACTGGCTGGCTACATAAGGCTTGTTTCAAGAATTGGAATGCTGCCTCAGCCTCGGGGGTCCATTTAATCATGACCGACCCTTTCCCCTTCGTCAGGTTGGTTAGGGGCACAGCCTTAGAAGCAAAGTGGGGAATGAATCGCCGATAATACCCAGCGATTCCCAGAAAGGCTCGTACCTGCTTCTTGCTGTTGGGACGTGGCCAACTCTGGATGGCCTCGACTTTGTTGAGTTGGGGTTTTATTACTCCCCTCCCAATGGTGTACCCAAGATATTTGGCCTCCTCCTGCCCAATGGTACACTTCTTGGGGTTAGCCGTAAACCCTGCTTCCCGAACAGAGTCCAGGACTGCTTGCACTTTTGGCAGATGTGAGGCCCAATCTGTGCTATGGACAATTACGTCATCCAGGTAAGCCGCAGCATACTTCCGATGGGGCCTCAGCATCTGGTCCATTTTCCGCTGGAATGTGGCCGGCGCATTCTGTAACCCGAACGGCATTCTTTTATATTGGAACGCCCCGTCTGGGGTTACAAATGCGGTTTTCTCTTTGGCTGACTTGGCCAGGGGGATTTGCCAATACCCTTTTGTGAGGTCAAGAGTCGTCATGTATCGGGCTGTTCCCAGCCGGTCGATCAACTCATCTATACGTGGCATGGGGTAGGTGTCAAATTTTGTAACTTTGTTCAACTGACGAAAATCGTTACAAAATCGCCAGCTCCCATCCGGTTTAGGCACCAACACAATGGGACTAGACCAATCACTTTGGGACTCCTCTATCACCCCTAAGTTCAGCATTTTCTGTACTTCCTCCCGTATTGCCTCCCGTCGGGCCTCTGGGATCCGATAGGGTTTTAACTTCACCCTTTCACCGGGCGGGGTAATAATGTCATGCTCTACCCCAGATGTTTGTCCCGGCAGCTCAGAGAATACCTCCTTGTTGCGAAGCACAAACTCCTTAACCTCCTGTTGTTGGGGTTGTGACAAGGTGGCTGCGATTCCAACCTCAGGAATCACGCAACCAGTTTGAGCTGGTGACCAAGTGTCTGCGACTAGGGACTCTCTATCCCTCCAGGCTTTCAACAGATTAACGTGATAGATCTGTTCGGGCTTTCGCCTTCCTGGTTGTCTGACCTTGTAATTCACTTCGCTCACTTTTTCCATTATCTCGTAGGGGCCTTGCCATTTGGCAAGGAATTTACTTTCAACCGTAGGGACAAGTACCAATATCCTATCCCCCGGGGAAAAGGTACGGGTCTTGGCTCCACGGTTGTACACTCTCTGCTGTGCCAACTGCGCTTGGGCCAAATGTTCCTTCACGATGGGCATTACCTGTGCAATTCGATCTTGCATCAGGGCGACATGCTCAATCACACTCCTGTGGGGAGAACTCTCACTTTCCCAAGTTTCCTTGGCAATATCCAACAGCCCTCTTGGGTGTCTCCCATACAGTAACTCAAAGGGGGAGAATCCCGTAGAGGATTGGGGCACCTCCCTAATAGCAAACATCAAATAAGGAAGTAGACAGTCCCAATCCTTTCCATCCCTATCCACCACTTTCTTCAACATTTGTTTTAGGGTTTTGTTGAATCTTTCAACCAGCCCATCGGTTTGGGGGTGATACACAGATGTACGTAATTGCGTCACTTTGAACAATTTACACAGCTCCTTCATAACCCGGGACATAAAGGGTGTACCTTGGTCCGTAAGCAGTTCTTTACAAATACCCACCCGGCTAAAAACAAGAGATAGCTCTTTGGCTATGGTTTTGGCCGAGGTATTTCTGAGAGGGATCGCTTCTGGATAACGGGTGGCATAGTCCATTATAACCAATATGTACTGGTGCCCCCTAGCGGACTTGATTATAGGACCTACCAAATCCATTGCGATTCTCTCAAACGGGACCTCAATGATGGGTAGAGGGACCAGCGGGCTACGGAAGTGTGGCATCGGGGCCGACCTCTGACACACAGGGCAGGAGGAACAATAATTTTCTATGTCCTTCATCACCCCAGGCCAATAGAATCTCTGTAATACCCTCTCTCGGGTTTTCTCTGTCCCCAGATGACCTCCAAGAATGTGCCCATGGGCCAACTCCAACACCAACTTCCTGTAAGGTTTGGGCACCACAAGCTGCTCAACGGTTTCTTCTGCCCTTTTTGCCACCCGATACAGTAGGTCCTTCTCTACGCTGAAGTATGGGTAAGTGCAGGTATTATCTGGGTTCACTAACTCGCCATCTATTTTCACTACGTTTTCCCGTGCCTTTATTAGGGCGGGGTCTTTCAACTGTTCTGTGGCAAAGTTTTCCCTGTGAACCTCAAGATCAGAAAACTCCACAGACGGTAGGTTTTCGTCTGAGGAGGTGGGCTCCTCTCCAGTTTCTTGAGTCTCCCCTGCCAATACTGACAAGGGAAATTCGGGAGAGTCCTCACCACTCTCAGAGGAGTTCTGGCTATCATATTCCTGGTACATAGGGGCACCAGTGGGGGGCTCAGGATCATCCCACAGTTCCCAGAACTTCGGAAAATCCCTTCCCACAATGGCGTCATGCGGTAACTGAGACACTAAGCCCACTGGATGAGAAAGGGTACCTTTGGGGGTCTCGAAACACACTGTAGTCACTGGATACTCTCGGGTGTCCCCATGCACACAAATAACAGCTACCTTGCTATTCCCAGAGACCTCTGTTTTAACTAATTCAGCCTTTATCAGGGTCACAAGGCTACCTGAATCCAGCAATACCACAACATTTCTACCATTAATACACATTTTGCATAAATGTTTCTCAGTTCCCCGAATGGCAGTGCATGCGACTGTCGCACACAGCGACTGACGTCTGCCCGTCAGAAAGTCACACTGCATGGGTTCCTCCAAAACCGGGCAATTTGCTGCAATATGTCCCGCTTGCCGGCAGCGGTAGCAAATGATCCTTCTTGCCGCCTCTTGAGCCGCTGATTTCCCAGGCTGTTCTCGCCAAACTTGGGGTAGAGCTCCCACCCTCTCACTCTCTCCACCCTCACCCCTTGGAATCCTCTTATCCGCCCCTGGGGATGGTCTGGTCTTAGGGTGGAAAGTCCGAGTGTCTCTGGAAGAGGCCGTCAGGTTCTCTGTAGCCAAGTATTTCTCCACACGATCCACAAGACCATCGGCCGTCTCTGGGTCTCCATGGCTTACCCACTTTTGGATGGCAGTAGGAAGAGCTCTCAAAAACCGATCCATTACAACACGTTCCACAATCTTTGGTGCGGACAAAGTCTCTGGCTGTAGCCACTTTCTGCTCAGGTGAATGAGATCATACATTTGAGACCTGGGGGGTTTTCCAAGCTGGAAAGTCCAGTTATGCACACGCTGAGCCCGGACAGCCAGGGTGACACCCAGCCTTGCCAATATTTCAGCTTTTAGCATCACATAGTCTTTTGCTTGGTCAGGCTCTAGGTCATAGTAAGCTTTCTGCGATTCACCCGTTAACAGAGGAGCCACCAGTCCAGCCCACTGCTCCTCAGGCCACTTTTCTCTTTCAGCAGTCCTTTCAAACGTGGTCAAAAATACCTCTGGATCATCCTCTCCAGTCATTTTTGTCAATAAACGACTCACCCCAAAGGACGCGGTATTAGTGGGACGGCTTTCCTCACTGGTCTGCGGACGTTGCTGCATTACTGCTTCCATTTGTTGTAGTCTCTGCTCTTGCTTCTGTAATAGGTCTATGAAGCGGGCCTCAGATCGTTGCTGGGCTTGTTGCTGAGCTTCCAGACTCTGTTGGTGAGCTTGCTGCTGGGCTGCAAGGCTCTGTTGATGAGCTTGCTGCTGGGCTGCGAAGTTCTGTTGTTGAGCTGCAAGGCTCTTTTGCAAACCTGCATTTGTCTGCTGTTGATTGGCATTTGCTAGAGCCAGCTGTTTCAGTATCTCCTCCATGCTGGCTTAAAAAAAAATTGCCCGCGTTCTCCACCAACTGTGAGGGGGTTAGCTCGGCAGCGGGTGTGTGTGACCCCCGGGATGGGCTCCCCACACAAAAACAGGCCCAGCAGACGGAGGTTGTGGTTTTCAAAATCAAAAAGGTGCCGTTTATTTTCTATTTACAGTGACAAAAACACAGCAAAGCAAAAGAAACAAACAAAATAAATCCTGGTCAACTTGACCTCTGACTAAACATACAGGTTTCCTAACTAACAACTGGGATCAGCCTAGTGCTGTCCTAGTCCCTGGTTTTAAATGTCCAAGCAAAATATAGCCACACAGGCTTTCTCTCACCGCACAGGGGTTCACTCTCCCTAGACAGTCCACACAGGTCTGCTTCCAGGCATGAGCTAACATCTAATGAATCTGGGAGTTTTTTTATAGAGGCCTAAATGAGCTGACAAGCTTCAGCTGGCCTCATCAACTCCCTGTCTGCACGACGCCCAGCCCTCTCCCTAGAGGTATGAGTCATCAATGAGCCCACTAGTCTCAGCTGGGCTTATACAACTCTCCACCTAGCTGTATAAGTCGGCGTAAAGCCTGAATCTGGGCGAAATATATCTACCCCCCTGGATGCAACCAGGTGACTTTACCTTCCTGCTGTCACAGGTGTCATATACACCTTACAGTTCATCCATTGTCTGTAAGACAGCTTGAGTCAACATTGGTGTTGACTAAAGATCTAACTTCACAATGGGTTTATTTATCCACTTTTCTTCTTTAATTGAAAGCTTTGCGACTTGGTTTTGGACACACAAATTTCATTCCTTTTCAGATGGTTTCGTGTGAGGTGGCACCATTGTTTCTGAAGTCTCTGTTCCAACACAGGCTTGTAAAAGTTAAAGATGGCTAATCCACTGAACACTTGGAAGACATATTGAAATCACATAGACCTTTAGTACACCAATCTTGCTTTAACTGGTTCCAAGAGAATTATTGCAAAATCTTAGTTCATCTGTTTTGAGGCCTAAGCGAATATCAAATTTTTGCCAGTAAATATAGAATGTATTATTTCTTCACAACCCACAACAAGCCCCCTTGTGAAGTGTTCAAATGCCTGAAGTCATTTGAAGTCATTTGAAAGACTTCACCAATGCAAAATGTTGAAGAAATATGGCTTAATTCGGGCCTCGTAAGTCTAGTTGTTAAGATGGATCCGGTTTGTGGATATATAGTGTTTAAAGGGTGTAGACACCTGCAGATGCGTGTAATTCTTTGAGAAAAAGATGGGTTTGTGATCGATGTGTGCATCTCTGGGCCATCATCCGTTGGTTGGCGGTAAATGGATCACTTTGGCACCTTTGGTCTTGGCCATCCTGGTGGGTTTGTCCGTGTAGACTGGTCATCAGTGGTGTTCCTGGATCCCCCATACGGTCCCTTCTCTGGATGTTTCACACATGTTGAAATCTCGGTTCTGTTGAGAGGCTCATGGACATCTTAGTCCTGTAAAGGAAATTGGATTCCATGAGAAAAAACATATATGTTCTTTTTTTTACACGATCTGTGTTTGAGATCTCAGTGTCAAGCTGGTATCCTGGGCTTCCTCAGAGCCCCCCCCCTTTAGCCCATTGTGTGATCAGTCTTTTAACTAAACACTCTGGATAGCAAGACAATGTATGAAACATTTGCCATGGGAGACCAAGCTCCAGGGCTCATTAACATGAGGACATTAATTTATAGCTATGGATACCAGACATTAATAACTGATTTACGTTCTTCAGAACCATTTTTTTAGCTTACATAGTTACATAGTTAGTCAGGTTGAAAAAAGACACAAAGTCAATCCAGTTCAACCATAAAAAAAAAAAAAAAAAAAAAAAAATATATCGTACAATCCCATATACCCAATTCTATACCCACAGTTGATCCAGAAGAAGGCAAAAAACCCCAGCAGAACATGATCCAATTTGCTACAGCAGGGGAAAAAATTCCTTCCTGATCCCCCGAGAGGCAATCGGATTTACCCTGGATGTACTTTACCTATAAATGTTAGTACCCAGTTATACATTTAAGTGTAGCACACAGATCCCCTTTTTCCTTTGGCTCACTTGCAGGAAAAGGGGCACACCATGCCACATGCCTGTACCCTCCTGTGTGAAGAGGTTGAGCGGTGTAATGTACCTGGGTCTCTATGGTCAGG
This sequence comes from Rana muscosa, assembly GCA_029206835.1. Classification (NCBI taxonomy): domain Eukaryota; kingdom Metazoa; phylum Chordata; class Amphibia; order Anura; family Ranidae; genus Rana; species Rana muscosa. The sequence continues at coordinate 176,726,950 of CM055124.1, forward strand.
TTCCCCAGAGAATGGCTCCTGTCTTCACTGCAATAAAGACAAGTCTCTATTCCCCAATAACTCCAAGGTCCACACCAATTGCAACTCCAACGTAGAGTTTATTTCTCTCTTATGCATAATCATTGAACAGGAAAGGTTGGAGGAAGATCAGGACAGCAAGAGGTGTTGGAGTAGGTCCAGGCACAAACGAATACTTATTCACTACCCATATCTTCAGGTAGTCTCAGCTCATCCGGATAGTCTCCCATTAGAGTGGATCCTAGCAGCCGGAATGATGCTCGAATCAGATTACACACACAGTCTCTGCCACAGACCTGGTGAACGTTGGTTCTGGTTTTAGGCCTCTAACGGGACGATGACATCCCTCCAGAGAGTTACCGGGCCCCTTCCTTCACTGTGATCTCTCACCAGTCCCTCGGAATGGTCCTCCCCTGGCCTCCTCATCTAGATGCGGGTCTCCTCGCAAGGCAGCACCCTGGGATTCCTCCTCCCTCCGTGGGTTCCAGCCGAAGGTGCTGGACCCAAGGCCTTCAGTTGCAGCCCCAGGGCTAAAGGTGCCTGGGACTGATCCGTCAGTGTACCAGGCCAGGAACTCCACCTCAGGGCTAAAGGTGCCTGGGGTGGCCACAAACAGAATCACACGCTCCCGGGGTCGGACCCCCCGGGAACTCACCCCTGACAGACAGGGTCTGCCCCTTTTATATCCCCTGCCGGGATGCACAGCAGGCCAACACGCCCACCATACAACCGCCAAGAGGGGACATCCAAGGTACATCACTGTACCACCGGTTCAACCCTGGCCTCCGATGGCAGCGCCACCAACAGGCCACGGGGAACTATACACCAGCACCCCACCTGCAGTACAAAAATGGGTTTTACAGAACCCTATCAAATAGTGTGTCTGAGTACAACTACCACTCAAACATTCCCTTAGATTTTAAAGCCCCGCTACATAAGAAAGAATCCAGGCCTTTCATAAAGCAATCTACTGAGCTGGCCAGAACCACCTCTGGAGGGAGTCTGTTCCACATTTTCACAGCTCTTACTGTGAAGAAACCTTTCCATATTTGGCGATGAAATCTTTTTTCCTCTAGACCAGTGGTTCTCAACTCCTGTCCTCAGGACCCACTAACAGGCCAGATTTTAAGTATTACCTTGGTGAGATGCAGACTAGAATACTGCAATCCCTGAGCAGCAAATTATATCACCTGTGATGCATTTCAGTTATCTTGCAAACCTGGCCTGTTGGTGGGCCCTGAGGACTGGAGTTGAAAACCACTGCTCTAGACGTAAAGAGTGCCCCCTTGTCTTTTGTGTTGACCGTAAAGTAAATAACTCAACACCAAGTTCACTATATGGACCCCTTATATATTTGTACATGCTAATCATATCCCCCCTTATTCTCCTCTTCTCAAGAGTGAATAAATTCAGTTCCTCTAATCTTTCCTCATAGCTGAGCTCCTCCATGCCTCTTATCAGTTTGGTTGCCCTTCTCTGCACTTTCTCCAGTTCCCTGAAATCTTTTTTGAGAACTGGTGCCCAAAACTGAACTGCATATTCCAGATGAGGTCTTACTAATGATTTTAACAGGGGCAAAATGATATCTCTCTCTCTGGAGTCCATACCTCTCCTAATACAAGAAAGGAATTTGCTCGCTTTGGAAACCGCAGCCTGGCATTGCATGCCATTATTAAGCTTATGATCTACCAAAACCCCCAGATCCTTCTCCACTACGGATCCCCCCAGTTGTACTCCCCCTAGTATGTATGATGCATTCATATTCTTAGCCCCCAAGTGCATAACTTTACATTTATCAACATTAAACCTCATCTGCCACATAGTTGCCCAATTAGACAGAGCATTGAGGTCGGTTTGTAAATTGGAGACATCCTGTAAGGACGTTATTCCACTGCATAGCTTGGTGTCATCTGCAAAGACAGAAATGTTACTTTTGATCCCAGACCCAATATAATTTATAAAGATATTCAAAAGTAAGAGTCCCAACACTGAACCTTGGGGTACACCACTGATAACCTTAGACCATTCAGAGTAAGAATCATTAACCACTACTCTCTGAATTCTGTCTTTTAGCCAGTTTTCTATCCATTTACAAACTGATATTTCCAATCCTGTAGACTTTACCTTACACATGAGCCATGTGTGCGGAACTGTATCGAACGCTTTTGCAAAATCCAAGTATACCACGTCCACCGCCACCCCTCTGTCCAAGGTTTTATTTACCTCTTCATGAAAAGAAATCAGGTTTGTCTGACAACTTCTGTCTTTCATGAATCCATGCTGTCTGTTGCTTAAATATTTTTTTTTTTCCAGCAAGAACTAATCTATGTGGTCTTTTATTAATCTCTCCAGTATCTTCCCAACTATAGAAGTTAAACTAACAGGTCTATAGTTACTTGTTAAAGACTTTGTTCCCTTTTTAAATATAGGCACCACATTGGCCCTGCGCCAATCCAGTGGTACTATTCCTGTCATTAATGAGTCCCCAAAAATTAGATACAATGGCTTTGAAATTACAGAGCTTAATTGTAATGGTTCTGGAATAATAAAAAAATGTAAAACATTTCAGTTTGACATGTGGCAACTTACTGTCAGGAACAAAATATTTGACATGATAGTCAACCTTCTACTTGGGAGGAATAAAACAAATAAAATCTCCCCCCTTTGGGGTGTCAATACAACTCATTTGAGGCAATCAAACTACCTTATACAGGTGACTCCTCATCTTTTACCCAAAATATCAGACCATTTAGGCCTCCTGATATTAATTTCTTTAGGATTCGGTCTTCCTCTGGAATTACTGTCTTCTGCGACTTCTTGAAATTAGGCTGCTTGGAGCACCCTGTTTATGTCAGAGGAATGAAGTGACCACTGAAAAATAGGAGAATAATTAATATCTAACAACCACAATCCCTCGGTAGGGATTTCAGGATCCTCATTACTGTGACCTGGGGAAAAACATGGTGTTAGAACCTCTGTCTCCTATACCTTTATTCAGTGTATTCCTCCGATATATTTTAACATAGGTGCTTCAAAGGCTCTGTGGCCCTTGGCTGGCTACAGGATTTGCCACTTGAAGAAGTGTTATTCACGTTCTGTACAGCAATGAAACCGTGTAACATATCCATATTTTGATCTAATTTGGTTTCCGTATTGCCTACAGGCTGATCAGAATTGGGTCGTGGACCTGGTTTCTGTAATTTCTGGGAACTACTGGCTCAGTTTGATCAGACATATCCTCATCAGAGACACTGTCTTGATTCTGGGATAGTTGTCTGGGCCTTAGTTGCTCCCTATTTTTCCGGGGATTTTAGGGTTTCCTACCCTGTGGTTGCTCCCTATTTACCTGTGTAGGCCCCCGGGGCCAATTACACCAGTAATAGTGAGGGTTTCTACCCTTAGGTTTAAATCTGACCCTTTGGAGATACACCCTATAGTTTCTCTTAAACTGGTCTGGTTCCCTTGGGTGATACTCCTGAGGTGGTCTTTGTGCTCCCCCTCTAAAGGGTGGTCTCTGCTCCCCCCTTCTGATTGGTGGGGTATCTGGTCTCCTGCTGGGGAAACTCTGTGGCATATCTCCTCTGACTATATCAGCGTATGTCTTTTTCTGGGTTACAGCATGTAATGATTGAGGAGAAACATGAATTTCATCCACAAATTTAATTATAGGTTCAGGCCTTCCTTTGTTTTCACCAAAGGATAAAAGTAAACTGTCAGCGCACACACTGGTATTACTGAACACTTAAAAACGGCAATGCATATGTCTAAAAAACAGTCACAGTTCAATAGTCCATGTGATGGTACAAATGACCAGTCCTAAAAAGGAAGGAGGTGATGAAAATGGTGGGCGGCAGCTGTCCTCAGAGAAAAGCCAACTCTGTTAAGGAAAGACAAGGGGACAAACAAGGGAAGTGCCACCTAAGTGCAATATGTCAGATAAAAATGTTTATTCTCAAAGGAAATGCACTTACAAAACACAGGTACAGAAAGGGCTCATAAAACGCAGTGTGGTCCGGTTTTAGGTCCATCTGGATCCACGGGTCTGCAGGCAGAGAAGATGGTCCATCCTGAGGCCACCAGGATCCAGCCAGAATTCAGCGTGGAGCACAGACGATGATGTCACCAGAAAGCGGAACCAAGGAGAGCACTGGAAGGAATGTGAGACGGGAAACAACAGGCTACGCACTCATTCAATTGTCATTCAAAATGCGTCAGCGCTGAAAGCTGAAAATTGGTCTGGGCAGGAAGGGGGTTTAAGTGCCCAGTAAGCAAGTAGTTAAGGAAGAGTGATCCATGTGCATTATTGACCACATCGAGGCCTATGAAAATACCCTATCAGCTTTGGGCTTAGATGATTACCAGTCTAGGATTGATTTAATGCCGTGGGTATTTGAAACCAAACACCGTAGATTCTGCAAATCTTTAAAAGGTCTGTATGGTATTTCATGGCAAAAAATTAAACACTGCTGTCATCTAGAATTTGGCCAGTACAAAAATGTTACTACGGCTAGAGTGGCTATACACAATCTGAGATGTACCAATAATCAAAGCCCCACCGAATTTCTGGCTGTGCTTAAAAGTGCTTACCACTTAGCGGAAAAGGAGCCAGATTACAATCACCCTGAGTTTAAATCCATGTTCTTCGAGGCCCTACCTACCCACATAAAAGTGAGTTTAGCGAAAGACTACAAAGGGGGGTGTTCACTGGAGTACTTGGTAAAAGAGAGTAACAATTTGTACTCTATCCAACAGACTGGTGAAAACAAAGGGACAAAGAAGGGAAGCGCCACCTAAGTGCAATATGTCAGATAAAAATGTTTATTCTCAAAGGAGGCCTGTAGAAGGAGACACACAGAGATCCACGTCCTGCCTCTGTAACAGCCGATCGTGTGTACTTGGCGGACATTGCGGCTGCCAGGCATGTGCATCGGCACCACGTGACACGGCGGGCACAGCTTTTCCCCTCCGCGCGCCCTCGGTGGCGCGCGGGGGGAATGTAAACAGGAAGACGTCCAGGGACGTCCACCCGGCAGTTGAGAGCCGCGCTGTAAACGTCTTTCGTCTATAGAACGGATCTCAAGTGGTTAAAGACTGGGACAGCATCATTTAAAAAAATTATTATTTCTGAGGCATCCTGTTTAGGGGTGCCTGTCTTTTTCTCTGATCCCAAAGAAAACTGATTAGACCTACTTTCATGTGGTGGTCCGATTTTTACCCCCCTTTGCTCTACAGATGGGGTAGGATATGGGTTCTTTTTCTGATCCCTCTCCATTGCCTAACTTCCAAATTTCAGATTGAGAGTCAGATATTGGATTTTGGTCAGACTTTTCACTTTCAGGGTAAAGCATTTGAGCATTACCCTGGGGCATGAACTTCAATTGTTCTTTTAATTTTTCTGATTGCTTAATTACGGATTCCTGTCCTGACCTAAGCTGATTTGTTTCTTCTTCTAAATTTCCACTGCCTATTACTTGGCAACTTTCGTCAGGAGACTCGTTTTCCTGCAGAAAACTCTCCATCTTCTCTATTAATTGTTTGCACTCTTTATTTAATTGGTGACATTTATCCTGGATTATTTTAGTGTTCTTTTGCAACCGTTTTATTTCATCTTGCATTGTCACTATAGACTCGTGATAACGATCTGCCTTGTCATTGGTCTCCTTTCTATTTTTAGTGATCTCACATTCCTTTTTTATTAAACGGGGCTGGGATTCTAAGATATCACTCCCCTTTTGGGTATCTTGGCATTTAAACGCTCTACAAAGATACATCAGGATAATGCATAGTTGCAAAAGAATGTAATCAAGTCTTTTTATTTCTTTTGTCTCAGAGAAGCTGTCTTTGAGTTCATAGATATAGATTTGACCTTCCGCGTTCCACACGTCTTTTATTAAATGACTGGCGTGGTTTTTACGGTCTTTAATGTATGCTTCTAGATCAGTCTCATTAGACAATCTTTTTCTAACATGATCCGCCATTTCAATTTTAGAAATAATTTTCAACATTTCCTATAATTGTACCATTTTTGCCTGAGTACTCATATTATCACTAAGGGCTGACTCTTGATAATCATTACAACATAAAATTCACTTTGACCAGACATTTTTAGGCAAAAAAATATATATATATTTTTTTAAATTAATAATTAATCTCATGCAAAATATTATTTATGTCACCACCATAACTATGATTGATCCTGTACAAAATATCAACGTTATCTCAGCAGTGCCTCCATATATATGTTGTGCTTATTTGAGGAAAGTTTTCCCGCACAGTATTCATTATCAAGTAATTTTTAACGAGGATATTTTTAAGATACAAAACCAATCTATATGACACAGTCTATACACATGAAATGTATTCACGGAGACATCTAATCATACAAAATAGTTACATCTATTGATTGACAAAAAACAAATGTTTACATGAAATTAAAATACCGATAGAGTTACATGAACGTCTTGAAATCAATAGAAACACCCGCAAAATGGGAGTGTAGTACCTTTGACGTAATGCCACCATGATAACTTCTCGGTAGAATCAATAACCTTGTGCAATGACAATTAAACAGAACGTCTGTATTTCACACATCCAACCGTTACTATACTGCAGGTAAGTAAGTGATTATCAATGTGAAATAAATTAGACATTTGTTTTGTCAATAAAAATGGAAACTATGCAAAAATAAAAATATAATGAAAAATTTAATCTTTAGAGAAAAATCTACAAGGCGGTTATTGATTTGGGAGAATAATTATCAATTGTATAACATTCAATAATTCAATATTTTAGAGAACACAAATGAATACAAGATAAAAATCAACATAACATAATTACCCATTCCAAAATGGCTACTGTTCCGAATGGCTGGTTACCAGAGTTAAAATGGCTGCTGTGGCTTTCAAGATGGATACTCTTAAAGAGGAATTACTTCTTGTGACCTCTGAGTTCTAAGTATCAGGGGTTCAGGAATTTTCATGAATGTCAAAATATGTATTGATGCATGGTGCATGTGTGTCTGAGTGTCTGAGAGTGTGTGTGTCTCCCAGTGTCCCCCCCGGTGTTCCTCCAGTGTGTGTCTCTTCATCACATTTTTCTTGTCTCTAAATACTATCTCAGACAATGAGATCATAAAAATTATAATAAGCTCTGCCCAAAAGGTATGGCTTCTTTTTCATTGGTGAGCAAAACCTAATCATTTACTCACCAGGGAGCTCAGTGAGTTCAGGAAAGATCACCTTCAACCACTAGGTATCTCACATGTGTTTTGAGCTTATCTTTTTAATTAATATATTCTATTTTTCATACTGTGTATAAGTTTTTATGTTATATTTGTTCTAAGGAATATATATATAAGATTTGTGTATGCTAGTAACCGGCATCATATAAAATACGCATAAAATGGTTCTATATTTATATATAAGTGTATATCTTTTAAAACTGGTTTGTCTAGGAATGACACAGGTTATATATATCAATCAATATCACACAAAATGATTATCTATATGGATAAATGAATAATTCTGATAGATCCGATGAGTATATGTTAATCTAAACATAGGTTAAATTCTTATATGGTTATAATCAAGATTGGGTGACTTTCATAATGCTAATTAGATTTTCAAAACATTTCTACTTATAATCACTATTTTTATATTTAACCTAGTATCAAAGTTGTTAGGTCCACAGATACTAAAATTATAATCATCTCTGTGACCTAGAATATCATAGATAATTTGAATGATTTATGAAAGATATGGATGACTATGGTACACATTGATTCTTACAACATGCATTGCAACATTGTAACATAACATATTATATGTCCATATCTATATAGATACATGTATTTGTCATTTTACTCTGGTTTCTGTTTCTGTGACTGGTGTCCTTTGGTTGTAGAATTAACCAGGCGTTAATGATGCCATTGTTTGGGGAAAAGCTGTACAAACAAATTCTCCTTATCTATACTTCTTGGTCAATATCATCATGGTCTGTTCATACATTTGTGATTATTGAGTTTTGGGTGTCATATACACCTTACAGCTCATCCATTGTCTGTAAGACAGCTTGAGTCAACATTGGTGTTGACTAAAGATCTAACTTCACAATGGGTTTATTCATCCACTTTTCTTCTTTAATTGAAAGCTTTGCAACTCGGTTTTGGACACACAAATTTCATTCCTTGTCAGCTGGTTTCATGTGAGGTGGCACCATTGTTTCCGAAGTCTCTGTTCCAACACAGGCTTGTAAAAGTTAAAGATGGCTAATCCACTGAACACTTGGAAAACATTTGAAATCACATAGACCTTTAGTACACCAATCTTGCTTTAACTGGTTCCAAGAGAAGTATTGCAAAATCATCTGTTTTGAGGCCTAAGTGAATATCACATTTTTGCCAGTAAATATAGAATGTATTATTTCTTCACAACCCACAACAGGGTGGTTGTCACGTCCTCCATGGTTCCCTCCTTGTTCGGCGCCAAACAAGGGTCACATGAGAGGCATACCCCAGGGTGGGTTCTTCTGGGAAATGCTAGGCACTTTAGATAAGGTCACTGCATTACACATGGAGTACCTTGACTAGAACAGAGAACTGAACTGAAATAAACTCTCTTGATGTACTAAACATCACCACAGTTACTTGTGCAATTAGGAGGGACACACAGAGTCCTTGCCCTCTCCACCTGTCCAGCGTATCACTTCTACCTTACTCCCAGTAATGGTATGGCATCCCCCCATGCACCTGGCGCAGACTCCATGCCTGCACTCCATTTAACTCTTTTGCTTTCCGTACCTGTGCACAGGCTGAAGGCCCCGTCAGAGCAGATCTGCTCTCATCGCTATAGCAGACAGATTGCTGCAGAAGTGCTGACATCTCCCTTGCTGCAAGAGGCTATCTCATCTGTCACATGTACTCGCTTACAACAGGCTGCTAGAGAAATCTTAGTTACCCTTGGCAACCACTTGTATCTTCACACTGTAATAACTCTTGTACCTTATCTTCATACCCCAATGTGCTTAGTGATCTGAGCAGTAACTGCATGCGCCGATTACCTGCATTACACCCTTTAGTAACTTTAGACCAGGCAAAGGCAAAGTTTCCAAAGATTTACTTGAATAATATGGCATGATGACATTTACAAGATAACAGTTCAACATAAAGTGTAGTCTTTTCTTACATCCCTAGTGCCTAACTTCAGGCTTGTGGCTGCCCCATTATAACTGCACAGGATGAAAGTCCATACTTGTTAGAGTCCTTAGTAGGTTTCTTCAAGGAGCACTGCAAGTCCTAGCAGTCCCCCCTAACAGTGGGAATTCTGTTCCCTGCATGGTACTGGTGATCCAGGTTCTGGCGACGAGAAGCAAATCTCTTTAGTTCAAAATCCCAGGCCTCCTGGGGCTCTCTGGGTGTGAACCCCCTGTTTCTTTTTTCTAACACACAGAACCAATGGGTTGGATCCAGCAAAGCCCACTAGGAGAAAGACAAGGGAACATAATTAACCATACTCCTTCCAATTTGGGCAGCATTAACCTCTACCTGCCTGCACACTTTCCCCCTAAAATGCAAGCTGTCCCAGCTGAGTAACGCAGCCCAATTTTTCACATTTTACAGGGCACAACAAAGTGCAAACAAGTCAGCAACAGTAAAACAACAATACCTTTTGCAGGTAAAACAGTGCTCAACACAATACAACAATGGGGGTGAGTACCCCGAATCCTGTGGGCAATAGGGAAGTGTCCATCTGGCTTGACAAGCTCCACACATTCTACGTAGATATGTCTTCCTGTGTTGGAAAATCTGTATAGGCGGTGGAATTCCACCTCAATATACTCATTTTGTTGCCTGAAGCTTAGGGAGCGTTGAGCTTAACCTAAACAGTTTTACTGTACAGACTGAGCCATTCCTCCTCGAACTGCAGGAGAAGTTGCTCATGGACGTAGGGAAACAATCAGCCATACGTTTGCCGGACATAGCATTCCATGTAGTGTTGTAGCTGGGCTAATTGTGATGTTTATTATGCTATGTATTATGGTATTGTGCTAGCTGCTATGTTTTTAACATCCAATAGAGCCCTATTGCAGTTTTTTAAGTTGTTATTTATAAAAAAAAATCTTCGGTGGCCTTGGGATCGGTGGGGGTGTCAGTAGTTAACCTCTGCCTGCCTCCAAATTTATGCTCATATGCTTATAAAATCCATACGCCTGTAAACATGCACACAAATACAGGCATAAACACATTACAAAAATGCAAGGTTAGATGATTTTTTTTCTGCCAACTTGTAACAGGATGTTTGGAGCATATTTGTGTGCATAAGGACTTAATGAGTTATGAATTAGAATAGAAAGGCAGAGAAATGAACAGAGAAAAAAATTCCTGGCAATGAAACATTTCTTACAGACCTTTTTTTTTTTTTTTGGTTTTATGGTTTTTGTATTCTTTGTAACTAGCCCTACCTCCATGTTGATGAGAGGAATGTCAATACGGGCAAGGGTTTTCACATTTATTAAGCCTTTATTTATTTCTTTTAGAAGAGGCATTGCTCTTTTTGAGTATGAACAGAGCTAAGGCTCTTGTTATTTGTCAGTATGGGCTTCTGCTCTGTAACTGAAGTGCTCGGCCTAATGGCAGTAAGAAAAGAAAAGACTTCACCATTTGTTATTTCAGTAGAAAGAAGATAGATTTTTAAGTGTAATAATATTTTCGCATTTCTTGGGATGAAATCATTGCCCAGCAAGCAAACACGATGGGTTCAAACCACTCGAATATTAGCCAGTCTTAGTCTACATCACTTTGCTTTTTCTATAGACTTTCCTCCCAACCTTTCTCTGAGTTTGACAGGGTTCTCCAACTGAATATTAAAGCATCAGTTTAGTCCCTATTTATATTCTGTGAACAACTGAACTGAGTGGTACAGTAGGGAACAAAATATAGATTAGAGCATAGGGGTCTGAATAAAGTAATTAAGGGCTGGCTGTTTAGAAAAGTAACAGATTTTGTGGTGCCCGTTATTTATTTTGTTATTGTAGTATTTTTAGAATGGAACCAGCATGTTTTAGAAGGTTTCACTGTAAACAAAAAATAAATGTCTCCATGATACCTATAGATACAGAAATGCTTGTAATGTAAATATATGGAAATATGGAAATACGTGTAAGTAAATGTACAGTATATGCAAATGCTTATTGCGCTTATGCATGATTTGGACAAAGCTTCACAAAATCTGTCCTGAATGGCAGGTATACTGCACCAGTATCTGAGTTGTGGTCCCATTAAGGAGGACTGTTTGAAGAACCTTCAAAGCCTGATTGCAAGAGTACTGGTCCTGAAGGGGTTAAGTCACAGCAAAGGGAGTCTTGAAAGGTAGCAAGAAGGAATCAGCACCTGTTTCAATGAGGCAGAGTGGAGAGGTTCACAAGCTGTGAGCATTGGAGGAGGAATATAAGGGAGGTGGAGTCAGTGCAGGAATCACAGCTTTACTTGCAGGCAGTGAGGTACCATGGGATATGTAATCAAAATCAAAAGTAAACCAAAAGAATGAGGACAAGCTGCGAAGCATGCATGGAATCCAGGAAGATGTGGAAAGAGTTTGCCAGCAGACAGGCAGCACTCACATCCTAAAAGGAACATTTTTAAAGTGGTGTTCCACCCTAAAAAAAAAAAATACACGAAAATACATTAAATAAATAGAAAAACAAAATAGAAAAAAAAAATACTTACCAGAAAGGGCGGTTGCTATGCGGAACTTGCTGATCTGCCTCTTCATCCACCGTGGCAGGTCTTCTTCCCCGTCCTCCATCGTGGTGTCTTCTGGGGAATGTGGCGCGCTGCCTTCTGGGAACTGTGTGTATCCCAGAAAGCAGCCGCCCATTCACAAATCAGCGCAAGACTCGCGCATGCGCAGTAGGAAATGGGTAGTGAAGCCGCAAGGACCCTCCACGATCGAGGGGTCGGCCTGGGGGGGGCTGACATTGCGGGCGCCTAGGACAGGTTATTTCCCCCTTATAAATGTCAGCAGATACAGTGTTTGTAGCTGCTGACTTTTAAAAAAAAAAAATTGCGGGTGGAATGCCGCTTTAAGTAAACTTATATTGGATTATAAAAAAGTGTATGCTGTGACTTTAGATGTCAGGGCCATATCTGAACCTACGATTTCTGTGGTGTCTGGCTGTAGCTCTTCTCCCTGTGCCACCTGAGATGCTGGACAGCTCCCCAGTCTGATTCTTTGGACAATCGTGGCATGTACCTTATTTCTAATTAACCTTGAACCCTTTGCTCTTCTCATAAACTTTTAAGCCATGTCTCTGCACTTCCTGTTTGCCAAATTATTGTATCCTTCTCCAGTTAATATCTTGCTCATTTGTCTCCTGTTGCCATCTGTATCTTCACTACCACTTGTTACTCATCTTTGGCTTATTCCTTGACTACACTTTTGCTTGATCCCAACCTGCAACCATTTGTTATCAACCTTTGCCTTGTTCTTTGACCATGCTTCTTCCCAATCCCAACCTGAAACCACTTGTTACTAATCTTTGGCTTATTTACTGACTCAGGGCTGATCCTAGGGTCACAGACACCTGGGTGCAGATATATTTCTGGCACCCCCACATGGGCGTAGTCATCTTATCAGTGCCCAATAAACGCAGCCTTATCAGTGCCCATCAAATGCAGCCTTATCAGTGCCCATCAAATGCAAGCTCAGCAGGCTCATCAGTGCCAATCAAATGCAGCCTTATAAGTGCCCATCAAATGCAGCCTCATCAGTGCCCATCAAATGCAGCCTACCAGTGCCTGGATCACAAAGCTTGGATTTGAATTGCCCTGGCGACTGCTGTAACAAAGTCCCACTTAGATTGGCTCCTATGATCCACGTCACACTGATTACATTTCCCAGGATTGGATCAGTGGAACTGGTTTAGGAGGCAGGACTTTGTTACAGCGGCTGTCAAACATTTCAGATTCAAGCTCTGTGACACAGTGGGGGATTGCCTCTCTGCATGACACACACAAGGAGATGAGGAGGAAGGGGAGCATATGACAGGGGTGCACCGGGATAACACCCCCCTGACCCCCCCAATGTGTGGCATCCGGGGTGGACCGCCCCCCACATTGGTACACCACTGCCGCTTGAGCTTTAGCGCCCCCCCATCTGCCTCAGCTTGCGTTGCCTGGGCGCGGTGCACCCTGTGCATCCTCCCAGGATCGGCCCTGTGCTGACTATGCTTCTGCTTGATCCTTAGCTGGTTTACTCACTTCCTGTTGCAGCAATCCTAAAGGGCCACAATCTGGAACTAGCAACAAGCAACAAGCACAGGAAGGACATGCACATTTCATGCAGAAAGTGTCTAAGCCATTGTGTTGTCCACATCACAACCACTTGCTTAAATGCCTAGTTTAAAAGAGAAGTGCATTAAAATAAATAAACATACATATTCATCTATGTGGCAGCAGCATTGGCTGTCCCCCGCCGGTTCTACGACTGAGAACCGAGCGATCACATGACCGCTAATCTGTCAGTTCTTGGTCTTCACTGAGCAGAGAGCGATGACTGCCAGTCTTTGACTCTGCTCTGCCCCTCTAGTGCTCACTGGAGCGCTGGGCTGTGAACAAGCGGAAGCAGTTGGCTCAGGCTCTTAGTTGAGAGGCTAAGCCATCTGACAGTCAGGCATCTGGGTGGATTGCAACATTATTGTCAGAATCCCTGCAAAGCTTGGGCAGCTCTGTGATGTCAGCCAACAGTGGGCTTTAGCCCGCTGTTAGCTAAATCTGGGTCACACGAGTACAGAACTAAGTGTGCTCCTGTGACCCACAGGAGGAATATGACCAAAAGAGTTTTGGCCGTACTTCTCCTTTAATAAAACATAAGACAACTGTCATTATTATTATTATTATTATTATACAGGATTTATATAGAGAGACAGTACATTTACACTAAAATAAAATACAAGAAGGTTAAGAGTCATAGCTGATCTAATTAAATCCTGTGACATCACAGTCCCCAGGATTTTTGTTTTTTGAATTTTGCATTTGCTTATTTTTTCATTATCCATATCAGGACTGTGGGCCTCTGGCGGTGTCTCCTCAATTTTTGTTTCTTGCGATCTGCAGTACTTTTACATGGTTTCCATTGCAGATACATGTGTAGTGACTGTCTAGATGTCTTTCTTGTTTGTTTGTCTGTTTGTCCTGTTTGTCACCAGACAAAGTTGTCTATGGATGGTGTTTGGTGAAGGGTCGATGGTTTTATGAATTGTATTTGGTTCACTGTCTGATTAATTTTGTAATAAATTCTATTTTTTTATAACTAGTCAATATATTTTTTCAGACACTATATCTCAGAGGCTCTATGTAGTGGCACTTTCCTATACCTACCTTTTTTTGGCATAGTGTTTTTTTTTTTTAATACAAACTGAACCTTAGACACATTTCTATTGGCTCAACTTGCTCATTTAAATATGTAGGGTGCACAGCTATCTGAAAAAAGAGCTCTATAATGTTACTCATCTGGTGATAGAAAAGCCTTCATTTAGGAGGTAACTAACATTATGATTGTACCAGTCATAGACCACCCCAGATTACTCATTCTTAGAGACTTCAGAGTCTGGGTTTATGAGAAGCAATCTCAATTTGGACAAGAACTCCTTATTATTTCAGCACTGAGATTGACTCAAGAAGTATCATCAGCCACTTATGCAAAAGGTCATACATATGACCTTGTTTTCCATTGGGAACGCAAATATCTCAAACATCTTGTGCATGCTCTTGCTGCTGTTAAAGGTCAACCTCTGAACTGTGGTTTTATGAGATCCTGGACATCCTGAAGTAGGACCCAGACCTCTTGGTGTATTTATTCAACAAAAATGACACTTGTGCTTTTAATTCCATTGCCCCTGTCAAGATCAAGCTTCTCCCCTCACATTGCTATGCAGCCTGGTAGGTTAGGGCTGTGAGGCAAATGAAACAGAAGGGACATAAGCTGGAAAGGAAGAAAGGAAGAAAACACTAACTGAAAAAAATCCCTGAATTAACATTTTAGGGATTATCAAACCATTATTTCACAAAATAAATCAGACTGCCTATCACATGAAATTGCAACAAGTAACAAATATTCTGGACTATGGGTTGTGAAACCCATTCTGCCTGAAGCCAAGTTTAAACATCTTGCAAGAAACAAGTTTTTACCTATTAGTTTGCCAACAAAGTCTCCTCAATCAGAGATTAAATTAAGTCTCAAAAATCAGCAGACCTTCCAGGTCTCAGCAGTACAGAGACTACATCAAAACCCCTTTGGATCACATTTGATAGTATGTGTGAGAGACCCAAACAGGACAGGGACTTTTGGAAGGGACTGCAGGGTAGCCTCTTGCCTACTGACTATGGGCCCTGGCTTTTGAGGGGGCCTCTATTCTTGGGAGGTGTGTGCCTCAGGGACCCTTGGAGTGGTCTTGCTTTGGATATGGATATGGGTCCATGTCTTCCCAAAACACACAGACTTTGGGAACCTAGAACCTGCATACATATTTGGGGCCTTTGTGCCTAAACCAGGAATGACTGCTTTAGACGGAGCTGATGTTAAAATGATCAGCTCAAAGCAACCTGATACTGGGGCTCCTGCTATAGTCTGTTTATTAAGGTGTTAAGTGTTTATTGTTAATTATGCCTCTCTCATTGTGTGCCTGCCAGGTGTGCATTGCCATTGTTAATCAAGTCACCTATTGTTTCTGTCTGTCTGATCATCTCTTGGAGATGTGATTAATATTGTGACCACTTTTCCTTGTTATTTAACCATTGTGGGAAGTTATGTGTTTATGTTTATAATAATGTGTAATGTACTTTGTGTATCCAGGGCTGGCTTAGGGTTGGCACCTTGGCTTATTTAAGTGAATGGTTCATGTTAATTAAATCACTGTCAGCTATTAGTTGCTAGCTGTGGATTAGCATACTGTTTATGTTGGCTGTTCCTCAGCTATGTTGATTTTATTTCAGTTTGTACTGTTAGGGTTATATGATCAAACTCTTATCTGATCTTGCATGGTATATATTCTGTGTGAATTTACAATAAAGAGTTAAAGTTCCAGTATGCACCTAAGCTAGGGTCGCCTAGTATCTTGTGTGCAATATTCAGGTACAATACCTGGTTTCTGGTTCCAGACTGGAGAAAGCTATATCTTGATGGAAGCACCCAAGCTGGGTGCTGGACGGTTCCATCACAGTATTGATTTTAGAGTGTACTAATTGTCACACTGGACGGTCCAAGTACACGTAAATTTTACCGAGGTCCAACAGGCTAATTACTAGCAAGCCTTACCCAGGGCCACCATTAGGAATTTTGGGCCCCTTACACAGCTTCAGGCACGGGCCCCCTGGAGCAGAGAACCGGGGGGTGCTGCCGCCGCCGTGGATTGAGAAGGGAGGGCCGCCGCGAATTGAGAAGCTGAGGGGTGCTGCTGCCATGAATCATGGTCAGGGGGGCTTTGGATGCTGACGAAAAAAAAAGAAAGGGGGTTGCCATCCGGGCCCCTGGGGACCACCGGGCCCCTTGCAGGTGTACTGCCTGTACCCTCATAACTGAAGTATGGGTGCTGAATCTGAGTCCCATTAAAGTCAATGGGAGCCAAATGTTAAAAAATCAGTCATAGAAATTTTCTAGGGTAATAAGTAAGGGATTGTAAAACAAATGATATGGGGGGCTGGACACCCAGGCAACATGTACCTCAGCAAAAAATGTTTTTATATGGGGTATAGGATAGTGTATATGGAGGTTATATATTTGGTGTTTTTTTTTTTTTATTGGTTGATTGGTTAAAATAGATGGACTAGTGTCTTTTTTTAACCTGACTAACTACATAACTAAGTAACTATGGTCTCTCTGAGAGAGAATAACATCCTTTGTAACTGGTACTGAATGCAGCAGCCAAGCTACTTACCCATTTACCCATCACTGCTCCATCACCTCAATTCTTTGTTCCCTATACTGGCTTTCAAATAAATGGAGGATATTTCAAGTTAAACTGGTCTATATACTGCACGGTAAGAAAATACATCAAAATTACAAGTGAATTTTAGATCTTGTGCATTCCATCACATTCCATATTTTTATAAATGTTAATGATAACTTACTTACAGTGGCGGCTGGTGAAGTTTTAGAATGGGGGGGTGCCAGACCCCACCCTTCCTTTTTTGACCCCTCCCACTTCCCATAAGCCCCACCTCTTATCAAATCCACCCACTCCATCCCCTGTATTCCACTTGCTTCCACCCATAGTGTCAGGAGTATACAGCTCAGCATCACAGGACAGAGTATACAGTCCCAGAATATCAGGACAGGAGTATACAGCCCCAGCATCACAGGACATAGTATATAGCTGAGCCTCACAGATCAGGGTATATAGGTCAGCATTACAGATAGGGTATATAGCCCAGCGTTACAGATACAGTATATAGCCCAGCATTACAGATACGGTATATAGCCCAGCATTACAGCTACAGTATATAGACCAGCATTTCAGATACAGTGGAACCTTGGATTACGAGCATAATCCATTCCAGGAGAATGCTCGTAATCCAAAGTACTCGCATATCAAAGCGAGTTTCCCCATTGAAGTCAATGGAAACGAAAATAATTTGTTCCGCATTGACTTCAATGGGGGGGCGCTGAAGAGCACAGTTCGGCTGACCTTGGCAAACCTCGGAAAGACTCAGTTTACGAGCCTTTCGATGTTTGCCGAGGTCAGCCAAGCTGTCCTCAGGTCTTTCTGTGCATTTCAGAACGGCACCGATCGGCGCCCCCCACCTTAGGCCAAACGCGGTACTGCACACTGCTTTGGCCTGAAGCCTGCTCGTTTTGCGAGACAACACTCGCAAACGGAGTCAGGATTTTTAGGAATACAGTGCTCGTATTGCGAAATGCTCGTTAACCGCGTTACTGAGGTTCCACTGTACAGTATATAGCCCAGCATTACAGATACAGTATATAGCCCAGCATTACAGATATTGTATATAGCCCAGGATTACAGATATGGCGCAGGGTATACGGCTCTGACAGCAACTCCCCCCTTCCCCGCGGGAGGTCCAGGACTTACCGGTCTGTGGTGTTCTCTCCTCCAGTGTGGGCAGCAGCGGCAGGGGAGGTGTCCGCTCCTCATGCTTCCTCCGCTTTGTGTCTCCTCTTCCGCCAAAGCGCTGGGCATCCAATCGGATCGCCTGGTGCTTTGGCCAATTGGGAAACAGGTCTCACTGATCTGCTTCCTGATTGGCGGGGAGGCACTGTAGTGTAAAAAATTGTGAAAATGCATTCGCTATGGTCACACAATTGGGTGCAAGCCCAACCTTTTCTAAAGCCTATTAGAGCCTCTGGCTGTAATCAGGTGCTTAAAAAAACACACCCCTGTGCACCCCCGTCCACCCCCGCCATAGGAATCCATGTGTCGGGCATCCTGACTGGGGCTGGGCGCATGGATAGGGGGCGGCGCCCGTGCACCCACAATGCACGGGCCGCCACGGCTTACTTAGAATTTCATGTTATATGCACTGTTGGGCCCATAATGGCGGCTTTCATGTTGTGAAAGCCTTTTCTTATCTGCAAAAATCACAAATATTTAAACAGTCTATGAACAAGTAGTACCTAATCAATTTTCGGATATTAGATTTAATACGGACAAAAAATGTAAATCAAATCGAAAAAAATTTTTTTTTAACAAATTATAAAAACTATTCTACACAACTGTAATCTTCACCCCTTTCTGGAAGCAGATACACGATTACATGCAGAGACAGAGAAAAAAAATTGAGAAAATAAAATGAGAACCTACGGCTTAGAAACCTTTTTTTTTTCCTGTATGAATGGTGCAAAGGTTTTGGTTTTAAACTATTATCTCTACCCACACCTACAATTAAATGAATTAGAAACTGTATAAAAAATAATAAACTGCAGCTTGTTCAGCATCCTAGACACTCAGAACTATTGATGCTAAAAGTTTCCATCTGTTGAACAACTCCTGCAGATGCTACATGACTTGTCATTTCTTTTACTTATCGTATTCATTGCTGTCTTTCACAGATATCTGAATACTTTATATTGGTATAAACATGTAGCTTATGTGAAAACCCATGGTTATGTTAGTAAAATCAGTAAAAAGTATCTTCTATTGAACAAATGTGTACCTCTGCGCTACCTAAGTGCAAAATAGTGTTCCAAATGCAGTTTTTGAGAATGGTTCGTGTGTGCACAATAAAATAATAAAAAAATGAAATATACAATATTAGAATGAGTTGCTGCAGCCACCCACTATGTTCCCACAAGCAAAGGTAATGTGTATATAGACTGGTGTTGCGCAAACTCTAAAGTATATATGTGCATTAACAAATCATAAACATTCCCAGAACTCCCGGAACTATCACCCTAATGAGTAATCAAACTGGCCTTTTAATTACAATACTCATGGCGATGTTCCACCAATCTTAGCCTGGTTCCAGATCAGTCAGAAGTGTCTAGGCGATCCTTGGTAGTGGTCCCTTTAAGGCACCATCCACCGTGCTCAATCTGTATGTTAGGGTAAAACAAAGTGACCTCCCATAGTGTACACCCATCCCCAAAAAAACAGGTGTCACACAGGTGTCAGTGTTGACGAGGACAACGCTGAAAATCACTCTGTAATGCTGATTGAGTTAGAATAACAGACTGTAAATTTCAAAAGGAGGGTGGTGCTTGAAATTATTGCTCTTCCTCTGTTAACCATGGTTACCTGCAAGGAAACATGTACAGTCATCATTGCTTTGCATAAAAAGGAATTCACAGGCAAGGATATTACTGCTACTAAGATTGCACCTAAATCAACCATTTATCGGATCATCAAGAACTTCAAGGAGAAAGGTTTAATTGTTGTGAAGAAGGCTTCAGGGCGTCCAAGAAAGTCCAGTAAGCACCAGGACCTTCTCCCGCAGTTGATTCAGCTGTGGGATCGGGGCACCACCAATGCAGAGCTTGCTCAGGAATGGCAGCAGGCAGGTGTGAGTGCACTTGCACACTCAGTGAGACTTTTGGAGGATGACCTGGTGTCAAGAAGGGCAGCAAAGAAGCCACTTCTCTCCAGGAAAAACATCAGGAACAGACTGATATTCTGCAAAAGGTACAGGGATTAGACCGCTGAGGACTGAAGTAAAGTAATTTTCTCTGATGAATCCCCTTTCTGATTGTTTGGATCATCAAAATAAAACCTTGTACAGAGAAGAAAAGGTATCAGTTTTCATGTTTTGTCATTTTTCAATGCACAGAACAGCTATTTGGAAATTTGGAAACTGCTGTAGGGAAAGAAAAGGGAAACTACACTGGGAGAGATTAGCGTCTGCTAGGAAATGTTACTTTAATTCTGATTGCTAGCTCATGTGGACATTTAAACCTTTTAGGTTCTGTCCCGTTCATAGCAAACAGTATCCTGCTTCACTCCTGTGAAAGCACAATTCGGGAAATAAAAAAAAAAAAACGACCCTTACAATTCGGGAAATTTAAAAAAAAAATACCCTTACATTGCTCCCCCCCACTGCAAGGGTACATGCTTGTTAACTCTAGGGATGAGAAATACAAATATTGGGCAAAAATGTATGCACTCAACTGGGAGACAGGAACAGAGGACTATTACCTTATAAGAGGAACTGCTTTAAAGCGGACCTTCATTCTTTTGAGTGACTTTTGCATTATTAATTTTTTTAATACATTTTTGCAGACCATGACCCCCTCCAATCTTGCCTAGGCAAAAATCACATGATCCTATGTCCATAACCCCCTGGGATTACCCACAGGCAGGGGCGAACTGACAACTCATGGGGCCCCCGGGCAATAGAAGGCAATAGAAGGCCATGGGGCCCCCTTTGTCTCCACCCACACACAAGCCACACCTACACAAAGGCCCACTTACATAAATCATGAGGCACACAGTAAGGCACATCACATGGCACACAGCAGAACCCATGGGCACATCACAGGGCATGAGGCGCACAGCAGGGCACATCATGGGGCACAGGGAACATCAAGGGGTACACAGCAGGGCAAAACACAGGGCATGGGGCACACAGTAGGGCGCATCACAGGGCATACAGCAGGGTGCATCATGGAACACACAGCAAGGCACTGAGCACATCACAGGGCATGGGGCACACAGGAGGACACATAATGGGACACACAGAAGGGCACTAAGCACATCACAGGACATAGGGGACATCACAGGGCACACAGTAGGGCACATCAGGGGGTACACAGCAGGGTAGGGGCACACAGTAGGGCACATCACAGGGCACACAGCAAGGTTTATCATGCTGTACACAGCAGGACACATTATGGAGCACAGCATGGAGCATCACAGGGGATACAGGGCACATCAGGGGGTACACAGCAGGGCATGGGGCACACAATAGGCACATCATGAGGTATACAGAGGGGCACATCACAGGGCACATCATGAGGTATACAGCAGGGCATGCCGCATATAACAGGGCATGTGGCACATAGTAGGGCACACAGAAGAGCACAGGGCACACAGAAGGGCACATCCCTGGGCACATCATTAGTAACAGGGCACATTAGGTGGTGCACAGCAGGGCACATCACAGGGCATGAGGCACACATCACAGGGCATGGGGCACACAGTAGGGCACATCAGGGAGTGCACAGAACATCACAGGGCAAGGGGCACATAGTAGAGCATATCACAAGGCACACAGTAGAGCACATTAAGCGGTACAAAGCAGGGCATGGGGCACATAACAGGGCACATCACAGGGCAAGGGGCACACAGTAAGGCACATAAGGGGGTACATAGCAGGGCACATCACAGGGCACAAACCAAAACACAGGGTACACAGCAGAGCACTGGGATCCTCCAGACTCAGCACAGTGTCTTTTAGGACAGCCATCAGGGGGGAAGGACACAGGGGGGCACACTGGGGGGGTGGAGGGCACAGGGGGACACTGTGGGGGGAGAAGACACAGGGGGCGCTGTGGGGGGAGAAGACACAGGGGGACGCCATAGGGGAGTGAGAGGGGACAGGGAGACACCATGGTGGAAAGAGGGCACAGGGGACACTGTGGAGGGGTGGATGGCGGGCAGAGGGAGACACAGTGGAGGTGTGGAGGGCACAGGGGGACACCATTGGGGTGCATAGGGGGACACCTTTGGGGGTGGAGGGCACAGGGGACACTGTGGGGAGGTGGAGGGCACGGGGGACACCGTGGGAGGTGGAGGGCATAGGGAGAAACTGTGGGTGGGTGGCACAGGGGGACATTGTGGGTGGGTGACACAGGGGAACAGTGTGGGTAGACGAAGGGCACACGGGTACACTGTGGGGGTGGATGGCACAGGGGGACACTGTGGGTGGGTGAAGGGCACAGGGAGACAAGACACTGTGGGTGGGCGGAGGGCACAGGGGGACACCATGGGGGGTGGAGGGCACAGAAGGACACCATGGGGGGTGGAGGGCACAGGGGGACACTGTGGGTGGGAGGAGGGCACAGGGGGACACCATGGGGGGTGTAGGACACATGGGGGCACACAGAGGGGCACCGTGAGGGAGGTGGAGGACACAGGGGGACACTGTGGGTGCAGGACACAGGAGGACACCATGCGGGGGAGGACCGTGAGAGTTACATGGGGCCTCCTGCAGTCCTGTTGGGGCCCTACACCTATACTGGCTGCTGCGCAACCCGATCCCGCCTCCGCGATGGCGGCCATGGTACAATTTAAAAAAACAGCTCCTCACCCGATGCCTACAAAACCGCTCGCAGTAAGGTGCTCCCCGCCAGCCCCTCCTCTCTTCCAAGGGTGATGTCATGTACAGTACAAGCACCTGGGGTGGATGGGAGGGAAGGAGGGGCCGGTGGGGAGCAGCGTGCAGTGTGAGGTATTATTACAGCCGATTCCTGAATCCCCTGCTAGACTTGTATTGCGGAGCCTCTCACGGACCCCCTAACATGACGGGCCCTCGGACAGTGCCCGATGGGTCAGTCCGCCCCTGCCCCCAGGGATTACCCCATTACATATCCAAAGAGGTTGCACAAGTAAGAAAAAACAGAGGCTTTGGACAGAAATGGTGTGTGTCATCATGTAATCACAATCAATAAAGAGGGCCAGGATGGCAGCACAAGATCAAAATAAATAAATAAATAAATAAAGACAAAAACAAAAATCCCTTTTTTTTAATTACTTTTATTTTAGTATATCTCATCACTCCCTGATAGGAACTTGGGTTGAGCGCGGTGTCTTACCTTTTGCTATTTATTTAGCCATACCACTTTCAGGCCTTTCTACTTTTGCTGCACCAACCATTCGGCATGGTGCTGTAGACACACTGCAATTAGTCCCACCCCTAAACCCCCTATAATGTCCCTTATTTTGCCACAACAAAGATGGCAACCCTAGCCATGCCGTTTACACTCCTGACCTACTCTCAGCATTTGTAAGGTGCACATGTGTAAGAGCTACTTTATGGTTGTACAATGGCTGAACAAAGTAGATGCCAGAAGAAGAGCAGCAGAGTATGGCAGCAGAGGCAATAGAGTGGGGGTGGGGAGCATGCACCTTGTATCACTGGAGGGGAGAATACCCAGAAGTGAGTGCCTTGTGTGCAAGTGTTGCCATGGCACCTTCACTAAATGTTTTGCTTTTAGTTATTATTACTTCTTCTAGCAACACATCTGTCAAATATGCTGCTTTCTTTTGGAATGCCTGATTGGTAGCAACATCTTGCTGAGATTATGATCCCTTACTTGCCAGAGGTTAAATTGTAAAAACACATAGTCAGTCACACAGTTCTGTAATGGGTGCTCACCAGTGTCATGAAACACATGGATTTCCCCACTTTCTGCAGATGAAGTTGGCCCTAGGGTTCCCTAATGTTTCCACTTGACTACACTGTTTCTAAGCGGATAGCTATCATGTCAAAGGAATCTTGGTTTTGATCTGGGACGTGCAGGATTAACCTTTTTATTCCCCCTCTGAAGCACTAATGGCCAGTTCTGCCTGCTGTGCTGAGCAGATGAAAACCCCTATATGATCAGATCAGGCCGAGCAATCTGTTGGCCAAGTTTCTCAGGTCCCAACCTGGTCCTGTGTACTTGGGTAATTGTTGCTGTTGGAATCCTGCCAGGAGTAAGACGGTAATTATTGCAAGGACAATAGGTTGCCTGCTTTCTTATGTAGTGCCACTCCCATTGTCTGGCTGATCCTGTTTGTGATGCCAAGATTAACAGGATGTTGAATCAGCAGAGAGTTTAGACAGCTTGCTAAGCTGGCCATTGATGAGTTTTTTTGGTTTTGTTCAGCCAACTCAACACTGAACACTTGGTAACACAGGTAAACAGTTGGAGCAATCTAAGACCCAAGAATGAAGCGCTACCACACTGAACCTGCAGTACTCTAGTAACGATCGGAACGAGACTCCCCCACAGTTTTTCTGGGTCTTTTGGAGAATCTGTGTGCTATTAGGTTCTAGCCTGGCTGCCTGCATGACAGCTATAGCCTGGTACACACTATCAGTTTTTTTTGTTCAACCCAGTGGGATGAACGAAAAAAAAACAAACTGAAGAGCTTGAGAGGAGATCCTGTACTAACAATCTGATCTTAGTACAGTAATCTCCCCGCTGAGCTATTGTGTTCTAACATGGGGATTGTCCCCCCACCAGAACACACCGGTCAGCGCTTTCAGCCATTGGCTAAGAGTGCTGCTCAGATGTTGATCAGCTGATCTTTTTGACATATGCCTCTTCGATAGAAGCTGGACAATCGGCCGGGTTGTGCTGGACTGGCTGCCGTACACACGGGCTGAATGTCACCAGATTTCTATTGAACCCGCCAATACCGTCCGATATTCGACCCATGTATACAGCACTTAAGACAGTGGAGGGCCTCACACTTGACTGAAGATCACTTTTTCAGCTACCTCTACCTTATCAGGTGTGGCCACTCTAAACTTCTAGTGTGTATAGTTGTAGTGTAGAAAAATTTGGCCTTGCTGATAGCCAGGCCTGGGTTGAATCTGGGTCAGTACTGAGTGATTCAAGGTGGTTGGATGACTTAACAAGCATTATCTCTAGTAACTCCCCCTGCCCTCTGAAACCTTGGAGAATCTTCCAAAAGTAGAGGGTGGAGTCTAGGAGGAAATGCTTGGAGTATTGATGAGGGCCCCAGCCAATCCCTAGAAAAATTGGCTGGCAGGGGGCAGGCACTGTCAGGGTCACCTGTGGCCAGGTGACAGATGCACACCGTAGGGGGACAGGAGTGCACCGCGAGGTAGTGAACCCTATGGCTGGCTTCTGTGGATAGGAAACTGGGTGGTTGTGGAAAGCGGGACCAGAGGAGCACAACCGGGATCCCAACGGAAGCGAGAGCCAAGATTCCCCAGGGCGCGGAGTCTAAGACCCAGCTGGTCTTCTCCAGGGCCTCTAGTGGTGAGGATGTTACGCTGCAGGCTGGGACCAGGTCGCGGCCCCTGGAGTTTCCTAGCTCACGCCCCGTAGGATAAGGGGAAGCAGCAGCACACGATAGAGAGAACCGAATAACAAGCCGAAGGTCAGGGGCCACAAGCAGACAAGGATAACGAAGAACGAGCCGAAGGTCAAGGGTCACGAGCAGACAGGGATGGTCAGGGACAAGCCAATAACGTAACAGAGAGACAGACGTAGCACACGGCAGGCAGGAACCCAAACACACAATGCCTAACAAACACGTTGATCAGCAAAGCAGGCTTGCAGTGCACAGGTTAATATAGTGTTCTGTGATAGGGCCTGGGGTGGAGTCAGGCTGGGAGGAGATTATAAAGGAAGCCAGGTGAAAGGGCTCAGGCCTCTAAGATGAACACATGGGAAGGAAGGTAAGCTGACAGACAAACACTGCTGCATATCCATGACAGTACCCTCCCTCTTATGGGCCCTCCCCCGCCTGGACCCAGGCTTAAAGGGAAATCTCTGATGAAACCTTCTCAACAGATGAGGTGCAGCGACATCAGATGCAGCAATCCAAGACGCCTCCTCAGGACCAAAACCTCTCCAATGCACAAGGTACTGAAGAATGCCTCTGCAGAGCCGAGAATCCAGAACTTGTCTAACCTCATACTTAAGATTATCCTCAGAGACCGAAAATGAGGTAGGGAGATGACAAGAAGATCTATTGAGGACCAAAGGCTCTCTAGGAATAAGCAAGGGCATGAGAGGATCAACAGGAATCTGAGGGGGGTCCCCTAGACCCTTAAAGGGGAACTGGTCATCTTGCACAGGACCATCAGACTGGGCAGATGTCAGTGGAACCCTGAAGTCAGGTTGGTTAGAAGGTGACATGTCGCAGGAGTCAAGCTGAATAGCTGAAGGACAAGCAGAATGTCCCGAACAAGAAAAAGTAGGAGGCTCACTGGGCATGGGCTGGACTGGCATAACTAGTACAGAGGCAGAGTGAATAGCTGAGTCAGGTGTAGCGACTACCTGAATCGCATCGCAAGACGTAGCGACTGCAGGACTTGTAGACAAGCTAGCCTGGCTGTGCGTCCAAGGGTGGTTAGGGA
This sequence comes from Rana muscosa, assembly GCA_029206835.1. Classification (NCBI taxonomy): domain Eukaryota; kingdom Metazoa; phylum Chordata; class Amphibia; order Anura; family Ranidae; genus Rana; species Rana muscosa. Next base: position 176,753,513 of record CM055124.1, read on the forward strand.
CAGAGAAATGTAAATGGTTATGCAACCTGGAATGAATGACCGGCTCAGATTCACAGGGGGCAACCTTGGGTAGGCAGGACGAGGAACAGGAGGGACCCCAAGCCAGGATCTGTCCAGTAGTCCAGTCCACATGAGGAGAATGAAGCTGTAACCATGGGAGACCCAAAATTATAGGCGTTGAGGCCTTGGGTAAGATAAGGAAGGATATCCACTCCTGGTGGAGTGTCCCTACCGACATCTTAACAGGGAGGGTCTGGAAGCGGATAGGTCCCCCTGGGAGAACAGTACCATCAATCGCCAAGACCACCAATGGCGTGGTGAGGGGCAAAAGAGTAAGTCTCATGGACGATGCGATTTCCCAGTCCATGAAATTACCAGCGGCTCCGGAATCCAGATATGCTGAGACCGAATGAGAAGAAGCACCAACATGAAGGAACACAGAAAGCAGAAGACGAGAAGGGGAAGGTGATATTTCTGGGTCCAATACTCCACTTTCCAGATGAAGTGGACCCGAACGTTTTTCTGGACAAAGAGAGCAAGTGTCACGAAAATGACCTTTGCCCCCACAGTAAAGACACAGACCAAGAGTTCTGCGCCTAGCACGTTCCTCGGGGGATAGCCTGGTCCGACCCAGCTGCATGGGTTCCTCAGCTGGTAGGAGATGCTCTACGGGTCGAAGAGAGGGGAGCTCAGGCTGACTAAGAACCAAGGACTGCTGGCGTTGCTTTTCTAAGGTCCTCTCCTGAAAGCGAATATCGATCTGGTTACACAAGGAGATAACGCCGGCCAGATCAGTGGGGATGGTTCTTCCTGCTAATTCATCCTTCACTCTATCAGACAGGCCATGCAAAAAGGTTGCGACTAAGGCCTCATTGTTCCAGCTCAACTCAGCCGACAGTATGCGGAAATGAAGGGCATACTGTCCCACAGAAGCAGACTCTTGGCGGAGACGTAAAAGGGCGCTGGCCGCTGAAGAGACACGAGCCGGTTCTTCGAAGATATTCCGAAAAAGTTTCAAGAAGCCAGACAGGCTAGAAACCACTGGATCATTCAGTTCCCACAGAGGGGCTGCCCAGGCTAAAGCTTCACCAGAGAGGAGGGAAATGATATAGGCTACCTTAGCCCGATCAGACAGGAAGTTTTGGGGCTGGAGCTCAAAATGAATCGTGCATTGGCTAAGGAACCCCCTGCAAGCCTTGGAGTCCCCAGAGAAACGGGACGGAGCTGGCAGTTGTAGTGAGTGTGTGGCTGCGACTGGTGCAATAGGTGCAGCCGCTGATTGTATTTGAGGTTGCGGATTCAGGGTTCCCAAGGAGGCCTGAAGCTGCTCGAAGCGAGAAGCCAGATCCTGGAGGAATCGCATCACCTGAGTCTGATTCGATTCCTGGGTTTCAAGTCTGCAAACTATGCCCTGCAATGGATCATCCGCGGGTAGCGGGATGTCAGCCGGGTTCATGGCTGATCAAACTGTCAGGGTCACCTGTGGCCAGGTGACAGATGCACACCGTAGGGGGACAGGAGTGCACCGCGAGGTAGTGAACCCTATGGCTGGCTTCTGTGGATAGGAAACTGGGTGGTTGTGGAAAGCGGGACCAGAGGAGCACAACCGGGATCCCAACGGAAGCGAGAGCCAAGATTCCCCAGGGCGCGGAGTCTAAGACCCAGCTGGTCTTCTCCAGGGCCTCTAGTGGTGAGGATGTTACGCTGCAGGCTGGGACCAGGTCGCGGCCCCTGGAGTTTCCTAGCTCACGCCCCGTAGGATAAGGGGAAGCAGCAGCACACGATAGAGAGAACCGAATAACAAGCCGAAGGTCAGGGGCCACAAGCAGACAAGGATAACGAAGAACGAGCCGAAGGTCAAGGGTCACGAGCAGACAGGGATGGTCAGGGACAAGCCAATAACGTAACAGAGAGACAGACGTAGCACACGGCAGGCAGGAACCCAAACACACAATGCCTAACAAACACGTTGATCAGCAAAGCAGGCTTGCAGTGCACAGGTTAATATAGTGTTCTGTGATAGGGCCTGGGGTGGAGTCAGGCTGGGAGGAGATTATAAAGGAAGCCAGGTGAAAGGGCTCAGGCCTCTAAGATGAACACATGGGAAGGAAGGTAAGCTGACAGACAAACACTGCTGCATATCCATGACAGGCACCTCATAAATGCTCATGGGTCACGCCAGCAGGGGCAGTGGAAGATGGATTTGGAGTGCTGAGGAGGCTGTCGATGGCCCTTGAGGGTGCCCCCTAGTCTGGAGTGGGTGACCTCGGGCCTGGGGCTCGGGTGCTGGAGGGACCCTCTATAACACACAGAGGAAATCATTCCTAGAGGCACGGGAGCAAGGAAAGGACAGCAGGAGAAGGAGCAGTTCAGCTCCTTCAGTTAAGCCAGGTGGAATGGTGAGTGAGTAGTCTGGGAGGACTGTGAAAAGAGAGAGTGTCAGTCTGGGAGGACTGTGGAGAAGTAGCCAAGAGGGCTAGTGAAAGGGGTAGCTGCAGCCAGGTGGGCTGGCAGTGCCTGAAGAAGTGGTGCTGGGATCAAAAGCCACAGGTATATACAGTAAGCTGGACACTGAATTTTTCTACACAGCTAAAGGGGCTTCGGGTTTCTGCCTATAATAGGCTTTTTCTCAAAAATCTGACTGAGTGCTGTGTCAGAATAATTTTTTTCAGTGTGCCAGTGGAGTTCTGCAAGCAAGTGTGGTGAAGGAAGCAGAAGAGTGTAGACAGGCTGTATATAGGAAAAGTTGTCCCTGAAGTTGACTAAGTCAAGTGGGCATCCCATAATACCCCTACTCCACATCCAAGTTTTAATCCCCTCAAATAAATAACAAAACAAAATGCTGGACTGTTTTCTGATTCTGGGAGACTGTGAAAATTTGATGTGCCTGGCTGTGGGAGATCCCAGGGTGAGAAATCCCAGTTCATCTGCTGCTCCTTAGGGGGTGTGCTACATAAGAGAAGGAAGCTGAGGAACTTATCTTCTCTGGGTGTGTCCAGGAACCCAGGGAATTGTGGAAAAAGGAGTTAAACGGGCCTATGCTTGCATCTGAGTATAGCGAGTAAATAAGAACTCCACCAAATACTATATGTACTGTATATGCTGATTTCCCCCGGGATTTGAATGGAGTGATCTAAATCATCTGGTGGTTGAAATGTTCAATGCAAGCCTTCAGTGCAAATATGAACAAGTTAATATATGCGACCTGGTATGTCAGTTTATATAAACTTTGCTTACTGGCAGCTGTCATAATAATAAAGGAAATCATATTAAATAATTGAAATGCTGTCTAATTAAAACAATGATTGGTGTATTCAAAAAAATATGCTAAAAAAGTAAATTTGAATTAGTAATTACTTGGTCAAACATTATCTCCAAAGTAAACATCACTGCTTTGCCAAGCAAAAAAGGGTTCAGCACAATTCACTGCGTATTGCAGGGAGCTATACATGAATTATTTCTGCAGGATTTATAAATATCTCTTGCTTTACGTCGTGTACACATAGGTGAGAGAGCTTTTACAAAGCCGTTTAGTTTATTTTCTTTCCCAGGCAGCAATATGGATGGTCTTTCTGTCTTTTTTTTGTTGTTGCACATTTTAGAACTTAAATCTAAAAATAACCATTCTGCATTTGAACATGTCTGAAGGGAAACTAAAGTTTCTCTAAGTACACATTATGAGTTCAGTTTAGAATAAAGTGACAGGTTCCCTTGATAACACTTTTCACCTTGCACTTTTACTTACTTTCACTGTACCCTCCCATTGTTCTGTTCCACTGCTGGTGCTTCAGGGTACCCCCTCATTGTTCTATTCCACTGCTGGCGTCCCTGAATTACAACATACTTCAAGGTATGGAATAGCATGTGACCTTCCTAAATGTTCAGTATAATATGCAAGTTATTGTCATAAAAAGTGTTATTGCTTTGGGGGTCTGTGACCCCTCAAAGCACCATGTCCCCATGTTGATGGGGACAAGGGCCTCATCCCCACAACCCTTGCTCGGTGGTTGTGGGGGTATGCGAGGGTTGTGGGGATGAGACCCCCAAAGCATCCTCCCCATGTTGAGGGCATGTGGCCTAGTATGGTTCAGGAGGGGGGGGGAGAGGCGCTCTCTCGTCCCCCCCTCTTTCCTGACAGGTTGCATGCTCGGATAAAGGGTCTGGTATGGATTTTTGGGGGGAACGCCACACCATTTTTTTTTAAATTTGGCGTGGAGTTCCCCTTAAAATCCATACCGGACCTGAAGGGTATGGTATGGATATTTGGGAGGAACCCCATGTCATTTTTTTTTATTTGACGCAGGGTTCCCCTAATATCCATACCAGACCTGAAGGGCCTGTAATTGAATTAGGGGGGACCCCCCATGCATTTTTTTTATTTTTTTTTATCAAGGACTTTTCTCTGTATTGCCGGGAGCCGACAATTCATTATAGCTGCGAGTGCTTTTAAATTACTTTTTTTCCTTCAGAAATGACATTTTGTGCAGCGACAGTTCTAAGCACGGGAAACAAGCGCTGCTTTACAGGCATACTATACACACCCCCTAGGTACAAAATTTAAAGGAATATTTCACTTTTATTGTTTCACTTTAAGCATTATTAAAATCACTGCTCCCGAAAAAACGTCAGTTTTTAAAACTTTTTTTGCATTGATACATGTCCCCTGGGGCAGGACCCAGGTCCCCAAACACTTTTTATGACAATAACTTGCATATAAGTCTTTAAATTTAGTGCTTTAGATTTCTCCCATAGACTTTTACAGGGTGTTCCGCAGCTTTTCGAATTTGCCACGAACACCCCAAATTGTTTGCTGTTCGGCGAATGGGCGAACAGGCAATGTTCGAGTCGAACATGAGTTTGACTCGAACTCGAAGCTCATCCCTAGTATTAGGCTATCAAGAGAAATTTCAACTGCAAGCAGCCGGCCGTGGTCCGCATTTATAAAGGGTCCTGTGCGTCTTCTGGTCTGATTCAGGTGCAAATTCAGGCAAAAATTTGGACATGATTTGCACCTGAAACGGTGAACAGGGACGCACCTATGGAACTGCAGCTGCAACATATGTGAATGGAGCCTTACTGAATGAATGTGTGCCATAAACAACTAAGATTCTACACATTTTTCTTCATTCTTTGTGGCAACTCAGTGCTACTAATCTCCTGGGGTGAGGTATAGAAGTAGAAGATACTGGATCTAAATGTATATTGATTACATAGTCAAAATATAAACCTTATTGAAGTGTACAAGGGTTCTGGTTGGTAGCTCATCAACATAAAAAAAGGTCCCTCTGGGAAATTTCAGGTGACATTCAAAAGGTACAGGAAAAAAGAGAATCCCCAGGCCAACTGTTGAACTGTTGAGTTATTTCATTATACAACATCAAAAGGACGGATTAGTGCATTTTGGAGGTTCTAATAGCTGCCATCAGATTTAAAATTGTTGGTGAGCAACGAAATGGTCTCTGGCGTGAATAGGTTGAAAATCATGGGTGTTTACTTTTACTATTCTATAGTATATAGTGTTAACTAATTACTACACTATAAGAGTATTTTTATCCATTACGGTTTGATGTCATACTACATGATTCTGAGGAGATAAAGCATTTGACACCATAGGAGAGCAATCATCGAGGACTACAGTACAAGTTCTCTTGAGTGAGACAGCACATGCCTCTGGTGAGTTGCCACTTCTCTTGATTTGCACGTTTGAAGGAGTAATAGCTCTTTTAGCTTTTATGGACTTTGCACTAATAGACTTTTTATTTGTTCATGTTTTCGGAGCGCTGCAATCTTTTTTGATTTATGTTATGTTGAGGATTGTATATTTCCTTTTTTGCTAGCAGCCACTTTATAACGCTTAGATCTTTTTCACTTTTGGGGTGTAGCGCTGATCATGTGTTTTTTTTTCTAGGTTAAAAATTAGAAATATTAAATTTGCACTAAACCCAAAAGCAAACATTTATTATATTGCAGCTTATCAATTTTTAATCGTGATGGCTGCATTTATTTAATTTTTTAGGCTTTCTTTTCTTTATTTTCACCTGGTGATCTAGCCGGTGAGTCTGTTATTTTTCAACATAACTAGCTCTCCTGCAGATGTAACAGTTAGAGGGTTTAGGCAAACCATTTAACACTGACAGGGATGCTTTCAATGACCAGCGTTCATTTATTTATGTTGTTAAAACTTTATTCCATAAAGAAAAAAAAATTGCTGCACTTGCCTAAAAAGTGTAAGCTGGAGTTTTGCTTCACTTTGTTTAGTGCATTTAAATCTGCTAGTACATCAAACACCGCCATCTCCCCAAACGGACAAGGCTGCTATCCAAAGGGGTCCTTTATCCAGCGTGTCGGCACAAAACTGTTGCCATAACCATACCTCCCAACTTTCAAACTTGAAAATGAGGGAGACTTGAGGGAGGTAGAAGCCTGTGGCGTGCTTCAGGGCAAAAATATGTATGGCCAAACTTTACAGTGGGAGGGGCTTAAAGGGTATGGTTAAACAAAACCCATTCTTCAGGTATGTGCTGGGGGGGGCACTTTGGGAGGTAGAAGACTTGTGCTAGAATGTGTGGTAGAGTGGGGGACAGATATTTACATGGGGGGGGTGCTTTGGGAGGAGAAAGGACTTGGTGGGTGGGGGTCAGGTTATTTTAACACTCTTACAAATTAATATGTGAAAGTAAAAAGTGTATTCCAAGTCATCAGTGCTTTCAAGATTCAACAGCAATGAATTATATTTTGGTCAAAAAATATCCTCCTCCATCCCACCTCCTCCTCCTCCAGTCTCATCTCCGCCATCCCACGTCCTCCTCCAGTCACAACTTTTCCATCCCACGTCCTCCTGCTACAGTCACATCTTCCCCATCCCACGTCTTCCTCCTCCAGTCTCATCTCCCCCATCCCACGTCCTCCTCCTCCAGTCTCATCTCTTCCATCCCACATCCTCCTGCTACAGTCACATCTTCCCCATCCCACATCCTCCTCCTCCAGTCTCATCTACCCCATTACATGTCCTCCTCTTCCAGTCTTATCTCCCCATCCCACATCCTCCTCCTCCTCCAGTCTCATCTCCCCCATCCCACGTCCTCCTCCAGTCACAACTTTTCCATCCCACGTCCTCCTGCTACAGTCACATCTTCCCCATCCCACGTCTTCCTCCTCCAGTCTCATCTCCCCCATCCCACGTCCTCCTGCTCCAGTCTCATCTCTTCCATCCCACATCCTCCTGCTACAGTCACATCTTCCCCATCCCACATCCTCCTCCTCCAGTCTCATCTACCCCATTACATGTCCTCCTCTTCCAGTCTTATCTCCCCATCCCACATCCTCCTCCTCCTCCAGTCTCATCTCCCCCATCCCACCTCCTCCTCCTCCAGTCTCATCTCCCCCATCCCACATTCTCCTCCTCTAGTCTCATCTCCCCCATCCCATGTCCTCCTCCTCCAGTCTCATCTCCCCATCCCACATCCTCCTCTTCAAGTCTCATCTCCCCCATCCTACGTCTTCCTCCTCCAGTCCCATCTCCTCCATCGGAACAGGAAATGGTTTGACCTCACTCACAGGTTTGAAGCAAAAGTGAAGACTTTATTGAAGATAGAAATCATCAGAAAACATCGTAGACATCATGACATCAATGCAGACCTGGCAGAGATTAACGCGTTTCACAAATTGGAATTCGCTTGGTCATAATCTGACAAACATTGGTAAGTGTAACCCTTATATAGCATATACTCAGCTAAAATCAACCAGTGATTGATTATGCCAAATAACCCTTGTATCTGAGGTTTCTGCAACAAAACAGACAAAAAACACAAATACCACAAATAAACTACAACCTATACAATAAAACCAGTACACATATAATAAAATAAAGGAAAGAAACTTTAAACAGAGTCCTCCTTTCGTATAGAAAAAATTGTAGAAATGTTTTCCTCTCCCTGTTGCGGATAGCTGTACCAACAGATAAGAGAAAAACACTTTATAGAACACCACTAATAAAACAATCAAATATTTTTCTAAAAATCCTCAATAATAATTTCCTATATAGTGGTAATCAAAAAATGTTAGAACAATCAGACCTATGTTACACTGTTTATGTACATAATGCTTGTATCTGTCAATACATGTCACTACTGATAAAAAAATAAAATAAAAATGAATTCACAAAATAGTGATGTTGTCCTCTTCCAGTCTCATCTCCTTGCTATGTCGGTCCTCTCTCGTGGTGTCCTCCCTCTGTAGTCCTTCTATCCCTCCTGTGCCCTCAGTACAAACCTGATCCAGGTAATATACCTCAGTGTACGGTTCCTCATCGGTCCTGGGGCTCATCTTGCTCTCTCCTCGGACACACAGCTCTGATCGATCACACTGCCATATTATAACCTCTCACTGCAAATCTTTCACCCCGCTGGAGCTTATTGGCTTGATCCATCAAAAGGGGTGGGTCCGGATGGCACATTATGCACCCACAATTGGCAGCGGGAAATTGTGGTGGAGGGGGGAGATTTTGGAGAGCTTTGGGAGAGAGACAGAGCAGTGGGGGAAGGTGCAGCAGCTGGAAGAGAGAGAAGACAGGGCTGGTGCTGTACCTCCAGCTCCTAGTTTTGTGACTCATACTAAACCAAAAACTGCCCAGAAACACGTTAAAAGCGCTGCAGTCCCCTTGTATGGTGATGATAAAGCATGTTAAATGACCAGTCAGTGAAAGGTAACAATAGTGTCCACAATAAATGAATCAAAGTAGGAGTCACTCCAGCCCATCAGACCCAGGGTTGAGCCTAATATGCAGCCACATGTGTCCTAAAGCTGCCCGGATATCACTGGTATGACAGGTGAGGGAACTCCAATCCTTGTTAAGAAGTCACTTTATTAAAACAAAATATCCACTTAAATACATGAACCACAGCCGACTGTTGTCCTAATGGAGGAGTCCCGACTAAATGCTGTCACTCACACCTCTCTCAAAGATGATGCTCTCATCAGAGGCAAAAACAGGAAGAGAATCAAGGAGCCACTCACACTGTTGGAGGACTTGCCAGGTGAAACTCGTTCTCCTAGGGATGCAAACAGGAGGGATCCAATGGATAGTGAGAGGGCAGAGGCAACCAGTGCCTGCACTAGTACGCCCCCACCGGAGAAGTCACAGGAACGAGTGCTGGAACTTGTTGCGGCGCTGGGCTCCACTCCGGGACTCAGCCTTGATTCGCCAATACGGCGAGACCTACATAAATGCACTGGACAGTCACGGCAAATCCAGGATGGTTGGGAGGTATGCCATAACTGCTGTGTGAGCTGGAGTTTGGCTTCAATTTGATAGTGTATCTAAATCTGCTAGTGCATCTAATGCCTTGTACACACGATCGGAATTTCCGATGAAAAAAGTCAGACGGACTTTTTCATCGGATATTCCGACCGTGTGTGAGCCCCATCAGACTTTTTTTCCGTCGAAGTTTAGAAATAGAACATGTTTTATTTTTTCCCGATGGAAGAAAATCCTATCTGGAATTTCCGATCGTCTGTGTGGAACTCTGACGGAGAAAAAAAACACGTATGCTCAGAATCAAGTCAACGCATGCTCGGAAGCATAGAACTTAATTTTTCTGGGCTCATCGTAGTGTTTTACGTCACTGCGTTTTGGGCGGTCTGACAGTGTGTATGCAAGACAGCTTGAACGGAGTTCTGACGGAAAATTCCATCGGATTTTACATTACACTTCCCTCCCCTCCAGACTGACAATGCTGCTGTCCCTGTGCTCATACAGAGTGGTGTCTCACTAATACAGGTTTTGTTTTTTACTGGCAAGATCACCAGGTGAAAACAGAGGAAAAAAGCCTAAAAAAAATAAAAATCATGCAGCCACTAAATCTGATGATTGGTAAACTGTAATTTATTGCCTTTTTGGTTTTGGGTTTAATATTGATTTAAATTCTAATCATTAAGAGTGAACTTCAGCATCTGGCTGTTAAAGGGGAAGTACAGCTAAAGCTCGTTTGGCTGTACTTCTCCTATGGATCATAGGAGTGCAGTTCGTTTTGCACTCCCGTGATCCGTTTTCAGCAGACAACGGGCTAAAGCCTGCTGTTGGCTGATGTCACAGAGCCGGTCCAGGCTCGGGCAAGATCGCAACCATATGGTCGGGATCTGCCAACATGCCTGGTCAGGCACCTGGCTCAGCCTCTCAGCGAGCCACTGAGAGCATGAGCTGGCCGCTCCTGCCCCCTCCACAACCCAGTTCTCCAGTGGGCAGGGGGGGAGGAGGTCAGAGCAAAGAGTCAGGGATTGACAGTCACCGGCTCTCTGCTCAGGGACCTGTGAGAACTGTCGGGGGACAGATGCTGCATCCACCTAGGTAAGTATGAATCTGTAAACAAAACCAAAACCCATAATTCTCTTTTAATGATTCCAGAAGGTGGTTGTTACTTAGGACTCTGAGGTAGCCACTGGTGTTTGTCAGTCATTAGCTGGTGTGAAAATCCTACAGTGTGCACTAGAAGCTGGAGTAAGGCAGATACAGCTCACCTCTTTGCTGAGCTGAAGGACATACAGCATCATCTAGACCTTCCCTCTCCAGCCTTACTGTTCCGGGCACGCCCCTCTAATTCATTGGATTTCAGTTCTTTCAATCATGGAGGCTAGACTTCATGGGGGCATTACCTAGATCAGTATGCCTAAAAATACAGTCTACTTGGATATGCCCACCCTTTCAGATCTATCCATCATGACATTTTGATGTTTGCATAGCTTCCTCCAAGAGCCAACTCACTGCTTGCATAGTAGCTGGGGGCCCATGAGAGGCGTATTGTCATCAGATGAAAAGCAATTATCATCTTGCATTGCATAGAGATGCACCTAGAGCCCTAGTGAAGATATCACTGGGTCTAAAATAAGGCATGTAATTAAAATGGAAACATTTTTTTAATTCATTAGCATGTTGATGGGGGAAAGAGAAGACTATGAGCAGATTAAACTCAGTTTTAAGGTCCACTAATTTCTAGCTCCCCACTTTCTAATTAGAAAATGCTAATTTAAACCTAAGATGCATACAGCATTGGGAGAAAAAAGGAAAAAAAGCCTGTCTTACACCCCACTGTACAGGAGTGTATTGTTGAAGGATTTGAGTTTCTCAGATTTCCCAGGATCCTATAAAAAGGCCCAGTGACGTCACCCCCATATTGGCAAGTGGTCCAAGCCAGGGAGTAAGGTTGGTACCTTATCCTTTTTTTTCCAATGGTTTGCTCTTAATGTTTAATTAAATGTTTGTTTTTTTTTATTTGGGGGATATGAGTGTCCAGATAATGAGACCTTGCATTGTCATTCTTTTTGTAAAAAAGTACCTCTGAAATATTTTTAAAACATAAGGTATATTACAAAAACGTTTCCGAAAACTGCTAAAAAAGATATTTAATCTTCAGGGCAGATTATATAAAACAAAGAGCACATTTCAGATTCTGTATGTATCAATACTTCCATATCCAACCTATTTTAATAATTCTAAGATACATAAAGTACGTATATTGTGCTATACAGAATTTTTTTTATACAGTGCCTTGAAAAAGTATTCATACCTCTGGAAACATTTTGTCATGTTACAACCAAAAACATAAATGTATTCTATTGGGATTTTATGTGATAGACCAACACAAAGTGGCACATAATTGTGAAGTGGAAGAAAAATAATAAATGGTTTTAATTTTTTTTTACAAAAAAATATCTGAAAAGTGTGGCGATCATTTGTATCCAGCCCCCCCTGTAAGTTAATACTTTGTAGAACCACCTTTCGCTACAATTACAGTTGCAAGTCTTTTTGGGGATGTCTCTACCAGTTATGCACCTGTAGAGAGTGACATTTGTTCCCATTCTTCTTTGCAAAATAGTTCAAATTTGGTTAGATTGGATGGAGAGCATCTCTGAACAGCAATTTTCAAGTCTTGCCACAGATGCTCATTTGGATTTAGGTATTTAAATGGGCCATTCTAACACATGAATATGCTTTGATCTAAACCATTCCATTGTAGCTCTGGCTGTATGTTTAGGGTCATTGTCCTGCTGGAAGGTGAACCTCTGCCCCAGTCTCAAGTCTGAATAACAGGTTTTCACTAAGATTTCCCTATATTTGGCTCCATCCATCTTCCCATCAACTCTGACCATCTTCCTTGTCCCTGCTGAAGAAAAGCATCCCCACAACATGATGCTGCCACCACCATGTTTCACAATGGTGTGTTCCGGGTGATGTGCAGTGTTAGTTTCCCTAACATATCGTGTTGTTCTTTTAGGGCAAAAAGTTAAATTTTGGTCTCATCTGACCAGAGCACCTTCTTCCACAGGTTTGCTGTGTTCCCCACATGGCTTCTCGCAAACTGCAAACGGGACTTCTTATGGCTAGAGTTGAGCGGACACCTGGATGTTCGGGTTCGACGGGTTCGGCCGAACTTCGGAAAAAAGTTCGGGTTCGGGACCGAACTTTAACCCGAACCCGGACCCGAACCCGAACCCCATTGAAGTCAATGGGGACCCGGACTTCTAAGGACTAAAAAGGCTCTAAAAAAGTAATGGAAAGGGCTAGAGGGCTGCAAATCGCAGCAAAATGTTGTTAAGAGCATGGCAAGTGCTCTGCAAACAAATGTGGATAGGGAAATAACTTAAAATAACATTAAAAAAATAAAAATAAAAAATAATAATCTTGACCTAGGAGGACAAGGTCCATATGGAGTAGGAGGTTGAGGTGGCGGTGGATGTGGCTGTGTAGGTGGAAGCGGCGGTGGAGGAGGACGAGGTAGCCAACACTGATTCAAAAATACAACAATGGCTGGGTAAGGCCGGTGATGTGTCAAATTCTGTCCCCCGTCAAATAGTGTCCACCCTGTACTGCGCTTGCTCAGTATGTAGGACAAGGGGATTTCTAAAATCTCCCAAGACGAACGGCGCCTGCGTGGTGAGTTCAGGTGAAGGCCACACCATCCGTGGTTCAAGCCAAGCCAAGTGAGGCCGTGCCCGAAGCGTGGCGATCGAACCGAGCCCGTGAGGGGCCCTGTTACTATGTGCTACCGTATGTCCACTTGGATGGTGGGGCTTGAACCTGCACTCACAGCGCAGGCGTCGTTCATCTTCGGAGATTTTGTGAATCTCCTTGTCCTCTGTATAAAAAACGTGATGTGACTGCGCTGTAATGTGTCAGATAAAGTAAAATTAGGGAGGGGAGAGGAAGTGTAAATGAAAAAACGATGGGGATAGGACAAACACAGGTGAGAAGAGGTGAAAGGGAGGGGGAGGGAAAGGGGAAGGGGCAAATGGGGGAAAATGAGAGACAGAGTGAGTAAGTAATTAGCTGGTATTCCGCTAACTAACAGCGATGTGCAATGTGCACAGTGACACAAAAGTACGTGCACTAATAGAGGACTGATCAGAATATAATCAGATCAACAAAAGAAAAAACTATATAACACAGTGAATAGTAAGGCAATATAAGTGACACCGCCCCTTCTGTATTACAACCAACAAATTCTTTAATTTCGTATTCTCTCCCATTACTATTAGACTGGAATGAAGATCTTTTTTCATTCGGGAGTTTTGTGCGTCTACAGGCGTAGCACCTTTTGCAGGGATAAAACCCTTTGCCAGTGAAGAAGGTAAAAATCTTTTTGGGTGGGTTAACCACGCTCTTCACTAGCTGATCTCGTAATGTAGGTGCGCGTCTGTAGATAAACTGGGGTCTATCAGGTAGTATATCTTTAAGGCTTTTATCTGCTTTCAAGATATGCCAGTGGCATCTGACAATACTCTCAACCTTCTTATATTGAATATTATAGTCTAAAATGACCGGCACCTTGTCGGGCTTGGAAGATTTTTCCTTGTTCTGCAGTAGTTCGCATCTTGGAATGTGTATGACTTCTTCTATTTTGCTTTTTATAAACTCTTCTTTATATCCTTTTTGTACAAATCTTTCACCTAGTAGGTTTGCCTGAGTGTGGAAATCTGTGATATCTGTACAGTTCCGTCGTAGGCGTAACATCTGACCTTTGGGAATGTTAAAAAGCCAATTTTGATGGTGGCAGCTTATCATTGGGAGATAGCTGTTGCGATCTACGCTTTTAAAGAAGGTTTTGGTGGCAAAGGTGTTGTTAATTCTCATTATTGTAAGGTCTGTTTGTATTTTTCATATACACTCCAATGATTAACGGTGCCACAAAGACCAGCCCATAAGGACGCGATACCCTCCCTAACTACAGAGAGTTGCTGCATACCGCCCCCCTCCAATAGGGAGGTAAGCCAGGTGTGATCACAGGGTGGATGTCACAGGACTTTCTCCAAGCATTTGGTGACGGGAACTTATTCACATATATTATCCATTTACCATAAACTTATTAGTTATTCTTGGAAGTATTGGGAAGTCACTACCAGGACTTTTTTGGGACTGTTTTTTCTTTACCAGTTTAGTTCACGTATGCACTGAGTGTGTTACTCATTTATCCTATCCACCCTATCCTTTTCAGTTATGGATAATGTTTGTGGATTACTAATATGTTTTAGTGATTTAATAATTTTTTAACACGTGTTGTACATTTTGATTATTTAGATAGTGGTTGTATATGTCACTTATATTGCCTTACTATTCACTGTGTTATATAGTTTTTTCTTTTGTTGATCTGATTATATTCTGATCAGTCCTCTATTAGTGCACGTACTTTTGTGTCACTGTGCACATTGCACATCGCTGTTAGTTAGCGGAATACCAGCTAATTACTTACTCACTCTGTCTCTCATTTTCCCCCATTTGCCCCTTCCCCTTTCCCTCCCCCTCCCTTTCACCTCTTCTCACCTGTGTTTGTCCTATCCCCATCGTTTTTTCATTTACACTTCCTCTCCCCTCCCTAATTTTACTTTATCTGACACATTACAGCGCAGTCACCATCACGTTTTTTATACTTTATTGTTCATTTGGACCAGACCCCTCGGTGATTGCTGCAGTATCTCATCCGTTTCCTATCCCTCCCCCTTACCTCCCACCCGTTTCACTACCCAGTTAGCGCAAGGGTTCTTTTTGTTTTATATTTCTTCATTTGTCCGCTACCTTACCCTTGCTGCTGCTATGGACATCTTCACTTTCATAGAGCAGAGAGAAGTGGACCTCGATGTAGTCTTTAATAGCGAGGATCCCATTAGTGACACCAATGTTAAACAACTCATGCGTAAATTGGGACACAATTTAGAGAAAAAAGTGAGTCTATGGTGGGATGTGACCACCTTTGATAGATATATCAAAGCTAACATTGTGCCTAGGCGTTTGAGGTGGGATGTTCCCCTCAACGATGGCTTGGTTGATCAAGAATCCATTGATGAATGGTTCAGGTTCTTCAATGAAAAAGGGGCCGAACTGTTACATCTCTTACTCAAACGCAAACAAAAGAAAATGAGAAAACTTGAGCAAACCATAGCAGATCTCAAAATACAGCTAGAGATACATAAAGATTCAACAGAGTTTACACGCCTCACTACTCAGTTAAATAAAGATTTAAAAAAGAAGAATGCAGAAGTCCAAACTAAGAAAAGTAAAAAATACACCAGGGACATTAACGATTATAAAAATGATCTGGTCTTTAAGTGGCAGAATAATATGGGGCAAACTGACCCCATTTCAGGTTTCTCAACACCAGAAAGAATAGGTAAACATCGGTTGCCACCCACAGATTGGTCACCTATACCTAGAACATCCGCAAAGCATATTCCTTTCAAAAATACGAGAGATCACACAGCAAGGGATATGTCACCCAGAAGGGGAGAAACCTATGACAACAAACAACGACATTACAACACCCCATACAATGGGGAAAACAAAGGTCCCCCCCCAGTAACGGAAAAGTCCAATCAATATGGGTGGAAGAAACCCAATCATTGGAAAAATAAAAATAAAAGACCATATAAAAATTGGCCTAAACCCAGTCAAGGCCCCAAAGAGACAAGGGCACCCCCATACGAAATCTATAAACAAGGGCACAGTTCCGACCACCTGCAGACCAACAATGGTTGGAAAGACTATAGGAACGAATATGAAGGTCCTAGACAATATGACAGAAGTCCAGAGAACCATTATTACTATGGACCGAGAGACGGACGGGGGTCTAGAAATGACCGAGGACATCCACCCACCTCTCAACAACCCAGGGACAGAAGTCCAGCCTATACATCTAACTACTATGCTCCTCTACGAGATCTACGAGATGTCGATGTTAGACCACATCGTGAGTACAGGAACGAACAAGGTCCCAATGTCTCTTTTTTAGAGAGGGGGACAGACCACCACCACCCCCCCGGAGAGTCTAACACCAAACTCAACACCGAATGCCAGAAAGAGAGGGTGCAGAGGTGGGAAAGGTAAAAACATCAAGAAACCACCAATTGGAGAAGGGATATTTAATCTCGCGGAAGCACCGCTCTCTCAAGAAGAATTGATGACGTTGGACAGAGGGCTCAAATATGCCCCAGTCAGAAATTTAGATAAATTTCACGCATACATCAATATCCAGAAATACATTAGAAAACTAAATATTAAGAAGTATATATCAGAAAATCCCATCAGTGCTACAATACGCAAAGATAATTTGGTGGTACATAGCAATCTTAAAAATAGATCCACCTTCAACCCGAAACTAAAAGATAATAAGCATATCGAGGTCTTTAAACATATGGTGACAGACGAACTTAAGAGTATGACAATTAAAAGACTGCAAGAACCTAGAATTATTAAAACAGGGTTGCGCAAATTGACAGCGAGAAAAGAGTTAGTGATTAGACCCTCAGACAAGGGAGGAGGTATAGTTATACTAACTACTGAACAATACCATAAAGGGATGTGTGCACTACTAGAAGATAACAACACCTACTGCAAACTTCGCAGTAATCCTGTGTTCCGGTGGAAAAAAGAATTGGAACAGGTAGTACATCTGGGACTGAAAAAGGGCGTTCTCGACAAAAAGGAAGCAAGATACCTAATACCGGAGGCGTGTAGAACCCCGATTATCTATGCATTGCCCAAGATACACAAAGATGGAGCCAACCCACCATATAGACCTATAGTGAACGGGATTGACTCCATAACAGCAAGACTTGGGCAATACATAGACCGCTTCCTCCAACCAGCAGTACAAAAGACCAGGGCATACTTGCGGGATACTAAAGAGATGCTGCAGATCTTAAATGGAGATAAGACAACAGGACCCATTTTGATGGCTACAGCTGATGTGTCATCGCTGTACACTATTATACCCCATTATTTGGCATGCGAAGCCACCAAGTGGGGCCTGAGGAAGTTCACCAAATTGGCGTGTATGCAAAGGAAATACATCATCAAATGCCTCGATTTTTGTCTTAAACACAGCCATTTCTGGTATGGAAAGGAATACTACCAACAGAAGACTGGCGTTGCCATGGGGGCCAAATTTGCCCCCAGCGTAGCTGGACTATTCATGGCAAAGTGGGAAGACGAAAGTGTTTTCCTCGAAACACCAGAAGATCTAGTACTTTACAAACGCTACATAGACGACATCTACCTTATATGGAAAGGTGGTCGTGAACAACTAGTAACCTTCTTCGAGAGACTAAATAACAACCATCAAAATATAGTACTAACCTGGCAAATTGAGGAATCAAATATATCCTTCCTAGACCTTACAATAATGAGAGTTAACAACACCTTTGCCACCAAAACCTTCTTTAAAAGCGTAGATCGCAACAGCTATCTCCCAATGAGAAGCTGCCACCATCAAAATTGGCTTTTTAACATTCCCAAAGGTCAGATGTTACGCCTACGACGGAACTGTACAGATATCACAGATTTCCACACTCAGGCAAACCTACTAGGTGAAAGATTTGTACAAAAAGGATATAAAGAAGAGTTTATAAAAAGCAAAATAGAAGAAGTCATACACATTCCAAGATGCAAACTACTGCAGAACAAGGAAAAATCTTCCAAGCCCGACAAGGTGCCGGTCATTTTAGACTATAATATTCAATATAAGAAGGTTGAGAGTATTGTCAGACGCCACTGGCATATCTTGAAAGCAGATAAAAGCCTTAAAGATATACTACCTGATAGACCCCAGTTTATCTACAGACGCGCACCTACATTACGAGATCAGCTAGTGAAGAGCGTGGTTAACCCACCCAAAAAGATTTTTACCTTCTTCACTGGCAAAGGGTTTTATCCCTGCAAAAGGTGCTACGCCTGTAGACGCACAAAACTCCCGAATGAAAAAAGATCTTCATTCCAGTCTAATAGTAATGGGAGAGAATACGAAATTAAAGAATTTGTTGGTTGTAATACAGAAGGGGTGGTGTATGTGTTGGAGTGCAGTTGCGGCCTGCAGTATGTAGGCCGCACCAAAAGGCTACTTAGGATCCGCGTTAAGGAACACGTACAAAACATACAACGCGGATTCGTTAAACATAGTGTTTCCAGACACTTTGCAGAAACACATAACCGAGACCCCTCCCACCTAAAATTCTGGGGCATAGTACCTTATTCATGTCCATGGAGAGGAGGGCATAAGGTACGAACATTGGATACGTTTACACCTAAAGGCCTAAACATAGAATTTGACCTTAATTGCTTTTTGAGTGACTATTAGTACATCTTGTCACATACCCCTCCCTACTCACAACCGACACTAGAACCTTGTCTATTACCATAGATGTTTTGTGCTTTTTGCTTTTTGAGTGACTATTAGTACATCTAGTCACATACCTCTCCCTATTCACAACCGACACTAGATCCTTGTCTGGTACCATAGATGTTTCCACTTAGACTGACATGATGTACTCATTTAAACAGGAACTTTTTTCTGGACGTTGGACTCTATTTTATGTCAACCAAGATTACTTTTCTGCCAAGGCAGGATTTATGCTAGTCTACCACTGTGGTGGGTTGCACCATATACCATACATATAAGCCCATTCCATTCTCTTTTTATTATTTTATTATTTTATTATTTCATTATTTCATTTATCTCATATGCTGAGTTAGTGATTTTAATTTTATTTTCCTCCTGTTTATACTTACCATGTCTGTATTTTACTATTTTAAAATGTTTATTCTTATGCCAACATGTTGAGCTATTTAGTTATTTATTTTGGTTTGTTTCCTCTCAGGATCACAGCTGGGGTGTGTCTGAGCTTTATACATTTCATGCATGACATACTGTAGCCCCATAGTATTGGAGCTGTCTACATTTAGACATAAGCTGAGGAACTTTTGACATCCGCTCTAGTTCAAGAGTAGTTTCCACACCTCCCCTCTACATACTTATATTGAATTTACTATGGGGATAGTAAGTCCCGCTTTATCACTATGTCATGCATGTCTTAAGGTTGTTCCCTCATGCTGCATACTCCTTCGTCCTGCAGCGTCCCTCTCTTCCCCTCCTCATTGTGCACAGTATATTGCTCGCTGACACTGATGTCAGTCAGATGCAAAAGTCACAGCAATCATGGCCGCGTGCATATACACACATTGGTCTACCATAAAATGGCCGCCGCCCGCCCTGTGCTGAGGACTATTTAAACTCCACATCCTGTGTCTAGTGCTAGCCTCTGATGAAGTCATGTGATATGACGACACGCGTCAGGACGGAAGCACAGACACACCGCCAGCAGATCTGAGAGGAGACGAGCTCACCGCTCGTAAGGATTCAACACCCCGCTCTGACTTTTAAATGTGAGTTTTTTACTTTGATTTTATTAAAACGCCCTTAGTGGTTTCAGACCCACACTATTTTTCCTTCCTTTATTTTGTACATTTCAACTTTGTGACTGCCGCTGCTGACACCTGAGGGATGCACTGACTGCACCATAGATGCTACACCCTTTTCCCACTGGCACGAGCTCGGCGCTCGTTTGGATTGAGGTCCACGCTCACTTCATCACAAGTGAGTGTGTGAATGTATGCACCAGTGATCCATCTTGCTGCACTCACAAAGTTGCGCTATTGATGTGCTTTTTGTTTGTATTTTTCATATACACTCCAATGATTAACGGTGCCACAAAGACCAGCCCATAAGGACGCGATACCCTCCCTAACTACAGAGAGATGCTGCATACCGCCCCCCCTCCAATAGGGAGTACATTTCAACTTTGTGACTGCCGCTGCTGACACCTGAGGGATGCACTGACTGCACCATAGATACTACACCCTTTTCCCACTGGCACGAGCTCGGCGCTCGTTTGGATTGAGGTCCACGCTCACTTCATCACAAGTGAGTGTGTGAATGTATGCACCAGTGATCCATCTTGCTGCACTCACAAAGTTGCGCTATTGATGTGCTTTTTGTTTGTATTTTTCATATACACTCCAATGATTAACGGTGCCACAAAGACAAGCCCATAAGGACGCGATACCCTCCCTAACTACAGAGAGTTGCTGCATACCGCCCCCCCCTCCAATAGGGAGGTAAGCCAGGTGTGATCACAGGGTGGATGTCACAGGACTTTCTCCAAGCATTTGGTGACGGGAACTTATTCACATATATTATCCATTTACCATAAACTTATTAGTTATTTTTGGAAGTATTGGGAAGTCACTACCAGGACTTTTTTTGGGACTGTTTTTTCTTTACCAGTTTAGTTCACGTATGCACTGAGTGTGTTACTCATTTATCCTATCCACCCTATCCTTTTCAGTTATGGATAATGTTTGTGGATTACTAATATGTTTTAGTGATTTAATAATTTTTTAACACGTGTTGTACATTTTGATTATTTAGATAGTGGTTGTATATGTCACTTATATTGCCTTACTATTCACTGTGTTATATAGTTTTTTCTTTTGTTGATCTGATTATATTCTGATCAGTCCTCTATTAGTGCACGTACTTTTGTGTCACTGTGCACATTGCACATCGCTGTTAGTTAGCGGAATACCAGCTAATTACTTACTCACTCTGTCTCTCATTTTCCCCCATTTGCCCCTTCCCCTTTCCCTCCCCCTCCCTTTCACCTCTTCTCACCTGTGTTTGTCCTATCCCCATCGTTTTTTCATTTACACTTCCTCTCCCCTCCCTAATTTTACTTTATCTGACACATTACAGCGCAGTCACCATCACGTTTTTTATACTTTATTGTTCATTTGGACCAGACCCCTCGGTGATTGCTGCAGTATCTCATCCGTTTCCTATCCCTCCCCCTTACCTCCCACCCGTTTCACTACCCAGTTAGTGCAAGGGTTCTTTTTGTTTTATATTCCTTGTCCTCTGTACTGCGCAAGTGCTGCGCCTTCGCAGTATGGGCCGGACACAATCCGATGGCCGGACAGTTTTTGTCACAACACCGGTATACATGTCTATTCTGCACAAGGTACGGACAAGTCCTGTGGGATCCATGCCTGGTTCATTTTAATGAACGTGAGCTTGTCCACATTGGCTCTGGACAGGCGGCTGCGCTTGTCTGTGATAACGCCCCCTGCCGTGCTAAATACACGTTCAGATAATACACTGGCTGCAGGGCAGGCCAGCACCTCCAAGGCATAAAGGGCAAGCTCAGGCCATGTGCCCAATTTGGAGACCCAGAAGTTAAAGGGGGCAGACCCGTCATCCAGTACGTGTAGGCCTGTGGACACATACTGCTCAACCATGTTGGTGAAATGCTGCCTCCTGCTAAGACGTTCCATCTCAGCTGGTGGTGCTGGTTGTTGTGGCGTGCTGACAAAGCTTTTCCACATTTCAGCCATGCTAACCCTGCCTTCTGAGGTGCTGCCGGTGCCCCAGCTGTGTTGGCGACCTCTTCCTCCTCCTCTGCCTTCGCCTTGTGCTTCCACCGTACGCCCGCTGTCAGGTGGGAATGCCACCAGCAGCGCGTCTACCAGCTTGCGCTTGTACTCGCGCATCTTACGATCCCGCTCCAGTGAGGGAATTAAGGACGGTACGTTGTCCTTGTAACGGGGATCCAGCAGGGTGGCCACCCAGTAATCAGCACCAGTTAAAATGTGGGCAACTCGGCGGTCATTGCGGAAACACTGCAGCATGTAATCGCTCATGTGTGCCAGGCTGCCCAGAGGCAAAGAAAAGCTGTCCTCTGTGGGAGGTGTATCGTCTGTGTCCTCTGTATCCCCCCAGCCACGCACCAGTGATGGCCACGAGCTGGTCTGGGTGCCACCCTGCTGTGAAAATGGCTCCTCCTCCTCCTCCTCCTCCTCCTCCATCTCCTCCTCCACCTCGTCATCCTCCAGAACTGTGCCCTTTCTGCCGGACAATTGTGTACCTGGCGTTTGTTGGTGCAGGAACCCACCCTCGTAGCCACTTGTGAAAGACTGCCCTGAAAGCCTTTGAAATGATCCCGCTTCCTCCTCCTCCTCCTCATCCTCCTGTGCCACATCCTCTTCCATCATCGCCCGAAGCGTTTTTTCAAGGAGGCATAGAACTGGGATAGTAACGCTAAGAACGGCGTCATTGGCACTGGACATGTTGGTGGAGTACTCGAAACAGCGCAACAAGGCACACTGGTCTCGCATGGAGGCCCAGTTATTGGTAGTGAAGTGGTGCTGTTCCGCAGAGCGACTCACGCGTGATTGCTGCAGCTGAAACTCCACTATCGCCTGCTGCTGCTCGCACAGTCTGGCCAGCATGTGCAAGGTGGAGTTCCACCTTGTGGGCACGTCACATATGAAGCGGTGAGCGGGAAGGCCGAAGTTACGCTGCAGCGCTGACAGGCGAGCAGCAGCAGGGTGAGAACGCCGAAAGTGCGCACACACAGCCCGCACTTTCTTCAGCAGCTCTGGCATATTGGGGTAATTTTTAAGGAACCCCTGGACCACCAAGTTCAGCACATGCGCCAGGCAAGGGATGTGCGTCAAACCGGCTAGGCCCAGAGCTGCTACGAGATTTCGCCCATTATCGCACACCACCAGGCCGGGCTTGAGGCTCACTGACAGCAACCACTCATTGGTCTGTTGTTCCATGTCCCTCCACAACTCCTGCGCGGTGTGGGGTTTTTCCTCCAAACAGGAAAGTTTTAAAACTGCCTGCTGTCGTTTACCCCTGGCTGTGCTGAAGTTGGTGGTGAAGGTGTTACGCTGACCGGATGAGGAGGCGGTAGAGGATGAGGAAGCGGAGTAGGAGGAGTTAGCAACAGGAGGCAAACTGAAGCGCCCTGCAATCCTCGGTGGTGGAAGGACATGCGCCAAACTGCTATCTGCCTCAGGCCCAGCCGCCACTGCATTTACCCAGTGTGCTGTTAGGGAGATATAACGTCCCTGACCGTGCTTACTGGTCCACGCATCCGTAGTTAGGTGGACCTTGCCACAGATGGCGTTGCGCAGTGCACACCTGATTTTGTCCCCCACTTGGTTGTGCAGGGAAGGGATGGCTCGCCTGGAAAAATAGTGGCGGCTGGGCACGACGTACTGTGGGACAGCCAATGCCATCAGGCTTTTAAAACTCTGCGTCTCCACCAGACGGAATGACAGCATTTCAAAGGCCAGGAGTTTTGAAATGCTGGCCTTCAGGGCTAGGGATCGCGGGTGGCTAGGGGGGTACTTCCTCTTCCGCTCCAATGTTTGGGAGATAGAGAGCTGAACGCTTCCATGGGACATTGTGGAGATGGTCGGTGACCCAGGTGGTAGTGTTGCTGGCAGATCCTCTGTTTGCGGGGTGGCAGGTGCCACTGTCACTACAGAGGTGGATGAAGAGGCCGAGACTGCAGCAGAAGAGGAAGCAATAGGAGCCAGATACCTTTCTTGGTTTTTGAGGTGTCTACTCCACTGCAGCTCGTGCTTTGCACTTAGATGCCTGGTCATGCAGGTTGTGCTCAGGTTGAGAACGTTTATGCCTCGCTTCAGCCTCTGATTGCACAGCCTGCAAACCACTCGTGTCTTGTCATCAGCACATTGTGTGAAGAACTGCCACGCTAGGGAACTCCTTGGACCTGGCTTTGGTGTGCTCGGTCCCTTGCTGCGTTGGGCAGTAGCAGACATTCTGTCTAGCGGACGGACGCTCCGCTTTTGCACCCTGCTCCCTCTTCTGCTGTGCTGGTGGCTCTGTGCGACCACCGCCTCTTCCTCCAAACTACACTGGTCACCTGCATAACGTTCATTCCATGTGGGGTCGAGGACCTCATCGTCCTCCACATCATCTTCCACCCAGTCTTCACCCCTGCCCTCCTTGTCTGTCTGCACAATTGCGAAAGCAGCAGCAG
This sequence comes from Rana muscosa, assembly GCA_029206835.1. NCBI lineage: Eukaryota > Metazoa > Chordata > Amphibia > Anura > Ranidae > Rana > Rana muscosa. The sequence goes on from CM055124.1 coordinate 176,777,684, forward strand.
TTGTCACCTGTGTTTTGTCATCATCCGAGACGTACTGCGATGGTCCTCCCATGTACTCATCATGAAACATAAGTGGTTGGGCATCGGTGCACCCAATCTCTTCCACTTCTGGGGCAGGGCTAGGTGGATGGCCCTGGGAAACCCTGCTAACAGAGTCATCGAAAAACAGAAGAGACTGCTGCATGATTTGGGGCTCAGACTGCTTGGCTGATTTGCAAGGGGGTGAGGTGAAAGACTGATGGACATGGGTTTCAGGTGCCAACTCTGTTCTTTCATCAGAAGAGTGGGTGGGAGACAATGTGAAGGAACCCGAGGCACTGTCAGCAACCCAATCTACTATTGCCTGTACTTGTCCTGGCCTAAACATTCGTACAGCCTCATTCGGCGCGACAAAATACCGCCGCAGGCTCGGTCGCCTACTCGCACCTGAAGAAGGTGTTTCACTCGTGCGTGTATCTGGCACAGATCCACCACGTCCTCTCCCTGCAACAGGAGCTCCACCAGCAGCACCACGACCGGGGCCACCACGTCCCTTTGACCTTCTCCTCATATTTTCCAAATTTAGGATCTTGCCCTAAATGGGTGTTTTTGGAAGAGCAGAACACACCCACAGTACATAACCGCTGAATCGCACAGCTACAGAACTGCAGAAAATGCTATTAAAAAAAAAATGTTTTTTTTTTAGTATAGCACAGTAGGAGAAAACTATATAGAAATTGTTTATTTCACACACCTCCAAATATGTATAACACACTGCAAACTATTTTTTGTGCCCCTAAACGGCGTTTTTTGGAAGAGCAGAACACACCCACAGTACGTAACCGCTGAATCGCACAGCTACAGAACTGCAGAAAATGCTATTCAAAAAAAATGTTGTTTTTTTAGTATAGCACAGTAGGAGAAAACTATATAGAAATTGTTTATTTCACACACCTCCACATATGTATAACACACTGCAAACTATTTTTTGTGCCCCAGAATGGCTCTTTTTGCAAGCGTACATTAAAGTGCAAATTTATTTATTTATTTATTTTTTGCCCTAAACGGGTCTTTTTTTGCACGAGCAAAATAAAATGCTTTTTTTTTTTGCCCTATAGGTCTTTTGGAAAAGAGCACAATAAAGTGCCTTTTTTTTCCCCCCTAAAAGTTAGATTTTCTCTGACACTGGGCTCATGGCAGTGTAAAAAGACTGCACTGCAACACAAACAGGTAAACCTATGCAGATCGCTGATTTTAATCTCTGAATCTGGACTCCTATATAATATTCTCTCTCCCTGAAAGCACCAACAGGAACCTGGCCCTACACTACACTATCTCTCTATCTTTTCCCTCAGATTGTAGAATCAGGACTACCTCATCTATTTTTCTATCTCTCCCTAAAAGCAGCAGCAGCAGACTAGATCCTCTCCCTATCTATTCTGAAGCAGAGTGACATGTGTGCTGTGTGCCTCTAGCTTATATAGAAGCTGGGTCACATGTTGCACTGACCAATCACAGCCATGCCATTAGTAGGCATGGCTATGATGGCCTCTAAGGGCACACCAGCTAATCAAAAGGTGATTGGCTGGCCCCTGAAGCATTTCTAAATGCGTAATTAGATTGCCGAACCCAAACCCGGACTTTTGGGCAAAGTCCGGGTTCGGGAAAAAGCTAAAGTTCGGTACGGACCCGAACTTTACAGTTCGGGTTCGCTCAACACTACTTATGGCTTTCTTTCAACAATGGCTTTCTTCTTGCCACTCTTCCATAAAGGGCAGATTTGTGGAGAGCATGACTCATAGTTATCATTTGAACAGATTCTCACAACTGAGCTGTGGATCTCTGCAGCTCCTTCAAAGTTACCATGGGCCTCTTGGCTGCTTCTCTGATTATTGCTCTCCTTGCTGGGCCTGTCAGTATAGGTGGACGGCCATGTCTTGGTAGGTTTGCAGTTGTGCCATACTCTTTCCATTTTCAGATGATGGATTAAACAGTGCTCTGTGAGATGTTCAAAGCTTGGGATATTTTTTTATAACCTAACCCTAATTTAAACTTCTCCACAACTTTACCCGTTACCTGTCTGGTGTGTTCCTTGGTCTTTATGATGCTTTCTTTTCACTAAGGTTCTCTAACAAACCCCTGAGGGCTTCACAGAACAGCTGTATTTATACTGAGATTAAATTACACACAGTTGGACTCTATATATTAACTAATTTACTTCTAAAGGACATTGGTTCCACTAGATTTTAGTTAGGGGTATCAGAGTAAAGGGGGCTGAATACAAATGCACACCACACTTTTCATATATTAATTTGTAAAAAAAAATGAAAAACATTTATAATTTTCCTTCCACAATTATGTGCCACTTTGTGTTGGTCTATCACATAAAATCCCAATAAAATACATTTACATTTTTGGTTGTAACATGACAAATTGTTGAAAATTTCAAGGGGTATGAATAGTTTTTCAAGGCACTGTACAGTGTATATATATTTCACTGCAGCAACCAACTCATAATCCTTCACCATTACCTTAGACAGTGTACCTTTGTGTATTTAAAGGCTGTGATTCACCTCTTACAAAAAAAAATATACATCTATAAAAAATTAAACCATTGAAATAAAAGGGAATCGTTGGGTGAACCGCTTCATAAACCGGGTCCATGTCTACATGGTTCCCTTTTTGAGTCCAGAGTACTGTACATAGTTTTCTGTATGGTGATTTTTTTTATTGTTCTCATTGACTTTTGTACAATCAATTACTCATTTAAAATTTTTGTAATCAAATTTGATATCTTTTACTCTTTTACTCTGTTCACCTCATTACCCACTGCCTTCAAAGTCCCATTGGGGGGATGTCTCTCTTCTTCTTTTTTTTGTTGTTTCAATATTTTATTAAGGTTTTTCATTGTACATGGGAAAAAATAGAGAGCAAATTACATACAGTTTGGGGGGGGGGGTCTCTTTTTTCTATATTTATCTACCAGAGATGTGGCAGTCAGTTTTTGTACTAATTCAGCACTCAGCTAATTTATGTACTAAATCATTGAAACAATGACATAGTGAAAGTAGCTTATTGTGCATTTCTTTGTATTGCAAAATCTGTGGACTGGGATTAAAGCCTTGCTATTTCTGTTCAAGATGGGTACACTTGTTTTACTTTGTAGAGAGATGTGAAAGAGAATCCCCCCCCCCCCCCAAAAATAAAAGAAATATTGCCAGGAAACATTTAAGAAACTTCTATCTTTATTATCTGAAAAAATAGCCAATTTACCCCACAATGACTATCTGGGGGGGAAGGGGAATGAAAAAACAGGGTTGTTAAGCTGCCTTGTTTGTGTCCATGTAATTATTAACACCTATGCATTATTGGGTGTGATTCTCCACCCTTTTTTTTGTTTTGTTGCTGATAATAGTAAGATCAGTAATCTGTCACGAATGTCACGTCTACCCCAACGCAGGTGGTCAGACACTTAAGGCAAGCAGGCCTACCGTTACTTGGTTGCCCCCAGGACTTAAACACAAGGCTATAGAGTCTGGCTACCATGCCAGGGCAGATGTGAACTGAACAAAACAAACAGGTACTTGCAGTTTAACAGATAGCGTGGTTCAAAGACAGTTCAGGTAAAGGCAGGCTGAGTTCAGGAGATAATACAGTCCAATCAGGGTCATACACAGGGAATCCAACAGCAAGCAAGGCAGACTAACAGGAGGCTTGGTCTGGGACAATGCAGGTAAGTTTGTCTCTATCACAAGCGAGGGATAGTGTGTTCAGTTTGCTTATATCAGGTGACTGACCAGATCAATCAGTCAACAGTGTCACGTACCTGGTGATGAGCCTGGGATGCAGGGAGCGGCCTCTTTTGCACCTCCTACTCCGGAACCCCTGATGGTGGGAACAGGGAGCTCGGGAGTGCGGAGTCGCACAAGTGCCTGTCAGGAACACTGGTGCAGAGGTGGAGCTGGACCTTAGGAAGCTCTGTGCAGGTTTCAGTGGCAGCAGGGAAGCTGGAACGGCAGGCAGGCTTGGCACACAGGGAACTGAGGAAAAAGACAGCGGGGAGGTGTCTTGTAGTTCCGGGCACAGGCAAGCCCAAACAGGCCGGGTAATCCACTGGCTGGCAGATCAGGTGCAGTCCAAGAGGCAGAGGCAGAGTCGTTATACAGTCCGGGTTGGCAACGGGCAGGCAGCAGGTAGCAGAAGGAGCAGGCTGAAGCAAGGTCAACAAGCCGGGCGTCAGCGGGCAGGCAGAAGGCAAGAAGCGTCAGGAACAAGCCGGGTCACAGGAACAGATCGGTAGGGTAATATCAGATAGCAGGTGGGTCTTGGGAACGCTGTAGACCAGACAGCAAGGAGCCCCAGCACAAGCCCCTTTAAATAGCCCCAGATTGGCGCCAGAAAGTGTCACTGCGCGCTCCCGCTTAGAACGGTTCCATTGTACAGAATGGGACACGACTCGTCAGGCGGCTGAGACGCCTGACGAGTCGCCCCTGTGTGAATGGGGTCTAATAAATGTTTCCCTGCTCCCCATTATTATTGATGCCTGCCTGCTCTCTGTAATAAGCTTATTGATGTTTCCCTACTTACAAAGCTACATTGGAAGGTTTACTTATGGGTGAATTTGCCTATAAAGTCCACATCGTTAGAATATGAATGCCAGTTTTGCAGCAAAATCAAGTTTGGTGAATTTTGCAACTCATCTCCGATCACTAGTTCCACTACTTTTCGATTTAGGGATACTGTGCTTCAATCCAAATCTGTTACCAAATTAAATCCCTAGCTATGCTGAAAGAAAATGTATGTATATTATGTAAATCTAAATTGCCTAATAAATAACACATTTACAAAAACAAAGTTTTTGTGCATTTCTGTGGTTCCAGGGGGTGTGACTTGCCTTGTGGGAGGACAATGGCTTGGCGTGGTCCTCATTTTTAGTAGGATTCTGGTTTATGGCAGTAAAAGTCATGTAGGTCTTCCTGTTTCTCTTTCTATATATAGAATCATTGTCCTCTACTCAAAATACATAACTTTAGAATTTACTGTCACAGTCCAAACAGAGTCAACTAATAAAATCAGTCTAGCACTCCTGCTCCTCATTCCAGCATCATGGTTTTGGCTATGGCATTCTCTTTGTCTGTCTGTCCACCTGCAAGGTGATTAATGTGGCCAGTCTCTGGATGGAGACCAAACCTGATTTAAGCCAGCCAAGCCTGCAGTTACATGCTTGTGATATTGCGTTTGTAACACATTTTACAAACTACCAGTTTGTCTGCTCTGCTGTTTGGATTTTCCTGTGCATGACCTCGGATTAGATATTGACTATTTATTGAACTCTGTCTGCCTTGTATCCAGACTGTCATTGAACCACACTGCCTGTCTGCCAACTGCAGGTACCTGTTTGCTTTGCTCAGTTTGCACCTGCCCTGGCGTGGTAGCCAGGCACTATAGTATTGTGTATAAGTCCTGGGGGCAACCGAGTACCAGTAGGCCTGCTTGTCTTTTGGGAAAGGGGGTTGCTATAGGTGAAGAACACAGAAGCTAGCTATAGTGTCTAACCACCTGTGTTTGGGGTAAGTGTGAAAAGAAGGTGTTTTAGCTAACTGAAATAAAGATTTCCCAGAAGTCACCACTGTCATACAGCAGCTGGCCAAAGAAGTGGCGATGTCGGAGTGGGCATTTTTAATGAAAGCATTACAGACTCATTCTTTTCTTTTTATCTGGATGTTGATTCCATTATCACATTGCCAAGACTTCCTCATATCAGTATCATCCTTCTCTCTGATAAAAGCATGACAGGGATAAAACCAAAATGTAACACAATAGGAAAAAGACGAAATAACTGACATATCCCCATTTACAATCTTATCCGCCATTGCTGCCAAGCTGAAACTGTTTCACCGCCTCCCTGATAAGATCACCTTGATTTGCTAGTCTTTTCTATGCGATCATTTCTCTAGAGATATTTGGTTCTCTTTTCATAAAGGAAATGGAGGGAGTGTAAGTCATACTAGACTTTAAATTTGGTCACTGAATGGAGATATAAAAAAAAAGTATTAGTGTTACAAAGTAGAAAAGTACTGACTAATGCAATGTCATTCTGTCTCAGTAAATTACAAAATAACAGATTTAGGCTTGGTTAACTCTTTAGTATTTCCATATATTTTGATGCATGAGGAAAAAAAATGACTCCATAATAGTATAATTGGAGCCAACTCAGTGTTGCACTGCAAGACACTCAGAAAAAAATCTAACATACTGCCATCTGATCGCATTGTTTGAGTGAGAGGGTTTTATGCGAGCTCTAGCAACAGGTGATCTCAAAAGATGTCTTTTACTCAACCAGCAGTACAGGTAAAACCACTGGCCAGATTAGACCCCCATATGTCTAGTGCAACTGGACATATGCCAATTGTATTAGTTAAAGTGATCTGTCACTATTTTTAACCACCTCTTCCTGACCAGGCCAGTTTTCAGTTTTCATTGCTGTCACACATTGAATTACAATTACCCAGGCATGCAATACTGTACTCAAATTACATTTTTATAATTTTTTGAGACAGAGATTGAATTTGGTGGTATTTAATTACCACGTTTTTTTTTGCAATGTAAACAAAAAATACCAAAAATATAAAATAAAACACACAACTGTTATAAACATTTTGCAAATAAATAATCTTACTTCATAAATTCAGGCCAAAATGTATTCTGCTACATTACTTTGGTAAAAATAACCCAACAATGCCATAGCAGTAAAAACACCCCATAAAAATGGAAGATGGACATTCCTGATCTGTCAGAGGACGAGTGGGAGACATGTGTATCCTCCTTCGTTACCACTATGATTTCGGCTAGGGACCGATTTATGCAGGTCAAATTCCTCCACAGGGCCTATTTCACCCCAAAACGGTTGACAATTATGAATCCTAACACCCCGGTGGCTTGTCCCAGATGTGACCTAAGGGCTGCCCCCTTTTTCCACATGGTCTGGTCCTGCCCTCGCCTCGGAGACTATTGGTCGGGCGTAGTTGATACCCTCGTTCGGGTAACCTCCCTGGATCTTGGAACTGACCCTAAATCAATTTTGCTGAACGTCTTCAATCCTGGGGTGCGGGGTGAATACACTAAACTTTTCCTCAGATACACTACTTTTTATGCCCGTAGGGAGATATTCCTCCACTGGAAGAGCGCTGTACCTCCTACGGTGTCCTCATGGCGCTCGGTATTGAACTCGGTGCTGCCCCTGTACAAGATCACCTTTGCTAATCAAAACTGTCCTACTAAATTTGACAAGATATGGTCGGGGTGGATAGATTCTTGGGGCAATGAGTTCATGGGTGACAATGATGATAATAGCCCAATGTTATGATCTCCTGTAAGCTATTCGCTATCGGTTTAAGGTGTATTTGACTGCTTAGATGAGGTCCCCGCCCCCCTCCCCCGTTCCTCACTCCTCCTGCTCCCCTCCTTTAACACAGTAAATTTCTGTGTGTTACTGCACGTTTAACACAGTATATTTTTGTGTGTTAGTGCACATTTAACACAGTATGTTTCTTCCCCCCCAAGAAACATTTTATTGAAATTTTTGTTATTTCCATACAAAGGTTAGATGTATGTCAATTACAGAATAGAGAGTAAAAGGTCCTAACTGTAAGTACAACAGTTATGTATATTATTCAGTATACAATAAACAGTAAAGATCTACAGCTTATGGTTAGAGGTAATTACCATTATTACACATGGTAGAACAAGTAACATTTAGTGAGTAATACTGTGATGCGTTGCGTTGTGAGGTAATAAAACATTTAAGAGGGAATGGGGGGGATTGCGGAAGTGGGGAAAAGGAGTCAGGAAACAAGGGGAGAAAGGGTCATGTTTCACACTCCTGGATAATAGGGGTGATGCGTAATGATGGATCAGGGAGAGTACGTCAAAAGTTTAGTGAGGGGGAGAAAATTAACACATTGGCCAATGTAGATCTTTCTAATCGGATATTTCAGTAGAGAGTATTGTTTCTGCCATGCATGAGGGGGGGGGGTAAGAAAAAAAAAGTGGGAGATGGATAGGGGGGGGGGCATGGTAGAAATAGGGGGGGACTCACCAGGAGATCGCTCCGGCAGGTTGTTTTGGCCAGGTGTTTGTTCCTTGTGATCCTGTCAGACTGTGTATAAGAAAGAAATCAGAAGTATTGTGGGTGTCATATGTCGTAGTGGGGTCCACTGGAGATGGAATGTCTCCGTAGTTCGAAAGTGTATACAGCATGCCCAAGTGGATGTAAATTTGGATGGGCAGTCGTTCGCTATGGAGATGAGTTTGGTTATACGGGTGAACCATTCTGAAAGAGAAGGGGTATGGGTTGAACCCCAATGAAATGGTATGCCGAGTTTCGCAAACGTTAATCATGTGCATTGATAGAGATTTGAAATATGATTTGTGGAGGAGCGCATGCGCGGGCGGCCGGAGCGGATGCAAGCTTAGATCGCTCCGCACACTCCCGGCACTTAGAGCCTTCATCAGCAGCCCTCATATCCCGCTCGTCCGAGCACAGCACTGGGACGGTGGACACGTATCGCGGGGACACACTACATGTATACCCGATCGTCGGGGAGGACCTACGGCGGCAGTTCCTACCCGCCTCGTGGTTCAGCCAAAGGATCCAAGATGGCGTCCAGCGCGAGTTCTATCCAGGCAGGAAAGGGACAGCAGCAGCCTCAGTTACAGGAGAAGAAGGGACAGCCATCTCCCAACGGATCGCTCTGCATGGGCTCATCCGCAGCCATCCGATCCTCAGGTGAGCAGACAGACCATCCCTGTCCATCATCTAGCCCTGCCAGGTCTCTGACACAGGCTTCCCTGCCATCTCCAAGCCCTGCTTCCCATACCTCTTCTGCCCTGGAAAGAGATATGGCAGATGTTTTCCTCAGCCAGGATAGTGGCCAAGATATAGATCCTGACAGTCCTGAGAGATCTCCAGATCCCCTGTCTGCACCATTATCATATTCTCCAGATACTATTCTCCTTGCTCGCTTTGCGGACATGTTGAAAAAAGAGTTGGAGAAAGCCACTTCTAAATTGGCTTCTGACATTAAGCAAGATTTTCAGAATCTGGGATGTCGTTTAGACAGTATTGAATCCAAAGTTGATGACACTGCCCATAAGTGGCGCAGAACTCTACCATGATTACTGAACTCCACGATCGTTTGGAGGACGCTTACACTAGAATCGACGACCTTGAAAATCGTGCCAGGCGCTATAATTTCCGTATCCGTGGGTTACCAGAAACGGTTAAAGATTTCAGTTCTATAGCTTCTTCCCTGATGCAATCAGCTGTTCCAGATATTGACGAAGCACACATGGAGATCGACAGCCGGAGGTTCCCTTGGTTGCCTGAGATGCCTATACATTGGTGTTGGTGGGTGAGTTTGTCTATTACAGCCGTTTTTGTCTTTTACCATGTCCATGTTGACTGATCCCACTGGAACCATACGACTGCTTTCTCATAATGTCCAGGGATTGGGCTCTCCATCTAAGCGTATTAAGGTGTTTAATTACTACAAGTCACTGGGTGCTGATGTTGTAGCTCTTCAGGAAACACATTTTGCTTCTTCCTTCACTCCCCGTTATATACATAAAAACTATCCCGTTTGTTATTTTGCTAATGCCAGGGAGAAAAAACGAGGGGTGGCGTTATGCTTATCGCGACGTCTTTCGTTTACTGAAACTGAAGTACTGAGGGACCAGGAGGGGAGGTACTTATTGGTGAAGGGACACTTGGGGGGTAATTTAGTGACATTTTTGGTCTATTATGCCCCCAACATGAACCAGGTAGCGTTCTTTGATTCCTTACTCCGATCTTTGGCACCGAAGTTTGAAGGAGATGTAATCTTAGCTGGTGACTCTAATTTAGCGTTAGACCATATACTGGACAAATCTCACCTATCACAACTTCAGTCCCCTCCTAAACAAAGCCGAAAACTTGCTCAGCTGTTGCATCATCATGGCCTAGTTGATGCTTGGAGAGAGGCTAATCCTACCACTGGGGATTATTCCCATTTCTCTAGAGCTCATAATCGTTATTCACGTATTGATCATGTATTTCTCCATTCGGGACTATTGCCTAAATTGACAGCAGCCAAAATTATGTCGGCACCCTGGTCTGACCATGACCCTGTGGTGGTTATGTTTTCAAACTTGACGATCAAGTTGGCTAAATTTCACTGGAGGCTTAATGAATCTATACTCAGTAATGAATCTTATTGCCTAGATATTATTACTCACCTTAAAACTTACTTTGCTATTAATAAAGCAGAAGATACTACTCCTGCTATTAACTGGGCAGCACACAAAGCTTCAGTGCGGGGTTTCTTGATTCAGTTGGCATCCAGACTTAAAAAAGCCCACGAAGAAGTGATTTTGGTCAAAACTAAGGAATATGAAACTTTAGTTACCCAACATAAACGTTCCCCACATCCAGACTTGTTGCTTAAACTTGAACAGGCCCGTACAGAACTTAATATTTGCCTCACTACTAAAGAGGAAAAAAGCCTACGTTGGACTAATCATAAATTTTTTACCTGGCGTGACCGGCCGGGTTCCTTACTGGCACATAAACTTACCCCTAAACATGCACAGGCTGCTCTCCCGAAAATTAGACTCTCAAGGGGCAATCTTTCCCAAAATCCTCAAAAGATTCTTAGTGAATTTCAAGATTTCTATACTAACCTATATACCCCGGCCCAGGGCCATGTGTCTTCTTCTATTAGTGACTTCCTACATACCTTATCTCTGCCATCTCTCACAGAATCTCATAGAGAACGTATGGATCAACCCATCACATGTGAAGAAATATGTAACACTATCAAATTGTTGTCTTTACATAAATCGCCTGGCCCTGACGGTCTTCCTAATAATTATTATAAAACGTTTTCTGAACAATTGGCTCCTCATATGGTTCTCTATTTCAATTCCTTGCGAGGCGGTGGAGAAGTTCTTTTAGACGAAAATAGGGCTTACATTAGTGTCATACCGAAACCAAATAGAGACTCTACTGATATTCTTAATTACCGCCCTATATCGCTGATCAATTGTGATCTCAAAATTCTGACAAAATTATTAGCTTTGCGGCTTGGTGCTTTTCTGCCACAGTATATACATAAAGACCAATCTGGCTTTATAAATCAACGCCAAACGCTAGACCAGATTCGCCGATCTATAACATTGATTTCTGCAGTTCGCTCTAAATGGGATGCCCCATGGTCTAGGGAATTACTGCTGCTTTCCTTGGATCTTCATAAGGCCTTTGATAGCTTGAATTGGGACTACTTATTTGCCACCTTAAAGGCCTTTGGATTCGGTTCTACCTTCATCACCCTATTACAAACAATATATAGCAATCCGTCGGCCCAGGTCTCCATTCGAGGTTATAGATCAATTTCATTTCCTATCCGACGAGGGACAAGACAGGGTTGTCCACTTTCCCCATTGCTCTTTGCGTTAGCAATTGAACCCTTAGCTGTGGCAATTCGATCCCACCCCAAAATACATGGAGTATGCTGTGGGCAACAAGAGCATAAATGCTCCCTTTTTGCTGACGACGTCCTCATGTATGTTACTAACCCTCAAGTTACTCTACCTAATCTATTAGCTCTATTTCGTCAATTTTTCCAGTTCTCAGGGCTTTCTTTAAATACTCAGAAGACTATGGCTCTTAATATCTCTTTACCCCCCTCGATGGAACGGAATCTACGAACTACATATAACTTTCAATGGGCGACACACTCCCTTCCGTACCTAGGTGTTCAGCTGACGCCTTCAATTAACACTCTATATCGGGCTAACTATCCTCCACTGTTTCGCCGTCTCCGAGAAGATCTTCAACGATGGGCAGACTATCCCTTATCCTGGTTTGGTAGAATCAATTCCATTAAGATGACATTTCTACCCAGGATACTTTATTATTTTAGAACTCTTCCAATTGCAGTCCCGAGGGGAGATTTACAACAACTACAATCGGATGTTCTCCATTTTATTTGGGGTAATAAAAAACCTTGCATAAACAAACTGACGTTATTTGTCTCGAAACCATGTGGTGGGCTTGGCCTCCCTGATTTACAAGCTTACTATCAAGCAGCTCAAATAACACAGCTTTCCTACACAACAGCTACCCCTGTGGGTTTCTATTGAGGCTCTTTCGTGCCATCCGTTTAGTATCGGATCACTAATGTGGCTCCCGGGCCGCCGCCGCCCCCCCATTTTGTGCCCCACCCTGTCTCACTCCCTAGCGGTTTGGGACAGGGTGCGACATCGTAGATGCCTGTCGTCTCCACATACCCCACTAGCCCCCTTGTTCTGTAATCCTGAGTTTTCTCCCGGCCTGACTCCATTGTTATTTCAATGGTGGTTTAATAAGGGACTTCTTAGGATAGGAGACTATCTTGATGGAGATCAACCACTCTCTTTGCAATATTTTAAAGACACGCTGCAGATGCCCTCTAGTGAATTGTTTAGGTACAATCAGATTATTTCCTTTATACGCTCCAAACTTAAAATGTTAGACAGACCTTTTACACTTACAAATTTTGAATTATCTTGCCAAACGAGGGGCCTCCTACGGGGACGGATTTCTGCGGTATATGCTACCCTTACTAACCCGAATACTAAACTCCCTTACATGATTCAATGGGAACGGGATTTGGATATCACTTTTGATTTGGCTGAATGGCAGGATATTGCTTATGCGTTATCTAAAGTATCAATTAATACAACATTAATTGAAGCTAACTATAAAACTCTCCTTCGCTGGTATTTGGTTCCAACCAGGGTCGCTAGGATGCATCCATCTGCATCCCCCACCTGCTTTAGAAAATGTGGCTAGATGGGTACAATGTATCACGTTTGGTGGAAGTGCCCCAACATCACTAGATTCTGGATTCGGATATTCAACCTGGTATACTCTGTGACAGGAATTAATATCCGTAGATCCCCGGAAGTGGCGCTTTTCCAAAGGCTTCCTGAAGGGGTCCCTAAAAAATCGAGGAAGCTAATTATATACATACTTTTAGCTGCCAGAATAACCATTGCTAAATATTGGAAGCAGTCGATGGTTCCTCTTGATTCGGTGAAGAATAAGCTCAACTGGATCATGGTTAACGATAGACTCACCTGCATCCTCCGCAACACTACTAAGAAATTTGATCTGATATGGGATCCGTGGATACGATACATCTCTCCATCCTAATACACCTCTGGCTGACCCTCTCTTCTTCTCTCTTCCCCCCCCCTTTTTTTTCTTTTTTTTTCTCTTTCTTCTCCTTTCCTTTTCTCCTCTTTTTCAGATTTACTGCTTATCAGATATATTTTTGTAGATACAGGATGTCCTAATAATGCATATACTTCCAGGTTGCTGATACTCGAGAGAAGGTACACAAGAGAACCCCCCCCTTTTTTTTCCCTTTATCCCTCCCCCTCCCCATTCCCTTCCCACTCCACATTCCCTTCCCACTCCACATTTTTTTTTTCCTTTGCTTACTATACTGTACCTTTTCCCTGTGCTATATCCCTTCCTAATATTACAGGCCTAAATGACTCATTGGGACTTTACGTAGTTAGTCCCCAACAAATCTGAAGCATACTTCATGATCTGATCATTAATAACTCTTAAATTTCTATGTTATTTCACTCTGTCAATCTCACCACTATTTCCATCAATAGGGTTCTATATTGCATTTCTCAATTTATCGTGTTGAAGTGGTGTATTTCTGTTTATCCTGATGGAAGGACATTTGGCGGCTTACGCTTACTTACTCATTTGCAAACATTGTTGATTATTGTATGTATTCTTTGAGACATCGTCTTGTCATTTGATTAATAAAAAAAAATATTGAAAGTGAAATATGATTTGTGGTGGATAGAGATGTAATGGAGGAGAAATTGTGCTGCAGTGAAATCCAAGGTATAACTTCTTTCCAGAAAGTTTGGATTAGTGGGCAGTCCCAGCCAATATGGAGGAGTGAACCCACATCTTTCTTGCGGTGCCAACAGAGGTTATAAAGAGATGAATTGATTTTGTGAAGTAGGGCTGGTGTTGGATACCACCACAATAGAATTTTGTAATTGATTTCCTGTGTTGTAACATTAACTGAGCCCTTGTGAGCATTGCCATAAAGACGTTCCCATTGCTCCAGAGTCAGGGCAAGTTGCAGGTCTCTTTCCCAAGTTTTACAAGCTTTCCCTTCATTAGAAAGTATGTTGTGAAATAGCAAGCTGTGCGTTGTGGAAATTGTTGTTGTGGCGAGTTTACACAGCACAGGTGTTCAAATGGGGTTAATGGTCAAGATATTGCGGATGTGCGATCTAGGGAGCGTAGGAAATGGCGCAGTTGTAGACTCGTCCAAAAAGGTAGGGGGGTGGAAGATAAATGACGCGCTAGTTCATCTTGTGTAAGCAGCGTAACATTCAGAAAAAAATGAGTGTGCAAAGGTGGTAGTACTGGGTTCCAGACCTAAGCGAAAGTCTTTGGACATTCCGGGCGGGAATTCTGGGATTAACTGTATCGGTGTTAGGGGTTTGGTGTTGAAGATTTTTTGCATGCCTCTCGGAAACATACAAGAGTTGTGTTTATGAGAGGATGGTTTCTCAGGGTAAGTGGAATGTGTTGAGTTTATAGCCATGAAATAGAGCTGAGGCATAATGGAGAAAATTAGTCTTCGAGCTGAACCCAGTCTTTGATTCGGTGATGAACAGACCAGTCTACAATCCTAGATAAGTGGCATGCCCAGTACTAGTTGCATAGGTCTGGTAACCCAATACCTCCCTTTTGTTTTGGAAGGGTCAGCTGTTCATAACTTATACATGAACGGCCTTGGCACCATAGGAAAGCCACACATCATTTTTTATAGGAGTTAAAAAATGTAGTAGGTACTGGTATTTTAATTGCGATTGTCTGTAAGACGTTTAATAAGCGAGGTAGGACGTTCATTTTTAGGATGGCCGCTTGTCCAAAACATGAAAAGGTGGGGTTATCCCATCTACCTATATCCTCTGTCACATTTTTCAGGATGTGTAGAATGTTTTTAGAGAATAAATCAGAGAAGCGTGTGGGTAGTTGGATACCTAGATACCTATATATTATCGAGTTGGTTTGCCATTTGCCTCATGCACACACAGTATTTACAGGCACGCGCTTTTTAGAAACCGACTTCACGCAGGAAGTAGAGGACATAAATTTAGAATAAATCATCTGTTAAAAGATGATTTAAGGGTCAAGCTGGTCAGGGCAGAGACAAGTCTATGTGTCATATATATATATACACACACATATATATGGTGCTTTAGAAGCACATGGTAAAAGACTCTAGGAGTCTAAGATTCTAAGAAACCTCATATATATGGTGCTTTAGAAAGCACATAAAATAATAAAGAGACTCTTGGAGAGTCGAGGAAATTAAACAATACTGGTTTCTTTTTCAAAAAATATACTTTCCTTCTCCTTAGCCTGCAGATAGAAAACAGGGGAAACTGGGCATGGTTCAAAAATGTCTGGACTCATGAGGCGGGTCTGAGCATTTTGGAAATACTAAATGACCGATCCGTCTTGTGTAGAGTCTTTAATTTTTGTTAGACCTAGACAGTTTAACTGTTCTAAGAAGTAGTAGTAAAAACTCTGGGTGAGGAAAAAGCTCAGACCTCTGTCGCTGTCCTCCCTGCCGCGTAACAAAATATAAGATAATCTGTTTGTTTGTGTGGAGTTGTCTAGAAGCCGTGGGTGAGACGGCATCTGTCCACTGTTTTGTGATTTGTGATTATGGGGAAGGTACAGGAAAATCCTATACCTCTATGAGCCAAGGTTTTCTATAAGTTAATGTGAAAACTTACAAATGCTGACAGTAAGGGTCAGTTAATGTTACTGTAAATACAGTCCAGTGGACTCTCGACCAAAAAGACGTGGAACTCACTTTGAACAGAAGAGTGGCCACGATGAAGAAACGATTATTCTCATTTAATTCTGTTCAGTGGCGAGTAATTAGTCGGTGTCTGGAGTCCATTGGCTAAATAAAAAAAAAAAAGGGAAAATCTCCTGTCAATTTTTTTTTTAATACTACGTGAGAGTAGAGAGGAGCTCCTCCACAGAAGCCCCCACCCTCGGGGCTCTCTGTGAGGAATTCGCCCCTCCTTTCACATTCTTATGGAGAGAAAAAAGAGTGTTAACTTTTGGCTAGGAAAGGAACTTGTGCATTTTTTGTTTATTGTTTATATTGCTAGGTAAACATTATATATGTTGTAGGACGTCCAATGCACACCCCATACACATAAATCATAGGTGCGGGTCCAATAAAAAATGATTGGCAGGATGCCAAATGGGTATATCGCTTAACAAAAGGTTTATTTTATAACCAGGGTTTCTCTGAGTTTTATAAACATGACATCTTAAAGGAACATAACACTTTAAACACTTACTAAGCCTAAAATGTGTATACAGCCTAATCTGTGTATTGGTAAACGAGTGTAGTAGTGTTGATAGTGTCGGTGTTCTAAAGCATAGTCAAAAAATGTATAATTTAAAAAAATGTATAATTTATAAATTTCTATAAGAGGGGAGATCACCCTACAACACCTCTATAAACCCTGTAAAGTAAGCCGATGGAACTTACCGCTTTATACAGGACTTGAGGGTAATTAACAGTTTAGTTATACCTAGAGCACCAGTTGTACATGATGTGCCATTCCACAGCCATACCATCCAATGCTACCCACTTCACTTCATAGTGATTGGTTTAGCAAATGCATTTTAGCTTCCTGGTGGACGAGGGGAGGGCATTCCCTTGTGGACACAGCCCATCTTTTTATTTATCCTTCACGGCCGGTGACTAACCTGGTGGATGATATCCTCAGGGTTATGTACCCTTTGTTGTCTATGCAATTATGCTCCAGACCACATTGCAAGCCCACCTGCGAGACCACACCTACACATAGATCGGTCCTGCTACAGTATGTAATTACTCTTTGGAGGCCGGTTAAATGGACGGGTTGCATTTGCACCCAGAAGGACACTCTGTATTCAGAGTCATTGGATCCTTTATTCGGGGTCGTTGGATATATTTATATAGATAATCGAGAGATAGAGAGATAGAGGGCTTTTTGGTTTCATTTTAAGGGCCAGAAGTTTGTTTCACTTCGGCAGGTAAACCAATCAAGCAATAGGTTAAATTGATTGGCTGTTTTCAGCTTTCCAGGTTCTTGCTGAGGTAGCCATCCTAGCATTTGAGACTCAAATATGGACGCAGACCAAGCGGCTAAGGATGCTACATTACAGCCTCGGACACTTGATGGGTCTGTGCAACTCACCGATTCCACCTAGTTTTGGCCAGTATAGCTTGGAATAATAATTCAACTTTAAGGACCCCAGATCAAGAAGAACAAGTGGTCCACAGGGGGCAACTTCTTATGAAACAAGACTTTGGAATCAATGTGATCTTTTATGTCTGCCAGCCACAGCCCTATTCCCTCCAGCTTGACACATGGAACGTGTCTTCAGTCACAAGCAGTTATGGCTGCCCTAGTAAACGAACATGGGATAGAGACAGGGTTCACCACAGTTGGTTTTATAATATACCACTTCTTGTTTTACCTATTACCAAAGGTGTTGCCAAAGGCTGAATCTCCCTTCCGGAGATATAAAAAAGATATATCCGGGTGCCCAAGTAAAGGTATCTGAAAAGTGCTGTGGTTGTAGCACCCAGACTTGGCCTCCTCGATAGGAAAAAATAATGTTTTATTTGTATGCAAGGGACAATTGTAAGACTATGACAGGTGTCCTCGCCAAAAACATGGTGGAGAACTGCGCCCTGTAGGTTTTTTTTCCCAAAGATGGTCCCAGTTCAAGTTCAAGGCATGCCTATGTGCCTCCGAGCATTAGCATCCTGTGCGATGGTAGTCAGGATGGCAACATCATTTACCCTGGGCAGACCTACTGCTTTACCCACCACTCGTAATGTGACAATGTTACTTAAAATATTCACACCCAGACCGATTTTAATGCCTTTTTAGGATTAAATAGGAGAACAGGGTGAGGTAGTACCACAACATGACTGTATATACATTGCTCAATGGGACACTTCTCCCTGGTCACTTATGACTTCCACTGTTTTACCTGATGTACACATGGGTTTTGTAGATTCTGCTGTTATTAGAGTGCATTTGCAGAATCAGCTGCTAGAGCAGCCAGCACATATCCAAATGCTAGTACTAATACCTGAAATAGCACTACTAGATCATACATTATTAGATTTCCAGACACATACCACAGGGATAGATTTGAAGGATTCGGCGGGGGATGACTTGGAAAAGACCATAAATGGACTTTTCCTCATGCATCCCCGCAGCTAGTGCATCTTTGTTTATGGCCTAATACCACGGTAGGCCATAGGGGATGGCGGAACGCATGTGAAGTTTTACTAAAAGATTATTTTTATTTTAGGCCTACCTAAACTTGTTAAAGTTTATGTGTCACGGTGCATCACATAATAACCCAAACAAACCACACAAAGTGAAACATGGACACCTTCCGTATCCTAATACACCTTTCACTCTTTCACAGCCTTTACATCAAAAATCTGTCGAAGAGTTAGTGGGAGCACTTAAAATACAGTGGAAATTTCACATCCCCTATCACCCCCAAAGTTCCGGGATAAAGGAAAGAATGAATAGAACCATCAAAGATAAATTTAGGAAAGCCACAGTGGAAAATTTCCATAAATGGGATAGCATGTTACCAGCGGTTCTTGCCGAGATCAGAATGACCCCTGGTAAAACCACAGGGTACTCTCCATTCGAGATTCTTATGGGTAGACCCTTTCCCACCCCTTGGGCTAAGAACACCCCTTATCTTGGAAGCAGGAGATCTTGATCAGATAAGGGAGTAAAAATGACAGAAAGTTAATTGAAACTTTAGGCCAAGTTGAAAGAAATGTTGCTCGCACATCTCTTCTTTTTCCTTCACAGAAACCAACACATCCCTTTCGAGTAGAGAACAAAGTAGGAGTAGCACCAAAAAGCAGGAATATCCCTTTGGACCTCCTACCACAGTAGTCGTGGTGACCCAGACAGCCATCCTAGTGGAGAATTCCCAAGCCTGGATCCATGCCAGTCGAGTAAAAATGTCAAGGTGGATTGTGTGAAGCAAGACAAAGACGCAAATAAAGCTTCAGTTCCAGACCAAGGAGGTGAAGCAGGTGTTGTAAATCCTCAAAAAGCGAATACAGCAAATTGACTTTGTTTACTGCTCAGGATTCTGAGAAACTTTGGACACTGCTGGGGGTGACCACACTTTCAGTGTTTCCCCCAACATGGATCATAACTAACTGTATATACCACCCAGAAGATTTAGGTGTCATATAAGTCATCGGTGGAAAAGGAACTAACTCTAGCCACACTGAAAGACATGCTAGAGTGAAAAGAGAAATCGGTGAAAGTTTTACCGACAAAATTTTATTGTTAAAGTTTAAATATGCTTATGCTAAGAAATCAGGATATAACAAATGTTGGATATGTAGTAAACTCCACCCGGGTACCACTAGAATCCCTTTAATGGTGGTGCCTTTAAGGCTTCACTCCTCTTCTAAAAGGGTATCCCACATATTTGTCTTACTGATGTCACAAGAACATTTTCAAACAACACTTTTTTGTTCCAAGCCATGGGTAGAAGCCACTCCCCAGATTTGTGCTTTAAGTTAGGTAATTCCACAAGAGGTGCTACAGCTTGCCAACATGCTGCACTTAAATTTTCAGCAGCATCACGGTATAGCTCCTTCTTCCGTACCTCAGACCCTTTATTTAATTCTACATTGCTAGAATTCCTAAGCGCCAACCCACCTCTACAGTAGGACAATTGTTGTCAACTATAGCATTCTCCGGTCTCTCTTACGAGCTAAGGAGAATTTTCCAAAGGTTGCCTTTAGCCCTTGTCAATTATACATACATCTGTTGCAAGGATGTTATCCCCGGATCCCTTTCGAATCCCAGGGATGGTATTATTTTGTGGCCCTGGTCCCAGTAATGGGGGTATTAGGTGATAGTAAAGGAGGACACCTTCTTAAAACTAGTTTATACCCCAGGTATCCTCTCAAACATATTAATAAAAGAGAATTGTTTGTTGAAAAGGATATGGCCTGGGCCTGGTTCCCTTCCAGTACAGGTTGGGGAATAGATTTAATGAAAAGGCTCAATAATTATATGGTATTATTGATCATGTAATGATTATATTACCACATTAAATATAGAAACTAGAGCGATCAGGAAACAATTAGAACTCCATGACCTTGCCATTGAAAGTATGAGTGCTGCACTTACAGGCCTGTGCGAAGTTACAGAGGACTATGAGTGTTGCACTTGGGTTCATAATACATCTATTGAGGTCCCTGATTATTATGACATTATTGTCCAACATAGAAAGGGGGTAGACAAGCTACCACAAGAGGCCAGGGATATTGCCAAAACATGAAGCCCCTTTTGGATTTGGAGGTCTTGGATTTGGAGGTATTTTCTCTTGGCTTAAGGATATCATGCTTACCATTATAATGATCTTAATCTTTGTAGTAATACTCTACTTATGCTTTAAGTGTTGTATGTGCATAGTGGAAAGGGCCCAACAGCCCCCTAGTGATATACTGCCTTATGCAATGTATATGAAAGCTTATAAGCACATCCAGAAAGGTTCCTAAGCACTCTGCATACAGTTATTAGGAATTACACATATGAATCAGGGGGGTTACAACTCTCTTTATTACTAGGTGTATTACCCCATACCCCATATGTATATATAAGCTAGGTCACCATATAATCAAAAGCTGTAGAAATAAATTTTCATGAATTAAGAGGGGATTGAAGGAATATGAACCAATGTGACTCAATTTTGTAGTCAGCATCCATCTTAGGATGGATTAGCTTACTTGGTATAAATTGTCCTTTGCACAGATATTTGTTTAATTTGTTATTAGTTCTCACAGAGTATGCAATTCCTCGAAGTGACATTAATACACTTCTAATCTCATGTCTGTTCCAATATTGTTATGGTACACTCTGTGTAGAGTCTCATAAACAAGGTTTGTTTATGAGACACTCTGTGAGAAGTCTCTCGCTCAACATAAGATGTAATATTGTTTAAGTTGATTTCTGCATGTCCTCTTATTATTGTAATTTCCCATATAAGCTGTAAGAACTAAACTACATATCAGACCACTCTGAGCAATGAACACTGCCTGTCTGCGTGTCACAAATTTGTCCAGCATGGCCTCCGAGAACTTCGAGTACTAGGACGGACGAATACAACTTGGTCAGATCTCGTACAGTCTATTGGGCTAAGGAGGCTCACCCTATCAACAGTATAACATTTATTTTAAGGAAAATTTAAAGACAAAAATATAAGGTCCACTTATCATATTCCTCACCCCCTCTGATGGCCCATTGTAAAAATGTTAGGGTGGGGGGGAGGGTTCCAAATGAGTTTGGGACCCCCCAAAAAAAGCCCCTGGCACTCTGCCTGAATTGAATGGCAACAATAACATTTGTACACATTTTAGGGGGTGTTTAGGGTAAAGCACTACAATGGAGCTGACAAAATACATTGTTAAGGTATGTGCCCAGGATAGCATGCTGGAGAGGTTAGTGAAGTGAAATATGCATGTAGGCCAAAAAAGGTGCATTAAATACTTACAGCATGCATGAGGACAAAGGGGACATTCACAGCATATTACAATCATGGTAATTAGGGAATGATGAAAGAAATACAATACATTAGCATACACTAAATACATAGAATGTGATGTTAAAGGAGAAAACTTACCATAATATAGTTCTTCCGCAGGACTTGTATGATGGCAAAACAGGTCTCTGGAATAATGATACCCAGAGCCTGGGGGGAGATGTCTGTTGAGAACTTGATGTCCTGCAGACTTCTCCCTGATGCCAAGTAGCGCAAAGTGGCGACTGGCCTTTGTTCGGGAGTGATGGCTTGCCGCATGCAGGTGTCCTGCTTCGTAATATAAGGGGACAGCAAAGCCAACAGACGGTGAAAAACGGGCTCCGTCATCAGGAGATAATTGCTGAAATCATCAGGATTATTCTCCTGGATCTCCCGCAGCAAAGGCATATGAGAGAATTGAGAAAGAAGAAAAATTGCGCTAATGAGTCCAAAGTTCTGAAAAATGTATAGTCCAATAAAGTCCAATGAGGTAGGCTGGTATAGACCAACGCAAGAAATTCTAGGTCCTATATGGATCTGTTATAATGCATGATTACCAAAAATAAAAAGCCAAACAGACGGATGGCTATGACCCAGCCCAGGCCTTTGGTTAGCACACCGGTAATAACTTCTCCAATATTGGTGGGTTTCAGCAGATGGAAGGATGACTCCACAGTTTGCGTAGATGTATGAGCCCAAAAAATATATAAAGAAAAAAAGAAAACACATAGCGTGATCCTACCACAAAAGATGACCCTATGATAGGATCAATACTATAGGATATGGGAGACACAACTACACCCAGTGTGTGACAACTAGCATAAGTGAGCCACCACTGCACAGAGAGTCTCCTTACCAAACAGATTGTAATAACAAGCCCTGAACCGTATATGAGAAATGACAAACAACCATACCAGATTGCAGAAGCTATAGGCATTGTGAGGGGGTTAGCTCGGCAGCGGGTGTGTGTGACCCCCGGGATGGGCTCCCCACACAAAAACAGGCCCAGCAAACGGAGGTTGTGGTTTTCAAAATCAAAAAGGTGCGGTTTATTTTCTATTTACAGTGACAAAACACAGCAAAGCAAAAGAAACATAAACAAAATAAATCCTGGTCAACTTGACCTCTGACTAAACATACAGGTTTCCTAACTAACAACTGGGATCAGCCTAGTGCTGTCCTAGTCCCTAAGTCCCTGGTATTAAATGTCCAAGCAAATAGCCACACAGGCTTTGTCTCACCGCACAGGGGTTCACTCTCCCTAGACAGTCCACACAGGTCTGGTTCCAGGCATGAGCAAACACCTAATGAATCTGGGAGTTCTTATAGAGGCCTAAATGAGCTGACAAGCTTCAGCTGGTCTCATCAACTCCCTGTCTGCACGACGCCCCACACTCTCCCTAGAGGTATGAGTCATCCATGAGCCCACTAGCCTCAGCTGGGCTTATACAACTCTCCACCTAGTTGTATAAGTCGGCGTAAAGCCTGAATCTGGGCGAAATATATCTACCCCCCTGGATGCAACCAGGTGACTTTACCTTCCTGCTGTCACATACCCCCCCTCTTGTTTTAACCTCGGGGTTGGAACACCAGCAATCAGGCATTCATGTACTCGAGACAAAGCATCCACATTCCCCATTTGAACGCCAGGGCGATGCTTTACTGTGAAGTTGAATTCCTGGAGGGCCAGGAACCACCTATTCACTCTTCTATTTGTTTCCTTGTTTTGAGCCATCCACTTTAACGGAGCGTGATCCGTAACCATGTCAAAGTGCCTACCTAGCAGGTAGTACCGAAGGGAATCTAGAGCCCACTTCACCGCTAAACACTCCTTTTCAACGGTGGCGTAATTTACCTCATGGGACTTCAACTTCCTGCTGAGGTAAATGACTGGGTGCTCTTCCCCGTTCCAGACCTGGGACAATACTGCTCCTAACCCCACATCTGACGCATCACTTTGTACGACAAAGTCTTTAGAGAAGTCGGGTGAGTACAACACTGGCTGGCTACATAAGGCTTGTTTCAAGAATTGGAATGCTGCCTCAGCCTCGGGGGTCCATTTAATCATGACCGACCCTTTCCCCTTCGTCAGGTTGGTTAGGGGCACAGCCTTAGAAGCAAAGTGGGGAATGAATCGCCGATAATACCCAGCGATTCCCAGAAAGGCTCGTACCTGCTTCTTGCTGTTGGGACGTGGCCAACTCTGGATGGCCTCGATTTTGTTGAGTTGGGGTTTTATTACTCCCCTCCCAATGGTGTACCCAAGATATTTGGCCTCCTCCTGCCCAATGGTACACTTCTTGGGGTTAGCCGTAAACCCCGCTTCCCGAACAGAGTCCAGGACTGCTTGCACTTTTGGCAGATGTGAGGCCCAATCTGTGCTATGGACAATTACGTCATCCAGGTAAGCCGCAGCATACTTCCGATGGGGCCTCAGCATCTGGTCCATTTTCCGCTGGAATGTGGCCGGCGCATTCTGTAACCCGAACGGCATTCTTTTATATTGGAACGCCCCGTCTGGGGTTACAAATGCGGTTTTCTCTTTGGCCGACTTGGCCAGGGGGATTTGCCAATACCCTTTTGTGAGGTCAAGAGTCGTCATGTATCGGGCTGTTCCCAGCCGGTCGATCAACTCATCAATACGTGGCATGGGGTAGGTGTCAAATTTTGTAACTTTGTTCAACTGACGAAAATCGTTACAAAATCGCCAGCTCCCATCCGGTTTAGGCACCAACACAATGGGACTAGACCAATCACTTTGGGACTCCTCTATCACCCCTAAGTTCAGCATTTTCTGTACTTCCTCCCGTATTGCCTCCCGTCGGGCCTCTGGGATCCGATAGGGTTTTAACTTCACCCTTTCACCGGGTGGGGTAATGATGTCATGCTCTACCCCAGATGTTTGTCCCGGCAGCTCAGAGAATACCTCCTTGTTGCGAAGCACAAACTCCTTAACCTCCTGTTGTTGGGGTTGTGACAAGGTGGCTGCTATTCCAACCTCAGGAATCACGCAACCAGTTTGAGCTGGTGACCAAGTGTCTGCGACTAGGGACTCTCTATCCCTCCAGGCTTTCAACAGATTAACGTGATAGATCTGTTCGGGCTTTCGCCTTCCTGGTTGTCTGACCTTGTAATTCACTTCGCTCACTTTTTCCATTATCTCATAGGGGCCTTGCCATTTGGCAAGGAATTTACTTTCAACCGTAGGGACAAGTACCAGTATCCTATCCCCCGGGGAAAAGGTACGGGTCTTGGCTCCACGGTTGTACACTCTCTGCTGTGCTAACTGCGCTTGGGCCAAATGTTCCTTCACGATGGGCATTACCTGTGCAATTCGGTCTTGCATCAGGGCGACATGCTCAATCACACTCCTGTGGGGAGAACTCTCACTTTCCCAAGTTTCCTTGGCAATATCCAACAGCCCTCTTGGGTGTCTCCCATACAGTAACTCAAAGGGGGAGAATCCCGTAGAGGATTGGGGCACCTCCCTAATAGCAAACATCAGATAAGGAAGTAGACAGTCCCAATCCTTTCCATCTCTATCCACCACTTTCTTCAACATTTGTTTTAGGGTTTTGTTGAATCTTTCAACCAGCCCATCGGTTTGGGGGTGATACACAGATGTACGTAATTGCGTCACTTTGAACAATTTACACAGCTCCTTCATAACCCGGGACATAAAGGGTGTACCTTGGTCCGTAAGCAGTTCTTTACAAATACCCACCCGGCTAAACACAAGAGATAGCTCTTTGGCTATGGTTTTGGCCGAGGTATTTCGGAGAGGGATCGCTTCTGGATAACGGGTGGCATAGTCCATTATAACTAATATGTACTGGTGCCCCCTAGCGGACTTGATTATAGGACCTACCAAATCCATGGCGATCCTCTCAAACGGGACCTCAATGATGGGTAGAGGGACCAGCGGGCTACGGAAATGTGGCATCGGGGCCAACCTCTGACACACAGGGCAGGAGGAACAATAATTTTCTATGTCCTTCATCACCCCCGGCCAATAGAATCTCTGTAATACCCTCTCTCGGGTTTTCTCTGTCCCCAGATGACCTCCAAGAATGTGCCCATGGGCCAACTCCAACACCAACTTCCTGTAAGGTTTGGGCACCACAAGCTGCTCAACGGTTTCTTCTGCCCTTTTTGCCACCCGATACAGTAGGTCCTTCTCTACGCTGAAGTATGGGTAAGTGCAGGTATTATCTGGGTTCACTAACTCGCCATCTATTTTCACTACGTTTTTCCGTGCCTTTATTAGGGCGGGGTCTCTCAACTGTTCTGTGGCAAAGTTTTCCCTGTGAACCTCAAGATCAGAAAACTCCATAGACGGTAGGTTTTCGTCTGAGGAGGTGGGCTCCTCTCCAGTTTCTTGAGTCTCCCCTGCCAATACTGATAAGGGAAATTCCGGAGAGTCCTCACCACTCTCAGGGGAGTTCTGGCTATCACATTCCTGGTACATAGGGGCACCAGTGGGGGGCTCAGGATCATCCCACAGTTCCCAGAACTTCGGAAAATCCCTTCCCACAATGGCGTCATGCGGTAACTGAGATACTAAGCCCACTGGATGAGAAAGGGTACCTTTGGGGGTCTCGAAACACACTGTAGTCACTGGATACTCTCGGGTGTCCCCATGCACACAAATAACAGCTACCTTGCTATTCCCAGAGACCTCTGTTTTAACTAACTCAGCCTTTATCAGGGTCACAAGGCTACCTGAATCCAGCAATACCACAACATTTCTACCATTAACACACATTTTGCATGAATGTTTCTCAGTTCCTCGAATGGCAGTGCATGCGACTGTCGCACACAGCGACTGACGTCTGCCCGTCAGAAAGTCACACTGCATGGGTTCCTCCACAACCGGGCAATTGGCTGCAATATGTCCCGCTTGCCGGCAGCGGTAGCAAACGATCCTTCTTGCCGCCTCTTGAGCCGCTGATTTCCCAGGCTGTTCTCGCCAAACTTGGGGTAGAGCTCCCACCCTCTCACTCTCTCCACCCTCACCCCTTGGAATCCTCTTATCCGCCCCTGGGGATGGTCTGGTCTTAGGGTGGAAAGTCCGAGTGTCTCTGGAAGAGGCCGTCAGGTTCTCTGTAGCCAAGTATTTCTCCACACGATCCACAAGACCATCGGCCGTCTCTGGGTCTCCATGGCTTACCCACTTTTGGATGGCAGTAGGAAGAGCTCTCAAAAATCGATCCATTACAACACGTTCCACAATCTTTGGTGCGGACAAAGTCTCTGGCTGTAGCCACTTTCTGCTCAGGTGAATGAGATCATACATTTGAGACCTGGGGGGTTTTCCAAGCTGGAAAGTCCAGTTATGCACACGCTGAGCCCGGACAGCCTGGGTGACACCCAGCCTTGCCAATATTTCAGCTTTTAGCATCACATAGTCTTTTGCTTTGTTAGGCTCTAGGTCATAGTAAGCTTTCTGCGATTCACCAGTTAACAGAGGAGCCACCAGTCCAGCCCACTGCTCCTCAGGCCACTTTTCTCTTTCAGCGGTCCTTTCAAATGTGGTCAAAAATACCTCTGGATCATCCTCTCCAGTCATTTTTGTCAATAAACGACTCACCCCAAAGGACGCGGTATTAGTGGGACGGCTTTCCTCACTGGTCTGTGGACGTTGCTGCATTACTGCTTCCATCTGTTGTTGTAGTCTCTGCTCTTGCTTCTGCAACAGGTCTATGAAGCGGGCCTCAGATTGCTGCTGGGCTTGTTGCTGAGCCTCCAGACTCTGTTGCAAAGTTGCGTTTGTCTGCTGCTGGGCTGCAAGGTTCTGTTGATGAGCTTGCTGCTGGGCTGCGAAGTTCTGTTGTTGAGCTGCAAGGCTCTTTTGTAAACCTGCATTTGTCTGCTGTTGATTGGCATTTGCTAGAGCCAGCTGCTTCAGTATCTCCTCCATGCTGGCTTAAAAAAAAAACTGCCACTGGTTCTCCACCAACTGTGAGGGGGTTAGCTCGGCAGCGGGTGTGTGTGACCCCCGGGATGGGCTCCCCACACAAAAACAGGCCCAGCAAACGGAGGTTGTGGTTTTCAAAATCAAAAAGGTGCGGTTTATTTTCTATTTACAGTGACAAAACACAGCAAAGCAAAAGAAACATAAACAAAATAAATCCTGGTCAACTTGACCTCTGACTAAACATACAGGTTTCCTAACTAACAACTGGGATCAGCCTAGTGCTGTCCTAGTCCCTAAGTCCCTGGTATTAAATGTCCAAGCAAATAGCCACACAGGCTTTGTCTCACCGCACAGGGGTTCACTCTCCCTAGACAGTCCACACAGGTCTGGTTCCAGGCATGAGCAAACACCTAATGAATCTGGGAGTTCTTATAGAGGCCTAAATGAGCTGACAAGCTTCAGCTGGTCTCATCAACTCCCTGTCTGCACGACGCCCCACACTCTCCCTAGAGGTATGAGTCATCCATGAGCCCACTAGCCTCAGCTGGGCTTATACAACTCTCCACTCAGTTGTATAAGTCGGCGTAAAGCCTGAATCTGGGCGAAATATATCTACCCCCCTGGATGCAACCAGGTGACTTTACCTTCCTGCTGTCACAGCATATACAGATCAACCGCAGGCTAGTGGATGGCTGGATGGATATAAGCGTCTCGCTGCAGATTGCAGCAGCTATGATGCGTGAATGTATCCTTCTCACTGATAGAGCTGTGACTCCATAGGGTGTAAAGAAGGTTTTCATGTATTTACCTATATCAGGGGTCTCCAAACTTTTCAAGACAAGGGCCACATTGTAGATTTTACAAGTACTCGGGGGCCGAAAACGTCTGCACGTCTGTCTCCCCAATATATTAGTGTCCCCAATATATCAGTGTCCCCAGCATAGGTGTCCCCAGCATAATTTTCCCAGCATAGGTGTCCCCAGCATACTTTTCCCAGCATAGGTGTCCTCAGCATAATTTTCCCAGCATTGGTGTCCCCAGCATAATTTTCCCAGCATAGGTGTCCCCAGCATAATTTTCCCAGCATAATTTTTCCCACCATAGGTGTCCCCAGCATAGGTGTCCCCAGCATAATTTTCCCAGCATAGGTGTCCCCAGCATAATTTTTCCCAGCATAGGTGTCCCCAGCAAAATTTTTCCCAGCATAGGTGTCTCCAGCATAGTTTTCACAGCATAGGTGTCCCCAGCAAAATTTTCCCAGCATAGGTGTCCCCAGCATAGTTTTCCCAGCATAGGTGTCACCAGTATAATTTTTCCCAGCATAGGTGTCTCCAGCATAATTTTTCCCAGCATAGGTGTCCCCAGCATAATTTTTCCCAGCATAGGTGTCTCCAGCATAATTTTTCCCAGCATAGGTGTCTCCAGCATAATTTTTCCCAGCATAGGTGTCCCCAGCATAGGTGTCCCCAGCATAATTTTCCCAGCATAGGTGTCCCCAGCATAATTTTCCCAGCATAGGTGTCTCCAGCATAATTTTTCCCAGCATAGGTGTCCCCAGCAAAATTTTTCCCAGCATAGGTGTCTCCAGCATAGTTTTCACAGCATAGGTGTCCCCAGCAAAATTTTCCCAGCATAGGTGTCTCCAGCATAGTTTTCCCAGCATAGGTGTCCCCAGCATAGGTGTCCCCAGCATAATTTTCCCAGCATAGGTGTCCCCAGCATAATTTTCCCAGCATAGGTGTCCCCAGCATAATTTTTCCCAGCATAGGTGTCTCCAGCATAATTTTTCCCAGCATAGGTGTCCCCAGCATAATTTTCCCAGCATAGGTGTCCCCAGCATAATTTTTCCCACCATAGGTGTCCCCAGCATAGGTGTCCCCAGCATAATTTTCCCAGCATAGGTGTCCCCAGCATAATTTTCCCAGCATAGGTGTCCCCAGCATAATTTTTCCCAGCATAGGTGTCCCCAGCAAAATGTTTCCAAGCATAGGTGTCCCCAGCAAAATTTTTCCCATCATAGGTGTCTCCAGCATAGTTTTCCCAGCATAGGTGTCCCCAGCATAGTTTTCCCAGCATAGGTGTCCCCAGCATAGTTTTCCTAGCATAGGTGTCACCAGTATAATTTTTCCCAGCATAGGTGTCTCCAGCATAATTTTTCCCAGCATAGGTGTCTCCAGCATAATTTTTCCCAGCATAGGTGTCTCCAGCATAATTTTTCCCAGCATAGGTGTCTCCAGCATAATTTTTCCCAGCATAGGTGTCTCCAGCATAATTTTTCCCAGCATAGGTGTCTCCAGCATAATTTTTCCCAGCATAGGTGTCTCCAGCATAATTTTTCCCAGCATAGGTGTCTCCAGCATAATTTTTCCTAGCATAGGTGTCTCCAGCATAATTTTTCCCAGCATAGGTGTCCCCAGCATAATTTTTCCCAGCATAGGTGTCCCCAGCATAAGTTTTCCCAGCATAGGTGTCCCCAGCATAGTTTTCCCAGCATAGGTGTCCCCAGTATAATTTTCCCAGCATAGGTGTCCCCAGCATAATTTTCCCAGCATAGGTGTCCCCAGCATAGTTTTCCCAGCATAGGTGTCCCCAGCATAAGTGTCCCCAGCATACATGTCCCCATTATCAGTGTCCCCTGTACATGTACATGTTCAGATTTATGCCCATTTGACACTTTCCTGTACAAGCCGACTTCTTCACTGTAGGAGCCGACTTCAGCTCTCCTGCACCTCCCGACTCCCGCCAGCTGCTACACATACAGGCTGTAAGGTGGAAGGATTCCTAATGAAAACAGCGGGCGGGAAGCCAGGAGGTGCCACGCTGACGACGTCACTGCAGCCAATCCTCAGCTCAGCACTGCAGCCAATCCTCTGGTAGCACGGGAGGGTGTGCGGGGAGCGGCTTTTTGTCCTGGACCTGCCAGACATAGACTGCCGATAACAGCAGCTGCTTTTAAAAGCCAGCAGATCGGCAGTGCTGTGTTGGCAGAGTCTGTGCAAGCTGGGGGCCGGACAAAACACACCCGTGGGCCGGATGTGGCCCGCGGGCCGGGGTTTGGAGACCCCTGACCTATATGGTGACAATCCTTGGAACTGTATATTTTAATTTAATATTTCATTTTTTGATAAATATGTATAATTGTGAATAAAAACGATTTTTTACTTCAATATCCCATATATTTGGAATTAATACTACCAGTGCCTTAAAAGTCCACCCTGGGGAACCCCCTTTTTTCTTGACTCCATAGGGTGGTGACGTCACCATGCTCATAGGACGGGAGTTTGCTTTGTAGCCGGCCGGCTTCATGTCATGTCTTTTTCATCGATATCTGAGTAAGTGTAATTTTACCTTTTTATAATAAATGGTGTGACGTTTTTACACTATCCAGTCCTTATTTCTTCTTGGGTACTTATCATCACTACGGGCCCTATGGAGTCACAGCTCTATCAGTGAGAAGGTTACATCCACGCATCATAGCTGCTGCAATCTGCAAAGAGACGCTTATATCCATCCAGCCATCCACTAGCCTGCGGTTGATCTGTATATGCCTATAACTTCTGCAATCTGGTAAGGAGACTCTTTGTAAGGTGGCGGTTCACCCTGTGGTGGATTTGGTTGTCATTTCTCATATACGGTTCAGGGCTTGTTATTACAATCTGTGTCTAATACAGTGATCAGTGCTAAAAAAATTGCACTATCACTGTACTAATGACACTGGCAGGGAAGGGGTTAACATCAGGGGTGATCAAAGGGTTAAATGTGTGCCTAGAGAAGGCTTTCTAACTGTGTGGGAGGTGATTGTACTGTGGGAAGGCAGAGGTCTGTGTTTCTGCTTAGTACAAGATCACTGTCTTACCTTGTCACCGAACGGCGATCTGCCTTGCTTACATAGGCAGATCACAGTTCTGCCTGTCCCTCGAATGATTGGCGGGACCCATCGATTGACTCCCTCCCCAGACCTGTATGTGATTCTGCTCAGAGCAGCCGCCCTGCCGCAGTAAATGTGCGTGGGGTGGCCTGTATCAGGTTAACTTCAAAAACATTTAGATGTTGAACCTGAACTCCATTGAAATCAATGGGAGTCACATCTGGATTTTAAGGGAGATCTCCATGTGAGGGTCTGCAGGCAGAGGGTCGTCTGAAACTGGAAGCCTCCTTTAATAATAAGAGGGCTTCCAGATGCTAGCCCCTCCCTATGTGAACAAATATTAAGTACCCCTTACTCATTCACAGAAATAAATAATTCACCTAGAAATAAGGACACCCAAACATTTGACAAGTACTTTATTAAAAACTAAAAATCCATCATCAGTCAAGCTGTCCGTTTCCCTCCTCCGCCTTACCAGAAAACAAAAAACAAAAAAAAAACAATGACCGATCCCAACAGTACCATTAGCTGAATGCTGTCATCAGTGAAGGGGCAGGTCTAATGTTGACATAATTGCCCAAATATGACCAGTGGCATCACTGCTTCCCAGTGACATCTGGAACATCTGGACTATCTCTTCAACAAAATTTGCAGTGTAGGCAGTGGGACAGGAAAGTATTTATTATTTGCTCTGGCCAGCTTCTGACGAAGAAGGCTCATGACTGAAAAAGGTCTGCCTACCGGCTCCCGATCAGCGCTCTCAGCCAATGACGTGGGGGCCGTCCCCTGCAGGAACACAATAGCACAGCAGGGGAGATTGTTGTACTAACATCAGATTGTTAGTACAGAGGCTTTGACCTAAGCTGTCAGTTTTTTTTTTTTTCGTTCAACCCACTGGATTGAATTAGTGGTGTGTACAAGGCTTTATCAGTGGCCCTGCAGCCAGCACATACACATTATTGCACTGGTTGCCAGCTCCCAGGCCACTGAAATCTTGTCCAGCCTGGAATAGGCTGCAGTAATTTTACTAGCTGACTGTTTGACCTGAGGTCTCCATTTGGATATGTTTTTGGGCAGTATAGAGAGGGAACCAACTGAGGATTTTTAACCTTAATGCTGGGTTCACACCTATGCGAATTGGATGCAGATTTTTCTTCGCATAGCAGGAGAATGTGACCGGCTCTCTATGGAGCCGGTTCGCATATCTCCTGAGCGGCTGCGGAGCGCACTGCACAAAAATGCTGTGCGTCTTTAGCTCTGTTTCAGGGCCGAATTCAGGCAAAGATTTGGTCCTGATTTGTCCCTGAACTGGAGAATGGGGGCGCACAGCTTTCCTGTGTGGTCCGCAGCCGGTTCCAGTGTGAACCGAGCCTAAAAGTAAAACTGAAGCCAATCCCCGTGACTCCCCCCTGGAGTGCTTCTTCTCCTCTCCCTCCTACTGGCTTCCAGCTGTTGCAAGGGGGGCTACATTATTTTCTTCCTACAGTTTTGCAAGGTATTTTCCACATTTATCACTAAGCTAAACTAAACATTCATTGATAAGCTAAATGCCTCTAGTCGATATAATCTTTATAACTGTGTGTGCATTGGTCATAGAGTAGTAGGAATTTGGATAAGGTAGTAGTTATCTCAGCTATGATCTCAGATGAAAGAGATTGTTTATGCTGAATTTCAAGGGTTAGAGTATAGAAAATGTCTTGCATTCTCTCCCTCTTCAACCTTGCACCTAACTGTATAAAAGTCCACCTAGAAATGACTTTGTGCATTCTGTTGAGTGTGTTGTGGGATGGGATCATGGATGAGTTACCTAAGTAAGCCAGCAATCATATTGAGAATTGTTTGGTGCTATGAGGGATCTTGTAAGAGGAAATCATTGAGGCACCATGTCTATTCCTGCTGTAGGGCAGTAGGGGCGCCTAGGGAAAGCATGACTAGTGAGTGGTCAGACCAAATTATCCAATATCAAAAGAGGAGTTCTATGCTATTGATGGTGAAGAGATAATTGAGGTAACTGTAGGATTGGTGAGCAGAATGTTAGGGGTAAATCCTAGCACAAGAACTCTCCATACATTGGCCAGTTGTGAATAAGAGAACCATTACTTAAGGGCCTTAGGTTTGCTGAAAGAAAGATGGGTTTGGGATGGGGAGAAATAAAGGAAGGGTTCTAAGGCCAGGTTAAACTCCTGTGGTCAGGGTTGGTGCTAAGGTACCATCTGAAGTAGTACCTATTATGACAAATTGGTGTATGTCTTGATTGAAAGTCAGTCTCCTGAAACAGGGCCATAAATCGTGCTCACAAAAAACAATATTTTTTTATATGTGAATCATAGATGTGCAATCATGTACAGTAGGTCTTCTGTGTTGTATTAGTAAATCCAGTGTGCCTCTACCAAAGAAGTATTAAGGCTAGTGGTGGTGCGTCCATAAAGGGTGCAGGAGCGCCGCCCACCCCTCTCCTGCACCGCTCTATCACCAATCGATAGATTCATGCATTGCATGAATCTATCTATTGTCGCCGCTGCCGCCCCCTATTCAGGTGTCCGGCCCCTTTTCGGGCGCCGAGCATCGGAATTACAGTGGTGGGGGTGTTTTTGGAAGCGCCTGATTAGAGCCTTGGGCTCTAATAGGCATCCTGATTAGAGCCGTGGGCTCTAATAGGCGTCCTGATTAGAGCCGTGGGCTCTAATAGGCTTCCAAATTGGTAATCAGCGGGCGCACTGCTGTGCATTCGCTGATTACTCAGTGTTGTGTTAGGGAAACGGATACATCGCTTCACTAACACTGACCCGCCTCTCAGCCAATCAGGATGCTCGGGTCTGGTTACCCTGTCACCTGATTGGCTGAAGCGACAGGCACTGTGATTGGACGCCTATCAGGCGTCCAATCATAGCAGAGGACAGAAAGAGGACGGGAGAAGACATGAGGACTCGGAACATGGAGGACAGCGGTGAGAAAGGTAAATGCTGGATGGGGGGCCCACTGGCAGCATTTGATGGGGGCACAGTATCGGCAACTGATGGGGCACACTGGCAGCATTTGATGGGGGAACAGTAGCGGCAATTGATGGGGCACACTGGCAGCATTTGATGGGGCACACTGGCCCCATTTGATGGGGCACACTGGCGGCAATTGATGGGGCACAGTGGCGGCAATTGATGGGGCACAGTGGCGGCAATTGATGGGGCACACTGGCGGCAACTGATGGGGCACACTGGCGGCAACTGATGGGGCACACTGGCAGCATTTGATGGGGGAACAGTAGCGGCAATTGATGGGGCACACTGGCAGCATTTGATGGGGCACACTGGCGCCATTTGATGGGGCACAGTGGCGGCAATTGATGGGGCACAGTGGCGGCAATTGATGGGGCACAGTGGCAGCAATTGATGGGCACAGTTGCAGCAATTGATGTTCTTTTTTTCAGTTTGTTTGCGCCCCCCAAAAAAAAAAATTGAGCACCAGCTGCCACTGATTAAGGCCACTTACTGGATCCCATTTTTATGGAGGTCAAAGCAATCACTGCATTTCTTAGCCAACCCCAGGTGGACAGATGCAATCATCTATGTGCTTGGCACTCCCTCCAGCGTAAACAAAATCGGCAGCCCTTAGTACAGAAAGCACATGAAAACTAAATAGTGTAGCAAACTTTGTGTCTCCTTTATTTTATAAGCATTGTAAAACTACTCATAAGACAATGTGGTTCACGGATTTCAAACAAACCACCACTCTGCTCCCTCCGGCGGATGTCATGGTGTCACCGCTAGGCTCTGCCCTATGCATGTTTTATCCCAATGGACATCTTCCAAGGACATAGGAGTAGCAGTGCCTAGCTCACCATATTACCATAAAAAGGGGGAGGCTAAAAGGGGAGAAAAAGTGGAGTAAAAAGGATTGGCATGCGGTGGGGAATGGGAAGGTAGTTTGGTGGAGAAAGGTACAGTGTTAGTGTTGGAAAATTAAGAAGGGTGACAAAAAAAGGGGAGTAGTGGTTGGTAAAAAGGAGAGAGAGGGAAGTCTGTATAGTTTGTAGTTTGTTGTGCTTGGTGTGATTAAAATATATTTATATGTAGTGCAACTGTAGCTTGGAACAGCAAACATATCACAATATAATAGTCCAGCAAAACAAAAGCAAGTCATCATATCATTGAACATTTTACATTTACAAGAATGCAGCTGGAGCAATAACGAACATCTCTAGGACCCCAACATAACTGTCAGTAAAGTATGTATCATGGCCTGATTTAGTCTAATGATAGATAGTGGGAGGATGTCAGCAAATCCAGAAAAATTGAGAAATTGGAATAAGAAATGATTGGGATGATATCAGAAAGGCCTCTCATTGGCCAGCTAATATCAAATTGCTATTGTGACTTTTTGGGAAGACATTTGGAGGGATGTGTATTCCTCTGGGGAAGTGCCTCTTCCTCCCTCAACTGTACCTGGAGCCATATTGCTGTAGCCATAGCCAAGTCCCATCTTGACTGCCATGAGTAGATCAGTTGGTTCAATGCCTACACAGCCATGAGTATGATCCTAGGTAAGTTCCTGGCATTATTCAAGTTGGTGAGTTGCAGCCTTCTAGGTGTCCAAAGAGTAATACGTAATAAGAAATGTTGCATCATAAACTGTTAGTTCTGAAGAGACACTACAAAAACATGAGCTTTAGATTGTTAGGTAAGGGAAGCTGAAAAGATCTCAGAAGGTTATGGTGTGCATTGCATGGGGGTTAGGGAACCAACAGTCGGTTGAAATATCGTTCAAGCTGGAGTAAGATGGAGCAAGTGTGGCATTCAATTTATGAGGTCATGGCATACAGTTATGAATCCAGAGTCATAGCTTGATGCCACATGTAGCGTAGTGCTAAATGAAAGATATAGCACCATCCCTAGAAGTTGAGGAATATTTCTTCGTAGCAGGAAGGTGGACATTACCCTGGAGTCACCTGAAGCTGCCTGGGGGGTATGTAGACAAGAGGACACTCCATTACTACTAGTGGAGGAAGCTCAAAAGTTCGCACAACATTTTGGATGTGTTCAGTGTTGTGGAGAAAGTGTGTTTTACAAGCCCTGCGCATTTGAATGTGGAAGGGATATGGTATGGAATATTGTGCTTGCAAAGCAAGATGAGGAGAGGTTTTAGTGTTTTGCGTTGTTCCAATGCGTGTTTTGTTAGGTCTGGTAGAATGGTGAAAGTGGCCCTATCTTTGTAGAAGCAGATAACATCCATAGGTCTTGCTGGGTCAGGGCGTTTAGGGGCCAGTGTTCTGTGTACCATGTCTATTTTTTAATTGGCCGGTGTTGTATTGCCCATGTATGTAGAGAAAATGGCTTTCACGGTATTTAAGAGATCAAAATTGCCCATCTCCTTTGGCAACCTCCTAACTCTGATGTTTTTATGGCGACTAAATCATGCTGGAGAAAGAACAGGGTGTATGCATATATAATGTAAATATATGATGTAAACATTTTTAATTCATTAAATTTATTTCTCGAAGGAATTGGTTAATGCAGTCTATGCAGAGCATGTATTCTCTAGCTCAAACTTACTCTGATTTCAAATTTGAAAGAGTGGATTTCAGATTTGTAGCCTGTATATATTTCTCCATTTCAAATTTTTGAATGCACTCTTTCAGTCCTATCCCCCTTTTTGCTCATTAGTGTAGAGGAGTTAAAAAGATAGGGATGACTGACCTGTTTTAATGATCTCATCTGAGAAAGAGCAGAGCTGGGGATAGAGGGCTTCATCACTAAGGAGTTCTCTGCAGGGGTGTCTGCATGTGTTGACATATTGGGAGAGCTGAGATGTGGTGCAGCCTGGTCCCCAGTGGTAGAGAACATTAGACATGTGCAGAACGAAAACATTTGTTTAGTTTCGTTTTGATTTGTTATTTACATACGTTTGCTTAGTTAAATTTGTTTAAATTCGTTTTCGGAATTAGTTTCATTTATTCGTATTCGAATCAATTTGAATTTTCGCAATTTTCAAATAGTTTTCAAATCAATTTCGAATAGTTTTTGAATTCAAATAGTTTTTAAATCAATTTTGAATAGTTTTTAAATTCGAATAGTTTTCAAATTCGAATAGTTTTCAAGTTTCCAATGAGAATAAAATAGAGTGGAAAATAAAGAAATAGAATAGGAAAATTTTGAATAAAATAGAAAAGAATATAACAGAAAATAAAATAATAGAATATAATGGCATAGAAACAAATAGAATATAATAAAAAAGAATATAATAAAATAGAAAGAATATAACCATCTTCTGAAATTGGAATATAAAACAATGGAATAGAAAAGAATATAATAAAAAAAAATAGAATAAAATAGAAATAATATAACCATTTCCCAAAATTTAAATAGAATCAATTTGAATAGAATAGAAAAGAATACAATAGAAAATAACAGAATAGTATATAAAAAAACATAGAATAGAATAGAAAAGAATAGAAAGCATATAACCATCTTCGTATTCTAATATATTCTTTTCTATTCTGTTCAAATTTGAATTGATTCTATTTGAGTTTTGGGAAATGGTTATATTCTTTCTATTCTTTTTTTAATTATTTTCTTTTTCTATTTGTTTATTCTATCCTATTCTATTCTTTTCTATTCAAATTCAAATTTATTCTATTAGAATTTTGGAAGATGATTATATTCTTTCTATTCTATTCTGTTGTTTTTTTTTCTATACTATTCTGTTATTTTCTATTCTAATCTATTATTTTCTATTAAATTCAAATTCTAATTGATTCTATTTGAATTTTGGAAAATGGAAAATGGTTATATTCTTTCTATTCTGGTGTTTGTTTAATTCTATTATTTTATCTTCTGTTATAGTCTATTCTATACTTTTTTTTTCCTATTCTATTCTTTTCTTTTCTTATGTATTCGAATTCAAATGTATTCTATTTGAAATTCAAATTTCAGTATATGGTTATATTCTTTCTATTTTATTCTATTTTTTTTAATTCTATTCTATTCTATTTGTTTCTCTTCTATTCTGTTCTTTTATTTTCTATTTTGTTCTGATTAACTATATTTTATTCTTTTATTTTCTATTATATTCTTTTCTATTCTATTATATTCTTTTCTCTTTTATTCCTTTATTTTTTTTACTCTATTTTATTCTCTTTGGAAACTGGAAAACTATTTGAATCAATTTGAATTCAAATTTCGCCCAAATATTATTTTCCGTTATTTCAGACTTGTTTAAATTCGGTACTATTGTAATTTGGGGTAAACGTTCTGGTGAGCTAGGATGGATCTGTGAAGGTCAGTCTGCCATGGAAACTCATTCAAGCAGTGGAAGAGAGATGGTGAGGTATGAGTGAGGGAAGGTTCCCAGGGCTGCCAACGTGCATCTTACTCTGTCAGGAGCAGGCCACACTTTTCATATATTAGTTTTCAAATGTTTTGTTACCCTGACAATTTTATTTGAAAAAAGGATCAAACACTGAAGTAGAAGTTCTTATATACATATGTTCCCTGCAGACTCCCATTTATTGTGCCCTTCTGATCCCTGCACTGCCCTCCTGACCTCCCTGTACTATGCTCTACTGATTCCCTGTAAAATAAAAAAATAAAAAAACAATATGAGCTCAAAACCAAATATTCACAGAACTGGGTCTCTATAAAAACTTCGCCCAATGCATCATAAAAAAAAACAACTGTATTGTACATGTAACAAATAGACATCTATAAAATCAATCATAGACCCCAAACCACCCTGTCAATATTGCACAATTACTTCACATTCTCATTCATCCTTGAACTTTTAAATTGTGTACAGGCTAATCTCGGGTACTGTGATATTGGCCATGAGTAAAAGGGATGTGCAGAAAGTCCCTTCAGGAAGATCAGGAATGATAGTATATTTTTCACTTGTGTCAGTAGCTGGAAGCCATTAAATGGATGCAAGAGTTCCCTCCAATAGAGTGTTATATCTGATGCATAATCAAGTGTATATTCCAACTTCTGGGCAACAAGATATGAAACCTGAACATATGTGGCTGGGTACAGAGTCCTGTGTGCTCTGCTAACCTATGCTCACCGAAGCGCTGGGCTGTGGAGGGGCTAGGAGGGGCTTGCTGAGAATCTGAGCCTGACCATATGGTTGCAATCTTTCCCCAGCCAGGACCAACTCCTTGACGTTAGCCGACAGTGGACTTTAGCCCACTGTCAGCTGAAAATGGGTCACAGGAGTGCAGAACGAACTGCACTCCTGTGATCCACAGGAGAAGTACGGTCATACAAGCTTTGGCTGTACTCCTTTCTGCTTCACTTACTGTCACCAGTGCTGTACTGCATCATCATATGACTGGTAACAGCACATAAAAAATAAAAATAAAAAATCTTGTCACAGGTATGCTGCCATGGAGGCACCAGGAAATACATTTTTAATAAAAAAAAATCTTACATGTCATCAGAGTACTACTCTAGGGGTGATCAGGATTTTTTTTTCTTACACTATTTTTTGCTTATAACAGTTATGATCACTGCTATAAGCAATAGTTTTAACTGTCATGAATGGCTTTCATTTTTTAAAGCTTGCTTACTATTGTGATGCTGTATTTGGCTACAGCTTGTCAGGTACTATGTGATAGCTGTGGACCAATCACAGCATCACAACAGTAATCAATCAAGTGATCAATATGATTGGTCATACTGAGCGCCATGATCTGCTGCGTGCCAGTGCGCATGTGTGCCAGGACATATCAGTGCATCGTGGTGCATACAGCTGCCGCCCGCTTGCAGTAAACGGGTGGGCGGCAACTGGTTAAAAGTATCTATACTCGTTTTATCATAATTGCTTGAGGTGAGTTTCATTCAACTAGGTGTGTCAGAGGGGCAGAACAGAGAACCCAAACTACCAAGTGGCTCTTGCAGAGGTAGTGCTTTATTGAAATAAAATATTACATCTAGTATGCAAAGCACTGTGAAAATTGTAAGCACTATATATATAAACATATATATCCATTTAATTCCTATTGATAAATTATTAGGTTAACAATAGGTTTTTTGTAGAATCACAACCATTTTAAATTCCCCAACCTTAAGCAAAATACATTCTCCTCCTACGATGGCTTGCTGGACACTGCAAAAAAGGTGCCCCTGGAAACCTTTTTGAAATGTAACTATGCTGTAGTAGCGGTGTCAGTGATTTCTAGCTTCTAGACTGGGATCCCACAGGTACTGTATGGTATATGCAAAGTTACATTGGTCCAAGCTGGACCAATGTCACTGAGTAAAAAATGCCATGCCTGGGATTCTTCTATTCAGGGAAGCACAGAACTATAAACAGAGCATCTGGCTGATTATCATATAACATTTCTATTAGTAGAGTAATTTGCAAAGATAAAATAATAAAAGTTAAACAAAGCCTGTTTCATAGTATATGTTGTTAACATATATTAGGACAAATTACCACAGCTGTTATCTGATATCGAACACATATTATTGTTAGTTTTCTATAGATCCAGGACCCCTAGAAGGCACAAATAGATGTGGTGGTGCCACAGGTGGATCTCCAGCAAGCAATGACTCACCTCTTAATTTTAGTGAGGCAGTCTTCACCTGTTGTTGATGATGTACAGATCATCACATGCTTTCTCAGTGGCAGGCAAATCCTGCTGAGCTATGCTATTCAACAACAGCTGGGAACTACAGGTAACCACTTTTCAAATGTATAAAATCTGCAACATTGCTAAAAGCATGAGAAGAAGTATAGTTAACACCTGTAAGATGACACACGTTATGAACCATAAAAACAATTAAAGGATAAGTCACGCAAATTGCCCTCCATCCTTACCATCACGTATCATGGATGTACAAAACGCTTTCTTTTTAACACGTTATTCCCTAGTTTTCCAACTGCTTTTGCTGGTGATTCCAATGGACTCATGCTGTTACAGGCTTACAGTATTGTACGGTTTTCGCCTAAATTAATAATTAAGGGGGGTGGTTAATTGGTCACAGGTGCTTCAGGCCCTATATAACTTTCTGTAGAGCACATCTGAATTTGCCAGATTTGTTGGTTGGAAGCTGAAGAGTGGGAACTTTGAGTGGAGAGTGAAAACCAGTCTTTGATGGCTGTGTTTGCATTTTTGGGGTCTTTCCTTGCAGCTTTCTTAATAGATTTTCTGTCACTTTTTAAACAGGCTTTTTTTTTTCTTTCCTTACTTCAGACTTCTAATTAAGGGGAGTGGTTAATTGGTCACAGGTGCGTCAGGCCTTATATAACTTTCTGTCAAACTCATTTTGAGCCTGCTTAGTTTTGAGCTTGCCACCTTTTTGCTTGCTGGAACTCTGACCAAGTGGAACTGGATTAAGTGGTGAGTTAAAAACCAGAGTTTATAACAGGAGTCATCAAACCTGTAAGTAACATCTAAAATGTCCTGTTAGTAATATTATTATTGTAACTGGGAAAATGGGGATTAGCAAGATTTATGGTTTTGTGCAGTGCAGAGTGTGCCACATGTATATAACAATTGAAACATTGGACCTTTGGTTTTTGTGGCACCAGCACACTGTTACCCCTCACAGTTACTTTTGTTGAGCGCAGGAACGGGCCCTGCTTAACTATTATTTCAAAAATAGTAATTACATGCCCCAATTAAAGAGGGGCAGAAAAATTGGGCCTTTGGTTTTGGTGGCACCAGAACACTGTAAGACATCACTGTTAAGCAGGGGCAGAAAAACTGGGCCTTGGGTGGTGGTACCACAACACTGTAACCCCTCACAGATACTCTTGTTGGGCACAGAAATGGGCTCTGCTGTGAAATATTAGATCAAAAACTGTAATTACATGCCCCTGCTAAACAGGGGCAGAAAAATTGGGCCTTGGGTGGTGGTACCACAACACTGTAACCCCTCACAGATACTCTTGTTGGGCACAGAAATGGGCTCTGCTGTGAAATATTAGATCAAAAACTGTAATTACATGCCCCTGCTAAACAGGGGCAGAAAAATTGGGCCTTGGGTGGTGGTGGTGGTGCCACAACACTGTAACCCCTCACAGATACTCTTGTTGAGCGCAGGAACGGGTCCTGCTGTGAAAAATTAGATCAAAAATTTTAATTGCGTACCCCTGTTAAACAGGGGCAGAAAAATTGAGCCTTGGGTGGTGGTATCTGGATAAAGGGGGCCTTGAGAGGAAAGGAAGTCCTCCTCTTCCTCCCGCTGTTCTGCCTCAAGTGCCCTGTCCATGAT
Source organism: Rana muscosa (assembly GCA_029206835.1). NCBI lineage: Eukaryota > Metazoa > Chordata > Amphibia > Anura > Ranidae > Rana > Rana muscosa. The sequence continues at coordinate 176,820,388 of CM055124.1, forward strand.
TCCACGAACCATGTGCTCCAGCAGGAAGACTAGAGGGACAGTGTCACTGATGCATGCATTGTCGCTGCTCACCATCCGTGTGGCCTCCTCAAATAGTGACAGGACAGTGCATGCATCCTTGATCAGTAGCCACTGGTGTGGTGAAAAGAAGCCAAGCTCCCCTGACCCTGTCCTGGTGCCATACTCGCACAGGTACTCATTTATGGCCCTCCGCTGTGTGTGCAGCCGCTGCAGCATTGCCAACGTTGAGTTCCACCTGGTGGGCATGTCACAAATGAGGTGGTTGGTGGGCAGGTTGCTTTCCTTTTGAATGTTAGCCAGCCAAGCACTGGCATTGTATGACCGGCGGAAATGACCACAGACTTTTCTGGCCTGCCTCAGGAGAACTTGTAAAACTGGGTACCTGTTTAAGAACCGCTGCACCACCAAATTCAGGACGTGTGCCAAACATGGAACATGGGTCAAGTGTTCCTGTCAGAGGGCGGAGAGAAAGTTAGTGCCATTGTCGCATACAACCATTCCTGGCTGAAGCTAGTGTGGCATCAACCACCTTTGAGCCTGCCCCTGCAGAGCAGACAGAATCTCTGCCCCAGTGTGGCTCCTGTCCCCTAGGCAGACCAACTCAAGCACCGCATGGCATCTTTTAGCCTGACTGCTTGCATAGCCCCTTGAACGCTTACAGAGCACCGCTGGTTCTGCAGAAGAGGCCATAGAGGAAGAAGAAGAGGAGGGGGTGGAGGAGAGAGCTGTGGCAGAATCACCACTAGCATTTTGGAGGCGTGGTGGCGGAACAAGCTCCAACAACACTGAACCCTGTCCTGCATCCTTCCCAGTAGCCAGCAGAGTTACCCAGTGCGCCGTGAAGGAAAGGTAACATCCCTGCCCATGCCTGCTGGACCATGAGTCAGCGGTAATATGAACCTTACTGCTAACCGCCCTGTCCAACTAGGCCAAAACATTGCCTTCCACATGCCGGTAAAGACCCGGAATGGCCTTCCATAAAAAGAAATGGCGTTTTGGAACCTGCCACTGAGGTACAGCAAATTCCACAAATTCACGAAAGGGGACAGAGTCTACCAGCTGAAAAGGCAGCAGTTGTAGTGCTAGCAATTTGGTCAAGCTAGCATTTAGATGCTGGGCATGTGGATGGCTGGGACCGAATTTATTTTTACGTTTCAGCAACTGGGGTAGGAAAAATTGCCTGCTAAAATCATTTGGTGGTGTACTGCTAGCAGATTGGCTGCAAGTACTTGGGACACCTATTGCTATACCTTTATTCCTCTGTGTAGGTTTTTGAGAGGACTGGAGGTATAGTAGGGTTGAATATCCCAGATGAGGAGTAAGGAGAAGTCCACCTTTTTCTTTGATGTGGGTCTTTCAAGTGCTGTTGCCAATGGACTGCATGGGAGGTCGTCATATGTCTGGGCAATCATGTGGTGCCTCATGTGGTACCTCTCAGAAGGTCCTAATTAGAAGCGTTTTGGGAACGCTGTAGAAAAGTGTACACGACAGTCCTTTTGGCAAGGAGCTGAAATGGTAAATGAGGATTATATTTCGGTGATCCAACCTACTTTCGCTTTTCTATCTGTTGCATAGAAGTAATAAGATAATTTGTTGTGTAGATACACTGACTGTAGGGGGCGGTTTGCACCATAGAAATGCAGTCCGGATGCGTTCCAGGTGTTTTTTTTACATGCACATTTTTGATGCGTTCCAGTGCAGGAAGGATGCAGCATGTTCTGTTTTTTCTTGAACTGAAGTGCACTGGAACTGCAAGCACTGGTGTGAACTATGCCATTGAAGACCATATAACCTGCTTTCCATGTGTTTTTTTTCAGAATTTTTATTTAATTTTTTTAAAACTCACTGGACTGCATGTGGTGTGAAGTCTGTGAACTGGCCCTAAGGTTAAACTGTCAAAGTGGTCTACAGTATTAGAAATCTCCCTTGCTTATATCCAAATATCGTGAGAGTGGTAAGTACTTTTGTATGTATGATAAATGTTGTCACTGTGGTGCAGATGGGACAAAGGGGTTTTAGCTATACTATACAAGCCAAGGTTTTAAGAAGGGAAAGTTGTTGTTAGTATAGGGAATTCTCTTCCATCTGCTCAGAGAAAAATGCTTACATTTTATGCGTTTGTTTGTTGTTGTCTTGGAATTCCAATTTAAAGTATAAGTTATTTTTTCTTCTGAATGCAAACGGATTGTTGAGTAATTGATATGTCCTTTGATCCTGCCAAGTAGGAGAGCGTTGATAAAGTGGGCAGGTGAGAGGGACAGAGTAGGGTACTCATCTGTGTGTGGTGCTTTATTTGAGTGATTCCTCCTATCCAAAGTATTGTTTAGCACAATACACAGAGGTATATGTCCGCTTGCATAAATCTGCTATTTCACTTCAAGTGAAAGAGGGGATCAAACAACCAACCATACCTTCGTCAACGCTTTTGCGCAAAGCATAAGATACTGCTATATTTGCATTCCATATTCAGCGAGTCCGAGAGACTTGCTGAGGTGGAGAAAATGTTAAAGAAGGATTTAATTCAGAAAAGTTATCTATATAGATTTAAAAAAAATACATGTTCATTGTTAAAATGTTGCAACTATTGTCAGTCTATTCATGAAATGTGTTGGGCACATATTCCCATGCCCAATGCATAGTTAATTGGAAACAGGAAAAGGGGAATGTGACGTCACTGATAAATTACATGTATGCGCTGGTACCAAATGTTTTTTTTTGAGGAATCTGATCAGATACCAATTTTTTTAGAGTAGCATTTCAACTTATACATGGGGTATTTTGATTATTTCAGTTAGGTTCTGTTTCCACTATTGCAACCCCAGATTTGCGTGATTTGCAGTGCGACTTTGCAATGCGATTTTTGATGCAATGTCATGCAAAAGTGTGAGAAAAGGTCGCACCGAAGTAGGAACAAAATAGTGCAAGAACCTTTTTGCGTCGCTGCGACTTGAGTCGCACAAATTAAAACAAGGATCATTGAATTACATGGGTTTTTGACTTGTCATGCGACTTCGCATGTGTCAAGTCGCACGGCAACTCACAGTAGTGGAGACAGAGCCTTAGAGCCTTGGAGTCTGACTTTGGGGACTGTTTTAATTGTGTAATTGCCTATCCTTATGTTATTGAAGTTAAAAGGTGTTGTTTTTCTTTTCAGTTTCGACAAATATAGTTTTGTTGATGTTGAGAAAAAAAAAAAAAAAAGGGAACTTTTGCATTGTATAAGGACATTGCCTGCTACAAGACAAGGGAATGGATATTTGTGCAAATGGTTTTAATTTGTGTTTAGGCTGTATGAACAATGATTGGGGATTTAAAAATGTTTGATTTTCTTTTTTTTGGTTAAATACAAGTTTAGGGCTGGGTTCACACATATGCAGTGCGAGTTTGAGCTCTGTTTTCACAGCTAATTGACAAAGTAGTTGTTCAGCGCTTCATGTCAGTTTTTGATCGGGATCAGGTCAGGATTGCATATCGGGTCAGGATTTTATACTGTTCACAACTGAATGACATGTGCGATTCAGAAGCGTTCCCATAGAAGTCAATGGCCCTGAATTCACACGTAAGCCGGACCGCACTGCCTAGAAAACGCACACCTTTTTGGGCAGTGCGGAGTGCGAATGCACTGCAGGTGTGTAAGCCAGCCTCATCCAAGGGAGTTATGTATTCCAGGCGATGCGCTAGAGGAATTGTGGTTGGTAAAGAAAAAGGAAGTAACTTAAGGTTTGTGTAATCCTATGCACTAGGGAAAAATAAAAAATAAAAAATAAAAAAAATTAATGGTAAAAGGTGCTTAAAAGATGTTCAAAGGGCAAATATGGAAAACATTTCTAAATGAAGAATGAATGGAGTGGCCAAATGGATGTGAATAAAAGGAGAAAGTGGTTGTATTGTGTTTAATTAATGCACAAGGTATTATTTGATTACTAAAGTATCTTAAGTGTTGGTTTAAAATGTAGACAAAGAGATGGTTGTCTCATATTGTGTTTTCTTGTTCAGGGAGTAGAAGTTATTAGGCCCATATTCCTGATAATATATATTTCTCTAAAAGTTTGGGTTAAGTAACCAGGATATACAAAATAAATTGCTGCATATATTGAGTCCATGAGGTACTAAAATATGATGGGAAAGTTTGTTTGAATAAAAGTCAGAGTGACTATTCTGGATATATTTACCTTTTGAATTCCCAGAGTTTCAATCATGAAGTGTTAATGATGTAATGAAGTTTATCAATCAATGTTTTGTTTGTTGCTGATGATCAGATATATTTGAAAAGTTAGGAGGCTGACTTCTGAGTCAGAATATGTGTTTGGGTAAAGTGTTCTGTTCTGAGTTCCTCGGGTCCACTTGGGTCCCAGGGATAGAAGAAACTAAAGTTGTTTAAGTTTTATTGAAGTCCTGCTGTAATACTGGATTTGAAAAAATGTTTAGTTTAAACATATTGAATCTACATAATGAAGACTGTTGCTGAGAAACATTTTATATTTCTGCATGCTTTACTTATGTTTGAGTTAATGAGGAATATTATTTTTAATACCTCCAATGGTTAAGGCCTTAATTGATCAGGTAGATTCTGTGATTATTCATGTTGGATGAGGAATATCCGCCCCAGCCAGCCAGAAGAAATGCCAATCCCATTCCTACCCTTATACCCCATTCATACCCTGCCCTATACCCTATTTGGATGAAGAGATGACTACAGCTTTTACATGGAAACCTTTGTTGTTCATCTTTGTTGTTAAAATGCCATGGGAGATGCTGAGATGAGTAAAGGCGGACACCTGCTGGAAAATATTCCTGGAATGACACCTTGAGGGTTAGCCATGACGCACGCCCAAGGTCTACGAAATTCCAGTGAGCATCACAAGGGAGTGATCCAGATACGCCAGCCCGAAGACCCAAGTCTAGCCCAATGCATCAGTTCCCGTCTGTCTGTGGATATTGAGTTCTGTCCTTACAAAGAGGCAGGGTTTTGGGGTAGAAGGATCTCTGTAAAATATGTGTAAACACAGAATCGAACCAAAAGTTTGGGGAAAAGTTTAGAAGAATGAGAATTATAATGTGGACATTTCTTTTTCCTTCCCTTTCATGAATTTTTTGGACATTCAGAAGCCATACAAGAGATTTTTTTTGTGCTTTTCTTTGGGACAATTTTTTATTTGGCCTAAAGGCTGTCATGCCCCTCCCACTTGCTTTTAAGGACTGTCACACCCTCCCCCCTTTGTATTTCATGGACAATTGCTATGAAGCTGAGATTATCTGTTTATTGTTCTCTATTTTTATGAGAAAGTAGTCCAGGTGAATGTTGGGGGCTTCAGGGTTTGTGATTATCACGTTCGTGATAAAAGAGGGGATTGTAATAGAATGTATAAATATTGTAACCTGGGGGACAGGTAGTCGGTACAAAAGCTCCCTGGGATGAGCGGGCACAGATACCAAGTCCATTGGATCAGTGAAAACACAGAGTTATTTATTGGTGCTATATACAAAGTCAATGACAGGTGCTGTACAGTGCTGAAAACAAACAGAAGAAAAACTAACTAAACAAAAGCCTAGCCGTGTCTCGGCTCTAACTATACAGTATTTACAAGCCCTCCCTACCAGGCTGGACAAGCCTAGCGCTTGTCAGCTTCCACATTCACAGAGTCACAAGTTTTACAAACCTTCTTGCTCTCACAGACCAATGCTGTCTGTGTTTCCCAGGCAGAGCAAAGGCTGTCTGCTCAGGTGAGCTTTTAATTAACCTGTGGGAGAGAACCAACACCTGAAGTGGATCCTGGCTCAGAGATCCCTGAATGTATATGAGAGGAGCCTGGGAGATGTATAAACCCCGAATAGGACTTTCCCAGGCTCTCTCTGGGATGCTCTGTCACAATATGTATAAATAATCAACTCCATTTTTAAGTAGAAATTAACTTTCACATACTTAGCTTAACTCATAGTTTGCATAGAGTCACACCCTGCTAGTCATTGTGGTTAAGCATGTAGTAGCCTGATTGTATAAGAAAAGTCCTTTGCTAAAGATAAGAATATACTGAGTTTGTATAATTTTTAGAAACGTATGTGTTAAGACATAGCCCCTCCTATCTTTCTTTTACATATAAGCCACTCTAAAAATCAATAAAGGCCAGAGATCTAATGAACACACTATCTGTTTCCATGTGTCATTTTGATTTCTCACAGATCCGGGGGTCACTGAAAATGATCTTGCATTTACCTGAAGTACACCTGGGTATTACCTGCTTCATATGGTTCCCCATAATGGATAAAGAAGTCACAGTCTGGAAAAAAACAACATGGTAAAACCATCTAATTGAAATAATGTTAGATGCATCAGAAGTAATCTCAATGCGTTTCGTGAGCTTATACCCACTCGTCAGGAGCACGATGCATCAAATTCTAAAAGAAAGGGAATGAAGAGAACCCATGATATGAGGTGACTGTCCATATGGGGAGAATAAAGATGAATAAAAATGATGACTAATGCCTACTTAATACTCACATATGAATCAATATGAGGGACTGTGCAAAACCATGTGCCAAGGGTCGGCCAGGGGAAGTCTCGTCCGGGAGCTGTAGAGGGGAACTAGCAGAAAAAAAGGGAAACAAACACCCGGATACCCCCAAAGTGTCCTGGGTGTGGGGTCTTTGTACCGCGATTGGGTTTCTATGGGATAAAAATGTACTTGTGTGAATCAAGTGTAACCATTGAAATATATGGTGATAGGCAAAATGAGGTAGTACCCATAACCACGGTAAAGAAGTGATGTGAGCCCTCTAGCCAAAATGACAAAGGGACAGGAGAAATAAAGAAGCAGCCAAACTGCAGGGCCTGTTCCTGCCCCCAACAAGAGTAACTGTGAGAGGTTACAGTGTTCTGGTACCACCAACACCTAAGGGCCAGTTTTTCTGCAGAGTATATAGGGCAGGCCGTATTGTATATATACTGCCTTTCAGAGTATATAGGGCCTGGGGGACCCCCATGTCATTTTTTTTTGATTTGGCGCGGGGTTTCCCTTATTATTCATACCAGACCTGAAATACTTTTGTGGGGGGGGGGGGGGCATCCACGCCATTTTGTTGTGGTATTTCTGATATTTTTATCTATATTGCCGGGATCCGACAATACATTACAGCCGCAAGCAGTTTTAAATTACTTTTTGTCCTTTAGAAATGTTATTTTGCTGTGGTACCATTATAAACATGGGAAAGATGTGCTACTTTACATGCATAATAAGGACACCCCCCAGGCATGATATATAAAGAAATATTTCACTTTTATTTTTTCACTTTAAGCACTATTAAAATCACTGCTTCCGAAAAAACTTCAGTTTTTAAAACTTTTTTTATGCATTGATACATGTCCCCTGGGGCAGGACCCGGGTCCCCAAACACTTTTTATGGCAATAACTTGCATATTAAGCCCTGTACACATGGCCGAGATTCTCGTCAGGAAAAAACCTGTAGTTTTTCCTGACGAGATTCTTGACAAGAATCTTGTGCCGGCCGAGTATACACACATGCAAAACCAAAGAACCGCCGTTCTTTTGAATGGAACGAACGCGGTGATGTCATCGACTACGACGAGCATGCGCTTGTCATATTCGATGCCGTCGCCACCATCTTGCTACACCCTACCTATGCCTAGGAAGCTACCGCGCATGCGTCAAAGTCATTTCGAGCATGCGCGGGCTTACCGGAGGACAGGTAAGCTTGTTACCGCATACACACAAACACAAACACACACACACACACACACACACACACACACACACACACACACACACACACACACACACACACCGTTTTCTCGTCGGGAAACAGGCCTATTTTTCTCATCGAGATTCCCGGAAGTTTTCTCGACGAGAAAACATACACACGACCGGTTTTCTCGGCAAGAAAGCTCTCCCAGCAATTTTCTTGTCGTTTCTTGCCGAGAAAACCGGTCGTGTGTACGAGGCCCAAGCCTTAAAATTAGCACTTTTGATTTTTCACGTTCGCGTCCCATAGACTTTAACGGTGTTCGCACAAATTTTTTGCCTGTTAGCATGTTCTGCTGCGAACCGAACCGGGGGGGTGTTCAGGTCATCCCTATAAGTGACTAAACTCTGATGCTGTTACTGATTAACTAAAAAAAAATTGTGACAAACTCTGGTTTGCTAAATTTGCTCTGATCCTGTGTTAGGTTTTTCTTTTTTTTATACTTTTTTTTTAAAATGCATTCTTTGCTGAATGCCTCTAAAAGATGGTAAGCTAAAGTCTGAGGCCGGGTTCACATTGGTGTGACACGACTGTTGTACGACTGTCATCCTACTTTGCCCTGCGACATCTGTCCTACATCGGTCCTACTTCAGTCCTACTTCCATACGACTTGAATGAACAAGATAAGATTTTGCTCCGACTTTGAGATAGTCTGACTTGTCTTTTGACCATCCAAAACAATCCCAGTGTGAGATAAATTCCTTTTGGCTGGGTTCACACTGGTGCAACAAATGCTCCGACATTGATTTTCACACGTCATGCGACATGAGCTACCAATGTTTCCCTGAGGCTGGGTTCACACTGGTCCGACAAACGCTCCGACATTGGGAGCTCATGTCGCATGACATGTGAAAAATCAATGTTTCCCTATGAGAGCTGTCTTAACTGGTCGGACACAAGTCGGTCCGACTTTGAAAATGCTCCCTGTAGAACTTTGGTCCGACTTTGATCCTACTTCAGCCCATTGAATATCATTGAAGTCAGATCAAAGTAGGATCCTTGTCCTAATCATCCGACTTTTGACATCCGACATGGTGATTACAGCAGCAGTAAAAGGAATTGATCTCACTCTGGGATTGTTTTGATTGGTCAAAGAACAAGTCAGACTATTATAAAGTCGGATCAAAGTAGTATCCTGTTCATTGAAGTCGGATGGATGTAGGACCAATGTAGGATGGATGTCGCAGAGCAAAGTAGGATGAAAGTCGTATGACTGTCGTGTCGTACAAGTGTGAACCCAGCCTAAGGAAGCCGTTTTAACTGGTCCGACACATGTCGGTCCGACTTTGAAAATGCTCCCTGTACTACTTTGGTCCGACTTTGATCCTACTTCAGCCCATTGACTATCATTGAAGTCGGATCAAAGTCGGAACGCCGTCTTGCATGATCCGACTTTGGCATGCGATTTGTGCTCTGCTGATCTTGAGGGGGAACTCTATGCCAAATTTTAAATAAAAAACCGGCATGGGTTCCCCCTCCAAGAGCATACCAGGCCCTTGGGTCTGGTATAGATTTTAAGGGGAACCCCATGCCCCAAAATCCATACCAGGCCCTTATCCGAGCACGCAGCCCGTCCGGTCAGGAAAGGGGGTGGGGACGAGCGACCGCCCCCCCTCCTGAACCGTACCAGGCCGCATGCCCTCAACATGGGGGGTGGGTGCTTTGGGGCAGGGGGTCGCCCTGCGCCCCCCCACCCCAAAGCACCCTGTCCCCATGTTTATGAGGACAAGGGCCTCTTCCTGATAACCGTGGCCGTTGGTTTCGGGGTCTGCGGGCGGGGGGCCGCATTTAATAAGGGGGCCCCCAGATCCCGGCCCCCCACCCTATGTGAATGAGTATGGGGTACATCGTACCCCTACCCATTCACCTGGGGGAAAAAAATGTCAAGAAAAAAAAAACACACTAGACAGGTTTTTAAAGTAATTTATTAGGCAGCTCCGGGGGTCTCTTCTCCCACTCTCCGGTGCCTTCTCCGCGCTCTCTGGTTCTTCTCCCGCTCTCAGGCGCTTTCTGCCTTCTGCCGGGCACCTCCGCTATCTTCTGTCAGCTCTTTTGCTAGTGGTGGCCTGGTCTTCTTCGACGTCTTCTTCCCTCTTCTCTTCTTGAGATGTTGACACGATGAGGTCTTCTGCTGTAATGCCGTGTGCGCGGCGCGCAATGACTTATATAGGCATGGGGCGTGGTCACCGAGTTATGTCACAGCCCCGGGGCATTATGGGACTGTGACGTCATAAGGGGGCAGGGTCACATCACCTGGTGACCACGCCCCATGCCTATATAAGTCATCGCGCGCCGCACACACGGCATTACAGGAGAGACATCGTCGTGTCAACATCTCAAGAAGAGAAGAGGGAAGAAGACCGGGCCACCACTAGCAAAAGAGCTGGCAGAAGATAGCAGAGGTGCCTGGCAGAAAGAACCGGAGAGGGCACCAGGGAGCGGAAGAAGACCCCCGAAGTCGGAAGAAGACCCCCGGAGCTGCTTAATAATAAATTACTTTAAAAACCTGTCTAGTGTGTTTTTTATTGACAACTTTTTTCCCCCCAGGTGAATGGGTGGGGGTACGATGGCCAGGGTTGTCGGGAAGAGGCCCTTGTCCTCATCAACAATGGGACAATGTGCTTTGGGTTGGGGGGGCCCGCAGGGCGCCCCCCTGCCCCAAAGCACCCACCCCCCATGTTGAAGGCATGCGGCCCGGTCAGGAGGGGGGATGCTCGCTCGTCCCCACCCCCCTTCCTGACCGTCCATGCTGCGTGCTCGGATAAGGATCTGGTATGGATTTTGGGAGGATACTCACGCTGTTTTTTTGGCATAGGGGGTCCCCTTAAAATCCATACCAGACCGAAAGACCTGGTATGCTCTTGGAGGGGGAACCCATGCCGTTTTTTTATTTAAAATTTGTTTGTTCCCCCTCACGATTCATACCAAACACAGTGCCTGGTATTGGCGGGGATCCAAGTCGGATCCCCGTTCATTGAAAGTCGGACGTATGTCGGCTTCAAGTCACAGGGCAAAGTGTGATCCAAAGTAGGATGGCTGTCGTGTCACACCAGTGTGAACCCAGCCTTTAGGCTGGGTTCACACTGATATGACACGACAGTCATACGACTTTCATCCTACTTTGCTCTGCGACATCAGTCCGACATCAGTCCGACATCAGTCCGACATGAGTCCGACATCAGTCCAACTTGAATGAACAGGATACTACTTTGATCCAACTTTGTGATAGTCTGACTTGTCCTTTGACCAATCAAAACAATCCCAGTATGAGATAAATTCCTTTTACTGCTGCTGTAATCACTAGGGTTGTACCGATACTAGTATCGGTATCGGTACCGATACCGAGCATTTGCCTGAGTACTTGTACTCGGGCATATGCTCCCGATGCTTCACCCGATACTTGTACAGTCAGCGGTGATCGTGTGTGGGGGAGTTACAAGCACCGATCACCGCTGTATAGATTTATAAGTAGTTTCTCCGCTTCTCTTTAAAATCAGCGGTGATCAGTGCTTGTAACTCCCCCACACACGATCACCACTGATTGTCCCCGTATCCTCCTCCAGCCCCCCTCCGTTTTGCTGCTGTCTCCCTCCCTCCGTGTCCCCTTCCATGCTGCTCTCTCCCTCCATGCTGCGGTATCCCTTCATGTCTCCCTTCAGGCTGCCGTTCCCCTCTGTGTCCTGCTCCATTCTCCCGTTCCCCTCTGTGTCCTGCTCCATGCTGCCGTTCCCCTCCGTGTCCCGCTCCATGGTGCCGTTCCCCTCCGTGTCCCGCTCCATGCTGCCGTTCCCCTCCGTGTCCCGCTCCATGCTGCCGTTCCCCTCCGTGTCCCGCTCCATGCTGCCGTTCCCCACCGTGTCCCGCTCCATGCTGCCGTTCCCCACCGTGTCCCGCTCCATGCTGCCGTTCCCCACCGTGTCCCGCTCCATGCTGCCGTTCCCCACCGTGTCCCGCTCCATGCTGCCGTTCCCCACCGTGTCCCGCTCCATGCTGCCGTTCCCCACCGTGTCCCGCTCCATGCTGCCGTTCCCCTCCGTGTCCCGCTCCATGCTGCCGTTCCCCTCCGTGTCCCCCTCCATGCTGCCGTTCCCCTCCGTTCTCCTCCTCCACCCCCTTGATCTGTCAGGATGGAGAGCGGAGGTAGGAGCTGGTAAATCCGGCTCCTTACTGTTCGGAATGTACAGAGTCAGTGATTACTGACTCTGTACATTCACTTAACTGAAACATCGTAAACTTTGTTTACAATGTTTCAGTTTATGAATGGAGAGAGAAGCCGCTGTCTTCTCTCCATTCATTTTCAGCGCAGCGCAGCTGAGAAAGGGACTGGGGAATCTGTGTCCTTAGTCCCTTTCTCTGTCTCAAAGGGGAGATGTCAGAGGTCTGTTAAGACCCCTGATATCTCACCAAAGACCCCCAACAGGGCTGATAAAATAATAAAATAAAAAATAAAAATTTATTGTAAAAAAATAATAAAAGAAAAAACACACTGCACACTGACACTGTCCACCCCCCCCCCCCCCCTTAAAAATATAAAGCATTATAAAAAATAAAATAAAAATAATTGTAAAAAATAAAACTACTGACACATGTGCCACTGTCACACGAGATTAAAAAAAAGTATAGGTATTCGGTATAGGTGAGTACTTGAAAAAAAGTATCGGTACATGTACTCGGTCTTAAAAAAGTGGTATCGGGACAACCCTAGTAATCACCATGTCGGATGTCACAAGTCGGATGGTTAGGACAAGGATCCTACTTTGATCCGACTTCAATGATATTCAATGGACTGAAGTAGGATCAAAGTCGGACCAAAGTAGTACAGGAAGCATTTTCAAAGTCGGACCGACTTGTGTCGGACCGACTTGTGTCAGACCAGTTAAGACAGCTCTCATATGGAATCATTGATTTTCACACGTCATGCGACATGACCTCCCAATGTCGGAGCATTTGTCGTACCGGTCTGAGACTTTGTATACTACAAGCATAAACTTTTCTGTTTAAAGGGGTTGTAAAGGTTTTATTCTTTTTTTTTTTTAAAAAAAATAACAAACATGTCATACTTGCCTCCACTGTGCAGTTCGTTTTGCACAGAGTGGCCCCAATCCTCGTCTTCTGGGGTCCCTCGACGGCTGTCTCGGCTCCTCCCTGCAAGAGCTAACCCCCCTATGGAAAGCACTCTCCCAAGGGGTTAGCTTGCGGGCGCGCTCCCGTGTGATACAGTCGGCGGCCATAGCCGTCGAGTGTATCACTCAGCCCCGCCCCCCTTCGGGCCGCGTCATTTATTTGATTGACAGCAGCGGGAGCCAATGGCTGCGCTGCTATCAATCATCCAATGAAGAGCTGTGGGGAAAGAAACGCAGGATTGTGCCCACAGAGATTCAGGGCTCAGGTAAGTAAAACAGGGGCTTGGGGGGGGGGGGGGCGGAGACAGCAAGGTGTTTTTTCACCTTAATGCATAAAGGTGAAAAAAACACGAAGCTTTACAACTCCTTTTAAATACTAACCCATGTGCAGTTTAGTGTTCAGCAGGTGCTTCAAGGCTTCTGATGCCTAGGAGGAGATGGGTAATTGGGGTTGCATATTATATGCAACCTGTTGGATAAATAAGTTGCTACCACCTGCCCTGGTAAATGGTCATTTTAAATCCCTTACCTGTTAAATTTGACAAGAGAAAAGTAAAAAATATATATTAGTCCGTTTTTTAAAAATTTTATTGAAAATACACCTCTCCTCTTCCACTGCAAAAAACAAAACAAAAACCAATCTATTATGCCGCGTACACATGACCGTTATTCATGTCATGGAAAAAAACTATGTTTTTCTCAACGTGTTTCCTCTCAAGCCTGCCTTGCATACACACGTTCATGAAAAAAAACAACACGTACGACAACACTATAAAGGGGAAGTTCCATTCGAATGGCGCCACCCTTTGGGACGCTTTTGCTGATCCTCGTGTTAATAAAGTTTGGTGAGAGACGATTCATGCTTTTCAGTCTTCGTGCTTTTCAGTCCATTACAGCGTGAGGAATGTGCTATCTCCATTACGAACGCTAGTTTTACCAGAACGAGCGCTCCCGTCTCATACTTTATTCTGAGCATGCGCGGTTTTTTTACCCCTCGTAAAAGCATACACACAACCGTTTTTCACGACGTGAAAAACAACGAGAAAAAATCGAGCAGGTTCTTATTTTTTTGGCCATTTTTCTCGTCGAGAAAAATGCTCTGGAGCATACACACGACCGTTTTTCACGACCATTTTTAAAAATTTAATTTTTCTCGTTATGAAAAACGGTCGTGTGTACGCGGCATAAGAGTATACTGCCTTTGACAGTGGTAGGTGTTAGTTCATGCAGAGTATAAGCAATGCCCAGTCAACCCCTTTGTCTTCTGAAAAGAGGGTAGTCTGTCAGTCAGACAATATCCACAATCCAATGGTAACCATACATATATAGATTTCTCTTGGTCAGTCCTCAGAAATCAGGTAGATTCCTCCATCCATACTAAATAGTATGGATTAAGGGATCTCCCCTGTTGGCTATTATATTCTTAAAGCTGCCACACAACCACTAACTGCATCTGATTGCATGCAGTCACTGTTCAACCAAATATTTTCTATTCACGTAATCTGACAAAAGATGATTGAAAAACTGCCCTTTATTGAGACGAGCGGTGTTGACAGGGCCATCCACAGCTCATATTTAAGCAGATTGCACAGGAATTGGCCAAAATTTGAGCCATGTAAAGTCAATAAAGACTAGCAGTTTAGGCAGGGGTGCCAAAAATCAAGCTAAGTCATAATTAAAGTAGCCTTTCATAGTGTTTGCAGGATCTTTACAACACTCTGAAAAGGAGTGACAGACACCTTTGACACATTACCTGAGCACCTGATACTTTCTTTCAGAGTGCTGTAAAAATCCTGCAAACACAATGATATGCTGTACTGAGCTAGATGTAAAACGGAACTTCGGGCACAAAAATTTCCATTTAAATATATACCTCAATTCAGACCTTTTTTCAGCGGGAATGCGGGGGAACGCATTTCAGCACCTCAAGAGTATGTAATGGCAAGGGGTACTGGGGTGTGCTATGGGGTCTATTTTCATTGTAGGTAATATATTTTTGCAAGGGGGGTCTATATTGTTGCTGGGGTGATTCTTATGTTGCTGGGGGGTCATTTGTTGCTGGGGGGAATCTACTGTTGAGATAGGGGTCTATTGATGCTAGCTGCAGAAAGATTTGTTGTTGCTCCCAGACAGTGGCGGCTGGTGATAAAAAAAATACCTGAACACACTATACACAGAGCGCACAGTACAGACACAGAGCGCACAGTACAGACACAGAGCGCACAGTACAGACACAGAGCGCACAGTACAGACACAGAGCGCACAGTACAGACACAGAGCGCACAGTACAGACACAGAGCGCACAGTACAGACACAGAGCGCACAGTACAGACACAGAGCGCACAGTACAGACACAGAGCGCACAGTACAGACACAGAGCGCACAGTACAGACACAGAGCGCACAGTACAGACACAGAGCGCACAGTACAGACACAGAGCGCACAGTACAGACACAGAGCACACAGTACAGACACAGAGCACACAGTACAGACACAGAGCACACAGTACAGACACAGAACACACTTCTTCCCAGCCTGAATGCCCGTTTTGAGTTTGACACATTTTAAAACAACCTGTTGATGTGAAACTCACCCATCTTCTTATAACAGAGTCCCACACAGTAGCTGGCAGCTGCCATGCCATGAGTTACTGCATGTGCAGAAGAGACAGCCAAAGCAGTCTGCCTGAAGAGGGGAAAAGAGTACAAGCTCCAGTAAGGATGGCCACCTTTGCGTATCTGACAGTCACAGTTCTGATATCAGCCGATTTGTGATTGGCTGATATCAGAACTGTGACTCTTAGATATGCAAAGGTGGCCGTCCTTACTGGAGCTTGTTCCTGTAAATTGGAATAATGGCACTGCAATTTGCTGTTACTGGTGGATGATGGATCGGCCAGTCAGGGGACACAATGCTGAGCGCTCCGCTCGGGCCGTGCATTCCATGGAGCTGCTGACATCACTTCCGGTTTATCCCTGGCACATCGAAAACCGGAAGTGATGTCGTAACTTGTATGGAAAGCACTGCCCATGTCCTAGGGCGGTGCAATGTCAATCAAATCACCCAGCCGCAATGGAATGCGCCACAGAGCAGGTCAAAACCCTGAAAATGAAGCGCTAAATCTGCAATCTCGTGATTGCATTGACATGGCGCTTCCCTTAAAGGCACTGTGTCCGGCGCTCGAACACAGTGCACTTAAGGATTGTTTTTTCTATTTAACCACTTCAATACAGGGCTTTTGTACCTATTCAATACCGGGCCTATTTTGGCACTTCTCTCCTACATGTACAAATCATCATTCTTTTGCTAGAAAATTACTCAGAACCCCCAAACATTATATATGTTTTTTTAGCAGACACCCTAGGGAATAAAATGACGGTCATTGCAACATTTTTTCTTGCACAATATTTGCGCAATAATTTTTCAAACGCCTTTTTTAAAAAAAAAATGGTTTTATGAATTAAAAAATAACAAAACAGTAAAGTTAGCCCAATTTTTTGGGAACATATGAAAGATAATGTTACGCCGAGTAAATAGATACCTAACATGTCACGCTTTAAAATTGCGCACACTCATGGAATGGCGCCAAACTTCGGTACTTAAAAATCTCCATAGGCGACGCTTTAATTTTTTTTACAGGTTACCAGGTTAGAATTACAGAGGAGGTCTAGTGCTAGAATTGTTGCACGCGCTCTAACGCACGCGGCGATACCTCACATGCGTGGTTTGAACGGCGTTTACATATGTGGGCGACTTACGTGTGCATTCGCTTCTGATTGCGAGCTACCGGGGACAGGGGCGTTTTAATATATATTTTTTTATTTATTTATTTTACTTATTTATTTATTTTTTTACAATGATTTTACTTTTTTTTTTTGATCACTTTTATTCCTATTACAAGGAATGTAAACATCCCTTGTAATAGGAATGTGTGTGACAGGTTCTCTTTATTGAGAGATGCGGGGTCAATAAGACCCCACATCTCTCCTCCAGGCTGGAAAGCATGAGATCAGTGAAAAATTTTTCACTGATTTCATACTTACAGCCGCAATGGTGGCTTTGTTTACATTTGAGGACCCGGGCGTGACGTCATCACATCGCGCCCGGGCCTCCGACGATCATAGAGATGACTGGTGACCATCTGGTCACCAGTCATCTCTATGCTCATCATGTGACTCCACCAACGATGCCGGAAGATTCGCTCCGGGTCCCCGATCGCACGGGGGAGCCCGGAGAAGCACCGGATGGCGGCGGGAGGGGGGGTGTCCCCTCCCGCCGCCTATAAGAACGATCAAGCGGCGAAACCGCCACTATGATCATTCTTATGGTGCACAGAATCGCCGGCACTTTAAAAGGATATCTGAATGATGCCTCTAGCTGCAGACTTCATTCAGATATCCCCCTACAAAGCCGAGGACGTCATATGACGTCCACCCAGGATGGGAGATCCCATCTGTGGACGTCATTTGTCTATGGCTGGGTAGGGAAGTGGTTAAAAAAAAAATTGTGACTGCCTGGGGGTGGGGGCTGCGCCCGTGCGCCCCCTATGAATGGGCCGCCACTGCTCCCAGAAGTACTTGTAGCTGGGTAAGTATTTTGTTGTGGGTAGTCCATTGTTGCTAGGAGAGATCTGTTGTTGCTGCTGGCTGCAGGGGGTCTATTCTACTGCTTTTCTTGTTATCCTTAACAAATTCCATACAAATTACTTAGTACCACAAATGTTACCAGGTTATGTATTTTCCAAAAGGGGCAGTACTGGGAGGTGGGAATGGGTTGGATCCAAGGAACAGTGCTTGGAGGTGGGTAGGGTGCAGAGAAAAGGGATGACTTGGAAAGGGGGAGTTCCTGCACTTATTCTCTTAGTAAAAAAGCCCTACCTCAATGCTACAAAAGAAACTTTGTGTGCACCGAATTCCTTTGCAAACTCAATCATTACCTTGTAGACGTAGCAGTGAAATCACCAATGTGCTGCACATAGCATCTGTACAGAGCAGAGCTGTGGGAACGACTCACTATGTCCACTCACTACAGGTTGCCTACAGAAAACTACAAGAGTGGGTGGATACAAGAACTGTCACCCTGCACAACGAGAAAGAGAGCAGCGGTGATTGGTCTGTACTACAGGAAACTCCTGCACAAAGGCAAGTGCAAGAGTTTTTTGGTGCTGTATTTCTGCAGAGATTATTCTTATAAATACACCTAGGTTACAAGATTCAGGCAATAATACACAAGACTCTTGTAGTAAGGGAACATTTGTTTAGCACAGATTTCAACTTTAAAGCTAGCTTCTCGGTGACATTGGAGGATTGCTTCTGAATGGGCAGTCTGCCTTATCAGATATCTGTCAGCACAGGGTGCTGATGTACCCCTTGGAAGGAAGGAAGTGCAAGTGCACTAAGGAAATGGGAAAAAGGAAGAGACAATAAACAATCGCATTAAAGGGACCCTTCCATTTTATGAGCTCTCTGTGGTTTTCCAGGAAAATGCAGATTTCACCGGAGATGTATATGGAGGTCTTTTTCTAGAACCCAGCATAATTTACCTGAATGTAGCCCTTCCAGCTAATACAATTCTGGAGCTTTCCTTGCATAATCCTAAAATCAAAAATGTCTTTAATTAAATTATCCAGATTCAGCTTTACACTGTAGCAATATTTGAATACATGCTTGGAAAAGTAAAGTAAACCTAATAAAGTAAACCTGTGGGAATCCTGGGAATATCAATCTAAACAAATGATAACACAAATTCAGAGATTACCTAATGAAAACAGCGTATCGAAACGATTAGCAGTTCCAAGGATGATAAAACGTACAAATTTCAATTCTTTCTTTAGAAGATGAGCTTTTCCTATCTTCCCTTAGCCCATGAGAATCCCTGTTGGTTCTTAAATGTTTTAAGTGGCTTCTTTGACTGATAAGAATGCCTTAGAGATAAATAGGAATAGGGTCTCAATTTCCACAGGGAAAGTCAAGATTTGCCTCTAAGTTCAGTTGCCTGTATTTTTAGATTTTTTTTTAATGCTGGAAATAACCTCTGATTCCACCACATGCAGACTTTGAATTGCTTAGATTTATGACAGTTTTACTTTAAAGTGACACTAAATTATATCCTTTTTCTCCAAAAACAATCCATACACATTGACTACTTAAGGCCCTGTAATCTATTTTTCATGAAATTGTTTCTTATCGTGTCTTCTGATTCCTTGTAATGTCCTCCATGAGTTTCCAAAGCCATACAACATACCATTTTCTCGACCAAGATTCCTTCAGATTTTCCAAAACCATATAATATGAGGTAAAACCTTAACACATAGCTTGTATGCAATCAGGCAGGCCCCTGCACTACATAGTAAATGAAAGTGGGCAGATGTCAGCATACATATACACAATTATTTAAAAGCACCATCGTCCCTCAATTAATGTGAAGAATATAGTATGGGATATGGGATTTTAAAGGTGCAATAACTAATAATAATAAACAATTGGAAGACAAAGATTATATAAAAAAAATTGAAAAATATATTTATTGTTGTACATATTAAAAAACTGATGCAAATACATATTTGTGACCATCGCAGGTATACACCGGTTACCAATCACTCGGTGGTCCCCAAGGTATGTTTAGTTGAGGAAGGCATCTATTGCATTTCTCTACAGTTTCGCCTATAAATAGCATCCGGCTTAAGGGTGTTAAAGAAAAAAAAAACATATCAATATACATATAAATACATACAATTTAATAGGTATCAAGCATAATCAGGCACGGCAGACACACATGCTATCCGATTCCAATGAAGAAAAACAAGATGCAATCATTCAGGCAAGAACCTAACTTAGATATCCGTACCTCTTAGAGCACAGAATCTTGGATGGCCGGACACCTGACCAAGGGGCGCAGATAGGGTCGGTCACGCCTCAGACAGTCACAAATCCTGTAAAGGAGGATAAATTGAAATTTACTTAAACAAAGATATATATTCCCTGAAAAGTACCTATAGAAAACATATATGAACAAATTATTATATGATACCAGGGGGAGAAAGATGTACTAGTCCAGGTACAAACAAAAAGGACACTCACCTCCCTCTTGTCTAATAACTGTTCAACAAACAAGCAAGGGAGCTCATCTGCGGTAGAAGTGGAATTAGGCAGCTGAAACCGAATGGTTTTTCATATAGACGCATCTAAAACCAAATGGTTTATTGTCAATAACTATATTAGATTATTAATTGTGCGGAGAAAAGAAAAAGGAAAAACAAAAAAAAAAGGAGAGAAAACAGAAAAAAGAAAAGAAAGAAATGGGAAGAATAAAGGGGGGGTGGGTTTATGAGGAAAGGGGAAGATCGGGGAGGGAAGGAGGAAAGGGGGGGGAAGGGGGAGGAAAAGACGGGGGAGAAAAGGGAGGAAAGAAAGTGAAGTTAGGAAAAGGGGGAAAGAGGAAAAAGGAAAAGATATTGAATAAAAAGAAAAACAGGTGAAGAAGGGAAAGAGAGATGAATAAATATAGAGTATAGAAGGGGGTGATGATAAAAAAAGAAAAATGAAATGAAATAAAATAAAATGAAGTAATATAAAAATGGGAATGATGGAATAATAAAAAAGGATAAAGGAAAAGAAAACAAGACGGGGCATATGAGTAAAATACTCAAGGAATAAAAATAAATATAAAATTAAAAGGATCAATAACAGCTTCTCACCAGAAACAGGGCACAGATGGCTGGAACCAAATTCACTCAAATAGATACACATGGAGTCCTTATGTGATCTCAAACCCAAGATACAAAAAGGGTTCTCAATGGAGTGTGCCGCATAGGTAAAGATAACCCATGTAAATCTGTGAGATGTATGTAAAAAAGATATCATAAGTATGGTGATTCCATCAAATGATGTGACCGACAAAGAAGTTAAAGAGCTACCTGTTCAAACGTCCGCTATCCGCCTGAGCTCCCACAAGTGTCCCAGTCCAGCTGTGCTGTCTGGGGTTTATATATCCTCCCTCGAACCGCCAAAATGCGGCGTGTGACGTCATGCCGCAATGGCGTGTTCACGAACACAACCAGAGAGAGAGAGACACAAGTGCGCAGACTGGTATCCGGTGTCCAGGAAGTGAGGTCACTTCCTGCTTGGGCTAAAATGCAGGATGACACTCTGCTGACACCACTGCTCTGAACAATTTGTCAGGGGTGTGTCGAGGTGTTACAGCCAAATACTGTCATAGATCCGGTAACGCTGCGCAGTAGAGGTCTCTCAGTGTGGGGGGACACCTAGATCTATGAGCACTATGTGGCCCAATCTGGTGTACATCCTTGGGCATCCATACGGGACACCGGGCCCCCGGGGCGGGAACCAAACCCTAACCCGCATCCCCATGGAATGTCGTGAACCCGCCACTCAAGGATGACAACACGTAGAAAGGAACTGCCCGACGTTGCACCCTGGCATTTCGACATGGGGACAAAAATTAAAATAACTAAAGAAAGGGGATTGAGAATTAAAAGGGGGAAGAGTTTTTTGGAAGCAAATTATGTGTGCCATGTCCGAAGTGCCTATGAAGAACAAAATAATACAAAAAGTAAATACAAAGAATACTTATCATGACAGGTTGGCAATTACAAACATTTTGCCAACCATGCATGAACCAAGGAAAGACAGTAATTTAAGTAAATACACAAAAGTAAGTACATAATAAGTTAACCCCCCATAGTTATTATTGGGGGGAATAGTGCTGGCATATAGCTTACGAAGCTCCCTTCCGTGTAAAGTGTCCCATTACCCTTATCACGAATCCCACCACTGTCCTCAAAGATGGTATCTTGGAACGCTAGGGGGGAGAGGGAGCCACATGACAAGGCATGATGGACAATTGGGAGATGTATAAAAATCCTGAGTGTGAAAGGGATCAAATTGCTCACATGAGCACATATGGGAGGGTGGATAGATGCATGTGAACCCTGGACCATGTGTGTGAAAATCAAACACATACATAGGCAATTCTCATAGGAATGGCTTATAGCTAATTCCCTCATTAAGGCCCGGGAGTCGAGTGGCCTGTAAATTGTAAATCCATCTGCTTTCGAGCTGGAGACGTTTTTTGTCAATCTCCCCCCTTCGTTCTTGTTGGGGTATGTGTTCTAAGGCAAAGAACTTTATGAATTTCAGATTGAAGTTATGATGGAGACCCACATGGCGGCTAATGGGTGTCTCCATTTTACGTTTTGCGATCAGGGAAACATGGTCCCTAATCCTGCAGAAAAAGGGTTGTTTCATTTTGCCTACATAGAAGGCTCCACATGAGCACTTCATAATGTAGACGACGCCAATTGATTGGCAGTTACATCTATGTTTAGGTGTCCATACATTGTCATTTGGAAGCAAAACGGTTCGACCTGTCAAAATAAAATCACAAAAGTTGCATTTACCACATGGATATGTACCTGGTGTTTGTTTTTTCACTGTGACATTTTTGGTATGATGGCTGGATACCAAGATGTCCCTTAGTGATCTAGATCTCCTGTATGTTATTTCAGGGAAAGGTTTTATGAATCTAGATATTCTTTGATCAGCAGTAAGTACCAAAACTTTTTATAGATGGTACGAATTTTTGAATGTTGACGATTGAATTTGGTTATAATTCTAGTGGATGTACACGATTTTTCCTGTCTTGACTTGTAAATGAGTGACTGCCTATTAAGGTTCTTGACCTTATTAAAGGCCTTCTTTAAGCTGGTCTTACTATAGCCTCTGGCTTGAAGACGTTCATTCAGAGAGTTGGACTCTTGTTGAAAATCCGCATCTAGTGTACAGTTACGTTTAACCCTTAGGAATTGACTGTAGGGTATACTATTTTTTAACTGTTCAGGGTGTGAGCTATCTGCATGAAGCAGACTGTTGCCGGCCGAGGGCTTTCTATAGAGGATCGAGCAAAGTTCACCTTTCATTTGTAAAGATGTCCACATCCAAAAAGGTTATTTTGACCAGGTCAAAGGTATACGTGAATTTTAGATTATATGTGTTTACTTGTAATTGTTCCAAAAAGCCAATCAGTTCATCTCTAGATCCCGCCCAAACCATAAAAACATCATCGATGTAGCGGTGCCAGGATATTTACCTGCCTACATCGATTTGTTTAGATTCGTCTGCGAAAAGATCACGCTCCCACCCCCCCAGATACAGGTTTGCACATGAGGGCACACATTTGGCCCCCATAGCGACGCCCTGCATCCGGAGGTAGTGGGAGCCTCTGAAAACAAAAATATTGTGCGTCAAAACAAAACTCAACAGTTCAATCAGAAAATCATTATATTTCCAAGAATCCAAATCCCTTTTATTGAGGAATTCCCGTACAACATCGACCCTTCTGGAATGGGGTATCGAATTGTATAGGGCCTCAATGTCGATGGCTACAAGCCATGCCCCAGGGGGTATTTGTAGACCGTCAATAATTTTCAACAGTTCAATAGTATCCCTCACATGGGAAAAAAGGCCCTTAACGTGGGGATACAGGTACTTGTCAATTAGCTGACTGGCTCGCTCGGTTAAGGATCCACAGCCTGAGATGATCGGTCTGCCTGGAGGTTTTGTTAGGCTTTTGTGCACTTTAGGAAGTGCATAGAAAGTTGGAACAGTAAAGTTTTCCATATCTAAGTATTTGTAAGTGTTAGAATTTATAACACCTCCATGTTGGGCCCTGTGGATAATATCCCTATATTTTCTTGTATAGTATTGGATGTGGGACATGGGGACCGGACAATACCACTCGCGGTTGCGGATGATATAATAACATGTCCTCATATTGTCCCACATCTATCACCACAAGGTTGCCACCTTTGTCCAATGGTTTTATCACTATGGATTTGTTACAACTGAGGGTTTTTAATGCTTTTTTCAAATGCTTGGGTAAATTGCCTTGTGGTCCAGTTTGACAATTACAGGCCTCTATCTCTTTTGTAACCTGGATGACGAATGCCCAGATGTTGGAATTGCCTTGTAGGACAGGGAATGATCTGGACCGAGGTTTATACGATTTGGGGGAACCGAATGCTACCGTGGAGGTGGAGCGAACGGCAAAGGAGCAGTCTGAAGATTGTGTTCGTGGAACACAGTCGCTCACTCCTGATGGACTGAATACCCAGCCCTCCTCCTCCGGGTTGCTCTCGTCCCACAGGTCCATCAGGTCCTGCATTGCTCTTAAGTCTTCAAAGGTGACAGATTCCATGATAGGATGAAGTAAATACTTATCCTGGGTAACATTGGTGTCCTTGTCAAACAGTACCTTGACATGAGTCGTCTAGCGAACAAGTGCAAGTCCTTAACAAGTGCAAACTTGTATGCATTTTCATCCGGACAAAACGTCAGTCCCAATTTGAGGACCTCAGATTCATCCGCGGATAGTGGATAAGATGATAAATTAATGATATCTAGTGTTTCCCGACTCCCACAATTGTTAGAGTCGGGGTCCACTAATTTAAAGGCTGATTTGACCTAAGTGCTGGGATAGGTGTTGCCTGAGTTGTTCGTTTATTCTCATAGATATTTGGAGTAAAGTTTGGAGCTGTACGTAGGTCACCAGATTGACTGACTGGGCACTGCACTGAAGTTGTCTGCAGGCTGCTGAGTCATGGGACCTGTAGGTAACGATGCTGCATTAAGATTGGGTGTAGGTCTAGTTAGCGTCATCATAGAGTGGTTCAACGCATTACCCAAGGAAGGAGTATTAGGTACACTTGAATTTTGAGATTTCTGGGACCCTATTTTCTTTTCTTTATTATTTAATTTAGTTGATCTTGATTGGCCCTGTGAACTGGTTTCACTATTGGGTTTTCTCTTTCTAGTGGCCCAACTAGGGTCATTAAATCTAGGAATGATTGAGACATATGATGTTGAGGACATCGAAGATGCATCAGAATCACCTGTATCTAGATTGGTGACTAGGGGCTCCTGGTTGGGGGGACCCCTACGCCGTGAAAAGGTCTTCAAAGGTGTCCATTTATATGCCTGGTCGTAATCATAGGCTTTTTTGTCCCTGAAATATTTACTTTCCTTGGTCTTAATCAAACCCATTGCATATTTAGTTAATAAATCTTTCAATGCTTTATCCTTCTCTGGGAAGGTTTGATGCGTAGCTAAATTGGCATGTTCTTCCTGCCATTTGAGAATTTCAGTATCTAACTGTGCTATATCAGTCCCATATTGGTCACTAAGGATCTGCATCATTTGTAATGAACAACCCTGTAAGTTTTTCTCCCAAGCCTTTTTGATATTGGGTTCCACCTTCCCGAATGTTTGGAAAGATTTGGATCCGTAGACCCCAAGGTACAATCGAGTTGGTGATATATTTATCAAAGAACTCTTTATGCCAAAATAGGCAAGTTTTTTTCTATGAACCAATCGTTGAAGACTCAAAAAATACATATCTAAATCAGCTTCTGTAATATCTCCCTGTGAGCGCACATGTCTCACCTCTGTCACAAAACCCTCCCACGCTTGTCCACAATAGGCTGTCATATTGCCTGTCACTCACCACTCCTCAAGGTTCAAACTGAGGAAAAAGGGGCAGACACTAGCGGTCATGGGTTGGAAACCCCCCCAAAAGTTGCTCCGCGCTTAGTACCATGCAAAATAATAATGACAAAAAGAGAAAATTATACAATCATGAAACAAAAATTGTGACATATATATATATATATATATATATATATATATATATTGTGAGGGGGTTAGCTCGGCAGCGGGTGTGTGTGACCCCCGGGATGGGCTCCCCACACAAAAACAGGCCCAGCAAACGGAGGTTGTGGTTTTCAAAATCAAAAAGGTGCGGTTTATTCTCTATTTACAGTGACAAAACACAGCAAAGCAAAAGAAACATAAATAAAATAAATCCTGGTCAACTTGACCTCTGAGTAAACATACAGGTTTCCTAACTAACAACTGGGATCAGCCTAGTGCTGTCCTAGTCCCTAAGTCCCTGGTTTTAAATGTCCAAGCAAATAGCCACACAGGCTTTGTCTCACCGCACAGGGGTTCACTCTCCCTAGACAGTCCACACAGGTCTGGTTCCAGGCATGAGCAAACACCTAATGAATCTGGGAGTTCTTATAGAGGCCTAAATGAGCTGACAAGCTTCAGCTGGTCTCATCAACTCCCTGTCTGCATGACGCCCCACACTCTCCCTAGAGGTATGAGTCATCCATGAGCCCACTAGCCTCAGCTGGGCTTATACAACTCTCCACCTAGTTGTATAAGTCGGCGTAAAGCCTGAATCTGGGCGAAATATATCTACCCCCCTGGATGCAACCAGGTGACTTTACCTTCCTGCTGTCACATACCCCCCCTCTTGTTTTAACCTCGGGGTTGGAACACCAGCAATCAGGCATTCATGTACTCGAGACAAAGCATCCACATTCCCCATTTGAACGCCAGGGCGATGCTTTACTGTGAAGTTGAATTCCTGGAGGGCCAGGAACCACCTATTCACTCTTCTATTTGTTTCCTTGTTTTGAGCCATCCACTTTAATGGAGCGTGATCCGTAACCATGTCAAAGTGCCTACCTAGCAGGTAGTACCGAAGGGAATCTAGAGCCCACTTCACCGCTAAACACTCCTTTTCAACGGTGGCGTAATTTACCTCATGGGACTTCAACTTCCTGCTGAGGTAAATGACTGGGTGCTCTTCCCCGTTCCAGACCTGGGACAATACTGCTCCTAACCCCACATCTGACGCATTACTTTGTACGACAAAGTCTTTAGAGAAGTCGGGTGAGTACAACACTGGCTGGCTACATAAGGCTTGTTTCAAGAATTGGAATGCTGCCTCAGCCTCGGGGGTCCATTTAATCATGACCGACCCTTTCCCCTTCGTCAGGTTGGTTAGGGGCACAGCCTTAGAAGCAAAGTGGGGAATGAATCGCCGATAATACCCAGCGATTCCCAGAAAGGCTCGTACCTGCTTCTTGCTGTTGGGACGTGGCCAACTCTGGATGGCCTCGACTTTGTTGAGTTGGGGTTTTATTACTCCCCTCCCAATGGTGTACCCAAGATATTTGGCCTCCTCCTGCCCAATGGTACACTTCTTGGGGTTAGCCGTAAACCCCGCTTCCCGAACAGAGTCCAGGACTGCTTGCACTTTTGGCAGATGTGAGGCCCAATCTGTGCTATGGACAATTACGTCATCCAGGTAAGCCGCAGCATACTTCCGATGGGGCCTCAGCATCTGGTCCATTTTCCGCTGGAATGTGGCCGGCGCATTCTGTAACCCGAACGGCATTCTTTTATATTGGAACGCCCCGTCTGGGGTTACAAATGCGGTTTTCTCTTTGGCCGACTTGGCCAGGGGGATTTGCCAATACCCTTTTGTGAGGTCAAGAGTCGTCATGTATCGGGCTGTTCCCAGCCGGTCGATCAACTCATCAATACGTGGCATGGGGTAGGTGTCAAATTTTGTAACTTTGTTCAACTGACGAAAATCGTTACAAAATCGCCAGCTCCCATCCGGTTTAGGCACCAACACAATGGGACTAGACCAATCACTTTGGGACTCCTCTATCACCCCTAAGTTCAGCATTTTCTGTACTTCCTCCCGTATTGCCTCCCGTCGGGCCTCTGGGATCCGATAGGGTTTTAACTTCACCCTTTCACCGGGCGGGGTAATGATGTCATGCTCTACCCCAGATGTTTGTCCCGGCAGCTCAGAGAATACCTCCTTGTTGCGAAGCACAAACTCCTTAACCTCCTGTTGTTGGGGTTGTGACAAGGTGGCTGCTATTCCAACCTCAGGAATCACGCAACCAGTTTGAGCTGGTGACCAAGTGTCTGCGACTAGGGACTCTCTATCCCTCCAGGCTTTCAACAGATTAACGTGATAGATCTGTTCGGGCTTTCGCCTTCCTGGTTGTCTGACCTTGTAATTCACTTCGCTCACTTTTTCCATTATCTCATAGGGGCCTTGCCATTTGGCAAGGAATTTACTTTCAACCGTAGGGACAAGTACCAGTATCCTATCCCCCGGGGAAAAGGTACGGGTCTTGGCTCCACGGTTGTACACTCTCTGCTGTGCTAACTGCGCTTGGGCCAAATGTTCCTTCACGATGGGCATTACCTGTGCAATTCGGTCTTGCATCAGGGCGACATGCTCAATCACACTCCTGTGGGGAGAACTCTCACTTTCCCAAGTTTCCTTGGCAATATCCAACAGCCCTCTTGGGTGTCTCCCATACAGTAACTCAAAGGGGGAGAATCCCGTAGAGGATTGGGGCACCTCCCTAATAGCAAACATCAAATAAGGAAGTAGACAGTCCCAATCCTTTCCATCTCTATCCACCACTTTCTTCAACATTTGTTTTAGGGTTTTGTTGAATCTTTCAACCAGCCCATCGGTTTGGGGGTGATACACAGATGTACGCAATTGTGTCACTTTGAACAATTTACACAGCTCTTTCATAACCCGGGACATAAAGGGTGTACCTTGGTCCGTAAGCAGTTCTTTACAAATACCCACCCGGCTAAAAACAAGAGATAGCTCTTTGGCTATGGTTTTGGCCGAGGTATTTCTGAGAGGGATCGCTTCTGGATAACGGGTGGCATAGTCCATTATAACCAATATGTACTGGTGCCCCCTAGCGGACTTGATTATAGGACCTACCAAATCCATTGCGATTCTCTCAAACGTGACCTCAATGATGGGTAGAGGGACCAGCGGGCTACGGAAATGTGGCATCGGGGCCGACCTCTGACACACAGGGCAGGAGGAACAATAATTTTCTATGTCCTTCATCACCCCAGGCCAATAGAATCTCTGTAATACCCTCTCTCGGGTTTTCTCTGTCCCCAGATGACCTCCAAGAATGTGCCCATGGGCCAACTCCAACACCAACTTCCTGTAAGGTTTGGGCACCACAAGCTGCTCAACGGTTTCTTCTGCCCTTTTTGCCACCCGATACAGTAGGTCCTTCTCTACGCTGAAGTATGGGTAAGTGCAGGTATTATCTGGGTTCACTAACTCGCCATCTATTTCCACTACGTTTTCCCGTGCCTTTATTAGGGCGGGGTCTTTTAACTGTTCTGTGGCAAAATTTTCCCTGTGAACCTCCAGATCAGAAAACTCCACAGACGGTAGGTTTTCGTCTGAGGAGGTGGGCTCCTCTCCAGTTTCTTGAGTCTCCCCTGCCAATACTGACAAGGGAAATTCTGGAGAGTCCTCACCACTCTCAGAGGAGTTCTGGCTATCACATTCCTGGTACATAGGGGCACCAGTGGGGGGCTCAGGATCATCCCACAGTTCCCAGAACTTCGGAAAATCCCTTCCCACAATGGCATCATGCGGTAATTGAGATACTAACCCCACTGGATGAGAGAGGGTACCTTTGGGGGTCTCGAAACACACTGTAATCACTGGATACTCTCGGGTGTCCCCATGCACACAAATAACAGCTACCTTGCTATTCCCAGAGATCTCTGTTTTAACTAATTCAGCCTTTATCAGGGTCACAAGGCTACCTGAATCCAGCAATACCACAACATTTCTACCATTAACACACATTTTGCATAAATGTTTCTCAGTTCCTCGAATGGCAGTGCATGCGACTGTCGCACACAGCGACTGACGTCTGCCCGTCAGAAAGTCACACTGCATGGGTTCCTCCACAACCGGGCAATTGGCTGCAATATGTCCCGCTTGCCGGCAGCGGTAGCAAACGATCCTTCTTGCCGCCTCTTGAGCCGCTGATTTCCCAGGCTGTTCTCGCCAAACTTGGGGTAGAGCTCCCACCCTCTCACTCTCTCCACCCTCACCCCTTGGAATCCTCTTATCTGCCCCTGGGGATGGTCTGGTCTTAGGGTGGAAAGTCCGAGTGTCTCTGGAAGAGGCCGTCAGGTTCTCTGTAGCCAAGTATTTCTCCACACGATCCACAAGACCATCGGCCGTCTCTGGGTCTCCATGGCTTACCCACTTTTGGATGGCAGTAGGAAGAGCTCTCAAAAACCGATCCATTACAACACGTTCCAGAATCTTTGGTGCGGACAAAGTCTCTGGCTGTAGCCACTTTCTGCTCAGGTGAATGAGATCATACATTTGAGACCTGGGGGGTTTTCCAAGCTGGAAAGTCCAGTTATGCACACGCTGAGCCCGGACAGCCTGGGTGACACCCAGCCTTGCCAAAATTTCAGCTTTTAGCATCACATAGTCTTTTGCTTGGTTAGGCTCTAGGTCATAGTAAGCTTTCTGCGATTCACCAGTTAACAGAGGAGCCACCAGTCCAGCCCACTGCTCCTCAGGCCACTTTTCTCTTTCAGCGGTCCTTTCAAATGTGGTCAAAAATACCTCTGGATCATCCTCTCCAGTCATTTTTGTCAATAAACGACTCACCCCAAAGGACGCGGTATTAGTGGGACGGCTTTCCTCACTGGTCTGCGGACGTTGCTGCATTACTGCTTCCATTTGTTGTAGTCTCTGCTCTTGCTTCTGTAACAGGTCTATGAAGCGGGCCTCAGATTGCTGCTGGGCTTGTTGCTGAGCTTCCAGACTCTGTTGGTGAGCTGCAAGGCTCCTTTGCAAACCTGCATTTGTCTGCTGTTGATTGGCATTTGCTAGAGCCAGCTGTTTCAGTATCTCCTCCATGCTGGCTTAAAAAAAAACTGCCACTGGTTCTCCACCAACTGTGAGGGGGTTAGCTCGGCAGCGGGTGTGTGTAACCCCCGGGATGGGTTCCCCACACAAAAACAGGCCCAGCAAACGGAGGTTGTGGTTTTCAAAATCAAAAAGGTGTGGTTTATTCTCTATTTACAGTGACAAAACACAGCAAAGCAAAAGAAACATAAATAAAATAAATCCTGGTCAACTTGACCTCTGAGTAAACATACAGGTTTCCTAACTAACAACTGGGATCAGCCTAGTGCTGTCCTAGTCCCTAAGTCCCTGGTTTTAAATGTCCAAGCAAATAGCCACACAGGCTTTGTCTCACCGCACAGGGGTTCACTCTCCCTAGACAGTCCACACAGGTCTGGTTCCAGGCATGAGCAAACACCTAATGAATCTGGGAGTTCTTATAGAGGCCTAAATGAGCTGACAAGCTTCAGCTGGTCTCATCAACTCCCTGTCTGCACAACGCCCCACACTCTCCCTAGAGGTATGAGTCATCCATGAGCCCACTAGCCTCAGCTGGGCTTATACAACTCTCCACCTAGTTGTATAAGTCGGCGTAAAGCCTGAATCTGGGCGAAATATATCTACCCCCCTGGATGCAACCAGGTGACTTTACCTTCCTGCTGTCACAATATATATATTTATATATATATATATAGTATACGTAAAACAAGGTTTACAAAAATTGCACTAAATTTTATTTTGATGCTGAGATCTGACCACTGGAAGGTTCTCATGGGTGTATTATCCACCCGGGGTAAAGTAGTGCATGAAAGTGGGCAGATGTCAGCATACATACACACAATTATTTAAAGGCACCATCATCCCTCAATTAATGTGAAGAATATAGTATGGGATATGGGATTTCAAAGGTGCAATAACTAATAATAAACAATTGGAAGACAAAGATTATATAAAAAAATAGAAAAATATATTTATTGTTGTACATATTAAACTGATGCAAATACATATTTGTGACCATCACAGGTATACACCGGTTACCAATCACTCGGTGGTCACCAAGGTATGTTCCGTTGAGGAAGGCGTCTATTGCGTTTCTCTACAGTTTCGCCTATAAGGCTTCATCAGCAATAGACGTCTTCCTCAACTGAACATACTTTTTTTTTTTTCCTTTTTCTTTTCTCCGCACATAGGAACAACTAATAATCTAATATACTTATTGACAATAAACCATTTGGTTTTAGATGCATCTATATGAAAAACTGTTCGGTTTCAGCTGCCTAATTCCACTTCTACCGCAGATGAGCACCCTTGCTTGTTTGTTGAACAGTTATTAGACAAGAGGGAGGTGAGTACTGTCCTTTTTGTTTGTACCTGGACTAGTACATCTCTCTCCCCCTGGTATCATATAATAATTTGTTCATATATGTTTTCTATAGGTACTTTTCAGGGAATATATATCTTTGTTTAAGTAAATTTCAATTTATCCTCCTTTACGGGATTTGTGGCTGTCTGAGGCGTGACCGACCCTATCTGCGCCCCTTGGTCAGGTGTTCAGCCATCCAAGATTCTGTTCTCTAAGAGGTACGGATATCTAAGTGAGGTTCTTGCCTGAATGATTGCAACTTGTTTTTCTTCATTGGAATCGGATAGCATGTGTGTCTGCCGTGCCTGATTATGCTTGATACCTATTAAATTGTATGTATTTATATGTATATTGATATGTTTTTACTTTTATTTTACACCCTTAAGCCGGATGCTAATTTCAAAATCTTAATAAAAATACTATTGGCGTCTATTTCTGATGAAGC
The DNA here is from genome assembly GCA_029206835.1 of Rana muscosa. Classification (NCBI taxonomy): domain Eukaryota; kingdom Metazoa; phylum Chordata; class Amphibia; order Anura; family Ranidae; genus Rana; species Rana muscosa. The sequence continues at coordinate 176,852,696 of CM055124.1, forward strand.
CTTATAGGCGAAACTGTAGAGAAACGCAATAGACACCTTCCTCAACTGAACATACCTTGGTGACCACCGAGTGATTGGTAACCGGTGTATACCTGCGATGGTCACAAATATGTATTTGCATCAGTTTTTTAATATGTACAACAATAAATATATTTTTCAATTTTTTTTATATAATCTTTGTCTTCCAATTGTTTATTATTAGTTATTGCACCTTTAAAATCCCATAACCTATACTATACCCTGCACTACATAGTTTAAGAGGAGACGACCAGCCTGAGCTTTTTAGGTTGCGTTTCTACCAAGGGTCACAGGAGTGCAATTCGTTTTGCACTACTGTGGTCCGCTCTCATCACTGCTATGAGTAGGGGCAGCACGTCATCACGACTTCCAAGTCGGGATTCGCCAGCTGCCCTGATTGATGGCAGTTTTAGCGTCTCAGCGAGCCGCTGAGGCAGCCTCTCCCGCCCCTCCACTGCTCAGCGCTCCAGTGAGCATGGAGAGGCAGAGAGGAAAGATGCTGACTGACAGTCAGCAGCTTTCCTCTCAGGGATCTTTAAGAACTGAGCCATCTGCGATGTTTGGTGGCTCGGTTCTCAGAGACGCAGAGACGGCGGGGGACAGATGGAGCATTGGTCTGATGCTGCATCCAGCTAGGTAAGTATAAATAGCCCCCAAGAAAAAAAAAACATACTTCTCTTTTAAGGTAAATCTAAAGGAAATTCAATGAGAACATTGTATAATGTATGACCAGCCTAAGAGAGGGTGACTGCATTCCTACATACAGTGGGACAATGGAGAATGAAAGTAGCTAGCCTCTAACTGTGGTCTCCAAACTGCAGCCCAAGGGGCCGGATGCAGCCCTTTGCTTGCCTTTACCCAGCCCTTGGGGCACAATTTCTCCCACTGACACCAGCGATGGGGCACTATTCCTCCAACTGACACCAATGGTGGGGCACTATACCTCCAACTGACACCAATGGTGGGGCACTATTTCTCCTACTGAAACCAACAATGGGGAACTATTCCTCCCTCTGACACCAATGATGTAGAAGACAGTTATTGGCCCCTGGCCAGTGGAACCCAGAGGTAGCCGATGAGTGCTTGGCTGGATCTGGTAAGAGGCTCATTTATATGGTGTCACTTGGTGGTGGATGCACAGGAAATAGAAGTGTGGTGACACCCATATGGTATACGGATCGTGGATACAATTTGTTGTACTTTGCTATTCAACATACTTTCTTGGTGCCTTTGCGAATTGGTCTTTATGGATTAAATATATATTTTCACATATTTTACCATATTTTCACGTTATTTGCTTTTCACTTTATTTATTGTATGAATTTAAATATTCAGTCTCTTGTTTGTTTCTGATTTAGCACCACTTTTTTGCATTTTTATTTTTTGCTGTTAGTGTCACAATTAAATCAAATATGTATCTCTGCGCTAGTCTGGTGTAGAACAGCTGCAACCCAAATCCTGGACAGGAATAAAAACTTTCCCAAAAAACGAATGGTGCACTGTTCCTTTGAACTAATATATGTGACTGCGTATAGGATAATACATGAAATATATGAAATCAATCTAATGGAATAGGTGTATATATGTGACTGTGTGTAGAATAATACATAAAATATGTGAAATTAATCTAATGGAATAGGTGAATCAACCCAATAAACCAGGTAAAGCAATCTAACCAGATAATTCACCTAACAATGTTGCAAGGGTATGTGGGTTGACTCTAATCTCAGATAAACTATGAAAGTGCCAGAAAAAAGTTTACTGTATATACTCGAGTATAAGCCGAGTTTTTCAGCACATTTTTTTTGTGCTGAAAATGCCCCCCTCGGCTTATACTTGAGTCACCTTTTTGCGCCTGATCTCCCGGACTTTGGGGACCCGGTATCGGCACACATGTAGCCCCACTCTTCCTCTACAAGTGTGCAAAGTTTGTTGTCCAGGGGACTTACGGCCGGGGAGCACCGATTTTTCAAACCCGGGCACCCCTTCCATAGACTCCAATGTTAAACGTCATTCTAGTCATGGACACAGTGAGGCATGGACACAGTGAAGCATGCACATGGACACAGTGAGGCACAGTGAAGCATGCAGATGGACACCCTAGGCTTATACTCGAGTCAATAAGTTTTCCCATTTTTTTGTGGTAAAATTAGGTGCCTCGGCTTATATTCGGGTTGGCTTATACTCGAGTATATACGGTAATCATAAAGATATAAACCAATGCATAAGCAACTGTGCCAAATTAAAGTTCTTCATATAAATCCATAAGATAGATAGATAGCTATCTATCTAACGATAACAAGTGGAAAAAAGGGAGAAACCTCATAGTGTAAATCAGAAAAACTCTTTATTGTAAAAAGATAAAGATTACACTTTGTTGCACATACTCTCCGATCCATTGCGTTTCCACACAACTGTCTTCTACTTCTCCACTCCCAGTAGAAGACAGTTGTGTGGAAACGCATTGGTGCAGAGTGTATGTACAATGCCATCTGAACTAGCTGGAGGGGTGATACCGCTGCTACATATATCGTTCATGCTTGAATTTTATACCTTAATGTGAGCGTAATCTTTATATTTTTACAATAAAGAGTTTTGACGATTTACACTATGAGGTTTCTCCCTTTTTTTGCATATGTTATCTGGATATATGAAGTTTATCTCTGCAAACATATAAAGATACACCATTTGAGATCTCCACACCTGTGATCATTTCCTCACAAGAAAATTTTATCTCTGTAATAGGGATCCATCAAGTCGGGTAAGAGGCCAACCTTTACCTTATAGACGGAACACTTTTTTTTATCCTTTTGAGCACTGGTGAACACAGAGTGGAAGATTGGAGATTTTTACACTTGTTACCGTTAGATATCTATCTATCTATCTATCTATCTATCTATCTATCTATCTATCTATCTATCTATCTATCTATCTTATAGATTTATATGAAGGACTTTAATTTGGCACATATAGTTATGCACTGGTTTATATCTTTATGATTGAAAGTTTATTTGGACTCTTTCATGGTTTATGTGAGATTAGAGTCAACCCACATACACTCGCAACATTGTTAAGTGAATTATCTGGTTAGATTGATTTACCTGGTTTATTGGGTGGATTCACCTATTCCATTAGATTGATTTCACATATTTTATGTATTCTACACACAGTCACGTATATTCACCTATTCCATTAGATTGATTTTATAGTATCCTATACATGGTCACATATATTAGTTCAAAGGAACAGCGCACGATTGTTTTTTTTGTTTTGTTTGGTTAGTGTCACGATTGCCTAAGTGGCTGCTTTATCATTGTTTAAGTTTACACACTTCAGAACAGGTTTTTATATATTTGATAATAATGGGGCACTATTCCTCCCACTGACACCAATGATGGGGAACTATTTCTCATACTGATACCAACAATGGGGCCACTACTCCTCCCATTGACACCAGTAATGGAGCACTAATTTCCCCACTGACACCAGCGATAGGGCAGTATTCCTCCCCCTAATGCCAAAGATACATTGTTTACACCCACTGATGCCAGGACAATTTCTAATACCAACGGCCACAGTCTGGCCCCCTAAAGTTTGGAGGACATTAAACTGGCCCTTTGTTTAGTTTGGAGACCCCTGTTCTAACAGAAGGTCAGATCACAAGGATAGCTTTGGTTGGTTTCTATGGGTTACTGCTCTTTTAACAATTTGTGTTTCTTAGTAGATAAGCAGAATGAACCACATATCTATTCTATTTGGTTTCAAGGGACCCAACTGCACGAACTCATAGCCAGCAGCATTAGAAATAAAATATGTGCTGTGCTGTACTAGTGATGTGAAAAGATTTTTCGTTCAGCTAAGCGGCCTCACTAGAATTCCGATGTAATGTGTTATAGTTATTTCCAAACACTTAGTTTCTGTGTTTTAAGCAATTCTCAGCATCTTAAAGAAAATCTATAATACCCTTTTTATACAATTTTAGCACTATGTCTCTGGAAGGATTACCACTATTAACTGCAAAATATCATCCAGTGCTGTCAGTTATGGGTCCCACCAGTCTCCCCAGTGCAATATAAATCTGTTACCTTGAAGACTTAGATTCAAAGTGATTTGTCTCAGTAGTCTCAACTCTGCATCACTAAAATTCTGCTGTAATGTGTTTGAACTGTTTCTGAACATTCACAGTTACTGTGCTAATGCAATACGCGGCATCTAAAGGAAATCTATAATGTCCTTTGTTGTACATTTTTAGCACTATGTTTTGGGAAAGGTAATTTGTTTGAATCTATATAAGAATATTTTCAAGCCATTATAATCTCCTCTGCTAACGTGCAAAATATTTTCCAGTAGCATCAGTTATCATACCCATTGGTGTTCCTGGTGCGATATATTTTTATTACCCTGAAAACTAATATTCATAATGGTTTTTTAAAGCCTCAACTTGCCTTTTGACACAAATGTCAAATGTAACATTCATGTGCTTTTAAAGTGGTATTAAACACAAATTAGTGTGATGTCATCAGCCAAGTTCCCATGCTGTCAGATTGGCCCCAGAGCTGGGGTATCCTCTGCTACTGGTGGTTGTGCTCATGATCATCATTGCAATGCCTGGGTCTTCTGGATGATGGCTACAAAACATATAACGTGCTTTTTTTATTCTACTACATGTGAGTGGTTAATTTGTATTTTGCTAATAAATGATTCCTATTTACAGTTCAGATGCCAACACTGTTTGAAGAACAGGGGGATAATCTTTGACAATATAAGGGGTTTATATGCCCCAGATGATGTCAGTTATGACGAAACACATAGGGAGAGACCTGCTGTGACACCATTGCGCATTGCCTGTAGTTATCAGGAAGCTATCTTTGTTTTTACCTGCCAGAGTGTTTTTAAAAGAAGCACTGTTTGTTCACACAACACATGAGTTTTCTACTTTTTATGAATATATTTGTTTTTATGGTATATACTATGAGCATTCTTTACTTTTTACTTTTATCTTCAATGTACCAACATCGTGATTGATATCTGAATGGGGTTTCTTTTCCATACACTCACTATGAGATGACCAAATAAACCCTTTTCACTGATGACAACATGTTTTGAAGATTTACTAGATGCCATGTTTCCTATGCTTGCTTTGACCTATCTTTAACTAGATGATCATTGTGATCTGGTAAACCTTATATAGTGTCACCTAATGGAGGTGCACACCTAATATTGTCTTTCACACAAGTGATTTGAGTTTCACATCCACCTGTCCAGCAATCACGTCTGGATTGCACCTTCAGGCACGGTTCACACTGGTACGACACGCCAGTCGTACTACTTTGGATCCGACTTTGCCCTGTGAATTGAAGTCCGACATCCATCCGACTTCAATGAACAGGGATCCGACTTTGATCCCTGACAATACCAGGCACTGCGGCTTGTATGAACCTTTAGGGGGAACGCAAAATGTAAAAAAAAAACAAAAACGCATGGGTTCCCCCTCCAAGAGCATACCAGGCCCTTCACCGCCCGGGGCATGATGGGTGGTGACATTATAAGGGGCGGGGCCTCTGGATATTGTCACACGGTGACCCCGCTCCATGCCAATATATGTAGTGGCACACTGTGCACCCGACATTAGAGCAGGGAAGAGCGGTGTGTCAATATCGGAAGAAGAACGGAGGGAGAAGCCCGGGCAAAAGAGTGAGCAAAAGAGCAGAAGACAGCGGAGGAGTCCTGGCAGAAGACAGCGGACAGAGGGAGAAGAACCGGAGAGAGAGAGTGGAGAAGAACTGGAAAGGGGAGAAAAAGTCGGGAGAGATGCAGGAGCTGCTGAATAAATTACTTTAAAAAGCTGTGTAGTGTGTTTTATTTTTGACACTTTTTTTTTTTTAGGTGAATGGGTTGGGCTACAATGTACCCCATACTCATTCACATAGGGTGGGGGGCCAGGATCTGGGGGCCCCCTTATTAAAGGGGGCTCCCAGATTCCGGATTCCGATATGCCCCCCGCCCGCCCGCAGACCCCAAAAACCAACAGCCCTGGTTCACACTGATGCGATTTGACATGTCAACTGCCGGCAATAGCACCGTCCTAATCTGCAGTGCTGCACCGATTTCAAAAAGTAGTTTCTATACTTCTCTCTGTAATGGCGGCTAAAATTGGGACTGACAGGCGGGAGTGAAATCGTGCGAGTTCAGCTGAACTGGCACGGCTTCACTCCCGCAGCCCAGTGTGAATTTGGGCTGATTGGGATTTTTGTGATAGACTAACACAAAGTGGCACATAATTGTGAAGTGGAAGAAAAATTATAAACGGTTTTCCTTGTTTTTTTAACAAATAAATATCTGAAAAGTGTGACGTGCATTTGTATTCAGCCCCCCTAAATCAATACTTTGTAGAACATTCTTTTACTGCAATTACAGCTGCAAGTTTTTTTTTTGGTATGTCTCTACAAGATTTGTACATCTAGAGTGACATTTTTGGCCATTCTTCTATGCAAAATAGCTCAAGCTCTGTGAGATTGGATGGAGAGCGTCTATGAACAGCAATTTTTAAGTCTTGCCACAAATTCTCAATTGGATTTAGGTCTGGACTTTGACTGGGCCATTCTAACACATGAATATTGTGAGGGGGTTAGCTCGGCAGCGGGTGTGTGTGATCCCCTGGATGGGCTCCCCACACAAAAACAGGCCCAGCAGACGGAGGTTGTGGTTTTCAAGATCAAAAAGGTGCGGTTTATTTCTCTATTTACAGTGACAAAAAACACAGCAAAGCAAAAAGAAACATAAACAAAATAAACCCTGGTCAGCTTGACCTCTGACTAAACATGCAGGTTTCCTAACTAACAACTGGGATCAGCCTGGTGCTGTCCTAGTCCCTAAGTCCCTGGTTTAGTAAATGTCCAAACAAATAGCCACACAGGCTTTGTCTCACCGCACAGGGGTTCACTCTCCCTAGACAGTCCACACAGGTCTGGTTCCAGGCATGAGCAAACACCTAATGAAGCTGGGAGTTTTTATAGAGGCCTTAAACGAGCTGACAAGCTTCAGCTGGTCTCCTCAACTCCCTGCCTGCACGACGCCCAGCACTCTCCGTAGAGGTATGAATCATCCATGAGCCCACTAGCCTCAGCTGGGCTTCATCAACTCTCTCCCTAGTTGTATAAGTCGGCATAAAGCCTGAATCTGGGAGAAATATACCTACCCCCCTGGATGCAACCAGGTGACTTTACCTTCCTGCTGTCACATACCCCCCCTCTTGTTTTAACCTTGGGGTTGGAACACCAGCAATCAGGCATTCATGTACTCGAGACAAAGCATCCACATTCCCCATTTGAACGCCAGGGCGATGCTTTACTGTGAAGTTGAATTCCTGTAGGGCCAGGAACCACCTATTTACTCTTCTATTTGTCTCCTTGTTTTGAGCCATCCACTTTAACGGAGCGTGATCCGTAACCATGTCAAAGTGCCTACCTAGCAGATAGTACAGAAGGGAATCTAGAGTCCACTTCACCGCTAAACACTCCTTTTCAACCGTGGCGTAATTTACCTCATGGGACTTCAACTTCCTGCTGAGGTAAATGACTGGGTGCTCTTCCCCGTTCCAGACCTGGGACAATACTGCTCCTAACCCCACATCTGACGCATCACTTTGTACGACAAAGTCTTTAGAGAAGTCGGGTGAGTACAACACTGGCTGGCTACATAAGGCTTGTTTCAAGAATTGGAATGCTGCCTCAGCCTCGGGGGTCCATTTAATCATGACCGACCCTTTCCCTTTCGTCAGGTTGGTTAGGGGCACAGCCTTAGAAGCAAAGTGGGGAATGAAGCGCCGATAATAACCCGCGATTCCCAGAAAGGCTCGTACCTGCTTCTTGCTGTTGGGACGTGACCAACTCTGGATGGCCTCGACTTTGTTGAGTTGGGGTTTTATTACTCCCCTGCCAATGGTGTACCCAAGATATTTGGCCTCCTCCTGCCCAATGGTACACTTCTTGGGGTTAGCCGTAAACCCCGCTTCCCGGATAGAGTCTAGGACTGCTTGCACTTTTGGCAGATGTGAGGCCCAATCTGTGCTATGGACAATTACGTCATCCAGGTAAGCCGCAGCATACTTCCGATGGGGCCTCAGTATCTGGTCCATTTTCCGCTGGAATGTGGCCGGCGCATTCTGTAACCCGAACGGCATTCTCTTATATTGGAACGCCCCGTCTGGGGTTACAAATGCGGTTTTCTCTTTGGCCGACTTGGCCAGGGGAATTTGCCAATACCCTTTTGTGAGGTCCAGAGTCGTCATGTATCGGGCTGTTCCCAGCCGGTCGATCAACTCATCTATACGTGGCATGGGGTAGGTGTCAAATTTTGTAACTTTGTTCAACTGACGAAAATCGTTACAAAATCGCCAGCTCCCATCCGGTTTAGGCACCAACACAATGGGACTAGACCAATCACTTTGGGACTCCTCTATCACCCCTAAGTTCAGCATTTTCTGTACTTCCTCCCGTATTGCCTCCCGTCGGGCCTCTGGGATCCGATAGGGTTTTAACTTCACCCTTTCACCGGGCGGGGTAATAATATCATGCTCTACCCCAGATGTTTGTCCCGGCAGCTCAGAGAACACCTCCTTGTTGCGAAGCACAAACTCCTTAACCTCCTGTTGTTGGGGTTGTGACAAGGTGGCTGCTATTCCAACCTCCGGAATCACGCAACCAGTTTGAGCTGGTGACCAAGTTTCTGCGACTAGGGACTCTCTATCCCTCCAGGCTTTCAACAGATTAACGTGATAGATCTGTTCGGGCTTTCGCCTTCCTGGTTGTCTGACCTTGTAATTCACTTCGCTCACTTTTTCCATTATCTCGTAGGGGCCTTGCCATTTGGCAAGGAATTTACTTTCAACCGTAGGGACAAGTACCAATATCCTATCCCCCGGGGAAAAGGTACGGGTCTTGGCTCCACGGTTGTACACTCTCTGCTGTGCCAACTGCGCTTGGGCCAAATGTTCCTTCACGATGGGCATTACCTGTGCAATTCGATCTTGCATCAGGGCGACATGCTCAATCACACTCCTGTGGGGAGAACTCTCACTTTCCCAAGTTTCCTTGGCAATATCCAACAGCCCTCTTGGGTGTCTCCCATACAGTAACTCAAAGGGGGAGAATCCCGTAGAGGATTGGGGCACCTCCCTAATAGCAAACATCAAATAAGGAAGTAGACAGTCCCAATCCTTTCCATCTCTATCCACCACTTTCTTCAACATTTGTTTTAGGGTTTTGTTGAATCTTTCAACCAGCCCATCGGTTTGGGGGTGATACACAGACGTACGCAATTGCGTCACTTTGAACAATTTACACAGCTCTTTCATAACCCGGGACATAAAGGGTGTACCTTGGTCCGTAAGCAGTTCTTTACAAATACCCACCCGGCTAAAAACAAGAGATAGCTCTTTGGCTATGGTTTTGGCCGAGGTATTTCGGAGAGGGATCGCTTCTGGATAACGGGTGGCATAGTCCATTATAACTAATATGTACTGGTGCCCCCTAGCGGACTTGATTATAGGACCTACCAAATCCATTGCGATCCTCTCAAACGGGACCTCAATGATGGGTAGAGGGACCAGCGGGCTACGGAAATGTGGCATCGGGGCCGACCTCTGACACACAGGGCAGGAGGAACAATAATTTTCTATGTCCTTCATCACCCCAGGCCAATAGAATCTCTGTAATACCCTCTCTCGGGTTTTCTCTGTCCCCAGATGACCTCCAAGAATGTGCCCATGGGCCAACTCCAACACCAACTTCCTGTAAGGTTTGGGCACCACAAGCTGCTCAACGGTTTCTTCTGCCCTTTTTGCCACCCGATACAGTAGGTCCTTCTCTATGCTGAAGTATGGGTAAGTGCAGGTATTATCTGGGTTCACTAACTCGCCATCTATTTCCACTACGTTTTCCCGTGCCTTTATTAGGGCGGGGTCTTTTAACTGTTCTGTGGCAAAATTTTCCCTGTGAACCTCAAGATCAGAAAACTCCACAGACGGTAGGTTTTCGTCTGAGGAGGTGGGCTCCTCTCCAGTTTCTTGAGTCTCGCCTGCCAATACTGACAAGGGAAATTCTGGAGAGTCCTCACCACTCTCAGAGGAGTTCTGGCTATCACCTTCCTGGTACATAGGGGCACCAGTGGGGGGCTCAGGATCATCCCACAGTTCCCAGAACTTCGGAAAATCCCTTCCCACAATGGCATCATGCGGTAATTGAGATACTAACCCCACTGGATGAGAGAGGGTACCTTTGGGGGTCTTGAAACACACTGTAGTCACTGGATACTCTCGGGTGTCCCCATGCACACAAATAACAGCTACCTTGCTATTCCCAGAGACCTCTGTTTTAACTAATTCAGCCTTTATCAGGGTCACAAGGCTACCTGAATCCAGTAATACCACAACATTTCTACCATTAATACACATTTTGCATAAATGTTTCTCAGTTCCCCGAATGGCAGTGCATGCGACTGTCGCACACAGCGACTGACGTCTGTCCGTCCGAAAGTCACATTGCATGGGTTCCTCCACAACCGGGCAATTTGCTGCAATATGTCCCGCTTGCCGGCAGCGGTAGCAAACAATCCATTTGGCTGCCTCTTGAGCCCCTGACTTCCCAGGCTGTTCTCGCCAAACTTTGGGTAGAGCTCCCACCCTCTCACTCTCTCCACCCTCACCCCTTGGAATCCTCTTATCCGCCCCTGGGGATGGTCTGGTCTTAGGGTGGAAAGTCCGAGAGTCTCTGGAAGAGGCCGTCAGGTTCTCTGTAGCCAAGTATTTCTCTACATGATCCACAAGACCACCGGCCATCTCTGGGTCTCCATGGCTTACCCACTTTTGGATGGCAGTAGGAAGAGCTCTCAAAAACCGATCCATTACAACACGTTCCACAATCTCTGGTGCGGACAAAGTCTCTGGCTGTAGCCACTTCCTGCTCAGGTGAATGAGATCATACATTTGAGACCTGGGGGGTTTTCCAAGCTGGAAAGTCCAGTTATGCACACGCTGAGCCCGGACAGCCAGGGTGACACCCAGCCTTGCCAATATTTCAGCTTTTAGCATCACATAGTCTTTTGCTTGGTCAGGCTCTAGGTCATAGTAAGCCTTCTGCGATTCACCAGTTAACAGAGGAGCCACCAGTCCAGCCCACTGCTCCTCAGGCCACTTTTCTCTTTCAGCAGTCCTTTCAAATGTGGTCAAAAATACCTCTGGATCATCCTCTCCAGTCATTTTTGTCAATAAACGACTCACCCCAAAGGACGCGGTATTAGTGGGACGGCTTTCCTCACTGGTCTGCGGACGTTGCTGCATTACTGCTTCCATTTGTTGTAGTCTCTGCTCTTGCTTCTGTAACAGGTCTATGAAGCGGGCCTCAGATTGCTGCTGGGCTGCAAGGCTCTGTTGATGAGCTTGCTGCTGGGCTGCGAAGCTCTGTTGTTGAGCTGCAAGGCTCTTTTGCAAACCTGCATTTGTCTGCTGTTGATTGGCATTTGCTAGAGCCAGCTGTTTCAGTATCTCCTCCATGCTGGCTTAAAAAAAAACTGCCTGCATTCTCCACCAACTGTGAGGGGGTTAGCTCGGCAGCGGGTGTGTGTGATCCCCTGGATGGGCTCCCCACACAAAAACAGGCCCAGCAGACGGAGGTTGTGGTTTTCAAGATCAAAAAGGTGCGGTTTATTTCTCTATTTACAGTGACAAAAAACACAGCAAAGCAAAAAGAAACATAAACAAAATAAACCCTGGTCAGCTTGACCTCTGACTAAACATGCAGGTTTCCTAACTAACAACTGGGATCAGCCTGGTGCTGTCCTAGTCCCTAAGTCCCTGGTTTAGTAAATGTCCAAACAAATAGCCACACAGGCTTTGTCTCACCGCACAGGGGTTCACTCTCCCTAGACAGTCCACACAGGTCTGGTTCCAGGCATGAGCAAACACCTAATGAAGCTGGGAGTTTTTATAGAGGCCTTAAACGAGCTGACAAGCTTCAGCTGGTCTCCTCAACTCCCTGCCTGCACAACGCCCAGCACTCTCCGTAGAGGTATGAATCATCCATGAGCCCACTAGCCTCAGCTGGGCTTCATCAACTCTCTCCCTAGTTGTATAAGTCGGCATAAAGCCTGAATCTGGGAGAAATATACCTACCCCCCTGGATGCAACCAGGTGACTTTACCTTCCTGCTGTCACAATATGCTTTGATCTAAACCATGCCATTGTAGCTTTGGCTGTATGTTTAGGGTCCTTGTCTTGCCAGTCTCAATTCTTTTGCAGACTCTAACAGGTTTTCTTCTAAGATTGCCCTGTATCTGGCTCCATCCATCTTCCCACTCTGACCAACTTCCCTGTCCCTGCTGAAGAAAAGCATCCCCACAACATGATGCTGCCACCATCAAGTTTCACAGTGTGTTCAGAGTGATGTGCAGTATTTGTTTTCTCCCACACATAGCATTTTGCTTTTAAGCCTAAAAGTTTTTGGTCTCATCTGACCAGAGCTCCTTCTTCCACATGTGTAGGGATGAGCCGAACACCCCCCGGTTCGGTTTGCACCAGAACATGCGAACAGGCAAAAAATTCATTCGAACATGCGAACACCATTAAAGTCTATGGGACACAAACATGAAAAATCAAAAGTGCTCATTTTAAAGGTTAACCACTTAACCACTTAACGACCGCTCACTGTATATATACGTCGGCAGAATGGCACCGTCAGGCACAATCACGTAGAGTGTACGTGATCGCATTTGTACAGTTGGGGGGTCCGATCGGACCCCCCTCCTATACAGTGAGCGGCCGTTAATCGTTGGGGAGCGATCAGAGATGAGGGGGTGACCATTCGATTTCGGCCACCCCCTCGCGATCGCTCCCGGCCAATGAAAATGCTTCCTCCGCCATGTGATGTAAACACAGGCAGGAGGAAGTGATGTCATCTCCCTTGCGGCGGTCTTTTCGATTCCGGCGCCGAGGAGAGAGGAAGCAGGTTAGTGCACCAACAGTCCACTGACACGTAGGTACTGTGGGGGGGTTAGCTCGGCAGCGGGTGTGTGTGATCCCCTGGATGGGCTCCCCACACAAAAACAGGCCCAGCAGACGGAGGTTGTGGTTTTCAAGATCAAAAAGGTGCGGTTTATTTCTCTATTTACAGTGACAAAAAAACACAGCAAAGCAAAAAGAAACATAAACAAAATAAACCCTGGTCAGCTTGACCTCTGACTAAACATGCAGGTTTCCTAACTAACAACTGGGATCAGCCTGGTGCTGTCCTAGTCCCTAAGTCCCTGGTTTAGTAAATGTCCCAACAAATAGCCACACAGGCTTTGTCTCACCGCACAGGGGTTCACTCTCCCTAGACAGTCCACACAGGTCTGGTTCCAGGCATGAGCAAACACCTAATGAAGCTGGGAGTTTTTATAGAGGCCTTAAACGAGCTGACAAGCTTCAGCTGGTCTCATCAACTCCCTGCCTGCACGACGCCCAGCACTCTCCCTAGAGGTATGAATCATCCATGAGCCCACTAGCCTCAGCTGGGCTTCATCAACTCCCTCCCTAGTTGTATAAGTTGGCATAAAGCCTGAATCTGGGAGAAATATATCTACCCCCCTGGATGCAACCAGGTGACTTTACCTTCCTGCTGTCACATACCCCCCCCTCTTGTTTTAACCTTGGGGTTGGAACACCAGCAATCAGGCATTCATGTACTCGAGACAAAGCATCCACATTCCCCATTTGAACGCCAGGGCGATGCTTTACTGTGAAGTTGAATTCCCGTAGGGCCAGGAACCACCTATTCACTCTTCTATTTGTCTCCTTGTTTTGAGCCATCCACTTTAACGGAGCGTGATCCGTAACCATGTCAAAGTGCCTACCTAGCAGATAGTACCGAAGGGAATCTAGAGCCCACTTCACCGCTAAACACTCCTTTTCAACCGTGGCGTAATTTACCTCATGGGACTTCAACTTCCTGCTGAGGTAAATGACTGGGTGCTCTTCCGCGTTCCAGACCTGGGACAATACTGCTCCTAACCCCACATCTGACGCATCACTTTGTACGACAAAGTCTTTAGAGAAGTCGGGTGAGTACAACACTGGCTGGCTACATAAGGCTTGTTTCAAGAATTGGAATGCTGCCTCAGCCTCGGGGGTCCATTTAATCATGACCGACCCTTTCCCTTTCGTCAGGTTGGTTAGGGGCACAGCCTTAGAAGCAAAGTGGGGAATGAAGCGCCGATAATAACCCGCGATTCCCAGAAAGGCTCGTACCTGCTTCTTGCTGTTGGGACGTGGCCAACTCTGGATGGCCTCGACTTTGTTGAGTTGGGGTTTTATTACTCCCCTGCCAATGGTGTACCCAAGATATTTGGCCTCCTCCTGCCCAATGGTACACTTCTTGGGGTTAGCCGTAAACCCCGCTTCCCGGATAGAGTCTAGGACTGCTTGCATTTTTGGCAGATGTGAGGCCCAATCTGTGCTATGGACAATTACGTCATCCAGGTAAGCGGCAGCATACTTCCGATGGGGCCTCAGTATCTGGTCCATTTTCCGCTGGAATGTGGCCGGCGCATTCTGTAACCCGAACGGCATTCTCTTATATTGGAACGCCCCGTCTGGGGTTACAAATGCGGTTTTCTCTTTGGCCGACTTGGCCAGGGGAATTTGCCAATACCCTTTTGTGAGGTCCAGAGTCGTCATGTATCGGGCTGTTCCCAGCCGGTCGATCAACTCATCTATACGTGGCATGGGGTAGGTGTCAAATTTTGTAACTTTGTTCAACTGACGAAAATCGTTACAAAATCGCCAGCTCCCATCCGGTTTAGGCACCAACACAATGGGACTAGACCAATCACTTTGGGACTCCTCTATCACCCCTAAGTTCAGCATTTTCTGTACTTCCTCCCGTATTGCCTCCCGTCGGGCCTCTGGGATCCGATAGGGTTTTAACTTCACCCTTTCACCGGGCGGGGTAATAATATCATGCTCTACCCCAGATGTTTGTCCCGGCAGCTCAGAGAACACCTCCTTGTTGCGAAGCACAAACTCCTTAACCTCCTATTGTTGGGGTTGTGACAAGGTGGCTGCTATTCCAACCTCCGGAATCACGCAACCAGTTTGAGCTGGTGACCAAGTTTCTGCGACTAGGGACTCTCTATCCCTCCAGGCTTTCAACAGATTAACGTGATAGATCTGTTCGGGCTTTCGCCTTCCTGGTTGTCTGACCTTGTAATTCACTTCGCTCACTTTTTCCATTATCTCGTAGGGGCCTTGCCATTTGGCAAGGAATTTACTTTCAACCGTAGGGACAAGTACCAATATCCTATCCCCCACTTTCTTCAACATTTGTTTTAGGGTTTTGTTGAATCTTTCAACCAGCCCATCGGTTTGGGGGTGATACACAGACGTACGCAATTGCGTCACTTTGAACAATTTACACAGCTCTTTCATAACCCGGGACATAAAGGGTGTACCTTGGTCCGTAAGCAGTTCTTTACAAATACCCACCCGGCTAAAAACAAGAGATAGCTCTTTGGCTATGGTTTTGGCCGAGGTATTTCGGAGAGGGATCGCTTCTGGATAACGGGTGGCATAGTCCATTATAACTAATATGTACTGGTGCCCCCTAGCGGACTTGATATTAGGACCTACCAAATCCATTGCGACCCTCTCAAACGGGACCTCAATGATGGGTAGAGGGACCAGCGGGCTACGGAAATGTGGCATCGGGGCCGACCTCTGACACACAGGGCAGGAGGAACAATAGTTTTCTATGTCCTTCATCACCCCAGGCCAATAGAATCTCTGTAATACCCTCTCTCGGGTTTTCTCTGTCCCCAGATGACCTCCAAGAATGTGCCCATGGGCCAACTCCAACACCAACTTCCTGTAAGGTTTGGGCACCACAAGCTGCTCCACGGTTTCTTCTGCCCTTTTTGCCACCCGATACAGTAGGTCCTTCTCTACGCTGAAGTATGGGTAAGTGCAGGTATTATCTGGGTTCACTAACTCGCCATCTATTTCCACTATGTTTTCCCGTGCCTTTATTAGGGCGGGGTCTTTTAACTGTTCTGTGGCAAAATTTTCCCTGTGAACCTCAAGATCAGAAAACTCCACAGACGGTAGGTTTTCGTCTGAGGAGGTGGGCTCCTCTCCAGTTTCTTGAGTCTCGCCTGCCAATACTGACAAGGGAAATTCTGGAGAGTCCTCACCACTCTCAGAGGAGTTCTGGCTATCACCTTCCTGGTACATAGGGGCACCAGTGGGGGGCTCAGGATCATCCCACAGTTCCCAGAACTTCGGAAAATCCCTTCCCACAATGGCATCATGCGGTAATTGAGATACTAACCCCACTGGATGAGAGAGGGTACCTTTGGGGGTCTTGAAACACACTGTAGTCACTGGATACTCTCGGGTGTCCCCATGCACACAAATCACAGCTACCTTGCTATTCCCAGAGACCTCTGTTTTAACTAATTCAGCCTTTATCAGGGTCACAAGGCTACCTGAATCCAGTAATACCACAACATTTCTACCATTAATACACATTTTGCATAAATGTTTCTCAGTTCCCCGAATGGCAGTGCATGCGACTGTCGCACACAGCGACTGACGTCTGTCCGTCAGAAAGTCACATTGCATGGGTTCCTCCACAACCGGGCAATTTGCTGCAATATGTCCCGCTTGCCGGCAGCGGTAGCAAACAATCCATTTGGCTGCCTCTTGAGCCCCTGACTTCCCAGGCTGTTCTCGCCAAACTTTGGGTAGAGCTCCCACCCTCTCACTCTCTCCACCCTCACCCCTTGGAATCCTCTTATCCGCCCCTGGGGATGGTCTGGTCTTAGGGTGGAAAGTCCGAGAGTCTCTGGAAGAGGCCGTCAGGTTCTCTGTAGCCAAGTATTTCTCTACACGATCCACAAGACCACCGGCCGTCTCTGGGTCTCCATGGCTTACCCACTTTTGGATGGCAGTAGGAAGAGCTCTCAAAAACCGATCCATTACAACACGTTCCACAATCTCTGGTGCGGACAAAGTCTCTGGCTGTAGCCACTTCCTGCTCAGGTGAATGAGATCATACATTTGAGACCTGGGGGGTTTTCCAAGCTGGAAAGTCCAGTTATGCACACGCTGAGCCCGGACAGCCAGGGTGACACCCAGCCTTGCCAATATTTCAGCTTTTAGCATCACATAGTCTTTTGCTTGGTCAGGCTCTAGGTCATAGTAAGCCTTCTGCGATTCACCAGTTAACAGAGGAGCCACCAGTCCAGCCCACTGCTCCTCAGGCCACTTTTCTCTTTCAGCAGTCCTTTCAAATGTGGTCAAAAATACCTCTGGATCATCCTCTCCAGTCATTTTTGTCAATAAACGACTCACCCCAAAGGACGCGGTATTAGTGGGACGGCTTTCCTCACTGGTCTGCGGACGTTGCTGCATTACTGCTTCCATTTGTTGTAGTCTCTGCTCTTGCTTCTGTAACAGGTCTATGAAGCGGGCCTCAGATTGCTGCTGGGCTTGTTGCTGAGCTTCCAGACTCTGTTGGTGAGCTTGCTGCTGGGCTGCAAGGCTCTGTTGATGAGCTTGCTGCTGGGCTGCGAAGCTCTGTTGTTGAGCTGCAAGGCTCTTTTGCAAACCTGCATTTGTCTGCTGTTGATTGGCATTTGCTAGAGCCAGCTGTTTCAGTATCTCCTCCATGCTGGCTTAAAAAAAAACTGCCACTGGTTCTCCACCAACTGTGGGGGGGTTAGCTCGGCAGCGGGTGTGTGTGATCCCCTGGATGGGCTCCCCACACAAAAACAGGCCCAGCAGACGGAGGTTGTGGTTTTCAAGATCAAAAAGGTGCGGTTTATTTCTCTATTTACAGTGACAAAAAAACACAGCAAAGCAAAAAGAAACATAAACAAAATAAACCCTGGTCAGCTTGACCTCTGACTAAACATGCAGGTTTCCTAACTAACAACTGGGATCAGCCTGGTGCTGTCCTAGTCCCTAAGTCCCTGGTTTAGTAAATGTCCCAACAAATAGCCACACAGGCTTTGTCTCACCGCACAGGGGTTCACTCTCCCTAGACAGTCCACACAGGTCTGGTTCCAGGCATGAGCAAACACCTAATGAAGCTGGGAGTTTTTATAGAGGCCTTAAACGAGCTGACAAGCTTCAGCTGGTCTCATCAACTCCCTGCCTGCACGACGCCCAGCACTCTCCCTAGAGGTATGAATCATCCATGAGCCCACTAGCCTCAGCTGGGCTTCATCAACTCCCTCCCTAGTTGTATAAGTTGGCATAAAGCCTGAATCTGGGAGAAATATATCTACCCCCCTGGATGCAACCAGGTGACTTTACCTTCCTGCTGTCACAGTACACATAGGCACACATTTCACCCCCCAGTCACCCCCAGATCACCCCCCAGGTCACCCCCCAGCCCCCAATCACAGTGTCACTGATTGCAGTGATCATTTATTTTACTGATCACTGCTTTTAGTGTCATCTGTGATAGTAAAAAGTTGCAGGGCAGTTAGGTTTAGGCCCCTTTAGGTCCAGGGTAGCCCCCTAACCCCCCCTAATAAAGGTTTAACCCCTTGATCGCCCCCCAGGTAACCCTTTCACCCCCTAACGCCAGCGTCACTAAGCGATCGTATTTTCGATCGCTGTATTTAGTGCCGGTGGTGCCCTAGATAGCCAGTTATTTATTTTTAGTTTCGCCGTAGGTTTTTAGAGCGTCAGGTACCCCCATATATTATTTTAACCCCCTGATTGCCCCTAGAGTTAACACTTTCACCAGTGATCACCGTATAAGCGTCACTGGTGACACTGGTTACCCAGTTAATTATTTAGATATTTAGGTAACCCGTCAGGTTTTTATATAGCGTCGGGTACCCCCATATTTAACCTAATAAAGGTTTTAACCCCCTGATTGCCTCTAGTTAACCCTTTCACCAGTGATCACCATATAAAGGTTACGGCTGACACTGGTTGGTTAGTTTGCTTTTTATAGCATCAGGGCACCCGCCGTATATAACCCAATAAAGGTTTAACCCCCTGATCGCCCGGCGGGTGAGATCAATTAGGTTTTAGCGCCAGAGAGGGTCTGCGTCGCCCCAGGCAGCGTTAGGTTAGTGCCAGTAACGCTAACACCCACGCGCAAAGCATACACCTCCCTTAGTGGTATAGTATCTGAACAGATCAATATCTGATCTGATCAGATCTATACTAGCGTCCCCAGCGGTTTAGGGTTCCCAAAAACGCAGTGTTAGCGGGATCAGCCCAGATACCTGCTAGTACCTGCGTTTAGCCCCTCCGCCCAGCCCAGCCCACCCAAGTGCAGTATCGATCGATCACTGTCACTTACCAAACACAACACACATAACTGCAGCGTTCGCAGAGACAGTCCTGATCCCTGCGACCGCTAACAGTTTTTTTTGTAGCGTTTGATATATTTGCTGACGACAGTCGGGTGCTTTTTTTCCTGTGAATCTTACTAGTGTACCCCTAAATTTAGAGCCCAAAATGGCAAGTCGAAGGTACACTAGTAAAGAGGCCTACGAGATTCTGAGCATGACAGATAGTGAAGAGGAGGTCACGTATCTGTCAGATTCAGGCTCAGAATATCTTCCCGTAGAAGACAGTGACGTCAGCGGCCCCACGTCAGATAGCTCTGACGACGAAATTGAGGTCCCTGCTAAGGTCAGGCGTACCCGATCCCGATCTTCTGAGGTTGTTGAGGAGCAAGAACCGCAGGGCTCTCGTATCATGGACAGAGGAGTACTAGCGCCGCTATTCCTTCTGGTGAATTGGCAAGCACCAGCGGCCTAGTACAGCCTGGGCGTACATCCAGCACTGCAGTATCACGTGGTGACGTGGCGAGTCCCATAAGTGCAGTTCAAGCTGGCGAGGTGGCAAGCACAAGTAGTGTCCCGCTGCCACCAAGAAGACAAAGGCAGGCCCGTCGTACCCATAGTGCTCTTCCTGCAGAATTCACCTATCCTGATTGGGTCCCCACCACTTCTGCAGAACCCGTACTTCCCCCATTCACTGCCCAACCCGGTATTCAGGTGGAAACAGCTGATTTTATGCCAATCGATTATTATTCGCTGTTTTTCACGGAAGATCTCTATAGATCTATTGTGGACCAGAGTAATTTATATGCTGGTCAATTCATCGCCGCTAATCCCCAGTTGCCTTCCATTGCCAAAGATTGGAAACCAATTACGGTTTCCGAATTTAAGACCTTTCTGGGCCTTTCCCTCAACATGGGCACGCATAAATTCCCGTCATTGCGTGCTTATTGGTCCACGCACCCAATTGACCACATGCCCGTGTTCTCTGCCTCCATGCCCAGGAAACGATACGAGCAGATTTTGCGGTTCATGCACTTCAACGACAATGAACTTTGTCGTCCACGTGGGGACCCTGAATACGACCGGCTCTATAAAATTCGGCCCCTCATAAACCACTTCAACAAACGTTTTGCAGCCTTGTTTATTCCCGATCAAGCTGTCTGCGTTGATGAGTCCCTGATTAAATTTTCTGGCCGCTTGGCTTTCAAGCAGTAACTTCCCAGCAAGTGTGCCAGATACGGGGTCAAGCTCTATAAGTGCTGTGACAGGGCAACAGGCTATGTATGGAGCTTTATGGTTTATGAGGGAAAAGATAGTCAGGTTGAGCCGGTCAACTGCCCGGATTACATAGGGAGCGCTGGCAAGATAGTGTAGAACTTGGTGTCACCCTTATTCGGAAAGGGGTACCACTTGTATGTGGACAATTATTACACGAGCGTGCCACTGTTTAGTCACTTGTTTGATCATCAGATTGGAGCATGTGGCACCGTGCGACCTAATCGCCGGGGCTTTCCCCAGCGGCTTGTAGATGCCCGTCTTAGGCTGGGGGAGAGAGCCTGCGTAAAGTGTAATAACTTGCTCGCTATGAAGTGGAGGGACAATAAGAATGTTTTCCTTCTTACCTCCCTTCATGCAGACACGACAGTCCAAATTCCTACGGCGACTGGTGTTGTGGAGAAACCCCTCTGTGTCCACGAATATAACAAAAATATGGGAGGCGTGGACCTCAACGACCAGTTGATGGCGCCGTATCTAATTGACCGTAAGGCGAGACGCTGGTACAAAAAAGTGTCTCTATCCTTATTCCAATTGGCTTTGCTGAACGCTCATGTGCTATACAGAGCTTCAGGCGGGACTTTATCTCTTCTAAAATTCCAGAATGAGATAGTCACAGACCTCCTGTGTCCAGGCGGTTCTGCACCTCACCATCCCCTACCAAATGCAGTAAGGCGGCTGCATGAGAGGCATTATACGCATCTCCTCCCGAGTACCCCTACCCAACGAGCCCCCCAAAAAAGATGTCGTGTCTGTAGCAAGCGCGGATTTAGGTGTGACACCCGTTATTATTGTCCACTCTGTCCTGACAAACCTGGTCTTTGCCTTGGTGAATGTTTTGAACGCTACCACTCAAAAGTGAAGTTTTAGCGTAGGGTACAGCATTTCACAGACTAGGACACACTTACACAGGGTCTCCCAAGATGCCATTACATTTTGAGAGACCCGAACCATTACAGTTGTTAAAGTTTAAAAAAAAAAGTGTAAAAAAGAAAAAAAAAAACGTAAAAAACAAAACACAAAAAAAATATAAAATAAAAAAACAAAAAATAGTTGTCGTTTTATTGTTCTCTCTCTCTCTCTCTCTATTTTCTCTCTATTGTTCTGCTCTTTTTTACTGTATTCCATTCTGCAATGTTTTATCATGCTTGCTTTTCAGGTATGTAATTTTTTGTTTTCAGGTGCGCAATTCAACTGCAGCGCGGAATTATTTATCTTGACAGCAACAGCGTTTGCTCCCACGATACATAAAGCCGTGACTCCAGTGCTGTAGGAGGTGATTTCACCACCACAGTTAAAAAAAAAGAGCATATATGCCGAAGCATGGGGGCAGCAGGGGCGGAGGAGCGATTTTGCTCCTAATGCCGCGTATATACGGTCGAAATTCCGACGGAGGCTTGCCCGTGGAAAAGTCCGACCGTGTGTACGCGGCATAACTTTTTTGCGGGAGGATGCCCCCATGCTTCGGCATATATATATTTTAGGCACAGGTTGCGTTAAAAAAATGTTTTATTTTTTACTAGGTTTTGTTTTGGTATTTGCTTTGCAGGTATGGTAAGGTAAGGTCTTACTGTTGTACTGTAATGTTACTTTGTTTTAATGTTAACCATCATTTGCTTAGCAGGTACACCATTCAGTTGCATCGCGGATTTATTTATCTTGACAGCAACAGCGTTTGCTCCCACGATACATAAAGCCGTGACTCCAACGCTGTAGGAGGTGATTTCACCGCCACAGTTAAAAAAAGAGCATATATGCCGAAGCATGGGGGCAGCAGGGGCGGAGGAGCGATTTTGCTCCTAATGCCGCGTATATACGGTCGAAATTCCGACGGAGGCTTGCCCGTGGAAAAGTTCGACCGTGTGTATGCGGCATAACCTTTTATGCCGCGTACATACGGTCGAAATTCAGACGAAGGCTTGCCCGTGGAAAAGTCCAACCGTGTGTATGCGGCATAACTTTTTTGCGGGAGGATGCCCCCATGCTTCGGCATATATGCCCATCATTAGAAGTGGGTGGATGAAGGGAGGTATTCTAATGGTGGGCATACCCACCGATCAATCTCTTTTTTTCGTTCAGCCAACAGGCTGCATGAAAAAAAAGATTACAATACATGTCCAACAAGGACCAGCAACGTACTGGTATGTTGCTGGACTTTGAATGTTTATACCAGAATGATGCCTCCAGGTTTAGGTATCATCTTGGTATCATTCTTTTCAGCCAGTGGCCGGCTTTCATGTAAAAGCAATTCTAGCAGATAATTAGCCTCTAGACTGCTTTTACAAGCAGTGGGAGGGAATGCCCCCCCCGGATATAAACAGCGCCATTGGGAAAGAATTTTATCACACCGATCTTGGTGTGGTCAGATGCTTTGAGGGCAGAGGAAAGATCTAGGGTCTAACCCCCATTTTTTTTCAAAAAAAGAGTACCTGTCACTACTTATTGCTATCATAGGGGATATTTACATTCCCTGAGATAACAATAAAAATGATAAAAAAAAAAAAATATGGAAGGAACAATTTAAAAATAAAATAAAAAAGCAAAATAAATAATAAAAAAAAAAGCACCGCTGTCCCCCCCCCCCCCCTGCTCTTGCGCAAAGGCGAACGCAAGCGTCGGTCTAGCGTCATATGTAAACAGCAATTGCATCATGCATGTGAGGTATCACCGCGAAGGTCAGATCGAGGGCAGTAATTTTAGCAGTAGACCTCCTCTGTAAATCTAACGTGGTAACCTGTAAAGGCTTTTAAATGCTTTTAAAAATGAATGTAGTTTCTCGCCGCTGCGCGTTTGTGCGCAATTTTAAAGCATGTCGTGTTTGGTATCCATGTACTCGGCCTAAGATCATCTTTTTTATTTCATCAAACATTTGGGCAATATAGTGTTTTTTAGTGCATTAAAAATAAAAAAAGTGTGTTTTTCCCCCAAAAAATGCGTTTGAAAAATCGCTGTGCAAATACTGTGTGGAAAAAAAAATGCAACACCCACTATTTTAATCTGTAGGGCCTTTGCTTTAAACAAATATATAATGTTTGGAGGTTCAACATAATTTTCTTGCAAAAAAAAAAATGTTTTCATGTAAACAAAAAGTGTCAGAAAGGGCTTTGTCTTCAAGTGGTTAGAAGAGTGGATGATGTGTGACATAAGCTTCCTAATGTTGTGCATAAAATGCCAGGACAGTTCAAAACCCCCCCAAATGACCCCATTTTGGAAAGTAGACACCTCAAGCTATTTGCTGAGAGGCATGTTGAGCCCATTGAATATTTTTTTTTTTTTTTGTCCCAAGTGATTGAATAATGACAAAAAAAAAAAAAATGTACAAAAAGTTGTCACTAAATTATATATTGCTCAAACATACCATGGTTATATGTGGAATTGCACCCCAAAATACATTCTGTTGCTTCTCCTGAGTACGGGGATACCACATGTGTGAGACATTTTGGGAGCCTAGCCGCGTACAGGACCCGAAAACCAAGCACCGCCTTCAGGATTTCTATGGGTGTAAATTTTTGATTTCACTCCTCACTGCCTATCACAGTTTCGGAGGCCATGGAATGCCCAGATGGCACAAAACCTCCCCAAATGACCCCATTTTGGAAAGTAGACACCCCAAGCTATTTGCTGAGAGGTATGTTGAGTATTTTGCAGATCTCGCTTTTTGTCACAATGTTTTAAAATTTGAAAAAAGAAAAAAAAAAAATATGTCTTTCTTCATTTTCAAAAACAAATGAGAGCTGTAAAATACTCACCATGCCTCTCGGCAAATAGCTTGGGGTGTCTACTTTCCAAAATGGGGTCATTTGTGGGGGTTTTGTGCTATCTTGGCATTTTATGGCCTTCAAAACTGTGATAGGTAGTGAGGAGTGAAATCAAAAATTTGTGCCCTTAGAAATCCTGAAGGCGGTGCTTGGTTTTCGGGGGCCCGTACGCGGCTAGGCTCTCAAAAAGTCCCACACATGTGGTAGCCCCGTACTCAGGAGAAGCAGCCAAATGTATTTTGGGGTGCAACTCCGCATATAACCATGGCATGTTTGAGCAGTATATCATTTAGTGACAACTTTTTGTACATTTTTTTTTTTTTTGTCATTATTCAATCACTTGGGACAAAAAAAAAAAAAATATTCAATGGGCTCAACATGCCTCTCAGCAATTTCCTTGGGGTGTCTACTTTCCAAAATGGGGTCATTTTGGGGAGTGAAATCAAAAATTTATGCCCTTAGAAACCTTGAAGGCGGTGCTTGAGTTTTGGGGTCCCGTACGCGGCTAGGCTCCCAAAAAGTCCCACACATGTGGTATCCTCGTACTCAGGAGAAGCAGCAGAATGTATTTTGGGGTGTAATTTCACATATGCCCATGGCATGTGTGAGCAATATATCATTTAGTGACAACTTTGTGCAAAAAAAACAAAGTTTGTCATATTCCCGCAACTTGTGGCAAAATATAAAATATTCCATGGACTGAACATGCCTCTCAGTAAATAGCTTGGGGTGTCTACTTTCCAAAATGGGGTAATTTGGGGGGGTTTTGTGCTATTTTGGCATTTTATGGCCTTCGAAACTGTGATAGGTAGTGAGGAGGGAAATCAAAAATTTACGCCCTTAGAAATCCTGAAGGCGGTGCTTGGTTTTTTGGGCCCCGTACCCGGCTAGGCTCCCAAAAATTCCCACACATGTGGTATCCCCGTACTCAGGAGAAGCAGCAGAATGTATTTTGGGGTGCAATTCCACATATAACCATGGCATGTGTGAGCAATATATCATTTAGTGACAATTTTTTGTACATTTTTTTCTTTATTTTTTCTTTTTATCATTATTCAATCATTTGGGACAAAAAAAAAATATTCAATGGGCTCAACATGCCTCTCAGCAAAAAGCTTGGGGTGTCTACTTTCCAAAATGGGGTCATTTGGGGGGGTTTTGTGCCATCTTGGCATTTTATGGCCTTCAAAACTGTGATAGGTAGTGATAGGTAGTGAGGAGTGAAATCAAAAATTTATGCCCTTAGAAATCCTGAAGGCGGTGCTTGGTTTTTGGGGTCCTGTATGCGACTAGGCTCCCAAAAAGTCCCACACATGTGGTATCCCCGTACTCAGGAGAAGCAGCAGAATGTATTTTGGGGTGTAATTTCACATATGCCCATGGCATGTGTGAGCAATATATCATTTAGTGACAACTTTGTGCAAAAAAAATAAAGTTTGTCATATTCCTGCAACTTGTGGCAAAATATAAAATATTCCATGGACTAATAATGCCTCTCAGTAAATAGCTTGGGGTGTCTACTTTCCAAAATGGGGTCATTTGGGGGGGGGGTTTTGTGCTATTTTGGCATTTTATGGCCTTCGAAACTGTGATAGGTAGTGAGGAGTGAAATCAAAAATTTGCGACCTTAGAAATCCTGAAGGCGGTGCTTGGTTTCCGGGGTCCCGTGCGTGGCTAGGCTCCTAAAAAGTCCCACACATGTGGTATCCCCGTACTCAGGAGAAGCAGCAGAATGTATTTTGGGGTGCAATTCCACATATAACCATGGCATGTGTGAGCAATATATCATTTAGTGACAACTTTTTGTAATTTTTTTTTTTTTAGTCATTATTCAATCACTTGGGACAAAAAATAAAAATATTCAATGGGCTCAACATGCCTCTCAGCAATTTCCTTGGGGTGTCTACTTTCCAAAATGGGGTCATTTTGGGGGGTTTTGTACTGCCCTGCCATTTTAGCACCTCAAGAAATGAGATGGGCAGTCATAAATTAAAAGCTGTGTAAACTCCAGAAAATGTACCCTAGTTTGTAGACGCTATAACTTTTGCGCAAACCAATAAATATACGCTTATTGTCATTTTTTTTACTAAAGACATGTGGCTGAATACATTTTGGCCTAAATGTATGACTACAATTGAGTTTATTCGATTTTTCTTATAACAAAAAGTAGAAAATATCATTTTTTTTCAAAATTTTCGGTCTTTTTCCGTTTATATCGCAAAAAATAAAAATCGCAGAGGCAATCAAATACCATTAAAAGAAAGCTCTATTTGTGGGAAGAAAAGGACGCAAATTTCGTTTGGGTACAACATTGCATGTCCGCACAATTTACAGTTAAAGCAGCGCAATGCAAAATTCTGAATTCACCTCTGGTCCTTTAGCTACCAAATGGTCCGGGGCTTAAGTGGTTAAGGACCGGACCATTATGCAGCTTAAAGACCTGGCCACTTTTTGCGATTCGGCACTGCATAGCTTTAACTGACAATTGCGCGGTCGTGCGACGTGGCTCCCAAACAAAATTGGCGTCCTTTTTTTCCCACAAATAGAGCTTTCTTTTGGTGGTATTTTATCACCTCTGCGATTTTTTATTTTTTGCGCTATAAACAAAAATAGAGCGACAATTTTGAAAAAAAAATTCTATATTTTTTACTTTTGCTATAATAAATATCCCCAAAAAATATATAAAAAAACGTATTTTTTTCCTCAGTTTAGGCCGATACGTATTCTTCTACATATTGTTGGTAAAAAAAATCACAATAAGCGTTTATTGATTGGTTTGCGCAAAATTTATAGCGTCTACCAAATAGGGGATAGTTTTATTGCATTTTTTTTTTCTAGTAATGGCGGCGATCAGCGATTTTTATCGTGACTGCGACATTATGGCGGACACATCGGACACTTTTGACATTTTTGGGACCATTGTCATTTTTACAGTGAACAGTGCTATAAAAATGCACTGGTTACTGTAAAAATTACACTGGAGGGGGTTAACCAGAAGGGGGCGCTGTAGTGGTGGTTAAGTGTGCCCTGATGTGTGTTTCTTACTGTGGGGGGCGTGGCTTAGCGTGTGATGTCACTGATCGTCGTTCCCTATGACAGGTACCAGACAATCAGTGACAGGCTCACTAGGAAGCACGGAGAGAGGTTTGCTTACTCTTACCTCTCCCCGTTCTTCCTCTCTGTGACCCGATCGTGGGACACTGGCGGCGATCGGGTCCGCTGTTCCTGCGGGGACAGTCATGGAGAAGAGGGCCGGCGGCGTGCTCACGACTCATGGCTGGGATCTTAAAGGGGACGTACCTGTACGCCCTTGTGCCCAGCCGTGCCATTCTGCAGATGAACATCGGCGTGCGGCGGTCCTTAAGTGGTTAATATGCAAGTTATTGTCATAAAAAGTGTTTGGGGACCCGGGTCCTGCCCCAGGGGACATGTATCAATACAAAAAAAAGTTTTAAAAACTGCAGTTTTTTCGGGAGCAGTGATTTTAATAATTCTTAAAGTGAAATAATAAAAGTGAAATATTCCTTTAAATTTCATACCTGGGGGGGGGGGGGGGGTGTATAGCATGCCTGTAAAGTGGCGCGTGTTTCCCATGTTTAGAACTGTCCCTGCACAAAATGTCATTTCTAAAGGCAAACAAGTCATTTAAAACTATACTCGCGGCTATTAATGAATTGTCGGTCCCGGTCCACGGCCCTGCCGTTTTTTTCAATGACTTTTATCTGTATTGCTGGGACCGACAATTCATTAATAGCCGCGAGTATAGTTTTAAATGACTTTTTTTTCCTTCAAAAATGACATTTTGGCAGGGAACTAAAATGTAAAAAAAAAAATGCGTGGGGGTCCCCCCAAATTCAATTACTAGGCCCTTCAGGTCTGGTATGGATATTAAGGGGAACCCTGTGCCAAATTACAAAAGAAAATGGCGTGGAGTTCCCCCAAAAAATCCATACCAGACCCTTATCTGAGCATGCAACCTGGCAGGCCACAGGAAAAGAGGAGGGGGACGAGAGAGCGCACCCCCCCTCCTAAACCGTACCAGGCCACATGCCCTCAACATGGGGCGGAGGTCCCCATGTTGATGGGGACAAGGGCCTCATCCCCACAACCCAGGGCTTGTGGGGGTCTGCGATGCGGCTTATCGGAATCTGGAAGACCCCTTTAACATTGTACCCCTACCATTTCACAAATAAAGTGTAAACAATTGTAAAAAAACACACAGACACAGTTGGGATAAGTCCTTTTTAAAAATAGAAAAAAATTAAAAAAAGATTGCAGTGGTGTAAATCCACTCTCGATCTCCACTCCAGCGATGTTGGTATCCAGCGATGGATGATCTCCAGGCTCCAGCAATGATGTCCAGCGAGGAACAGCACACGATCCCGCCGCAAAAGCCTGACAGGTCTTATGTAGCCGAGGACGGGGCCATCCGTCACGTCTCTGACTATCTCCTGTATCATGTATGCAGTCTCTGACCATCTCCTGTATCGGGTATGCAGTCTCTGACCATCTCCTGTAGTATTTCTGCAGTCTATGACCATCTCCTGTATCATGTATGCAGTCTCTGACCATCTCCCGTATCATGTATTCACACTCTCTGACCATCTCATGTATCATGTATGCAGTCTCTGACCATCTCATGTATCATGTATGCAGTCTCTGACCATCTCATGTATCATGTATGCAGTCTCTGATCATCTCCTGTATCATGTATGCACACTCTCTGACCATCTCTTGTATCATGTATGCAGTCTCTGACCATCTCTTGTATCGTGTATGCAGTCTCTGACCATCTCTTGTATCATGTATGCAGTCTCTGACCATCTCTTGTATCGTGTATGCAGTCTCTGACCATCTCTTGTATCGTGTATGCAGTCTCTGACCATCTCTTGTATCATGTATGCAGTCTCTGACCATCTCTTGTATCATGTATGCAGTCTCTGACCATCTCCTGTATCATGTCCGCACGCCCTCTGACCATCTCCTGTATCATGTATGCAGTCTCTGACCATCTCCTGTATCATGTATGCAGTCTCTGACCATCTCCTGTATCATGTATGCAGTCTCTGATCATCTCCTGTATCATGTATTTGATTTAATATAGGATTTGTACTGCGCCAAATGCGCTCCCATAGGAGTGCGTCTAGACGCACAATGACCTTAAAATCAAACTTAGATTACCAATGGACGGTTAGGGAGCCTAGGGAGGAGAAATGCAGAGTTATGATAGGGGGAGATAGAGCAAAGAAGAGCCGGGGGGGGGGGCTTGCACTACAGGGGGAGAGGGGAAAAGAACATGGAAAATCCATGTTTTTGACAGCATTTTTATACTTCATGAGGTTTATCCATAGGCCTGGATAAATAGAAAGGTCTTTAGACCCCTCCTGAAGCTCAGAAGGGAGGGTGGAGAGCTCAGTCGATGGAAAGGAGTTCGACAGCTCATTGCCCTTTGTGACCAGGCGTCTGTTGCCTGTGGATTGTAGTCTGCTGATTGTTGGTTCTGTAAGATGTAGGTTGGCTGACCGGAATTTTCTCGATGGTACGAAGTGGGAGGCCCATTCAGACAGATAGATTGGGCCCAGTTTCTGGTGTGCCCTGTACATGTAGCACATTGCCTTGAATATTACCAGTTCGGCAATGGGGAGCCAGTGCAATTTTTCCAGCACAGGAGTGATGTGGTCTCTTCTGGCGCATCCGGAGACCAGGCGAGCAGCTTGATTCTGGGTCACTTGCAATTTTTTTGCCCCTTCAGCGAAAGTCCAAGGAAAAAGATGTTGGAACAGTCCAGCCGGGAATGCACAAGGCCCTCGTGAGAGAACAGATCTTTAATTTTCCGTAGTCTCTGTATATAAAAGTTGGAATTTTTGATACAGTGTTTTGCGGGAGGAATAAATGACAGGCAGGGATCGAAAATGATGCCTAGGTTCCTAACCTGTTTTTCCGGCGTTGGAGTGGGGCAGAAAAAATGGGCCAGGCCGATAGAAATATGGTGTTTGACTGAGGGCCCACCAGCATCACCTCGGTCTTTGCTTCGTTGAGGCCCAGTTTGTTGTCGGCCATCCATTTTTGTATGTGAAGAAGCCCATTTCTCAGTTGTAGGTGCATGTTTGTCCCGTTGGCAGCATCAGCCAGGATCTGCGTATCATCTGCGTAGATATGGCAAGCTAGTTTGTGTGTAGCAATGATGTCAGCGAGAGAGCACATATAGCAGTTGAATAGCAGTGGCGACAATGCTGAGCCCTGCGGGACTCCATAGAGAAGAGGTTCAATTGGCGAGCTGCATGTGTTCATCCGCACTTGATGAGTCCTGTCCGTAAAAAAGGAGTTGATCCAGCGGAGGACAATGCCACTACATCCAAAAAGTTGTTTCATACGATCTTCTAAAATCTGGTCGATTGTGTCAAAGGCTGCGGAGAGGTCAAGCAGCACCAAGGCTGCCGACCCCCCGCATCCTTTACCTTCAACAGGCGTTCATGCATATCAAGTGCGGCATGTTCTGTGCCACGTCCCGGCCTAAATCCCGACTGGGAATCATGGAACAGGTCGTTACCCTCAAAGAAGCTTTGCATTTGTTGAAAGACGACCTGTTCCAGGATCTTCGCCAAAAAGGAAAGAAGAGATATAGGTCTGAAATTGGTGAGAAGAGAAGGGTTGAGTGTGCTCTTTTTCAGCAAGGGAGAAACAATGGCATGCTTCAGGCGGGTTGGAACGGTCCCTATTTTTAAAGATTGGCTCCAGAGATCACTAAGATAGTGAACCTATGTGTCTGCATTCTTCTTCATAAACCATGAAGGACACATACAATTCGGGAAGCTTGATGGTTTAAGCTTGGACATGATTTTGGATATCTCTGCTACTGCGGTAGATACAAATGAGCTAAAAGTTGGGGGGGTTTTAGTGGGTAGAGGTGGTTCAAAATCATCAGGTAAGGTTTTATCCTGATTACCCACTTAACGACCGCCCCTTGTACATATACGTCGGCAAGATGGCACGGACAGGCACAATCACGTACCTGTACATGACTGCCTTCGTATGGGTGGGGGGTCCGATCGGACCCCCCTCCGGTACATGGAGCGGTCGTTTTCCGTGCGGGAGCGATCCGTGATGAGGGGGCCGCCATTCGTTTCTGGCCACCCCCTCGCGATCGCTCCCGGCGAATGGGATGCTTCCTCTGCCCGTGTAATGTAAACAAAGGCAGGAGGAAGTGATGTCATCTCTCCATGCGGCGCTCACATAGATCGGAGCGCCGTGGAGAGAAGACATCAGGTTAGTGCACAAACAGTACACTGACACCAGGACACATAGGTACATAAATCGCCCCCGAGTCACCCCTAGATCACCCCCCAGCCCCCAGTCACAGTATCACTGATTGCAGTGATCAGTTATTTACTGATCACTGCAAACAGTGTCATCTGTGATAGTAAAAGTGTCAGGGCAGTTAGTGTTAGGTCCCTTTAGGTCCAGGGTAGCCCCCCAACTCCCCCTAATAAAGGTTTAACCCCTTGATCGCCCCCCAGGTAACCCTTTCACCCCCTATCACCACTGTCACTAACCAATCATTTTTCTGATCGCTGTATTAGTGTCGGTGGTGCCGATAGGTAGTCAGTTATTTTTTTAGGTTCGCCGCCAGGTTTTTATAGCGTCAGGTACCCCCATATATTACCTAATAAAGGTTTAACCCCTTGATCGCCCCCCAGGTAACCCTTTCACCCCCTTTTGCCAGTGTCACTAAGCAATCGTTTTTCTGATCGCTGTATTAGTTATGCTGGTGCCGCTAGGTAGTCAGTTATTTTTTTAGGTTCGCTGCCAGGTTTTTATAGCGTCAGGTACCCCCATATATTACCTAACAAAGGTTTAACCCCTTGATCGCCCCTGAGGTAACCCTTTCACCACCTTTTGCCAGTGTCACTAAGCGATCATTTTTCTGATCGCTGTATTAGTTATGCTGGTGCCGCTAGGTAGTCAGTTATTTTTTTAGGTTCGCCGCCAGGTTTTTATAGCGTCGAGTACCCCTAAATATATTATCTAATAAAGGTTTTAACCCCCTGATTGCCCCTAGAGTTAACCCTTTCACCAGTGATCACCATATAAGTGTCACTGGTGACACTGGTTAGCCAGTTAGTTATTTAGTTATTTAGGTTCCCCGTCAAGTTTTTATATAGCGTCAGGTACCCCCATATATTACCTAATAAAGGTTTTAACCCCCTGATTGCCCCTAGTTAACCCTTTCACCAGTGATCACCGTATAAGTGTTACGGGTGACGCTGGTTAGTTAGTTTGCTTTTTATAGTGTCAGGGCACCCGCCGTATATAACCCAATAAAGGTTTAACCCCCTGATTGCCCGGCGGGTGATATCAATTAGGTTTTAGCGTCAGAGAGGGTCTGTGTCGCCCCAGGCAGCGTCAGGTTAGTGCCAGTAGCGCTAACACCCACGCGTGAAGCATACACCTCCCTTAGTGGTATAGTATCTGAACAGTTTAATATCTGATCTGATCAGATCTATACTAGCGTCCCCAGCAGTTTAGGGTTCTGTGACAGCAGGAAGGTAAAGTCACCTGGTTGCATCCAGGGGGGTAGATATATTTCGCCCAGATTCAGGCTTTACGCCGATTTATACAACTAGGTGGAGAGTTGTATAAGGCTAGTGGGCTCATGGATGACTCATACCTCTAAGGAGAGGGCTGGGCGTCGTGCAGACAGGGAGTTGATGAGTCCAGCTGAACCTTGTCAGCTCATTTAGGCCTCTATAAGAAAGCCCAGATTCATTAGATGTTAGCTCATGCCTGGAAGCAGACCTGTGTGGACTGTCCAGGGAGAGTGAACCCCTGTGCGGTGAGAGAAAGCCTGTGTGGCTATATTTTGCTTGGACATTTAAAACCAGGGACTAGGACAGCACTAGGCTGATCCCAGTTGTTAGTTAGGAAACCTGTATGTTTAGTCAGAGGTCAAGTTGACCAGGATTTATTTTGTTTGTTTTTTTTGCTTTGCTGTGTTTTTGTCACTGTAAATAGAAAATAAACGGCACCTTTTTGATTTTGAAAACCACAACCTCCGTCTGCTGGGCCTGTTTTTGTGTGGGGAGCCCATCCCGGGGGTCACACACACCCGCTGCCGAGCTAACCCCCTCACAGTTGGTGGAGAACCAGTGGCAGTTTTTTTTTAAGCCAGCATGGAGGAGATACTGAAACAGCTGGCTCTAGCAAATGCCAATCAACAGCAGACAAATGCAGGTTTGCAAAAGAGCCTTGCAGCTCAACAACAGAACTTCGCAGCCCAGCAGCAAGCTCATCAACAGAGCCTTGCAGCCCAGCAGCAAGCTCACCAACAGAGTCTGGAAGCTCAGCAACAAGCCCAGCAACGATCTGAGGCCCGCTTCATAGACCTATTACAGAAGCAAGAGCAGAGACTACAACAAATGGAAGCAGTAATGCAGCAACGTCCGCAGACCAGTGAGGAAAGCCGTCCCACTAATACCGCGTCCTTTGGGGTGAGTCGTTTATTGACAAAAATGACTGGAGAGGATGATCCAGAGGTATTTTTGACCACGTTTGAAAGGACTGCTGAAAGAGAAAAGTGGCCTGAGGAGCAGTGGGCTGGACTGGTGGCTCCTCTGTTAACGGGTGAATCGCAGAAAGCTTACTATGACCTAGAGCCTGACCAAGCAAAAGACTATGTGATGCTAAAAGCTGAAATATTGGCAAGGCTGGGTGTCACCCTGGCTGTCCGGGCTCAGCGTGTGCATAACTGGACTTTCCAGCTTGGAAAACCCCCCAGGTCTCAAATGTATGATCTCATTCACCTGAGCAGAAAGTGGCTACAGCCAGAGACTTTGTCCGCACCAAAGATTGTGGAACGTGTTGTAATGGATCGGTTTTTGAGAGCTCTTCCTACTGCCATCCAAAAGTGGGTAAGCCATGGAGACCCAGAGACGGCCGATGGTCTTGTGGATCGTGTGGAGAAATACTTGGCTACAGAGAACCTGACGGCCTCTTCCAGAGACACTCGGACTTTCCACCCTAAGACCAGACCATCCCCAGGGGCGGATAAGATGATTCCAAGGGGTAAGGGTGGAGAGAGTGAGAGGGTGGGAGCTCTACCCCAAGTTTGGCGAGAACAGCCTGGGAAATCAGCGGCTCAAGAGGCGGCAAGAAGGATCATTTGCTACCGCTGCCGGCAAGCGGGACATATTGCAGCAAATTGCCCAGTTTTGGAGGAACCCATGCAGTGTGACTTTCTGACGGGCAGACGTCAGTCACTGTGTGCGACAGTCGCATGCACTGCCATTCGGGGAACTGAGAAACATTTATGCAAAATGTGTATTAATGGTAGAAATGTTGTGGTATTGCTGGATTCAGGTAGCCTTGTGACCCTGATAAAGGCTGAATTAGTTAAAACAGAGGTCTCTGGGAATAGCAAGGTAGCTGTTATTTGTGTGCATGGGGACACCCGAGAGTATCCAGTGACTACAGTGTGTTTCGAGACCCCCAAAGGTACCCTTTCTCATCCAGTGGGCTTAGTGTCTCAGTTACCGCATGACGCCATTGTGGGAAGGGATTTTCCGAAGTTCTGGGAACTGTGGGATGATCCTGAGCCCCCCACTGGTGCCCCTATGTACCAGGAATATGATAGCCAGAACTCCTCTGAGAGTGGTGAGGACTCTCCCGAATTTCCCTTGTCAGTATTGGCAGGGGAGACTCAAGAAACTGGAGAGGAGCCCACCTCCTCAGACGAAAACCTACCGTCTGTGGAGTTTTCTGATCTTGAGGTTCACAGGGAAAACTTTGCCACAGAACAGTTGAAAGACCCCGCCCTAATAAAGGCACGGGAAAACGTAGTGAAAATAGATGGCGAGTTAGTGAACCCAGATAATACCTGCACTTACCCATACTTCAGCGTAGAGAAGGACCTACTGTATCGGGTGGCAAAAAGGGCAGAAGAAACCGTTGAGCAGCTTGTGGTGCCCAAACCTTACAGGAAGTTGGTGTTGGAGTTGGCCCATGGGCACATTCTTGGAGGTCATCTGGGGACAGAGAAAACCCGAGAGAGGGTATTACAGAGATTCTATTGGCCTGGGGTGATGAAGGACATAGAAAATTATTGTTCCTCCTGCCCTGTGTGTCAGAGGTCGGCCCCGATGCCACACTTCCGTAGCCCGCTGGTCCCTCTACCCATCATTGAGGTCCCGTTTGAGAGAATCGCAATGGATTTGGTAGGTCCTATAATCAAGTCCGCTAGGGGGCACCAGTACATATTGGTTATAATGGACTATGCCACCCGTTATCCAGAAGCGATCCCTCTCAGAAATACCTCGGCCAAAACCATAGCCAAAGAGCTATCTCTTGTTTTTAGCCGGGTGGGTATTTGTAAAGAACTGCTTACGGACCAAGGTACACCCTTTATGTCCCGGGTTATGAAGGAGCTGTGTAAATTGTTCAAAGTGACGCAATTACGTACATCTGTGTATCACCCCCAAACCGATGGGCTGGTTGAAAGATTCAACAAAACCCTAAAACAAATGTTGAAGAAAGTGGTGGATAGGGATGGAAAGGATTGGGACTGTCTACTTCCTTATTTGATGTTTGCTATTAGGGAGGTGCCCCAATCCTCTACGGGATTCTCCCCCTTTGAGTTACTGTATGGGAGACACCCAAGAGGGCTGTTGGATATTGCCAAGGAAACTTGGGAAAGTGAGAGTTCTCCCCACAGGAGTGTGATTGAGCATGTCGCCCTGATGCAAGATCGAATTGCACAGGTAATGCCCATCGTGAAGGAACATTTGGCCCAAGCGCAGTTGGCACAGCAGAGAGTGTACAACCGTGGAGCCAAGACCCGTACCTTTTCCCCGGGGGATAGGATATTGGTACTTGTCCCTACGGTTGAAAGTAAATTCCTTGCCAAATGGCAAGGCCCCTACGAGATAATGGAAAAAGTGAGCGAAGTGAATTACAAGGTCAGACAACCAGGAAGGCGAAAGCCCGAACAGATCTATCACGTTAATCTGTTGAAAGCCTGGAGGGATAGAGAGTCCCTAGTCGCAGACACTTGGTCACCAGCTCAAACTGGTTGCGTGATTCCTGAGGTTGGAATCGCAGCCACCTTGTCACAACCCCAACAACAGGAGGTTAAGGAGTTTGTGCTTCGCAACAAGGAGGTATTCTCTGAGCTGCCGGGACAAACATCTGGGGTAGAGCATGACATTATTACCCCGCCCGGTGAAAGGGTGAAGTTAAAACCCTATCGGATCCCAGAGGCCCGACGGGAGGCAATACGGGAGGAAGTACAGAAAATGCTGAACTTAGGGGTGATAGAGGAGTCCCAAAGTGATTGGTCTAGTCCCATTGTGTTGGTGCCTAAACCGGATGGGAGCTGGCGATTTTGTAACGATTTTCGTCAGTTGAACAAAGTTACAAAATTTGACACCTACCCCATGCCACGTATAGATGAGTTGATCGACCGGCTGGGAACAGCCCGATACATGACGACTCTTGACCTCACAAAAGGGTATTGGCAAATCCCCCTGGCCAAGTCAGCCAAAGAGAAAACCGCATTTGTAACCCCAGACGGGGCGTTCCAATATAAAAGAATGCCGTTCGGGTTACAGAATGCGCCGGCCACATTCCAGCGGAAAATGGACCAGATGCTAAGGCCCCATCGGAAGTATGCTGCGGCTTACCTGGATGACGTAATTGTCCATAGCACAGATTGGGCCTCACATCTGCCAAAAGTGCAAGCAGTCCTGGACTCTGTTCGGGAAGCAGGGTTTACGGCTAACCCCAAGAAGTGTACCATTGGGCAGGAGGAGGCCAAATATCTTGGGTACACCATTGGGAGGGGAGTAATAAAACCCCAACTCAACAAAGTCGAGGCCATCCAGAGTTGGCCACGTCCCAACAGCAAGAAGCAGGTACGAGCCTTTCTGGGAATCGCTGGGTATTATCGGCGATTCATTCCCCACTTTGCTTCTAAGGCTGTGCCCCTAACCAACCTGACGAAGGGGAAAGGGTCGGTCATGATTAAATGGACCCCCGAGGCTGAGGCAGCATTCCAATTCTTGAAACAAGCCTTATGTAGCCAGCCAGTGTTGTACTCACCCGACTTCTCTAGAGACTTTGTCGTACAAAGTGATGCGTCAGATGTGGGGTTAGGAGCAGTATTGTCCCAGGTCTGGAACGGGGAAGAGCACCCAGTCATTTACCTCAGCAGGAAGTTGAAGTCCCATGAGGTAAATTACGCCACCGTTGAAAAGGAGTGTTTAGCGGTGAAGTGGGCTCTAGATTCCCTTCGGTACTACCTGCTAGGTAGGCACTTTGACATGGTTACGGATCACGCTCCGTTAAAGTGGATGGCTCAAAACAAGGAAACAAATAGAAGAGTGAATAGGTGGTTCCTGGCCCTCGAGGAATTCAACTTCACAGTAAAGCATCGCCCTGGCGTTCAAATGGGGAATGTGGATGCTTTGTCTCGAGTACATGAATGCCTGATTGCTGGTGTTCCAACCCCGAGGTTAAAACA
Source organism: Rana muscosa (assembly GCA_029206835.1). NCBI lineage: Eukaryota > Metazoa > Chordata > Amphibia > Anura > Ranidae > Rana > Rana muscosa. The sequence goes on from CM055124.1 coordinate 176,890,604, forward strand.
AGAGGGGGGGGTATGTGACAGCAGGAAGGTAAAGTCACCTGGTTGCATCCAGGGGGGTAGATATATTTCGCCCAGATTCAGGCTTTACGCCGATTTATACAACTAGGTGGAGAGTTGTATAAGGCTAGTGGGCTCATGGATGACTCATACCTCTAAGGAGAGGGCTGGGCGTCGTGCAGACAGGGAGTTGATGAGTCCAGCTGAACCTTGTCAGCTCATTTAGGCCTCTATAAGAAAGCCCAGATTCATTAGATGTTAGCTCATGCCTGGAAGCAGACCTGTGTGGACTGTCCAGGGAGAGTGAACCCCTGTGCGGTGAGAGAAAGCCTGTGTGGCTATATTTTGCTTGGACATTTAAAACCAGGGACTAGGACAGCACTAGGCTGATCCCAGTTGTTAGTTAGGAAACCTGTATGTTTAGTCAGAGGTCAAGTTGACCAGGATTTATTTTGTTTGTTTTTTTTGCTTTGCTGTGTTTTTGTCACTGTAAATAGAAAATAAACGGCACCTTTTTGATTTTGAAAACCACAACCTCCGTCTGCTGGGCCTGTTTTTGTGTGGGGAGCCCATCCCGGGGGTCACACACACCCGCTGCCGAGCTAACCCCCTCACAGTTCCCAAAAACGCAGTGTTAGTGGGATCAGCCCAGATACCTGCTAGCACCTGCGTTTTGCCCCTCCGTCCAGCCCAGGCCACCCAAGTGCAGTATCGATCGATCATTGTCACTTACAAAACACATCACACATAACTGCAGCGTTCGCAGAGACAGGCCTGATTCTGCGACTCCAGTGCTGTAGGAGGTGATTTGACCACCACAGTTTAAAAAAAGAGCATATATGCCGAAGCATGGGGGCAGCAGGGGCGGAGGAGCGATTTTGCTCCTAATGCCGCGTACATATGGTCGAAATTCTGACGGAGGCTTGCCCGTGGAAAAGTCCGACCGTGTGTATGAGGCATAACTTTTGCAGGAGGATGCCCCCATGCTTCGGCATATATAAATGGTGCATGTATGCCCATCATTAGAAGTGGGTGAATGAAGGGAGGTATTCTAATGGTGGGCATACCCACCGATCAATCTCTTTTTTTCATTCAGCCAACAGGCTGCATGAAAAAAAAGATTACAATACATGTCCAACAAGGACAAGCAACGTACTGGTATGTTGCTGCACTTTGAATGGTTATACCAGAATGATGCCTGCGGGGTTTAGGTATGATCTTGGTATCATTCTTTTCAGCCAGCGGCCGGATTTCATGTAAAAGCAATCCTAGTGGCTAATTAGCCTCTGGACTGCTCATACAAGCAGTGGGAGGAAATGCCCCCCCCCCGGATATAAAAAGCGCCATTGGGAAATTGGGAAAGCATTTTATCACACTGATCTTGGTGTGGTCAGATGCTTTGAGGGCAGAGGAAAGATCTAGGGTCTAATAGACCCCAGTTTTTTTCAAAAAAAGAGTACCTATTGCGATCATAGGGGATATTTACATTCCCTGAGATAACAATAAAAATGATTAAAAAAAAAAAATATGGAAGGAACAGTTTAAAAATAAGATACAAAAGCAAAATTAATAATTAAAAAAAAAAAAAAGCACCCCTGTCCCGCCCTGCTCTTGCGCAAAGGCGAACACAAGCGTCGGTCTGGCGTCATATGTAAACAGCAATTGCACCATGCATGTGAGGTATCACCACAAAGGTCAGATCGAGGGCAGTAATTTTAGCAGTAGACCTCCTCTGTAAATCTAATGTGGTAACCTGTAAAGGCTTTTAAAGGCTTTTAAAAATGTATGTAGTTTGTCGCCGCTGCGCGTTTGTGCGCAATTTTAAAGCATGTCGTGTTTGGTATCCATGTACTCAGCCTAGGATCATTTTTTTTATTTCATCAAACATTTGGGCAATATAGTGTGTTTTAGTGCATTAAAATTTAAAAAAGTGTATTTTTTCCCCAAAAAATGCGTTTGAAAAATCACTGCGCAAATACTGTGTGGAAAAAAAAAATGCAACACCCAACATTTTAATCTGTAGGGCCTTTGCTTTAAAAAAAGATATAATGTTTTGGGGGTTCAACGTAATTTTCTTGCAAAAAAAAAAATTTTTTTTCATGTAAACAAAAAGTGTCAGATAGGGCTTTGTCTTCAAGTGGTTAGAAGAGTGGATGATGTGTGACATAAGCTTCCTAATGTTGTGCATAAAATGCCAGGACAGTTCAAAACCCCCCAAATGACCCCACTTTGGAAAGTAGACACCCCAAGCTATTTGATGAGAGTCATGTCGAGTCCATGGAATATTTTATATGTTGACACAAGTTGCGGAAAAAATAATTTTACTTTTTTTTTGCACCAAATTGTCACTAAATGATATATTGCTCAAACATGCTATGGGCATATGTGGAATTATACCCCAAAATACATTCTGTTGCTTCTCCTGAGTATGGGGATACCACATGTGTGGGACTTTTTGGGAGCCTAGCCGCGTACGGGACCCCAAAAACCAAGCATCGCCTTCAGGCTTTCTAAGGGTGTAAATTTTTGATTTCACTCCTCACTGCCTATTACAGTTTCGGTGGCCATGGAATACCCAGATGGCCCAATCCCCCCCCCCCCAAATTACCCCATTTTGGAAAGTAGACACCCCAAGCTATTTTCTGAGAGGTATGGTGAGTATTTTGCAGCTTTTTGTCACAAAGTTTTGAAAATTGAAAAAAAAAAAAAAAAAAAAATTATTTTCTTTCTTCATTTTAAAAAAACAAATGAGAGCTGTAAAATACTTACCATGCCTCTCAGCAAATAGCTTGGGGTGTCTACTTTCCAAAATGGGGTAATTTGGGGGGGTTTTGTGCTATTTTGGCATTTTATGGCCTTCAAAACTGTGATAGGTAGTGAGGAGTGAAATCAAAAATTTGCGCCCTTAGAAATCCTAAAGGCGGTGCTTGGATTTCAGGGTCCCGTACGTGGCTAGGCTTCCAAAAAGTCCCACACATGTGGTATCCCTGTACTCAGGAGAAGCAGCAAAATGTATTTTGGGGTGCAATTCCACATATAACCATGGCATGTGTGAGCAATATATCATTTAGTGACAACTTTTTGTAATTTTTTATTTTTTTTTTGTCATTATTCAATCACTTGGGACTAGGGATGGGCCCGGTGCTCGATTCGAACCCATGTTCGAATCGAGCACCGGGCGTTCGCTCGCTCGTCGAGCCCAGAACTATTTGGGCCGTTCGCATCACATTCGTGTGATGCGAGCGGCCCCGCAATGCATTGCGGCCGGCGCGGCCGGCGCAGTGCATTGCTGGCTGATGATTGGCCAAGCATGCACTGTGACCCCGCATGCTTGGCCAATCACAGCGCCCGAAACTCGGAGAGCAATAATTGGCTACAGGCAGGACGCCTGTAGCCAATTACAGCTCAGGGGCTTTAGTACATGCCCCACCATTTAAAAGGCCGCCACGCCATCGGCCCCAGTCACATGAGTTCCGGCTTTAGGAGAGATCAGTCTGCTGATTCTGTCTTTGCTTGATACTGAAAGATTTGCTCTTCTTTGCTAAACCATTGGCTATTTCTTTGCTAAACCATTGCTACCTAAGTCATTGATCGTTCATTGCTGCTGATTGCACAGTTAGCGTGTTATTAGCTGCTGCTGGGGATTAGTCTGGTGCGTGCTTACTGTTAGTACAGTATTGCAGTAGTACCAACCGCAGTGCTGTTAGCACAGCATTGCACCCCAACAGCACCCATAGGACTTCTAGTGTGTTAGTGGCAGCAAACAGAGCTCCTATATTTTCTTCTCAGCAGCACCCATAGGACTTCTAGTGTGTTAGTGGCAGCAAACAGAGCTCCTATATTTTCATCTCAGCAGCACCCATAGGACTTCTAGTGTGTTAGTGGCATCACACAGAGCTCCTATATTTTCTTCTCAGCAGCACCCATAGGACTTCTAGTGTGTTAGTGGCATCACACAGAGCTCCTATATTTTCTTCTCAGCAGCACCCATAGGACTTCTAGTGTGTTAGTGGCATCACACAGAGCTCCTATATTTTCTTCTCAGCAGCACCCATAGGACTTCTAGTGTGTTAGTGGCATCACACAGAGTTCCTATATTTTCATCTCAGCAGCACCCATAGGACTTCTAGTGTGTTAGTGGCATCACACAGAGTTCCTATATTTTCATCTCAGAAGCACCCATAGGACTTCTAGTGTGTTAGTGGCATCACACAGAGCTCCTATATTTTCTTCTCAGCAGCACCCATAGGACTTCTAGTGTGTTAGTGGCAGCAAACAGAGCTCCTATATTTTCTTCTCAGCAGCACCCATAGGACTTCTAGTGTGTTAGTGGCAGCAAACAGAGCTCCTATATTTTCTTCTCAGGAGCACCCATAGGACTTCTAGTGTGTTAGTGGCAGCAAACAGAGCTCCTATATTTTCATCTCAAAAGCACCCATAGGACTTCTAGTGTGTTAGTGGCAGCAAACAGAGCTCCTATATTTTCTTCTCAGAAGCACCCATAGGACTTCTAGTGTGTTAGTGGCATCACACAGAGCTCCTATATTTTCTTCTCAGAAGCACCCATAGGACTTCTAGTGTGTTAGTGGCAGCAAACAGAGCTCCTATATTTTCTTCTCAGCAGCACCCATAGGACTTCTAGTGTGTTAGTGGCATCACACAGAGCTCCTATATTTTCATCTCAGAAGCACCCATAGGACTTCTAGTGTGTTAGTGGCATCACACAGAGCTCCTATATTTTCTTCTCAGCAGCACCCATAGGACTTCTAGTGTGTTAGTGGCATCACACAGAGCTCCTATATTTTCTTCTCAGCAGCACCCATAGGACTTCTAGTGTGTTAGTGGCATCACACAGAGCTCCTATATTTTCTTCTCAGCAGCACCCATAGGACTTCTAGTGTGTTAGTGGCAGCAAACAGAGCTCCTATATTTTCTTCTCAGCAGCACCCATAGGACTTCTAATGTGTTAGTGGCATCACACAGAGTTCCTATATTTTCATCTCAGAAGCACCCATAGGACTTCTAGTGTGTTAGTGGCATCACACAGAGCTCCTATATTTTCTTCTCAGAAGCACCCATAGGACTTCTAGTGTGTTAGTGGCAGCAAACAGAGCTCCTATATTTTCTTCTCAGCAGCACCCATAGGACTTCTAGTGTGTTAGTGGCATCACACAGAGCTCCTATATTTTCATCTCAGAAGCACCCATAGGACTTCTAGTGTGTTAGTGGCATCACACAGAGCTCCTATATTTTCTTCTCAGCAGCACCCATAGGACTTCTAGTGTGTTAGTGGCAGCAAACAGAGCTCCTATATTTTCTTCTCAGCAGCACCCATAGGACTTCTAGTGTGTTAGTGGCATCACACAGAGCTCCTATATTTTCTTCTCAGCAGCACCCATAGGACTTCTAGTGTGTTAGTGGCAGCAAACAGAGCTCCTATATTTTCTTCTCAGCAGCACCCATAGGACTTCTAGTGTGTTAGTGGCATCACACAGAGCTCCTATATTTTCATCTCAGAAGCACCCATAGGACTTCTAGTGTGTTAGTGGCATCACACAGAGCTCCTATATTTTCTTCTCAGCAGCACCCATAGGACTTCTAGTGTGTTAGTGGCAGCAAACAGAGCTCCTATATTTTCATCTCAGAAGCACCCATAGGACTTCTAGTGTGTTAGTGGCATCACACAGAGCTCCTATATTTTCATCTCAGAAGCACCCATAGGACTTCTAGTGTGTTAGTGGCATCACACATAGCTCCTATATTTTCTTCTCAGCAGCACCCATAGGACTTCTAGTGTGTTAGTGGCATCACACAGAGCTCCTATATTTTCATCTCAGAAGCACCCATAGGACTTCTAGTGTGTTAGTGGCATCACACAGAGCTCCTATATTTTCTTCTCAGAAGCACCCATAGGACTTCTAGTGTGTTAGTGGCAGCAAACAGAGCTCCTATATTTTCTTCTTAGCAGCACCCATAGGACTTCTAATGTGTTAGTGGCATCACACAGAGTTCCTATATTTTCATCTCAGAAGCACCCATAGGACTTCTAGTGTGTTAGTGGCATCACACAGAGCTCCTATATTTTCTTCTCAGAAGCACCCATAGGACTTCTAGTGTGTTAGTGGCAGCAAACAGAGCTCCTATATTTTCTTCTCAGCAGCACCCATAGGACTTCTAGTGTGTTAGTGGCATCACACAGAGTTCCTATATTTTCATCTCAGAAGCACCCATAGGACTTCTAGTGTGTTAGTGGCATCACACAGAGCTCCTATATTTTCTTCTCAGCAGCACCCATAGGACTTCTAGTGTGTTAGTGGCATCACACAGAGCTCCTATATTTTCATCTCAGAAGCACCCATAGGACTTCTAGTGTGTTAGTGGCAGCAAACAGAGCTCCTATATTTTCTTCTCAGCAGCACCCATAGGACTTCTAGTGTGTTAGTGGCATCACACAGAGCTCCTATATTTTCATCTCAGAAGCACCCATAGGACTTCTAGTGTGTTAGTGGCATCACACAGAGCTCCTATATTTTCTTCTCAGCAGCACCCATAGGACTTCTAGTGTGTTAGTGGCAGCAAACAGAGCTCCTATATTTTCATCTCAGAAGCACCCATAGGACTTCTAGTGTGTTAGTGGCATCACACAGAGCTCCTATATTTTCATCTCAGAAGCACCCATAGGACTTCTAGTGTGTTAGTGGCATCACACATAGCTCCTATATTTTCTTCTCAGCAGCACCCATAGGACTTCTAGTGTGTTAGTGGCATCACACAGAGCTCCTATATTTTCATCTCAGAAGCACCCATAGGACTTCTAGTGTGTTAGTGGCATCACACAGAGCTCCTATATTTTCTTCTCAGCAGCACCCATAGGACTTCTAGTGTGTTAGTGGCAGCAAACAGAGCTCCTATATTTTCTTCTCAGCAGCACCCATAGGACTTCTAGTGTGTTAGTGGCATCACACAGAGCTCCTATATTTTCATCTCAGAAGCACCCATAGGACTTCTAGTGTGTTAGTGGCATCACACAGAGCTCCTATATTTTCTTCTCAGCAGCACCCATAGGACTTCTAGTGTGTTAGTGGCAGCAAACAGAGCTCCTATATTTTCTTCTCAGCAGCACCCATAGGACTTCTAGTGTGTTAGTGGCATCACACAGAGCTCCTATATTTTCATCTCAGAAGCACCCATAGGACTTCTAGTGTGTTAGTGGCATCACACAGAGCTCCTATATTTTCTTCTCAGCAGCACCCATAGGACTTCTAGTGTGTTAGTGGCAGCAAACAGAGCTCCTATATTTTCATCTCAGAAGCACCCATAGGACTTCTAGTGTGTTAGTGGCATCACACAGAGCTCCTATATTTTCTTCTCAGAAGCACCCATAGGACTTCTAGTGTGTTAGTGGCAGCAAACAGAGCTCCTATATTTTCTTCTTAGCAGCACCCATAGGACTTCTAATGTGTTAGTGGCATCACACAGAGTTCCTATATTTTCATCTCAGAAGCACCCATAGGACTTCTAGTGTGTTAGTGGCATCACACAGAGCTCCTATATTTTCATCTCAGAAGCACCCATAGGACTTCTAGTGTGTTAGTGGCATCACACAGAGCTCCTATATTTTCTTCTCAGCAGCACCCATAGGACTTCTAGTGTGTTAGTGGCAGCAAACAGAGCTCCTATATTTTCATCTCAGAAGCACCCATAGGACTTCTAGTGTGTTAGTGGCATCACACAGAGCTCCTATATTTTCATCTCAGAAGCACCCATAGGACTTCTAGTGTGTTAGTGGCATCACACATAGCTCCTATATTTTCTTCTCAGCAGCACCCATAGGACTTCTAGTGTGTTAGTGGCATCACACAGAGCTCCTATATTTTCATCTCAGAAGCACCCATAGGACTTCTAGTGTGTTAGTGGCATCACACAGAGCTCCTATATTTTCTTCTCAGCAGCACCCATAGGACTTCTAGTGTGTTAGTGGCAGCAAACAGAGCTCCTATATTTTCATCTCAGAAGCACCCATAGGACTTCTAGTGTGTTAGTGGCATCACACAGAGCTCCTATATTTTCTTCTCAGAAGCACCCATAGGACTTCTAGTGTGTTAGTGGCAGCAAACAGAGCTCCTATATTTTCTTCTTAGCAGCACCCATAGGACTTCTAATGTGTTAGTGGCATCACACAGAGTTCCTATATTTTCATCTCAGAAGCACCCATAGGACTTCTAGTGTGTTAGTGGCATCACACAGAGCTCCTATATTTTCATCTCAGAAGCACCCATAGGACTTCTAGTGTGTTAGTGGCATCACACAGAGCTCCTATATTTTCTTCTCAGCAGCACCCATAGGACTTCTAGTGTGTTAGTGGCAGCAAACAGAGCTCCTATATTTTCATCTCAGAAGCACCCATAGGACTTCTAGTGTGTTAGTGGCATCACACAGAGCTCCTATATTTTCATCTCAGAAGCACCCATAGGACTTCTAGTGTGTTAGTGGCATCACACATAGCTCCTATATTTTCTTCTCAGCAGCACCCATAGGACTTCTAGTGTGTTAGTGGCATCACACAGAGCTCCTATATTTTCATCTCAGAAGCACCCATAGGACTTCTAGTGTGTTAGTGGCATCACACAGAGCTCCTATATTTTCTTCTCAGCAGCACCCATAGGACTTCTAGTGTGTTAGTGGCAGCAAACAGAGCTCCTATATTTTCTTCTCAGAAGCACCCATAGGACTTCTAGTGTGTTAGTGGTATCACACAGAGTTCCTATATTTTCATCTCAGAAGCACCCATAGGACTTCTAGTGTGTTAGTGGCATCACACAGAGCTCCTATATTTTCTTCTCAGCAGCACCCATAGGACTTCTAGTGTGTTAGTGGCATCACACAGAGCTCCTATATTTTCATCTCAGAAGCACCAATAGGACTTCTAGTGTGTTAGTGGCAGCAAACAGAGCTCCTATATTTTCTTGTCAGCAGCACACATAGTACCTATAGTGTGTTAGTGTCAGCACCCATAGGACCTACAGTGTGTTGTGAGCACACATAGGAGTTCTATTTTTTATACTATATACACTACCGACTACAATGGCTGGAAGACCGCCAAGGAGAGGCAGAGCGTGCCGAGGCAAGAACACAGGGCAGGCAGGCTCTGTTTCTAGAGACAACAGTGCTGGCCGTGGACGTGGTCGTGCATCGTCATCAGCACGTGGCCATGGGACACGCTTGTCTTTGTTTTCGGCAGCTGGACATGTGGAGCCGCATCATGCCGAAGGCTTGGTAGAATGGATGACCAAGCCCTCCTCATCCTCCTCATCCTCTCTCACCCAGGCTCAGGGTACTGGCAGAGCAGCTGCCAACGCGTACTCAATGGCATCATCAGCCACCCCTTCCCTAGACCCACCATGTCCTCCTGAGGAGTCCCCCGAACTGTTTGAGCACAGTGTTGGGTACATGCTCCAGGAGGATGCCCAACGATTCGAAGGCTCGGATGATGATACCCAGCTTGAGGAAGTCAGTAGTGTGCGCGCAGAGAGAGGGGATGCTGAAGGACAGCAATCTGGCAGTAGTGTTCCACCAGCTGCAGCTTACTGCCAGGTTTGCTCTAGTGGTGAAGAGGGAGGGGATGATGAGGTCACTGACTCCACGTGGGTGCCTGAAGGGAGAGAGGAGGAGGAGGAGGAGGATGCAGCGTCACATGTCCAACGAGGCAGGATGCCCCCTGGAGGCCAGCTAGAGGCCAGCACAGCAACTGTACCACACCGCAGAGCTCCGCCTGTGCAGGGCGCTGCCTCTGCACGTTATCACAAAAGTTCTTTGGTGTGGGCCTTTTTTGAGACGAGTGCATCAGATCGCACCACTGCTATTTGCAATATTTGTCTCAAGCGTATCTCGCGTGGCCAAAACATCAGCCGCTTGGGCACCACAAGCATGAGCAGACATATGTCGACCTGCCATGCAGCTCGTTAGCAAGCACACATAAAAGACCCACACCAAAGAACAAAGCGGACCTCTCCTTGCTCCTCATCAGCTGGGATCTCCATCCCCACTATATCTTCAGTCCTCTCTGAAAGCTGCTCTGAGAGGACTGAAGGTGTAGAATTAGGTGTGTCACAACCAAGTACTTGCAGTACACCGACGTCCGATTGTAGCAGGCAAATTTCCCTGCCCCAGCTGCTGGACCGTCGAAAGAAGTATACTCCCAGCCATCCACATGCCCAGCGGTTGAATGCTAGCTTGGCTAAATTGCTAGCACTTCAACTGCTGCCTTTTCAGTTGATAGACTCGGCCCCCTTCCGTGAGTTTGTTCAATGTGCGGTTCCTCAGTGGCAGGTTCCCAAACGCCACTTTTTCTCACGGAAGGCGATTCCGTCTCTCTACTGGCATGTGGAAGGCAATGTCCATGCCTCGCTGGACAGGGCGGTCAGCGGTAAGGTGCATATTACCGCTGACTCATGGTCCAGCAGGCATGGACAGGGACGTTATCTTTCTTTCACGGCCCATTGGGTCACTCTATTGGCAGCTGGGAGGGATGCAGGACAAGGTGCAGTAGTGTTGGAGGTTGTTTCGCCACCACGCCTCCAAAATGCTACTACTGGTTGTGACACACCTCTCTCCTCCACCCCCTCCTCTTCTTCTTCCTCCATGTCCTCTTCGAGTGCTCTGTCCTCGGAACCAGCGGTGCTCCGTAGGCGTACAAGGGGCTATGCGAGTACGCAGGCAAAAAGATGCCATGCCGTGCTTGCGCTGGTGTGTTTGGGGGACAGGAGCCACACTGGGCCAGAGGTTCTGGCAGCTCTGCAGGGGCAGGCCGAGAGGTGGTTGACGCCACGCCAGCTTAAGCCAGGAATGGTCGTTTCTGATAATGGCACCAACCTCCTCTCCGCCCTGCGACAGGGGCAGCTCACCCATGTGCCCTGTATGGCTCACGTCCTCAACCTGGTGGTGCAGCGGTTCTTGGGCAGGTTCCCAGGCTTACAGGATGTCCTGAGGCAGGCCAGGAAAGTCTGTGTGCATTTCCGCTGATCTTATAATGCCAGTGCTCGGCTGACTGAGCTGCAAAAGGAGCTGAACCTGCCCAAGAACCGCCTAATATGTGACATGCCCACCAGGTGGAACTCAACGTTGGCCATGCTGCAGCGACTGCACACGCAGCAGAGGGCCATCAATGAGTACCTTTGCGACTACGGCACCAGGACAGGGTCAGGGGAGCTTGGCTTTTTTTCCCCACGCCAGTGGAGCATGATCAGGGATGCATGCACTGTCCTCTCACCATTTGAGGAGGCCACGAGGATGGTGAGCAGTGACAGTGCATGCATCAGTGACACTGTACCTCTTGTCCACCTGTTGGAGCATACGCTGCGTGGGATAATGGACAGGGCACTTGAGGCAGAACAGAGGCAGGAAGAGGAGGACTTCCTTGTCTCTCAAGGCCCCCTTTATCCAGACAATGTTCCTTCTGTCCCACCCATCACACAGGAAGAGGAGGAGGAGGAGGAGGAGGAGGAGGAGGAGGATTGTGTGAGCATGGAGGTGGAGCCTGGCACTCAGCATCAGCAGCAGCAGTCTTTTAGGGATGATGTACAGTCCCAACAAACCAGTGGACTTGTACGTGGCTGGGAGGAGGTGGCTGGCGATCATGTCATCCTCAGTGACCCAGAAGACTCCGGACCGAATGCCTCAGCTAACCTACGCTGCATGGCCTCCCTGATCCTGCAAAGCCTGCGGAAGGATCCTCGTGTTCTTCGGATCAAGGAGAGTGACCATTACTGGCTGGCCACTCTCCTTGATCCACGGTACAAGGGTAAGGTTGCGGACCTTATCTTGCCGTCGCAGAGGGAGCAGAGGATGAGACATCTCAGGGAGGCCTTGCAGAAAGGTCTGTGCAACGCGTTCCCAGAAACTGGGAGGTTACAAACTCCTGGTCCTGGACGACGAGTTGCTGAGGCTTCGGTCAGTAGCAGAAGGAGCGGTGGGGAAGGTGGACGTCTGACCGATGCGTTCAGACAATTTTTTAGTCCGCAGCCCCAAGGTATGATCGGTTCCAGCAACCATCGCCAGCGTCTGATATACATGGTGCAGGAATACCTAGGGGCAAGGTCAGACTTGGACACCTTTCCCACCGAAAATCCTCTGGCTTACTGGGTCCTGAGGATGGATCACTGGCCAGAGCTTGCACAGTATGCAATTGAGCTACTGGCCTGTCCTGCATCCAGCGTTCTTTCCGAACGCACATTCAGTGCTGCTGGAGGATTTGTCACCGATCATAGGGTGCGCCTGTCCACCGACTCGGTTGATCGACTGACCTTCATAAAAATGAATCAGTCTTGGATCACCACCAGCTACCAGACACCTGAAGCGGATATAACGGAATAATTTATAATGTCACATCCCTTCAAGACTGCCTATGCTGATGCTGAGTGACTGTCCTGTTATGTTCACTGACTATCCTCTTCCTCCTCCTCAATGATCCATGCCACCACACCAGTGCCTAAGGCACAATTTTTCAGCCCCTGTATAACAGGGGCGTGTAATTACAATTTTTTAAAAAGATGCTTCGCAACAGGTGTGACTGCTGTGCTCAGAGTACAGTATCTGTGAGGGGTTGCAGTGTTGTGGCACCAGCACCAGTGCCTAAGGCACAATTTTTCAGCCCCTGTTGGGGCGTGTAATTACAATTTTTAGGCAATGCTTTGCAACAGGTCTCATTGCTGTGCTCAGAGTACAGTATCTGTGAGGGGTTGCAGTGTTGTGGCACCAGCACCAGTGCCTAAGGCACAATTTTTCAGCCCCTGTATAACAGGGGCGTGTAATTACAATTTTTTAAAAAGATGCTTCGCAACAGGTGTGACTGCTGTGCTCCAAGTACAGTATCTGTGAGGGGTTGCAGTGTTGTGGCACCAGCACCAATGCCTAAGGCACAATTTTTCAGCCCCTGTTTAACAGGGGCGTGTAATTACAAATCTTGATCTAATAGTTCACAGCAGGGCCCATTCCTGCGCCCACCAAGAGTAACTATGAGGGCCTACAGTCTTGTGGCAACACCGTCCACCACCACCACCACCACCACCAAAGGCCCAATTTTTCTGCCCTGTTCAACAGGTGCATGCAATTACAAATCTTGATCTAATAACTCACAGCAGGGCCCATTCCTGCACCCACCAAGAGTAACTGTGAGGGCTTACAGTCTTGTGGCAACACCGTCCACCACCACCACCACCACCACCAAAGGCCCAATTTTTCTGCCCGGTTCAACAGGTGCATGCAAGTACAAATCTTGATCTATTAACTCACAGCAGGGCCCATTCCTGTGCCCACCAGTCTTGTGGCTACACCAACATCTAATAGGGCAAATTTCTGCAGAGTATATACGGCAGGCCCCTACTTTCAAACATCCAACTTACAAACGACTCCTACTTGCAAACGGCAAGAGAAAACAGGAAGTGAGAGGAAATCTACCCCTAGGAAGGAAAATTCTATCCTGTTAGATTTAATTTGGGGAAAAGGTATCTCCTCTCTACTGATGCTTTATCACCAATCCTTGTTTCAATTAAAACCTCACTTTTCCAAAAACATTTGTCATTGGGACGGAAAGTGAGGTGACATGTTCTGAACAGATGTGCAAAGACAGCAAATGTTACAGGGGTGATAACCCCTCCCTATGTTCTCCAAAAAGCTTAAAAATTGATTTTTTTGGGATGTAGCTACACTTCATAATGTACCTGTTCAGATTCTACTTAAGAACAAACCTACAGTCCATGTCTTGTTTGCACCACCTATATACTGCTGTTCAGAGTATATAGGGTTGTAGGTATAGGGTTTTATTTTGGGTGCGGGGTCCCCCTTAGTATCCATACAAGACCCAAAGGGGCTGGGGTGGGGGGGGGGGGGGGGGGTGATGGGGTAGCCATGCCATTTTTCTCAAGGATTTTCAGCCATATGGCGGCCAGGACAAGACATGACATTAAAGCCGCAAGTGGTTTTAAATGGCTTCTTTTTTTCCTTTACAAATGTCATTTTGTGCAAGGACAGTTCTAAACACGGGAAACACATGCCACTTCACAGGCATACTTTAGACACCCCCCAGGTACCATATTTAAAGGAAAATTTCACTTTTTTTTTTTCACTTTATGCATCATTAAAATGACTGCTCCCGAAAAAACTTTAGTTTTTAAAATTTATTTTTGCATTGATATATGTCCCCTGGGGCAGGACCCGGTCCCCAAACCTGTTTTATGACATTAACATGCATATTGGCCGTTGTAATTAGCAATTTTGATTTCGAACGTTCGCGTCCATTATAACGAATAGGGTTCGAAAATTCGCGCAAACTTTCGGTCCGTTCGAAGGTTCTGGTGCGAACCGAACCCGGGGGTGTTCGGCTCATCCCTACTTGGGACAAAAAAAAATATTCAATGGGCTCAACATGCCTCTCAGCAATTTCCTTGGGGTGTCTACTTTCCAAAATGGGGTCATTTGGGGGGGTTTTGCACTGCCCTGTCATTTTAGCACCTCAATAAATTAAAAGCTGAGTGAATTCCAGAAAATTTACCCTAGTTTGTAGACGCTATAACTTTTGTGCAAACCAATAAATATACGCTTATTGACCTTTTTTTTACTAAAGACATGTGGCTGAATACATTTTGGCCTAAATGTATGACTAAAATTGAGTTTATTTGATTTTTCTTATAACATAAAGTAGAAAATATAATTTTCAATTTTCGGTCTTTTTCCATTTATATTGCAAAAAAATAAAATCGCAGAGGCAATCAAATACCATTAAAAGAAAGCTCTATTTGTGGGAAGAAAAGGACACAAATTTAGTTTGGGTACAACATTGCATGTCCGCACAATTTCCAGTTAAAGCAGCGCAGTGCCAAATTGTAAAATCACCTCTGGTCTTTATGCTGCGTATTGGTCCGGGGCTTAAGTGGTTACGGATGTTTTTTAATTTTCTCCCCAAAGGTGAACTGAATAGCAGAGCATAGTTCCGTTGATGGAACAATCTTGGAATATAATTTTTTTGGTTCAAATATGTCCTTGACCAATGTGAATAGTTCCAGAGATTTGTTCGAGGCTTACATTATTTGCTCGTTATAATAGGATTTTTTGGGGGCGTTTTACTGCCTTTGTGTAACGTCGACAATAGACCCGATAAGCCAGTTTGTCCCGAGGGAATTTTGATTTAAGCCACTTCCTTTCCAGTATTCGTCTTTTATTCTTAAGTAAGTTGAGACTTGGGGCGTACCAAGGGCTGGACTTAGAGAGTCTTGGGCGCCTATTTGCCGTTGTCAATGGGGCCAATATGTCCAGACTTGCCTTTATCCTTAAATCAAATTCACTTAGAGCTATTTCCAGCCTTTCAATCTCTGTTTCCAAAGCAGAAATTCGGATCTCTATCTCATCATTTACTAGGTGTGGCTGTCCCTGATAGTTGTCATAGCATGTTTTAAAATCTTTAGTTGTTATATTAGTTAGTTTCCGGAATGGATCAGATTTTGTCATAGGATTTCCTTTGGGGATTTTGCTTGGTGCAAAATCCGAGAGGTTGAAGGTGACCAGGCTATGGTCTGACCACCCCACCTCATGTGCTTTGACATTGGAAGCTTCCGTGCCTTGGGTGAAAAGGGCATCTAGCATATGGATATATAGAAAAAGCCCACCAGGGAGAGAGAAAAAGAAAAGAACACTCCCTCAGGATAAAGGAGCCACAGGTGGACCACACGGCTTATATGAAATGCTTTTAATAGTACAAAATATGAATTTTTTCAAAATATAATTGATGCTCAAAAAATATCTTTCACCAACACCCACAATAAATAAAAAATGATAACATTATCATTAAAACACAGTCAGCTGAAAAGGAATGCATGCATGCAGATAATGCTAGCAGGATGGCCACCTGGGAAAATTTCCAGAAAGCTACCCTGTATGCAGTAGGGTCAGCCAGTAGGGCTTGACCAGTTCCAAAGGAACATATAAAATGCAATAATGTGGCTATGTGACCAAACAAAGGACTATGGAAATGGTAACACCTGCAATAAGTTGAAAGGAAAACACTTCAGCCAGTTAGGAAGTGTATAGGATAGTCATTGGGGCAGGTGTAGCACAAGTTCTGAATGACATAAAAAGCAGCAAAAAAGAAGAAAAAGCAAGCAAAAAAGCAAAGCATATGTAGGGTAGCAGGATAGCAGCAAATGGAGCAAGTCCATACAGTATAGCAAGCAGCCGAGTTCATCTAGCATATGGCCCTTTATGTGTGTGGTCGTGGTTGATGCTAGAGAAAAGTGGAGGCTATCTAAGTCACCTATAAGATCTTGAGAGTCACAGCTTGTGTCATCCTCCAGCCATATGTTCATATCTCCCTGGAGGATAACACAATCTGCTTGTAGACACAGAGACATCATTAGTTCCGATAAATCAGCATGGAAAGTCCCTGCTGGGCCAGGTGGACGGTAAACAGTGGCTAATACGAATGTAGATGAGTCACTTACTTTACACCTGACCACCAGGTTTTCAAATGAGTTATACTCAGGTGTTTTTAACTCCGTACAGTCCAAACAGTCGTCGTGAATCACACAAACCCCCCCTCCCCTCTTGTGTTCTCTGTTTTTGACTAACATCTTAAAATTCTGAGGAAGTAATTCTTCTAAAACTGACTTATAATTCACAATAAACCAAGTCTCTGTGATTCCTAAAATATGACATTTCTCTGACTCTAGCGTTTCAAAAACTTCTGAACAGTGCTTAGTAGCTGAACGGGCGTTAATTAAGGTGTCCTCTAACCATATCCTGTATCGGGTATGCAGTCTCATACCATCTTCTGTAGTATTTCTGCAGTCTCTGACCATCTCCTGTATCATGTCTGCACACTCTCTGACCATCTCCTGTATCATGTATGCAGTCTCTGACCATCTCCTGTATCATCATGTATGCACACTCTCTGACCATCTCTTGTATCGTGTATGCAGTCTCTGACCATCTCTTGTATCATATATGCAGTCTCTGACCATCTCTTGTATCATGTATGCAGTCTGTGACCATCTCTTGTATCATGTATGCAGTCTCTGACCATCTCCTGTATCAAGTATGCACACCCTCTGACCATCTTGTGTATCATGTATGCAGTCTCTGACCATCTCGTGTATCATGTATGCAGTCTCTGACCATCTCGTGTATCATGTATGCAGTCTCTGACCATCTCTTGTATCATGTATGCAGTCTCTGACCATCTCCTGTAGTATGTCTGCAGTCTCTAATCATCTCTTGTATCATGTAAGCAGTCTCTGACCATCTCTTATATCATGTATGCCGTCTCTGACCATCTCCTGTATCATGTATGTACACTCCATCTCTTGTATCATGTATGCAGTCTCTGACCATCTCCTGTAATATGTCTGCAGTCTCTGACCATCTCCTGTAATATGTCTGCAGTCTCGAACCATCTGTATCATGTCTGCAGCCTCTGACCATCTCTTGTATCATGTATGCAGTCTCTGACCATCTCTTGTATTGTGTATGTAGTCTCTGACCATCTCTTGTATCGTGTCTGCAGTCTCTGACCATCTCTTGTATAATGTCTGCAGTCTCTGTCTGTCTCCTGTACTATGTCTGCAGTCTCTGTCTGTCTCCTGTAGTATGTCTGCAGTCTCTGTCTGTCTCCTGTAGTATGTCTGCAGTCTCTGACTATCTCCTGTATCATGTCCACACACTCTGAGCATCTCCTGTAGTATTTTTTGCAGAGTCTGACCATCTATTGTATTATGGCCGCACAGTCTCTGACCATCTCTTATATCATGTCCTCACAGTCTTGTAGTGTAATATAGGATGAAACGAGAACCATAAAGCTGGAGCCCAGAGAGGACCATCTGACTGAGCCCTGCATGGTGCACCTGAGTGGTGGTCAGTAACAGTATAGCAAAGACAGTCTGAGGGGGGATTACTGATGTAGGGGGCAGTGAATACAGTAAGGTAAGGGGGCACTGATATAAAGGTTCCCCGTTATATCAGTAAGCCTTCCCCCCCCCGCCTTTACCTTAGTGCATTCACTCTGTGGAAGGTGCTCTATGGTGTCCAGAGTCCTCCCCACATTAGAGTTTCTATTTTAAATACAAGTTGGAACTCTGTGGACAATGACATAAAGAGGAACTCTGATATAAGGTGATTCGTCACCAGAGCCCCCCCCTTACATCAGAGTTCTCCTTTACACCAATGTCTGCAATATTCCCCGTTACATCAAATTTCCCCTTGCACTGTAAGAATGAATCCTGCACACTCTGATGTAAGGAGGGACTCTGTGTTGGGTTATATGAAGCTGACCTTCATGTAAATGCAGAAATATGGTTTTGACTCTTGTTATACCTTAAACATAGTTACATAGTTACATAGTTAGTCAGGTTGAAAAAAGACAAAGTCCATCCAGTTCAACCATAAAAATAAAAAAAATATCGTGCAATCCCATATACCCAATTCTATACCCACAGTTGATCCAGAGGAAGGCAAAAAACCCCAGCAGAGCATGATCCAATTTGCTACAGCAGGGGAAAAAATTCCTTCCTGATCCCCCGAGAGGCAATCGGATTTACCCTGGATCAACTTTACCTAGAACTGTTAGTACTCAGTTATATTATGTACATTTAGGAAAGTATCCATGCCTTTCTTAAAGCAATCTACTGAGCTGGCCAGAACCACCTCTGCAGGGAGTCTGTTCCACATTTTCACAGCTCTTACTGTGAAGAAACCTTTCCGCATTTGGAGATGAAATCTTTTTTCTTCTAGACGTAAAGAGTGCCCCCTTGTTCTCTGTGTTGACCGTAAAGTGAATAACTCATCACCAAGATCAATATATGGACCCCTTATATATTTGTACATGTTAATCATATCCCCCCTTATTCTCCTCTTCTCAAGAGTGAATAAATTCAGCTCCTCTAATCTTTCTTCATAGCTGAGCTCCTCCATGCCTCTTATCAGTTTGGTTGCCCTTCTCTGCACTTTCTCCAGTTCCCCGATATGCTTTTTGAGAACTGGTGCCCAAAACTGAACTGCGTATTCCAGATGAGGCCTTACTAATGATTTGTACAGGGGCAAAATGATGTCTCTCTCTCTGGAGTCCATACCTCTCTTAATACAAGAAAGGACTTTGCTCGCTTTGGAAACCACAGCTTGGCATTGCATGCCATTATTGAGCTTATGATCTACCAAAACCCCTAGATCCTTTTCCACTACGGATCCCCCCAGTTGTATTCCCCCTAGTATGTATGATGCATTCATATTCTTAGCCCCCAAGTGCATAACTTTACATTTATCAACATTAAACCTCATCTGCCACATAGTCGCCCAATTAGACAGGGCATCGAGGTCGGCTTGTAAATTGGAGACATCCTGCAAGGACGTCATTCCACTGCATAGCTTAGTGTCATCTGCAAAGACAGAAATGTTACTTTTGATCCCAGACCCAATATCATTTATAAAGATATTAAAAAGTAAGGGTCCCAGTACTGAACCTTGGGGTACACCACTGATAACCTTAGACCATTCAGAGTAAGAATCATTAACTACTACTCTCTGAATTCTGTCTTTTAGCCAGTTTTCTATCCATTTACAAACTGATATTTCCAATCCTGTAGACTTTACCTTACACATGAGCCGTGTGTGGGGAACTGTATCAAACGCTTTTGCAAAATCCAAGTATACCACGTCCACAGCCACGCCTCTGTCCAAGGTTTTACTTACCTCTTCATAAAAAGAAATCAGGTTTGTCTGACAACTTCTGTCTTTCATGAATCCATGCTGTCTGTTGCTGAAATAGTTTTTTTCCAGCAAGAACTCATCTATGTGGTCTTTTATTAATCTCTCCAGTATCTTCCCAACTATGGAAATTAAACTAACAGGTCTATAGTTACTTGGTAAAGACTTTGTTCCCTTTTTAAATATAGGCACCACATTGGCCCTGCGCCAATCCAGTGGTACTATTCCTGTCATTAATGAGTCCCTAAAAATTAGATACAATGGCTTTGAAATTACAGAGCTCAATTCTTTTAGGATCCGTGGGTGGATGCCATCTGGTCCAGGTGCTTTATCCACCTTTACTCTGTCTAAATATTTCTGGACCATATCACTTTTGAGCCATTGTGGATTTGGGGCTGTGTCACTACCACCCCCATTATGGACATGAACTCCCCCATGCTCCATTGTATACACAGAGCTGAAGAAAGTATTTAATAAATTAGCCTTTTCTTTGTCCCCAGTCACCCACTCTAGATTATTTTGTAAAGGGCCTACATGCTCAGACTTGACCTTTTTACTATTAATATATTTGAAGAATTTTTTGGGGTTTGTCCTACTATCTTTTGCAATCTGTCGTTCGTTTTGAATTTTTGCATCCTTGATTTCCTTTTTACATATCCTGTTATATTCTTTGTAACATTTAAACGACACTAGTGTTCCTTCATTTTTATATTTTTTAAAAGCGCTTTTCTTATTGTTTATAGCTTTTTTAACTTTAACTGTGAGCCACATAGGTTTTATTTTTAGCCTTTTAAACTTATTGCCCATGGGAATATACTTTGCAGTGAGTTCACAAACAGTCTTTTTGAAGAATTCCCATTTCTGTTCTGTGCCCATTGATGCCAATTTTCCCTCCCAGTCTAAGTCCTGGAGAGCAGCCCTCATCCTTGGAAAATTTGCTTTATTGAAATTAAGTGTTTTTATCCTTCCTGCATGTATTTCTTGCTTACAGCTAACATCAAATGAAATCATGTTATGGTCACTGCTACCCAGGTGTTCCTTTATCTGAACATTAGTAATGTGCTCTGCATGGTTTACATATTGCTAGTAGCAGCTGCACAAATGTTATCTATATTTGTGTAATATATATATTTGATTAAAGAAGAATTGGTTAGAGTTCTAGAAACTGTAAATTCATAGTTCATAGTGTTTAAGGCTCTTTATATGTGCAATTTTTATAACGTTAATTTTGTATAGCTTGAATTATTTTTCCCATTATGGGAGTGAGTGGGGCCTCATGTCTAAGGTTTTCCTAAGGCCTCACAAAACCTAGAGCCCCCTCTGATCACATACAATCCCAATAAAATACATTTACATTTTTGGTTGTAACATGACCAAATGTGGAAAATGTCAAGTTTTTTTTTTTTTTTAAGGCACTGTACATCATGTCTTATTTCTCCATGTTGGTCCCTTTAGCTGGGTTACCCAATGCATTTCAAAGTCTTTGTATTTTCTTCATCAGGGGTAGAGGTAGGCCACTCTGAAGCAAATGGGAAGCATATTAAAAGGAGTATAACCTTTATTATATGGTCTAGTTGCGCAGAACTTAAAATACATATTAACTGTACACATGCAGTTTCATCAACCAGGTACCCGCTCCTTCTTCCCCCCAAAAAGTGCCAAATGTGGCAGTGGAGGGGGGAGAATGCAAACAAGCGTAACGTTCTCTTTTGGGTGGGGTTCCGCTTTAAGCTATATAAAGCTAAGGGGAGACTTACAGTTTAGGCCTTATAATATACTATAGTACACTTTATTAAAGAGATAAAGGTCCATTACAGTGGCCCTACAGTACCTACAGTACCTATACCAACTAATTTTTATATCAAAATATTATCAAAGCAATAATGATCAAATATCTATTCTAACCCCTGTGACAGCAGGAAGGTAAAGTCACCTGGTTGCATCCAGGGGGGTAGATATATTTCGCCCAGATTCAGGCTTTACGCCGACTTATACAACTAGGTGGAGAGTTGTATAAGCCCAGCTGAGGCTAGTAGGCTCATGGATGACTCATACCTCTAGGGAGAGTGCTGGGCGTCGTGCAGACAGGGAGTTGATGAGACCAGCTGAAGCTTGTCAGCTCATTTAGGCCTCTATAAGAACTCCCAGCTTCATTAGATGTTAGCTCATGCCTGGACCCAGACCTGTGTGGACTGTCTAGGGAGAGTGAACCCCTGTGCGGTGAGACAAAGCCTGTGTGGCTATTTGCTTGGACATTTAAAACCAGGGACTTAGGGACTAGGACAGCACTAGGCTGATCCCAGTTGTTAGTTAGGAAACCTGTATGTTTAGTCAGAGGTCAAGTTGACCAGGATTTATTTTGTTTATGTTTCTTTTGCTTTGCTGTGTTTTGTCACTGTAAATAGAAAATAAACCGCACCTTTTTGATTTTGAAAACCACAACCTCCGTTTGCTGGGCCTGTTTTGTGTGGGGAGCCCATCTCGGGGGTCACACACACCCGCTGCCGAGCTAACCCCCTCACAGTTGGTGGAGAATGCGGGCATTTTTTTTTTTAAGCCAGCATGGAGGAGATACTGAAGCAGCTGGCTCTAGCAAATGCCAATCAACAGCAGACAAATGCAGGTTTGCAAAAGAGCCTTGCAGCTCAACAACAGAACTTCGCAGCCCAGCAGCAAGCTCATCAACAGAGCCTTGCAGCCCAGCAGCAGACAAACGCAACTTTGCAACAGAGTCTGGAGGCTCAGCAACAAGCCCAGCAGCAATCTGAGGCCCGCTTCATAGACCTGTTGCAGAAGCAAGAGCAGAGACTACAACAACAGATGGAAGCAGCAATGCAGCAACGTCCGCAGACCAGTGAGGAAAGCCGTCCCACTAATACCGCGTCCTTTGGGGTGAGTCGTTTATTGACAAAAATGACTGGAGAGGATGATCCAGAGGTATTTTTGACCACATTTGAAAGGACCGCTGAAAGAGAAAAGTGGCCTGAGGAGCAGTGGGCTGGACTGGTGGCTCCTCTGTTAACTGGTGAATCGCAGAAAGCTTACTATGACCTAGAGCCTAACCAAGCAAAAGACTATGTGATGCTAAAAGCTGAAATATTGGCAAGGCTGGGTGTCACCCAGGCTGTCCGGGCTCAGCGTGTGTATAACTGGACTTTCCAGCTTGGAAAACCCCCCAGGTCTCAAATGTATGATCTCATTCACCTGAGCAGAAAGTGGCTACAGCCAGAGACTTTGTCCGCACCAAAGATTGTGGAACGTGTTGTAATGGATCGGTTTTTGAGAGCTCTTCCTACTGCCATCCAAAAGTGGGTAAGCCATGGAGACCCAGAGACGGCCGATGGTCTTGTGGATCGTGTGGAGAAATACTTGGCTACAGAGAACCTGACGGCCTCTTCCAGAGACACTCGGACTTTCCACCCTAAGACCAGACCATCCCCAGGGGCGGATAAGAGGATTCCAAGGGGTGAGGGTGGAGAGAGTGAGAGGGTGGGAGCTCTACCCCAAGTTTGGCGAGAACAGCCTGGGAAATCAGCGGCTCAAGAGGCCGCAAGAAGGATCGTTTGCTACCGCTGCCGGCAAGCGGGACATATTGCAGCCAATTGCCCGGTTGTGGAGGAACCCATGCAGTGTGACTTTCTGACGGGCAGACGTCAGTCGCTGTGTGCGACAGTCGCATGCACTGCCATTCGAGGAACTGAGAAACATTTATGCAAAATGTGTGTTAATGGTAGAAATGTTGTGGTATTGCTGGATTCAGGTAGCCTTGTGACCCTGATAAAGGCTGAGTTAGTTAAAACAGAGGTCTCTGGGAATAGCAAGGTAGCTGTTATTTGTGTGCATGGGGACACCCGAGAGTATCCAGTGACTACAATGTGTTTCGAGACCCCCAAAGGTACCCTCTCTCATCCAGTGGGCTTAGTATCTCAGTTACCGCATGACGCCATTGTGGGAAGGGATTTTCCGAAGTTCTGGGAACTGTGGGATGATCCTGAGCCCCCCACTGGTGCCCCTATGTACCAGGAATGTGATAGCCAGAACTCCCCTGAGAGTGGCGAGGACTCTCCGGAATTTCCCTTATCAGTATTGGCAGGGGAGACTCAAGAAACTGGAGAGGAGCCCACCTCCTCAGACGAAAACCTACCGTCTGTGGAGTTTTCTGATCTGGAGGTTCACAGGGAAAATTTTGCCACAGAACAGTTAAAAGACCCCGCCCTAATAAAGGCACGGGAAAACGTAGTGGAAATAGATGGCGAGTTAGTGAACCCAGATAATACCTGCACTTACCCATACTTCAGCGTAGAGAAGGACCTACTGTATCGGGTGGCAAAAAGGGCAGA
Organism: Rana muscosa; assembly: GCA_029206835.1. Lineage (NCBI taxonomy): Eukaryota > Metazoa > Chordata > Amphibia > Anura > Ranidae > Rana > Rana muscosa. The sequence goes on from CM055124.1 coordinate 176,914,684, forward strand.
AGAAACCGTTGAGCAGCTTGTGGTGCCCAAACCTTACAGGAAGTTGGTGTTGGAGTTGGCCCATGGGCACATTCTTGGAGGTCATCTGGGGACAGAGAAAACCCGAGAGAGGGTATTACAGAGATTCTATTGGCCGGGGGTGATGAAGGACATAGAAAATTATTGTTCCTCCTGCCCTGTGTGTCAGAGGTCGGCCCCGATGCCACATTTCCGTAGCCCGCTGGTCCCTCTACCCATCATTGAGGTCCCGTTTGAGAGGATCGCCATGGATTTGGTAGGTCCTATAATCAAGTCCGCTAGGGGGCACCAGTACATATTAGTTATAATGGACTATGCCACCCGTTATCCAGAAGCGATCCCTCTCCGAAATACCTCGGCCAAAACCATAGCCAAAGAGCTATCTCTTGTGTTTAGCCGGGTGGGTATTTGTAAAGAACTGCTTACGGACCAAGGTACACCCTTTATGTCCCGGGTTATGAAGGAGCTGTGTAAATTGTTCAAAGTGACGCAATTACGTACATCTGTGTATCACCCCCAAACCGATGGGCTGGTTGAAAGGTTCAACAAAACCCTAAAACAAATGTTGAAGAAAGTGGTGGATAGAGATGGAAAGGATTGGGACTGTCTACTTCCTTATCTGATGTTTGCTATTAGGGAGGTGCCCCAATCCTCTACGGGATTCTCCCCCTTTGAGTTACTGTATGGGAGACACCCAAGAGGGCTGTTGGATATTGCCAAGGAAACTTGGGAAAGTGAGAGTTCTCCCCACAGGAGTGTGATTGAGCATGTCGCCCTGATGCAAGACCGAATTGCACAGGTAATGCCCATCGTGAAGGAACATTTGGCCCAAGCGCAGTTAGCACAGCAGAGAGTGTACAACCGTGGAGCCAAGACCCGTACCTTTTCCCCGGGGGATAGGATACTGGTACTTGTCCCTACGGTTGAAAGTAAATTCCTTGCCAAATGGCAAGGCCCCTACGAGATAATGGAAAAAGTGAGCGAAGGTCAGACAACCAGGTCAGACAACCAGGAAGGCGAAAGCCCGAACAGATCTATCACGTTAATCTGTTGAAAGCCTGGAGGGATAGAGAGTCCCTAGTCGCAGACACTTGGTCACCAGCTCAAACTGGTTGCGTGATTCCTGAGGTTGGAATAGCAGCCACCTTGTCACAACCCCAACAACAGGAGGTTAAGGAGTTTGTGCTTCGCAACAAGGAGGTATTCTCTGAGCTGCCGGGACAAACATCTGGGGTAGAGCATGACATCATTACCCCGCCCGGTGAAAGGGTGAAGTTAAAACCCTATCGGATCCCAGAGGCCCGACGGGAGGCAATACGGGAGGAAGTACAGAAAATGCTGAACTTAGGGGTGATAGAGGAGTCCCAAAGTGATTGGTCTAGTCCCATTGTGTTGGTGCCTAAACCGGATGGGAGCTGGCGATTTTGTAACGATTTTCGTCAGTTGAACAAAGTTACAAAATTTGACACCTACCCCATGCCACGTATAGATGAGTTGATCGACCGGCTGGGAACAGCCCGATACATGACGACTCTTGACCTCACAAAAGGGTATTGGCAAATCCCCCTGGCCAAGTCGGCCAAAGAGAAAACCGCATTTGTAACCCCAGACGGGGCGTTCCAATACAAAAGAATGCCGTTCGGGTTACAGAATGCGCCGGCCACATTCCAGCGGAAAATGGACCAGATGCTGAGGCCCCATCGGAAGTATGCTGCGGCTTACCTGGATGACGTAATTGTCCATAGCACAGATTGGGCCTCACATCTGCCAAAAGTGCAAGCAGTCCTGGACTCTGTTCGGGAAGCGGGGTTTACGGCTAACCCCAAGAAGTGTACCATTGGGCAGGAGGAGGCCAAATATCTTGGGTACACCATTGGGAGGGGAGTAATAAAACCCCAACTCAACAAAGTCGAGGCCATCCAGAGTTGGCCACGTCCCAACAGCAAGAAGCAGGTACGAGCCTTTCTGGGAATCGCTGGGTATTATCGGCGATTCATTCCCCACTTTGCTTCTAAGGCTGTGCCCCTAACCAACCTGACGAAGGGGAAAGGGTCGGTCATGATTAAATGGACCCCCGAGGCTGAGGCAGCATTCCAATTCTTGAAACAAGCCTTATGTAGCCAGCCAGTGTTGTACTCACCCGACTTCTCTAAAGACTTTGTCGTTCAAAGTGATGCGTCAGATGTGGGGTTAGGAGCAGTATTGTCCCAGGTCTGGAACGGGGAAGAGCACCCAGTCATTTACCTCAGCAGGAAGTTGAAGTCCCATGAGGTAAATTACGCCACCGTTGAAAAGGAGTGTTTAGCGGTGAAGTGGGCTCTAGATTCCCTTCGGTACTACCTGCTAGGTAGGCACTTTGACATGGTTACGGATCACGCTCCGTTAAAGTGGATGGCTCAAAACAAGGAAACAAATAGAAGAGTGAATAGGTGGTTCCTGGCCCTCCAGGAATTCAACTTCACAGTAAAGCATCGCCCTGGCGTTCAAATGGGGAATGTGGATGCTTTGTCTCGAGTACATGAATGCCTGATTGCTGGTGTTCCAACCCCGAGGTTAAAACAAGAGGGGGGGGGGTATGTGACAGCAGGAAGGTAAAGTCACCTGGTTGCATCCAGGGGGGTAGATATATTTCGCCCAGATTCAGGCTTTACGCCGACTTATACAACTAGGTGGAGAGTTGTATAAGCCCAGCTGAGGCTAGTAGGCTCATGGATGACTCATACCTCTAGGGAGAGTGCTGGGCGTCGTGCAGACAGGGAGTTGATGAGACCAGCTGAAGCTTGTCAGCTCATTTAGGCCTCTATAAGAACTCCCAGCTTCATTAGATGTTAGCTCATGCCTGGACCCAGACCTGTGTGGACTGTCTAGGGAGAGTGAACCCCTGTGCGGTGAGACAAAGCCTGTGTGGCTATTTGCTTGGACATTTAAAACCAGGGACTTAGGGACTAGGACAGCACTAGGCTGATCCCAGTTGTTAGTTAGGAAACCTGTATGTTTAGTCAGAGGTCAAGTTGACCAGGATTTATTTTGTTTATGTTTCTTTTGCTTTGCTGTGTTTTGTCACTGTAAATAGAAAATAAACCGCACCTTTTTGATTTTGAAAACCACAACCTCCGTTTGCTGGGCCTGTTTTGTGTGGGGAGCCCATCTCGGGGGTCACACACACCCGCTGCCGAGCTAACCCCCTCACACCCCCAAGAACAGCATATGATAAATGATAAAAACAGACCTTCTATTTAAAAAAAAAATATTTGATATATACTCACAGAACCAAAACTGTTAGCACCCAATTTTGCAGCATCCAGCTGTAATGTAAAGCCTCACATCTCTCTGCAGATCACAAGGAAGCAAAGTAAAAGTAGGAATTACAGTTCTGAGGCCGAGAAGTGCTACGTGGCTTCAGGTTGAACTTCTGTTATGCTTGAACCCAAAGCTCATTCCTAACAGTCAAAGAGTTACATTCACTCAGAAGATAAAGCCTAGCAGTTGAGTGGCTCTAAGCCACGTCTTGTGCATCTGAGTGCACCTTCACTTGACATTTTCACTGTGTTCTTTTAAAAAATGAACCTAAAAGTGAAACACTCAGATTTTAGGCTGAGAGGATGCGTATAAAGCTACTCTAACTCGGCTTCTATACATTTTAAAGCACTCAAATAAAATGGAAATCTGTAAACTGGAGCACAATTGTACTGCTCTCTAGACTGCACTAACAAATTTCTGCTTAGTGACAGCTGTGATTTTTCTTTCTAACTGTATAGCTAGTATACCAATTGCCTGTCTTTCTTATCAATCCTACCTTTGTTAATTTCCATACTGATAAATACCCTTAACACATCCTGTGTATACACCTTCATACACCAAATCGCATTTCAGATAGTTGAGTCGTTTTTGCTTATTAGGAGGAAGAGAATGGAGAAAAATTGTAACATTGATTTAGGATAAGGACAGGACATACAGGAGTTCAGCCTTATAAATTACTGCATTACACAGCAACAGACATGTTTTCCAATAGACAGTATTGGCACTCTCTTATATCTTATAATATGTTACATCAGTTTATTCTAAAGTTGACACCTGCATATTAACCCACAGATAGCACGAATATACCTGTATGTATTATCATTTGCCAATTTAGGACTAATAACAATGCAATTTGTGGTTAAAAATTTGCTGTATATTTTATAAGTCTAGTATGTCATTAAAGCCAGATTAATTAAATGGTTTAAAGATGAACACAAATGGCATTATTATTGGAGTGAACAAAAAAGTAGACAAACACAAAATTATTGAGTTCAGGTGTAAAAAGTCTTGCCCAAGACAGTGTTTGGCACAAGTCCTGAACTCATCACTATCCTAAAAATGTTTAGTAGGGTTGAGTCGAACTGCCCTGGGTTTGGTTCATCCCGGGTTGGGCAAGAATTCAGATGCTCAACTCGAACCCTGTTGACATCAATGGGGGGGGGGGGCGGCATTTACCAAAAAAAATAGCAAACAAACCCTCCCAAGGGTCTGCGATATACCTTGGGGAGTTAGGCACTTTAGAGGGGTCTATGCAGTGGCGGTGCGTCCATAGTGGGCGCAGGAGCGCCGCCCCCTCTCTCTCCTGCGCCCGTCACTCACAACAATACATAGGTTCATGCATTGCATGAACCTATGTATTGTCGCCGCTGCTGCCGCCCACTATTCAGATGGCTGGCCCCCTGTTGAGCGCCGTCAAGCTGAATAACAGCGGCTGGTTGGTTTTTGGAAGTGCCTATCAGAGCCAGCGGCTCTGATAGGCTTTCCGATTACAGCCTGAGGGCTGTAATCGGCTTCCAAATAGTTAACCAGAGGACGCACAGGGGTGCGTTCCCTGGTTAACACTGACAGGTGTTTCAGCCAATCAGTTTCACCGGGTCTGGTTACCGGTAACCTGATTGGCTGAAGCGACATCGAGGGCGGGAGAAGACATCGAGGACGGAAGAAGGACGGCGCTGACCCGAGGAAGGTATATGCAGGGCTGGGGGGAAACTGTCTGCATTTGGGGACACACTGTCTGCATTTGGGGACACACTGGCTGCATTTGGGGCAGTGGCGTCACTAGGGTTGGTGTCAACCGGTGCGAAAAAAAATGGTGTCACCCCCCAACAACTATAGTCCCCCCTCAGTACAGACCCCCCTCCACTAAATACAGACCCCCCTCCCACAGTATAGATCCCCTCCATCAGTACAGACTCCCCCACTAAGTACAGATTCCCCTCCATCAATGTATAAACCTCCCCCTCAGCACAGACACCCCCACCTCAGTGCAGACCGCTCCATCAGTGCAGACCCCCCCAGTTACAGACACACCCCCCGTTACAGACACCCCCCTCAGTACCAGATCCCCCCAGTTACAGACCGCCCCAGTAACAGACACCCCTCAGTTACAGACACCCCTCAGTTACAGACACCCCCCTCAGTACCAGACACCCCTGCTCAGTACCAGACACCCCTGCTCAGTACCAGACACCCCCGCTCAGTACCAGACCCCCCCTCAGTTACAGCCCCCCCTTGGTGCAAACTCCCCCTAGTGCAGACCCCAGCAGTACAGACAACCCCCTCCCCCATCAGTAAAGATGCCCCCCTTACCTTATAGACCTCAGAACAGAGCGGCAGATACACACAGCGGTGTGTCCCTCGAGCGAGGGCTCCTCCTCCGGAATTTCGTCCAAGATTTTCCTGCTTAAAAAAAAATTGCGTTTTTCTTGTCGGAAATCGCAATCGTGTGTATGAGGCATAAGACTCTGGGGCGCACCAGAGAAAGTTTGATTTTTGGGCCCACCTTGTTAACCTTCAACACGACCCAACCAGTCTTCATCTAACAATAATTCCTTTGTTTTTCTGATGCCACGGGTTAAAGAAACAGAATTTATACTTTGAATTTTATTTATGAGACAGACAGACAGTCGGGCAAATATATTCAGACACAGGATCTCTCTGATTTTTCATCATTGTTCTCAGTAAACAAGTATCCAACAGCGAAGAAATAGATGACAGGAAAATTATATACACAGAAATTGGTCAAGCAAGTGTCGCTAAGTATGATGAGACTGATGACCAATGGTAAGAAACTAAAATCGTTGTATTTCCCAATCTTCAAGATGTTGACATCAGTTCTACAGATTATATCAATGTTTGTCTGGTGAGAAAGAATGAGAAAAAGCAAATTTACCAAGGATGTCATCAGACAACTGTCGCTAAAAAACATGACCATGAAGGCCATCGGTAAAGACCGAAAATCATTGCATTACCCAGTCCTCAGGAAGATGATATTAGTTATTTGGAGTTTAGCAATGTTTAGAGTTATTGTGCAGATAATTTCAACCTTTTACATCTTTATAATATAGTGTACAAAGAAAGCAGCACTAATTCAATTGATAATGTTATCAAATATGAAGCATTTGACAATATGATGATATAAATATTCAGAAAACAAATGAAAAATGAAAATTATTTGTAAAAGAAAGTGTCCATAAAGAAAGTCCTAGTTAATTAAAGAGTCTTCACTCATAAATTATCCACTCTCTGAACTGTGCATAAATTCCTTCCAATACATTGTGCAAAGAGAATTCACCACAAAGGGGAAATATTTATAGGCGCCTAAGACCAGAATTGTTGGACCGTTGGAGTATAAATGGTCATAAAATGCTCAATGTATCAGGCTTAAGGATGGGCGATCATGAGTTCATGCCATATAGTCCTGTGTGTTAGTTAAATGCCATATATACCGTATAACACGCACCCCAAGTTTAGGAGGAAATTTTAGGGAAAAAAACTTTTAGGAGGGAAGTTTAAGGAAAAATAACTTACATTTAAATGCAGCCTTGTCAGTGTCCATTGCAGCCTTGTCACAGTGCAGCCTTGTCAGTGTCCATTGCAGCCTTGTCACAGTGCAGCCTTGTCAGTGTCCATTGCAGCCTTGTCACAGTGCAGCCTTGTCAGTGTCCATTGCAGCCTTGCCCCAGAGTCCATTTCAGCCTTGCCCCAGAGTCGCCGTGCAGCCTTTCCCCAGTGTCGCCGTGCAGCCTTGCCCCAGTGTCGCCGTGCAGCATTTTAAAATTGGCGCAGAGACTGTGCGGACGCCGCCGAGAACGCCGAGGACGCCAGGGACGCAGGGACTGGGCGGAGCCGCCGCCGAGATACACATAGCCGAGTGTACTCGGCTATACTCGGCTTTTCTCGGCTCCGCTCACAGTCACGCCGAGTCCCGCCCTATGATGGACATAACACAGGTCACAGGACTGGGCGTGACTGTGAGCGGAGCCGAGAAAAGCCGAGTATAGCCGAGTACATTCGGCTATGTGTATCTCGCTCCGCTCCGCTCAGTCAGCGGAGACAGCTCAGGGATGTGGGTATCAGCGTATAACACGCACCCACGATTTTCCCCTGATTTCCGCTGAACGTTTGACGCAGTATAATATAGTGTATCCGTGGAGTGCGTCTATGTCACGAATACTTAAATTAAAGTGCACCAAACACCACTTTCCTTTGATTAAAGTGCATCCACAACGCTGTACCCAAACAAATTTGACGTCCTCTTTTTACCACAAATAGAGCTTTTTTTTGGTGGTATTTGATCATCTCTGCTGGTTTTTATTTTTTGCGCTATAAACAAAATAATAGCGATAATTTTGAAAAAAAAACACAATATTTTGTACTTTTTGCTCTAATAAATGGCCACAATTTTTTTTAAAAAAGCTAATTTTTTTCCTCAGTTTAGGCCGATATGTATTCTTCTACATATTTTTGGTAATAAAAATCCCAAAAGGCGTATATTGATTTGTTTGTGCAAAAATTATAGCGTCTACAAGATAGGGGATAGATTTATGGCATTTTTATTATTATAATTTTTTTACTAGTAATGGCGGCGATCTGATATTTTTATCAGGACATTATGGTGGACATATTGGACACCTTTGACACATTTTTGGGACCATTGACCATTATACAGCGATCAGTACTATAAAAATGCACTGATTACTGTGTAAATGTCACTGGCAGGGAAGGGGTTAACGCTAGGGGGTGATCAAGGGGTTAACTGTGTTCCCTAGTGTGTGTTCTAACTGTGGGGGGAGGGGACGGACTATAGGAGATGACAGATCATGATTCCTAGCTTGTAGGAACTCACAAACTCTCTCTCCTCTCAGAACTGGGATGTGTGTGTTTACACACACATGTCCCTGTTCTGCCTCTCGGACCCACGATCGCGCGTGGCCGGTGGTCATTGCAACTGCTGGCCATGAGCATCGGCACTCACTGGTGGCCATCGCGACTGCCGGCCATGAGCATTGGTGCCTCCTTCGGCGCACACGCGCCTGCTATCCCGTTTAAAGGAGCCAACATACAGCTACAATGGCTAGTGGTATCGTGCCGACCTGCTGCAGTATAATGACGGCGGCTTGTCGGCAAGTGGTTAATAAGCACTCCGCTCTCCCCCATCATGTCTGGAAGGACAGCAAGGAGAGGCACACGTTCCCATGGCACTGTAAAGGGGCCAACAGCGTATTCGTCCACAGGCAAAGTTGGACATGGTCAGTCCTCAGGCAGAAAAGAAAAAGAAAGAAAGGAGGGCGCACCGATCTAGTGCATTACCACTTATAAAAGTTTTATTAAAAATAGAATAAAAGCAATAGTCCTACTCACAAACGAGCTTAGGTAAAAGCTTTTCTGACAATCAAGCTGGATCTCTTGGCACCTGCAAGCAGGACTTGATGACAAGAGGATCGGGCGGTACCTCAAACAGCTGAATGGCTGCACCTGCAAGTCCTGCTTGCAGGTGCCAAGAGATCCAGCTTGATTGTCAGGAAAGCTTTTACCTAAGCTCGTTTGTGAGTAGGACTATTGCTTTTATTCTATTTTTAATAAAACTTTTATATGTGGTAATGCACTAGGTTGGTGCACCCTCCTTTCTTTCGTTTTCTTTTTAGCCATATGAACACCCATTGAGGAGGGCTGCAAGACTATAGACCTTGCCTTAAACTAAAGACTGGACTACACTACCCATGTCCAGCGAAACACCGGAGCGCAGGAGATTTTTTTCTGCAGTCCTCAGGCAGGGCATAATTTCCTCTGTTTAGTGATGTTGCCCATGCTATCCAGCAACAGCATGCAGAGGAGGTGGTGGAATAGCTTACTAAACCTCATTCTCAGTCACCCAAGCAGAGACTAGTGGGCAGTCCCCTGCAGCTGCCAGAGTGGTAAAACCTGCCTCCTTGTCCACAGCTATTCCAGCCATAGCCCCAGCATCAGGCATGGAGGAGTCAGCAGAGTTATTTTAACACAGCATCAGCCACTTGCTCCTTGACGATACACAGCCATTACTCCATTTAGATGTTGGTTCTGATTCTGAGGTTGAGGAAGGCAGGAACATGAGTCTACAGAGAGGGGAGAACACTGGTACACAAATTGGTAGTCATGTTCCCCCAGCTGCAGCGTATTGCCAAGTTGTCTCCAGTGGTAATTAGGGTGGAGGAGATGATGATGATGATGATGAGGTCACGGACTCAACTTGGGTGCCGGATAGAGCAGAGGAGGAAAGTGAGAGTGAGGCACAACCCCAACGAGACAGCCATCATGTAAGAGTAGAGAGCAGCCACCCTATTCCATCACATTGTGGAGCTGTTATCTCCTGACCCACTTCCCGCAGCTCAGCTGTCTGGGCCTTTTTTAGTTCATGTGCAGCCGATCGCACTGTTGCTATTTGCAAATTTTGTCTTAAGCGCATCAAGCATGGCAAAAACACCAACCATTTGGGTACCACATGCTTGACAAGGAATTTGACCTCCCACCACTCAGCCTGTAATGGCAAGAGCACCTAAAAGCCACAAAAAAGGGGCACACATCGGTTCCTCCTCTTTACTCAGTCTGTCCCTGCTATACCTCATGATCTCTCAGCAGCCTCCACTGACAGGGATGATGGTATAGCGAAGAGTGTCCCAGGTCCTTGCAGTACATCTGCCGGCAGCACACCACCTGCTGTAGACTATAGCCGGCAAATTTCTCTGCCCCCTCTGCTGCAGCGAAGAAAAAAAAAGTGTGGAAAAAATTTGTTAATTGCGTCCATGAAACCTACACCAAAAACATTCTTTTAGATGAAAATCAACACCTACAACACTAGGCAGCCTAGAAATCCTGCAGAGAGTCCACATTCCAAGAACTGTTAATTTGCAACATCGGTACCAGGGGCTTCATACCTGCTGGTAATCCAGGACTGATTCATTTTGAAAAAAGTAATACAGTTCCACGGAGTCTGTGGACAGACGTGTTCTATGGTCAGTAACAAAACCTCCAGCAGCACTGAATGCCCGTTCGGAAAGCATGTTGGATGCAGGGCAGCCCAGCAGCTCAATAGCATACTGGGCAAGTTCTGGCCACTGGTCTATTCCAGTGTTTCTCAACTCCAGTCCTCGAGGCGCCCCAACAGGTCATGTTTTCAAGCTTTCCATTATTTTACACAGGTGATTTGATCAGTTTCACTGCCTTAGTAATTACCACAGCCGTTTCATCTGAGGGAAATCCTGAAAACATGACCTGTTGGGGCGCCTTGAGGACTGGAGTTGAGAAACACTGGTCTATTCTCATGACCCAGTAAGTCAGTGGATCGTCGACTGGAAATCTCTCCATCTCTGTTTTTACCCCTAGATAATCGTCTACCATGTGATGCAGACGCTGCCGATGGGATGTGGAAGCTGACAGCCCTGGGCGGCAAGGACTAAATAAACTCAGAAATGCATCACTTAGATGGCTGCCTTCTCCACCGCTCCTCTCTTGACCAACAGAAGCCTCAAAACTACATTTTTCACGACACTGTAACCTACCAGAGTCGAGAAAAGCATTCAATGAACTCCTCTTTAGGGTGTCCTCGAGATTTAATCTTCTGCACTCCCTGTGGTGACGGGATGAGTTCTAAGACTTTCCCCTTAACACAGTGGTCGAGGAGGGTTGCCAACCAATAGTGATCCTTTCCCTTTACGCTCCGTATTCTTGGGTCCTTTCGCAGTCTTTGAAACATGAGGGATCCCATGCACAGCAAATTTGCAGAGTCATGAGAAGCAGACTCCTCAGGGTTACTAAAGATTACAGTATCTGGAACTGCCTCCTTCGAGCCATGTACTACTCCCAAGGGTTCTGGGGATGGAAAACCATCTCTTACTGTTTGACGTATGTCTTCCTCTGCTTTAATGCCTCTGAAACTGCCAGAAACTGCCAGAATCCTCCTCCTCCTTTCTCTCCTCTTGTGTGTTCTGTGGCATAGGAACAATGGTGTCTGTATAAAGTGGGCCTTGAGAGGAAAGAAGTCCTCCCCTTTGTCCCGCTGTTCTACCTCGAGTGCCCTGTCCATAATGCCAGGCAGAGAGTCTGCTCCAGCAGGAACACAAAAGGGATTGTGTCATTGATGCATGCATTGTCATGGCTCACCATCCTTGTGGCCTCCTCAAATGGTGACAGTACAATGCATGCATCCTTTATGAGCAGCCATTGACGTGGGGGAAAAAAAGACAAGCCGCCCTGAGTCTTTCGTTATGCCATACTTACACAGGTACTCATTGACAGTCCTCTGCTGCATGTGCAGCCACTGCATGAATTGCTAAAGTCGAGTTCCACCTGTTGGGCATGTCACAAATCAGGCGGTGGAATTCAGCCAACGAGCACTGGCTGTGTATGATCGCTTAAAATGGCTACAGACTCTTCTGGTCTGCTTTAGTAGATCTTCCAACCCTGGGTACCTATTTTAGGAAATGCTGCACCACCAAATTGAGGACATGTGTCAACTTTCACTGTCTAAGGGCGGACAGGAGGTTTGTGCCATTATCACATACCACCATTCCTTGCTCCAGCTGGTGTGGTGTGAACCACTTCTGGGCCTGTCCCTGCAGAGCTGCAAGAATCTCTACTCCGGTGTGATTCCTGTCCCCTAGACACACCAGCTGAAGCACTGCATGGCACCTTTTAGCCTGACACATTGAATAGCACTTTGAATGCTTAGGGGGTACTTGAGGTTCATAGGACAATTCAGCAGAGGAGGGCATGGAGGAGAAGGTGGAGGGGTAGAGCTGATAATTCTGGCATCATCACAACTAGCTTTTTGGAGACGTGGGGGCACAACAAGCTGCAGCACTGAGCCATGTCCTGCATCCTTCCGAGGTTAAAAACAGAGTTACCCAGTGTGCTGTGAACAAAATATATCGTTCCTGCTCATGCTTGCTGGACTACATGTCAGCAGTAACGTGGACTTTGCGGCTGACTGCCTTGCCCAACGATGCCACAACATTCTACCACGTGATGGTAGAGATCTGGAATGGCCTTATGTGAAAAGAAAAAGTGACTGGGAACCTGCCATTGTGGTACAGCACATTCTGCAAATTCACGGAAGGGGGCAGAATCCACTAGACGGAAAGGCAGAAGTTGTAGAGCCAGCAGCTTTGACAGGCTTGCATTTAGACGCTGGGCATGTACTGTCAAAAAATTTTCTGCACCTGTTTGACAGGTGCATATCATTGCAATTTTTTACAACATGGCCAATTCTTGCTTTCATCAAGTGTACCTCCTATAGGGTTAGGGTGTGAAGGCACCACTGACACCCAAAGAACAATCTTTCCGCACCCGTTACAGAAGTAGAAATCCAAAGTCTGTGGAAGAGACACCAGAATTTATCTAAAAATTCTCTAATCTTGTTCTCAGTGCACTACATTGTGGCCTCATCATACAGACTGGCTCCCAAGCTGTTGCTTACAAAATAAAGAAACCTTGCAGGGAAAATTTCATTTTTTGGGTTTTATAAATTATTGCTGCAGCAGCTTCTATACACAGTACAGATGTGCCACTTTACAGTTAGACTTAAGCCCTGTACACACGATCGGATTTCAGATGGATTTTTCCATCGGATTTCCGATGAAGCTGACTTCCATCAGTCTTGCCTACACACCATCAGTCAAAAATCCGACCGTCCCAAACGCCGTGACGTAAAACACTCCGACGAGCCGAGAAAAATTAAGCTCAATGCTTCTGAGCATGTGTCGACTTGATTCTGAGCATGCGTGGGTTTTTTCACCGATGGAGTTCCACACAGACGATCGGAATTTGCAATCGTTTTTTTTTTCATTGGATATATTTAAAACATGTTTTATTTTTAATCACTGATGGAAAAAAGACCGATGGGGCCCATACACGATCGGTTTGTCCGATGAAAAAAGTCCATCGGACTGTTTTCATCTGTAAAACCGATCGTGTGTACTGGGCTTAAGGGGACGCCCCAGGCACTATATTAAAGGGAATTTTTCATTTTTATACTTTCACTTTATGCATCAATAAATCACTGCTTGTTTAAAAATTACATTTTTAACAAACTTTTTTTTCATTGATACATAACCATTGTATGCCCAATTTTTGCACATAAGCTTTTGAAATGGGCACTTTAGATTTTTCCCGTTCGGGTCCCATAGACTTCAATGGGGTTCGTTATTCGGTTTCAAACTTTCCCGATGTTCGAAAAGTTCTGGTGCAAACCCAACAGGGGGTCGTTCAGCCCATCCCTAATCAGGCTTAGGAATGATTCCACCACACAATGCCAGCGGCTTCCAGCATCAAGGTCACCAATGAAAAAATGCTGCTTGCAGGCCTGACTCTGCGGCTCTCTACTAACGAGCCATCAGCCTGCTATACAATTTTATATCCAGGGATTCAACAATCCTTTTCTCACTGTAATGTTGGAGCTGTAATTTTAATAAATTAATTTATGTATTTACATACTTCAATATGGGAGTTCATATGTCATTTTTTCATTGGTGACCTTGATGCTTGAAGCCGTTGGCATGGTGTGGTGGAATTGTTCCTAACACTGATACATTGAGCGTTTTATGACCATTTATAATCTTAATTGTCCAGCAAATCTAGTAAGAAGTGCCTTTTACTATTTTACATAGTGGTGGATTCTCTTTGCACAACGTTTTTTTTTTTTGGACAGAAAAATTATGAGTGCACGTTTCAAGGATGTAATCATAAAAAGAGTTCTCCTGATAGTTCTCTGTGTTGAATAAAATAAGGGATTCTAGAAAAACCTGTCCAATTCATGACCTTAATCCGTGTTTTAGGATTTTTCATTTAAAAAAAAACTATATCACTATACATCTGAGTGCCTGCAGAACTTTATAAGCTGCAAAAAACGGTTTGTACATTCAGCAGTCTACAAGTTGCGTTCATACAAAATCCTTTAGCAGGAAATAAGACAGTTTGAAAATGCTGTACGTTTCCCATCAGTGAGTTCCCCTTTGTCATCAAAATCATCAATAAGGTTTTGAGGAGGGTATGGTTTCTTTAGAACTGAATAATTTTTTTTGAAACTAAGAAGTTCAACCTTAAATTAACTCTGAACAATATTAACTTCAGCCAACAGTGCTTTAGATTGCAAAGCTTCTGTTAGAATGTCACTTTGTTTGATATGACTAAACCATTTAAGGTCTAAATAGGACATATCATGGATCAAAGTTTCATTTTTTGAGAATTTTCTTCCAGGCTGGTTGTCGGCTGATCACTGACTACATAGAAAACCTGAAACTGAGACCAATGAAGGGGATTAGAAAGGAGTTCATCCTGTGACAATTCTCCAGGCATTCTTTCTTTTCCCTGTAAGCCTTTTTCGAGGTAAATGGCTTTCAATTGCAGCATTAACAGATCCAAAATAGTACTGCTTGTCCTTGTGACAAATGATTCCATTCGTGTAGTTAGGTTAGAAAATTAATCCCTAATCATAATAATTTGGTCTTTGGCAATTTTCACTTTTTGCCATGTCTGGAAAATATGCAATTTTCAAGTGCAGATACTCTGAACCTGTACTAGCATTTACAATATTTGCATAAACAGGAGTATAACAGGCAAGGTTTCATATCGTGTCCAAACATGAGACAGATTTTTGGCCTTACTCGCAGCTTTACTGTCAAATCTAGGGTATTGAGAAATGCAATCCAAGCAGTACATTAGAACAGTTTTTGATTGGTCTACAGTTAAACCAAACATGATATGCAATGCTCTTAGCGTGCTGCGCCATCTCGCATTACCAAATTTCTTCAGTCTAGAGAGTGTTTCATGCTCCTGACCCTTAAGCCTCGTACACACGACCGTGAATCTCGTCAAGAAAAAACACGTCGTTTTTCTTGACGAGATTCTTGGACAAGAAACTTGTCCCGGCCGAGTGTACAGACGCTCCATTCAAAGAACCCGCGGTTCTTTGAATGGAGCGAACGCGGTGACGTCATCGACTACGACGAGCGTGCGCTCGTCACATTCGATGCCGTCGCCGCCATCTTGCTACACCCTACCTATGCCTAGGAAGCTACTGCGCAAGTCATTTCTCAGCATGCGTGGGTTTCCACGGTGAAAGGTAAGTGTACACACACACACACACACACTTTTCTCGTCGAGAAACATGCCGACAAGAATCTCGACGAGAAAATAGAGAGCAGGTTCTCTATTTTTCTCGTTGAGATTATTGTCGGTTTTCTTGACGAGAAACCTGATAGCCACGTACACACGACCGAGTTACTCTGCAAGAAAGCTCTGCCAGCAAGTTTCTTGCTGGTTCTTGCCGAGAAACTCGGTCATGTGTACGAGGATTTAGAGCAGACCTGTTCTGTCCAAACAGAAGAGCATTTGCCTGGCTCTGAGAAGACAACCAGATTAGGATGTAAGCATAACGTAGCACCACGTGTATACAGACAGAATTGTACAATCTTGTTATGATGTGGGCCTGTCTCCATCATAGCTCCCATTTAGATTTCCATCAAATAAGCACCCAATAATGTTAGCCTCTTGCCCCCCCCCCCATGTTTAGCACATGTTTAGCAGCAAAAAGGGTGGACTTTAACACCCACATGCCTCACATATGCGTCACATTGTGTCTTATGGCTGTGCATAGTCCTCATCAGTCCTGTCAAAATACACAGCTGGGGAAGCATGGTAAAATGACAGTGCAGGGGCTCTCTTTTGGCCCTTTAAATACTTGCACATATACTCCATGTGTTGATCAGGCGCCCGATCTAAGAAGCCATGTCGGCATTGCTCCGCAGCTGACAAACTCAGTCTATATATGTAACATTTGTATGTGTATTTTGATGGGACTGATGGGGACAAGCCTATATATATATATATATATATATATATATATTGTGAGGGGGTTAACTCGGTAGCGGGTGTGTGTAACCCCCTGGTTGGGCTCCCCACACAAAAACAGGGCCAGCAGACGGAGGTTGTGGTTTTCAAAATCAAAAGGTGCGGTTTATTTCTCTATGTACAGTGACAAAAACACAGCAAAGCCAAAAAGAAACAAACAAAATAAATCCTGGTCAGTTTGACCTCTGACTAAACATGCAGGTTTCCTAAACTAACAACTGGGATCAGCCTGGTGCTGTCCTAGTCCCTAAGTCCCTGGTTTAGTAAAAGTCCAAACAAATAGCCACACAGGCTTTGCCTCACCGCACAGGGGTTCACTCTCCCTAGACAGTCCACACAGGTCTGGTTCCAGGCATGAGCTAACATCTAATGAAGCTGGGAGTTTTTATAGAGGCCTTAAACGAGCTGACAGGCTTCAGCTGGCCTCATCAACTCCCTGTCTGCACGACGCCCAGCCCTCTCCCTAGAGGTATGAGTCATCCATGAGCCCACTAGCCTTATACAACTCTCCACCTAGTTGTATAAGTCGGCGTAAAGCCTGAATCTGGGCGAAATATATCTACCCCCCTGGATGCAACCAGGTGACTTTACCTTCCTGCTGTCACATACCCCCCCCTCTTGTTTTAACCTTGGGGTTGGAACACCAGCAATCAGGCATTCATGTACTCGAGACAAAGCATCCACATTCCCCATTTGAACGCCAGGGCGATGCTTTACTGTGAAGTTGAATTCCTGTAGGGCCAGGAACCACCTATTTACTCTTCTATTTGTCTCCTTGTTTTGAGCCATCCACTTTAACGGAGCGTGATCCGTAACCATGTCAAAGTGCCTACCTAGCAGATAGTACCGAAGGGAATCTAGAGCCCACTTCACCGCTAAACACTCCTTTTCAACCGTGGCGTAATTTACCTCATGGGACTTCAACTTCCTGCTGAGGTAAATGACTGGGTGCTCTTCCCCGTTCCAGACCTGGGACAATACTGCTCCTAACCCCACATCTGACGCATCACTTTGTACGACAAAGTCTTTAGAGAAGTCGGGTGAGTACAACACTGGCTGGCTACATAAGGCTTGTTTCAAGAATTGGAATGCTGCCTCAGCCTCGGGGGTCCATTTAATCATGACCGACCCTTTCCCTTTCGTCAGGTTGGTTAGGGGCACAGCCTTAGAAGCAAAGTGGGGAATGAAGCGCCGATAATAACCCGCGATTCCCAGAAAGGCTCGTACCTGCTTCTTGCTGTTGGGACGTGGCCAACTCTGGATGGCCTCGACTTTGTTGAGTTGGGGTTTTATTACTCCCCTGCCAATGGTGTACCCAAGATATTTGGCCTCCTCCTGCCCAATGGTACACTTCTTGGGGTTAGCCGTAAACCCCGCTTCCCGGATAGAGTCTAGGACTGCTTGCACTTTTGGCAGATGTGAGGCCCAATCTGTGCTATGGACAATTACGTCATCCAGGTAAGCCGCAGCATACTTCCGATGGGGCCTCAGTATCTGGTCCATTTTCCGCTGGAATGTGGCCGGCGCATTCTGTAACCCGAACGGCATTCTCTTATATTGGAACGCCCCGTCTGGGGTTACAAATGCGGTTTTCTCTTTGGCCGACTTGGCCAGGGGAATTTGCCAATACCCTTTTGTGAGGTCAAGAGTCGTCATGTATCGGGCTGTTCCCAGCCGGTCGATCAACTCATCTATACGTGGCATGGGGTAGGTGTCAAATTTTGTAACTTTGTTCAACTGACGAAAATCGTTACAAAATCGCCAGCTCCCATCCGGTTTAGGCACCAACACAATGGGACTAGACCAATCACTTTGGGACTCCTCTATCACCCCTAAGTTCAGCATTTTCTGTACTTCCTCCCGTATTGCCTCCCGTCGGGCCTCTGGGATCCGATAGGGTTTTAACTTCACCCTTTCACCGGGCGGGGTAATAATATCATGCTCTACCCCAGATGTTTGTCCCGGCAGCTCAGAGAACACCTCCTTGTTGCGAAGCACAAACTCCTTAACCTCCTGTTGTTGGGGTTGTGACAAGGTGGCTGCTATTCCAACCTCCGGAATCACGCAACCAGTTTGAGCTGGTGACCAAGTTTCTGCGACTAGGGACTCTCTATCCCTCCAGGCTTTCAACAGATTAACGTGATATATCTGTTCGGGCTTTCGCCTTCCTGGTTGTCTGACCTTGTAATTCACTTCGCTCACTTTTTCCATTATCTCGTAGGGGCCTTGCCATTTGGCAAGGAATTTACTTTCAACCGTAGGGACAAGTACCAATATCCTATCCCCCGGGGAAAAGGTACGGGTCTTTGCTCCACGGTTGTACACTCTCTGCTGTGCCAACTGCGCTTGGGCCAAATGTTCCTTCACGATGGGCATTACCTGTGCAAATCGATCTTGCATCAGGGCGACATGCTCAATCACACTCCTGTGGGGAGAACTCTCACTTTCCCAAGTTTCCTTGGCAATATCCAACAGCCCTCTTGGGTGTCTCCCATACAGTAACTCAAAGGGGGAGAATCCCGTAGAGGATTGGGGCACCTCCCTAATAGCAAACATCAAATAAGGAAGTAGACAGTCCCAATCCTTTCCATCTCTATCCACCACTTTCTTCAACATTTGTTTTAGGGTTTTGTTGAATCTTTCAACCAGCCCATCGGTTTGGGGGTGATACACAGATGTACGCAATTGCGTCACTTTGAGCAATTTACACAGCTCTTTCATAACCCGGGACATAAAGGGTGTACCTTGGTCCGTAAGCAGTTCTTTACAAATACCCACCCGGCTAAAAACAAGAGATAGCTCTTTGGCTATGGTTTTGGCCGAGGTATTTCTGAGAGGGATCGCTTCTGGATAACGGGTGGCATAGTCCATTATAACCAATATGTACTGGTGCCCCCTAGCGGACTTGATTATAGGACCTACCAAATCCATTGCGATTCTCTCAAACGGGACCTCAATGATGGGTAGAGGGACCAGCGGGCTACGGAAATGTGGCATCGGGGCCGACCTCTGACACACAGGGCAGGAGGAACAATAATTTTCTATGTCCTTCATCACCCCAGGCCAATAGAATCTCTGTAATACCCTCTCTCGGGTTTTCTCTGTCCCCAGATGACCTCCAAGAATGTGCCCATGGGCCAACTCCAACACCAACTTCCTGTAAGGTTTGGGCACCACCAGCTGCTCAACGGTTTCTTCTGCCCTTTTTGCCACCCGATACAGTAGGTCCTTCTCTACGCTGAAGTATGGGTAAGTGCAGGTATTATCTGGGTTCACTAACTCGCCATCTATTTCCACTACGTTTTCCCGTGCCTTTATTAGGGCGGGGTCTTTTAACTGTTCTGTGGCAAAATTTTCCCTGTGAACCTCCAGATCAGAAAACTCCACAGACGGTAGGTTTTCGTCTGAGGAGGTGGGCTCCTCTCCAGTTTCTTGAGTCTCCCCTGCAAATACTGACAAGGGAAATTCTGGAGAGTCCTCACCACTCTCAGAGGAGTTCTGGCTATCACATTCCTGGTACATAGGGGCACCAGTGGGGGGCTCAGGATCATCCCACAGTTCCCAGAACTTCGGAAAATCCCTTCCCACAATGGCGTCATGCGGTAACTGAGATACTAAGCCCACTGGATGAGAGAGGGTACCTTTGGGGGTCTCGAAACACACTGTAGTCACTGGATACTCTCGGGTGTCCCCATGCACACAAATAACAGCTACCTTGCTATTCCCAGAGACCTCTGTTTTAACTAATTCAGCCTTTATCAGGGTCACAAGGCTACCTGAATCCAGTAATACCACAACATTTCTACCATTAATACACATTTTGCATAAATGTTTCTCAGTTCCTCGAATGGCAGTGCATGCGACTGTCGCACACAGCGACTGACGTCTGCCCGTCAGAAAGTCACACTGCATGGGTTCCTCCACAACCGGGCAATTGGCTGCAATATGTCCCGCTTGCCGGCAGCGGTAGCAAACGATCCTTCTTGCGGCCTCTTGAGCCGCTGATTTCCCAGGCTGTTCTCGCCAAACTTGGGGTAGAGCTCCCACCCTCTCACTCTCTCCACCCTCACCCCTTGGAATCCTCTTATCCGCCCCTGGGGATGGTCTGGTCTTAGGGTGGAAAGTCCGAGTGTCTCTGGAAGAGGCCGTCAGGTTCTCTGTAGCCAAGTATTTCTCTACACGATCCACAAGACCACCGGCCGTCTCTGGGTCTCCATGGCTTACCCACTTTTGGATGGCAGTAGGAAGAGCTCTCAAAAACCGATCCATTACAACACGTTCCACAATCTCTGGTGCGGACAAAGTCTCTGGCTGTAGCCACTTCCTGCTCAGGTGAATGAGATCATACATTTGAGACCTGGGGGGTTTTCCAAGCTGGAAAGTCCAGTTATGCACACGCTGAGCCCGGACAGCCAGGGTGACACCCAGCCTTGCCAATATTTCAGCTTTTAGCATCACATAGTCTCTGCTCTTGCTTCTGTAACAGGTCTATGAAGCGGGCCTCAGATTGCTGCTGGGCTTGTTGATGAGCTTGCTGCTGGGCTGCAAGGCTCCTTTGCAAACCTGCATTTGTCTGCTGTTGATTGGCATTTGCTAGAGCCAGCTGTTTCAGTATCTCCTCCATGCTGGCTTAAAAAAAACTGCCACTGGTTCTCCACCAACTGTGAGGGGGTTAACTCGGTAGCGGGTGTGTGTAACCCCCTGGTTGGGCTCCCCACACAAAAACAGGGCCAGCAGACGGAGGTTGTGGTTTTCAAAATCAAAAGGTGCGGTTTATTTCTCTATGTACAGTGACAAAAACACAGCAAAGCCAAAAAGAAACAAACAAAATAAATCCTGGTCAGTTTGACCTCTGACTAAACATGCAGGTTTCCTAAACTAACAACTGGGATCAGCCTGGTGCTGTCCTAGTCCCTAAGTCCCTGGTTTAGTAAAAGTCCAAACAAATAGCCACACAGGCTTTGCCTCACCGCACAGGGGTTCACTCTCCCTAGACAGTCCACACAGGTCTGGTTCCAGGCATGAGCTAACATCTAATGAAGCTGGGAGTTTTTATAGAGGCCTTAAACGAGCTGACAGGCTTCAGCTGGCCTCATCAACTCCCTGTCTGCACGACGCCCAGCCCTCTCCCTAGAGGTATGAGTCATCCATGAGCCCACTAGCCTTATACAACTCTCCACCTAGTTGTATAAGTCGGCGTAAAGCCTGAATCTGGGCGAAATATATCTACCCCCCTGGATGCAACCAGGTGACTTTACCTTCCTGCTGTCACAATATGTACCGTATATACTCGAGTATAAGCCGACCCGAATATAAGCCGAGGCACCTAATTTTACCACAAAAAACTGGGAAAACATATTGATGCGAGTATAAGCCTAGGGTGTCCATCTGCATGCCTCACTGTGCCTCACTTTGCCTCACTTTGCCTCACTGTGTCCATGTGCATGCTTCAATGTGCCTCACTGTGTCCATGCCTCACTGTGTCCATGCCTCACTGTGTCCATGCCTCACTGTGTCCATGCCTCACTGTGTCCATGCCTCACTGTGTCCATGCCTCACTGTGTCCATGCCTCACTGTGTCCATGCCTCACTCTGCCCATGCCTCACTCTGCCCATGCCTCACTGTGTCCAATCTCCCTACCTGATCTCCCGTGCTGTGTGACTAGACTGACTTTTAACATGGGAGTCTATGGAAGGGGTACCCAGGTTTGAAAAATCAGTGCTCCCCGGCCGTAGGTCTCCTGGACAACAAACTTTGCACACTTGTAGAGGAAGAGAGGGGCTACATGTGTGCAAAGTTTGGGGTCAAGGGGACCTAGGGCCGGCCAGTAACGGGTCCCCAGAATCACAGGAGAAATTACCATTTAACATTGGAGTCTATAGAAGGGGTGCAAGGATTTGAAAAATCGGTGCTCCCCGGCCGTAGGTCTCCCGGACACCAAACTTTTCACACTTATAGGGGAAAAGGGGGGCTACATGTGTGCCAAGTCTGGGGACCGAGGGAACTACAGCTGGCTGGGATCAGGCGCACAAATTTGAAGTCGGACACAGACTTGTGTATAAGCCGAGGGGGGCATTTTCAGCACAAAAAAATGTGCTGAAAAACTCGGCTTATACTCGAGTATATACGGTAACTTTTGTATGTGTATTTTGGCAGGACTGATGACATTATTGGATGGGGGGGGGGGGGGGGGCATGTGCTCTTTGGTTCTGATTGGTGGATTTTTACTTAAATACTTTTGCACGACTGCATGCACTTATCACATGCCTGATGAAGGGGTCCTGCATTGCTCTGAAACATTGCACTGCACTGTTTTCTGATGTGATCTTTCTGTTAAATTAAGTCACAAGCAGCAATTAAATCGGCAGTGCAAATCGCAATGATGTACGACTTTGAAATCGCTCTGAAATAGCGTAATTTCAAAACTGCACTCGTGTGAACCAGGGCTAAAGGTACTCGCCTGTCCAATGGTCCCTCACCAGTACCGACATCTTCTGAGTGCCGGTTTTCGGGCCTCTTTATTAGCTGGTGTGGGATTGTGTCACTCTTGCGCATGCGTGGAAGCCAGTTATCCTGGGACTCAGAGACCGCCATGCGCAGCTCAATTTACAGTGCTGGAGAATACAGCGAACAGACAGGTAAGAGCATTTCATTGCAGAAGAGACATTGCATGCCTCCTCTGCAAATACACTAAAAGCCTGTGGATAGAAAGTGCTCCATGAATTCTGAAGAAGCCGATCACAGAGGACTGAGGAGGTGAATAAATAATCCAACGGAGTTGTTGGCAGTCTGTGGAACCACAGGTCCAAGCATATGACTGGAGGAACACAGGTTTTTCTGGCCCTGACAGTGTTCCAAGTCAATGTTATGTGTGGTGACAATCAAATAAAGACATCTTAATTTATTTTCCCATATTCATAAGCCTAATGCCGCGTACACACAATCGGAATTTCCGACAACAAAACCGTGGTTTTTTTTCCGTCTAATTTTTGCTCAAACTTGTCTTGCATACACCCGGTCACACAAATGTTGCTCGAAAATTCCGAACATTAAGAACGCGGAGATGTACAACACTACGACGAGCCAAGAAAAATGAAGTACAATGATTCTGAGCATGCGTCAAATTGGTTCCGAGCATGCGCAGCACTTTTGTGCGTCGGAAATGGCTACACACGATCGGAATTTCCGGCAGGAACTTTTGTTGTCGTAAAAATTGAGAACCTGCTCTCAATCATTTTTTGGCGGAAATTCCGACGGCAAATGTCCGATGGAGCCTACATGGTCGGAATATCCGACCAAAAGCTCACATCGAACATTTGTTTTTCGGAAATTCAGATCGTGTGTACGCGGCATTAGGCTCAGACTGATGAGTGCTAAAAAGGAGCAATCTAAAGACTACCTATTACACGCCAGGAACTCCCCAGCATGTAAAATCTTTGTCCCTTAATACATACAGATGCTCCGTATTTTCAAAACTGGTGTATGAATGTGTTTGCAACCAGTGCTTGTAGAGCAATTTAAGCACAAGTTCTAGTTGCCACTTTTCCAATTTGTAGCAAATTTGCATGACAATTCTCTGGCAAGAGCAAAGTTGCAGTGGTGAGTCTGCAGCAAGAGCTCTGCAAGTCTACAGCAAGAGCTCTGCAAGTCACAGTGACTCGTGTGTTGGGATGTCTATTACACAACATAAATGAACCACAACTTGTAGCAGACTTGCAGGATATTTGTGTAGCGATACCCCCAGACTAAGGGAGCCGCTGGTTTGCTTTTGGGCCCTGTACACAGCACAGCCAACCCCCTGGCAATCTACTCCGCCCTTCTCTGGCACAGCTAGTCTAAGGGTGGTATTTCAATATAACTCTATAACAGTTTATGCACAATCCCACACAACCTTCCTTCTAGTGATAAGTTATATATGTATATATAGACTCCAATACCAGATTCGAGAAAATGTAAAAGGTTTACTTGGATAAAAAGGGTTAACAATTAATATTACATATAACGCATGCATGCAGAGCCCTGCAGTAATACTAACAGTAGTTAATTATAGTGCGCAATTAGTTCTAACACACACTAACATATAGCTTGAGTCCCCGTTAGCAATATGGCACTCAACAGTACTATCAACTCCCAGTCAGGCCTGACTCAAGTAAAACTCAGTCTCTAGAGAAGGAATCTTCGCATGCCAGATGATCGATGGTGCACATACAGGAACAATATTTGTAATCCAACAAGGTGTAAAGTAGTAGAACAACTCCCCGGAGACTATGTGACTCAGTCCTCCAACTAGTCTCCTAACAGAAAAAAAGGAAATATAACCCGATGGGCCAAGGCAGTCTATAGGCCTAATAAAGTACTCGGTTATAGCTGTAAGCAGGTGCTCTCTCACCCCTCCTGACTCGATCCCAGTCCGGGACTCCCACCGCTGTGTCTCCACACACACACACAGGATCTGCCACCGCCTGATCTGGGGTTCACTGACGTCCCTGAAGCAGGTAGATGTCTGTCGCCGCACAGGCTCCGCAGCAAGGTGGAAGGCTCTCTGGAAGTGCACAAGGCCCAGGCCTCGGGCCTTGCACTCGCAGCAGTTCCGCACAGGAAGTTCTCTTGCCAGCCGCGCGGTGTCCAAAGAGACCGGGCTTAGCCTCGCCCTCCCCTTTTATACCCCACCCATGAGTCTGTGCGGCAGCCCAATGCACCTTGGGTGCCAAACGGGGTTCTGGGTAACGTAGTCCATAGGGCCTCAACGGAGACCCCGCTACGCACTCCCCCCACTTAAACTCTTTGGTCCCCAAAGATAACTGTCAACAAACACTACGCACAACATTTGACAAAGTTGCGTATGATGTCGGCAGAGGAAGTTCCCACCAAAAATGAGAGGGTGAACTTCCTCGCTCACAGGTCACACTATCATAAGTGGCCTGCCTAACTGTGCCAGGGGGTGAGTTGGGGTTGCCCTCCACTAAATGAACAGTGGAGGGATCAGGGCTTTCTGCACTCCTCCTGGCAGTTGCCACCGTATCCTCCGAGCTCCTCCCCATTTGTGGGTAATTCAGCCTTCTGGGGGGCCTTATGGCCCTTTTCACCCTTCTCTCTCTTGGGGTTTCTGGCTCCAACACTGTAGGTTCCTCTTCCGGAACAGACATGTCAGCTTCGACTGTTTCTGAAACATTTAACTCAGGAACAGGAGGGTTCACAGAACATCTTGGATCCTCCTCTTGGAGCGAGTCAAGGGCATCTTCCCATGAGTCTGATAGAGGGCTGGACGGGATAAATTCAGTAGCTTCTGCGTGTACTGTCTATGGTGTCTTCCAAAGGTGGGAGATCTATAGCAGAAGTCACTGGGGCCTGGGAAGGCCATAGCAATCCTGACTCTTCACTTTCATCCTCACTAGGCTCAGAGGCATCTGCTTCTTCAGACCGGGATGTCTGAGACCGGGTATTTGGCCTAGGAGTATCCAGGATGGAAGTTGGCTCAGAGGAATCCTTCACAGGGGGCATCCGGACTGCTTCGGCATGTGGAAGTATGTGGTTCCGGTGCCAAGTCTTCAAAGGCCCCACCTTTCCCTCTGGCTTCAGCTGATAGACTGGTAGGCCGGGTAACTTCTTACAAATAACATATGGCTCCGGTCTCCATCTGTCTGCAAGCTTGTGCTTCCCAGGGACTCCCAAGTTTCGTAACAACACTCTGTCCCCTGGTTGCAGATCCTGAATTCGGACCTTCAGGTCGTAGTTTCTCTTGTTGCATGCTCCCCTTTGATCGTAAGCCGCTTGGTCCTGCTCATAGGCCAACTGTAAACTGTGTCTCAGCCGGTCCACATAGCCCTTATGAGAAGTGGCCGAGGAATGGTCTATGGAGGTGCCAAAGGCCAGGTCTACGGGTAGTCTTGCTTCTCTCCCAAACATGAGTCGGTAGGGAGAGTACCCTGTAGCATTACTTGTTGTGCTGTTGTAAGCATGCACAATTGCTGCTATGTGCCTGCTCCAATGCTGCTTCTTTTCATTTTCTAGAGTTCCCAGTATGTTGAGTAGGGTTCGGTTGAACCTTTCCGGCTGGGCATCCCCTTGCGGATGGTAGGGAGTGGTTCAGGTCTTCTTGATCCCTAATGAGTCCAAGAGCTTCCGGATCAGTCGACTTTCAAAGTCCCTCCCTTGATCCGAGTGGAGTCGCTGTGGTAGCCCATAGTGCACAAAGTATTTCTCCATGAGTACCTTGGCCACTGTGGAAGCCTTCTGGTCTTTGATTGGGAAGGCCTGGGCATACTGGGTGAAATGATCGGTTATCACCAGAACATTTCCTAGTCCACTCAAGTCGGGCTCGAGGCAGAGCAAATCAATGCATACCAAATCCATTGGGCCTTGACTCTGTAGGTGGCCAATTTGGGCTGCTTGATGGGGTAGAGTTTTCCGCTGGATGCAGCGTGCGCATGAATGGCAGTATTCCTCTACTTCAGCCCTCATACAGGGCCAATAGAACCGACTTCTGACAAGTTGGAAGGTCCTTTCAGCTCCTAAATGACCATGATGGTCGTGTAAGGCGGCCAAGACAGTCCCTCAGTGCTTCTCAGGCAAGAACAATTGCCATTTGTCTTCCAGGTCATCAGAGGGGCCCCTTCGGTAATCCACCCCTTGATGCACTTGTAACCTGTCCCACTCTTTCCGCAGCAAACGAGCTTCCTTTGAAAGGTGATGCAAGAGCCTATCTGAGTCCTGACTCTCCAGGGCCTCAAGGGCCAACTTCCCCAAAGGGTCTTCCTTTTGATCACACCTCAACTCTTTTTTTGACAGCTTGGGTAAATCATCTTCCTCTATTTGAGTTACTCCACAGTATTGCTTGGGGACCCCCACTACTGTGACCCCTATCTCTTCCGCTCTGGACCCCCCACTGGCTTGGAGTTCAGCCTATTGACAGAGGGCCCGCATCCAGTCCGGTGCCACCTGGGTCCAGTCTCCTGTTCGGCTAGTGGGAGCATGAGACCTCCTGGACAGGGCATCCGCATCTCGATTCCCAGCCCCAGGTCTGTATTTCAGGCTGAAGTTGAATCCAGACAGGGCAGCCAGCCATCAATGGCCCGTGGCATCCAGTTTTGCTGTGGTGAAAAGATAAGTAAGGGGATTGTTGTCAGTTTTCACTGTGAATTCTGCCCCATACACATAGTCCTTAAGCTTATCAATTACAGCCCACTTGAGAGCCAGGAACTCCAACTTGTGAGTGGGGTAGTTTTTTTCAGATGGGGGTCAAACTTCTGCTCACATATGCGACAGGTCGCAGTTGCCCTTTATGCTCCTGGTAGAGCACTCCTCCCAGACCGTCATGACTGGCATCTACATGGAGCTCATAAGGTTTCCTTGGGTCTGCATAGGCCAAGACAGGGGCAGTGGTTAAGCTCTTCTTCAGCATGTGGAAGGCTTCTTCGCACTTTCCATTCCTTTGGTCTTCGACTGACTCTCCCGGCTTCCTGGGACCCGAGTCATCCTCTTCCCCTTCTGTCTTCAAGAGTTCATTCAGGGGTCTGGCAATCCGTGCAAACCCCTCTACGAATCTCCTATAGTAGGAGCAGAACCCCAAAAAGGACCTGAGTTCTGTCACCGTGGTGGGCCGGGCCAGGAGGTAACTGCCTCCAGCTTCCTGGGGTCTGTGGCAACCCCTTCTTCAGACACTATGTGCCCCAGATAGTTGACTGATGACTGGTAGAACTGACATTTCTCTGGCGAAAGCTTGAGTCCCTCTTCGCTAAGCCTTCTTAAGACTTTTTCCAGTCTTTCCTCATGTTCTTCTAGAGTCTTCTCAAAGACAATGATGTCATCCAAGTACACGAGAACTTCGATGAGGTTCATGTCTCCTATGGTTTTCTCCATGAGGCGTTGAAAGGTGGCAGGGGCTCCAGACGGCCCTTGGGGCATCAGGTCAAATTCAAAAAAAACCCACAGGGGTTATGAAGGCTGTCTTCTCCTTATCTCCCGGATGCATAGGGATCTGATAGTATCCACTCTTCAGGTCCATAACACTGAACCACCTGGCTCCAGACAAACTCTGTAGGGCATCCTCTATCCTCGGGGTGGTATACTGGTCGGGTATTGTCCTCCAGTTGAGAGTCCTGTAGTCTATACACAACCTCAACGACCCATTCTTCTTCCGGACCACCACTATTGAAGAGGCATAGGGGCTCCTAGATTCCCAGATAACACCGGATCGCTTGAGCTCGGCGAGCTGTTCTCTCAGGTCTTCAAGGTTGGCTAGAGGGACTTGCCTGACCCTCTACCTGAAAGGCTTGTCTTCCTGGAGGCGGATTCGATGGGTGGCACTCTTTGCACACCCTACGTCGAACTCATCTTTAGAGAAGATCTTCCTCCATCTGGTCAACTGGGCCTTTGCCCTCTCTTTCCAGGCCTTTGGCAGGTTCGGGTTCTCCATGCAGAGCTTCTCCCAAACAGTTCTGTCTCCCTCTGTCTTCTCCACATCTGATAAGACAATTGGGGCAGCAGGGCTCACCTGACCCAGCAGCATCCTGGCGGGGATCTCCATGGGAACACCCGTGGTAATCCTAACGCTCACCGGCACCTTACAGTGTGCCTTCTTCAGAGCTCTCAGCGGAACCATCTCTGGGATCACTTCTAAGCCTGAGTATTCTTCCCGAGGGTCTGGTTCCACCATGACAAAGGGGCCGGGTTGCTCCCAAGTAAGCTTCACAGTGGCCCTGAGACAGGTTACTTCACCGGGCTGCAACACTATTCCCTTCTTCTCCAGTCTCCAGACTTTACCCACCCCCTCTTCTGGGGCCTTGTGTTCTAAGACCAGTCGCTGATAGGCGGTCTTCAACATCGGGTGTATTCTGGTGACCGTAGGGTTCTTTCCTCCTGCCAGAGGGGCCAGAAGCCTCTGGACCAGATCTGTATTTGTCCCTATTATTAAGGAGCTCTTGCTGGCTCCAGGCGGTCGGGGGCACACCACTGCCAGGGTATCAAACACTTCAGCCTTCCCGGCTACTGAGGGGTCGAAGGTCAGTTTAATGGGCAAGTAACCATCGTAGGGGAAACTCTGTGTTCCGATTCCCCATATTTCCAGATCTTCAATTCTCTGGATGGGCAAGTGACTCAGATGTCTATCATAAAAGTCCCGGTATAACAGAGTCACCTGTGCTCCAGTGTCTAGGATGGCTCTCGTGTAGACTCCCTCCACTTGAATAGGCACCACAGGGGAGGGTCCTATCAGTTCTTCTGGATAAGACTTCAAAGGGGTCTCTTTCTGTTGATCCCTATTTTTTTTGTTTTTAGTTCTGTATTTTTTGTGTTTGGTTATTGGCTTTAGTCCCTCTTGGGCTCGGTATGCATTGATCTCCCTCCTTTGTTTATGTGTATATTCCCGCTGAGGGACATTATTTCTCTTTTTAGGTGTGTATTCTCGCTGAGGAGCACTGTTCTTCTATTGAGGGGGTCTACTCCTTTTTCTTCTGGGCTTCTCATTCAGTTTGGGTACAGTGGAGCTCACTGGAGATGATGGGCACCCGGTTGACTCCTTCACCGGGGCCCTCTGAAGTTTTCCGCCGGCTTGCGATTATTCATCTTCTTTTTCTTGGGACTCGAACATTCTTTCGCAATATAGCCAACTCCTCCGCAGTTAAAACAGACCACATCCCCCCAGTCTTGTAGGGAAGTGGGTGCTGAGGTATTTGGGAACAACTCCTTCTTCGGTCCATTATTCTATACAACCCTTGGATCCTTTGCCATCAAAGAGGTCAGCATCTCCAACACCTGAGACATTTGTGACTTCAGGGTATCTACTTCTGGGTCTCTTTCAGGGGTGATGGCTGATCTGACCATTACCGGTACAACAGGGGTATGTGCCTTGATTGCTTGCTGATCCTTTTGCAGGGCCTCCTCATCTCTAATGATCTTT
This sequence comes from Rana muscosa, assembly GCA_029206835.1. Lineage (NCBI taxonomy): Eukaryota > Metazoa > Chordata > Amphibia > Anura > Ranidae > Rana > Rana muscosa. Next base: position 176,944,785 of record CM055124.1, read on the forward strand.
ACCAGATCAGGATAATTCAGCGACATACCTCCTCCAGAGGTTTTCAAGTGGAGCCAGACTGGATCCGAGCGTAGCGCTCCCTTTAATATCTGCTTCATCCTTGCCGCATCTATGGCTTGGGGTACCTTCCCTTTTTTTAGCACGATTTGACAAAGCATTTTGTTCAGTCTTCTTACATACTCTGACAGCTTTTCTCCTGGCTGTTGAAAGGTGTGTTCGAACTGATACACCAGTTCCGTTACTTTTTCTAACTGACCAAACTCCTCCTGTAGCATGGCTAAACAGTCATAAGCCGCGCAGGTAGCATTCCCAAACCGGAGACTTTTTACAGCTTCTGCAGCTGCACCTTTCAGACTTTCCATCACACGGTGCTTCTTCTGCGCTTCAGGCACCTCCCATGCCTCTACTGTTGACAAGGCCTGTTCGATCCAGGTATCGAAGTCTTCCTCCCCTACAGGGATGGGCAGCTTCTCTGAAAATGTTCTCAGCTTCCGGTAGCTGGCCTCTACGTGTACCGTACTTGTTTGCTGACACTTTGTGAGCAGATCTCCCAAAGCATTTAAAAGTTATGGCCCTATGGCTGTAATGGGTGTCACCGGAGGTGTCATCCTTCTCTGCCTCTCTGAAGTATGGGGTATCCCTGGTAGTGATCCTGTTGGGGATGGTGGAGGTGACTCCATTTTCACAGTTATTGCGTGCGCCAGACCATAAGTTTTTTGTTATCCAGCGACTGCACACTTTGTCCTTTTAAGGTTCCCCGGTACTCCATCCATCCACTCTATAAGTGCATACTGAAACGAGGTGTCTGGGGCTGATTTCAGATCTATCACCCTTGGTATATTATTTGGGGATAGCGACACTGCAAGTCGCTCTGCCGCGTTCACTGACCATTCTTCTCCCGGGAGACTAATGACCACTGATGTGTCTGGGTTTGTCCTGGCTGCTTCGCACCACACTTTTACTTCTAGCGGGTCCATGCCGGTACTTTTGGCGTATCTGCTTGCCATATACAGGATCCCGGACGAGCCCACACGTGTAGCGATACCCCCAGACTAAGGGAGCCGCTGGTTTGCTTTTGGGCCCTGTACACAGCACAGCCAACCCCCGGCAATCTACTCCGCCCTTCTCTGGCACAGCTAGTCTAGGGGTGGTATTTCAATATAACTCTATAATAGTTTATGCACAATCCCACACAACCTTCCTTCTAGTGATAAGTTATATATGTATATATAGACTCCAATACCAGATGTGAGAAAATGTAAAAGGTTTACTTGTAGATAAAAAGGGTTAACAATCAATATTACATATAACGCATGCATGCAGAGCCCTGCAGTAATACTAACAGTAGTTAATTATAGTGCGCAATTAGTTCTAACACACACTAACATATAGCTTGAGTCCCCGTTAGCAATATGGCACTCAACAGTACTATCAACTCCCAGTCAAGCCTGACTCAAGTAAAACTTAGTCTCTAGAGAAGGAATCTTCGCATGCCAGATGATCGATGGTGCACATACAGGAACAATATTTGTAATCCAACAAGGTGTAAAGTAGTAGAACAACTCCCCGGAGACTATGTGACTCCGTCCTCCAACTAGTCTCCTAACAGAAAAAAAGGAAATATAACCCTATGGGCCAAGGCAGTCTATAGGCCTAATAAAGTAATCGGTTATAGCTGTGAGCAGGTGCTCTCTCACCCCTCTGGACTCAATCCCAGTCCGGGACTCCCCCCACTGTGTCTCCACACACACACAGGATCTGCCACCGCCTGATCTCCGGTTCACTGACGTCCCTGAAGCAGGTAGATGTCTGTCGCCGCACAGGCTCTGCAGCAAAGTGGAAGGCACTCTGGAAGTGCGCAAGGCCCAGGCCTCGGGCCTTGCACTCGCAGCAGGTCTGCACAGGAAGTTCTCTTGCCAGCCGCGCGGAGTCCAAAGAGACCAGGCTTAGCCTCGCCCTCCCCTTTTATACCCCACCCATGAGTCTCTGCGGCAGCCCAATGCACCTTGGGTGCCAAACGGGGGTTCTGGGTAATGTAGTCCAGTGTTTCTCAACTCCAGTCCTCAAGGCGCACCAACAGGTCATGTTTTTGGGATTTCCATTGATTTGTACAGATGATGTGAGCAGTTTCACTGCCTTAGTAATTACCACAGCTGTTTCATCTGCAGGAAATCCCAAAAACATGACCTGTTGGTGCGCCTTGAGGACTGGAGTTGAGAAACACTGATGTAGTCCATGGGGCCTCAACGGAGACCCCACTACACATGCAAAAAAGTTGATCTGGAGTCATGCAATGCGAACTTGGTGCAATTATGCAAGCCTGGCACGTCTAGCAATAGCTTAGAAAGTCATTTTCAAACTTGCAGCTCAATTGCTTGCTATCTGGGTAACTGCTAACCTTGTCTGGAAAACATTTTTTTTTTTTTTGTTCTGGTAAAAGAGCTTGATAAAAAAACTGATTGCATCACCAGATAAAAATAAAAGTGGGAAAAAAAAAAAAAAAATAAAACAAATGCAGCTACCACATTTGAAAATTGGTAAGCTTGCTGCAATATATTACATTTTTTTGGAGTTTTTTACTGCTTTAAACCTAACTTGTGCAAGGTGTATGTAAAACATTACAGAAATAAGTATAAACTATTCTTGTGTTAAATGTAAAATGTGAAAGATTTCTCTAAAGCACAGTTAAAACACCCTACTAGATAGATCTTTACCTACATGTCTTGCTAAAACATGGGATATATGTGCCATCTACTGCAGTATTTTTTGAACATGCAATGAGCACTTGTGTGAAGTATCTTTACATTAATCTGGACCAGCACAGCAACAGCTGCTCGAAGCTCCTGACGATAACATAGCTACACGGCCCCACCTACAGAATGGACTAAGAACTACAAACTCAAATTATACTTGTTACTCATATTCTATATTGTATGAATGTAGAATGTACATTGTATATTTGAAAATGCTTGATATCATTCTTTTATAGGGAGTAAATCCAACTTTCAGGGGGTAAAAATAAATCATCTTTGACCTAGTCTGTACCTATTCACATTAGGTGACAAGAGTTTACAAATTTTAAAACTTTTTGTGTACTCGAAGGGAAAACAGCATACATTTAAAATCACCCATTTAGTAAATCTGTCCCTGAATATCTCAATGTGTGGTATGTACAATGTTCTAAACAGTTTCATAATCTTCATAATCTTTATAAAATGTACAGTATATTAGGAAACAAGGGCTTTACTGCTTTGCACTGAAAGCTCGCACTACAAATTTCTGAGCTCTGAAGATACAAATTCAAACTTCTTTTGAGACTTTTAGCAAACATACATAAAAATATCACTGCCCTATGTCTTCATGACCAAGACCCTATGGGGGGAGAAACACAATGAAAGAGTAGGAGAGGGTCAGGCTGTAAGCCACGTCTCTATAGGCGTGCGCAGCCTATTGCATTAGGGTGTGCATCTCAAACCAAAGCTCAAAAACTCGTGCATCTGTGTGTGTATATGTGTATAGATAGATAGTTAGATCTCTCTCTCTCTCTCTCTATATATCTATATCTATATATATTGTGAGGGGGTTAGCTCAGCAGCGGGTGTGTGTGACCCCCTGGATGGGTTCACCACACAAAAACAGGCACAGCAGACAGTGGTAGGAGAAAACAAAAGGGTGTGTTTTAATTTGAACTATATACAGACACAAAAATACAGCAAAAACAAAAGAAACATGAAAAGAAATCCTGGTCAACTTGACCGCTCACTACACACGTTGGTGTCCCTAACTAACAACTGGGTACAGCCCTGTGCTGTCCCAGTCCCTAGCTCCCTGCTTTTTTTGAAGTTCTTAGCAAAAACCACACAGGCTTTGGCTCACCGCACAGAGATCACACTCCCCAGACTATCCACACAGATCTGGTTCCAGGTTGGAGCATCTCCCTTAGGCCGGGTTCACACTAGTGCGACACGACATCTGTCCTACTTTGGATCCGACTTTGCCCTGCGACATGAAGCCAACATATGTCCGACTTTCAATGAACGGGGATCCGACTTGGATCCCCGCCAATATCAGGCACTGTGTTTGGTATGAATCTTGAGGGGGAACTCCAGGCCAAATTTTAAATTAAAAAAACGGCGCGGGTTCCCCTCCAGGAGCATACCAGGCCCTTGGGTCTGGTCTGGATTTGAACAGGCGCCCCTACGCCGAAAAACGGCGTGGGGGTCCCCCCAAAATCCAAACCAGACCCTTATCCGAGCACACAACCTGGCCGGCCGCAGGGGAAGAGGGGGGGACGAGAGAGCGGCCCCCCCTCCCTCCTGAACCGTACCAGGCCGCATGCCCTCAACATGGGGGGTTTGGTGCTCTGGGGCAGGGGGGCGACCTGCGGCCCCCCCACCCCAGAGCACCCTGCCCCCATGTTGATGAGGACAGGGCCTCTTCCCGCCAACCCTGGCCGTTGGTTGTCGGGGTCTGCGGGCGGGGGGCTTATCGGAACCCGGGAGCCCCCTTCAATAAGGGGGCCGCCGGATCCCGGCCCCCCCACCCTATGTGAATGAGTATGGGGTACATCGTACCCCTACCCATTCACCTGGTGGATAAAAAATTACAATAAAAAAACACTACACAGGTTTTCAAAGTAATTTATTGCACAGCTCCGGGGGTCTTCTTCCGACTTCCGGGGGTCTTTTCCGACTTCGAGGGTCTCCGGTGTCGTCTCCCGCTCTCCGGTTCTTTCTTCCGCCGGGCCTCCGCTAACTTCTTTTTAGCTCTCTTGCTAACAGAGGCCCGGTCTTCCCGTTGTCTCGTCCGGCTCTCCGTTGTTCTTCTGCCGGCCCCTCCACTAACTTCTTCGTAGCTCTTTCGCTAGTGGAGGGGCCGGGCTTCCCGTCGCCGTCGGCTTCTTCTTCCCTCTTCTGCTTCTCGATGTTGACGCGTCGCCTCCTCCCGCTGTAATACTGGCTCTCCGCTCCGCTCCGCATTAATATAGGCTTCTCATGACGTCACAGTCACATGTTCCCATGACGTCACAGTCACATGCTCTGGGGCCATGTGCCCTGGAACATGTGACTGTGACGTCATGAGAAGCCTATATTAATGCGGAGCGGAGCGGAGAGCCAGTATTACAGCGGGAAGAAGCGACGCGTCAACATCGAGAAGCAGAAGAGGGAAGAAGAAGCCGACGGCGACGGCGACGGGAAGACCGACCCCTCCACTAGCGAAAGAGCTAAAAAGAAGTTAGTGGAGGGGCCGGCAGAAGGACAACGGAGAGCCGGACGAGACAACGGGAAGACCGGGCCTGTTAGCAAGAGAGCTAAAAAGAAGTTAGCGGAGGCTCGGCGGAAGAAAGAACCGGAGAGCGGGAGATGACACCGGAGACCCTCGAAGTCGGAAGAAGACCCCCGGAAGTCGGAAGAAGACCCCCAGAGCTGTGCAATAAATTACTTTGAAAACCTGTGTAGTGTTTTTTTATTGCAATTTTTTTCCACCAGGTGAATGGGTAGGGGTACGATGTACCCCATACTCATTCACATAGGGTGGGGGGGCCGGGATCCGGGGGCTCCCTTATTGAAGGGGGCTCCCGGATTCCGATAAGCCCCCCGCCCGCAGACCCCGACAACCAACGGCCAGGGTTGTCGGGAAGAGGCCCTGTCCTCATCAACATGGGGGCAGGGTGCTCTGGGGTGGGGGGGCCGCAGGTCGCCCCCCTGCCCCAGAGCACCAAACCCCCCATGTTGAGGGCATACGGCCTGGTACGGTTCAGGAGGGAGGGGGGGCCGCTCTCTCGTCCCCCCCTCTTCCCCTGCTGCCTGCCAGGTTGTGTGCTCGGATAAAGGTCTGGTTTGGATTTTGGGGGGACCCCCACGCCGTTTTTTTCGGCGTAGGGGCGCCCGTTCAAATCCAGACCAGACCCAAGGGCCTGGTATGCCCCTGGAGGGGAACCCACGCCGGTTTTTTATTTAAAGTTTGGCGTGGAGTTCCCCCTCAAGAACAGCACAGCACAAGTCGCATGCCAAAGTCGGATCATGCAAGACTGTGGTACGACTTTGATCCGACTTCAATGATAGTCAATGGGCTGAAGTCGGATCAAAGTCGGACCAAAGTAGTACAGGGAGCATTTTCAAAGTCGGACCGACATGTGTCGGACCAGTTAGGACGGCTCCCATAGGGAAACATTGATTTTCACACGTCATGCGACATGAGCTCCCAATGTCGGAGCGTTTGTCGCCCCAGTGTGAACCAGGCCTAAGCATGCTGGGAGTTCTTGTAGAGGCCCTAACGAGCCCACTTACTTCAGCTGGGCTCATTAACTCTTCCCCTGCAAGACTCCCCGCACTCCCCCTAGTGGTATAAATTGGCATAAAGCCTGAATCTAGGACATATATACCTTCCATCCTGGATGCAACCTGGTGATTTTTACCTGCATGCTGTCACATACCCCCCCCCCCCTCTTGTTTTAACCTTGGGGATGGAACACAAGCAATCAGGCATGCATGTACTCGAGACAAAGCATCCACATTCCCCATTTGAACGCCAGGGCGATGCTTTACCGTAAAGTTGAATTCCTGTAGGGCCAGGAACCACCTATTTACTCTTCTATTTGTCTCTTTGTTTTGAGCCATCCACTTTAAAGGAGTGTGATCAGTAATCATGTCAAAGTGCCTACCTAGCAGATAGTACCGAAGGGAATCTAGAGCCCACTTCACCGCTAAACACTCCTTCTCAATCGTGGCGTAATTTACCTCATGGGACTTCAATTTCCAGCTGAGGTAAATGACTGGGTGCTCTTCCCCGTTCCAGACCTGGGACAATACTGCTCCTAACCCAACGTGGGATGCATCACTTTGTACGACAAAGTCCCTAGAGAAGTCTGGTGAGTACAACACTGGCTGGCTACATAAGGCTTTTTTTAAGAATTGAAATGCTGCCTCAGCCTCTGGGGTCCATTTAACCATGACAGACTCCTTCCCTTTTGTCAGGTTGGTTAGGGGCACAGCCTGAGAAGCAAAGTGGGGAATGAATCGCAGATAATAACCAGCGATTTCCAGAAAGGCTCATACCTGCTTCTTGCTGTTGGGACGCGGCCAATTCTGTATGGCCTCGACTTTATTGACTTGGGGTTTTATTACTCCCCTCCCAATGGTGTACCCAAGATACTTGGCCTCCTCCTGTCCAATGGTACACTTCTTGGGGTTGGCCGTAAACCCAGCTTCCCGGATAGAGTCTAGGACTGCTTGCACTTTTGGCAGATGTGAGGCCCAATCTGTGCTATAGATAATTACATCATCTAGGTAAGCCGCAGCATACTTCTGATGGGGCCTCAGTATCGGGTCCATTTTCCGCTGGAATGTTGCTGGCGCATTCTGTAAACCAAGCGGCGTTCTTTTATATTGGAACCAGGGGCGTACCTAGAGCATTTGGCACCCGGGGCGAATCCTATATCTGGCACCCCCCCCACATTAAAATGTAAAAACACCCCACTGTGCCCCCGGCATACCTCTGCATCAACAAATATCTCTTTGTCACTACTGTGTACCCCCTCTCCACAACTGCACCTCTGGACCCCTTTACATTACACAGCACCCTGCATCACTGGACCCCTTTACATTACACAGCACCTTGCATCTCTGGACCCCTTTACATTACACAGCACCTTACACCTCTGGACCCCTTTACATTACACAGCACCCTGCATCACTGGACCCCTTTACATTACACAGCACCCCGCATCTCTGGGCCCCTTTACAATACACAACACCTTGCACCTCTGGACCCCTTTACATTACACAGCACCCTGCACCTCTGGGCCCCTTTACATTACACAACACCCTGCACCCCTTTACAATACACATCACCCCGAATCTCTGGACCCCTTTACATTACACAGCAACCTGCATCACTGGACCCCTTTACATTACACAGCACCCTGCACCACTGGACCCCTTTACATTACACAGCCCCCCTGCACACCTTTATATTACACAGCCCCCGTCACCACCTCTGGACCCCTTTACATTACACAGCACCCTGCATCACTGGACCCCTTTACATTACACAGCCCCCTGCACCTCTGGACCCCTTTACATTATACAGCCCCCAGAGCTCTGGACCCCCTGCATGTTACACAGACCCCCTTCAGTTCACATCCCCCTTCAGTGCAGACACCCCCTTCAGTGCAAGACCCCCCAGTGCAAACCCCCCCAGTGCAAACCCCCCAGTGCAAGACCCCCAGTGCAAACCCCCCCAGTGCAAGACCCCCAGTGCAAACACCCCCTACAGTGCAGACACCCCCAGTGCAAGACCCCCCAGTGCAAGACCCCAAAGTGCAAACACCCCTCAGTGCAAACACCCCTCAGTGCAAACACCCCCCAGTGCAAACACCCCCCAGTGCAAGACCCCAAAGTGCAAACCCCCCCAGTGCAAGACCCCCCCAGTGCAAGACCCCCCAGTGCAAACACCCCTCAGTGCAAACACCCCCCAGTGCAAACACCCCCCAGTGCAAGACCCCCCTCAGTGCAAGACCCCCGAGTGCAAACACCCCTTAGTGCAAACACCCCCCAGTGCAAGACCCCCCTCAGTGCAAACACCCCCCAGTGCAAGACCCCAAAGTGCAAACACCCCCCAGTGCAAGACCCCCCTCAGTGCAAGACCTCCCAGTGCAAACACCCCCAGTGCAAGACCCCAAAGTGCAAACACCCCTCAGCGCAAGACCCCCCAGTGCAAACACCCCCCAGTGCAAACACCCCTCAGTGCAAGACCCCAAAGTGCAAACACCCCTCAGTGCAAGACCCCCCTCAGTGCAAGACCCCCCAGTGCAAACACCCCTTAGTGCAAACACCCCCCAGTGCAATACCCCAAAGTGCAAACACCCCTCAGTGCAAACACCCCTCAGTGCAAACACCCCCCAGTGCAAGACCCCCCTCAGTGCAAAGACCCCCCAGTGCAAGACCCCCCAGTGCAAACATCCCCCAGTGCAAACACCCCTCAGTGCAAGACCCCCCAGTGCAAACACCCCCCAGTGCAAGACCCCAAAGTGCAAACACCCCCCAGTGCAAGACCCCCCTCAGTGCAAGACCCCCCAGTGCAAACACCCCTCAGTGCAAACACCACCCAGTGCAAGACCCCCCTCAGTGCAAAGACCCCCCAGTGCAAGACCCCTCAGTGCAAACATCCCCCAGTGCAAACACCCCTCAGTGCAAGACCCCCCAGTGCAAACACCCCCCAGTGCAAGACCCCAAAGTGCAAACACCCCCCAGTGCAAGACCCCCCTCAGTGCAAGACCCCTCAGTGCAAACACCCCTCAGTGCAAACACCCCCAGTGCAAGACCCCCCTCAGTGCAAAGACCCCCCAGTGCAAGACCCCTCAGTGCAAACATCCCCCAGTGCAAACACCCCTCAGTGCAAGACCCCCCAGTGCAAACACCCCCCAGTGCAAGACCCCAAAGTGCAAACACCCCCCAGTGCAAGACCCCCCTCAGTGCAAGACCCCCCAGTGCAAACACCCCTCAGTGCAAACACCACCCAGTGCAAGACCCCCCTCAGTGCAACTCCCCCTCCCCATTCAGTACCTCAGATCAGCACAGCGGCGACACATGGACAGAAGGTCTGGTCCCCTCCCCCTCCGTACACATAAACAGAGAGGAGGGGGAGGCGGCTTCATTCGGCTGTGCTTCTGTGAAGTTAGTCACAGGTGAAGCAAGTGCCACTGTGCCGAACACCGCTCACAGCCCGCGGCCGTGAAAGGAGGGGATGAATGGTGCAGCGGTGTCACCCCCGCACCCCTCCCCCCCTGTATCGCCGTATCGCCGCTGACTGCCGCTGCCTAAGTCCCGCGGCGCTGATGCTGTCTGTGCGCTTAAGTCACGGGGGGGGGGGCGCCGGCCTGACACCCCCCCAGTGTGTGGCACCCCGTTGCGGCCCGCCCCCCCGCCCCCCACTTAGTACGCCTCTGATTGGAACGCCCCGTCTGGGGTTACAAATGCGGTTTTCTCCTTGGCCGACTTGGCCAGGGGAATTTGCCAATACCCTTTGGTGAGATCAAGAGTTGTCATGTATCGGGCTGTTCCCAACCGGTCGACCAACTCATCTATACGTGGCATGGGGTAGGTGTCAAATTTTGTAACTTTGTTCAGTTGTCGGAAATCGTTACAAAATCGCCAGCTCCCATCCGGTTTAGGCACTAACACTATGGGACTTGACCAATCACTTTGGGATTCCTCTATCACCCCTAACTTAAGCATTTTCTGTACTTCCTCACGTATTGCCTCCCGTCGGGCCTCTGGGATCCGATAGGGTTTTAGCTTCACCCTTTCACCGGGCGGGGTAATAATATCATGCTCTACCCCATACGTTTGTCCCAGCAGCTCAGAGAAAACCTCCTTGTTGTGAAGCACAAACTCTTTAACCTCCTGTTGTTGGGGGTTTGACAAGGTGACTGCTATTCCAACCTCAGGAATCACGCAATCAGACTGAGCTGGTGACAACGTTTCTGCGACTAGGGATTCCCTATCCCTCCAGGCTTTCAACAGATTAATGTGATAGATCTGTTCAGGCTTTCGCCTTCCTGGTTGTCTGACCTTGTAATTCACTTCGCTCACTTTTTCCATTATCTCGTAGAGGCCTTGCTATTTGGCGAGGGACTTGCTTTCAACCGTAGGGACAAATACCAATATCTTATCCCCCCGGGGAAAAGGTCCGGGTCTTGGCTCCACGGTTGTACACTCTCTGCTGTGCCAACTGCGTTTGGGCCAAATGTTCCTTTACGATTGGCATTACCTGTGCAATTCTATCTTGCATCAGGGCGACATGCTCAATCACACTCCTGTGGGGAGAACGCTCACTTTCCCAAGTTTCCTTGGCGATATCCAACAGCCCTCTTGGGTGTCTCCCATAGAGTAACTCAAAGGGTGAGAAACCCATAGAGGATTGGGGTACCTCCCTAATAGCAAACATTAAATAGGGAATTAGACAGTCCCAATCCTTTCCATCTTTATCCACCACCTTCTTTAACATTTGTTTTAGAGTTTTGTTGAATCTTTCAACCAACCCATCTGTTTGGGGGTGATACACAGATGTACGCAATTGTGTCACTTTGAACAACTTTCACAGCTCTTTCATAACCCGGGACATAAAGGGTGTACCTTGGTCCGTAAGCAGTTCCTTACAAATACCCACACGGCTAAAAACAAGAGATAGCTCTTTGGCTATGGCTTTGGCCGAGGTATTTCGGAGAGGAATCGCTTCTGGATAAAGGGTGGCATAGTCCATTATAACCAAGATGTACTGGTGCCCCCTAGCGGACTTCATTATCGGACCTACCAAATCCATTGCGATCCTCTCAAAGGGGACCTCAATGATGGGAAGAGGTACCAGCGGGTTACGGAAATGTGGCATCGGTGCCGACCTCTGACACACAGGGTAGGAGGAACAATAATTTTCTGTTTCCTTCATGACCCCAGGCCAATAGAATCTCTGCAATACTCTCTCTCTGGTTTTCTCTGTCCCCAGATGACCTCCAAGAATGTGCCCATGGGCCAAATCTGAAGCCTCGTACACACGAACGAGTTTCTCGGCAAGAAACGACAAGAAAACTGCCGAGATAGCTTTCTTGCCGAGAAAATCGTTCGTGTGTATGGTTTCTCGTCAAGAAAACCGACAAGAATCACGACGAGAAAATAGAGAACCTGCTCTCTATTTTCTCATCGAGATTCTCGTCAGCCTGTTTCTCGATGAGAAAATTGTGTGTGTGTACACTTACCTGTCCTCCGGGAAGCCCGTGCATGCTCGAAATGACTTTGACGCATGCGCGGTAGCTTCCTAGGCATAGATAGGGTGTAGCAAGATGGCGGCGACGGCATCGAATGTGACGAGCGCACGCTCATCGTAGTCGATGACGTCACCGCGTTCGCTCCATTCAAAGAACCGCGGGTTCTTTGAATCGAGCGTCTGTACACTCGGCCGGGACAAGTTTCTTGTCCAAGAATCTCGTCAAGAAAAACGACATGTTTTTTCTTGACGAGATTTTCGGTCGTGTGTACGAGGCTTAACACCAACTTCCTGTAAGGTTTGGGCACCACAAGCTGCTCAATGGTTTCTTCTGCCCTTTTAGCCACCCGATACAGTAGGTCCCTTTCCACGATGAAGTATGGGTAAGTGCCGGTCTCATCTGGGTTCACTAACTCGCCATCTATTTCCACTACGTTTTCCCGTACCTTTATTAGGGTGGGGTCTTTTAACTGTTCTGTGGCAAAATTTTCCTTGTGAACCTCGAGATCAGAAAACTCCACAGACGGCATGTTTTCGTCTGAGGATGTTGGCTCCTCCCCAGTTTCTCAAGTCTCCCCTGCCAATACCGACAAGGGAAATTCTGGAGAGTCCTCACCACTCTCCGAGGAATTCTGGCTATCACATTCCTGGTATATAGGGGCACCAGTGGGGGGCTCAGGACAATCCCATAGTTTCCAGAACTTTGGAAAATCCCTTCCCACAATGGCATCATGAGGCAAGTGAGACACTAATCCCACCCGATGAGAGAGGGTACTTTTGGGGGTCTCAAAACACACTATAGTCACCGGATACTCTCGGGTGTCCCCATGCACACAAATAACAGCTACCTTGTTATTCCCAGAGACCTCTGTAGTAACTAATTCAGCCTTTATCAGTGTCACAAGGCTACCTGAATCCAGCAACACAACAACATTTCTACCATTAACACACATTTTGCATAAATGTTTCTCAGTTCCTCGTGTAGCGCTACCCCCAGTTAAGAGAGCCGCTGATATTGATTTGGGCCCTGCAGTGCACCGCTGTCAACCCCCGGCAATCGGCTCTAACCTCCCGTGGCACAGCTGGTGATAGAGAGATAGGACCGCGTGATCGCAACTGTTGGTGACGCAGTCCTATAACAAACATACACAGAATATACTTTAAAACTCCTATTAAAGTAAGCGGAACTGACACCAAATGTACTTTACCCAGATATTTTACTGAGGCTAATGGGCAAGTAATAAACAACAGTATAACAAGTTGCAGATCCCTGCAACAAACAGTAATAAAGATAAACAGAGTAATCAGAATAATAAAGTATTGCTATGCAACTCTAGCGCTGCCCTTTTACAGCTACTTCCCCTCATGGGTAGACTAACACCCAGCAATGTCTACCTATGCAGTCAGGCCTGACTGATCTAAATGGAAGTTCAGTGAAACAATATTTGCTAGCAATCTCTCGGTGGTGCACTTGAAGAACAACTTTGTAATCCCAACGAATAGTAAAGATAAAGGTATCTGTCTTTAAACAGCTCTCACCACCCGGGCAAGTCAAAGTCCGTTTCCTCCATCGATTCGTCTAGGAACAGGAATCCACCGACATCCAAGTCTTCAATCCTTCTGGTGTACTGCAGCAAGGAGGATTAGATGTCTCTAAGGCTCTGCTAGGCTGGCAGAGGGCTCTTTGGAAAGGAGCACACGGCCCAGGCTTCAGGCCTTGTGCACACAGCAGTTCAGCACAGAGATCCTCTTGCTAGGAGAGGGGTGTCCAAAGAGGCCGACCAAAACTCCGCCTCCCTTTTATAAAGTCTGCCCCAGCAGTCTCTGTTCTGGAGCAATGCACCCTGGGTGCTGCAAGATGTACTGGGAGATGTAGTCTCTCTCTCCTCTGCTTTCACTTCCATAATGTCTCTTTACTTCCTCCCGACTCACCTCTCACCTGGAACTTCTTGTCTCTCTGCATTAAAGGGGAACACCCCGCTACACTCGCATGGCAGTGCATGCGACTGTCGCAAACAGCGACTGACGTCTGTCCGTTAGAAAGTCACATTGCATGGGTTCATCCACAACTGGGCAATTTGCTGAAATATATCCCTCTTGTCGGCAGCGGTAACAAACAATCCTTCTTGCTGCCTCTTGAACCCCTGACTTCCCAGGCTGTTCTCGCCAAACCTTGGGTAGAACTCCCACCCTCTCACTCTCTCCACCCTCACCCCTTGGAATCATCTTACCCGCCACTGGGGATGGTCTGGTCTTAGGGTGGAAAGTCCGTGAGTCTCTGGAAGAGGCAGTCAGGTTCTCTGTAGCCAAGTACTTCTCTACACGATCCACAAGATTATCGGCCGTTTCTGGGTCTCCATGGCTTACCCACTTTTGGATGGCAGTAGGAAGAGCTCTCAAGAAACGCTCCATCACAACGCGTTCCACAATCTTTGGTGCAAACAAAGTCTCTGGCTGTAGCCACTTCCTGCTCAGGTGAATGAGATCATACATTTGAGACCTGGGGGGTTTTCCAAGCCGGAAAGTCCAGTTATGCACACGCTGAGCCCGAACAGCCAGGGTGACACCCAGCCGTTACAATATTTCAGTTTTTAGCATCACATAGTCTTTTGCTTGGTCAGGCTCTAGGTCATAGTAAGCTTTCTGCGATTCACCAGTTAACAGAGGAGCCACCAGTCCAGCCCACTGCTCCTTAGGCCACTTTCCTCTTTCAGCAGTCCTTTCAAATGTGGTCAAAAACACCTCTGGATCATCCTCTCCAGTCATTTTTGTCAATAAACGACTCACCCCAAAGGACGCGGTATTAGTGGAACTACTTGCCTCACTGGTCTGCTGATGTTGCTGCATTAACGTTTCCATTTGTTGCTGTAGTCTCTGTTCTTGCTTCTGTAACAGGTCTATAAAGCGGGCCTCAGATTGCTGCTGGGCTTGATGCTGAGCTTCCAGACTCTGTTGCAAAGTTGCATTTGTCTGCTGCTGGGCTGTAAGGCTCTGTTGATGAGCTTGCTGCTGGGCTGCAAGGCTCTGTTGGAGAGCTTGCTCCTGGGCTACAAGGCTCTTTTGCAAACCTGCATTTGTCTGCTGCTGACTGGCATTTGCTAGAGCCAGCTGTTTCAGTATCTCCTCCATGCTGGCCTTAAAAAAACTGCCACTGGTTCTCCACCAACTGTGAGGGGGTTAGCTCAGCAGCGGGTGTGTGTGACCCCCTGGATGGGTTCACCACACAAAAACAGGCACAGCAGACAGTGGTAGGAGAAAACAAAAGGGTGTGGTTTTATTTGAACTATATACAGACAAAAAAATACAGCAAAAACAAAAGAAACATGAAAAGAAATCCTGGTCAACTTGACCGCTCACTACACACGTTGGTGTCCCTAACTAACAACTGGGTACAGCCTTGTGCTGTCCCAGTCCCTAGCTCCCTTCTTTTTTTGAAGTTCTTAGCAATAACCGCACAGGCTTTGGCTCACCGCAAAGAGATCACACTCCCCAGACTATCCACACAGATCTGGTTCCAGGTTGGAGCATCTCCCTTAGCATGCTGGGAGTTCTTGTAGAGGCCCTAATGAGCCCACTTACTTCAGCTGGGCTCATTAACTCTTCCCCTGCAAGACTCCCCGCACTCCCCCTAGTGGTATAAATCGGCATAAAGCCTGAATCTAGGACATATATACCTTCCATCCTGGATGCAACCTGGTGATTTTACCTGCATGCTGTCACAATATATATATATATATATATATATATATATATATATATATATATATAAATACACACACACACACTCTTATAAATAAATGTAATAAAACATTTTTAATTAAAAAACATTTATCATAGTAAACAAATCATTTTTTAAAACTTATTATTTAAATAATCTTTTAACATTAAACAAAGCTTTTAAATAAATCTTGAAATCAAATAAGCAATTTTAAAAACTGAACGGTAAGTAGGATTTTTTTTTTTAATAAGTGTCATGTTTTAACCACTTGCTTACTGGGCACATATACCCCCTTCCTGCCCAGGCGAAATTTCAGCTTTCGGCACTACGTCGCTTTACCTGACAATTGCGCGGTCGTGCGACGTGGCTCCCAAACAAAATTGACGTCCTTTTTTTTCCACAAATAGACCTTTCTTTTGGTGGTATTTGATCACCTCTGCGGTTTTTATTTTTTGCGCTATAAACAAAAAAAGAGCGACAATTTTGAAAAAAAACACAATTTTTTACTTTTTGCTTTAACCACTTAACGACCGCTCACTGTATATATACGTCGGCAGAATGGCACGGACAGGCACAATCACGTACCTGTATGTGCCTGCCTTCGTATAGTTGGGGGGTCCCATCGGACCCCCCTTCTATACAGTGAGCAGTGGTTATCGTTCTGGGAGAGATCCGTGATGAGGGGACGGCCATTAGTTTCCGGCCACCCCCTCGCGATCGCTCCCGGCGAATGAGAATCTTCCTCTGCCTGTGTAATGTAAACACAGGCCGAGGAAGTGATGTCATCTCTCCATGCGGCGTTCTTTTCGATCCGGCGCGAGGAGAGAAGACATCTCACAGTAAGTGCACCAACACTACACTGACACCAGTACACGTAGGCAAACTTACACCCCCCAGTCACCCCCAGATCACCCCCAGTACCCCCAGTCACAGTGCACCATTTGCAGTGGTCATTTTTTTACTGATCACTGCAATCAGTGTCATTTGTGACAGTAAAAAGTTGCAGGGCAGTTAGGTTTAGGCCCATTTAGGTACAGGGTAGCCCCCTAACCCCCCCATATAAAGGTTTAACCCCTTGATCGCCCCCCAGGTAACCCTTTCACCCCCTAACGCCAGTGTCACTAAGCAATCGTATTTCCGATCGCTGTATTTAGTGCCGGTGGTGCTCTAGATAACCAGTTATTTATTTTTAGGTTCGCCACAGGTTTTTATAGTGTCAGGTACCCCCATATATTATTTTAACCCCCTAATTGCCCCTAGAGTTAACCCTTTCACCAGTGATCACAGTTTAAGTGTCACTGGTGACACTGGTTAGCCAGTTAGTTATTTAGGTTACCCGTCAGGTTTTTATATAGCGTCAGGTACCCCCATATATACCCTAATAAAGGTTTTAACCCCCTGATTGCCCCTAGTTAACCCTTTCACCAGTGATCACCAGATACGTTTTTTCGGGTGACGCTGGTTGGTTAGTTTGCTTTTTATAGCATCAGGGCACCCGCCGTATATAACCCAATAAAGGTTTAACCCCCTGATCGCCCAGCGGCTGATATCAATTAGGTTTTAGCGCCAGAGAGGGTCTGCGTCGCCCCAGGTTAGTGCCAGTAACGCTAACACCCACGCGCAAAGCATACACCTCCCTTAGTGGTATAGTATCTGAACAGATCAATATCTGATCTGATCAGATCTATACTAGCGCCCCCAGCGGTTTAGGGTTCCCAAAAATGCAGTGTTAGCGGGATCAGCCCAGATACCTGCTAGCACCTGCATTTAGCCCCTCCGCCCAGCCCAGCCCAGCCCAGCCCACCCAAGTGCAGTATCGATCGATCACTGTAACTTACCAAACACAACAAACATAACTGCAGCGTTCGCAGAAACATTCCTGATCCCTGCGATCGCTAACAGTTTTTTTTGAAGCGTTTGATACATTTGCTGACAGTCAGGTGCTTTTTTTACCTGTGAATCTTACTAGTGTACCCCTAAATTTAGAGCCCAAAATGGCAAATCGAAGGTACACTAGTAAAGAGGCCTACAAGATTCTGAGCAGGACAGATAGTGAAGAGGAGGTCACGCATCTGTCAGATTCAGGCTCAGAATATCTTCCCGTAGAAGACAGTGAAGTCAGCGGCTCCATGTCAGATAGCTCTGACGACGAAGATGAGGTCCCTGCTAAGGTCAGGCGTACCCGATCCTGATCTTCTGAGGTTGTTGAGGAGCAAGAACCGCAGGGCTTTCGTATCATGGAGCAGAGTAGTACTAGCGCCGCTATTCCTTCTGGTGAATTGGCAAGCACCAGTGGCCTAGTACAGCCTGGGCGTACATCCAGCACTGCAGTGTGACGTGGCGAGTCCCATAAGTGCAGTTCAAGCTGGCGAGGTGGCAAGCACAAGTAGTGTCCCGCTGCCATCAAGAAGAAGACAAAGGCAGGCCCGTCGTGCCCATAGTGCCCTTCCTGCAGAATTCGCCTATCCTGATTGGGTCCCCACCACTTCTGCAGAACCCATACTTTCCCCATTCACTGCCCAACCCGGTATTCAGGTGGAAACAGCTAATTTTATGCCAATTGATTTTTATTTGCTGTTTTTCACGGAAGATCTCTATAGATCTATTGTGGACCAGAGTAATTTATATGCTGGTCAATTCATCGCCGCTAGCCCCCAGTTGCCTTCCATTGGCAAAGATTGGAAACCAATTACGGTTTCCAAATTTAAGACCTTTCTGGGCCTTTCCCTCAACATGGGCACACATAAATTCCAGTCATTGCGTGCTTATTGGTCCACACACCCAATTGACCACATGCCCGTGTTCTCTGCCTCCATGCCCAGGAAACGATACGAGCAGATCTTGCGGTTCATGCATTTCAATGACAATGAACTTTGTCGTCCACGTGGAGACCCTGTATACGACCGGCTCTACAAAACTCGGCCCCTCATAAACCACTTCAACGAACGTTTTGCAGCCTTGTTTATTCCCGATCAAGTTGTCTGCGTTGATGAGTCCCTGATTAAATTTTCTGGCCGCTTGTCTTTCAAGCAGTACCTTCCCAGCAAGCGTGCCAGATATGGGGTCAAGCTCTATAACTTCTGTGATAGGGCAACAGGCTATGTATGGAGCTTTACGGTTTATGAGGGAAAAGATAGTCAGGTTGAGCCGGTCAACTGCCCAGATTACATAGGGAGCGCTGGCAAGATAGTGTGGAACTTGGTGTCACCCTTATTCGGAAAGGGGTACCACTTGTATGTGGACAATTATTACATGAGCGTGCCACTGTTTAGTCACTTGTTTGATCATCAGATTGGAGCATGTGGCACCGTGCAACCTAATCGCCGGGGCTTTCCCCAGAGGCTTGTAGATTCCCGTCTTGGGCTCGGGGAGAGAGCCTGCTTGAAGTGTAATAACTTGCTCACTATGAAGTGGAGGGATAATAGGAATGTTTTCCTTCTTACCTCCCTTCATGCAGACACGACAGTCCAAATTCGTACGGCAACTGGTGTTGTGGAGAAACCCCTCTGTGTCCATGAATATAACCAAAATATGGGAGGGGTGGACCTCAACGACCAGTTGATGGCGCCGTATCTAATTGACCGTAAGGCGAGACGCTGGTACAAAAAAGTGTCTCTATCCTTATTCCAATTGGCTTTGCTGAATGCTCATGTGCTATACAGAGCTTCAGGCGGGACGTTATCTCTCCTAAAATTCCAGGATGAGATAGTCACACAACTCCTGTATCCAGGCGGTTCTGCACCTCACCATCCCCAACCAAATGCAGTAAGCCGGCTGCATGAGAGGCATTATCCGTATGTCCTCGAGAGTACCCCTACCCAACGAGCCCCCCAAAAAAGATGTTGTGTCTGTAGCAAGCGCAGACTTAGGCGTGACACCCGTTATTTTTGTCCACGCTGTCCTGACAATCCTGGTCTTTGCATTGGTAAATGTTTTGAACGCTTCCACTCAAAAGTGAAGTTTTAGCGTAGGGTACAGCATTGCACAGAACAGGACACACTTACACAGGGTCTCCCAAGATGCCATCGCATTTTGAGAGACCCGAACCATTACAGTTGTTAAAGTTACAAAAAAAAGTGTAAAAAAGAAAAAAAAAACTTAAAAACAAAAAATACAAAAAAATCTAAAAGAAAAAAAAAATAGTTGTCGTTTTATTGTTCTCTCTCTCTCTCTATTTTCTCTCTATTGTTCTGCTCTTTTTTACTGTATTCTATTCTGCAATGTTTTATCATGCTTGCTTTTCAGGTATGTAATTTTTTGTTTTCAGGTGCGCCATTCAGCTGCAGCGCGGAATTATTTATCTTGACAGCAACAGCGTTTGCTCCCACGATACATAAAGCCGTGACTCCAGTGCTGTAGGAGGTGATTTCACCACCACAGTTAAAAAAAAAAAGAGCATATATGCCGAAGCATGGGGGCAGCAGGGGCGGAGGAGCGATTTTGCTCCTAATGCCGCGTACATACGGTCGAAATTCCGACGGAGGCTTGCCCGTGGAAAAGTCCGACCGTGTGTACGCGGCATAACTTTTTTGCGGGAGGATGCCCCCATGCTTCGGCATATATATATTTTAGGCACAGGTTGCGTTAAAATATATATTTTTTTTATTACTAGTTTTTTTTGGGGTATTTGCTTTGCAGGTATGGTATGGTAAGGTCTTACTGTTATACTGTAATGTTACTTTGTTTTAATGTTAACCATCATTTGCTTAGCAGGTACGCCATTCAGTTGCAGCGCGGATCTATTTATCTTGACAGCAACAGCGTTTGCTCCCACGATACATAAAGCCGTGACTCCAACGCTGTAGGAGGTGATTTCACCACCACAGTTGAAAAAAAGAGCATATATGCCGAAACATGGGGGCAGCAGGGGCGGAGGAGCGATTTTGCTCCTAATGCCGCGTACATACGGTCGAAATTCCGACGGAGGCTTGCCCGTGGAAAGGTCTGACCATGTGTACGCAGCATAACCTTTTATGCCGCGTACATACGGTCGAAATTCCGACGGAGCCTTGCCCGTGGAAATGTCCGACCGTGTGTACGCGGCATAACTTTTTTGCGAGAGGATACCCTCATGCCGAAGCATGGGGGCAGCAGGGGCGGAAGAGCGATTTTGCTCCTAATGCCGCGTACATACGGTCGAAATTCCGACGGAGGCTTGCCCGTGGAAAAGTCTAACCGTGTGTACGCAGCATAACCTTTTATGCCGCGTACATACGGTCGAAATTCCGACGGAGCCTTGCCCGTGGAAATGTCCGACCGTGTGTACACGGCATAACTTTTTTGCGGGAGGATGCCCCCATGCTTCGGCATATATAAATGGTGCATGTATGCCCATCATTAGAAGTGGGTGGATAAAGGGAGGTATTCTAATGGTGGGCATACCCACCGATCAATCTCTTTTTTAGTTCAGCCAACAGGCTGCATGAAAAAAAAGATTAAAATACATGTCCAACAAGGACCAGCAACGTACTGCTATGTTGCTGGACTTTGAATGTTTATACCAGAATGATGACTGCGGGTTTAGGTATCATCTTGGTATCATTCTTTTCAGCCAGCGGCCGGCTTTCATGTAAAAGTAATCCTAGCAGATAATTAGCCTCTAGACTGCTTTTACAAGCAGTGGGAGGGAATATCCCCCCCCCGGATATAAACAGCGCCATTGGAAAATTGGGAAAGCATTTTATCACACCGATCTTGGTGTAATCAGATGCTTTGATGGCAGAGGAAAGATCTAGGGTCTAACCCCCCATTTTTTTTTCAAAAAAAGAGTACCTGTCACTACCTATTGCTATCATAGGGGATATTTACATTCCCTGAGATAACAATAAAAATGGTAAAAAAATAAATATGGAAGGAACAGTTTAAAAATAAAATAAAAAAGCAAAATAAATGATAATAATAATAATAATAATAAAAAAAGCACCCCTGTCCCCCCCTGCTCTTGCGCAAAGGCTAACGCAAGCGTCGGTCTAGCGTCATATGTAAACATCTGTAAATCTAATGTGGTAACCTGTAAAGGCTTTTAAAGGCTTTTAAAAATGTATGTAGTTTGTCGCCGCTGCGCGTTTGTACGCAATTTTAAAGCATGTCGTGTTTGGTATCCATGTACTCGGCCTAAGATCCTCTTTTTTATTTCATCAAACATTTGGGCAATATAGTGTGTTTTAGTGCATTAAAAATAAAAAAAGTGTGTTTTTTCCCCAAAAAATGCGCTTGAAAAATCGTTGCGCAAATACTGTGTGGAAAAAAAAAATGCAACACCCACTATTTTAATCTGTAGGGCCTTTGCTAGGCTCCTAAAAAGTCCCACACATGTGGTATCCCCGTACTCAGGAGAAGCAGCAAAATGTATTTTGGGGTTCAATTCCACATATAACCATGGCATGTGTGAGCAATATATCATTTAGTGACAACTTTTTGTAATTTTTTTATTTTTTTTAGTCATTATTCAATCACTTGGGACAAAAAAAAAAATATTTAATGGGCTCAACATGCCTCTCAGCAATTTCCTTGGGGTGTCTAATTTCCAAAATGGGGTCATTTGGGGGGTTTTGTACTGCCCTGCCATTTTAGCACCTCAAGAAATGAGATAGGCAGTCCTAAATTAAAAGCTGTGTAAATTCCAGAAAATGTACCCTAGTTTGTAGACGCTATAACTTTTGCGCAAACCAATAAATATACGCTTATTGACATTTTTTTTACTAAAGACATGTGGCTGAATACATTTTGGCCTAAATGTATGACTAAAATTGAGTTTATTCGATTTTTCTTATAACAAAAAGTAGAAAATATCATTTTTTTTCAAATTTTTTTGTCTTTTTCCCTTTATATCGCAAAAAAAATAATCGCAGAGGCAATCAAATACCATTAAAAGAAAGCTCTATTTGTTGGAAGAAAAGGACGCACATTTCGTTTGAGTACAACATTGCATGTCCGCACAATTTCCAGTTAAAGCAGCGCAGTGCCAAATTCTGAAAACACCTCTGGTCTTTAAGCTGCATAATGGTCCTGGGCTTAAGTGGTTAATAAATATCCCAATTGTTTTAAAAAAAAAACAATTTTTTTTCTCAGTTTAGGCCGATACGTATTCTTCTACATATTTTTGGTAAAAAAAAATCGCAATAAGCGTATAGTGATTGGTTTGCGCAAAAGTTATAGCGCCTACAAAATAGGGGATAGAATTATGATTTTTTTATTATTATTTTCTTTTTACTAGTAATGTCGACGATCTGCGATTTTTATTGGGACTGCGACATTATGGCGGACAGATCGGACACTTTTGACACATTTTTGGGACCATTCACATTTATACAGCGATTAGTGCTTGGTTTTCGGGTCCTGTACGCGGCTAGGCTCCCAAAATGTCTCACACATGTGGTATCCCCGTACTCAGGAGAAGCAGCAAAATGTATTGTGGGGTGCAATTCCACATATAACCATGGCATGTTTGAGCAATATATCATTTAGTGACAACTTTTTGTACATTTTTTTTTTTTTGTCATTATTCAATCACTTGGGACAAAAAAAAAAAATATTCAATGGGCTTAACATGCCTCTCAGCAAATAGCTTGGGTGTCTACTTTCCTAACTGGGGTCATTTGGGGGGGGGGGTTGTGCTATTTTGGCATTTTATGGCCTTCAAAACTGTGATAGGTAGTGATAGGTAGTGAGGAGTGAAATCAAAAATTTATGCCCTTAGAAATCTTGAAGGCGGTGCTTGGTTTTTGGGGTTCCGTACGCGGCTAGGCTCCCAAAAAGTGCCACACATGTGGTATCCCCGTACTCAGGAGAAGCAGCAAAATGTATTTTGGGGTGTAATTTCACATATGCCCATGGCATGTGTGAGCAATATATCATTTAGTGACAACTTTGTGCAAAAAAATAAAAGTTTGTCATATTCCCTCAACTTGGGTCAAAATATAAAATATTCCATGGACTCAACATGCCTCTCAGCAAATAGCTTGGGGTGTCTACTTTCCAAAATGGGGTCATTTGGGTGGGTTTGTGCTATTATGGCATTTTATGGTCTTCGAAACTGTGATAGGTAGTGAGGAGTGAAATCAAAAATTTGCGCCCTTAGAAATCCTGAAGGCGGTGTTTGGTTTTCGGGGGCCCGTACGCAGCTAGGCTCCTAAAAAGTCCCACACATGTGGTATCCCCGTACTCAGGAGAAGCAGCAAAATGTATTTTGGGGTTCAATTCCACATATAACCATGGCATGTGTAAGCAATATATCATTTAGTGACAACTTTTTGTACATTTTTTTTTTTTTTTGTCATTATTCAATCACTTGGGACAAAAAAAAAAATATTCAATGGGCTCAACATGCCTCTCAGCAATTTCCTTGGGGTGTCTAATTTCCAAAATGGGGTCATTTGGGGGGGGGGGGGTTTGTACTGCCCTGCCATTTTAGCACCTCAAGAAATGAGATAGGCAGTCCTAAATTAAAAGCTGTGTAAATTCCAGAAAATGTACCCTAGTTTGTAGACGCTATAACTTTTGCGCAAACCAATAAATTTACGCTTATTGACATTTTTTTACTAAAGACATGTGGCTGAATACATTTTGGCCTAAATGTATGACTAAAATTGAGTTTATTCGATTTTTCTTATAACAAAAAGTAGAAAATATCATTTTTTTTCAAATTTTTTTGTCTTTTTCCGTTTATATCGCAAAAAAAAATAATCACAGAGGCAATCAAATACCATTAAAAGAAAGCTCTATTTGTGGGAAGAAAAGGACGCAAATTTCGTTTGGGTACAACATTGCATGTCCGCACAATTTCCAGTTAAAGCAGCGCAGTGCCAAATTCTGAAAACACCTCTGGTCTTTAAGCTGCATAATGGTCCGGGGCTTAAGTGGTTAATAAATATCCCAATTGTTTTAAAAAAAAAAACAATTTTTTTTTCTCAGTTTAGGCCGATACGTATTCTTCTACATATTTTTGGTAAAAAAAAATCGCAATAAGCGTATAGTGATTGGTTTGCGCAAAAGTTATAGCGCCTACAAAATAGGGGATAGAATTATGATTTTTTTATTATTATTTTCTTTTAACTAGTAATGTCGACGATCTGCGATTTTTATTGGGACTGCGACATTATGGCGGACAGATCGGACACTTTTGACACATTTTTGGGCCCATTCACATTTATACAGCGATTAGTGCTATAAGAATGCACTAATTACTGTATAAATGTGACTGGCAGGGAAGGGGTTAACACTAGGGGGCGAGGAAGGGGTTAAAAGTGTTCCCTAGGAGTGATTGTTACTGTGGGGGAGGGGGACTGACTGGGGGAGGTGGCCGATCTGTGTCCCTATGTACAAGGGACACAGCATCGGTCTCCTCTCCCTAACAGGATGTGGATCTGTGTGTTTACACACACAGATCCACGTCCTTGTCTGTGTAACCGCCGATCGCGGGTACCTGGCGGATATCGCGGCCACCAGGCATGCGCATTGGCATCTTAGTGACGCGCCGGCGTCTATTGACGGCCTCACGGATTTCTAGAGCCACCTTGTGGCCGTCATTTGTCTATGGCCCGGGCTCCAACAAGTTAATATCCTGAATTGTATTTACTGCTTTAAATAAATTTGTTTGATTCCCCCAGCAACAATAGATTCCCCAAGAACAACACATCTCCCCAGCAACAATAGATCCCCCACAGCAACTATAGCTTCACCAGCAACAATAGATCCCTCCCAGCAACAATAGACACCCCCAGCAACAATAGATCCCTCCCATTAACAATAGATCTCCCCAGCAACAATAGATCTTCCAGCATCCAGTATCAATATACTCTCCAGCAGTCAGCAACATAAGCCCCCTCCCTCAACAGTAGTATTCTCCCATCAACAATTGACCCCCCAGAAACAATAGATCCCACCAGCAGTAATAGACTTCCCCAGCATCAATAGACCACCCAGTGACATTAGAGACCCCATCAGCCAACATCAATAGACACTCCAGAAAATCCCGCCACCCCATGGCATATACATTTAGTGTTGAGGTGCCGGAACTGTGTTCTCCCGTGTTCCTGCTGAAAAAAAGCCCCTGAAATATGTATTTAGACATCAAATTGGCATCAGAAAAGTGGTTAGCACGCTACAGATTATTATGGCTTCCTTCTCAACATGTTTTAGAGAAGAAGACGTCGCACAGAATGTGTTAAAGACATAAATTCTTCGATAACTTCATTATAATTAGCCGACCAAGCCAATTCTTGCTCAGTGTACAACATCAAGAGTGAATCAAAACGTTATTGGCACATTGTACTTCTCAGTTTGTTTTTAACATGTGCAAGTTTTGAAAAGGCTCTTTCGCATGAGCAACTTGTTACAGGTAAGAGTGTAAAACATTGAACACAGTTGTAAAAAGCGTGGAATGTGGATGAACGCTCTGATTCCTTAACCACTTAACGACCGCCCACGGCATATATACGTCGGCAGAATGGCTCATACAGGCACAATCACGTACCTGTACATTGCCCTTTAACTGCCTGCCGTGTGGTCGTGCTCGCGACCCTGCCGCTATCCCCGTGAGTCGGACCGCGGGTCCCGCGGACTCGATCGCCGCGGGGATCCCTGCGCTCGTCTCACAGAGGGATGGAGCGGGGAGATGTTAGTGTAAACACAACATCTCCCCGCTCACCTACTGACACTGTCACCGATCTCCGCTCTGTGTAATCAGAGCGGAGATCAGTGACGTGTCACTCGTAGCCACGCCACAGTGAGAATCACTTCCTTAGGCACACTTAACCCCTTCAGCGCCCCAAGTGGTTAACCCCTTCACTGCCAGTGTCATTTTTACAGTAACCAGTGCATTTTTATAGCACTGATCGCTGTAAAAATGACAATGGTCCCAAAAATGTGTCAAAAGTGTCCGAAGTGTCCGCCATAATGTCGCAGTCATGAAAAAAATCACTGATCGCCGACATTACTAGTAAAATTTTTATTTTTTTATAAAAATGACATAAAACTATCCCCTATTTTGTAAATGCTATAACTTTTGCGCAAACCAATCAATGAAGGCCGATTGCGTTTTTTTTTACCAAAAATATGTAGAAGAATACGTATCGGCCTAAACTGAGGAAAAAAAAATGTTTTTTTTATATATATTTTGGGGACATTTATTATAGCAAAAAATAAAAAATATTGCATTTTTTTCAAAATTGTCGCTCTATTTTTGTTTATAGCGCAAAAAATAAAAACCGCAGAGGTGATCAAATACCACCAAAAGAAAGCTCTATTTGTGGGAAAAAAAGGACATAAATTTTGTTTGAGAGCCATGTCGCACGACCGCACAATTGTCAGTTAAAGCGACGCAGTGCCGAATCGCAAAAAGGGGCCTGGTCTTTATGCTGCATATGCTGCATATTGGCTTAAAGGGGTTGTAAAGGTTCGTTTTTTATTTTCTAAATAGGTTCCTTTAAGCTAGTGCATTGTTGGTTCACTTACCTTTTCTAAATGTTTGTTTTCTTTGTCTGAATTTCTCACTTCCTGTTTCTCCTCACTAAACTTCACACCATCATCCGAGTGGTGTTTAGTCAGCCAGAACAGCTTACTGAACAGCTTACTGAGGAGGAACAGGAAGTGAGAAATTCAGACAAAGAAAACAAAGAAAACAAATATTTAGAAGGGAAATCTAAGGAAAAGGTAAGTGAACCAACAATGCAGTAGCTTAAAGGAACCTATTTAGAAAATAAAAAACAAACCTTTACAACCCCTTTAAGTGGTTAAGCCAATCAAGCCACTCTTTGATGGTGTTTGTGGTGCAACCTTTAGGAACAGGTCCATCATATTCTCGGAGCAATGTGATTTCTGCTTCCAATTCATCCACTGACACCTTAAATTTATTGGCAAGGATTTCCATATCAGCTTTAACAATCTCTAAGTTCAGCAGTTTTCCTACTGCAGTAACAATATCACAAGACTCCTGTGCAAATCGCTGATCAATACCTGTTATCAATGAGTCCAGCAGTGGGTAAAATGAAGTTATCCTCTCCTGTTCCTCCATTGTATCATAGTGATGTTGGGAATGTGCTGCCTCATCAAGAAGAACAGATGTTTTTCTTTTCCTAACTGGGGGAATAGATGTGTTTTTTTCTGCACACATTTCCGCACAGTCTCTGAAAATAGACTGAAAATATTCTGGGTCATTTCTTATGGAGACCAAGGAGTTGCGCAAACTTTTCACCACTGCCATTGCAGTAAGCAAGCTGAGATTTGATGCTTGCAAAGTCTTTCTAACTTTTACCAATATTTGGAGAATAGGGTGCATCATGTGAAGTGCAAAGATACATTTGAAAGAACCTAATTCACAAATAAGGCCTCTTGCTCTTATTTTAGCATCAGCTAAACGACTTGTTTGGATGATCTTACTTAACCTCCCTAGCGGTAATCCCGAGCGTGACTCGGGGTTGTTTTTTTATGCTAGGATCGGTAACCCCGAGTCACGCTCGGGGTAGACATTGCAGAGCTCGCAGCGGAGTTTCCCTACCTTCTCCTGGCGATCCAGCGATGATGTCCTCTGCTGTGATCGCCAGCGAGATCTCCGGCGAGTGTCGGCACTTTCGTCCCCATCTGACTTCCTAGTTCCGTTCCCTGCGAGCCGCAGCGTCGCAAGGGAGCGGAACTGGGCGCCAAATTCAAAAAGTGAAACACATAGTATACATACAGTATACTGTAATCTTACAGATTACAGTACTGTATGTAATAATTACACACCCCCTTGGTCCCTAGTGGTCTGTCCAGTGTCCTGCATGCACTTTTATATAATAAAAATCGTTCTTTCTGCCTGGAAAATGGAGATTGTCCATAGCAACCAAAAAGTGTCCCTTTATGTCAAAAGTGGTTTTAGACCAACTAGAAAGCAGCGATAATAAATTAGAATCACTCGCAGAATTGAGCAATAGCGATTTGTGGGGAAATTCGTCATCAAACACTAAATCTAATGACAGCGACAATTCTGCAACTGAGCAAATTTCAGTGTTTTTGATTTGATTACATTATTGAATAATTTTTATTATAATTAGATTACTATTTTTTATAATTATTTATAGTTATTTATTATATTATAATTTATAATTTTGTGTTTCATATTTATCATACCCGGGATGTCTACTAGACTCTGGTTTGCTTAGGTTTAAGTAAGTAATTACTAAGAATCGCAGGCCTATAATACATAACACCAAATTTTCATGCAAAATAATTGTACCGCTTTTGGTACATAATTCCAGAAAGAATCATACCGCCAGGGAGGTTAAAGCCTTTAGAATAATGAAATAGTTTTGTTTTACTGCAGCCACTGCTTATGCCCATCTTGTAGTAAATAGTGACTTTAAGGATTTCAGCTGAGTTCCTACTTCTTTTGAAATTTTCTCCATTACAGCGTGCCGAACAGGACTTGCCTCCATGAAGGCATACAGAGTCTGAATAATGCCAAAAAAGTCAAACACTGTTCTATTTTTCTTACTTGAAGTGCAGGCATCTACTAGGACAAGGTTCAAACAATGGGCATGGCAGTGTACATAGATTATTTCACTATTTTTGTTCTTTACATTTCATCTGAACACCTGCAGTGCATCCAGACATGGTAGCTGCTCCATCAACACAAAAAAATATTCTCCCGCGCTTGGAAGCTTGAGCTCTTTAGTGGCACAACCAGAGTCTTCTGTTGGAAAGGGAATGACCAGGGATCTTGCTGCCCTTCTCAGAATAATTGGTATTTTTAGGACTAAAATGTAAAAAAGAAAGAGAAGGGCGCACCGACCTAGTGCATTGCCAATGGCTAGGTTTATTAAAATAGATTAAAAGATC
This sequence comes from Rana muscosa, assembly GCA_029206835.1. Classification (NCBI taxonomy): domain Eukaryota; kingdom Metazoa; phylum Chordata; class Amphibia; order Anura; family Ranidae; genus Rana; species Rana muscosa. Next base: position 176,974,081 of record CM055124.1, read on the forward strand.
ATGAATACTCACAAAGCAAGTACAAAATTGAGCACAAACACTGTTCCATGGAATGGATAAACACCTTCAGCAGGCCCTTTTTAAGATCAGAAAGTCAGACGACATGTAGTACAGCTGCTGTAGGTGTACTACATGTCGTCTGACTTTCTGATTGTCTTGTTCCAGTAGGAGGCCTGCTGAAGGCGTTTATCCATTCCATGGAACAGTGTTTGTGCTCAATTTTGTTGCTGCTCCATCAAAGCATACAGAGATCACTGATGACCAGTCGGTTTTAAGAATTCCAAGAACTTTGGTTATCTGGTCAAAGATTGACTGAGCGTCAACTGTTAGGAGCCTCTGAATCAACAAAAAATGTTCAACTGGACTACGAAGTTTACTATTAAAATACCATACTATGACGGACATCTGTTCATGGTGTCCACAGTCAGCAGTATCATCTGCAATTATTGAAATAGTTTTTCCATTTTTTGTTGCACAACATTATGTAAGGATGTAATTAAATCATTTTGGATGCGATTACTCAGATACGTAGAATTTCGAGGAGATTCTTGCAAATGTCTTTTCATGACAGGATCATATTTTTTTAGTAGATGGACCATATCTAGAAACAGACCTTTTTCATGGCTGTCAGTTTTTTCATTGTGACCTCTGAATGGTCTGCCACCTATTGCCAAACAACGAACAATGTCAATCAGTCTCTCCATAACAATTCTGTTTTGGCAGCTTTCTTCTTCTTTTTTGGATAGGTAAGCCTGCTTACTTTTATCCAATAAAATATCAATAGGTTGACCTTCATTAAAGCTTGACCATGCAGAAGTGCTTAGCATGTGGGATTTTGAAAGTTGGTGAGTTTTAAAACATTCGTTAGCCCTGTGCCAGTTTCCGAATCCCTTTTCAGTGAATGCTGGACCCGCATGACCTTTCTGCGTTGCATCACTACAAGAGAAGACACGGCAATAGAAACAAAATTCTGCATCCTTTGCTGGACTGTATTCAATCCACCTATATTTTTCATACCAGTCACTCTGAAAATTTCTTAAAAAGGGCCTCTAGCGATTCGACTCTGGTGTTCCAATCTATTTATGGGAATACTACAGACCGGATCATCAGCAAATATGTTTGATGGCTTTATTGAACATGAAGTGCTTGGCTGTGAACTAACAGAAGTAATATCTTCCTCTTGGTCATGACTTATTGCTTGTGACGCGCTGGAGCTACAGATGGAGTCATCAATTGGTATATCTGATGCTTGGGAGTGTACACCGCACTGATCAGAACTAATATACATAGTATCTTCTTCTGGGTTGTTACTTGACTCATTACATGCATTCAAACTGTCGTCATCCTGCAGATCCTGCACAGTTTTAGCCATTGACGAGTCTGAGCTAATACATTTTTTGGGTTTCTTGAACACAAACCATATTTTGGAATTCTGTATGATGCAATTTTATTTAATTTTTTTGCTAGAAAGCAGTGTATTTCAAACTGGACATACACAATTAACTCTGTATATCCAGAGTATATAACCTATAAAGAAAAAGCTATCATAAGTACACACTCTAAATGCAAAAATATAACAGAGTAAGCAGCAGGACAGGCTAGAGGAAAAACATGATGGTGCCTAAGCTGCTGCAGTATTTCAGTTTGCATTTGACTTTAACTAGCTGTACGAAAGACCTGTGACTCGCAGGCACTGGCACATGCCTAGTGTTTACATTGCACAGCTGTAAGCACCTATGTGTATGAGCCCTTACAGTGCATTATTGTTGTAGCAGCAGCACTAATAATCCCACTGGCCCCAGCAAAAATAGCCCCCCAGTAATAAAATATCCTCTACAGCAACAAAAGCTTCTTTCAGTGGCAACAATAGATCCACATTATTTACTGCAACATAAACAATAAATCATTAGGACCCTGTTTACACATGAGTGTTTTGTAGCTTGTAGCCCGAAGCTCAAAAACACTCAACAAGTAAAAAAAAAAAGTGAATAAAAAAAATTATTTAAAGGATAAGTTCACCTTTCGGAAATTGTTACATGTTCCACCCATTTTTGGTGCTGCAGCAGCAGCTGCCCGCTGCCCGCTGTCCCCCTCCCTGTGGCAGCAGTATAGGTAGAAGTTCCCCATACTAGCTGGCACTGTTTGAAAACCAGCACGGCTGTGTGGAGCTCTGCCCCCCACGGCCACATCATTCAAACACACGCTCTGTGTGTCTGAGCGAATTATAAGCCCATCCTTGGCTTGGAATCATTAGAAGCTGTCGGCTTGTAGTTCTCAATGAACAACCACGGAGCTGTGGAGCGCTGTGGTAGATCATTGAGTGTTCCTGTCAGGGAGTATCGGCTTACCCGCAATTTTAATGCACTAAAAGACACTATATTGCCCAAATGCTTGATGAAATAAAAAAGATGATCTTAGGCCGAGTACATGGAAACCAAATACGACATGCTTTAAAATTGCGCACAAACGCGCAGTGGCGACAAACTACATACATTTTTAAAAGCCTTTACAGGTTACAGAGGAGGTCTACTGCTAAAATTACTGCCCTCGATCTGACCTTTGCGGTGATACCTCACATGCATGGTGCAATTGCTGATTACATATGACGCCAGACCGACGCTTGCGTTCACCTTTGCGCAAGAGCAGGGTGGGACAGGGGTGCATTTTTTTTCTTTTGTTTTTTTATTATTTATTTTGCTTTTCTTTTTTTTTTTTTAAACTGTTCCTTCCATTTATTTATTTTTTATCATTTTATTGTTATCTCAGGTAGTGTAAATATCCCCTATTATAGCAATAGGTACTCTTTTTTGAGAAAAATTGGGGTCTATTAGACCCTAGATCTCTCCTCTGCCCTCAAAGCATCTGACCACACCAAGATCGGTGTGATAAAATGCTTTCCCTGTTTATATCCGGGGGGACATTCCCTCCCACTGCTTGTAAAAGCAGTCTAGAAGCTAATTAGCCGCTAGGATTGCTAGGATTGCTTTTACATGAAAGCCCACCGCTGGCTGAAAAGAATGATACCTAAACCCGCAGGCATCATTCTGGTATAACCATTCAAAGTCCAGCAACATACTAGTACGTTGCTGGTCCTTGTTGGACATATATTGTACTAGTTTTTTTCATGCAGTCTGTTGGCTGAACGAAAAAAAAAGATTGATCGGTGGGTATGCCCACCATTAGAATAACTCCCTTCATCCACCCACTTCTAATGATGGGCATACATGCACCATTTAAATATGCCGAAGCATGGGGGCATCCTCCCGCAAAAAAGTTATGCCGTGTACACACGGTCTGACTTTTCCACGGGTAAGCCTCCGTCAGAATTTCGAGCGTATGTACGCGGCATTAGGAGCAAAATCGCTCCTCCGCCCCTGCTGCCCCCATGCTTTGGCATATATGCTCTTTTTTTTTAACTGTGGTGGTGAAATCACCACCTACAGCGTTGGAGTCGCGGCTTTATGTATCGTGGGAGCAAACGCTGTTGCTGTCAAGATTAAATAAATCTGTGCTGCAATGGAATTGCGTACCTGCTAAGCAAATGATGGTTAACATTAAAACAAAGTAACATTACATTATAACAGTAAGACCTTACCATACCATACCTGCAAAGCAAATACCAAAAAAAAAAAACTAATAGTAAAAAATAAAAAAAAATTTAACGCAACCTGTGCCTAAAATTTATATATGCCGAATATAAATAAATCCGCGCTGCAGCTGAATGGCGCACCTGAAAACAAAAAAATGGTAAACAATAAAACATTGCAGAATAGAATACAGTAAAAAAGAGCAGAACAATAGAGAGAGAATAGAGAGGGAGAGAACATTAAAACGACAACTATTTTTTTTTTATTTTTTACTTTTTTATTTTTTATTCTTTTTTTGTAACTGTAACTGTTCAACTTTTCTGTTCCAGGTTCGGGTCTCTCAAAATGCGATGGCATCTTGGGAGACCCTGTGTAAGTGTGTCCTATTCTGTGCATTGCTGTATCCTACGCTAATACTGCACTAGTGTGTGGTAGCGTTCAAAACATTCACAAATGCAAAGACCAGGATTGTCAGGACAGCGAGGACAATAATAACGGGTGTCACGCCTATATCCGCGCTTTCTACAGACACAACATTTTTTGGGCGGCTCGTTGGGTAGGGGTACCCTCGAGGACATACGGAAAATGCCTCTCATGCAGCCGGCTTACTGCATTTGGTTGGGGATGGTGAGGCGCAGAACTGCCTGGATACAGGACGTCTGTGACACTCTACTTGGAAGTCAAGGAAGGATAAAGTCCCGCTTGAAGCTCTGTATAGCACATGAGCGTTCAGCAAAGCCAATTGAAATAAGTATACAGACACTTTTTTTACCAGCGTCTGGCCTTACGGGCAATTAGACACGGCGCCAACAACTGGTCGTTGAGGTCCACCCCTCCCATATTTCGGTTATATTCGTGGACACAGAGGGGTTTCTCCACAACACCAGTCGCCGTAGGAATTTGGACTGTCGTGTCTGCATGAAGGGAGGTAAGAACGAAAACATTCTTATTATCCCTCCACTTCATATCAAGCAAATTATTACACTTCAAGCAGGCTCTCTCCCCCAGCCTAAGATGGGATGCTACAAGCCGCTGGGGAAAGCCCCGGTGACTAGGTCGCACGGTGCCACATGCTCCAATCTGATGATCAAACAAGTGACTAAATGTGGCACGCTCGTGTAATAATTATCCACATACAAGTGGTACCCCTTTCCGAATAAGGGTGACACCAAGTCCCACACTATCTTGCCAGCGCTCCCTATGTAATCTGGGCAGTTCTCCGGCTCTATTTGACTGTCTTTTCCCTCATAAACCATAAAGCTCCATACATAGCCTGTTGCCCTGTCACAGAACTTATAGAGCTTGACCCCGTATCTGGCACACTTGCTGGGAAGGTACTGTTTGAAAGACAAGCAGCCAGAAAATTTAATCAGGGACTCATCAACGCAGACAACTTGATGGGGAGTATACAAGGCTGCAAAACGTTTGTTGAAGTGGTTTATGAGGGGCCGAATTTTGTAGAGCCGATCATATTCAGGGTCTCCATGAGGACGACAAAGTTCACTGTCGTTGAAGTGCATGAGCCGCAAGATTTGCTCGTATCCTTTCCTGGACATGGAGGCAGAGAACACGGGCATATGGTCAATTGGGCGCGTGGACCAATACGACCGCAACTTCGTGAATTTATGTGTGCCCATGTTGAGGGAAAGGCCCAGAAGGATCTTAAATTCGGAAACCGTAACTGGTTTCCATTCTTTGGCAAGGGCGGACTGGGGACAAACGGCGATGAATTGTTGAGCATACAAATTAGTTTGGTCCACAATAGAACTATAGAGATCTTCCGTGAAAAACAGCCAATAAAAATCAAGTGGCGTAAAATCAGCTGTTTCCACCTGAATTCCCGATTGGCCAGTGAATGGGGAAAGTACGGGTGCTGCAGAAGTGGTGGGGACCCAATCAGGATTGGCAAATGCAGCAGGAAGGGCACTATGGGCATGACGGGCCTGTCTGTCTTCTTCTTGGTAGCAGCGGGACACTACTTGTGCTTGCCACCTCGCCAGCTTGAACTGCACTTATGGGACTCTCCACTTCACCAAGTGTTACTGCAGTGCTGGATGTACGTCCAGGGTGTACTAGGCCGCTGGTGCTTGCCAGTTCACCAGATGGATGAGCGGCGCTAGTACTTCTCTGCTCCATAATACGATAGCCCTGCGGTTCTTGCACCTCAACAACAGCAGAATGGGGTCGGGTACGCCTGACCTTAGCAGGGACCTCACCTTCGTCGCCAGAGCTATCTGTCATGGAGCCACTGTCATCTACGGGATCATATTCTGAGCCTGAATCTAACAGATGCGTGACATCCTCTTCACTATCTGTCATCCTCAGAAACTCGTAGGCCTCTTTACTAGTGAACCTTCGATTTTCCATTTTGGGCTCTAAATTTACTGTTACACTAGTAAGATTCACAGGTAAAAAAACACCTGTCAGCGACTGTATAAAACGCTACTAAAAAAACTGTTAGCGATCACAGGGATCAGGCCTGACTCTGCGAACGCTGCAGTTATGTGTGTTGTGTTTTGTAAGTGACAGTGATCGATCGATACTGCACTTGCGTGGGCTGGGCTGAGCTGGGCGGAGGGGCAAAATGCAGGTTCTAGCAGGTATCTGGGCTGATCCAGCTAACAATGCGTTTTTGGGAACCCTAAACTGCTGGGGACGCTAGTACAGATCTGATCAGATCAGATATTGATCTGTTCAGATACTATACCACTAAGGGAGGTGTATGCTTCGCGCGTGGGTGTTAGCGCTACTGGCACTAACCTGACGCTGCCCGGGGCCACGCAGACCCTATCTGATGCTAAAACCTAATTAATATCACCCGCCGGGCGATCAGGGGGTTAAACCTTTATTGGGTTATATACGGTGGGTGCCCTGATGCTATAAAAAGCAAACTAACAAACAAGCGTCACCCGTAACACTTATACGGTGATCACTGGTGAAAGGGTTAACTAGGGGCAATCAGGGGGTTAAAACCTTTATTAGGTAATATATAGGGGTACCTGACGCTATATAAAAACCTAGCGGTGAACCTAAATAACAAAATAATTAACTGGATAACTGGATAACCAGCGTTACCAGTGACACTTATACAGTGATCACTGGTGAAAGGGTTAACTCTGGGGGCAATCAGGGGGTTAAAACCTTTATTAGGCAATATATGGGGGTACCTAATGCTATAAACACCTGGCGGTAAACCTAAAAAAATAACTGTCTACCTAGCGGCACCAGCGACACTAATACAGCGATCAGAAAAATGATTGCTTAGTGACACTGGCGATAGGGGGTGAAAGGGTTACCTCAGGCATGATCAAGGGGTTAAACCTTTATTAGGTGGGGGTAAGGGGCTACCCTGGACCTAAAGGGGCCTAACACTAATATCCCTGACACTTTTTACTGTCACAAATGACACTAAATGCAGTGATCAGTAAATAAATGACCACTGCAATCAGTGACACTGTGACTGGGGGTGCAGGGGGTGATCTGGGGGGTGATTGGGGGTGAAAAGTGTGCCTACGTGTACTGTTGTCAGTGTACTATTGGTGCACTTACTTGATGTCTTCTCTCCTCGCTGAAGGGAGTGCAAGTGCCTTATTAGGCAAGTGGTTAAAGAGGAGCTTCATTAAAATCCAGCAACTGTTGAGACAAGGTACACTTTGCATTAGACTATGTAATGTACAACATAATGTATAGAGTGCAGGGGTCATAAATATGTAACAACTAAAAAAACCATATAAAAGGCAATAGTCGGGACAAGCCCACTGTTCACATCAGAGTCCCTAGAATTCCCCCTTGCATCAGCATCAGAGTCCCCGCTTACTGTACATCAGTTCCCAGTGTTTCTCCTTACATCAGTGTCCCTCTTACAATACAGTCCCCAGAAATCCCCCTTACATCAGAGTGTAATATTTAGGATTGACTTTGTTTTGGCCGTACCATTTGCCATTTCGACACAGCACCTTCCTATGACATGTTTACATTGCTCTATGGAGTGGCTGAACTCTTTATTTATAGAGACTATCTTAATAAGGTTCCTTCCACCAACCAAATACTTACCTTCCTATACCCCCCATTGACTGCTAAAGCACGGAATCTAGTGCCTGTGTAAACTTTGTGTTAGGGCTTACACATTGTTAAGGGCCTTCACCTCTCTCCCCATCTCAAGTACTGCATCCTTGGAGGTTAGGAAGAGGATCACATGCTCTCCTATAATAATATAATACTGGGTATTACCTGGTATCCAACATCTCCAAAAGAAAAATGGAGTATTGGGAAAGCACAGGGAAGGTGAGTATTACTGGGTGGGAGTGCCCCTATCACTTTACCCTGAATGGGAAAGGAAAGAGTAACAAGCTATGGCAGAAGGAACATCTAGGCATTCCTCTCACATACAAAAAAAGTCCTGCATAGCCTCTTGAAGATTTTCTAAATGTCAAAAATTTGTTAAAAAGGTAAATGGAAAATATAATAGTATTAATAAATGTTTGTTTGGAACACATGAATCTCGCTTTTGGTTATGTTCTCCTCTCTTCAGTTGACCATTATGTGGTAGGGCTTAGTTCTGTGGACAGGTCTTTGTGTTGTACACTTATTTTTCATAAAATCATGCTTAATATAGTCTGCTGTGATTCTGCTAAGGAGTAATGATTAAAAGGAAGATGCTGCATTAATTAGCTAAGATAATTAGTATAGGTTATGTAAATAAATGTAACTGCCAATCACGAATAATAGGAGCGCAGATTACAACAGGATTCTGTTAATATTAGCCAACACTTATTGAGTAGTTAAAAGCAGATATTAGATATTCACTTACTGTAGATGAATGCTAAGTGAATGTCACTAAATGTCAGCATTTTACGTGTTAGGATAATGTGGTTGTACAAAGGTAATTAGGCTTTTGTTTGGTACAGGTATTACCTGCAACCTTTTGATGCAGGCTGCACTTTTAGGTCAACACAACAGAAAACATAGATAAATAAAGAAATACACACTGCCATTTTATTTCTCTACTTTTTAAAGTGGACCTTGCACAAAGTCAGCTTTTTAAGTGTGATCTCCTGCCTCTTGCTAAAAACAACCTAAAAACAAACAAAAAAACTGTATGGTGTCAGTAGTGCAAGGGGTGACATCATTATCATCCTGCAGAGCACTCTAAATAGTGCAAGAAGACACTACTTGGCATTCCTCAGGATCTCACCAGAGTGAGGATGATGTCAAGATTGCCTTGGCATCGTCTGAAGTTGGGGGAAAGGTAAGTAACAACCCCCACCACCACAGGTTTTCTTTCGTTTTCTTGCAGAATTCCAGCATAAGGGAAGCAGGCCACACTTAAAAAGTGGACCTTGCTAGTTAGACGCAAGATCCACTTTAAACTCAGAGCAAAACATTCACATATAGGCTTCTACATATTGTGTTTTACGTTTAGGAATTACCATGCTGAGCAGATAGCTGAAAATGGAAAAACAGACTGCTGCTGACATTTGGAACCTTCCTTGCCACAGAATAGAGTTCTATAAATAGAGAAGATGAGCTTATTTGTTCTGCAGACTTGAAATACAAAATACAAGGTATCTCTACTGAACCTATTAAAGTAAAACTATCAGTTTGAAAGAATGAGCAAACTATGAATACTGTCAAAGTTTAACCAACTTGTTTCGCTTGCAAGTACACTTGTACATCTTCATCTACTTCTGTGCATCTCAGTGCGCTTCGGGAGGAGCCTTACTTTTTTTGGAAACCACCTCAAAGTACACCATCAATGCTAAAAGGTATGAGAATGAGTGTTATATTTGCAAACGCCAGATGCTCATTGCTCCGGCTCTCTTGCCAAAGGGATACCAGTCTGCCTGCTGAGCAGATGTTGGCAGGAAGGGGTGGTACCCAATTTTCTTTTTCTATTTTTTCAACAAAAATGACCTTTCTAGCAAAAAACAAATAACAAACTCCTAAGAGCAGGTTCACACAGGGGCAACACGACTCTTTGGAGGCGACCTGGAAGCGACCTGAGCCTGCACCACAGCACGACATGGGGCGACTTACAAGTCGCCTCCAGGACAGGAGGCATTCCAGTGGCCAATCAACCTTGAATCAGCTCTGTGGGAGGGAGGGGTTTGCCCTAAAAACTATTTTAACTTCCTGAAAAGTCGCTGCAGTAAAGACACTGATCCGACTTCTGAGGCAACTTCCATTGAAATCAATGGGCACAAGTCGCCTAGAAGTCGGATTAAAGTCGTACAGGAACCTTTTTTTGAAGTCGGAGCGACTGCAGTTGTGTACATTAAGATGGCTCCATTCACTTCAATTAGTTTTAAAAACATATAAACAATACAATAAAAATACAATTATTGTGGCAGCGCTTCAAAGGTTGTATGTGTAACATGTACAATCTATAAAACCTTTAAAATCAACATGTAAAATGAACACATCAATGTATTTGTGCTGAGAAAAATGTCTCTGTGGTGATAAAGTCCTTCTAGCCACAGTAGAAAAAACCATAGGAAGTAGATCAGTGGTTACAGCATAAAGAAGATCCCAATATGGGAGTACTGTTCCTCTGCCACCAACACCACCACTCGTGATAAAGCGGGGGGAGAGACCACCCCTATTGTGGTTATTCTTACCAGACACAGCTATATCAATAGTGTTGTATGTATATGGGTAGACTTCTCATCTCATCAGCACACAGGGTCCACTATCGCAGCATACTGGGGCTCCTTGTTAGATCTGTCTGTACATCCTCCAATCAGATTGTTTGTTCTTTCCCGACAATAAGGAGATCTGAAAATATTCCTAGAAAGATGAAGAGTCCGATCACAAAAGATTCTGGAAGAGAAAATCTGGAAACACGGCACTGGCAGAATCCAACTCTTTCTTATCAGCAACAGTCATCCAGATCCTGCCCTCAGGTCTGTACTCACAAGTCCTCGGGTAATTGAATGTCTCCAATAAGTGTCAGACAGACATTTCCTTAGTGGACTCTCTAGACCAAATCCCCCTTCTTTAGCTTCAGAGGTTCTTAGCAAGTAGCTGTCAGACAATTGTCATTCAGGGAGTATCTACTGCAGTGGTTCTCAACTCCTGTCCTCAGGGCCCACTAACAGGCCAGGTTTGCAAGATAACTGAAATACATCACAGGTGATATCATTTGCTGCTCAGTGATTGCAGCTTTCTAGTCTGCATCTCCCCAAAGTAATACTTAAAATCCGGCCTGTTAGTGGGTCCCGAGGACTGGAGTTGAGAACCACTGATCTACTGGGTATTAAAATTAAATGTTCCATCACACCTACAACAAATCCCTCAGACCCTTTGATTGGGTGAAGTTAGCTGTGCAACACTCTTTCCAAAGACAAGAAAAGATGACTGCACAAGCAGCTGCAAGCTTTTGTTTTGCCATCAGAATTACTAAAGATTACCAAGAGTACAGTTAAGATGCACAGAGACACTTTGCAACATTAGATTGGACTTAAAGAGGTTGTAACCCTAAAAACAAAAAATTGTCCTGTTCCCTTATAGCAGGTGTAGCGGCCTCACCTCTCTTCCTTTCTTTATCGGTCATATGGCTGTTGTCTAGGGGTACCTGGGAGAGAGAGATGATACACACCATGGCCCATGTCCTCCGTAACTAAGAGGTGAAGGCCAGAAGATTGGGCTTTTGTGTAGGTGTCCTAGAGTCAAGTCCAGTCCTTCGTCCCTGACTCCTTTGCTTTAGTAACCCAAGTTCCACACCGTGAATAGGTACAACTCAGTTTTACTCTTCTTGCCAAGCAATAAAACAATCTTTCTCCTTTGGAAAATGGGGACAGATCGAGGCACAATCCTTTCCCTTCTTGCTGCTGCCCACTGTGCTGTCACCAGTGGTGAATAGTCACTGCCACTGACTAGGTAATATAGAACGTGAATTACCTTTGCTCACTTTGCCCCTGTCAGAGGAAGAAATCCGTCCAAGGGAGAAATGGAGGCCTCTCCGTCACCAGCGATGCCGCGCCGGGCTCTTCGGAGAAGTTACTGCGCACCAGTCCTCACGAACTCAGACACGGGCACCCAAGGAGTTAGGGTCCCCTCGGATCCCTCCACCCTCGCGGAACTCAATCGAAGGTACTGAGCCCCAGGCGTCCGCCAAAGTACCTCACCCCAGGCTAAAGGTGCCTGAGATGGACTCCATCTCCGCTCCGGGTAGGCCAAGGGCGCCTAGGCCCGGAACACCGGAACGCCAGCACCCAAGCTGAAGGTGCCTGGGTGCGGCCGTGTCCTCCAACTCTCTGCCCCCCCAAGTCAGGGCGTCCGCCCCTTTTATGACCTCTCCCTTTGCGTCACAGCGGGTTCCCCGCCCCGCTGTACCAGCTCCAGGGGAGGACAAAAAGGCACAGTTTGCGGTGTAAGTTCAGCTCCGGCCCCAGACAACAACGACACCTGTAGGCCCCAAGGAACCCCACACCACCAGAGTCCTCACATAAATTCAAACACCCGCTACACTCTCCCCCTGGTGATTTGACACTGGTCCCCAGTGTCTGGTACAAACCCATATCCCACAAGGGTGGTGACATAAGTTCAGCCCAGAAACCAAACTACACAATTTAGCCCTGAATTGTGCCAAGACCTGAATGGGAAAGGGAAAACTTAAAACAATATAACCATAAAACTTTCCAATAAAACACTTTAAATATCTCACACATTTACATTCCTCCCTCCCTCTGGCTATCTATGGACCACCCATTCTCAGTAGTCTTGACAGACGAGTCTCCTGCAGAGGGAAAGAAAAGAAACATACATCCTACCAACATGTGTGTTTGCTTGGAATGAATTAGTCTATCCTAGAAGAAACCCATTCACTCCAATAAGTGCTGCATAATGTCAAAAAAACAAACAATCGTTGCGCAACACTGCCACCTGGTGACAGTGCCGCGCTCAAGACACTCATCACTTCTAGATGAACTTTCCTCTTGATCATTTTCTCTGTGACTCTACACTATCTAAAACCCAAAGTCACTGATTTCTTTTGAGTGCCAGGAGAAGAAGGGAGAACAAACAAAAACAGCTCCAACGAGTAGAACTGCCCAAATACAAAAAAAAACTAGGGCACAGTCCCTGTGTTCTAGGAAAGGCACTCCGGAAAGTTCAGCCAGGAATAGAAAAGAGAAGCACACGGGAGTCTTTTTCCCTCTCTTCTTTGCTTTTTCTCTTACAGGTAAAACCTTGGATGAGGCAATGATATAGGCTTTAGACGATCATCAAAAGCCTCCACATGGTACTCAACACTCTTTCCTTCCTTACGGCAGATCACCACTTTGTCCGCATGAATGTGTCTTCCCAGCATCCATTTAGCTTTACAGTCCTGAAACTTCTTGGTGACCGTTGGTGAACAGGAAAGGTACCGCCGTGCTTGCTGTACTTTCAGTTTGTCCAATACAAAGATATCATACCATCTTTGCTGAAAGACCTGCACCTCATAGAGCAGTTCCCGAGGCAGATACGGGTATTCCCACCCATATTCCTGAGCAACCTTCTGGCCAAAGAGACGCTGCAGCCTTGACAAAGGTGGCATAGTAGCTCGGTCTCCTTCTCCAGGTGGAACAATTGCTTCTGGGTGGCGAGGTGCGTTCACCACCTCGGTAGACCTGGGCCTAGGAGCCCGCAGTGATTGACGTTGCACTCCCGCAACAGGTGAAATGGATGTTGAATCCAGAAGGGGAATTTCAGACAGAGAACCAGCTTCTTCCCTTGGCACCGAAGCCTCTACCCGAGGTGTACTATCTCCAGTAGACATGGGCAGGTCCCTTGCAACACAGGACGAAGGTAGCTTCATCTTGTCCCATCCCTTCTGATGGAAGATCTCGTCTATCTCCCCATCATCGCCATTGTCAGACAATGAATTCAGGTCAGAGGTGTCGTAGCACTCAGCGGGCAGATAATTCCCAGTCACGGAACTATCCCCCTTGACAGCCTCTACCAACTGTGGACTACCGCCACTTTTAACCACGCAGACAGTCCCAACCCCTGGCTCACCTGGGCCTTTAGAAGAACAGGGATGTCCAGGACTTTTCCTACCGGAGCCATCCAGGCCAGGCAAGCAGTGGGGCGAAGCTCTTCCACGACCACACAAGGCCATCACTAGGCCGACTTTTCTCTTTGGCGGCCGGAGCAGGGAGCTGCTGGTGACCGAGGCAGCATCCTCGGATTTCTCTCTTTTCACTTCCGCTTGGGCAGTCACTTCGCCCGGATCAGTGCGCACTGGGAACGCACCAGCATCGATCTCTCCCTCCGGAGTGGCAGTCCCTGTGAGGTAGTTGAGGTGGAAAGCCCGAGGCTTTTCTGTGGATGGTTCCACCTCGAAGAGAAATTCTTTGCAGACCTCACAGCGCCCGAACGGCTTCAGCTGGACCACCAGTCTCGAACAGCTGGGACAAATCACAGCGAGGGCTTCCATGTCTCTTCAGGTATAGAGAGCCAATCGCCCCCGGGGCCTTAGTCTTATCCCCGTATCCATAATCGGAGCAGCCAGAGAAGACATATCCGCAAAGGAAGGAACGGAAATCCACGGAGCACTTGAAGCCATCCTCTCTCTTTGCTGCTCCATTGCGCACTGACCCACCTGCGCCGGAATCTCCACGTGCGTACCTCCACGTGGCCAGACTCCTCCCACCTTCTGAACTTGTTCACGGGCTTCTCACTTGTTCGCGGGCTTTTCCCTTGCCCCGCCCACAAACTACACAGTTATGGGTTGCCTCGTGGCGCGTTGGCCAATATGGCCGACCTACTCGGAACTCCTCCGGGCAGCAAAGTTCAATTTCAGACACCATACACATATCCCGGATACGATGCCCCCACGTGTAGCGGCCTCACCTCTCTCCCTTTCTTTATCGGTCATATGGCTGTTGTCTAGGGGTACCTGGGAGAGAGAGATGATACACACCACGGCCCATGTCCTCCGTAACTAAGAGGTGAAGGCCAGAAGATTGGGCTTTTGTGTAGGTGTCCTAGAGTCAAGTCCAGTCCTTCGTCCCTGACTCCTTTGCTTTAGTAACCCAAGTTCCACACAGTGAATAGGTACAACTCAGGTTTACTCTTCTTGCCAAGCAATAAAACAATCTTTCTCCTTTGGAAAATGGGGACAGATCGAGGCACACTCCTTTCCCTTCTTCCTGCTGCCCACTGTGCTGTCACCAGTGGTGAATAGTCACTGCCACTGACTAGGTAATATAGAACGTGAATTACCTTTACTCACTTTGCCCCTGTCAGAGGAAGAAATCCGTCCAAGGGAGAAATGGAGGCCTCTCCGTCACCAGCGATGCCATGCCGGGCTCTTCAGAGAAGTTACTGCGCACCAGTCCTCACAAACTCAGACACGGGCACCCAAGGAGTTAGGGTCCCCTCGGATTCCTCCACCCTCGCGGAACTCAGTCGAAGGTACTGAGCCCCAGGCATCCGCCATAGTACCTCACCCCAGGCTAAAGGTGCCTGAGATAGACTCCATCTCCGCTCCGGCTAGGCCAAGGGCGCCTAGGTCCAGAACACCGGAACGCCAGCACCCAAGCTGAAGGTGCCTGGGTGCGGGCGCGTCCTCCAACTCTCTGCCCCCCCAAGTCAGGGCGTCCGCCCCTTTTATGACCTCTCCCTTTGCGTCACAGCGGGTTCCCCGCCCCGCTGTACCAGCTCCAGGGGAGGACAAAAAGGCACAGTTTGCGGTGTGAGTTCAGCTCCGGCCCAAGGCAACAATGCCACCTGTAGGCCCCAAGGAACCCCACACCACCAGAGTCCTCACATAAATTCAAACACCCGCTACACAGGTTAAACAGCACAGTGCTTGTGCTGTCTTAACTGTCTCTTTCTATGCTGTAAAACCTGGTTTATCCTGCCTGTTTCTGTGTCCCCCTATGTAAACTGACCACAGTAAACATGGCTGCTGATCCATGATACCATGGTCGGTTTACGTGCCTTTGTCATCTTGCTGCATTTCTCTCTCACCCATCTCCCTCCCTGTCAGCTCCTGTGTGTGAGTCTGTGAGTGATCTCTTCCCAGCCCCTCCCATCCTATTAGTAGCTGGCGGTAAAGTCAAAGAAATATTACTGCCAGACCCTCTGTTTTACTAAGTTATACTACACTGTGTGCATGTTTGTATAAAATTATGCCTCTAAATGCTTTCTTTCAGATTATTTCTGGTCAGTCACGTGACCTCCCAGCTAATGTAAGAAGGGGATCTTTGCCCCTCTAACTGTAGCCTGTAGATCGGGGGAGGTGACCGACCAGAAAAGATCTGAATTAGAAGCATAATTTTATACAAGCATGTACACAGTGTAGTATAGCTTTGTACAGGGGTCAGCGTCCTGTACATCACGATCTAACAGTAGATCCCGGACAGGTGACTGGTAGATCGTGGTCTGAGCTTGCTGACCCACCATTCCAGAGCATCAAACAGAGTGCAATGCAGAGGGACTACTTGTAAAGTTGGAGCTGTAGTAGGGAGCAAGAGCCCCAGATGGCACAAAACTCCCCCAAATGACCCCATTTTGGAAAGTAGACACCCCAAGCTATTTGCTGATAGGTATGGTGAGTATTTTGCAGATCTCAGTTTTTGTCACAAGGTTTTGAAAATTGAAAAAAGAAAAAAAAAATTTTCTTTTATTTCTTCATTTTCAAAAAACAAATGAGAGCTGTAAAATACTCACCATGCCTCTCAGCAAATAGCTTGGGGTGTCTACTTTCCAAAATGGGGTCATTTGGGGGGGGGGGTTTGTGCCATCTGGGTATTCCATGGCCTCCGAAACTGTGATAGGCAGTGAGGAGTGAAATCAAAAATGTACACGCTTAGAAAGCCTGAAGGAGGTGCTTGGTTTTCGGGGTCCCGTACGCGGTTAGGCTCCCAAAAAGTCTCACACATGTGGTATCCTCGTACTCAGGAGAAGCAGCAGAATGTATTTTGGGGTGTAATTCCACATATGCCCATGGCATGTTTGAGCAATATATAATTTAGTGACAACTTTGTGCAAAAAAAAAAAGTTTGGCATATTCCCGCAACTTGTGGCAAAATATAAAATATTCCATGGACTCAACATGCCTCTCAGCAAGTAGCTTGGGGTGTCTAATTTCCAATATGGGGTCATTTGAGGGGTTTTGTGCCATCTTGGCATTTTATGGCCTTCAAAACTGTCATAGGTAGTGAGGAGTGAAATCAAAAATTTACGCCTTTAGAAATGCTTGGTTTTCGGGGTCCCGTACGTGGCTAGGCTCCCAAAAAGTCCCACACATGTGGTATCCCCATACTCAGGATAAGTAGCAGAATGTATTTTGGGGGGCAATTCCACATATGCCCATGGCATGTTTGAGCATTATATAATTTAGTGACAACTTTGTGAAAAAAAAAAAAAAAGTTTGTCACATTCCTGCAACTTGTGGCAAAATATAAAATATTCCATGGACTCAACATGCCTCTCATCAAATGGCTTGGGGTGTCTACTTTCCAAAATGGGGTCATTGGGGGGGGGGGTTGTGCTATTTTGGCATTTTATGGCCTTCAAAACTGTCATAGGTAGTGAGGAGTGAAATCAAAAATTTGCGCCCTTAGAAATCCTGAAGGCGGTGCTTGGTTTTCGGGGGCCCCCTTCGCGGCTAGGCTCCCAAAAAGTCCCACACATGTGGTATCCCTGTACTCAGGAGAAGCAGCTAAATGTATTATGGCGTGCAATTCCACATATAACCTGGCACGGTGTGAGCAATATATCATTTAGTGACAACTTTTTGTAAAAAAAAAAAAATTTGTGTCATTATTCAATCACTTGGGACAAAAAAATGTAATATTCAATGAGCTCAACATGCCTCTCAGCAATTTCCTTGGGGTGTCTACTTTCCAAAATTGGGTCATTTGGGGGGGGTTTTGTACTGCCCTGCCAATTTAGCACCTTAAGAAATGAGATAGGCAGTCATAAACTAAAAGCTGTGTAAATTCCAGAAAATGTACCCTAGTTTGTAGACACTATAACTTTTGCGCAAACCAATAAATATACGCTTATTGACAATTTTTTTTACCAAAGACATGTGGCTGAATATGTTTTGGCCTAAATGTATGACTAAAATTGAGTTTATTGGATTTCTCTTATAACAAAAAGTAGAAAATATTTTTTCCAAATTTTCTGTCTTTTTCCGTTTATATAGCAAATAATAAAAATCGCAGAGACAATAAATTACCATCAAAAGAAAGCTCTATTTGTGGGAAAAAAAGGACGCAAATTTTGTTTGGGTACAATATTGCATGACCGCGCAATTACTAGTTAAAACAGCGCAGTGCCAAATTGTAAAAACACCTCTGGTTCGGGGCTGAAGTGGTTAAAGTGATGCAGTGCTGTATCACAAACAATGGCCTGGTCATTAAGGGGGCAAATCCTTCCAGTCCTTAAGTGGTTAAAGTAGGTTCATTTAGACCAGGGGTCTCAAACTGGTGGCCCTCCAGCTGTTGCGAAACTACAAGTCCCATCATTCCTCTGCCTGTGGGAGTCATGCTTGTAACTGTCAACCTTGCAATGCCTCATGGGACTTGTAGTTTTGCAACAGCTGGAGGGCCGCCAGTTTGAGACCTCTGATTTAGACAAACTGATTGATTTTTATGTGTTTTTTGTTTTTTAAATCAGACTTTGTCCCAAGGTTTACAGACTGTGTGTCTGTGATACTGTAACTTGTGACTAGGGATGAGCTTCGTGTTCAAGTCGAACCCATGTTCGACTCGAACATCGTCTGTTCGCCGAATTGCACACATTATGGGCCGTTCGCGCCAAATTCAAGTGGCGCGTAATGGCCCATAATTCACTGCGGCATCGCAGTGCATTGCTGGCTGATGATTGGCCAAGCATGCACTATGACCCGCATGCTTGGCCAATCACAGCGCCGTCTGAACAGAGAGACGTAATTGGCCAAAGCCAGGGTGGCTTTGGCCAATTATGGCTCAGGGGGTTTAGTACACGCCCCACACTATATAAGGACACTGGCTTGGCGGCCTGGTGTAGTGTGTTGGAGTTGTTTTAAAGTAAAGAGACAGAGAGAGAGACAGTGTAATTTGATTTGAGTTAGATAGAGCAGGCAGGCGAGTCAGTTAGCTGAAGTTACAGTGTGCAGAGGATATATATGCATCCTAGGTGTTGTATATATATTTATACACTGTATTCAGTTTAGCTAGATCCGTTCTTGTTATTCTCTATACTGTGACAGGCAGGCAGGTGATTGTGCTAGCTGCAGTGTTTCACTTAGTGTACTGTGTGCTTTGCATAGCGTTCACCTAAAGCTTACCTGAATACAATTAGTGGTGTTCTCATAATAAAACCACAGGCAGGGAGCTGCATTAATTTAATTTAGTGTACTGCAGTACTTCTGTCCTTTGCACAGCTTTCACTTAAAGGAACCTGAATACAATTTGTGGTGTTCTCATAATAAAACCACAGGCAGAGAGCTGCGAGTATTTTCAGTTAGTGTACCGTGTCCTCTGCACAGTGTTCACCTAAAACTAACTGAAGACAATTGCTGCTTTTCTCATACTAATACCACAGCAGGCAGTTGACTCTGAGAGCTGCATTGTAATCAGTACAGATATATATATATATATATTGTGAGGGGGTTAACTCGGTAGCGGGTGTGTGTGACCCCCTGGTTGGGCTCCCCACACAAAAACAGGGCCAGCAGACGGAGGTTGTGGTTTTCAAAATCAAAAGGTGCGGTTTATTTCTCTATGTACAGTGACAAAAACACAGCAAAGCCAAAAAGAAACAAACAAAATAAATCCTGGTCAGTTTGACCTCTGACTAAACATGCAGGTTTCCTAACTAACAACTGGGATCAGCCTAGTGCTGTCCTAGTCCCTAAGTCCCTGGTTTTAAATGTCCAAACAAATAGCCACACAGGCTTTTTCTCACCGCACAGGGGTTCACTCTCCCTAGACAGTCCACACAGGTCTGGTTCCAGGCATGAGCTAACATCTAATGAAGCTGGGAGTTTTTATAGAGGCCTTAAACGAACTGACAGGCTTCAGCTGGTCTCATCAACTCCCTGCCTCACGACGCCCAGCACTCTCCCTAGAGGTATGAGTCATTCATGAGCCCACTAGCCTCAGCTGGGCTTCATCAACTCCCTAGTTGTATAAGTCGGCATAAAGCCTGAATCTGGGAGAAATATATCTACCCCCCTGGATGCAACCAGGTGACTTTACCTTCCTGCTGTCACATACCCCCCCCCTCTTGTTTTAACCTTGGGGTTGGAACACCAGCAATCAGGCATTCATGTACTCGAGACAAAGCATCCACATTCCCCATTTGAACGCCAGGGCGATGCTTTACTGTGAAGTTGAATTCCTGTAGGGCCAGGAACCACCTATTCACTCTTCTATTTGTCTCCTTGTTTTGAGCCATCCACTTTAACGGAGCGTGATCCGTAACCATGTCAAAGTGCCTACCTAGCAGATAGTACCGAAGGGAATCTAGAGCCCACTTCACCGCTAAACACTCCTTTTCAACCGTGGCGTAATTTACCTCATGGGACTTCAACTTCCTGCTGAGGTAAATGACTGGGTGCTCTTCCCCGTTCCAGACCTGGGACAATACTGCTCCTAACCCCACATCTGACGCATCACTTTGTACGACAAAGTCTTTAGAGAAGTCGGGTGAGTACAACACTGGCTGGCTACATAAGGCTTGTTTCAAGAATTGGAATGCTGCCTCAGCCTCGGGGGTCCATTTAATCATGACCGACCCTTTCCCTTTCGTCAGGTTGGTTAGGGGCACAGCCTTAGAAGCAAAGTGGGGAATGAAGCGCCGATAATAACCCGCGATTCCCAGAAAGGCTCGTACCTGCTTCTTGCTGTTGGGACGTGGCCAACTCTGGATGGCCTCGACTTTGTTGAGTTGGGGTTTTATTACTCCCCTGCCAATGGTGTACCCAAGATATTTGGCCTCCTCCTGCCCAATGGTACACTTCTTGGGGTTAGCCGTAAACCCCGCTTCCCGAACAGAGTCCAGGACTGCTTGCACTTTTGGCAGATGTGAGGCCCAATCTGTGCTATGGACAATTACGTCATCCAGGTAAGCCGCAGCATACTTCCGATGGGGCCTCAGCATCTGGTCCATTTTCCGCTGGAATGTGGCCGGCGCATTCTGTAACCCGAACGGCATTCTCTTATATTGGAACGCCCCGTCTGGGGTTACAAATGCGGTTTTCTCTTTGGCCGACTTGGCCAGGGGAATTTGCCAATACCCTTTTGTGAGGTCAAGAGTCGTCATGTATCGGGCTGTTCCCAGCCGGTCGATCAACTCATCTATACGTGGCATGGGGTAGGTGTCAAATTTTGTAACTTTGTTCAACTGACGAAAATCGTTACAAAATCGCCAGCTCCCATCCGGTTTAGGCACCAACACAATGGGACTAGACCAATCACTTTGGGACTCCTCTATCACCCCTAAGTTCAGCATTTTCTGTACTTCCTCCCGTATTGCCTCCCGTCGGGCCTCTGGGATCCGATAGGGTTTTAACTTCACCCTTTCACCGGGCGGGGTAATAATATCATGCTCTACCCCAGATGTTTGTCCCGGCAGCTCAGAGAACACCTCCTTGTTGCGAAGCACAAACTCCTTAACCTCCTGTTGTTGGGGTTGTGACAAGGTGGCTGCTATTCCAACCTCCGGAATCACGCAACCAGTTTGAGCTGGTGACCAAGTTTCTGCGACTAGGGACTCTCTATCCCTCCAGGCTTTCAACAGATTAACGTGATATATCTGTTCGGGCTTTCGCCTTCCTGGTTGTCTGACCTTGTAATTCACTTCGCTCACTTTTTCCATTATCTCGTAGGGGCCTTGCCATTTGGCAAGGAATTTACTTTCAACCGTAGGGACAAGTACCAATATCCTATCCCCCGGGGAAAAGGTACGGGTCTTTGCTCCACGGTTGTACACTCTCTGCTGTGCCAACTGCGCTTGGGCCAAATGTTCCTTCACGATGGGCATTACCTGTGCAATTCGATCTTGCATCAGGGCGACATGCTCAATCACACTCCTGTGGGGAGAACTCTCACTTTCCCAAGTTTCCTTGGCAATATCCAACAGCCCTCTTGGGTGTCTCCCATACAGTAACTCAAAGGGGGAGAATCCCGTAGAGGATTGGGGCACCTCCCTAATAGCAAACATCAAATAAGGAAGTAGACAGTCCCAATCCTTTCCATCTCTATCCACCACTTTCTTCAACATTTGTTTTAGGGTTTTGTTGAATCTTTCAACCAGCCCATCGGTTTGGGGGTGATACACAGATGTACGCAATTGCGTCACTTTGAACAATTTACACAGCTCTTTCATAACCCGGGACATAAAGGGTGTACCTTGGTCCGTAAGCAGTTCTTTACAAATACCCACCCGGCTAAAAACAAGAGATAGCTCTTTGGCTATGGTTTTGGCCGAGGTATTTCTGAGAGGGATCGCTTCTGGATAACGGGTGGCATAGTCCATTATAACCAATATGTACTGGTGCCCCCTAGCGGACTTGATTATAGGACCTACCAAATCCATTGCGATTCTCTCAAACGGGACCTCAATGATGGGTAGAGGGACCAGCGGGCTACGGAAATGTGGCATCGGGGCCGACCTCTGACACACAGGGCAGGAGGAACAATAATTTTCTATGTCCTTCATCACCCCAGGCCAATAGAATCTCTGTAATACCCTCTCTCGGGTTTTCTCTGTCCCCAGATGACCTCCAAGAATGTGCCCATGGGCCAACTCCAACACCAACTTCCTGTAAGGTTTGGGCACCACCAGCTGCTCAACGGTTTCTTCTGCCCTTTTTGCCACCCGATACAGTAGGTCCTTCTCTACGCTGAAGTATGGGTAAGTGCAGGTATTATCTGGGTTCACTAACTCGCCATCTATTTCCACTACGTTTTCCCGTGCCTTTATTAGGGCGGGGTCTTTTAACTGTTCTGTGGCAAAATTTTCCCTGTGAACCTCCAGATCAGAAAACTCCACAGACGGTAGGTTTTCGTCTGAGGAGGTGGGCTCCTCTCCAGTTTCTTGAGTCTCCCCTGCCAATACTGACAAGGGAAATTCTGGAGAGTCCTCACCACTCTCAGAGGAGTTCTGGCTATCACATTCCTGGTACATAGGGGCACCAGTGGGGGGCTCAGGATCATCCCACAGTTCCCAGAACTTCGGAAAATCCCTTCCCACAATGGCGTCATGCGGTAACTGAGATACTAAGCCCACTGGATGAGAGAGGGTACCTTTGGGGGTCTCGAAACACACTGTAGTCACTGGATACTCTCGGGTGTCCCCATGCACACAAATAACAGCTACCTTGCTATTCCCAGAGACCTCTGTTTTAACTAACTCAGCCTTTATCAGGGTCACAAGGCTACCTGAATCCAGCAATACCACAACATTTCTACCATTAACACACATTTTGCATAAATGTTTCTCAGTTCCTCGAATGGCAGTGCATGCGACTGTCGCACACAGCGACTGACGTCTGCCCGTCAGAAAGTCACACTGCATGGGTTCCTCCACAACCGGGCAATTGGCTGCAATATGTCCCGCTTGCCGGCAGCGGTAGCAAACGATCCTTCTTGCGGCCTCTTGAGCCGCTGATTTCCCAGGCTGTTCTCGCCAAACTTGGGGTAGAGCTCCCACCCTCTCACTCTCTCCACCCTCACCCCTTGGAATCCTCTTATCCGCCCCTGGGGATGGTCTGGTCTTAGGGTGGAAAGTCCGAGAGTCTCTGGAAGAGGCCGTCAGGTTCTCTGTAGCCAAGTATCTCTCTACACGATCCACAAGTTTACCGGCCGTTTCTGGGTCTCCGTGGCTTACCCACTTTTGAATGGCGGTAGGAAGAGCTCTCAAGAAACGATCCATCACAACACGTTCCACAATCTCCGGTGCGGACAAAGTCTCTGGCTGTAGCCACTTCCTGCTCAGGTGAATGAGATCATACATTTGAGACCTGGGGGGTTTTCCAAGCTGGAAAGTCCAGTTATGCACACGCTGAGCCCGGACAGCCAGGGTGACACCCAGCCTTGCCAATATTTCAGCTTTTAGCATCACATAGTCTTTTGCTTGGTCAGGCTCTAGGTCATAGTAAGCCTTCTGCGATTCACCAGTTAACAGAGGAGCCACCAGTCCAGCCCACTGCTCCTCAGGCCACTTTTCTCTTTCAGCAGTCCTTTCAAATGTGGTCAAAAATACCTCTGGATCATCCTCTCCAGTCATTTTTGTCAATAAACGACTCACCCCAAAGGACGCGGTATTAGTGGGACGGCTTTCCTCACTGGTCTGCGGACGTTGCTGCATTACTGCTTCCATTTGTTGTAGTCTCTGCTCTTGCTTCTGTAACAGGTCTATGAAGCGGGCCTCAGATTGCTGCTGGGCTTGTTGATGAGCTTGCTGCTGGGCTGCAAGGCTCCTTTGCAAACCTGCATTTGTCTGCTGTTGATTGGCATTTGCTAGAGCCAGCTGTTTCAGTATCTCCTCCATGCTGGCTTAAAAAAAACTGCCACTGGTTCTCCACCAACTGTGAGGGGGTTAACTCGGTAGCGGGTGTGTGTGACCCCCTGGTTGGGCTCCCCACACAAAAACAGGGCCAGCAG
The DNA here is from genome assembly GCA_029206835.1 of Rana muscosa. NCBI lineage: Eukaryota > Metazoa > Chordata > Amphibia > Anura > Ranidae > Rana > Rana muscosa. The sequence goes on from CM055124.1 coordinate 176,998,259, forward strand.
ACGGAGGTTGTGGTTTTCAAAATCAAAAGGTGCGGTTTATTTCTCTATGTACAGTGACAAAAACACAGCAAAGCCAAAAAGAAACAAACAAAATAAATCCTGGTCAGTTTGACCTCTGACTAAACATGCAGGTTTCCTAACTAACAACTGGGATCAGCCTAGTGCTGTCCTAGTCCCTAAGTCCCTGGTTTTAAATGTCCAAACAAATAGCCACACAGGCTTTTTCTCACCGCACAGGGGTTCACTCTCCCTAGACAGTCCACACAGGTCTGGTTCCAGGCATGAGCTAACATCTAATGAAGCTGGGAGTTTTTATAGAGGCCTTAAACGAACTGACAGGCTTCAGCTGGTCTCATCAACTCCCTGCCTCACGACGCCCAGCACTCTCCCTAGAGGTATGAGTCATTCATGAGCCCACTAGCCTCAGCTGGGCTTCATCAACTCCCTAGTTGTATAAGTCGGCATAAAGCCTGAATCTGGGAGAAATATATCTACCCCCCTGGATGCAACCAGGTGACTTTACCTTCCTGCTGTCACAATATATATATATATATATATATATATACACACACACATACCACCTTTTGTGCAGCTACATCTCACTGCAGGCCATTAGTATGTCTGGGAGGCAAACAAGCAGAGGCAGACAGTCACGAGGCAATAAAAGAGGGCAAGCAGGCTCTGTGTCAAGAGGCAACAGTGCTGCTGGTCGTGGACACGGTGCATCCTCATCAGCATGTGGCCATGGGACACGCTTGTCCTTCTTTTCGTCAGCTGGCCATGTTGAGCCTCAACATGCCCAAGACTTGGTAGAGTTTGATGACCAAGCCGTCCTCATCCTCCTCATCCTCTCTCACCCAGGCTCAGGGTACTTTGTCTGGCAAAGCAGCTGCCAAAGCGGCCTCTTCCCTCGGCTCAATGGCATCAGTCACTCCTTCCCTAGCCCCACCATGTCCTCCTGAGGAGTCCCCCAAACTGACCACAGTGTTGGGTACATGCTCCAGGAGGATGCCCAGCGTTTTGAAGGCTCCGATGATGGAACCCAGCTAGAGTAAGGCAGTAACATGAGCCCAGAGAGAGGGGGTAGTAACGTGAGCCCAGAGAGAGGGGGTGCCCAACAAGGACAGCTATCTGGCAGTCATGTTCCCCCAGCTGCTGCATACTGCCAGATTTGCCCCAGTGATGAGGAGGGAGGGGATTATGAGGTCACTGACTCCACATGGGTGCCTGATAGGAGAGAGGAGGAGGAGGAGGAGGCACATCTCCATCTCCTCCAGGGGCCAGCTTAAGGGCAGCACACCGACTGCATCACACCACAGAGCTCCGCATGTGCAGGGCGCTGCTGTCTCTGCACGTTATTCCAAAAGTTCTTTGGTGTGGGCCTTTTTTCAAACGTGAAGATGTGTGTGAATCCGCACAATGGAAAGAAAGTACTGCCAGATGAACAGACAAGACAAAAACAAAAAACTGCTGCCTCTACTGATTGCCAACACCTAAATGAAGCAATAGATTGAGATAGAGAAAAAAGGGGTAGGAGTGGCGCTGTTTAGTGTTGTCTTGATAAATGCATTAATGCAATAATAAAGTGACCTGGTGTGTTACTTCATGAAAAAATAAATAATGGTGATGAACCATGAATGGATAATATTGAAATAAATATACCAGTGAAAAAAAAAAAAAATTATATAAAATATATATCTGTATGCTGAAAAAATGTGTTATTAAGCAACAAATAGCAATAGTGATGTGACTTCAATCATAAAAGCATAAACTACTAAAGAGACATATAAAATTGCATACGTTAAAAATACAAATCCGTGGTAAAAAATCTGTGGTAACGAATATAGCGATGTGACTCAAATCATCAATATAAAATACTAAAGAGACTTGAATAAAAGTTCATATGCTTGATGCAGGGCCGGCCCTACCATGGGACCCAATGGGCCCATGGTCCCAGGCGGCATTTACAGAGGGGCGGCAGCCGGCAGTGACAAGGCAGCATGAAGGGATACAGCCGCAGAGTTTCCATAGCGACCCGGCCCTTGCTCCGGGGGGGGGGGGGGGGGGGCGGTGCGGGCTCCCTCTCACATTAGATTCAATGTCAATGCGTCTGTGTGGGCAGCAGGCATCACCTCGGATACCAGACTGTGACAGGCAGACCACTGCCCTCCCCTTCACACAGGTGAGATGGGGCTGCTTAATGGAGGAGGCGGGTCATGTACTGCGTGGAATGACAGGCGTGGAATGACAGGCAGTACTGCGGTGAATGTTCTGCCTTCCTGGTTCACAGACCCGCCTTCTCCACACTGCCTCCAAACTCTGTGTCCTCCCTGTTTCTGCTCCTCTGGCTCAGAAACAGTTTGGTCCTACCCCCTCCCCCCTTGTCTCCTCCCCTCACCTCTCCATTCAAATCAGACGCCGCTTGTGTCTTTTCACCTCCCTCTTCGCTTACAACCGCCTCTCCCACACCTGTCCTCAGTCATGGCGGGGCCCGCTGGGGGATTAACATGCTCTCTAGCTGGAGCTAAAGAAGTGTGACTAGGTAAGAGTGGAGTGGGGGCGGGCGGAAGTGGGAATGTTAGAACATTCTGCAGTGCGGGACACAGGGCTGGTTGATCTTCTACACACTGAGGGAGACTGAAACTTCTCCTGACTCCCCCTGTACTGGGAACATCCTATATTTGGGGTTGTGACAGAAGCCAGCATGGGGGAGGGGTGAGTCCTGGACATGCTGGGTCTTATAGTGTACAGGCAGTAGGGGGCCCCCTGTGTTCATTCAGTGACCTAAAACCAAAGCCCCCCCAACAGGGCTAATAAAAAAAATATGGTAAAAAAACCCACTGACACCATCCACTGCCCCACTGACACCGTCCACTGCCCCACTGACACCGTCCACTGTCCCACTGACACCGTCCACTGTCCCACTGACACCGTCCACTGTCCCACTGACACCGTCCACTGCCCCACTGACACCGTCCACTGCCCCACTGACACCGTCCACTGCCCCACTGACACCGTCCACTGCCTTACTGACGCCATCCACTGCCCCACTGACACTGTCCACTGCCCCACTGACACCGTCCACTGCCTTACTGACGCCATCCACTGCCCCACTGACACTGTCCACTGCCCCACTGACACTGTCCACTGCCCCACTGACACCGTCCTCTGCCCCACTGACACCGTCCACTGACACTGTCCACTGCCCCACTGACAATGTCCACTGCCCCACTGACACCATCCACTGACACCGTCCACTGCCCCACTGACACCATCCACTGACACTGTCCACTGCCCCACTGACACCGTCCACTGCCCCACTGACACCATCCACTGACACTGTCCACTGCCCCACTGCCCCACTGACACCGTCCACTGCCCCACTGACACCGTCCACTGCCCCACTGACACCGTCCACTGACACCGTCCACTGCCCCACTGGCACCGTCCACTGCCCCACTGACACCATCCACTGACACCGTCCACTGCCCCACTGACACCATCCACTGCCCCACTGACACCATCCACTGACACCGTCCACTGCCCCACTCTGCATTTTTTATTTTTTTGCGTTATAAACAAGAAAAAAACGAACATTTTGAAAAAAATAAGTATTTTTTACTTTTTGCTATAATAAATATCCCCCAAAAAACTGTCTTCATCAGTTTAGGCCAATATGTATTCTTGGTTAAAAAATAAATAAAAAATAAAACGCAATAAGCGTGTATTGATTGGTTTGCGCAATAGCGTCCACAAAATAGGGAATAGATTTTGGTGGGCGGGATTATTTTTTTTGGGGGGTGGGGGGCAGCATTTCATTCTTGGGCCCAGGCAGCACAATGTCTTGGGCCGGCCCTGGCTTGATGCAAAGTCCGCGATAAGTGCTTTGTGCAATAATGCTTTGTAGTGTCCTTATAGTGATCACAGCAAACCGTGGCTCATCAATCAGTGGTATAGACTCATTATTTTCAAGACTGGGGTCATACATTGATGGTTATCTCCAACCACTGGCAAAATAAGGGAAATCATACCTGAAAGATAGTAGACAATTAATTCATGAAATAAGAGATCTGGAGGTAACAGAAAACAATATTTTGGTCACAATAGATGCATTATATACAAATATAGTACAAGCAGATGGTATACAGAGTGTAGAGTGGGCACTCCATAACCAATCAACTTTGAAAGAGGAACAAATCAAATATATAATTGAAGGCTTAACGTTGGCTATGAGTCACAACTATTTTTGGCATAAGGGAGAGAGAGTATTTTATCCAAACAAAGGGCGTAGCAATGGGGGCCAAATATGCCCCCAGTGTAGCAAACATTTTTCTTAACCATTGGGAGGAGGAACAAATATTTAGCGTACAAAGAAAGAATCTTAAAATCTACCGTCGGTATATTGATGACATTGTCACTGTATGGAGTGGAACAGAGGATGAACTCCAGACTTTCTTTGATGAAATCAATCAGAACATTTACGGAATAACCTTCTCTGGGATCTGGAATAAGCAAACTATCGATTATCTGGACCTACAACTTTACAAAAATAATGGGTATATCAACACAAGAACTTTTTTCAAGACCACGGATAGAAACGGGTATATACCAACTAACAGTTGTCACCATAGACAGTGGATAGGAAATATACCGAAAGGACAATTAATGAGATTGCACAGGAATTGCAGCAACATAAATGATTATAATACCCAAGCTGACACCATCATCAACAAATTCGTGGAAAAGGGTTACAAGAAAAAAGAAATGCTAATACTAAAAGAAAAGGTAAAGAAAATGGACAGAAACCAAATGATAGAAGGTATTCCAAATAAGAATAAGAAGAAAAAGAAGCATATAGATATGAGTTTCCTTACAGGGTATAACATACAACACAATGACCTTGAAATGGTTATTAAAAAACATTGGCCCATTCTACAATCGGACAAAATCCTAAAGACTATAATCCCAGCCAGGCCCTCTTTTATTTATAGAAGGGCGCCAAATCTCAGAAATAGGCTTGCACATAATGCTCTCGACCCACCAAAACATATAAAAATCTTTAAACATCTGAAAGGTTTTTTTAAATGTGGCAAATGTCTCCTGTGCAGAGTTAGTACAAAAACTAACAAGAAAAGAGAGAATTTCATTTCCATATCTAACGGAACTGAATACAAAATCAATGAGTTAATAACATGTAATAGTACTCATGTAACTTATGTCATTGAATGCCCTTGCCACAAACAATATGTGGGAAGAACAACTAGAGAACTTCATGTAAGAATACGGGAACATATAACCAACATCAAAAACGGGTTTCATAAACACAGCGTCTCGCAACATTTTAGAGACTATGATAACAGGGACCCGAAATGCATGACGTTCTATGGCATAGACAAGATAAAGGGACATTGGAGAGGTGACAACAAGAAGATAAAAATCTCCCAAAATGAAATAAAATGGATATTCCAGTTAGACACACTCCAACCAATGGGAATGAACATAGATTTAGATCTAAATTGCCTTTTAACCACTTAACGACCGCTCAATGTATATGTACGTCGGCAGAATGGCACCGACAGGCACAACCACGTACAGTGTACGTGATTGCCTTTGTACAGTTGGGGGGTCCGATCGGACCCCCCTCCTATACAGTGAGCGGTCAGGATTCGTTGGGGAGCAATCCGAGAGGGGGGGCGGCCATTCGATTCCGGCCACCCCCCCGTGATCGCTCCCGTCGAATGAAAATGCTCCCTCTGCTGTGTAATGTAAACACAGGCAGAGGAAGCAGGAGGAAGTGATGTCATCTCTCATGCGGCGCTCACATATACCGAGCGCCGTACAAGAGAAGACACACAGGTCAGTGCACTAACACTACACTGACACCAGGACACATAGGCACACAAATCGCCCCCCCAGGCCCCCCCAGATCACCCCCCCAGCCCCCAGTCACAGTGTCACTGATTGCAGTGACCATTTATTTACTGATCACTGCAATCAGTGACATTTGTGACTGTAAAAGTGTCACTAAAGTTAGTTTTAGGTCCAGTGTAGCCCCCTACCCCCCCCTAATAAAGGTTTAACCCCCTGATCACCCCCAGATAACCCTTTCACCCCCTAGCACCGCCGTCGCTAAGAGATAATTTTTCTGATCGCTGTCTTAGCGTCGGTGATGCAGATCGGTAGCCAGTAATTATTTTTAGGTTCGCCGCAGGTTTTTATAGCGTCGGGTACCCCCATAAATTATCTAATAAAGGTTTAACCCCCTTGATCGCCCCCAGGTAACCCTTTCACCCCCTATCACCACTGTCGCTAAGCGATCATTTTTCTGATCGCTGTCTTAGCGTCGGTGATGCAGATAGGTAGCCAGTTATTTTTTTTAGGTTCGCCACAGGTTTTTATAGCGTAGGGTACCCCCATAAACTATCTAATAAAGGTTTAACCCCCTTGATCGCCCCCCAGGTAACCCTTTCACCCCCTATCACCACTGTCGCTAAGCGATCATTTTTCTGATCGCTGTCTTAGCGTCGGTGATGCAGATCAGTAGCCAGTAATTTTTTTTAGGTTCGCCGCAGGTTTTTATAGCGTCAGGTACCCCCATAAATTATCTGATAAAGGTTTAACCCCCTTGATCGCCCCCCAGGTAATCCTTTCACCCCCTATCACCACTGTCGCTAAGCGATCGTTTTTCTGATCGCTGTCTTAGTGACGGTGATGCAGATGGGTAGCCAGTAATTTTTTTTAGGTTCGCCGCAGGTTTTTATAGCGTCAGGTACCCCCATAAATGATCTAATAAAGGTTTAACCCCCTTGATCGCCCCCCAGGTAACCCTTTCACCCCCTATCACCACTGTCGCTAAGCGATCATTTTTCTGATCGCTGTCTTAGCGTCGGTGATGCAGATCGAAAGCCAGTAATTTTTTTTAGGTTCGCCGCAGGTTTTTATAGCGTCAAGTACCCCCATATATTATCTAATAATGGTTTTAACCCCCTAATTGCCCCTAGTTAACCCTTTCACCAGTGATCACCATATAAGTGTTACGGGTGACGCTGGTTAGTTAGTTTGTTTTTTATAGTGTCAGGGCACCCGCCGTATATATAACCCAATAAAGGTTTAACCCCCTGATCGCCCGGCGGGTGATATCAATTAGGTTTTAGCGTCAGAGAGGGTCTGCGTCACACCCCAGGCAGCGTCAGGTTAGTGCCAGTAACGCTAACACCCACGCGTGAAGCATACACCCCCCTTAGTGGTATAGTATCTGATCAGATCAATATCTGATCTGATCAGATCTATACTAGCGTCCCCAGCAGTTTAGGGTTCCCAAAAACGCAGTGTTAGCGGGATCAGCCCAGATACCTGCTAGCACCTGCGTTTTGCCCCTCCGTCCAGCCCAGGCCACCCAAGTGCAGTATCGATCGATCACTGTCACTTACAAAACACAACACACATAACTGCAGCGTTCGCAGAGACAGGCCTGATCCCTGTGACTCCAGTGCTGTAGGAGGTGATTTCACCACCACAGTTAAAAAAAAAAAGCATATATGCCGAAGCATTGGGGCAGCAGGGGCGGAGGAGTGATTTTGCTCCTAATGCCGCGTACATACGGTCGAAGTTCCGATGGAGGCTTGCCTGTGGAAAAGTCAGACCATGTGTGTGCGGCATAACTTTTGTGCGGGAGGATGCCCCCATGCTTCGGCATATATAAATGGTGCATGTATGCCCATCATTAGAAGTGGGTGGATGAAGGGTGGTATTCTAATGGTGGGCATACCCACCGATCAATCTCTTTTTTCGTTCAGCCAACTGGCTGCATGAAAAAAAAAGATTACAATACATGTCCAACAAGGACCAGCAACGTACTGGTATGTTGCTGGACTTTGAATGTTTATACCAGAAAGATGCCTGCGGGTTTAGGTATCATCTTGGTATAATTATTTTCAGCCAGCGGCCGGCTTTCATGTAAAAGCAATCCTAGTGGCTAATTAGCCTCTGGACTGCTTTTACAAGCAGTGGGAGGGAATGCCCCCCCGGATATAAAAAGCGCCATTGGGAAATTGGGAAAGCATTTTATCACACCGATCTTGGTGTGGTCAGATGCTTTGAGGGCAGAGGAAAGATCTAGGGTCTAGAAGACCCCAGTTTTTTCAAAAAAAGAGTACCTGTCACTACCTATTGCTATCATAGGGGATATTTACATTCCCTGAGATAACAATAAAAATGATAAAAAAAAGAAAATATGGAAGGAACAATTTAAAAATGAAATAAAAAAGCAAAATTAATAAAAAAAAAAAAAAGCACCCCTGTCCTGCCCTGCTCTTGCCCAATGGTGAACGCAAGCATCGGTCTGGCGTCATATGTAAACAGCAATTGCACCATGCATGTGAGGTATCACCACGAAGGTCACATCGAAACGGGGTAACCTGTAAAGGCTTTTAAAGGCTTTTAAAAATGTATGTAGTTTGTCGCCAATGCACGTTTGTGCAAAATTTTAAAGCATGTCATGTTTGGTATCTATGTACTCGGCCTAAGATCATCTTTTTTATTTCATCAAACATTTGGGCAATATAGTGTGTTTTAGTGCATTAAAATTAAAAAAAGTGTATTTTTTCCCCAAAAAATGCGTTTGAAAAATCGCTGCGCAAATACTGTGTAGAAAAAAAAATGCAACACCCACCATTTTAATCTGTAGGGCCTTTGCTTTAAAAATATATATAATGTTTGGGGGTTCAACATAATTTTCTTGCAAAAAAAAAAATGTTTTCATGTAAACAAAAAGTGTCAAAAAGGGCTTTGTCTTCAAGTGGTTAGAAGAGTGGATGTAAGCTTCCTAATGTTGTGTATAAAATGCCAGAACAGTTCAAAACCCCCCCAAATGACCCCATTTTGGAAAGTAGACACCCCAAGCTATACACTGAGAGGCATGTCGAGTCCATGGAATATTTTATATGTTGACACAAGTTGCGGAAAAAATAATTTTTTAAAAAAAATTTTTGCACAAAGTTGTCACTAAATGATATATTGCTCAAACATGCCATGGGCATATGTGGAATTACACCCCAAAATACATTCTGTTGCTTCTCCTGAGTACGGGGATACCACATGTGTGAGTCTTTTTGGGAGCCTAGCCACGTACGGGACCCCAAAAACCAAGCACCGCCTTCAGGCTTTCTAAGGGTGTAAATTTTTGATTTCACTTCTCACTGCCTATCACAGTTTCGGAGGCCATGGAATGCCCAGATGGCACAAAACCCCCCCAAATGACCCCATTTTGGAAAGTAGACACCCCAAGCTATTGCTGAGAGGTATTGTGAGTATTTTGCAGATCTCGCTTTTTGTCACAAAGTTTTGAAAATTGAAAAAAAATAAAATAAAATAAAAATATTTTCTTTCTTCATTTTCAAAAACAAATGAGAGCTTTAAAATACTCACCATGCCTCTCAGCAAATAGCTTGGGGTGTCTACTTTCCAAAATGGGGTCATTTGGGGGGGGGTTTGTGCTATTTTGGCATTTTATGGCCTTCGAAACTGTGATAGGTAGTGAGGAGTGAATTCAAAAATTTGTGACTAGAAATCCTGAAGGCGGTGCTTGGTTTTCGGGGTCCCGTACGCGGCTAGGCTCCTAAAAAGTCCCACACATGTGGTATTCCCGTACTCAGGAGAAGCAGCAAAATGTATTTTGGGGTGTAATTCCACATATAACCATGGCATGTGTGGGCAATATATCATTTAGTGACAACTTTTTGTAATTTTTTTTATTTTTTTTGTCATTATTCAATCACTTGGGACAAAAAAAAAAAAAAAATTCAATGGGCTCAACAGGCCTCTCAGCAATTTCCTTGGGGTGTCTACTTTCTAAAATGGGGTCATTTGGGGGAGTTTTGTGCTATTTTGGCATTTTATGGCCTTCGAAACTGTGATAGGTAGTGAGGAGTGAAATCAAAAATTTGCGCCCTTAGAAATCCTGAAGGCGGTGCTTGGTTTCCGGGGGCCCGTACGCGGCTAGGCTCCCAAAAAGTCCCACACATGTGGTATCCCCGTACTCAGGAGAAGCATCAAAATGTATTTTGGGGTGCAATTCCACATATAACCATGGCATGTGTGAGCAATATATCATTTAGTGACAACTTTTTGTAATTTTTTTTTTTGTTGTCATTATTCAATCACAATTTCCTTGGGATGTCTACTTTCCAAAATGGGGTCATTTGGGGTGGTTTTGTACTGCCCTGCCATTTTAGCACCTCAAGAAATGAGATAGGCAGTCATAAACTAAAATCTGTGTAAATTCCAGAAAATGTACCCTAGTTTGTAGACGCTATAACTTTTGCGCAAACCAATAAATATACGCTTATTGACATTTTTTTTTTACTAAACACATGTGGCTGAATACATTTTGGCCTAAATGTATGAATAAAATTGAGTTTATTCGATTTTTCTTATAACAAAAAGTAGAAAATATCATTTTTTTTCAAAATTTTCGGTCTATTTCCGTTTATATCGCAAAAAAATAAAAATCGCAGAGGCAACCAAATACCATTAAAAGAAAGCTCTATTTGTGGGAAGAAAAGGACGCAAATTTTGTTTGGGTACAACATTGCATGTCCGCACAATTTCCAGTTAAAGCAGCGCAGTGCAAAATTCTGAAATCACCTCTGGTCCTTTAGCTACAAAATGGTCCGGGGCTTAAGTGGTTAACCAATTTTTAACTCACTTCCAGTTCAACCTAATGATCAACCATTTTATTCTTACACACAGTCGATCGATCAATTGTCCTCCCCATTTTATAACATTTTATAATATATTAGTTTACAATAGATATTTTATCATCTTTTTTCACATCCACCACATCAACATTTATATTTTAATACTTATTTGTTTTTCCTTCTCCACATATACATTATGCAATTAGCATGCAGTTATATAATGAATAAAATACATATATATATAATGCCTCATAAATATATAATACACATTATTCAAATTTTCCCAATCGCTCATCATATGGACCCATCCTCCCACACTATTATAGTTTTCTGTTTTCTAGGAGTTTTTAGTTCATACAAACATATATATCTTTTAATTATTTTTTAGTTCATATATGATTTTATTATTAATATTCACATAGTAGGTTTTATCATTTGCCTATTTTGTAATACACCGCGATAGGTTAAAATCAATAAAGGAAGCCTGAACATAATAAGGTTTGTATTCGGCCCATAATAAGGACTATCGTCCTATCACCGCCAATTCACTAGAAGAATGGGCTTCGGTACTCAATCTCCCACCAAACATGGCGATGGTTAACAATCTCTATGGAGATAACAGTGTACAATTACCACTTGTATTCTCATAGCGGGCTTCGGTCTGCATAATCACATCCAAAATGGCCCCCAGTGGTTTTTGAAATACCAGCGGACTCCGGTCTGCAAATCTCACCCAAAATGGCCGCTGCATATAGCAAATCGCGGTCTATTATAAAAAGGAGGTGTAGTGATGGCTGTGCACGCTCCAGATGACGTCATTACAACGAAACCGGTAGAGCGAAGGCAAAACAGGATCGCACCACTTCCTAGATACAAGCCAGCATTGCATTGTTTGTTTACATGCGCTTTTTAACTGCATAAACGTGAGTACCTCTTGTATACTTTGTACTAATAAAGCTGTGTACATTACGGTATCACGCTATTGGGTGTATCCCCATTTCCTTTTCCTTCTACTTTGGGTACTGTTGGAGTTCAACTACCAATACAGTAGAGCATAGAGATTCGTCACAGAGCCTCACAGTGGCTAACACTGTGAATGTCTCATACCCCCTGAGGGTAAGGATAATCTGGTGAGTGCGGTTTATGTCAGAGCACGGATGAGCCATGGTTTGCTGTGATCACTATAAGGACACTACAATGCATTATTGCACAAAGCACTTATCACGAACTTTGCATCAATCATATGAACTTTTATTCAAGTCTCTTTAGTATTTTATATTGAGGATTTGAGTCACATCATTATATTCTTTACCACGTCTTTTTTACCACGGACTTGTATTTTTCACCACGGATTTGTATTTTTAACGTATGCAATTTTATATGTCTCTTTAGTAGATATAATTTTAATTTTTTCACTGGTATATTTATTTCAATATTATCCATTCATGGTTCATCACCATCATTTATTTTTTCATGAAGTAACACACCAGGTCACTTTATTATTGCATTAATGCATTTATCAAACAGCTCCACTCCTACTCCTTTTTTCTCTATCTTTTTTCAAATGTGTGCAGCAGATCGCACCATTGTCATTTGCAACATATGTCTGAAGCGTATCTTGCGTGGCCAAAACATCAGCCGCTTGGGCACCACGTGCTTGACCAGACATATGTCGACTTGCCATGCTGACCAAAGAACAAAGCGGACCTGTAAGGGAACTGCTGATTCACGTCTGGCGCATACGCGCGTTCCCGGACAACAAGACTTCCAGAGCGCCAATGCGCATGTGCGTGCACGCGCAGGAGCGCGTCCCTAACGCCAGTTGGCGCCAGACGGCCTATATAAAGGGCGCTCTGACTCTCTACAAGTGCTGACTGGTCTTCAGCTGTGTCCTGATCCTCTGAACCCTGCTATTACCTGCTTGATACCTGTTACTGATCCCGGCTTCCTCTGGCTCTGCTTCTGGACTCTGATTTGCTTGATTACTGGTACCGGACTCCGGCCTGCACCTGACCTTCCTCCTGCTTATGCCTTGTACTCTGCAGCCCGCCTGTTACCAAACCCGGCTATCTCCATGACTCCGCTTTCATCGTCTGCCCGGCTCTGACACAGCCTCTGGAAACCTGTGCTGGCTCTCTATCTTCTCAGCTCTCCTGTGTCCAGTGCTCTCCTGTCTCCTGACCATAGGAAGTACAGACAAGCCACCAAGCCTGAACCTGCAAGTTGGTTGGAGTTCCTCTTTAACATCCGCTGATCTTCTGAGTTCCACCCCAGCTCTTCACCTGCTGTCCTGCTGGTACCACGGAGCCTACTACTTCCACCGCAGGTTCTATAAGCAACATTCCCAGGCACTCGTGTTCCTCCTGACCCTAGCCACCATCTGTTCCACCTTCAGTGGGGCTTGGGTAGGAGATACAAGGGAGGCTGACCTTGTCATATCAGACTCCTACCAGGTACGTGATAGGACCTCTGTTTGCTCCTCATCAGCTGGGATCTCCAACCCCACTATACCTTCAGTCCTCTGAAACCTGCACTGAGAGGAATGAAGGTGTAGAATTAGGTGTGTCACAGCCAAGTACTTGCAGGCAATCTGCTATCGGTACACCGACGTCCGATTGTACCAGGCAAATTTCCCTGCCCCAGCTGCTGCACCGCCGAAAGAAGTTCGCTCCCAGCCATCCACATGCCCAGTGGTTGAATGCTAGCTTGGCTAAATTTCTAGCACTTCAACTGCTGCCTTTTCAGTTGGTAGACTCTGCCCCCTTCCATGAGTTTGTGGAATGTGCGGTTCCTCAGTGGCAAGTTCCCAAATGCCACTTTTTCTCACGGAAGGCGATTCCGGCTCTCTAGCGGCATGTGGAAGGCAATGTCTTGGCCTCGCTGGACAGGGCGGTCAGCGGTATGGTGCATATTACCGCTGACTCATGGTCCAGCAGGCATGGACAGGGACGTTACCTATCTTTCACGGCTCATTGGGTGACTCTGCTGGCAGCTGGGAAGGATGCAGGACAAGGTGCAGTAGTGTTGGAGGTTGTTCCGCCACCACGCCTCCAAAATGTTACTACTGGTGATTCTGACACACCTCTCTCCTCCACCCCCTCCTCTTCTTCTTCCTCCATGGCCTCTACCTGTGCTTTGTCCTCGGAACCAGCGGTGCTTCGTAGGCATTCAAGGGGCTACGCAAGTACGCAGGCAAAAAGATGCCATGCAGTGCTTGAGCTGGTGTGCTTGGGGGGGACAGGAGCCACACTGGGGCAGAGATTCTGTCAGCTCTGCAGGGGCAGGCTCAGAGGTGGTTGACGCTACGCCAGCTTAAGCAAGGAAAGGTGGTTTGCAACAATGGCACCAACCTCCTCTCCACCCTCTGACAGGGACAACTGACCTATGTGCCCTGTTTGGCTCACGTCCTTAACTTGGTGGTGCAGCGGTTCTTGGGCAGGTACCCGGGCTTACAGGAGGTCCTGAAGCAGTCCAGGAAACTCTGTGGGCATTTCTGGCGGTCATATAATGCCAGTGCTCGGCTGGCTGACCTACAAAAGGATTACAACCTGCCCAAGAACCGCCTAATCTGTGACATGCCCACCAGGTTGAACTCTACGTTGGCCATGTGCAGCAGCTGCACACGCAGAAGAGGGCCATCATTGAGTATCTGTTGCAATATGGCACCAGGACAGGGTCAGGGGAGCTTGGATTTTTTTCCCCACGCCAGTGGGCCATGATCAGGGATGCATGCACTGTCCTGGCACCATTTGAGGAGGCCACGAGGATGGTGAGCAGTGACAGTGCATGCATCAGTGACACTGTCCCTCTTGTCCACCTGTTGGAGCACACACTGCGTGGAATAATGGACAGGGCACTTGAGGCAGAACAGAGGCAGGAAGAGGAGTCTTTCTTACCTCTCAAGGGGAGGAGGAGGAGTCCACACCGAATGCCTCAGCAAACCTACGCTGCATGGCCTCCCCGATCCTGCAAAGCCTGCGGAAGGATCCTCGTATTCGTGCGATCAAGGAGAGGGATCATTACTGGCTGGCAACCCTCTTTGATCCACATTACAAGGGTAAGGTTGCGGACCTTATATTGCCGTTGCAGAGGATGAAGCATCTTCAGGAGGCCTTGGAGAAAGGTCTGTGCAACGCGTTTCCAGAGACTGGGAGGTTACAAATTCCTGGTCCTGGACAACGTGTTGCTGAGGATGCATTCAGACAATTTTTTAGTACGCAGCCCCAAGGTATGATCGGTTCCAGCAACCATCGCCAGAGTCTGGTTTACATGGTGCAGGAATACTTAGGGGCAAGATCAGACTTGGACACCTTTTTCACCGAAAATCCTCTGGGTTACTGGGTCTTGAGGATGGATCACAGGCCAGAGCTTGCACAGTATACAATTGAGCTACTGGCCTGTCCTGCATCCAGCGTTCTTTCGGAACGCACATTCAGTGCTGCTGGAGGCTTTGTAACCGATCACAGGGTGCGCATGTCCACCGACTCGGTCGATCGACTGACCTTCATAAAAATGAATCAGTCTTGGATCACCACCAGCTACCAAGCACCTGATGCTGAAGTAACCGAATAATTTTTTTTGAAATGTGAGATCCCTTCAAGACTGCCTATGCTGATGCTGAGTGACTATCCTGTTATGCTGAGTGACTATCCTTTTCCTCCTCAATGATCATGCTGATAGCTTGTAAGAACATTTTTGGTTCTGGGCACTGCCACCAGTGGCTAACGCCCAATTTTTCAGCCCCTGTTTAACAGGGGCGTTTATTTACAATTTTTGATGCAATGCTTTGCAGCAGGGCTCATTGCATCGCTCCACCTACAGTATCTGTGAGGGGTTGCAGTGTTGTGACACCAGCACCAGTGCCTAAGGCCCAATTTATTTTTCAGCCCCTGTTTAACCGGGGCGTGTAATTAAAATTTTTGATGCAATACTTTGCAGCAGGGCTCATTGCTGCACTCCAAGTACAGTATCTGTGAGGGTTGCAGTGTTGTGGCACCAGTGTCTAAGGCCCAATTTTTATGCCCCTGTTCAACAGGGGCATGTAATTACTAATCTTGATCTAATAATTCACAACAGAGCCCATTCCTGCGCCCACCAAGAGTAACTGTGGGGGCTCACAGTTTTGTGGCAACACCACCACCACCACCACCAAAGGTCCAATTTTTCTGGCCCTGTTCAACAGGGGCATGTAATTACAATTCTTGATCTAATATTTCACAGCTGGGCCCATTCCTGCGCCCACAAAGAGTAACTGAGGACTTACAGTGTTGTGGCACCAGCACCACCACCACCAAAGGCCCATTTTTTTCTACTACTGTTCAACAATGGCATGTAATTACAATTCTTTATATAATAGTTCACAGCAGGGCGTTCCAGCGCCCACCAAGAGTAACTGTGAGGGCTTACAGTGTTGTGGCAACACCAACACCTAAGGGACACATTTCTGCAGAGTATATACAGTGTTGCGATTTACGCATGTATATTTACGATTCAATATCTCAAAGATATGATAGGGGTTAAATAAGAGTTCTTTTGACTAGAAGTGAAAGCTTCAATATAATAAGCATTTATTAGAGAATTTGTTATTAGTCTATCTAATACACTGCATACATTTACAGTCTTAGGTAAGGGAGTAAATATTAGTTTCAAACACAAAGTATGTAAATATTAGTATTAGGTTATAATACAGAGTATATACATAACAAATAGACAGACAAACATATGACAACGCAAGTATACTGTAAGTGCTGGGAGATGGTCGGATAATTACCTATAAAAATGACTCCTGGGCCCAGGTCATCTCATCTCTCCCTCTCTACTGATTGGGGTGGTCCTTTTATGGAGCCCTCTCCCATTGACTAAAACAGGGCGGCTACGATTGGTTACTGTTATCTCTCTCCTCCCTCCGGCCGTTATATTAATTTCCCACACTAGCCCACTCTTTACTGGAATTTAGTGATAACTGGATTTGAAGATAAATTAATTAAACCAGAGGTCGTTAACTTCCCTTGAATGGGGCACTTAGCTATACATGGAACTAGCTAGGAAAAATTACCCCTTAAATGGATATTGGTTCGTTAACATGGGAGAATACACATGCCTTTATCTAGCGAATAAAGGCGGTGCCGCATAGATTAGAAGTTTCAGATGTGGTCTCTTCCTGGCTTGTTTGAATACGAAGTTACCTCGTCAGACAGGAGGACTCCGTAGCACCTTGTCACCCAGCATTCATGCATATTCAAAAGAGGACTGGTAATTAGATTTTTCTCAATCCCAGCTTGTCAGCCAAGTTAACCCTTACAGACACACACATTTCATACTACACATTTCTTATTCTAACTTATATATACATCTATGTACCGATATTCCCAGTTTGCAATGAAGATTATTCATAAACATTCCTCATAAGGCAACAACGGCAGGCCCCTACTTTCAAACATCCAACTTACAAACGACTCCTACTTGCAAACGGAAGGAGACAACAGGAAGTGAGAGGAAATCTACCCCTAGGAAGGGAAATTCTCTCCTGTAAGAGTTAATATGGGAAAAAGGTGTCTCCTCTCCACTGATGCTTTATCATCAATCCTTGTTTCAATAAAAAACCCAAATTTTCTAAAAACTTTTGTCATTGGGACGGAAAGTGAGGTGAAATGTTCTGAACAGGTGCACACTGTACAGACAGCAAAACAAATGTTACAGGGGTGATAACCCTTCCCTATATTTTCCAAAAAGCTTAAAAATAGATTTTTGGGCTGGAGCTACACTTAAAAAATGTACCTGTTCCAAATTACAAACAGATTCTACTTAAGAACAAACCTACAGTCCCTGTCTTGTTTGCACCGCCTGTGAAGTGCTGTTCAGAGTATATAGGGCCTTTTTTAATTTGGGTGCGGGGTTCCCCTTAATATTCATACAAGACCCAAAGGGGCTGGTAGTGGGCTGGGGGGGGGTACCCATGCCATTTTTCTCAATGATTTTCATCCATATTCCCGGGACCAGACATTACATTAAAGCCGCAAGCAGTTTTAAATGACTTTTCCTTTAGAAATGTCATTTTGTGCAGGGACAGTTCTAAACACGGGAAACATGTGCCACTTCACAGGCATACTTTAGACACCCCCCAGGTACAGATGTTTAAAGGAATATTTCACTTTTTTTTTTCACTTTAAGCATCATTAAAATCACTGCTCCCGAAAAAAAAAACGTC
This sequence comes from Rana muscosa, assembly GCA_029206835.1. Taxonomy (NCBI): domain Eukaryota; kingdom Metazoa; phylum Chordata; class Amphibia; order Anura; family Ranidae; genus Rana; species Rana muscosa. Next base: position 177,016,163 of record CM055124.1, read on the forward strand.
CGTTTTTAAAACTTCTTTTTGCATTGATACATGTCCCCTGGGGCAGGACCCGGGTCCCCAAACCCTTTTTAGGACAATAACTTGCATATTAGCCTTTATAATGAGCACTTTTGATTTTGAACGTTCGAGTCCATTGTATTTAATAGGGTTCTAAAGTTTGCGCAAACTTTCGGTCCGTTCGCAGGTTCTGGTGCAAACCGAACCAGGGGGTGTTCGGCTCATCCCTAGCTAAGACCATGGTAAGCTGATGTTGAAGGCACTCAGTGGTAACTTGTGTAGCGGTGCACTGAGCACGAATTCAAAAGATCCACACATCACCCCACTGTCTGACCATCCATTTATCCATCTCTTGAAACACAATGAAAAGTCACTTGCTTTACCTTGCAGTATTTTTATTGCAGGATTAACTTGGGTAGAGTTGGAAAGGATATCATGACATAGGATGCCCATAGCACATTGGTAGCTTAAGTTCTGAATGTGGGGCACCTGAAAGATCAACAGTCAATGGTTCTGCATCACTGCAGACTATCGCTTATTGACTGCTGCAATGTCCCCTGCAGAATATTACTTTAATATTCCTGAATAAAGCCTTGGCTATAATTTGTTCCTGAATTTCCTGCTTCCCTGTGAAGAGTCACTCTGAATAACTCTTCAGCACATGGACCAGTGGCGCAAGGAGCGCCATTCCCTCTCGCTCCTGCGCCCGTCACTCACAACAATTCATGCATTGCATGAACCTATGTATTGTCGCCGCCGCTGCCGCCCACTATTCAGATGGCCGGCCCCCTGTTGAGCGCCGGCCATCTGAATAACAGCGGCTGGTTGGTGTTTGGAAGTGCCTATCAGAGCCAGCGGCTCTGATAGGCTTCCTGATTACAGCCTGAGGGCTGTAATCGGCTTTCAAATAATTAACCAGAGGACGCACGGGGGTGCGTTCCCTGGTTAACACTGACAGGCGTTTCAGACAATCAGATTCACCGGGTCTGGTTACCGGTAACCTGATTGGCTGAAGCGACACCGAGGGCGGGAGAAGACATTGAGGACGGAAGAAGGACGGTGCTGACCCGAGGAAGGTAAGTGCAGGGCTGGGGGGACAAACTGGCTGCATTTGGGGACACACTGGCTGTATATGGGGGACAAACTGGCTGCATTTGGGGACAAACTGGCTGCATTTGGGGACAAACTGGCTGTATATGGGGACAAACTGGCTGTACATGGGGACAAACTGGCTGCATTTGGGGGGGAAACTGGCTGTATTTGGGGGGGAAACTGGCTGTATTTGGGGGGAAACTGGCTGCATTTGAGGGAGCAAACTGGTGGCGTTTGGGCACAGTGGCTGCGTTTAATGGGCACAGTGGCGGCAATTGATGTTTTTTTTTTTCAGTTTGTTTGCGCCCCCCCAAAAATTTTGAGCACCAGCCGCCACTGACATGGACAGTTACTAAAATGCTAGCACTGAGTCAGAAGTGTCGCCACACACCTCCTCACAACGACCCAGTACCTTAACAGCATAAAGCAACTGGTGGACTACTAGGCCAAGAGCCCAATATTGCGGAGACTGTTCCCCGGCCACAGCTATCCGCAATAAGCTTAAAGTCTCTCCTTATAACATCCTACTGTGTGGGACTGACCGTGCAAAATCCCGTCAAAGACACCCCCTTGTTGCGTTCTGTTACTAAGGGCAACAGCAGATATTCACAAGCTTCCTGACTTTCCTCCGGTTCCATCACTTGCTGTAGTGTACCCACTGACCTTCTCCATGGTCCCCGGTCAATAGAAGAATCGTGGATCAACAGCACAGTCCAGCAGTAACAGTCCCAATACTCCTTTTCTCTTATTCCTGAATTCCTCCTCTGCAGTGTTGAAGAGGAATGGTCCTCCTCCAGGACCTTCTCCTCAGCACCTGGTAGGCCCCAGGCCCCGAGCCGGGGCCTCCACACAGAAAACACTACTGCTCCATCTTCTGTCCTCTGTAAACTACCCCCCAGTGGCATGTTACCTCAGCTTATATAGGAGGCCCGCCCCCTACCAATCCTCTTCTCAGGTCCCTCTTTGCTGCTCTTACCCCCTCCCTCCTTTGAGTGCCCCTCAGCCGGAAGCTTGCTACAGGGGGCACCCAAGCCCAGTCAAAGCTCCATGTATCCATTCAGACATGGAGCCCGACCTGGACCTGTCCCCTCTCTCCCCTGATTGTCTGACTGACTTTGACAGCCGCGAGAGCCAATGGCGCTGCTGCTCTGTCTCAGCCAATCAGTAGGAGTGTCCTGGATGGCTGAGGGGATCGTGGAAATAGCTGGAGAGAGAAGGAGCTCAGGTAAGTAATAAGGGGGGCTGAGGGGGGCTGCTACACAAAAAAACTTTCTGCATTTACAACTCCTTTAGGTTTAACAATAATCTGCTTATATTTTGCCTTCTCTAGTTCCTCCTTAAAATGATAATTACATTTTTAAATAATGCTTTATATACCTTATTTTAGACCGAATGGTGTAATCACTAAATCTTTGTGCTTCTCTATGCAATGCAGGCAGATCATGGCTGGTGGCCAGCAGTTGGATGACTCTTTAGAGGATTTATGTAAACATAAAAATGTCTCTGGAGGAATAGGCTTGCCTAGACAATGGCATGAAGTCTGCTCTACCTCCCACAAGTGATATTGCCCTTTCATGATTGAAAGAACTGAAATCCAATGAACAAAAGGGGTGGGCCAGGGACAATAAGGCTGTATGAAAGCGAACTAGAAAGGAGATGTTTTTTTTTTCATTTTCTGCAGCTTCTAATGCAATTGCATTCTAAGTAAGCAATTTCATTACAGGAGAGGAGCCTGTGCAACTGTGCAAGACCAAAGGGAAGGATGGCAAAAAGTGATTCCTATTAAATAACTACTCAGTAAAGCAGCAGATAAATAAAGTGTCTTCAGTTATTTGAGAAATGGCAAGCCAACAAAATAATAGCAGAATGTGCAGAGGGAAAAATCACAGTGGAAGCAGGAGCACAAGTGCAAAATATACAGTAAATTGTTTTAGTGAGAGCTAAAAGACGAACCAGCAAGAGAGGGGGGGGGGGGGGGGGGTGACAATCCACTTATATTGATAGCCGCCTGATGGGAGAGGCAGGATGTTTTGTCAGTTTTTGTTCATGTATTGTCTAAAGCCGGCCATAGATGGTTCAAATCTCAACCAGTTAAGCAACCAGTCAACCAGTTAAGCAGGGCTGAGATTCAAACAATCTATGGGCAGGCTGATTGTACCCAAGTCAATCTAATGATCGACTTGGGTACAACCAGCATGTTTTTTTTTACACAGATTTTTACATGCAAATATTGCCAACAGCTACAGTATAGCCGCTAGCAGTAATCACTGTGTTCTCTCAACACAATATCACAATAGCTCCACGGTAAGAATTCCTCCATAAACACTGGCTGTGTTAATGGGGGAATCAAGTGATTTTCTTTCCTGCAACCTTTCCTTTGACTTGAACAGTCTCTCTCACAATAACCAAGCAGTGGATGTTTTGTTTTAGGCTTTATTGCTGGTTAAACAGGGAAGATTTGGCATACTCCAGAATTTAGTGCACAAAGTGTTTGAATGACTCTCTCTCTATTCTGTCTACTCTTTTCAGGGGCATCCTCGCTCTTGGCAGAGACTAGAGACACAAGCACTTCTAGGACTGCCAGCATGGCAAATCCCACTTTAGCAGCACTAACACAGTCACACAAGAGGTAAAAGCGGAGGTCCACACAAAAATGGAACCTCCACTTTTCGGAACCCTCCCCCCCCCTCCGATGTCACATTTGGCACCTTTCAGGGGGAGGGGGGCGCAGATACCTGTATAATACAAGTATTTGCACCCACTTCAGGGCATAGTTACGCCAACCCCCCCCCCCCACCCCCTCTGCCTTCTGGGAGACACACGGGTCTCAGAAGACAGGAGGGACCATTTTGATTGCGCATCGCGACTCGCACATGCGCAGTAGGGAAACGGGAAGTGAAGCCGCAAGGCTTACCAAAGATTGGGGCTGCAGCATCCGAGGACCGAGGCACGGGTCGGCCTCAGGGGCCGACATCGCGGGCGCGCTGGACAGGTAAGTGTCCGTATTTTAAAAGTAAGCAGCTGCAGTATTTGTAGCTGCTGACATTTAAAAAATAAATAAATCGGCGTACCTCCGCTTTAACAGCAGACAGCCACTAGGATCCATCTTCTAGGCGTCTACTCTCATTGTGTCTCCAGATACTTGTGTAGCGGACCCCTTCCATATTTGGGGGCCGCTATGCTTAAATTTAGGGGGTAGTCTGAGCCCATAGTTGGACTCAGGCTGTTGAATTCTTCAAAAACTGGCTTCTGCTCTGAGGTAATGTTGCCTGGCAGTACAGTTTCCTGTGGCCTGTGGGTGGCACTGTCGCCCCAAGCTCAGGTCGAGCCACAGGTAGCGTTGCAGCGCCATTGGGTGTCCTCTCTCGGCAGCCGTGCAGTAGGCGTGGTCTACCCACTGTGCATGCTGGGAGAGGATACATAAGGTGCAGACGCCATTATTCGGGAAGCAGTTCGTGCCTCCCAGCCCTCCAGGCCAGGGGTGCGTGTGTGTATCAGCCCCAGGCACCTTTAGCCTGAGGCTGCATCGCTGTAAGTAGGCCCAGCCCCTTTGGCTGGGGTCTACACCCGAAGAGGAATCCCAGGGTACCCAAGTAAGGGGTGACCCGCTCTGAAGGAGAGGCAACCAGGTTAGGATCTACCCAAGGGGATCAGTGAGAGAAGTCACTGTCTCGGGAGAGGCCTGGTTACCTATCGGTGGGAAGGATTCCATAGTCCGCCACAAGCCTGGTAACGTGCCCCATTGGCACCTAAGGACTCAAGTGTTACTAGACTGGGAAGTTCGGGACTTAGAGAATATTTCCTGATCGTATCCCTAGGAAACCACAAGGAAATATTCTGTGCTCCACACCGGCTGCTAGGACCGCTCTTAAGGGGACTATCCGGGTGAGCAAAACCCACTCAGGCCTGAGTGGCGACGAGTGATAGTTAAGTGCCGCGTGCCTGAACCTGCCTCCCTGTTCATTTCTCTTTATCTCCAACTTTTCCTGTCAAGTTCTCAACCAAAGCAAAATAAACCTTTTTATTGGGTTTGATACTGTCTGGACATTGGCCTTCCTTTAAAGAGAGAGAATAGACTTCTTCCTACACTCTAGGGCAGGGGTAGGGAACCTTGGCTCTCCAGCTGTTTCGAAACTACATGTCCCATGAGACATTGCAAGACTCTGACAATCACAGGCATGATTCCTAGAGGCAGAGGCATGATGGGATTTGTAGTTTTGAAACAGCTGGAGAGCCGAGGTTCCCTACCCTTGCTCTAGGGTGAATAACCAATGGAAAGAGGTAACTCGCTGCAGGACCCAAAATAGATAACACCGCTCAATCCTCTTCAACGAGGAGGATACTGGGCATGCGGCATGGTGTGTCCCACTTGCTAGCGGAGGTAAACAAGCAAGGGATCTGTGTGCTACACTTGGATACATCCTGGACAATATTGGCTAGACACTGTACCATGAATCTCCAGGCCAGATCCTCAGTGCATCACCTTGACTTGGCCCAAAGACTGCTTCCAGGAACAATAGCCCCCCCAGCTCTTCCTGAGCTGGAACTTCAATGAACTCCTGTGCAATAGGCCCCCCAGTTCCCACTGACCTGGGACTCCACTGAATTCTCTGCAACTGGCCCCTCTGCTCCCACTGAGCTGGGACACCAGGGAATTCACTGCAGGTTTCTGCCTATTTCAACCCACTACATTCTAGAACCTACTAGAAGGCAGGGAGAAGTAGTTGAGCCTGCAGCCTGTGAGACCCAGAACAGCCAAAAATAATCACACACTACTCCAATGTGTACAGAGGAGCCAACAGATAAAATTTACTTGAACCTTTCTAGTTACCTATTCTAGAAGGGGTGAATCCAAATCCCAACCCGTTTGGATTTCCTCCAGGTACTCCGGTTTCCTCCCACACTCCAAAGACATGCTGGTAGGTTAAATGGCTCCTGTTTAAATTGGCCATAGTTTGTGTATGCATGAATGTAAGTTATGGACCTTAGATATTCTGGAATGACTGCCACTGTGTCCCTCTCTCTCCCAAGCACTGCAGTCCAATCTCCCAGCAGAATGACTCCTCTTTCTTGCCTCAAAATATGAAAAACCCTCTTGGGAATGGGACTATAGAAACACAGACTCAAAAAACATATTACTGAAATAAGAATTAAAAAAGCTTGGCAATTAAAATCCAGAGAACATTGAGCTGTTGCGTATACATGTTGAACATCTCACAATAATGGGATACAGATGCAGAAACCAAAGTAGGTGGCTCACTGATGCGTTTCACAATATGGTTTTGGTTGGTTCCTCAGAGGTGTCTACAGGTATAGATAATACATAACTGTGAGACATTGAAAGGGCATAGAAGGAATTAGCCGCCATACGATTAAAAACAAGTCTGCTGTTGGCACCCATATGGTCCAGATGGGGTTGTAGGGAGCGCCTGCAAAGACTGCGAATGCTGAAGCTGTCAAGTACAGCGACCAACTTATGGACCATACAGGGGTATCATCAGGGTTGTTGATATCGTTGCATTGAAACACAGGGGGATCAAAAAAACTGCAAGACTTCTGGCAGGGTCAAGACTCTATGGTCTATCTAGGCCAAAGCCAGGTGGACCCCACTCATTAGGGACCAGCCAAAGCTGGTACTCCAAGTACTTGGTGAGGGGCTCTCCCAAGGTCAGATTCAAAAGCCATACATTCTCTCCCCGCCCTGACATCAGGACAGGCCCCTGTTAACCTGCACCCTCAGTCTCAGTGCATAAATAAAATTAAAAAAAACACACATGTGCAGTGCAGGTGCCCATAAGGAAATAGTGAAAATACAAAAAGTGCTATAGTACACACAGCTGGCCTTTCCAGCTGTAATAAAAATGCTCCAAACTGTCCACTTAGGAGGCCTGTGCAAGAAAAGCGCAACGCGACTTAGTGCCAGTGAAAACTCAGTGGTGGACCACTGCCAAAGTATTTTCCTGGGACACCACTCTGGCCAGACAAATGCAGCCCTACTCTTACCAGAAAGGCCTTGGAACTTAGGGAGAGTTCTGCCTTTAACCAAATACAAGCCTGGAGAACAATGATTAAAGCTTAGATTAAATGATTAGCTATGATTAAACACTAAGAATAGTGTTCTCAAGCCTGGAGAACAAGGCCAGAATTAACCCAAGAGGAAAGGATCCCTCTCACTGTACCCACCTTATTAGATCAGGAATTACTGACCAGCACCTTCCCCATTCAAAGGGATCCCAGCGTTCTGTTCCCGATAGGGTTGCCACCTTAGTCCTTTAAACCCGAACACATATGAATTACACAGGTTCTATGGCTGATTAAGGTGGTAATTAAACTCACTTGGTGCCTTATCTGCATTAACTAGTGTAACGGCACCCCAAATACGAAAGGGGGGTAACAAACGCCGTTTAGATATCTTCCCTCTCCTGGACACAAATTCCCTGTCGATCCTCCACAGCCAGGCGACCACTTCCCATAAGATTAATCCTTCCAGAAGAAGCGAGACGTACTCTGTCTCTTCCAGGATACGAGACAACGCTCTGTATTTCAAGTTCCAAAACGGGGAATGACTTTATTTTCAAAACACATGGTAACCAGTGTTGCCAACCCCCTGAAGTGAAATTTACTGGCAAGGATGCCCAAATTTCTGTACGGCACCAATTTCTTACTGGCAAAAATAATGAAGATTACTGGCAGAGCCGGATTTTTTACTGATGCTGCAAAAAAGTACCTAAAATTACGGTTTTTAGTACTAAACAGTGCAAATATCAATATTTCAACTATAAACACACAGCTAATGTTAATATCAATGTGTTTAAGTTAAACAAAAGTAAAAAAACATATTTCTCAATTCACATGAAGGTTAGGTTACTATAACCCAGCCAGCACAGAGTTCCCTCTTACATCAGAGTCTGCAGGATGCCCCCTTACAGTGCAAGGGAACTCTTATGTAAAGGGGAACGCTGCAGATCATGATGTAAGGGGGAACTCTGATGTGGAGGGTGGCTCTGGTGAATAGAGACCACCTTCCACAGAGTGAATACACTAAGGTAAGGGGGGGTACTAATATAAGGGGGAAACCTTTATATCAGTGCCCCCTTACATTATTGTATTCATTCACCTCCTTACATCAGTGACCCCCCCCCCTCAGAATGGCCTGGCGGCACTGTCACTTACCTCCTCTCGGGTGCACAGTATGGGGCTCAGTCAGAAGGCTCCAGCTTGGTGGCTCTGATCTCCTCTTCCCAGTCCACACGTCTGTTTCTTCCTGGGCCGTAACCCCCATCCCGGCGGCACTCCCACTCTTGACTCCTTTCTAGGATCCCCTCAGAGACTGTAGACATGACAAGAGATGGTCAGAGGCTGCGGACACACGATACAGGAGGGGGACAGAGACTGCAGACACACTACAGGAGGGGGACAGAGGCTGCGGACATACTACAGGAGAGGGATAGAGGCTGCGGACATACTACAGGAGAGGGACAGAGGCTGCGGACATACTACAGGAGAGGGACAGAGGCTGCGGACATACTACAGGAGAGGGACAGAGGCTGCGGACATACTACAGGAGAGGGACAGAGGCTGCGGACATACTACAGGAGAGGGACAGAGGCTGCGGACAGACTACAGGAGGGGGACAGAGGCTGCGGACACACTACAGGAGGGGGACAGAGGCTGCGGACACACTACAGGAGGGGGACAGAGGCTGCGGACATACTACAGGGAGGGGGACAGAGGCTGCGGACATACTACAGGAGGGGGACAGAGGCTGCGGACATACTACAGGAGGGGGACAGAGGCTGCGAACATACTACAGGAGGGGGACAGAGGCTGCGGACATACTACAGGAGGGGGACAGAGGCTGCAGACATACTACAGGAGGGGGACAGAGTCTGCGGACATACTACAGGAGAGGGACAGAGGCTGCGGACATACTACAGGAGAGGGACAGAGGCTGCGGACATACTACAGGAGAGGGACAGAGGCTGCGGACATACTACAGGAGAGGGACAGAGGCTGCGGACATACTACAGGAGAGGGACAGAGGCTGCGGACATACTACAGGAGAGGGACAGAGGCTGCGGACATACTACAGGAGGGGGACAGAGGCTGCGAACATGATTGTGCCCTCCTCACCCCCTTACAGTAGCCTCCTCCTCTGTCCACCACCATATTACTTCTGCACATCATCAGTGTGCTGTGTCCTCCTCCTGTACCCCTTTCACCACTCCACAGGTCAGGGCAGCACTGTGCTGCCCTGACCTGTGAAGAGGTGAAAGGGACACAGGAACCAGAGGAGGATACAGCACACTGATGACGCTGTCCCCTTGTATCCCCCCTGTTTCACTGACCTTGAGTCCGTCCTCCTCACCCCTGGCTGGGCCCTGTCAGTGCTCCGCTCCGAGTCCTCCACTGACCACCTATGATGAGTGCATGGCATGCACTCACTGCAGGACGGTGTCCCGCCACTGCCGCCACTGCAGCCACTGTGGCCTTTTCAAAAATGGCGCCAGCGGCGCCATCACGTTCCTGCGAGTTCCGAATGCGCTCGGCCGGCGCATTCGGAACGGCGCATGCGCAGTTGTATGGCCGGCTCGCGGCCATCTTTTTTATGGGCGCCGGTGCCCATAAACTGACTTTTACGTACAGCCCGAAAAAGGGGTTACATCGCGGGCTGTACGTAAATCTACGTACGGTTGGCAACACTGATGGTAACACATTTCTCTTCAAAACCCTTCCCTCCCATCCTTGGGGAACAGGGCGGGTTAAACTGTCCAATGACAATGGTGATACAGGTCAGGTGTGTTCAAACTTCTCCTTCAGTAAACAGTCTTAGCAGGAGGGGTGATTCCCCTCCCCCTCCTCACAGAAGACACTTCAACATCCCATAATATGCCAGACGGTCGACCAGCTCCAATCCACATCGTCACAGTAGCAGACTTAATTCATAATAGACAATAGAATGCAAATCACCTTAACTCCTCACAGCAATGATTACACAACCCCCCCCCCCCCCCTCACAGTACACATCCAATCTAGATACAATGTATGTGCAGCATTGAATATGGCTATCATAGACCATATTGGGGTTTTCATTCACCCTGTGTCCAAAATGACCCCCTGTCACACAATCACAGATTATAGTGGGGGTTTTCATTCACCCTGTGCCCCTAAGGGAGACACAGGGTGGTTGACACATAAGAGGCATTGGGGAAGCTGAAGCAATGGTATCCCATACTGTCCAAGAGATTCTGGGTTCCCCGGGCGCTCCCGTTACAACTAGGGTTGAGGTGGCAACCCTAGTTCCCGAAGCAGATGGTACAGCATTGCAGGTGTAGCAGAGATATATCCCAGTACAGCTGCCTTTGCAGCTCAGGGGAGGGGTTGGGGGTGAGAAAAACATGGCTCATACATGTGTTTTTAACTGCACCCCCCCCTCATTATGGTAAATAGCGCTGCGACTCTCCAATGGCAGCCCTGATCACTGGAGCAATGGTCATGTGACTGCAATAGAAATGCTAAATAAAAAATAAGATGACCGTATTGAAAGATTTACTATGCACTTTTATACACAAAGGAAATGATGATGTGCTGTGCAAACATAATTTAGCTGCATAGTCTTTACATTCTCCTTAACCCGCTAACACTGTCAAAGCAGCATGCGTGCACAGACAGACACGGTTTAAATACGATAAAATAGACTTTATAGGGCAGCTAGAGAAGATTACATCACTCCTCAGTCCAACACTAAAACCTAACTTCCCATACACCTTTGCGATATATTGCCTGCTATAAAATGGCAGGCGCATTTTTGCTTCATGCTGAAAAAAAAAAAACACAGTGAAATCTTACAAAGGACAGCGTCTAGGTCTTCTATTGTACTATTCCATGGCATTATCATCATCTGTGGCTACAGCTCTATACCATGCTGGGCTATATTATATCAATCAGATCAAATGGCCTTGTACTAGATATTGTTTTCTTCATTCAGTAACCTATTTCATATGGAATGTTTACAATCCACTATTTGACTAGCGGAGCACTTTGTGAAGCTATATTGCAGCTGTAATGCTATTGATTTTACTAACTGTAATATGACAGTACAGTAGTTATACTGAAAATTGACAGTGCAAAGGTTATGGATTGAATGGATCCAGAAAATGAATAAGCCGTCCCCACAATGGGGGCACTGAAGCAAGTCAAATGGACCAGAGAGGATTTTGTCTGCACATCTGACGTCAGAGCTGGGTTTGATCGGGACTATTTGATCATCATTTCTAAGCTTATTCTGAAGTCTTCATTTTATTCGTTATTCGTTCCCAAAGGAGAATTTCTGGGATGCACAATAATATAATTAGGATTGGTTTCTTATCTGGTGCCTACTGATAATGCCATAAAAAAACAAACAGTTACTTGTTGATTGGAATGGATGTAAAATCAAATCATTTAAAGAAACCTGTCATGGGAGAAATATGAGAAATAGGCTGTCATTGATCACCTCCTTCTGAGAATACCAATGGCCTGGCTATTATGCTGCTGCCCAGGCTTTGCGGCTTTATGACCCAGAACAAGTACTGACTTTAGCTGAATGCTTGTTCTGTAACTTACAAGGGTCTTATTCAGCGGTGGTACTGTGAGCCACAACAAGGGGTTAATTTTTGTAGCAGCCGTTAAGCATGTGTATCGATATCCCCAGCTAAGGGAGCCGCTGGTATGATTTTCGGGCCTGTAACACTCCACTGTCAACCCCCAGCAATTGGCTCTACCCTCCCTTGGCACAGCTAGTAGGGGATGATAGGATTGTGAGGCCTGCAACTTTAGGCAACACAATCCAGCAACAAAAGCTCAATGGTTCCAAAACAGAACTTCTTCTCCTCCACGCAAACCGAAAGACAAAAACAAAGACGCCCTGGACACCACTCACCATTCTCGGACAGGACATTACCCCGAGCACCAAAGTCAAAAGTCTCGGAGTCATTTTTGACTCGGAGATGTCGATGGAGGCACAAATAGGATCAGTAGTCAGTGGATCGCACCATCTTCTCCGCCTGCTACGAAGACTCATCCCCTTCATCCCGGAAGAGGACTGTAACGCCGAGTGCTCCGGGTGTCCCATCCAGCCCGGAGCACTCACGGCGTCGTCCCCTCTGCGGCGCTCCGGCCAGCCCCCCTGGCCGTGGGCGCTGCTCCGCTCTCCTCTCCACTTACCTTCCTCTTCCTGCTTCCTCCCGGCGTGCGCGGCCCCGCTGTGTTCTAGGGCGCGGTCTTCTAAAATTTAAAGGGCCAGTGCACCATTGATTGGTGCCCGGTCCAATTACGGTTCCACTACCCAAAACCTATTTAAACCCACTTCCCCTTCCTGTCCTTGCCGGATCTTGTTGTCCTAGTACCTTGTGGAAGTATTTTGAGTTTACCTTGCCTGTGTACCTGACCTTCTGCCTTTGTCTCTGACCACGAACCATTGCCGCCTGCCCTGACCTTTGCTACGTCTGACCTTGCCTCTGCCTAGTCCTTTTGTACCGCACCAGCCTCAGCCGCCAGAGAGGTGGAGTCGCTACTGGGGGACACGACCTGGTTGCTACCGCCGCAGCAAGTCCATCCTGCCTTGCGGCGGGCTCTGGTGAAAACCGGTAGCCGCTTAGAACCGGTCCCTCGGTGCGATTCGTACCATCCCCTCTCTGGTACAGTGGATCCACCTCCTGCCTCCTCTATAGTCGCCTGCCCGGCCCGTGACAGTAGATCCGGCCATGGATGCCGCTGAGGTGCCGCTGCCCAATCTCACTGATCTCACTACCGTGGTTGCCCAGCAGTCGCAATTGATTGCCCAACAAGGACAGCAGCTGGCGCAGTTGACCGCCATGGTCCAGCAGCGTCTGCCGCGAAAAGCTCCAGCATCTCCTCCTCTCCGAGCAGCCGTGTCTAGTTCAAAGATCCGCTTGTCTCTTCCGGAGAAATTTGACGGGGATTCTAAGATGTGCCAGGGATTCTTGTCTCAATGTGCCCTGCATCTTGAAATGATGTCGGGCCAGTTTTCCACAGAACGCTCTAAGGTGGCATTTGTGGTCTGTCTGTTGTCTGGGAAGGCCTTGGCCTGGGCCACGCCACTCTGGGACCGCAATGACCCTGCTACGGCCACCGTTCAGTCCTTCTTTGCTGAGGTTCGTAGCATTTTTGAGGAACCAGCCCGAGCATCATCCGCTGAAACCGCCCTGCTTAACCTGGTCCAAGGAAACTCCTCTGTGGGCGAATATGCCATACAGTTCCGCACACTGGCCTCAGAGCTAGCCTGGAATAATGAGGCTCTCTGCACAACCTTCAAGAAAGGCTTATCCAGCCACATCAAGGACTCTCTGGCCGCACGAGACATACCCTCCACCCTGACAGAGCTTATCCACTTAGCTACCCGCATTGACATCCGCTACGTTGAAAGAGCTTCGCCTGGAGAAAGATCTTGTTCGTACCAGGCGTTATCCGCGCCTGGCTCCTCTCTTCCTGAATCCTACGCATCCTGATACCATGCCTCCTGTCGAGGAGGCCATGCAAGTTGACCGATCTCGTCTGACCCTGCAAGAAAGGTCTCGCCGTAGGAATGAGAACTTATGCCTCTATTGTGCGAGCTCTGAACCTTTCCTAAAGGACTGCCCTATTCGTCCTCCACGTCTGGGAAACGCTCGCGCCTAGTGAGCGTGGGAGAGGCATTACTAGGTGTGAATTCTTCCTCTCCACGTCTGACTATTCCTGTGCGGATCTCTCCTTCTGCCGGCTCCCCCTTCTCTGCGGTGGCCTTCCTGGACTCCGGTTCTGCAGGAAACTTTATTGAAGCCTCCTTCATCAACAGGTTCAACATTCCTGTTATCCGTCTCATCAGACCCTTCTTCATTTCCTCCGTAAATGGAGAGAATCTGGATTGTACCGTGCGTTACCGCACCGAACCCCTGCTCATGTCCGTTGGGGTACTTCACCAAGAAAAGATTGAATTCTTTGTTTTGCCGAACTGTACTTCTGACATCCTTCTTGGCCTACCCTGGCTCCAGCGTCATTCTCCTACCCTCGACTGGACCACGGGGGACATCAAATCCTGGGGCTATTCCTGCCACAAGCATTGTCTTAAGTCTATACCCACCAGTCGAATTCCCATTTCTACTCCTTTGCCTGGCCTTCCCAAGGCCTATCAGGACTTTTCCGATGTTTTTTGCAAAAAACAGGCGGAGGTCTTACCTCCACATAGACCCTACGACTGCCCCCTTGACTTGCTCCCAGGTACTACACCACCCCGTGGCAGAATTTACCCTCTCTCCTCTCCCGAAACCAAGGCCATGTCCGATTACATACAAGAGAACCTCAAGAGAGGGTTTATTAGGAAATCATCCTCTCCAGCCGGAGCGGGGTACTTCTTCGTTACCAAGAAGGATGGTTCACTACGCCCTTGCATAGACTATCGTGGTCTTAATAAGATCACTGTTAAAAATCACTACCCTCTGCCTCTCATCTCGGAGCTCTTTGACCGTCTGCGCGGAGCAAAGGTTTTTTCAAAATTAGACCTCAGGGGCGCTTATAACCTCATCAGAATCCGTAAAGGAGATGAATGGAAAACCGCATTTAACACCAGAGACGGCCACTTCGAATATCTCGTCATGCCTTTTGGACTTTGCAACGCCCCTGCAGTCTTTCAGGATTTTGTCAATAAAATCTTTCGGGACATACTGTATACCTGTGTGGTTGTCTATCTTGACGACATCCTAATTTTCTCTACCAACCTTGAGGAACATCGGCTCCATGTCCGTCAAGTACTCCAGCGCCTCCGTGTAAATCATCTTTACGCTAAATTTGAAAAATGCCTTTTTGAGTGTAGCAGCCTTCCTTTCCTAGGTTATCTGGTTTCAGGACAAGGTCTTCAAATGGATCCTGACAAGCTTTCCGCAGTCTTAGATTGGCCACGTCCCTCTGGACTCCGTGCTATCCAGCGCTTCCTTGGATTCGCCAACTACTATCGCCAGTTCATACCCCACTTCTCCACCATCGTTGCACCGATAGTGGCGCTGACTAAGAAAAACGCGAATCCAAGGTCCTGGCCACCTCAGGCGGAAGAAGCCTTTACTCACCTAAAAACCGCCTTCTCTTCGGCACCTGTTCTATCTCGACCAGACCCCACTAAGCCGTTCTTCCTTGAAGTTGACGCCTCCTCGGTAGGAGCCGGAGCCGTTCTTCTTCAAAGAAATGCTAAAGGAGGAAACGTCACGTGTGGTTTTTTTCTCTAAAACCTTCTCCCCTCCTGAAAAGAACTATTCCATAGGTGACCGTGAACTGTTGGCCATCAAGTTGGCATTAGAAGAGTGGAGACATCTCCTGGAAGGTTCTCTTCACCCCATCTCCATCTACACTGACCATAAGAATTTGTCCTACCTTCAGTCCGCTCAGCGCTTGAATCCTCGCCAGGCCAGGTGGTCATTGTTCTTTGCCCGGTTCAATTTTCAGATCCATTTTCGTCCCGTAGACAAGAATGTCAGGGCGGATGTCTTGTCCCGTTCCTCTGATGCCTCCGAAACCGGGAACCCCCCACAACACATCGTACCCCCTGAGTGCCTGATTTCCTCTGCTCCCGCTGCTCTGATGCCAGTCCCTCCAGGAAAAACTTTCGTTCCTCCAGGCCTTCGTCTCCAGATACTTAGGTGGGGCCATTCCTCCCATCTAGCCGGCCATGCTGGGATCAAAAAATCCTTACAATTGTTGGCCAGACACTATTGGTGGCCTACCCAGGAAAGAGATATGACTGACTTTGTACGGGCCTGCACTATCTGTGCACGTGACAAAACTCCACGCCAGAAGCCTGCAGGTCTTCTCCTTCCTCTACCGGTGGCTGAACTACCATGGTCCCACATTGCCATGGATTTCATCACAGACCTTCCGTTGTCTCATGGTAACACTGTCATCTGGGTGGTCGTTGACCGCTTTTCGAAAATGGCTCATTTTGTCCCTCTTCCTGGTCTGCCTACTGCACCTCAGTTGGCGAAGCACTTTTTTCTTCAAATTTTCCATCTCCATGGCCTTCCCTCACATATCGTCTCGGATAGAGGCGTTCAATTTATCTCAAAATTTTGGAGAGCTCTCTGTACTCAACTTAAGATTAAATTGAATTTTTCTTCCGCTTATCACCCGCAATCCAATGGACAGGTGGAGAGAGTTAACCAGGTCCTTGGTGACTACTTACGACATTTTGTCTCCGTCCGTCAAGACGATTGGGTCGACCTATTGCCCTGGGCGGAATTCTCATACAATTTCAAGAACTCTGAATCGTCCTCCAAATCACCTTTCTTTGTGGTCTACGGCCGCCACCCTTTGCCCCCCCTCCCCATTCCCACTTCTTCTGGAGTTCCTGCTGTGGATGAATTAACCCGGGACTTTTCCTCTATCTGGAAAGAGACTCAAAACTCGCTATCACTGGCCTCTGCCCGCATGAAGAGACATGCAGATAAAAAGAGAAGAATTCCCCCTGTCTATTTCCCTGGTGACAAAGTGTGGCTCTCCTCCAAATATGTTCGGTTTCGGGTACCTAGCTACAAGCTGGGCCCTCGTTACCTCGGACCTTATAAAATCAAAAACCAAATCAATTCTGTCTCTTACAAACTCCATCTTCCTCCTTCTCTTCGCATCCCCAACTCTTTTCACGTGTCTCTTCTTAAACCCCTCATTCTTAACCGATTTTCCCCCAAGGTCACCGCTCCTGCTCCGGTCTCTGGTTCCTCCGATGTCTTTTCGGTGAAAGATATCCTCGCCTCCAAGGTCGTCCGAGGTAAATAATTATTTTTAATTGATTGGGAGAACTGTGGTCCTGAAGAGAGATCCTGGGAGCCTGAGACCAACATTTTAGACAAAGAGCTCATCCGTAGATTCTTGGGTTCCAAGAAAAGGGGGAGACCTAAGGGGGGGGTACTGTAACGCCGAGTGCTCCGGGTGTCCCATCCAGCCCGGAGCACTCACGGCGTCGTCCCCTCTGCGGCGCTCCGGCCAGCCCCCCTGGCCGTGGGCGCTGCTCCGCTCTCCTCTCCACTTACCTTCCTCTTCCTGCTTCCTCCCGGCGCGCGCGGCCCCGCTGTGTTCTAGGGCGCGCGCGCGCCGGTCTTCTAAAATTTAAAGGGCCAGTGCACCATTGATTGGTGCCCGGTCCAATTACGGTTCCACTACCCAAAACCTATTTAAACCCACTTCCCCTTCCTGTCCTTGCCGGATCTTGTTGTCCTAGTACCTTGTGGAAGTATTTTGAGTTTACCTTGCCTGTGTACCTGACCTTCTGCCTTTGTCTCTGACCACGAACCATTGCCGCCTGCCCTGACCTTTGCTACGTCTGACCTTGCCTCTGCCTAGTCCTTTTGTACCGCACCAGCCTCAGCCGCCAGAGAGGTGGAGTCGCTACTGGGGGACACGACCTGGTTGCTACCGCCGCAGCAAGTCCATCCTGCCCTGCGGCGGGCTCTGGTGAAAACCGGTAGCCGCTTAGAACCGGTCCCTCGGTGCGATTCGTACCATCCCCTCTCTGGTACAGTGGATCCACCTCCTGCCTCCTCTATAGTCGCCTGCCCGGCCCGTGACAAGGACATAGCAGTAGTGGTTGGTAGGCTTGTGCAATTCGTTTCGTAACGAATTGAAATTCGTCCGAATTTAGCAACTTTCGGACATTCGGAAGCATTCGAATTTCCGAACAAAGCAATTACGAATAAGACCGAATCCGAAATAAATTATACCGCAAATAGCGAATGCCCGAATTCGTTATGAAAAAGTTACGAATGTACGAATCCATACGAAGCACAATAACACTCACTCTGCTCTGCTCTCTGCTTCTCCCACACCGTGCTGAACTCCCTCTCAAAATGGTGTACAGGGGCGGAGGTTATAGCCGCATGTAAAAAACGAAAGTAAAATACGAGATTTCGAATCCATTCGAAGCACAATAACACTCACTCTGCTCTGCTCTCTGCTTCTCCCTCACCGTGCTGAACCCTCTGAAAATGGTGTACAGGGGCGGAGCCTATAGCCGCATGTTAAAAACGAAAGTAAAATACGAGATTTCGAATCGTTACAAATAACCGCAATGTATTTAGAAAAGTACAAATCCATTCGAAGCACATTAGGCATAATAGGCAGTGTCGTTGTGAGAGAGACACGGAAAATTACGAATCAACGAACCCAAAAAAAGTTACGAAAGTAGGAGTTGTGTCCAGAATCAACGAAAAACAACGTACTCTACCGAAAGTACGAACCCAAAAAAAGTTACGAAAGTAGGAGTTGTGTCCAGAATCAACGAAAAACAACGTACTCTACCGAAAGTACGAATTATAAAGCAACAAAAAATTCAACGAAAAATGTCGCTTGCAAAAATACGAATGAGTCCGAACACGAAAAATCCCGTCTAGCAAAATTACGAATGATTACGAATCAACAGGACCGGAAAGAAACGAACCGAAACGGAACGAATTTTTCCGTTGTGCACAAGTCTAGTGGTTGGAACAATCATCAACTCCCGACTCGACTACGCAAACTCCCTCTACATAGGACTACCTAAATATCAGATTTTGCACCTACAAGTCGTCCAGAACACGGCAGCCAGACTGGTAACAGGGAAAAAACCCTGGGATTCCATCACCCCTTCACTAAGGACCCTGCATTGGCTAACCGTAAAGGATCCGATCACATTCAAAACCCTCTGTCTAACTCAAAAGTGCACACAAGGAAACGCTCCTCAATATTTATGCGAGAAGATAAAACACTACATCCCCAATCGCATTCTCCGATCAACCAACCAAAATCTCCTCCACATCCCCAAGGCCCACTACAAATCAAAGGGAGAAAGAAGATTTGCAGTCCAAGGACCACGGCTATGGAATGCTCTACCCACGGACACCCGTATGGAAGAAAACCATCGGGCCTTCAGGAAAAAACTCAAGACCCACCTTTTACAAAGCGCCTTGAGGCGATTTAGTTCGCATTTGTAGCGCTATACAAGTTATTCACTCACTCAAAAGCACACACAGTGATATAGCGGACACTGACCGTTTCTTCTGCACAGTAATAACAACAACAACGAGTCTGCTTAATCCTGGTACTTTTACTGAAGGAAATGATTAAACAGATTAAAACAGTACACTTTAGTACATGCAGAGCCCTGCAATAAAAGGTGTTTAGCAATAGATAGATATGCAATACTGTACAAAGATAACTAACGGACCCCCTTTGCAGCCCTTCTCCCTCGTGGGTAAGATGGCGCCCAGCAATGTCTACACTGATAAGTCAGGCCTGACTGTAACTATGTGTAAGTTCCGTAGAGAAGAATCTTCGCTAGCAAATGGTGGTGCACTTTTGAAGACAAAATTGTAATCCACAGGAATAAAGGTTGACAAACTTGGTGAACAAAGATAAAGCCACTAACGCTACTCAATGCACTGTCCCTCCGGTGTGCATATGCAAACTCTAATCGGTGAGTCCCGAACAACAAACACTGGGCCTAGTGATCCTGTACTAATCTCTGAGCAGGTGCTCTCTCACCCAACCGGACCAGTCCACGTCCGTATCTTCCGTTGCTGTGTCTCGGTACACAGGTTCCACGACACCCGGGTCTTCGGTCCTCCTGGAAGCAGCAGATGGATAGCAGGATGCAACGTCCCTCAGGCTCCTTGGTGGAAACGGAAGGCTCTTTGGAAACACAGGGCCTAGACTTCAGGCCCTGTCCGGAACAACAGACTCAGCACAGAGTTCCACTTGCTGGGCGGGCGATGTCCAAAGAGACCGTACTCCGGTCCGCCCCTCACTTAAATACCCCACCCCAGAAGTCCTTGTGTGGGGAAATGCATCCTGGGTATGGTAGTCTCTGGGTTCGTCAAGCAACACCCCGCTACACATGTGTACAACCCCCCTCTGGCTGTCATGTTAGATTAAAAGGAGCAGTCAATCCAATTAAGGATGAATGTCTGGAACACAGAAGACCTGCGTTCAGGATATTTCTCCCTGAATATATAGGGCCTTAAACTCAGTACAGCATTCAGCCCTGTCCAGCCTTAGCCTACTATAGGCTTTGACATGTTGCAGAAAGCAGTGCTGGACATTGCACCTGTCCCTTCCTGACGCACTAAAAACTGTGAGGGACGCACAGCACCCAGGGCTGCTGTTAGAAACCACGGGCCTCCATACAGCCAACCTGACAGCTCCCCCCCACCACAGTTTAGTATGCTTCAGTTATGATTGAACACAGTGAGTGATCTGTACTGATCACTCATTGTGTTCATTCTGGAAAGAAAGGGGCTGGTAAATGTGTCATATTTACCAGACCCTTCCCCCACTTTCCATCCTGTAGAATCCTATTGTGTGCTTGTAGCTGCCAGTGGGCAGGAGAGGAGGGAAGCTGGTAGCACTGCGGGGTTAGAGGAGGGGCACAGGGGGACCTGGGCAGCATTGGGAAATGTATAGTGCGCAGGGAGGGTGATCAGTGTGACAGGGGGAGCAGTTACTGGAATGGATCCCCTCTATGGCTCTCTCTGCAGCAGCTGAAATCCGGCGAGAGGGAAAGGAGAAGAAGCCAGCTTTCAGCTGCAACAGAGAGAGCCAAACAGGGGATTGGTTCCAGTAACTGCTCCCCCCGCCATGCCAATCACCCTCTCGGTGCACCTTACGTTTCCCCCTGCTGCTCAGGCCTCCCTGTGTGCCTCCTCTAACCCCGCAGTGCTGCCAGCTTCCCTCCATCCGATTCACCCAGCTGCCTGGGCCCCCCTGCTGTCCCAGGCCCCATACAGAAGGACCGGTGGTACCCCCTATCCACAACCCTGACAGCAGCTAAATGGCCCTGTTTGCAAGACCACTGGCAAGCTCTGTTCTCTCATATACTGAGGCCAAACACAGCCAGGCAACTAGTGGTTTACAGAAGGAGCCCAGCAATGGTAATCACCATATTTCTGTCATGGCAGGTGACCTTTAAAGTGTAACCCTCCAAAACTTTGTTTTGTATAAAGAAAGATAGAATAAAAAAAAACGTTCCAAGATTTTATTTCTCTTTGAAACATTGTTTAGGAGATTTTTTTTACTTTCTGTGATAATGATAATGATAATGTTTTCATGATAATGTTGCTATCTAAACACAAATTGAAGGAAAATCTCAACATGACCACAGATAAAACAGGGGCATGCAACAAAAAATTGATTTTCAGTTCCAGCCTTCTTAAATATCTCAAATTTTTTCCGAAGTTTCGGCCAATATGAATTCTTCTACATATTTTTGGTAAAAAAAATTGCAATAAGTGTATATTGATTGGTTTGCGCAAAAGTTATAGCGTCTACAAAATATGGAATTTATTATTATTATTTTTTTTTTTACTAGTAATGGCGGTAATCAGCGCTTTTTATCGGGACTGCGATATTGCAGTGGACAGATCGGACACTTTTGACACATTTTTGGGACCAGTGACAATTATAATATAATTATAATTATAAATATATATATAATTATAAATATAAATATAATTATATATAATTATAATTCATATAATTATAATATAATTATAATGCTATAAAAATGCACTGATTACTGTATAAATGTCACTGGCATGGAAGGGGTTAACACTAGGGGGCAATCAAGGGGTTAACTGTGTTCCCTAGGTGTGTTCTAACTGTGTAGGGGGGTGGGAGTGACTAGGAGGGGAGAGGAGAGAGAGATCAGTGTTTATACTTAGTATGAACACACGATCAGTCTCCTCACCCCTGATAGAACCGGGATCTGTCGCGAGCAATCGCGGGTGCCTGGCAGTCATCGCGCCTGCTAGGCACTCGCATCGGCTTCGGCGGGCCCAAGCCCCCTAATGGCCAAAAGTCAAAGCAACGCAAGGTAACGTTGTTTCGCCCAGGGGAGCCAATCTACCACAGTAAAACTGCGGCGACTGGTCGGGAAGGGGTTAAACAGTAACTCCACTTTTGTTGAGAAAAAACATTTCCCTTTGGTTGATCCATGTACATTGCAAGGATTGCAAGAAATCCCTGTGTGTATGTCCATGTGGTAAGTGAATCTAATGGGAGTGGTTTAATAATTGTCAATCAGCTGCTGCACCTGTTGGGCTCTAATGAGGAAAGTGGCTGGGTCTGCATCCCTTTAGACATGATTTCCTATTGGGAGTATCTCACCAAAAAGAAAAATTTTTTTAGGGGATGCCTGAAATCAGTGAGCCAATCACACAAGCAGGAAATCATGTTTTTTTATTAACCACTTAAGCCCCGGACCATTTGGTAGCTAGAGGACCAGAGGTGAATTCAGAATTTTGCACTGCGCTGCTTTAACTGTAAATTGTGCGGACATGCAATGTTGTACCCAAACGAAATTTGCGTCCTTTTCTTCCCACAAATAGAGCTTTCTTTTAATGGTATTTGATTGCCTCTGCGATTTTTATTTTTTGCGATATAAACGGAAAAAGACCGAAAATTTTGAAAAAAAATGATATTTTCTACTTTTTGTTATAGGAAAAATCGAATAAACTCAATTGTAGTCATACATTTAGGCCAAAATGTATTCAGCCACATGTTTTTAGTAAAAAAAATGTCAATAAGCGTATATTTATTGGTTTGCGCAAAAGTTATAGAGTTTACAAACTAGGGTACATTTTCTGAAATTTACACAGCTTTAAATTTATGACTGCCTATCTCATTTCTTGAGGTGCTAAAATGACAGGGCAGTACAAAACCCCCCCAAATGACCCCATTTTGGAAAGTAGACACCCCAAGGAAATTGCTGAGAGGCATGTTGAGCCCATTGAATTTTTTATTTTTTTGTCCCAAGTGATTGAATAATGACTAAAAAAAAAAAAAAAAAAAATTACAAAAAGTTGTCACTAAATGATATATTGCTCACACATGCCATGGTTATATGTGGAATTTCACCCCAAAATACATTTTGCTGCTTCTCCTGAGTACGGGGATACCACATGTGTGGGACTTTTTGGGAGCCTAGCCGCGTACGGGACCCCGGAAACCAAGCACCGCCTTCAGGATTTCTAAGGGCGCAAATTTTTGATTTCACTCCTCACTACCTATCACAGTTTCGAAGGCCATAAAATGCCAAAATCGCACAAAACCCCCCCAAATGACCCCATTTTGGAATATAGACACCCCAAGCTATTTGCTGAGAGGAATGGCGAGTATTTTACAGCTCTCATTTGTTTTTGAAAATGAAGAAAGAAAATATATATATATATATATATTTTTTTTTTCAATTTTCAAAACTTTGTGACAAAAAGCGAGATCTGCAAAATACTCACAATACCTCTCAGCAAATAGCTTGGGGTGTCTACTTTCCAAAATGGGGTCATTTGGGGGGGTTTTGTGCTATCTGGGCATTCCATGGCCTCCGAAACTGTGATAGGCAGTGAGAAGTGAAATCAAAAATTTACACCCTTAGAAAGCCTGAAGGCGGTGCTTGGTTTTTGGGGTCCCGTACATGGCTAGGCTCCCAAAAAGTCTCACACATGTGGTATCCCCGTACTCAGGAGAAGCAACAGAATGTATTTTGGGGTGTAATTCCACATATGCCCATGGCATGTTTGAGCAATATATCATTTAGTGACAACTTTGTGCAAAAAAAAAATAAAAATAAAAAAAATTGTCGTTTTTCCGCAACTTGTGTCAACATATAAAATATTCCATGGACTCGACATGCCTCTCAGTATATAGCTTGGCGTGTCTACTTTCCAAAATGGGGTCATTTGGGGGGGGTTTGAACTGTTCTGGCATTTTATACACAACATTAGGAAGCTTACATCCACTCTTCTAACCACTTGAAGACAAAGCCCTTTTTGACACTTTTTGTTTACATGAAAACATTTTTTTTTTGCAAGAAAATTATGTTGAACCCCCAAACATTATATATATTTTTAAAGCAAAGGCCCTACAGATTAAAATGGTGGGTGTTGCATTTTATTTTTCTACACAGTATTTGCGCAGCGATTTTTCAAACACATTTTTTGGGTTAAAAAATACACTTTTTTTTAATTTTAATGCACTAAAACACACTATATTGCCCAAATGTTTGATGAAATAAAAAAGATGATCTTAGGCCGAGTACATAGATACCAAACACGACATGCTTTAAAATTTCGCACAAACGCGCATTGGCGACAAACTACATACATTTTTAAAAGCCTTTAAAAGCCTTTACAGGTTACCCCAGTAGATTTACAGAGGAGGTCTACTGCTAAAATGATTGCCCTCGATCTGACCTTCGCGGTGGTTTCTCACATGCATGGTGCAATTGCTGTTTACATATGACGCCAGACCGACGCTTGCGTTCGCCATTGGGCAAGAGCAGGGCAGGACAGGGGTGCTTTTTTTTTTTTTTTATTATTATTAATTTTGCTTTTTTATTTTATTTTTAAATTGTTCCTTCCAAGTATTTTTTTTTTTTATCATTTTTATTGTTATCTCAGGGAATGTAAATATCCCCTATGATAGCAATAGGTAGTGACAGGTACTCTTTTTTTGAAAAAACTGGGGTCTTCTAGACCCTAGATTTTTCCTCTGCCCTCAAAGCATCTGACCACACCAAGATCGGTGTGATAAAATGCTTTCCCAATTTCCCAATGTGGCGCTTTTTATATCCGGGGGGGTCATTCCCTCCCACTGCTTGTAAAAGCAGTCCAGAGGCTAATTAGCCACTAGGATTGCTTTTACATGAAAGCCGGCCGCAGGCTGAAAAGAATGATACCAAGATGATACCTAAACCCGCAGGCATCATTCTGGTATAAACATTCAAAGTCCAGCAACATACCAGTACGTTGCTGGTCCTTGTTGGACATGTATTGTAATCTTTTTATTTCATGCAGCCAGTTGGCTGAACGAAAAAAGAGATTGATCGGTGGGTATGCCCACCATTAGAATACCTCCCTTCATCCACCCACTTCCAATGATGGGCATACACGCACCATTTATATATGCCGAAGCATGGGGGCATCCTCCCGCAAAAAAGTTATGCCGCACACACATGGTCGGACTTTTCCACGGGCAAGCCTCCGTCGGAATTTCGACCGTATGTACGCGGCATTAGGAGCAAAATCGCTCCTCCGCCCCTGCTGCCCCAATGCTTCGGCATATTTGCTTTTTTTTTTTAACTGTGGTGGTGAAATCACCTCCTACAGCACTGGAGTCGCAGGGATCAGGCCTGTCTCTGCGAACGCTGCAGTTATGTGTGTTTTTGTTATGAAAGTGACAGTGATCGATCGATACTGCACTTGGGTGGCCTGGGCTGGACGGAGGGGCAAAACGCAGGTGCCAGCAGGTATCTGGGCTGATCCCGCTAACACTGCATTTTTGGGAACCCTAAACTGCTGGGGACGCTAGTATAGATCTGATCAGATCAGATATTGATCTGTTCAGATACTATACCACTAAGGGGGGTGTATGCTTCACGCGTGGGTGTTAGCGTTACTGGCACTAACCTGACGCTGCCTGGGGTGTGACTCAGACCCTCTCTGACGCTAAAACCTAATTGATATCACCCGCCGGGCGATCAGGGGGTTAAACCTTTATTGGGTTATATACGGCGGGTGCCCTGACACTATAAAAAGCAAACTAACTAACCAGCGTCACCCGTAACACTTATATGGTGATCACTGGTGAAAGGGTTAACTAGGGGCAATCAGGGGGTTAAAACCTTTATTAGATAATATATGGGGGTACCTGACGCTATAAAAACCTGCGGCGAACCTAAAAAAAATTACCAGCTACCGATCTGCATCACCGACACTAAGACAGCGTTTAGAAAAACGATTGCTTAGCGACAGTGGTGATGGGGGTGAAAGGGTTACCTGGGGGGGGCGATCAAGGGGGTTAAACCTTTATTAGATAATATATTGGGGTACCTGACGCTATAAAAACATGCGGCGAACCTAAAAAAAAATACTGGCTACGATCTGCATCACCGACACTAAGACAGCGTTTAGAAAAACAATTGCTTAGCGACAGTGGTGATAGGGGGTGAAAGGGTTACCTGGGGGGCGATCAAGGGGGTTAAACCTTTATTAGATAATATATTGGGGTACCTGACGCTATAAAAACCTGCAGCGAACCTAAAAAAAAATACCGGCTACCGATCTGCATCACAGACACTAAGACAGCGTTTAGAAAAACGATCGCTTAGTGACAGTGGTGATAGGGGGTGAAAGGGTTACCTGGGGGGCGATCAAGGGGGTTAAACCTTTATTAGATAATATATTGGGGTACCTGACACTATAAAAACATGCGGCGAACATAAAAAAAATTACTGGCTACGATCTGCATCACCGACACTAAGACAGCGTTTAGAAAAACAATTGCTTAGCGACAGTGGTGATAGGGGGTGAAAGGGTTACCTGGGGGGCGATCAAGGGGGTTAAACCTTTATTAGATAATATATTGGGGTACCTGACGCTATAAAAACCTGCGGTGAACCTAAAAAAAATTACCGGCTACCGATCTGCATCACAGACACTAAGACAGCGTTTAGAAAAACGATCGCTTAGTGATAGTGGTGATAGGGGGTGAAAGGGTTACCTGGGGGGCGATCAAGGGGGTTAAACCTTTATTAGATAATATATTGGGGTACCTGACGCTATAAAAACCTGCGGCGAACCTAAAAAAAATTACTGGCTGCCGATCGGCATCACTGACGCTAAGACAGCGATCAGAAAAATGATCGCTTAGCGACAGTGGTGATAGGGGGTGAAAGGGTTATCTGGGGGGTGATCAGGGGGTTAAACCTTTATTAGGGGGGGTTAGGGGGCTACACTGGACCTAAGACTAAACTTTGGTGACACTTTTACAGTCACAAATGTCACTGATTGCAGTGATCACTAAATAAATGGTCACTGCAATCAGTGACACTGTGACTGGGGGCTGGGGGGGTGATCTGGGGGGTGATCTGGGGTGTCTGGGGGGGCCTGGGGGGGCGATTTATGTCCCTATGTGTCCTGGTGTCAGTGTAGTGTTGTGTGCACTGACCTGATATCTTCTCTTGTACGGCGCTCGGTATATGTGAGCGCCGCACCAGAGATGACATCACTTCCTCCTGCTCCCTCTGTCTGACACAGACAGAGGGGGCATTTCCATTCGCCGGGAGCGATCGCGAGGGGGTGGCCAGAAACGAATGGCTGCCCCCTCATCCCGGAACGCTCCCGGACACTTAGCCACCGCTCACTGTACAGAAGGGGGGTCCGATTGGACCCCCCAACTGTACAAAGGCAATCACGTACACTCTACGTGATTGTGCCTGTCGGTGCCATTCTGCCGACGTATATATACAGTGAGCGGTCGTTAAGTGGTTAATTTTTTACATTTTGTGTACATAACATCTCCAGGTAGCCTTATTGCATTGCATTTTACAGAAAATTACACCTCGGCGGATTGAAAAGGAAGGAAATTTTAATAACATTTAGTTACAATATGACTTGTGTTGCAAATGTATAAGCTATATTATTTTTTTTTTTATTTGCCATTTTTTCCCCATAAAAGTGGAGTTACCCTTTAACTCAAAAAGTACCTTCTATTACTCTCAAGCTGTGATCCAGCTTCCTGTTAGAGGGTGGCTATGTTCATTCTCCATTGTCCCACTGTATGTAGGAAGGTAGCCACCCTCTCTTGTCTGCTCCAGAGATGGACTATGGACTGTGGGATTTGTAGTGTGCATAGAACACATGACTACAAGAAATGAGGGTGAAAAGGAAATGTTAGGAAGCTCACGGATGACTTTACAAGGAGGAGTGCCATATCGAAAATAAAATGGCCTGGTCACGAAGAGGGGAACATATTCTGGAGGTTAAGTGGTTAAATAACCACAAAGGTCAGCTTTGTAGGATAGGGTGACCAGACATCCCCGGTTTCAGGGGACAGTCCCCAGATTGAGGACACTGTCCCCGGACCAAGTCTGTCCCCAGTTTTGTCCCCGGATTGAATTTGAACAGGGGCTGGGGCAATTTCAAAGACAGTCAGTGCAGAATTAAAAGAAAAAATTCTGAATTACACCCCCGCTCTGCCGCTCCAACTATCTTAGGGGGGTGTATTTTTTTCAATATCTGTGCCCCTTTCTGATGATTATGTGCCGGTTGGTCGGCCGCGGAAGGAATATTTGTTCAGTTTTGGTTTTGGGTGCATGCCCATTCAGCTCCACTCGCATGTTCTTCTGCCTTCCTTGGCGGAGTGATCTTCCTCCGCACCCCAAACAGTAGTAGCCGGGGGCCCGGAGAGTAAGACATGACTGGGCAGAGAGTCGCTGATTGTCGCCATTACTAGTAAAAAAAAAATATGTCCCCGGATTTAATTTTAAAAATCTGGTCACCTTATTGTAGGAAGGGCAACTATAACTTACTGCTGGTCATCAGCCCAGTATTCAACTAACATTATAACCGTGTATAAAAATCTGTCTTCAGTCTTCACCATAAGTTCCAGACAGGCATCCAACAAACCAAAGAATTTGTAGGACTTTCTGCCCAATCTACAGCTAGCAAGGTGAGAACATGAATATGGAAGGGCAGGCTGCCTCCCTTTCACAACAGAAACTGCATGTCTACTGCACATTTATTTCATGCACATCAGTGGCGTCACTAGGGTTGGTGTCACCCTGTGCGAAAAAAAATGGTGTCACCCCCCAACAACTATAGTCCCCCCTCAGTACAGACCCCCCTCCACTAACTACAGACCCCACTTCCACAGTATAGATCCCTTCCCTCAGTACAAACCCGCTCCACTAAGTACAGACTCTCCGCCATCAATATAGACCCGCCTCCCTCAGTATGAACCCCCACCTCAGTGCAGACCGCTCCATCAGTACAGACACCCCCACCTCAGTGCAGACCCCCTCAGTTACAGACACCCCCCCCTCAGTTACAGACACCCCTCGTACAGACACCCCCCTCAGTACAGACACCCCCCCTCAGTACAGACACCCCCCTCAGTACAGACACCCCCTCGTACAGACTCCCCCTCGTACAGACCACTCCTCAGTTACAGACACCCCCTCAGTTACAGACACACCCTCAGTTAAAGACCCCCCCTCAGTTAAAGACCCCCCCCTCAGTTACAGACACCCCCCTCAGTTACAGACACCCCCCTCAGTACAGACACCCCCTCAGTTACAGCCCCCTGGTGCAAACTCCCCCTAGTGCAGACCCCAGCAGTACAGACACCCCCTCCCCCCATCAGTAAAGATGCCCCCCTTACCTTACAGACCTCAGAACAGAGTGGCAGATACACACAGCGGTGTGTCTCTCGAGCGCGGGCTCCTCCTCCTCCTCTGTGGATGTAAACAGAGAGGAGGCAGAGGGGGCGGCGGCTTCCTTCCGCTCCGCTGAGGGACACAGCCGCAGCGTGAGCCTAAGGCACAGGGCAGCGGGCAATGTCAGTGTGGTGCCGCTGCGCTACCCACAGGTGTCACCCCTCTGGTGGGTGTCACCCGGGTGCGACCCGCCCCCCCGCACCTGGCTAGCAACGCTAGTGCGTGTCGTCACATCATCACAGTGCAGTGTGATGATGTGACAGGCTGAGTCGCTCGCTGGCTCTGTAGGGTAGGGAGGAGGATTGGAATTTAGGAATAGGAAGAATAAGGAGCCGGAGGACACACACCAGGCGCGGCCGCGGCGCTGGAGGTGTTGTTCCAGGCTTCCAGCCCAGCGGGGTGAAATTAATCAATGAATGGGTCAGCTGTAAAAAAATAAAAAAAAAATAAAAAAAAAAAAAAAAAAAATTAAAAAAAAAAAAAAAAAAAAAAAAAAAAAAAGGGAGGGTGTCACCCCTCTAGCGGGTGTCACCCGGGGGCGGACCGCACCCCCCGCACCCCCCTAGCAACGCCTCTGATGCACATACATACCTCCCAACTGGCATGGATTGTGCAGGTTTTACCCGCAGAGGCTCCTCCTTCCCGCACTCCCGCGAGACTATCATGTTTCCCGCACAGCACCAAACATGAAGAGAAGAAGATCGGCGCACTAGTATGCCCCCCCGATCGGCGGCCCCCCGCCGCGCCCCAAAACCCCCCCCCACGTGCATGTGTCAACTGCATGTAAACGCACATATGTGCATACCTCCCAACTTTGTAAAGTCCGATGTCCCCTCTCCCCTGCCAACCAGAGTTGTTGAGCGGGGGGGGTGCGGCGGGACATTGGCAAAAAAAAAATTGCCACAGAAGTTGTTGAGCGGGGGGGGGGGGGGTTCGGCTGTTCGATCGTTCGACGAAGATCGAACGATTTGGGCCGTTCGCGCCAAATTCGAGTGACGCGAACGGCCCACAATGCACTACGCCATCGCAGTGTCATCCAGGCGCTGTGATTGGCCAAGCATGCACTGTGACCCCGCATGCTTGGCCAATCACAGCGCCGGCAGCGAGGAGAGCAATGATTGGCCACAGGCAGGATGCCTGTGGCCAATTATTGCTGATGGGGTTTAGTACACGCCCCACACTATAAAAGGCCGCCAGCGCGGCGGCCTTGTGTAGTGTGTTCCGGAGCAGGGAAAGAGAAGCATAGGCAGGGACAGTGTCATTTTTTTTCCTTTACTAATCCTGGATTCCTTGTGTTTAGGGACAAATAAGGATAGGTAGGGAGAGTGTCAGTGACAGTGTGCTATTCTGTGCTAATCCTTGTTTGTAGGGACAGAGAGGTACAGTGAGGGAAACTGACAGTGTGCTATTCTGTTCTAAAACTATTTTGCTGAACCATATTTTCAATCCTTGAGTTGAGGGACAGAGAGCTACAGTGAGGGAAAGTGTCAGTGTGCTATTGTGTTCTAAAACTATTTTGCTGAACCATATTTTCAATCCTTGAGTTGAGGGACAGAGAGCTACAGTGAGGGAAAGTGTCAGTGTGCTATTGTGTTCTAAAACTATTTTGCTGAACCATATTTTCAATCCTTGAGTTGAGGGACAGAGAGCTACAGTGAGGGAAAGTGTCAGTGTGCTATTGTGTTCTAAAACTATTTTGCTGAACCATATTTTCAATCCTTGAGTTGAGGGACAGAGAGGTACAGTGAGTGAAACTGACAGTGTGCTATTCTGTTCTAAAACTATTTTGCTGTTCCATATTTTCAATCCTTGAGTTGAGGGACAGAGAGGTACAGTGAGGGAAACTGACAGTGTGCTATTCTGTTCTAAAACTATTTTGCTGAACCATATTTTCAATCCTTGAGTTGAGGGACAGAGAGGTACAGTGAGTGAAACTGACAGTGTGCTATTCTGTTCTAAAACTATTTTGCTGTTCCATATTTTCAATCCTTGAGTTGAGGGACAGAGAGCTACAGTGAGGGAAAGTGTCAGTGTGCTATTGTGTTCTAAAACTATTTTGCTGAACCATATTTTCAATCCTTGAGTTGAGGGACAGAGAGGTACAGTGAGGGAAACTGACAGTGTGCTATTCTGTTCTAAAACTATTTTGCTGAACCATATTTTCAATCCTTGAGTTGAGGGACAGAGAGGTACAGTGAGTGAAACTGACAGTGTGCTATTCTGTTCTAAAACTATTTTGCTGTTCCATATTTTCAATCCTTGAGTTGAGGGACAGAGAGCTACAGTGAGGGAAAGTGTCAGTGTGCTATTGTGTTCTAAAACTATTTTGCTGAACCATATTTTCAATCCTTGAGTTGAGGGACAGAGAGCTACAGTGAGGGAAAGTGCCAGTGTGCTATTGTGTTCTAAAACTATTTTGCTGAACCATATTTTCAATCCTTGAGTTGAGGGACAGAGAGGTACAGTGAGTGAAACTGACAGTGTGCTATTCTGTTCTAAATCAATTTTGCTGTTCCATATTTTCAATCCTTGAGTTGAGGGACAGAGAGGTACAGTGAGGGAAACTGACAGTGTGCTATTCTGTTCTAAAACTATTTTGCTGAACCATATTTTCAATCCTTGAGTTGAGGGACAGAGAGGTACAGTGAGTGAAACTGACAGTGTGCTATTCTGTTCTAAAACTATTTTGCTGAACCATATTTTCAATCCTTGAGTTGAGGGACAGAGAGCTACAGTGAGGGAAAGTGTCAGTGTGCTATTGTGTTCTAAAACTATTTTGCTGAACCATATTTTCAATCCTTGAGTTGAGGGACAGAGAGGTACAGTGAGTGAAACTGACAGTGTGCTATTCTGTTCTAAAACTATTTTGCTGAACCATATTTTCAATCCTTGAGTTGAGGGACAGAGAGCTACAGTGAGTGAAACTGACAGTGTGCTATTCTGTTCTAAATCAATTTTGCTGTTCCATATTTTCAATCCTTGAGTTGAGGGACAGAGAGGTACAGTGAGGGAAACTGACAGTGTGCTATTCTGTTCTAAAACTATTTTGCTGAACCATATTTTCAATCCTTGAGTTGAGGGACAGAGAGCTACAGTGAGTGAAACTGACAGTGTGCTATTCTGTTCTAAATCAATTTTGCTGTTCCATATTTTCAATCCTTGAGTTGAGGGACAGAGAGGTACAGTGAGGGAAAGTGTCAGTGTGCTATTCTGTTCTAAAACTTTTTTGCTGAACCATATTTTCAATCCTTGTGTTTAGGGACAGAGAAGGATAGGCAGGGGACAGTGTCAGTGTCATTGTTGCTAAGCCTCCTGCACAATATACACCTGAAGGTAGCCCTTATTGCTGTTTTTCCCATCTCCCTGCAAGCCATCCATTAAAATGTCTGGAAGGCAACCAAGGAGAGGCAGACAGTCAGGAGGCAAAAAAAGAGGGCAAGCAGGCTCTGTGTCTGGGGGCAACAGTGCTGGTCGTGTACGCGGTGCATTGTCATCAGCACATGGCCATGGGACACGCTTGTCCTTGTTTTCGGCAGCTGGACATGTTGAGCCACATCATGCCGAAGACTTGGTAGAGTGGATGACCAAGCCCACCTCATCCTCCTCATCCTCTCTCACCCAGGCTCAGGGTAGTGGCAAAGCAGCTGCCAAAGCGTCCTCTTCTCTGGTATCATTATCTTCATTAGTCAATCCTTCCCTAGACCCACCATGCCCTCCTCCTGAGTAGGGATGAGCTTCGTGTTCGAGTCGAACATACGTTCGACTCGAACATCGGCTGTTCGATCGTTCGACGAAGATCGAACGATTTGGGCCGTTCGCGCCAAATTCGAGTGACGCGAACGGCCCACAATGCACTACGCCATCGCAGTGTCATCCAGGCGCTGTGATTGGCCAAGCATGCACTGTGACCCCGCATGCTTGGCCAATCACAGCGCCGGCAGCGAGGAGAGCAATGATTGGCCACAGGCAGGATGCCTGTGGCCAATTATTGCTGAGGGTGTTTAGTACACGCCCCACACTATAAAAGGCCGCCAGCACGGCGGCCTAGTGTAGTGTGTTCCGGAGCAGGGAAAGAGAAGCATAGGCAGGGACAGGGACATTTATTTTTTTCTTGCTTAACCTGGATTCCTTTAGTTTAGGGAAAGAGAAGGATAGGTAGGGAGAGTGTCAGTGTGTTTTACTGTGCGAATCCTTGTTTCTTGGGACAGGGAAGGACAGTGAGGGAATTCTCCTTGTGCTATAGTGTGCTTTAAAAAAAACATTTTTTCTAGGGACAGAAAACTATAGGTAGGGAGAGTGTCAGTGTGTTTTACTGTGCGAATCCTTGTTTCTAGGGACAGGGAAGGACAGTGAGGGAATTCTCCTTGTGCTATAGTGTGCTTTAAAAAAACATTTTTTCTAGGGACAGAAAACTATAGGTAGGGAGAGTGTCAGTGTGTTTTACTGTGCGAATCCTTGTTTCTAGGGACAGGGAAGGACAGTGAGGGAATTCTCCTTGTGCTATAGTGTGCTTTAAAAAATCTTTTTTTCTACGGACAGAAAACTATAGGTAGGAAGAGTGTCAGTTTCTTTCACTGTGATAATCCTTGTTTCTAGGGACAAAGAAGGAAAGTGAGGGAAATTCTCCTTGTGCTATAGTGTGCTTTAAAAAAACATTTTTTCTAGGGACAGAAAACTATAGGTAGGGAGAGTGTCAGTGTGTTTTACTGTGCGAATCCTTGTTTCTAGGGACAGGGAAGGACAGTGAGGGAATTCTCCTTGTGCTATAGTGTGCTTTAAAAAAACATATTTTCTAGGGACAGAAAACTATAGGTAGGGAGAGTGTCAGTGTCTTTTACTGTGCAAATCCTTGTTTCTAGGGACAGGGAAGGACAGTGAGGGAATTCTCCTTGTGCTATAGTGTGCTTTAAAAAAACATTTTTTCTAGGGACAGAAAACTATAGGTAGGGAGAGTGTCA
The DNA here is from genome assembly GCA_029206835.1 of Rana muscosa. Classification (NCBI taxonomy): domain Eukaryota; kingdom Metazoa; phylum Chordata; class Amphibia; order Anura; family Ranidae; genus Rana; species Rana muscosa. The sequence continues at coordinate 177,050,471 of CM055124.1, forward strand.
GTGTGTTTTACTGTGCGAATCCTTGTTTCTAGGGACAGGGAAGGACAGTGAGGGAATTCTCCTTGTGCTATAGTGTGCTTTAAAAAAACTTTTTTTCTAGGGACAGAAAACTATAGGTAGGGAGAGTGTCAGTGTCTTTTACTGTGCAAATCCTTGTTTCTAGGGACAGGGAAGGACAGTGAGGGAATTCTCCTTGTGCTATAGTGTGCTTTAAAAAAACATTTTTTCTAGGGACAGAAAACTATAGGTAGGGAGAGTGTCAGTGTGTTTTACTGTGCGAATCCTTGTTTCTAGGGACAGGGAAGGACAGTGAGGGAATTCTCCTTGTGCTATAGTGTGCTTTAAAAAAACATTTTTTCTAGGGACAGAAAACTATAGGTAGGAAGAGTGTCAGTTTCTTTCACTGTGATAATCCTTGTTTCTAGGGACAAAGAAGGAAAGTGAGGGAAATTCTCCTTGTGCTATAGTGTGCTTTAAAAAAAACATTTTTTCTAGGGACAGAAAACTATAGGTAGGGAGAGTGTCAGTGTCTTTTACTGTGCAAATCCTTGTTTCTAGGGACAGGGAAGGACAGTGAGGGAATTCTCCTTGTGCTATAGTGTGCTTTAAAAAAACATTTTTTCTAGGGACAGAAAACTATAGGAAGGAAGAGTGTCAGTTTCTTTCACTGTGATAATCCTTGTTTCTAGGGACAAAGAAGGAAAGTGAGGGAAATTCTCCTTGTGCTGTAGTGTGCTTTAAAAAAACATTTTTTCTAGGGACAGAAAACTATAGGTAGGGAGAGTGTCAGTGTCTTTTACTGTGCAAATCCTTGTTTCTAGGGACACGGAAGGACAGTGAGGGAATTCTCCTTGTGCTATAGTGTGCTTTAAAAAAACATTTTTTCTAGGGACAGAAAACTATAGGAAGGAAGAGTGTCAGTTTCTTTCACTGTGATAATCCTTGTTTCTAGGGACAAAGAAGGAAAGTGAGGGAAATTCTCCTTGTGCTATAGTTTGCTTTAAAAAAACATTTTTTCTAGGGACAGAAAACTATAGGTAGGGAGAGTGTCAGTTTCTTTCACTGTGATAATCCTTGTTTCTAGGGACAGGGAAGGACAGTGAGGAAAATTCTCCTTGTGCTATAGTGTGCTTTAAAAAAACATTTTTTCTAGGGACAGAAAACTATAGGTAGGGAGAGTGTCAGTGTCTTTTACTGTGCGAATCCTTGTTTCTAGGGACAGGGAAGGACAGTGAGGGAATTCTCCTTGTGCTATAGTGTGCTTTAAAAAAACATTTTTTCTAGGGACAGAAAACTATAGGAAGGAAGAGTGTCAGTTTCTTTCACTGTGATAATCCTTGTTTCTAGGGACAAAGAAGGAAAGTGAGGGAAATTCTCCTTGTGCTATAGTGTGCTTTAAAAAAACATTTTTTCTAGGGACAGAAAACTATAGGTAGGGAGAGTGTCAGTGTCTTTTACTGTGCAAATCCTTGTTTCTAGGGACAGGGAAGGACAGTGAGGGAATTCTCCTTGTGCTATAGTGTGCTTTAAAAAAAAAAATTTCTAGGGACAGAAAACTATAGGTAGGGAGAGTGTCAGTTTCTTTCACTGTGATAATCCTTGTTTCTAGGGACAGGGAAGGACAGTGAGGAAAATTCTCCTTGTGCTATAGTGTGCTTTAAAAAAACATTTTTTCTAGGGACAGAAAACTATAGGAAGGAAGAGTGTCAGTTTCTTTCACTGTGATAATCCTTGTTTCTAGGGACAAAGAAGGAAAGTGAGGGAAATTCTCCTTGTGCTATAGTGTGCTTTAAAAAAACATTTTTTCTAGGGACAGAAAACTATAGGTAGGGAGAGTGTCAGTGTGTTTTACTGTGCGAATCCTTGTTTCTAGGGACAGGGAAGGACAGTGAGGGAATTCTCCTTGTGCTATAGTGTGCTTTAAAAAAACATTTTTTCTAGGGACAGAAAACTATAGGTAGGGAGAGTGTCAGTGTCTTTTACTGTGCAAATCCTTGTTTCTAGGGACAGGGAAGGACAGTGAGGGAATTCTCCTTGTGCTATAGTGTGCTTTAAAAAAACATTTTTTCTAGGGACAGAAAACTATAGGTAGGGAGAGTGTCAGTGTCTTTTACTGTGTGAATCCTTGTTTCTAGGGACAGGGAAGGACAGTGAGGGAATTCTCCTTGTGCTATAGTGTGCTTTAAAAAAACATTTTTTCTAGGGACAGAAAACTATAGGTAGGAAGAGTGTCAGTTTCTTTCACTGTGATAATCCTTGTTTCTAGGGACAAAGAAGGAAAGTGAGGGAAATTCTCCTTGTGCTATAGTGTGCTTTAAAAAAACATTTTTTCTAGGGACAGAAAACTATAGGTAGGGAGAGTGTCAGTGTCTTTTACTGTGCAAATCCTTGTTTCTAGGGACAGGGAAGGACAGTGAGGGAATTCTCCTTGTGCTATAGTGTGCTTTAAAAAAACATTTTTTCTAGGGACAGAAAACTATAGGAAGGAAGAGTGTCAGTTTCTTTCACTGTGATAATCCTTGTTTCTAGGGACAAAGAAGGAAAGTGAGGGAAATTCTCCTTGTGCTGTAGTGTGCTTTAAAAAAACATTTTTTCTAGGGACAGAAAACTATAGGTAGGGAGAGTGTCAGTGTCTTTTACTGTGCAAATCCTTGTTTCTAGGGACACGGAAGGACAGTGAGGGAATTCTCCTTGTGCTATAGTGTGCTTTAAAAAAACATTTTTTCTAGGGACAGAAAACTATAGGAAGGAAGAGTGTCAGTTTCTTTCACTGTAATAATCCTTGTTTCTAGGGACAAAGAAGGAAAGTGAGGGAAATTCTCCTTGTGCTATAGTGTGCTTTAAAAAAACATTTTTTCTAGGGACAGAAAACTATAGGTAGGGAGAGTGTCAGTTTCTTTCACGGTGATAATCCTTGTTTCTAGGGACAGGGAAGGACAGTGAGGAAAATTCTCCTTGTGCTATAGTGTGCTTTAAAAAAACATTTTTTCTAGGGACAGAAAACTATAGGTAGGGAGAGTGTCAGGCCTCGTACACACGACCGATTTTCTCGGCAAGAACCAGCAAGAAACTTGCTGGCAGAGAGGTCTTGCCGAGTAAATCGGTCGTGTGTACGCTGCTATCGGGTTTCTCGTCGAGAAAACCGACAAGAAACCTCGACGAGAAAATAGAGAACCTGCTCTCTATTTTCTCGTCGACATTCTCCTCGGCATGTTTCTCGACGAGAAAAGTGAGTGTGTGTACACTTACCTGTCCTCCCCGAAGCCCGCGCATGTTCGAAATGAATTTGACGCATGCGCGGTAGCTTCCTAGGCATACGTAGGGTATACCAAGATGGCGGCGACGGCATCGAATGTGACGAGCGCATGCTCGACGTAGTCGATGACGTCACCGCGTACGCTCCTTTCAAAGAACCGCGGGTTCTTTGAAACGAGCGTGTGTACACTCGGCCGGGACAAGTTTCTTGTCCAAGAATCTCGTCGAAAAAAACGACATGTTTTTTTCAACGAGAATCTCGGCCGTGTGTACGAGGCCTAAGTGTCTTTTACTGTGCGAATCCTTGTTTCTAGGGACAGGGAAGGACAGTGAGGGAATTCTCCTTGTGCTATAGTGTGCTTTAATAAAACATTTTTTCTAGGGACAGAAAACTATAGGAAGGAAGAGTGTCAGTTTCTTTCACTGTGATAATCCTTGTTTCTAGGGACAAAGAAGGAAAGTGAGGGAAATTCTCCTTGTGCTATAGTGTGCTTTAAAAAAACATTTTTTCTAGGGACAGAAAACTATAGGTAGGGAGAGTGTCAGTGTCTTTTACTGTGCAAATCCTTGTTTCTAGGGACAGGGAAGGACAGTGAGGGAATTCTCCTTGTGCTATAGTGTGCTTTAAAAAAACATTTTTTCTAGGGACAGAAAACTATAGGTAGGGAGAGTGTCAGTTTCTTTCACTGTGATAATCCTTGTTTCTAGGGACAGGGAAGGACAGTGAGGAAAATTCTCCTTGTGCTATAGTGTGCTTTAAAAAAACATTTTTTCTAGGGACAGAAAACTATAGGTAGGAAGAGTGTCAGTTTCTTTCACTGTGATAATCCTTGTTTCTAGGGACAGGGAAGGACAGTGAGGGAAATTCTCCTTGTGCTATAGTGTGCTAAAGCATTCCTCATCAACCACCTTTGAAATCCTTGTTTTTTTGGACAGTCAGGGAAATTGTCGTTGTGCTATTCTGTGCAAAAGCAATCATCCTCAACCATATTTAGAAATCCTTAAGTAAAGGGACAGAGAAGGACACCTGAAGGTAGCCCTTATTGCTTTTTTCCCATCTCCCTGCAGGCCATCTATTAGAATGTCTGGAAGGCAAACAAGGAGAGGCAGACAGTCAGGAGGCAATAAAAGAGGGCAAGCAGGCTCTGTGTCTGGGGGCAACAGTGCTGGTCGTGGACGCGGTGCATTGTCATCAGCACATGGCCATGGGACACGCTTGTCCTTCTTTTCGGCAGCTGGACATGTTGAGCCACATCATGCCGAAGACTTGGTAGAGTGGATGACCAAGCCCTCCTCCTCCTCCTCATCCTCTCTCACCCAGGCTCAGGGTACTGGAAAAGCAGCTGCCAAAGCGTCCTCTTCCCTGGTATCAATGTCAGACTCATCATCAGTCACTCCTTCCCTAGACCCACCATGTCCTCCTCCTGAGGAGTCCCCCGAACTGTTTGAGCACAGTGTTGGGTACATGCTCCAGGAGGATGCCCAGCGTTTCGAAGGGTCTGATGATGAAACCCAGCTACAGGAAGGCAGTAGCGTGAGAGCAGACAGAGGGGATGCTCAAGAAGGACACCAATCTGGCAGTCATGTTCCAGCAGCTGCAGCATACTGCCAGATTGGCTCCAGTGATGAGGAGGGAGGGGATGATGAGGTCACTGACTCCACGTGGGTGCCTAATAGGAGAGAGGAGGAGGAGGAGGATGAGGAGGAGGCACATCTCCAACGAGGCAGGATGCCCTTTGGTGGCCAGCGTAAGGGCAGTACACCGACGGAATCACACCGCAGAGCTCCGCCTGTGCAGGGCGCTGCCTCTGCCCGTCATTCAAAAAGTTCTTTGGTGTGGGCCTTTTTTGAGGCTAGTGCATCAGATCGCACAGCTGCTGTTTGCAACATATGTCTCAAGCGTATATCGCGTGGCCAAAACATCAGCCGCTTGGGTACCACATGCCTGACCAGACATATGTTGACCTGCCATGCAGCTCGTTGGCAAGCCTACCTCAAAGACCCACACCAAAGAACAAAGCGGACCTCTCCTTGCACCGCATCAGCTGGGATCTCCAACCCCACTATAACTTCAGTCCTCTCTGAAACATGCACTGAGAGGAATGAAGGTGTAGAATTAGGTGTGTCACAGCCAAGTACTTGCGGCCACTCTGCTAGCAGTACACCGACGTCCGATTCTAGCAGGCAAATTTCCCTGCCCCAGCTGCTGGACCGTCGAAAGATGTTCACTCCCAGCCATCCACATGCCCAGCGGTTGAATGCTAGCTTGGCTAAATTGCTAGCGCTTCAACTGCTGCCTTTTCAGTTGGTAGACTCGGCCCCCTTCCGTGAGTTTGTGCAATGTGCGGTTCCTCAGTGGCAGGTTCCCAAACGCCACTTTTTCTCACGGAAGGCTATTCCGGCTCTCTACCGGCATGTGGAAGGCAATGTCTTGGCCTCGCTGGACAGGGCGGTCAGCGGTAAGGTGCATATTACCGCTGACTCATGGTCCAGCAGGCATGGACAGGGACGTTACCTTTCTTTCACGGCCCATTGGGTCACTCTTTTGGCAGCTGGGAAGGATGCAGGACAAGGTGCAGTAGTGTTGGAGGTTGTTCCACCGCCACGCCTCCAAAATGCTACTACTGGTTGTGACACACCTCTCTCCTCCACCCCCTCCTCTTCTTCTTCCTCCATGGCCTCTTCCTGTGGTTTGTCCTCGGAACCAGCGGTGCTCCGTAGGCGTTCAAGGGGCTACGCAAGTACGCAGGCAAAAAGATGCCATGCCGTGCTTGCACTGGTGTGTTTGGGGGACAGAAGCCACACTGGGGCAGAGGTCCTGTCTGCTGTGCAGGGCCAGGCCGAGAGGTGGCTGACGCCACGCCAGCTTAAGCCAGGAATGGTGGTTTGCGACAATGGCACCAACCTCCTCTCCGCCCTCCGACAGGGACAACTGACCCATGTGCCCTGTGTGGCTCACGTCCTTAACCTGGTGGTGCAGCGGTTCTTGGGCAGGTACCCGGGCTTACAGGATGTCCTGAGGCAGGCCAGGAAAGTCTGTGTGCATTTCCGCAGATCTTATAATGCCAGTGCTCGCCTGGCTGAGCTGCAAAAGGAGTTGAACCTGCCCAAGAACCGCCTTATATGTGACATGCCCACCAGGTGGAACTCAACGTTGGCCATGCTGCAGCGGCTGCACACGCAGCAGAGGGCCATCAATGAGTACCTGTGCGACTACGGCACCAGGACAGGGTCAGGGGAGCTTGGTTTTTTTTCTCCACGCCAGTGGGGCATGATCAGGGATGCATGCACTGTCCTGGCACCATTTGAGGAGGCCACGAGGATGGTGAGCAGTGACAGTGCATGCATCAGTGACACTGTACCTCTTGTCCACCTGTTGGAGCACACGCTGCGTGGAATAATGGACAGGGCACTTGAGGCAGAACAGAGGCAGGAAGAGGAGGACTTCCTTGCCTCTCAAGGCCCCCTTTACCCAGACAGTGTTTCTTCTGTCCCACCCATCGCACAGGAAGAGGAGGAGGAGGAGGAGGAGGAGGAGGAGGAGGATTGTGTCAGCATGGAGGTGGAGGCTGGCACTCAGCATCATCAGCAGCAGTCTTTTAGGGATGATTTACAGTCCCAAGAAACCAGTGGACTTGTACGTGGCTGGGAGGAGGTGGCTGCGGATCATGTCGTCCTTAGTGACCCAGAGGACTCCGGAGCGAATGCCTCAGCAAACCTACGCTGCATGGCCTCCCTGATCCTGCAAAGTCTGCGGAAGGATCCTTGTATTCTTCGGATCAAGGAGAGGGACCATTACTGGCTGGCCACTCTCCTTGATCCACGGTACAAGGGTAAGGTTGCGGACCTTATGTTACCGTCGCAGAGGGAGCAGAGGATGAGACAACTCCGGGAGGCCTTGCAGAAAGGTCTGTGCAACGCGTTCCCAGAGACTGGGAGGTTACAAACTCCTGGTCCTGGACAACGAGTTGCTGAGGCTTCGGCCAGTCAAAGAAGGAGCGGTGGGGAAGGTGGCCGTCTGACCGATGCGTTCAGACAATTCTTTAGTCCGCAGCCCCAAAGTATGATCGGTTCCAGCAACCATCGCCAGCGTCTGATAAACATGGTGCAGGAATATCTAGGGGCAAGGTCAGACTTGGACACCTTCCCCACCGAAAATCCTCTGGCTTACTGGGTCTTGAGGATGGATCACTGGCCAGAGCTTGCACAGTATGCAATTGAGCTACTGGCCTGTCCTGCATCCAGCGTTCTTTCGGAACGCACATTCAGTGCTGCTGGAGGATTTGTCACGGATCACAGGGTGCGCCTGTCCACCGACTCGGTTGATCGACTGACTTTCATCAAGATGAACCAGTCTTGGATCACCACCAGCTACCACACACCTGATGCTGATATAACAGACTAATTGATTTTAACATGTCACATCCCTTCAAGACTGATGCTGATGCTGAGTGCCTGTGCTGTTATGTTGACTGGCTATCCTCCTCCTCCGAGTCCTCAATGATACGATTGATGATGATAGCTTGGAAGATCATTTTTGTTTATGGGTGCCGCCACCAGTGGCTAAGGCCCAATTTTTCAGCCCCTGTTTTACAGGGGAGTGTAATTACAATTTTTTTAGCAATAATTTGCCATAGGGCTCATTGCTGTGCTCCAAGTACAGTATCTGTGAGGGGTTGGAGTGTTGTGGCACCAGTGCCTAAGGCCCAATTTTTCAGCCCCTGTTTAACAGGGGCGTGTCATTACAATTTTTGAAGCAATACTTTGCAACAGGGCTCATTGCTGTGCTCCAAGTACAGTATCTGTGAGGGGTTGTAGTGTTGTGCCACCAGTGCCTAAGGCCCAATTTTTCAGCCCCTGTTCAACAGGGGCATGCAATTACAATTCTTGATCTAATAATTCACAGCAGGGCCCATTGCTGCACCCACCAAGAGTAACTCTGAGGGCTTACAGTGTTGTGGCAACGCCACCACCACCACCACCACGAAAGGCCCAATTTTTCAGCCCCTGTTCAAAAGGGGCATGTAATTACAATTCTTGATCTAATAATTCACAGCAGGGCCCATTGCTGCACCCACCAAGAGTAACTCTGAGGGCTTACAGTGTTGTGGCAACGCCACCACCACCACCACCACGAAAGGCCCAATTTTTCAGCCCCTGTTCAAAAGGGGCATGTAATTACAATTCTTGATCTAATAATTCACAGCAGGGCCCATTGCTGCACCCACCAAGAGTAACTCTGAGGGCTTACAGTGTTGTGGCAACACCACCACCACCACCACCACCACGAAAGGCCCAATTTTTCAGCCCCTGTTCAACAGGGGCATGCAATTACAATTCTTGATCTAATAATTCACAGCAGGGCCCATTGCTGCACCCACCAAGAGTAACTCTGAGGGCTTACAGTGTTGTGGCAACGCCACCACCACCACCACCACCACCACGAAAGGCCCAATTTTTCAGCCCCTGTTCAAAAGGGGCATGTAATTACAATTCTTGATCTAATAATTCACAGCAGGGCCCATTGCTGCACCCACCAAGAGTAACTCTGAGGGCTTACAGTGTTGTGGCAACGCCACCACCACCACCACCACGAAAGGCCCAATTTTTCAGCCCCTGTTCAAAAGGGGCATGTAATTACAATTCTTGATCTAATAATTCACAGCAGGGCCCATTGCTGCACCCACCAAGAGTAACTCTGAGGGCTTACAGTGTTGTGGCAACGCCACCACCACCACCACCACGAAAGGCCCAATTTTTCAGCCCCTGTTCAAAAGGGGCATGTAATTACAATTCTTGATCTAATAATTCACAGCAGGGCCCATTGCTGCACCCACCAAGAGTAACTCTGAGGGCTTACAGTGTTGTGGCAACGCCACCACCACCACCACCACGAAAGGCCCAATTTTTCAGCCCCTGTTCAAAAGGGGCATGTAATTACAATTCTTGATCTAATAATTCACAGCAGGGCCCATTGCTGCACCCACCAAGAGTAACTGTCAGGGCTTACAGTGTTGTGGCACCAGCACCACCATCAAAGGCCCAATTTTTACTACCACTGTTCAACAATTATATGTAATTAAAATTCCTGATATAATAGTTGACAGCAGGGCGTTCCAGCACCAACCAAGAGTAACTGTGAGTGCTTACAGTGTTGTGCCAACACCAACAACTAAGGGGCCTATTTCTGCAGAGTATATACGGCAGGTCCCTACTTTCAAACATCCAACTTACAAACGACTCCTACTTGCAAACGCAAGAAGACAACAGGAAGTGAGAGGAAATCTACCACTAGGAAGGAAAATTCTCTCCTGTAAGAATAAATATGGGAGAAAGGTGTCTCCTCTGTACTGATGCTTTATCAGCAATCCTTGTTTCAAGAAAAACACCACATTTCAAAAACAGTTGTCATTGGGACGGAAAGTGAGGTGAAATGTTCTGAACAGGGGCACAGACAGCAAAACAAATGTTACAGGGGTGATAACCCTTACCTATGTTTTCCAAAAAGTTTAAAAATAGATTTTTGGGCTGGAGCTACACTTCAACAATGTACCTGTTCAAAATTACAAACAGATTCTACATAAGAACAAACCTACAGTCCCTGTCTTGTATGCACCGCCTGTATACGGCTGTTCAGAGTATATAGGGCCTTTTTTATTTTATGTGCGGGGTTCCCCTTAATATCCATACAAGACCCAAAGGGGCTGGTAATGGGCTGGGGTAGGGGGGGGGGGGGGTCATGGGGTAGCTATGCCATTTTTCTTAAAGATTTTCATCCATATTACCGGGACCAGACATTACATTAAAGCCGCAAGCAGTTTTAAATGGCTTTTTTTTCCTTTAGAAGTGTCATTTTGTGCAGGGACAGTTCTAAACACGGGAAACACGTGGCACTTCACAGGCATACTTTAGACACCCCCCAGGTACGATATTTAAAGGAATATTTGACTTTTTTTTTTTCACTTTATGCATCATTAAAATGACTGCTCCCGAAAAACGACCGTTTTTAAAACTTCTTTTTGGATTGATACATGTCCCCTGGTGCACAACCCGGGTTCCCAAACCCTTTTTAGGACAATAACATGCATAATAGTTGTTATAATTAGCACTTTAGAATTCGAACGTTCGCATACATTGTATTTAATAGGGTTCTAATGTTCGTACGAACTTTCGGTCCGTTCGCGGGTTCTGGTGCGAACCGAACCCGGGGGTGTTCGGCTCATCACTACTCCTGAGGAGTCCCCCGAACTGTTTGAGCACAGTGTTGGGTACATGCTCCAGGAGGATGCCCAGCGTTTGGAAGGATCTGATGATGATACCCAGCTAGAGGAAGGCAGCAGCGTGAGAGCAGAGAGAGGGGATGCTCAAGAAGGACAGCAATCTGGCAGTCATGTTCCAGCAGCTGCAGCATACTGCCAGATTGGCTCCAGTGATGAGGAGGGAGGGGATGATGAGGTCACTGACTCCACGTGGGTGCCTAATAGGAGAGAGGAGGAGGAGGAGGATGAGGAGGAGGCACATCTCCAAAGAGGCAGGATGCCCTTGAGTGGCCAGCGTATGGGCAGCACACCGACGGAATCACACCGCAGAGCTCCGCCTGTGCAGGGCGCTGCCTCTGCCCGTCATTCAAAAAGTTCTTTGGTGTGGGCCTTTTTTGAGGCGAGTGCATCAGATCGCACAGCTGCTGTTTGCAACATATGTCTCAAGCGTATATCGCGTGGCCAAAACATCAGCCGCTTGGGCACCACATGCTTGATCAGACATATGTTGACCTGCCATGCAGCTCGTTGGCAAGCCTACCTTAAAGACCCACACCAAAGAACAAAGCTGACCTCTTCTTGCACCGCATCAGCTGGGATCTCCAACCCCACTATACCTTCACTCCTCTCTGAAACCTGCTCTGAGAGGAATGAAGGTGTAGAATTAGGTGTGTCACAGCCAAGTACTTGCGGGCACTCTGCTAGCAGTACACCAACGTCCGATTCTAGCAGGCAAATTTCCCTGCCCCAGCTGCTGGACCGTCGAAAGAAGTTCACTCCCAGCCATCCACATGCCCAGCGGTTGAATGCTAGCTTGGCTAAATTGCTAGCGCTTCAACTGCTGCCTTTTCAGTTGGTAGACTCGGCCCCCTTCCGTGAGTTTGTGCAATGTGCGGTTCCTCAGTGGCAGGTTCCCAAACGACACTTTTTCGCACGGAAGGCTATTCCGGCTCTCTACAGGCATGTGGAAGGCAATGTCTTGGCCTCGCTGGACAGGGCGGTCAGCGGTAAGGTGCATATTACCGCTGACTCATGGTCCAGCAGGCATGGACAGGGACGTTACCTTTCTTTCACGGCCCATTGAGTCACTCTTTTGGCAGCTGGGAAGGATGCAGGACAAGGTGCAGTAGTGTTGGAGGTTGTTCCACCCCCACGCCTCCAAAATGCTACTACTGGTTGTGACACACCTCTCTCCTCCACCCCCTCCTCTTCTTCTTCCTCCATGGCCTCTTCTTGTGGTTTGTCCTCGGAACCAGTGGTGCTCCGTAGGCGTTCAAGGGGCTACGCAAGTACGCAGGCAAAAATATGCCATGCCGTGCTTGCGCTGGTGTGTTTGGGGGACAGGAGCCACACTGGGGCAGAGATCCTGTCTGCTCTGCAGGGGCAGGCCGAGAGGTGGTTGACGCCACGCCAGCTTAAGCCAGGAATGGTGGTTTGCGACAATGGCACCAACCTCCTCTCCGCCCTCCGACAGGGACAACTGACCCATGTGCCCTGTATGGCTCACGTCCTTAACCTGGTGGTGCAGCGGTTCTTGGGCAGGTACCCGGGCTTACAGGATGTCCTGAGGCAGGCCAGGAAAGTCTGTGTGCATTTCCGCAGATCTTATAATGCCAGTGCTCGCCTGGCTGAGCTTCAAAAGGAGTTGAACCTGCCCAAGAACCGCCTTATATGTGACATGCCCACCAGGTGGAACTCAACGTTGGCCATGCTGCAGCGGCTGCACACGCAGCAGAGTGCCATCAATGAGTACCTGTGCGACTACGGCACCAGGACAGGGTCAGGGGAGCTCGGGTTTTTTTCACCACACCAGTGGGGCATGATCAGGGATGCATGCACTGTCCTGGCACCATTTGAGGAGGCCACGAGGATGGTGAGCAGTGACAGTGCATGCATCAGTGACACTGTACCTCTTGTCCACCTGTTGGAGCACACGCTGCGTGGAATAATGGACAGGGCACTTGAGGCAGAACAGAGGCAGGAAGAGGAGGACTTCCTTGCCTCTCAAGGCCCCCTTTACCCAGACAGTGTTCCTTCTGTCCCACCCATCGCACAGGAAGAGGAGGAGGAGGAGGAGGAGGAGGATTGTGTCAGCATGGAGGTGGAGGCTGGCACTCAGCATCATCAGCAGCAGTCTTTTAGGGATGATTTACAGTCCCAAGAAACCAGTGGACTTGTACGTGGCTGGGAGGAGGTGGCTGCGGATCATGTCGTCCTTAGTGACCCAGAGGACTCCGGACTGAATGCCTCAGCTAACCTACGCTGCATGGCCTCCCTGATCCTGCAAAGTCTGCGGAAGGATCCTCGTATTCTTCGGATCAAGGAGAGGGACCATTACTGGCTGGCCACTCTCCTTGATCCACGGTACAAGGGTAAGGTTGCGGACCTTATCGTACCGTCGCAGAGGGAGCAGAGGATGAGACAACTCCGGGAGGCCTTGCAGAAAGGTCTGTGCAACGCGTTCCCAGAGACTGGGAGGTTACAAACTCCTGGTCCTGGACAACGAGTTGCTGAGGCTTCGGGCAGTCAAAGAAGGAACGGTGGGGAAGGTGGCCGTCTGACCGATGCGTTCAGACAATTCGTTCAGCCCCAAAGTATGATCGGTTCCAGCAACCATCGCCAGCGTCTGATATACATGGTGCAGGAATACCTAGGGGCAAGGTCAGACTTGGACACCTTCCCCACCGAAAATCCTCTGGCTTACTGGGTCTTGAGGATGGATCACTGGCCAGAGCTTGCACAGTATGCAATTGAGCTACTGGCCTGTCCTGCATCCAGCGTTCTTTCAGAACGCACATTCAGTGCTGCTGGAGGATTTGTCACGGATCACAGGGTGCGCCTGTCCACCGACTCGGTTGATCGACTGACTTTCATCAAGATGAACCAGTCTTGGATCACCACCAGCTACCACACACCAGATGCTGATATAACAGACTAATTGATTTTAAAATGTCACATCCCTTCAAGACTGATGCTGATTCTGAGTGCCTGTGCTGTTATGTTGTCTGGCTATCCTCCTCCTCCTCCTCAATGATACGATTAACGATGATAGCTTGGAAGATCATTTTGGTTTATGGGTGACGCCACCAGTGGCTAAGGCCCAATTTTTCAGCCCCTGTTTAACAGGGGCGTGTAATTAAAATTTTTGATGCAATACTTTGCAACAGGCCTCATTGCTGTGCTCCAAGTACAGTATCTGTGAGGGGTTGCAGTGTTGTGCCTCCAGTGCCTAAGGCCCAATTTTTCAGCCCCTGTTCAACAGGGGCATGCAATTATAATTATTGATCTAATAATTCACAGCAGGGCCCATTGCTGCGCCCACCAAGAGTAACTGTCAGGCCTTACAGTGTTGTGCCACCAGCAACACCATCACCACCACCACCACCACCAAAGGCCCAATTTTTCAGCCCCTGTTCAACAGGGGCATGCAATTATAATTATTGATCTAATAATTCACAGCAGGGCCCATTGCTGCGCCCACCAAGAGTAACTGTCAGGCCTTACAGTGTTGTGGCACCAGCACCACCATCACCACCACCACCACCACCAAAGGCCCAATTTTTCAGCCCCTGTTCAACAGGGGGATGCAATTATAATTATTGATCTAATAATTCACAGCAGGGACCATTGCTGCGCCCACCAAGAGTAACTGTCAGGCCTTACAGTGTTGTGGCACCAGCACCACCATCAAAGGCCCAATTTTTACTACCACTGATCAACAATTATATGTTATTACAATTCCTGATATTATACTTGACAGCAGGGCGTTCCAGCACCCACCAAGAATAACTGTGAGTGCTTTCAGTGTTGTGCCAACACCAACACCTAAGGGGCCAATTTCTGCAGAGTATATACGGAAGGTCCCTACTTTCAAACATCCAACTTACAAACTACTACTACTTGCAAACGGAAGAAGACAACAGGAAGTGAGAGGAAATCTACCCCTTGGAAGGAAAATTCTCTCCTGTAAGAATTAATATGGGAGAAAGGTGTCTCCTCTCTACTGATGCTTTATCACCAATCCTTGTTTCAATACAAACACCACATTTCAAAAACAGTTGTCATTGGGACGCAAAGTGAGGTGAAATGTTCTGAACAGGGGCACAGACAGCAAAAAAAATGTGACAGGGGTGATAACCGTTCCCTATGTTTTCCAAAAAGCTAAAAAAAAGGAATTTGGCATGGAGCTACACTTAAACAATGCAGCTGTTCAAAATTACAAACAGATTCTACATAAGAACAAACCTACAGTCCCTGTCTTGTATGCACCGCCTGTATACGGCTGTTCAGAGTATATAGGGGCTTTTTTATTTTGTGTGCGGGGTTCCCCTTAATATCCATACAAGACCCAAAGGGGCTGGTAATGGGCTGGGGTAGGGGGGGGGGTTGATGGGGTAGCTATGCCATTTTTCCTAAAGATTTTCATCCATATTACCGGGACCAGACATTGCATTAAAGCCGCAAGCAGTTTTAAATGGCTTTTTTTCCTTTAGAAATGTTATTTTGTGCAAGGAGTTCTAAACACGGGAAACACGTGGCACTTCACAGGCATACTTTAGACATCCCCCAGGTACAATATTTAAAGGAATATTTGACTTTTTTTTTTTCACTTTATGCATCATTAAAATGACTGCTCCCGGAAAACGTCCGTTTTTAAAACTTCTTTTTGCATTGATACATGTCCCCTGGTGCAGAACCCGGGTTCCCAAACTCTGTTTCGGACAATAACATGGATAATAGTCATTATAATTAGCACTTTAGAATCCGAACGTTCGCATCCATTGTATTTAATAGGGTTCTAATGTTCGCGCGAACTTTCGGTCCGTTCGCGGGTTCTGGTGCGAACCGAACCCGGGGGTGTTCGGCTCATCACTATCAAGAAGTGGGTCCTGAGACCAAATAGGCCAGGAGTCCTAAGACCCATTGGCTGGGAGGAGAAGCAGCGACCGCCGGGACATGGAAAAGACGTAGGAGAAAATCCGCAGCCGTGACATGGATGGTGTAAGTGATGATCGATCAGTGAGCAAGCGAGCCCCTGGGGGGGTTTTGGTGTGGGAAGGTGGACTGGAGCGAATGGGGGGTAGATGTCTCAGGTTTGTCTGCTGCCTCCCAACCGATGGAGCACCAGCCGCCACTGGCACAGGCTGTTTAAGCCTGTCATAGACTGTTCGAATCTCGAGATTCTAACCATGTATGGGTAGGCTGATTGTACCAAAGTCGATCAATCCTGTCGGATTTGTTGCCCGCAATAATCACTGTGTGTTCTCCTGGCAGGGACAATAGCTCTGTGTTGATGAGGGAATCGAGCGATTTTCTTTCCTGCAAACCGAATATCGCTCCATCTATAGCTAGTTTTAGAGAGCTGCATTATTCCTGGGGCATGTTCTTTGCTCAGTGGGCACTGACGCTGGATGATGCCGGAACAAAATTCCAGCCTTCTGGAAATATATCAAGACAAAGGCATAGTCAACCTATTATGATCCCTGTGAGAGATCACTAGCCTTTTGGTAACTCTCCATCTCTACAATAGCACATGCTGAAATGAATTACCTCTCTAACCACTTGGGACTTCCATCTCTCCTTCAATATGTCAGGCAGTCAGTGACTTGATACACATTCATAGAGTTTTGTCCATTCACTTAATCAGAGGCATCTTATTTAAGAAGCAATTTATTTAATAAAACTTAGCCGATCCTGTTTTGTCCCACACTTACATAATTTTTTTAATGAAATGCATTAGGCTATTATAGTTTTTGTAGTATGCTGACATCTATTAGCGATTTTGTGCCATTACAACTTGTTTGCTATGTGATTTACGTTACTCCCTATGTCCTCATCCCCTGTTTAGTGCTAGTTAGTTCAGTCCTAGACCTTCCCAGTTTCTTCCATGTTCCCTCAGTTGTTACTTATTCACAAAGAAAGGGCTTAAGAAAGATACTGTCTTCTTTAACTTCAAAAGACTGTAAAAACATCCTTAGCTAGTGTAACATTGCATTGGATTTAACTTCTGTGTCTTACTGAAGAGTTAAAAGTGTTACTAAGCCCAGGACCCTGCATTCATTATATCTGTTCTCCTACAGTACACTGAAAATATAAATGCAATTATTTTAGTAAATATAAACTGCTAAATACCTTTTCTCATCAGCAGTAGTTAACAGTCATGTGACTTCTATTGGTGTCCAACTGGTTAAAGCTTGTAGGAGGAATTTTCATCCTCCGCTGATTATCCTATGAGGCTACATAACCCCTGACCCTCTGTCTGGACAGTGCTGATTAGCTCTGTGCAGATCACATGCACCCTCCCCAAAAAAAAAAAAAGCCTCTCTAGCAATACACACCAAACTGAGCATGTGCAGAGTGACTCCAAGGCTCTCTACTATCAGCAAATGGATTGGGGACAGAAAAAGAAGGGGAGGATCAAAGAAGACAGGCTCAAACAGCCGTTTTACACAATGCGGAGGATTAACCCCTTAGATTCCACAGTGAGTATAACAAGCATGCTTTACTGCATATACAGACTGATTTTACTGTTGTGGGTTTAGTAACACTTTAAGTTCTTTGTGGATGGTGCCAAGTCAGCAGGTAACCATATTGTCTGGACAGACTTGGTGTAAAATGGTATGCAAATGCATAAAGCGGCATTAGAAATAGAACACATCCCCTTAGTATTTGCATGGTCGTTATTTTAGATTAACAATGAAGCACACACAAAACAGTGTAAGACCACTTTACATTTTGTAAAATCAGATCTAAGAACAAACAAGCGGACCATAATTGAAAATAAATGATTGCATTTTATACACAATGTTTTGTATCAATATAATGACTGACACATTTGAAGCACAAAGAGTTCTATGAAGGGTACCACACTGGGTCCGGAATCACATCCAAAGAAGATTCAGTGCATTAGAAGGTTGTTCAGGTTTTGGTCTGGTTAAGCAAACATAAGTGGATTTAAAAAACGTTAATGAAAATCATATATACAGAATGTAAACACTTTCAGAGGCCTAAAGGCTAAGCCCGCCTTTTCGGCAAGAACTTCCACTTTGTGGTTGTGTCACTTCCTGTAGATCAGCTCCCATCATTCTCTGTGTTTTTGCATCACAGAAAAGTGTGTGATAGGGCGTGTATTACCAGTCTGGACCACACCACCCTCATTAATATACCACCACCTACTTCTTCCTTTAAGGTGACCATAGACATTACAACCTGATTGTACAATCACCTCTAAATCTACCATCAGCTATGAAGTGCAAGGGCCTGCCTGATTTGATACAAATTGATAGATTGTTCAGGTGAGCCATCCTGTTCTATAGTTCTAGTAAATCTAAAGGAAATTGTACAGAGATTGTAAATCAGATTGCATAGTGTATGGACAACTTTATACAAGTGCATAGGAGGCAGTGGATGGAGATACTCAGCTGCTAGGCCTCATTCACATCTTCACATAGCGGGAACTCACAATCTCGCACATGCTTTTTTGTGGGGCATTTTGGAGTGTTTCTGCTTGTTATGCATAAGTCACCCTATGCACAACAATCGCCATAGAGAAACCCCAGAACTTTTTTTTTGTTGCATGGAACGTGGTGCGTTTTTTACCATGTCTTTTTGGTGCGTTTGTGACATGTTTTTGAAACGCATGGCAAAGCACGCATTTTCTGTGCAGTTTGCCATGCGTTTGGAAACACACAGATGTGAATGGAGCCGCATTGTTCTTGTGTAATCGCACCAATTTCACTTTCAGGCCCCATTCACACCTAGAGTAGTAGGAGTGCATGCTTTCTGGCTCTTTTTTCTAGTGACATGCAAAGGGCAGCCAGTTGATTTCAATGGGTTGTCCTACACATGGTAAAGTATCTCATGGGAAATTTTGACGTGGTGTCAGTTGCACATTATTTACTATGTGTTTTGCTACGTTTGTCACCTGTTTTTTCATGTGACAAAATGTGTGTTTGGTGTGCCGTTGACAAGTAATGGCACTGAAAGTGCAACTAGTTAGTTTTAGGTGTATAAAAGTGGCTATACACTATACAATCTGATTGTACAGTCTCTGTACAATCTCCTTTAGATTTACCAAAACTATGGAAGAGGAGGACCCTCCTATCTATTCATTCACTCTAACCAATCAGGCAGGCCCTTGCACTACATCAGGGGTGTCCAACCCACGGACCGCATGCGGACATAGAAAACATAGCAGCCACATTGGCAAATGCCAGCTTGGATAGATGGCAGTGATGCTGTGCAAACATAGTTGATGGGTGAAGGGTGTGTGTGCTAATGAGGTAAGCTGGTAAACTCATTCCTGTGTCTTACTTTTCTATCCCAAATCTACATGCTAGAAAGTGATGAAGCTTTCTAAGAAATACAGCAAATGCTAAGGTAAGGCCTTGTTCTATATATCAAAGAAAGATTAAATTTTTCTGCAACAGAGGTAAATTAATGGAATATTGGTACATAGGGGAGCTGTAATTTAGAAGAAAAAAATGAACTTAGCCTTTAAATATATTAATATATAAGTGTAGCACCCTGCTTCTGTTGACAAGGTGCTCGCATGGAAATGTAGTGGGTTATCTGTTCTGTATATAGTTCAGATTTAATATTATGGCTAAATTAGCCTATGCTCCAGCCTTGGCTGTGTCGTGTGCAGTGCCACACTGTTGCCTGTAGGTGTCGTTGTCACCACCGGCCAGTGATGGAGGGACGACAGGCTAAGGTGTATTGGGTGTGCTTTTCCCCAGAAGCAGCCCAGTGGGAGTGGTCCCCCGCTGTGCATTCTGGGAGAGGATACTTAAGGGGCAGACGCCATCTTTTCGGTCTCTCACCTCATGGCCTGCCTGGCCTAACGTATGTGACAACTCCTCTTCTGCCTCGGGGCCTGCTGGCCCAAGGCTACGTGAATGCAAGTAGGCCCAGAAGCTGTCTGGGGCCTACTGGTTCAGAGGTGGTCCTGTGCTGTCTGTCCTGCAGGAAGAAGCCGAGCAATTGAAATATCTGGGGGAGGACTCATCTTGGAGAGGACCGAGCAAAATACTGGTATCTCAAGAAGTGCCTGGTGACTCAATTGGAGGATGCATCCTAACCAATCTACCTCACAGTACTGCCGGATGGCTTAAAGGAACTTTTGTACTTTGTTGCTGTGTTCGCTATTAATATCCTGTGGCAGAGGATTGTACAACTGATACTGAATCCTGTGGCAGAGGATTGTTCAACTATTATTGTTCTCATCAAGTCTGTGGCAGAGACTTTTGTTCCGTGCATCGTTCTGGCTGCTAGGTCAGTGAGAGAGGCCTATCCGCGTGAGCAAGATCCGTTGACTGAAGTGTACTTGTCTCCGAGATCTCAAGTTCCTCAGTGATCTGCACAAGGTATCTGAACCTTCCCTTAACCCTCCATCCTTCTACTGCTCAAGTTGTTCAATAAAAAACATTGGAAAAAGAACTAAGTGACTGTGCATACATCTGTGGGCGCAATGCCCATTATAGACTCTACGTTTCTAACCTGGTGAACTGTGGGTAGGGGTGACGGCAAAGACCCCAAATAATAACCAGCAGTTCCTACGGGGGTAGTGCTACATAAGCACCTGAAATAAATAGATAAATAAATATAATATATTGGGGTGGTATGTTCCCACTTATAGCCAATCTTCTTTCTAGTAATTCCAGAGGAGAATATAGTCAGATGACACTAACCTACAACCTAATATTGTATATGGCATGGAATAATAAGCTACAACAAGTAAAGATATAGGCCCTTTACATTCTTATTATAATATATATATATATATATATATATATATATTTCTTTTTTTTTTTTCCCACATAAAGTCAACAGTACTTTATAACATGTAGATTTGGTGGCCATTTTAAATCAATCTAAAACAGTTCTCTCATACTCATTATCATACAGCAGAAGTCAAAGGCTGCAGTTGTGAAACATTTCTGCTACGGGTGATGACTTTGGCATTTTACTGCCACAAAGTCTCACTTCTACTACTGCAGAGGGAATTTTATTCCTCCTGTGAGTTTCACTACTTTTATGCATTCTCCAAAATGTAAGATAGGTGAAAGCGCCAGCACAGAAGGTGAGAAGTCCCTGTGATGGGCACAGCTGGTGGGCAGACCTGTAAGCTCAGACACAGATCTCCTTGTGGTAGTCTGTGAGATATAAAAAAACACTGGTGATACTACCTGCTGAGCTGACCCTTTAGGTTGTAGTACCAAGTATAATAGGGGTTATAAACATGTGAATCACAGAGTAGTAGAACAGAATATTATACAGAGGTCCTGGTATTCAGCAGCAGCAGGCAGCTAAAGTACCAGGTTTGAAGAGGTGCTTTAAAGCAGAACTCATCAAAGATTGCATATTAAAGCTGAACTCTGGGTAATAGACAAACTTTATCCTTATCCCTTACCCCACCCCCGCTAGGATTAAATACTTGTTTAGTCTAGGGATGCACGGATCCTTTGCTTCCAAGCTCTGGGCTGTAGGCAGGCCCTCGTTATCTTCATGTATAGTGCAGGGCTAAAAACCTGACCTGCATTACACTTGAGGAGGCAAAGTGGCATCAGTGGCCTGAAGCACCATGAAGAAGCTTCAGCACTGGACTGGTTGCATGGATAGATGGAACCTTAAATAAGGAAATATTACACCTTAGCCCTGCACCCCTAAACTAAACAAGCATTTGACAATTGCAGTGTGTGTGTTTGGGTGTCTGGTGAACCAGCATCTTTCATCTGATTTCCTCTGAGTCCAGGTGATTCTGCACTTGCCCCAACCTCTGATTGGACAGTGAAAGTAGAAGGAGCACAGGGATGACCTCATCTCACTGTTAATCTGCTTTCTCCTCCTACCAGCAAGATTCTTGTCAGCACATGAACTATAAGTGGCTCCTTCTTTCTCTTACAATCCCGCTCTGCTGTACAGGGATTGCAAGAGACTGACTCCAAGTCAAATTCAAGTACCTACACTGATTTCATTTAAAAAATCCTTCTAATAATATATTAATGATTACAGAGCTGCATTCATTTGTGTATTTTGCCTAGAGGTCAGCTTTAAACTGTGTTTATATACCTCCCCTGTGCTCCCTCTTCATCCTGATCTACCATTGCAATTACTCTATAGGTTGGTCGCTTAGGCGTGGAGCTCTGCATTAGGTTTGAGTATCATGTATTTCCCCAAACCCAGAAGCACTAGCTATTTCCTAAGAGGTGTGGCAACAGAAGGGTGGTGGGGAGCAACAGAACAGAAGGGTGGTGGGGAGCACCAGGAAAAGTGTTACTAACTCCTTATAGTCTTTCTTTAAACAAGTATTTCCCTAAAAGCTGTGGCATCATAGGGGTGGTGGGGAGCACCAAAAAATAATTATAGTTTTGCTTTAAACAGGTATTTCATAAGAGGTGTGGCAGTAAATATGGGTGGTGGGGAGCATCAAGAAAATATTGATAGTTTTCTTTCAACAGACATTTCTTAAGAAGTGTGCCAGTGGATAAAGGTGGTAGGAGGCATCAAGAAAATAAATATAGTCTATTTCCTAAGAGGTTTGAGAGTATATAGGGTGATGGGGAGCATTAAGAAAATAATTATAGTTTTTCTTTAAACGTCTATTCCCTAAGAGGTATGAGAGTATATAGGGTGATGGGGAGCATTAAGAAAAAAATATATAGTTTTTCTAGAAACAAGTATTTCCTGAGAAGTGTGGCAGCGGATAGGGATGGCGGGGAACATCAAGAAAATAATTACCGGTATTGTTTTTTTTTAAACAGGTATTTCCTTAGAGGTGTGGCAGTGGATAGGGGTGATGGGGAACATCAAGAAAATAATTATTGTTTTTCTTTAAACAGGTATTTCCTAAGAGGTGTGGCAGCTGATAGAGGTGGTGAGGAGCACTTGGAAAATATTTACTAACTCCTAAAGTCCTTTTTTAAACAGGATCACTTCTTCCCAAATATTAGTTAATCAGAAATAAACCAGGACAACTTCCTAATAATCATATATATAAAAATCGAAATTCCAAGCTGATAACATTCTCTTTACATTTTCTGAAATCACAGTTAAAAACAACATGCCTTGTTTCAGACAACCTGAGAGTCTCTTTACTTGCAATGGACGTGATATCTCCATTGATTGTCCCCTTTTGATGTCACATCAGTTTACTGGATTTAGATGATACTCGGGCATCTTTGCGCTATAGCAGCTGAAACCTCAAATACCATGCATCACTTATGAGGTGTAATTGTTTTCCTTAGCTCTGATATATCTGCCATCTTCCTGTCTGATTAGCCGCTTGCAGATGTCATTTTATCCTTGTCAAGATGAAATCATTGACAGAAATGTCACAAGCCCCTCTGCTTCCCCTCTAAGCTTTAGAAATCAGTGCTGCTGAAGGCTTGTGTAGCGGGGGAAAGACTGGTTAGCAGCAGTGTCCGACTTATCTCTTTAAATTGTTCCCTATGCCGTGCTATGAGGTGCTATCGGTTCTGAATGTTAATGTCCCTGTGTGTGTGCTCCTGCCTCTCTCGCATTCCGTGTGTGTGTGCGCGCTTGTGTGTGAGAGTGCGTATCTCACCCTGCTTCTCTCCAGCGCTGTCTGTATCTGAGTGCATGCATCTGTGTGAAAGAGGGAGGAAAAAAAGAATACATCAGTTTTGCACGGACATGCATCTCTAACAAGGAGAAGAGGAGGAGAGAGTGAGTAGAAGAAGAGAGAGGAAGCAGGAGAATGACAAGGGACATTTAAATTGCTCACATCTTCCATCCTGAAGCTCAGGCTCCGCAAACTGGCAAGGTGTAGACCTGTTCAGAATTAACGTTGGCTCAGGTCGAAATCTGAACAGCCCATGACACCACAGAAGACTTGTACCAGAAATAAAAGGCTTGTTCCTTTTTCATCATTCGTATTTCTTCTCCCTCCCCAAGTGAAATCTTTTATCCTCAAAGGAGAAAAACAAATCAAAGGTTATTCTTTACATCTCCCCAACTTTGCATGCAACATGTGTAACGGGCTGCGTTTGCCTTGATAGATTATGAACAACCTTGGAAGGTGCAGAAAAGAAGAAGCAAGATTGGATGCAAACTCTGAGCAAGGCAGATGATGGGGGGAAAAAAAAAGGGGGAGTGTAAAATATAACCTCTAGCTGCTTATCAGGAAAAGAAGACCACCCCTCTGCCTTGATTTTGGAGCACTATATTCTAGGAAGGGGGACAGATTTTTTTTTTTCTTTTAAGCTTGGTGCATAAGCGTGTTCTGATTTTTTCTCTTGTGTTCATTTTGTGTTTCTGCCTGTCACTGCGTGACATCAATGGAACTGACACAGGGATGTACTAAGAGAAGCTTTGGCTGTTCTGGCAGGTCCTAGCTCTCCACCAGCTGCCTCTGTCTCTACCGGTTTTGGGAACGATGCAATGAGAAGGTAAGTTAGAGCCAATCTTTACTTTTATAGTCCATCTTGTTCAATTGCAGGAGCTGAAGGTGGGAGGCGAGACAGGCGTCCCTAAAAACTCCTGATCATATTTAGAAGGTCAGATCAGCAATCCATTCTAAAAAAAAAAACATTCTGTCAAAGTTCATTGAAACAAAAACTCACGCATATTTTCTTACCTTTAAAAATGTTGACTTTTGGAAAGTGTTAAGGATAATCCTCTTGAATTAGCAAAGGCAATTTCCTTTCAAGGGCATTCCTATAATAATGAATGTGGTGTAGGCTTTCTCCTTTTAGAAAATAAATATTTCATGGACAGATTAAACACAAATCTCTTTTGACTTTTGCCTATGGAAGGAGGGGGTGTGGGGGGGTGATGAAGCTGATGCTTGCCCCAGTCCAGAGTGTCTGTAAAATTTGGGATTCTGGGTAATGATATGCACTATGTCACAGTGGCTTCTGTATATGTGCTAACAAGGTTTGATGTTGGACATTTGAATCTTTTTTCACAAATGTTTACTGAGCCACAAGTTAGGTGGCTACAGTGGTTGGCAGGGATCCCTGCATATGTGTGTCTATTTGTGTATGCTACTGAGATCGTGTTTATATCAGTTCCTCTGCATTACAGCCTTTTTTCTCCACGTTTCATGGGCTATTGGCTCTGGAAGGCTTATCAATTTCCATTTGAAAAGCTGTTTCTTTTTTATTTAATTGCCCTTGCTTCTTGGTTTATTTTGCTGATGGGCATGTAAGGCAAGGGGAAAAGGGGGGGGGGAAGGGTTTAAAGAAGGGAACTCATAGCCAAGAATGTTATATAAAATATAGCTCAAATAGTAATGTCCACACATTGGTATGCCTTAGGATGTGTACCAGCCGCTGGTATAATCATTTATGGGGAAAGAACACATTGTTTTTGTTTTTTTTTCCTTTTCTACTATCTATATCTAGCATAGAGCTGGTTTGAAGCACATTTAATCTAATGTAATCATGCAGACTTCTGCATTCTCTCCAGCACTGACCGGTAGGGTCAAGCTGCAAGCAGTATTGTTGGCTGTATGGCAGCCAAGTGGTTAACTGTACCAGTAAAACTCTGAGTCTGTCCGTATCCGATTAACCTGCTCTCTGTTCTTAATAGATTTTGATCCCCCAACATAAACAGATGCATTTTTTTTTTTATTATTATTATTTTATTTTTTATTTTATTTTTTGTGGTGGATTGAATATGTTATATGACTGGTTGCAGAAAAAACTGGTTTTAAAGAAAAAAATAATTATCAAAAGTTCCAGAGTGAAAGCTTGGATTTGTCATACTATGATGGATTATGGAATCTCATGTAATATAAGATCATGACAGGGCTATATGCATACATGCCTAAAGAATACTGCCTGGGCCAAAAAATAAATAAAGAGACCTTTTATTTCCCATCTGTGCTGCACAGTCCATCAATACTTTATGGCTCTGACCTCCTCATTAGGTAATTAATACACACAACCTTGTTCTTGCCAGGAATAGCCATTCCTCAATTTACCTTTTTAACTATTAATCAATGTATCAGTGTAAATAACTTTGCTGTTTTATAATGCAATGAGACTCCACTATCTATTCTGCCCTGATAGGGTGCAATACCTTCCTACTTCCTGATTTCACTCTACAGCGCCACCTGCATGTTAGAGATGAAACTGCATGTCACAAAATCAAAGTTCATTACCTCCACATGTAATTTTACATATGTGAAAATGTGAAATGTTCTTCAATTTATTTGAAAAGTATGCTTTGTTGGTTTTTATGCAGGGGTGGCACACTTTATACATTTAAAAAAAAAAAAATCTGTACTTTTCTACAAGACAACTTGATAAGAGGGCTACGGTTTTGTTATACCTGCCCTTTGTAATAATAAATCTATATATTGTCTGCTGAGCACTAGTTTGTTAATAAAAAAAAAAGTTTATTTAATTAAATAATACAAAGAGCTTTGATGATTATGGGCAAAGTGTGGAAGCCACTTGCAACCAGTCAGACCACTGTTATGTAGCCACACCAGAGAGAGAAAATGGTTATGACTGGTTACTAAATGTTATATGCCTTGCAATGTGCCTTATTTAATAATCTTACTAATTGCTATTGCAGAACCTCCCTCTTAGTAGTATTAGCCTATTATCTGTTTGATAATGAAAAGGCAGAATCAAAATGAATTTTTAACTTACTCAAACCCTACATGTCCCCTACCAGTCCTGCTGTTTTTTTCCCTTATATCTTGGCACACTTTTATGATGTCTATATCAGTGTTTCTCAACTCCAGTCCTCAAGGCGCCCCAACAGGTCATGTTTTCAGGCTTTCCATTATTTTGCACAGGTGATTTGATCAGTTTCACTGCCTTAGTAATTACCACAGCCATTTCATCTGAGGGAAATCCTGAAAACATGACCTGTTGGGGCGCCTTGAGGACTGGAGTTTAGAAACACTGGTCTATATGGAGTATTAAAATGCTCTTTCAAGTTTATTTTCCTTCTTCTGAGATTTAAGAGATAGATGTAATCAACCCATTAGACACCCAAGAGCTACATAAACTATCACTCTGCCTGGCTTTGCTCTCTCCTGAGTACACAACAGGTTAATTGAGTGCACACAAAAATCTCTCTCTACACCACAGATAGGACTCATGAGTCTGCAGGGAATATTAGCTCATCAGAAGTAGTGTTCATGTGAGAGACACCAAAAGGGGAACACAGAGCATTAAAACACACTAAAAAGGAGAAGGAATAAAGTCTTTCCAAGTAAGCAAATAAAAATTAGTTTAGAAAAGAGTCAATGCACTAATTGCTGGCACTGAGAGGTGTTTATGCTTATTTTGGCTACCAAATTTATCAAACAGACATTCTAGAATGATTTGCAAATAGAGCCACTGAAATTGTTGATCTTACAATACTTGCCAGCTGTGAACCAGAATTTTTACCGCTCTGAAATGAAGGTTTGAAGGAAATTTCCCTCTCTGTAGCAAGCAGTTACTCTGAGGTGCATTTACTACACAGTGGCTGCACAGTGGCTACAAAAGTGTCTTTAATGAAATAAGTACTAAATGTCTTCGTTGGCACCACATAGATTATTCATATGATCCTGAATGCTGACTGTTAGTAGAAAGAATGTAAGGCTAGCGATAGCCATGTACGTCTTTTGTCAATTTTGACAACAATTAAAAGAAAACTGTCAAGCATTCTTATCTAGAGATTGAATTAAATTGGTAATTATCAGTGATTCACAATTTTGAGATATTTTGCAATTCAGTAATGGTGCCTAATTACCTGAAGAATGTTATTGACCCAGGAACAGTTAATTGTAAAAAAATAAAATAAAAAAAAATAATGGTGAATAGACTAAACGTGGACTGGTGTCTTTGTTTGACACTAAGACCCCATAAACTCTATACCAGTGTTTCTCAACGCCAGTCCTCAAGGCGCCCCAATAGGTCATGTTTTCAGACCTTCCATTATTTTTGCACAGGTGATTTTATCAGTTTCACTGCCTTAGTAATTACCACAGCCGTTTCATCTGAGGGAAATCCTAAAAAAAAAGCCTGTTGGGGCGCCTTGAGGACTGGAGTTGAGAAACACTGCTCTATACAACTTTTGTTGTCTGATTTCCTTTAGATTTACCAAAACCATGTAGTGCAAAGGCCTGCCTGATTGCATATAAATTGAAACTCTTAACCACCTCATTACCAAACCTATTTCTGAGATTTGGTGTTTAAACTTTAAAAACACTTTTTTTTTTGCTAGAAAATTACTTAGAACCCCCAAACATTATATATATATATATATATATATATATATTTTTTTTTTTTCTAACACCCTAGAGAATAAAATGGCGGTTGCTGCAATACTTTCTGTCACACCGTATTTGCGCAGCGGTCTTACAAGCGCACTTTTTTGGGAAAAAATACAGTTTTTTTAATTAAAAAATAAAACAGTAAAGTTAGCTCAATTTTTTTTATATTGTGAAAGATAATGTTACGCTGAGTAAATTGATACCCAACATGTCACACTTCAAAATTGCGCCCGCTCGTGGAATGACAACAAACTTTTACCCTTTTAAAATCTCCATAGGCAACGTTTAAAACAATTCTACAGGTTGCATGTTTTGAGTTACAGAGGAGATCTAGGGCTAGAATTATTGCTGTGGTTTGAACACTGTTTCTAATGCGGGTGCTACTCACATACTGTATGCGTTCGCTTCTGCACGCGAGCTCGGCGGGACGGGGCACAATGAAAAAAATATATTTTTCGTATTTATTTTACCTTTTATTTTTTCACTGTTCTTTAAAAAAAAAAATTGTGTCACTTTTATTCCTATTAAAAGGAATGCAAACATCCCTTGTAATAGAAAAAAGCATGACAGGTCCTCTTAAATATGAGATCTGGGGTCCAAAAGACCTCAGATCTCATATTTACACAAAAATGCAATAAAAAAAAAAATTCTCATTTGAAAAAAATAAAATAATAAAATGTCCCTTTAGGAGCTATGGGCATAAGTGACGTTTTGATTTGGAGACGGGCGGGGGGGCTATCTTCCCCTCACTCATCTCTATGTCAGGCTAGGGAAAGGTCCAGATCACCTCCGCCGCTACCGACGGCCAAGCGGACGGAGGGCACCGGAGCGCGGAGGGAGGGGGGGTCCCTCTCCCACCGCCGATAAAGAGTGATTTTGCGGCGAATCCGATGCAGAGACCACTTTTATCTGAAAGAGAACTGCCGGCTCTTGAAGAGGATACCGGGTTACGGTAGCTAGCTGCTACCATAACAACGGTATTCGTCTTCAAAGACAGAACGTTTATAGTCGTACGGCGGAAAGGAAGTGGTTAAGGTTTGACCTCATATTATATGGTTTTGGTAAATCTGAAGGAAACAATCTACAGAAAATTGTATAGTGTGTATCCAGCTTAACACACAAAAAAAAACTTTCTCTTAATTGGGTGCAGACGTGAATGAAGTGTGCTGGTACATAGGAAATGATCTAAGCCCAAATGAAGACCAAAACCATCTTCCAACGAGGGCTTCCAGTTTAGGCAATGAATGTTTATCATGAATCTGAGGATATGGGCATTTCTTTTTAATTATTATTTACAAAGACTTTAAACTTCAACCACATCGAGTGTGGTGGCCCTAACCTAGCCTTCCTCAACCTGTTTACCCCAGAAGAGCTTTTGAAATATTTGAATGTCTCGGGGGAGGCCCTGCTAAAAAAATTATGTGTACAGTTTTCGGTACACTAGCATCAACACTAAATTGTAGAACACTTTAAATATAAGAATAAATAATATGCCATACCTGATATGTTTGACACCCTGATCCTTTTTTGACTCTCCTACTTTGACCAGGAACATGTTTAGTAATAATCTTGAAATTACAAGAATAATAGCAGAATAAAAAGGCAGATAGTAAAAATTGTGGTGTCCTCTATACATTATTGGTCAGTATATAAGTGCCCCCTTGCTTTGGTGGTCATTGTGGTCAGAGATAAATTCACCATTGCTTACTGTGCGAGGAACCCCTAGCAACCTCTGAAGGAATCCTAGGGGACCCAGGATGGAGCATAACCAGTGCTACAGTAGGTTGAAGACTGAATTATAAATTAACACATTGACTTCATGTTTGCTGCGACCAGCTGACCCCTTACTTTCATTACTCTTTTTAGGGGATCACAATTTTCCAGCAAGCTTACAGATATTAGAAAACAATTCTACTGGCTGTGTGGACCATCTCTATGCTCATGGTTATTCCCTTTAGGCTAAGTAGTTTATTATTCAATACATAAAGTTGTTTTACTGTTCAGTTTTGAGCACTTTAATAGTAATTAAAGGCAACTGGAAAAATAAACACAAATACATACAGTACTTGTTATTTGATGGCTTTTCAGACCTCCGGCTGTAATGATCATTATTTGCTATAACAACCATCATTTTCAGCAGCAAGATCCAATGAGAGGTGGACCTAACAGTCATATGGCTAAAACTATATTCATTATGGCAGAAAACTCTTTCTTTAGAGCTTGGTGAATGAAGCCTTTCATGCATTCCTTGTGCTATCTCTGTGAGAGGGATAATTAATTCGATTTTTTTCAGCAGCTATTACATTATTTATGGCAACGCAGCTCTAACACGTTATATCAACATGCATTTCAGAGGTCACTGACGTCACAGAGGTCACTGACATCAGTCCTTGGCCAGACTAGTGTCATTAGTCATGGATAGATTAATCAGAAGCCAAATACCCAACATGCTTTTGGATTGTGGAAAGGAACCTGGAATGATAAGGATGGAAGATTTTTATGTTTGCTTTTTATTTTTAACCACTTAAGGACCGAGCCTCTTTCTGAGATTTGGTGTTTACAAGTTACATTTTTTATTTTTTTTGCTAGAAAATTACTTAGAACCCCCAAACATTATATATATATATATATATATATATATATATATATATATGTGTATAGGTTTTCTAACACCCTATAGAATAAAATGGCGGTCGTTGCAATACTTTTTGTCACACCGTATTTGCGCAGCGGTCTTACAAGCGCACTTTTTTGGAAAAAAAAACACTTTTTTTGAATTAAAAAATAAGACAACAGTAAAGTTAGCCCAATTTTTTGTTATATTGTGAAAGGTAATGTTACGCCGAGTAAATTGATACCCAACATGTCACGCTTCAAAGTTGCGCCCGCTTGTGGAACGGCGACAAACTTTTACCCTTAAAAATCTCCATAGGCGACGTTTAAAAAATTCTAAAGGTTGCATGTTTTAAGTTACAGAAGAGTCCTGGGACTAGAATTATTGCTCTCGCTCTAACGATCGCGGTGATACCTCACATGTGTGGTTTGAACATAGTTTCATATGCGGGCACTGCTCACATATGCACTCGCTTCTGCGTGCAAGCTCGTCGGGACGGGGCACTTTATTTTGCTTTATTTTTTTTAATTTTGACACTGTTTTAAAAAAATAAAAAAAAATTGGGTCACTTTTATTCCTGTTACAAGGAATGTAAACATCCCTTGTAATACAAAAAAGCATGACCGGTCCTCTTAAATTTGGGATCTGGTGTCAAAAAGACCTCAGATCTTATATTTAGACTAAAATGCAATATATTTTTTTTTTTATGTCATTCTAAAAAAATAAAAATAAATGGCCCTTTAAGAGCATTGGGCGGAAGTGACGTTTTGACGTTGCTTCTACCCTGCAGTGATATGGAGACGGGTGGGGGCCATCTTCCCCTCACTCGTCTCCATACCCAGACAGGGGACAGACACCGGAGAGCAGCGGGAGGGGGGGGGCCCTCTCCCGCTGCCGATAAAAGTGATCTTGCAGCGTATCTGCCGCAGAGACCACTTTTATCTGAAAGAGGACCGCCCGCTGAAGAAGAGTATACCGGGGTTATGGTAGCTAGCTGCTACCATAACAATGGTATTCATCTTCAAAGTACCAACGTATTCCTGCGGCAGGCGGTCCGTAAGTGGTTAAAGGAAACATGCACTGGGAAGATGAACAGGTTACCACTGCTGAATTATTCTATTATAAAAGCTACTTGACCAGGTATCATGCTGATCCAAAGGCTTTGATATTTTCTGAACACCTGGCTTAGAACATGTATGCAAATTAAGATATATATGACTTGACTTTGTTTGCTTCATGTTTGTTCTGGGTCATTGACTAAGAAAACTTTAAAGTTGGTAACAGAAATGCAACTAACATTTTCCGCAACAAGTCAGAAATGGTAGCCTCCATTTTTATTTCAGTACAAGTTTCCTTTAATAGTGGGAACATTGATCAAGGTAATAGCATTGATCCCTACTAGCCCCGTAGACTTGTATTGCCCCCAAGATTTGTATTGTCTTCTGCAACATATCATCCGCCAAAAATGTAGCATGTCAACAATCTTTGACTCTCATTTCCTTTGTTAGGTCTGCAATTTCTGACAGTCCTCTCAAACATTACATATATTGAACAATATGTGCTGCCCATTAGTGATGCCACATTTGAGGCCCCTTTAGCTCATAAGTTGACAACCACTGATCTAGACATTGCCCCTACTTTTGTTTAAGTCTTCCTCTTCTGATCGCTTCCCAACCCACCGCCGTAGCATGGTTGCCAACTTTCAGTAAATTTACAAACAGTTTGTAAAATCCATAATTGTTGCATTTGTCCATGAATGTCAGTTACGGACATGCAGCCTACATGTCTGTAATGGACATTCAAGGACAGATGCAACAAGTATGGATTTTACAAACTGTTCATAGAATTACTGAAAGTTGGCAACCCTGCGCCGTAGTCTTTCAGTGCAGTAGGGACTAATAGAGCCAAGGGAACCTTTCATATGCACTCTTCAAAAGTGTCTCACTATGCCTGCCCTTTCTGCCCCCCTCCTCCATTCATAGAGGCTGTAACAACAGCTTCTTTGAATGAAAAATGATCTATGAATAGAGGAGGGAGTCCTTTCCTCATTCTGTCCATCCTCCATTCATAGAACCCTTTTCATTCATAGAAGCTATAGTACAGCATAGTGAATTATTATTATTATACACAATTTATATAGCGCCAACAGTTTACGCAGCGCTTTACAATGTATAGTGGGGACAACACAATTACAGTACAGTTCAATACAAAAGGTACAGAAGGGCTAGTTAGCACTTTTGGGACAGAATAGTTAGCACTTTTGACAAGTACATATGGCAAGTACCTCAGCTCTCTTCAAAACCCCCACCACCACCACAGCAGAATATTATGGCGGCAAGTATAGGGGGGGGGGATTGAATGAAGAAACTAAAGCCGGAGTAAAGAGCACAAGGGACACATTGTTGGTATTTATTTGTGTATATATATATATATATATATATATATTTTATTAATCTTAAGCTTTAATGTAATGGTAAGGCATAGTAAAATTTTATGGTATACCTTGTCATCAGTAGCGACAAGAATTAACCCAACAAATTTATAGTAATAGTAGGGCCTTATAGGTTGACTTGCTCCCTGGCTTCTATTACGGCATGTTTGGGATATTACTACAATGAGATCTCTGCTATGCACTTAGCAGTTTTGGGTGTCCCTGCCCACCTTTGCATATTCCAGCATCTCCTGTTGCATTCATATAAATATTATATTAATAACACATTTAACAAGGTAGAGTAGGCAACAG
Organism: Rana muscosa; assembly: GCA_029206835.1. Taxonomy (NCBI): domain Eukaryota; kingdom Metazoa; phylum Chordata; class Amphibia; order Anura; family Ranidae; genus Rana; species Rana muscosa. The sequence continues at coordinate 177,083,584 of CM055124.1, forward strand.
CAGATATGAAGAGAAAGGAACTCAAGTTTAGAGATTTCACTAATAGATTCCCCTAGGGAGTTTAGAACTTTTAAGGTGTTTTAACTCCAGCATTTGCCAAAAACAGAAAGACAGTAAAACCTTGGATTGCGAGCATAATTTTGTTTCGGAAAACATGCTTGTAATCCAAAGCACTTGTATATCAAAGCAAATTTCCCCATAAGAAATAATGGAAACTCAGATGATTAGTTCTACAACCATTTATTCATAAGTCCTCCAGTTTATAGTCCATATAAAAAGATTATAGCAATGTGATAAGTTGTGTAACCATAATAAGTCCATCCACAAATTACATCTTTCACAAGGGCAGTGGCGGCTGGTGCTCAAAAATTTTGGGGAGGCACAAACAAACAAAATAAATAAATAATTTGCAGCCTCACTGTGCCCAAACGCAGCCACTGTGCCCATCAATTGTCGCCACTGTGCCCATCAATTGTCGCCACTGTGCCCATCAATTGTCGCCACTGTGCCATCAAACGCAGCCACTGTGCCCAGCAATTGTCACCACTGTGCCATCAAACGCAGCCACTGTGCCCAGCAATTGTCACCACTGTGCCATCAAACGCAGCCACTGTGCCCAGCAATTGTCGCCACTGTGCCAGCAATTGTCGCCACTGTGCCATGCCATCAATTGTCGCCACTGTGCCATCAATTGTCGCCACTGTGCCATGCCATCAATTGTCGCCACTGTGCCATCAATTGTCGCCACTGTGCCATGCCATCAAACGCAGCCACTGTGCCATGCCATCAAACGCAGCCACTGTGCCATGCCATCAAATGCAGCCACTGTGCCATCAATTGTCACCACTGTGCCCATCAATTGTCGCCACTGTGCCCATCAATTGTTGCCACTGTGCCATCAAACGCAGCCACTGTGCCATGCCATCAAACGCAGCCACTGTGCCCATCAATTGTCACCACTGTGCCCATCAATTGTCGCCACTGTGCCCATCAATTGTCGCCACTGTGCCATCAAACACAGCCACTGTGCCATGCCATCAAACGCAGCCACTGTGCCATGCCATCAAACGCAGCCACTGTGCCATGCCATCAAACGCAGCCACTGTGCCATCAATTGTCACTACTGTGCCCATCAATTGTCGCCACTGTGCCCATCAATTGTTGCCACTGTGCCCATCAATTGTTGCCACTGTGCCCATCAATTGTTGCCACTGTGCCATCAATTGTCGCCACTGTGCTATGCCATCAATTGTCGCCACTGTGCCATCAATTGTCGCCACTGTGCCATGCCACCAAACGCAGCCACTGTGCCATGCCATCAAATGCAGCCATTGTGCCCAGCAATTGTCACCACCGTGCAAGCAATTGTCACCACCGTGCCAGCAATTGTCACCACCGTGCCCATCAATTGTCACCACTATGCCCATCAACTGCTGCCAGTTTGCCCCCTCAAAAACCACCAGATTGCTTCCCCCCGCCCCCCCAGCACTTATTTTTCTCGGGTCAGCCATCCTCCCTCGATGTCTTCTCCCAAGTCCCGCCCTCGATGTCGCTTCGGCCAATCAGGTTACCGGTAACCAGACCCGGTGAACCTGATTGGCTGAGACGAGTGTCAGTGTTAACCAGGGAACGCACACCCCCTGCGTCCCCTGGTTAACTATTTGGAAGCCGATTAGAGCCCACAGGCTGTAATCGAAAAGCCTATCAGAGCCGCTGGCTCTGATAGGCACTTCCAAACACCAACAAACTGCTGTTATTCAGATGGCCGGTGCTCACCAGGGGGCCGGCCATCTGAATAGTGGGCGGCAGCGGCGACAACACACAGAGATTCATGCAATGCATGAATCTCTATGTATTGTACACTTGAGTGATGGCGCAGGGGAGAAAGGGGGTGGCGCTCCTGCACCCACTATGGACGCACCGCCGCTGCACAAGGGGATTAGAAGCAAAATCCAGCAGAAGCTACAAAGTATAAAAGAGAAGAGAGGCGCCTCTAAGTGTAGCGATATGGTTACATTTAATGAAGGTACAATATTTAGAAACTCACATAGTTGATGATTAAAAGATGCATATCTAAGTATGCAGGCATCCAGGGTAAAGCTGTCCACATAGACTGTCCTCCGCACCGCCGGCTCTCACCACTGTCAGTCTGCAATCGTGACCGGGAAGACTACCCTGCAGTAAAACAATCTGAAAGCGAGGCCTGAAGGATGGCGGAGAGGACAGCTTTACCCTGGATACCTGCATACTTAGATGTGCCTCTTTTATTCATCAACCATGTGAGTTGCTAAATGTTGTACCTACATTAAATGTAACCATATTTCTACATTGAGAGGCACCTCTCTTCTCTTTTATACTCAGTTGTGACATGACGCTACCTGTATATCAAGACATTTCTCATTTTATCAATTAAAAATGTATAAAAAAAATGTTGCTTGTCTAACAAAACACTCTCAGACCAAGTAACACTTAGTCCAAGGTTTTACTGTATTACTTTTAAGTGGACTGACTGACTGACAGGCAGGAAATAGCTTAGTGGTTTCCCAAAGCAGTTATATTCAAGATATATTCAAGAATGATAGCTTTCACAGTTGCTTGCTTTCTCATCCAAACTGTCAAGCAATCAAATGGCTGGCGTCATAACGGATCACATGTGCAATACCATGCAACAAGCAACTGATCAAATCAAATAAAGATGGCAGCTGTAAAGGAGAATATGGTTTATTTCTACTTATGCCGCGTACACACGCTCAGAGTTTACGATGGAAAAACTCTGACGGAATTTTTTAATCGGATATTCCGACCGTGTGTATCCCCCTTCTGACTTTTTCCGTCGGAAATTTCAAATTACGCACGATGGGAAATTTAAAAACTACGCACGATGGGAAACAATTCAATGCATGCTCGGAAGCATAGACCTTAATTTTCTCGGCTCGTCGTAGTGTTTTACGTCACCGCATTCTTGACGGTCGGATTTTAGTGTGACCCTGTGTATGCAAGACAGCTTGAGCGGAATTCCGTTGGGAAAAACCTGTCGTAGTTTATTCCAACGGAAATTCCACTTGCGTGTACAAGGCATTTCTCTTCATTGCTCAATTAGGTGCTTTAGACTTTGAATTTCCCCTTGTCTTGGGTGGACTAACCCTTTAAAAATAATGGGGTTGATTTAATAAGTGTGAAGACAGACAGTTTCTTTGTTCGATGCACTAATTACATTTAAAGTCCCCTTTTTAATGGTAACATTATATAGTAACAAACTATACCAGTTAACATGCTTTTACAAGCAAATGATTTGTTGAAAAGGGCTATATTTACCATAGAAATCCAAGTGAAATGGTGCCTAGGGCAGCAGGTTTCATGCTAAGGGGCATTCTAGTAAAAACTTTTAATTTCCTATTCAAACACATGGAGCTGTGTCCCAATGGGAAACAAATCAACGCCTCTATCTCCTTACTCTTGTTTGCTGGCATTCAGCTCATAAAGCAGACTCTCATACGGGCCTACAATATTGCATTCTAGTAAACAGTTTACTAAAATAATGACATAACACAAGGGATGGAATTTGTAAATTGGAGCATCTCTATTCAGTTATGCATAGAGCAGTACAAAGGGGTTGATTTACTAAATCTAGAGAAGAATCTTGTGCAGCTGTGCATAGTAGCCAATCAGCTTCTAACACCAGCTTGTTCAGTTAAGCTTTAAAAAAAAAAACTGAATTTGATTGGTTTCTATGCGGAGCTGCACCCGATTTTTCACTCTCCAGTTTTAGTAAATCAACCCCAGTGTCTACAATTGGCCCTGGCTGAAGCAAGCCTCCTAGTAGGGCATTCTTTACCATTTCTAAATAGAAAATTTATCTGGCCTTATAATTTTGAATGTTCCAAACAGCCAGCAAAAATACTACGTAAAGCTGAAACTCCAGGCACCTAATCTACATGCAGGGCGCCGGTTGCATGGATTCCAATGGCGGGGGGGGGGGGAGGAGGGTTTGAAGCACGTGATTAGAGTCAGAGGCTCTAATAGGCTTTAAAATAGGATGGACACAGAGCACTGAATATTCGCTAGTGTCACACTTATTCTCCTTCTTGGCCAGTCAAGACCTGTTTCCTGATTGGCCTAAAGGAGAAGCTACGCTGGCCGCCAGGAGGAGAGGAGACACAGGGGAAGCTAGCTGGCTGCCTGTCCGTCTCCAGGAGGGAAGCCCGGGGTAAGTGTTGCCGACGGGGGGGTGAGGTGTGGGTGACCCGACCTGGTGGGTGGCTGGCTGTGCACGGTTTGCCACCCCCCCTCCCCAAAAAAAAACAAAACATCGGCTGCCACTGCATGGGAGATATTTTACCTGCTGAAGGATTTGTATTCTTATCAATCCAGTTAAGAGCTTCACACAGCCCCAACAAATAGCCATCAGACAACACTTACAGTAAAAGGATACTGTTCTACTGTGTCCTCTCTCTATTCCTAGCCTGCTAAGTGGTGAGTGGAAAACCAGCAGCAGACTGTTGAGATTATCCCTTTCCTCTCTCTTCCTAACAGCATGCTTCTTGCTATAATATGCAAATGCAGCACACCCGATACACCTTTCCCTCTCCCAGTGCTGCTGTTTAAGGGGTTGCAAGAGGCTCATACCAAAGTAAATTCAGGTGCTGAAAGCTGAGCCCTAGACAGATTTAAAAAAAAAAAATAAGTTCTGTTATTATCAATACGTCATAAAAGCTGGATTCATACCTGACCTTTTTTCATTGAAATCAATGGAAGTGCATCAAAATGCACATCGATGCTCCTTGTGTGTGTCGTGTGCTTTTTAACATGCTTTGCAGTGCAGTGTATTGGATGTCAATGCACATCATAACTTATCATATCATTGCACAACATGGTTTATGACGTATCAATGCGCATCATGGCACATATTGAAGGGCATCTTGATGCTTGCATTGAGATGTATTTCTTTGACGTCGCATGGAAATTGCATCAAGCAAAAATGCAAGGATGTTAATCCAGCCTAAGGCTGGGTTCACACTGTCTGTGGAGCGGCTCACAGCAGGGAGTCCGGTGCGTCCCTGTTCTCCGTCTCAGGGGCGAATCAGGTCCGAATTTGTGCCTGAAATCGGACCTGAAACAGAGCCAAAGTTGCACAGGACCATTCTGCTGTGCGCTCCGCAGCTGCCCCGGAGATGTGTGAACCTGCCCCATTGGGAGTCGTTCACACTCTCCTGTCATGCAAATTGGATGTGGGGAAACCCGCATCCAATTTACGTCAGTGTGAATCCAGCCTCAATGTATTTTTTATTTTAGTTGTAAAAGGTGAAGGTTTTTTACTTTCATGCATTCTATGTATGAAGGTAAAAAACCTTCAGTCTGAAGCTCACCCCCCAGCCGCCCCTCCTCTTAATACTTAAAGGGGTTGTAAAGGTTTGTTTTTTATTTTCTAAGTAGTGCATTGTTGGTTCACTTACCTTTTCCTTTGATTTACCTTCTAAATGTTTTTTTTCTTTGTCTGAATTTCTCACTTCCTGTTTCTCCTCACTAAACTTCACACAATCATCCGAGTGGTGTTTAGTCAGCCAGAACAGCTTACTGAACAGCTTACTGAGGGGGAACAGGAAGTGAGAAATTCAGACAAAGAAAACAAAGAAAGAAAAAATTTAGAAGGGAAATCTAAGGAAAAGGTAAGTGAACCAACAATAGACTAGCTTAAAGGAACCTATTTAGAAAATAAAAAACGAACCTTTACAACCCCTTTAACTGAGCCAGATCCAGTGATGTACACAAGAGCAGTGAGTCTCCCGGGCCTCTCTCTCCTCATTGGCTGAGACACAGTGGCAGGAGCCATTGGCTCTCGCTACTGTCAATCACATCCAGTGAGCAGGGATGACAGGACTGAGCCACAGTTTGTGTGTCCCATAAAGGCATCAGTGCCCTAAGAGCAAGCAACTTGCTTCGAAGGCACTCGGCAAGGGGGAGGGGAAAGAAGTGTCAGCTGTAGACCTTAGAAGAGAAGGATGGGGGCTTCTCTGTGCAAAACCATTGCACAGAGCAGGTAAGTATGATGTGTTTATTATTTTAAAGTAAACAGGGAACCTTTAGAACCACTTTAAATATAAGCAGCACACAGTTGCAGCTGGTGTTCGATTTTTTGGGAGGGCAGCAAACAAACCACCCTAAACCCCCCACACCGTTCGGTCGGTTGTTTCCTGGTTGGCCTGGAGGTGAAGCAGGAAGACAACAGCGAATATTAATTCACTATTGCCACACAACTGGGTGGGCTCAGGGCGCAGTGCTTTGCGCCTCAAGCCCACTCTTTTTTTAAGCCAATTAGAGCCTCATGTGCTTCCAAAAAAAAACATTGAATTCATGTGTCTGACGCCCTGCATGTAGATTAGGGGACAGGTGCATGGATTAGGGGGCGGCCCGTGCACCCCTTATGCCACTGGCAGTACCTGAGTTTGACCTGGTATCAGCATTTACAGCAGGGCTGGAGTGTTACTGAAAGCAGCCGTGCAAGGAGCCTATCGGTTCATGTACTGAGATGAGCTCATCACTCAACTGCTTCTCCTTTTACTGTCCAGTCACAGGCTGGGGGTGGATCCAGGACAACTTTGGCTTAGAGAAAGTGGGTTGAATGATGCTGACCATCAGACTGGGAACATCCACCAGTAGATGCAAAAGGAAATCTTCAGATTGAAAGTGAATATTGCAAACAAAAAGCTGATTTTGTAATTTTATCTTTTAATTGGGCTCTTCATTTTATCTTATTGTTTTGGCTGGAGCTCTGCTTTATCATTAGTTACACTGAAAAATGCATGTAATGATGTATTAATGAATTTAGAGCTCTCCTTATTTGTGTCCTTTTTATCTGTCTGGATTTCAGCTTCAACTTCTAAAGAACATTTTTGGTGGCATTTAACCTAAAAAGTGCCATCTAAATCACCACTACAGAAGTAATTTCCTTCACTTAGCCTGGAGGATCAGCGTCCCTTCAAACACAGTTGTTCCTGTTTTGTTTAAAATTCACTGCACTCACTAGACACGTTTGCTGCGCTAAATGAAACCGTCACTTCTTTAGTAAATCACCCCTCCCCCCCCCCACAGCTCTATCGATCTGTACAAACTTTAGTTACTAACATAAATTTGGTCAGCTGTGCTTTATATACCAGGACTGCTTCTTAGTCCCAGCCTGGCACTGCTGCCTTTATCACTGAAATGATGCCATGGATAAAATCAGACTACTAGTATTTCCTCACGATGCCAATACACTAGAACCGGCAAGACAAGGAAGGTTTAACCTTTCCTTTAACGGAAATCCATGTGGTTTTTATTGCAACCATTGGCCTCAATTTAGCCTCTTACAGACTATGTCCAGGTTCTGTAAGATATTCTGCTGGCGTGCTGTCTCTTTAGAAAATCAAATTATAAATTTTAATTAATTTGCTGCGGAATGAAACCCTTAGAATGTTTTTTTTTTTTTTACCTGGTAACCCATTGAGGGCACTGAGTGCAATTTAAGGGATTATCGTCCGCATACTCAAGATGTTAGAAGTGATGTGAGAGTACTGAACATAGAATATCCCTCAAGGTATACTTTGGTTTATCTTTGCAAATTGCTGCACTACTTAAACTGACAAATGAAATTAGAACTTTTTTTGAACAGAAAACAGGGTCTGCTTTTTCTGCAATATAAGCTTCATCATGTTGATGCCATTTTTAAAGCCTTTTCCAATCTATGTAGATCTGTATCTTTCATTTAAATAATGCTTGGTGATCCTGCCATTAAGGTCCTTGTTCAGGCACTTCTCAAATAAAATGAAATAAAAATGAAACCGTGCTTCCTCTACATAAAGAAGATTATATAGATCAGGGGTATCCAATCTTTCTAAAGACAGGACCAGTTTACTGCTTCTCAAATTTTTGGAGGACCAGACTGTGGCCAGCAGGTGTAGAAAATGCCCCAGCATCAATATGAGTAATCAATGTCTCAGACTCTGATCAGTGGGAGTAAATAAATAAAATAGCGCCTAGGAGGAGGAATAGAAATAATTTCCTCCCAAGACCTCCTGCTCTCTAGCTCCCTTGTAACCTCATCTCATGCTCACCGCCAGGACTTCTCAAGAGCATCTCCCATCCTCTGGAAATCCCTACCCCAATCTGTATGACTATCGCCCACTCTGTCCACATTCAGAAGATCCGTAAAGCTCATATCTTCAGAAAGGCCTATCCGGCCCCCGCCTAACAACTGTACATTTGATTTCTCCATCAGCACATCCCCCACAGCTATTGCAATTTGTATCTTGATTTGTATCTCTTGCTACCGTTTGTACCTCTAAGATTGTAAGCGCTAACGAGCAAGGCTCTCTGACTCTTACTGTATTAAAATGTATTGTAATTGTACTGTCTGCCCTTATGTTGTAAAGCACTGGTGCTATATAAATCCTGTGTTATAACAATAATAATAGTGCCCCATCCTTGGTGATAGTTGGAGAGATAGTGGATCATCGTTGGTGTCAGTAAAAGGAATAGTACACAATCATTCATATAGGTGGGAGGAATTCTGCCCCATTGTTGGTATCAGTGGAAGGAATAGTGCCTCTTATCAATGTGAGTATTAGTGCCCCAGTGATGGGAACAGTGCCCCAAGAGCCAGATGAAGGCAAGCAAAGGGATGCAACCAGCATGGGGGGCGCAGTTTGGAGACCACTGATATAGATAAAAAAACATCCAAAAACGTGAAGAAGCAGAGTGATAAACTAAAAAAAAATGTCTTCCAGTTAGGATTTACATCTACTTTTATGTAATATTTACAGATTGATCCATACCTACATTTAATACTATACAGGATGAATAATAATACATTTTATGTATCATTAGAAAGGTTTTTGTCTACGGTTTATAAGGTAGCATAGCAGATTAGCAGTTGGCATTTTTGCTGTTTAGCACTGGTACCTGGGTTTAACGACTACCAGGAATGCCATCTGCATTAGAATATTCCTGATCTCCCATTATTTTTTTAAGCAACAGTTTATTGAACAATTTCAATACAAAATAATGTACAGAGTACAGAAAATTGAAGCTGTTACAGGAGTTGGACAGTCAGTTGTATACTCAATCATTGAGAAAGGACATCAACAATCTTATTAGCATGACAAATGTGGTCTGGTACAGACCCGCACTGAGTATTGATTCCTATGGAAGTAATTTGGTTGATCTGCTTGTGCGTAAGTAGGGATATGCATTCAGATATCCTTTGACCTAAGAAGATGGATCCAGTAAGGAAGGAAAGTACAGTGTGATTGAGAGCTACATGGGCAGTAGCGATGAAGAAGGGAAGGAGAGTGTAGGGGAAGAAGTTGGGTAGACACAGGAGAGGAGTGACTTTCGCATCTCACCAAAGTTTAATGGTCTGCGTTGTTACAATTGGCTTTTGAAGTGGTCAGTGCTCAGAAAGTGAATCTGAACGCAGCTGATGGATACATATTGGTCAAATTTGTCATGGAGAGGGCTGTCAGCTCCTCCATGCATTGGAAGTGGGTGAGTTCAGTAACCCGTTCTTTGATAGTTGGATGGTTCTCCACATCTCCCTCTATGTCTGTCAGTTTTTACTAAAACACCCAAATTGCTTCTATGTGTGTGTATGACTAGGGTAGGGAGGGACATCATACTCCATTATGTACATGGACTGATGATAGTTTATTTACATTTTAAATTACAGTGGAATGCGCTGGAGCTATGTAAAGGTACCCACTGATGCCAACATGTGCTTTAGCTTGTCCAACACAATATTGCTTCCAATATCACAGAACACTATGCCCCCATTCACCCCTGAGTGACTTAAAGTACGTTTCCACTAGGTTTCAATGCTTGACACCAGATTTCCATGTAATTCTTTGGTTCCCAACTTACATGTAAGCAATATGCTGTGGCTCAACCCTCCGAAAAAAGTACAAGTGCTTCTCTAGGTCATGATTGCGTGCTTTGGCCTCAATAAACTTTTAATGAGAGCTCCTGAAAAACGTGCATAATGCAGATTTTTCAGGCAATTTTGCACCTAATAACCTGATAATAACTAACATTGCATTGGCTAAAACAAAAATGCATGTACAAATGTCCAACAAAACTTGTAAAAAATAAACAAAGATGCCGATGCTCATGAGTGAATATAGCCTAAATACCAACTTGTTCATGAAATTGGAGAATAAATGTTTTCTTTGCATTTTGAAATGTTGCTTGTTCATAAATATTGAATATAAAATCACAACAGATGATGAGAATTGAGAAAAAAAGAGGCATTTTACAGCAAAGGTTAGCAGCCTCGGGTTATTGCAGACAAATGTACAGTTTATTATATGTGCACACAATGGGAAAAGCTCTGGTTCAAATCCAGTCAGAAGTCACTTCTCAGTAGTCTGTCAATGCCATGGTACTGAAAATTGAAATCTGGTTGCCATGGGTTTGCTTTATACCGCTGCTAATTAAACTTAATTGAACAATGTCACTAATGTACATAATATTCCTTTACCTGAAACTGTCAATAGCATGTTATGGTTGTTATATTTAAGTGAACCCCTATAACTATTTTAGCCCATACACATTTTGTCAATCATATGGACTTGTGCCTGCTTTAGAAGCTCTTGAAAAAACATTAGTTGTGGCCATACAACACTCAGCGTAATAACATCCTGCCTCTTTACTCAAGAAGATGCACAGCTAACAGCTTGGCTTGTCAAGAGGCTCTGTAGCAGCCACTGACTTTCCATTAGAATGAAGAGACCACTGTGTTCCCAACCTCTGCCTATAGGCACCATGAATGCGAAGGCTAATTTACTTCCAAACCAACAAGCCGCAAATTGCCCCTTTTATATATAAATTCTCACTTACTGTGATGGAAATTTTAGCAATATGGCTAAAGTGTAGAATTATATTTTTGAACCCAGAAAAATAATTTCTTTAATAAAAGAGTACAAAAAGCAATTGTTTGTATACCACAAAAACAATCAGAAATCATATTTTAGAGGTTTACAGTGGACAGTCTATTTCTTGAATTTCCAGTTAATTTCATTGTTTGCTGTGTGGAAACACTCAAAGTTAGTTCATTTTTTTTATATTGTACGGCAGGATATTCAAGTATAAACTCTGCAATAGTAATAATTACCAGCTAAACCTTACACAGGCTTAATTCTTTTTAAAGTGCAATGTCCAAGCATTACCCACATTTACCCCCAAAACTTCCTCCTATAGCATGCCACAGCTCTATTTTTCTCCTTTTATCATGTTTCTCTAGTGACAAATAGGGATGAGCTTCGTGTTCGAGTCGAACATACGTTCGACTCGAACATTGGCTGTTCGATCGTTCGACGAAGATCGAACGATTTGGGCCGTTCGCGCCAAATTCGAGTGACGCGAACGGCCCACAATGCACTACGCCATCGCAGTGTCATCCAGGCGCTGTGATTGGCCAAGCATGCACTGTGACCCCGCATGCTTGGCCAATCACAGCGCCGGCAGCGAGGAGAGCAATGATTGGCCACAGGCAGGATGCCTGTGGCCAATTATTGCTGAGGGTGTTTAGTACACGCCCCACACTATAAAAGGCCGCCAGCACGGCGGCCTAGTGTAGTGTGTTCCGGAGCAGGGATAGAGTAGCATAGGCAGGGACAGTGACTGTTATTTCTTTCTTGCTTAACCTGGATTCCTTTAGTTTAGGGAAAGAGAAGGATAGGTAGGGAGAGTGTCAGTGTGTTTTGTGCTTCTGCTATAGTGTGCTTAAAAAAAAACATTTATTCTAGGGACAGAAAACTCTAGGTAGGGACAGTGTCAGTTTCTTTCACTCTGCAAGTCCTTGTTTCCAGGGACCTGGAAGGACAGTGAGTGAATTGTCCTTTTGCTATATTGTGATTAAAAAAAACATTTATTCTAGGGACAGAAAACTCTAGGTAGGGACAGTGTCAGTTTCTTTCACTCTGCAAGTCCTTGTTTCCAGGGACCTGGAAGGACAGTGAGTGAATTGTCCTTTTGCTATATTGTGATTAAAAAAAACATTTATTCTAGGGACAGAAAACTCTAGGTAGGGACAGTGTCAGTTTCTTTCACTCTGCAAGTCCTTGTTTCCAGGGACCTGGAAGGACAGTGAGTGAATTGTCCTTTTGCTATATTGTGATTAAAAAAAACATTTATTCTAGGGACAGAAAACTCTAGGTAGGGACAGTGTCAGTTTCTTTCACTCTGCAAGTCCTTGTTTCCAGGGACCTGGAAGGACAGTGAGTGAATTGTCCTTTTGCTATATTGTGATTAAAAAAAACATTTATTCTAGGGACAGAAAACTCTAGGTAGGGACAGTGTCAGTTTCTTTCACTCTGCAAGTCCTTGTTTCCAGGGACCTGGAAGGACAGTGAGTGAATTGTCCTTTTGCTATATTGTGATTAAAAAAAACATTTATTCTAGGGACAGAAAACTCTAGGTAGGGACAGTGTCAGTTTCTTTCACTCTGCAAGTCCTTGTTTCCAGGGACCTGGAAGGACAGTGAGTGAATTGTCCTTTTGCTATATTGTGATTAAAAAAAACATTTATTCTAGGGACAGAAAACTCTAGGTAGGGACAGTGTCAGTTTCTTTCACTCTGCAAGTCCTTGTTTCCAGGGACCTGGAAGGACAGTGAGTGAATTGTCCTTTTGCTATATTGTGATTAAAAAAAACATTTATTCTAGGGACAGAAAACTCTAGGTAGGGACAGTGTCAGTTTCTTTCACTCTGCAAGTCCTTGTTTCCAGGGACCTGGAAGGACAGTGAGTGAATTGTCCTTTTGCTATATTGTGATTAAAAAAAACATTTATTCTAGGGACAGAAAACTCTAGGTAGGGACAGTGTCAGTTTCTTTCACTCTGCAAGTCCTTGTTTCCAGGGACCTGGAAGGACAGTGAGTGAATTGTCCTTTTGCTATATTGTGATTAAAAAAAACATTTATTCTAGGGACAGAAAACTCTAGGTAGGGACAGTGTCAGTTTCTTTCACTCTGCAAGTCCTTGTTTCCAGGGACCTGGAAGGACAGTGAGTGAATTGTCCTTTTGCTATATTGTGATTAAAAAAAACATTTATTCTAGGGACAGAAAACTCTAGGTAGGGACAGTGTCAGTTTCTTTCACTCTGCAAGTCCTTGTTTCCAGGGACCTGGAAGGACAGTGAGTGAATTGTCCTTTTGCTATATTGTGATTAAAAAAAACATTTATTCTAGGGACAGAAAACTCTAGGTAGGGACAGTGTCAGTTTCTTTCACTCTGCAAGTCCTTGTTTCCAGGGACCTGGAAGGACAGTGAGTGAATTGTCCTTTTGCTATATTGTGATTAAAAAAAACATTTATTCTAGGGACAGAAAACTCTAGGTAGGGACAGTGTCAGTTTCTTTCACTCTGCAAGTCCTTGTTTCCAGGGACCTGGAAGGACAGTGAGTGAATTGTCCTTTTGCTATATTGTGATTAAAAAAAACATTTATTCTAGGGACAGAAAACTCTAGGTAGGGACAGTGTCAGTTTCTTTCACTCTGCAAGTCCTTGTTTCCAGGGACCTGGAAGGACAGTGAGTGAATTGTCCTTTTGCTATATTGTGATTAAAAAAAACATTTTTTTCTAGGGACAGAAAACTGTAGGTAGGGAGAGTATTTTTTTTCTTTCACTCTGCAAGTCCTTGTTTCCAGGGACCTGTAAGGACAGTGAGTTAATTGTCCTTGTGCTATATTGTGCTGAAAAAAACATTTATTCCAGGGACAGAAAACTCTAGGTAGGGACAGTGTCAGTTTCTTTCACTCTGCAAGTCCTTGTTTCCAGGGACCTGGAAGGACAGTGAGTGAATTGTCCTTTTGCTATATTGTGATTAAAAAAAACATTTTTTTCTAGGGACAGAAAACTGTAGGTAGGGAGAGTGTTTTTTTTCTTTCACTCTGCAAGTCCTTGTTTCCAGGGACCTGTAAGGACAGTGAGTTAATTTTCCTTGTGCTATATTGTGATTAAAAAAAACATTTATTCTAGGGACAGAAAACTCTAGGTAGGGACAGTGTCAGTTTCTTTCACTCTGCAAGTCCTTGTTTCCAGGGACCTGGAAGGACAGTGAGTGAATTGTCCTTTTGCTATATTGTGATTAAAAAAAACATTTATTCTAGGGACAGAAAACTCTAGGTAGGGACAGTGTCAGTTTCTTTCACTCTGCAAGTCCTTGTTTCCAGGGACCTGGAAGGACAGTGAGTGAATTGTCCTTTTGCTATATTGTGATTAAAAAAAACATTTATTCTAGGGACAGAAAACTCTAGGTAGGGACAGTGTCAGTTTCTTTCACTCTGCAAGTCCTTGTTTCCAGGGACCTGGAAGGACAGTGAGTGAATTGTCCTTTTGCTATATTGTGATTAAAAAAAACATTTATTCTAGGGACAGAAAACTCTAGGTAGGGACAGTGTCAGTTTCTTTCACTCTGCAAGTCCTTGTTTCCAGGGACCTGGAAGGACAGTGAGTGAATTGTCCTTTTGCTATATTGTGATTAAAAAAAACATTTATTCTAGGGACAGAAAACTCTAGGTAGGGACAGTGTCAGTTTCTTTCACTCTGCAAGTCCTTGTTTCCAGGGACCTGGAAGGACAGTGAGTGAATTGTCCTTTTGCTATATTGTGATTAAAAAAAACATTTATTCTAGGGACAGAAAACTCTAGGTAGGGACAGTGTCAGTTTCTTTCACTCTGCAAGTCCTTGTTTCCAGGGACCTGGAAGGACAGTGAGTGAATTGTCCTTTTGCTATATTGTGATTAAAAAAAACATTTATTCTAGGGACAGAAAACTCTAGGTAGGGACAGTGTCAGTTTCTTTCACTCTGCAAGTCCTTGTTTCCAGGGACCTGGAAGGACAGTGAGTGAATTGTCCTTTTGCTATATTGTGATTAAAAAAAACATTTATTCTAGGGACAGAAAACTCTAGGTAGGGACAGTGTCAGTTTCTTTCACTCTGCAAGTCCTTGTTTCCAGGGACCTGGAAGGACAGTGAGTGAATTGTCCTTTTGCTATATTGTGATTAAAAAAAACATTTATTCTAGGGACAGAAAACTCTAGGTAGGGACAGTGTCAGTTTCTTTCACTCTGCAAGTCCTTGTTTCCAGGGACCTGGAAGGACAGTGAGTGAATTGTCCTTTTGCTATATTGTGATTAAAAAAAACATTTATTCTAGGGACAGAAAACTCTAGGTAGGGACAGTGTCAGTTTCTTTCACTCTGCAAGTCCTTGTTTCCAGGGACCTGGAAGGACAGTGAGTGAATTGTCCTTTTGCTATATTGTGATTAAAAAAAACATTTATTCTAGGGACAGAAAACTCTAGGTAGGGACAGTGTCAGTTTCTTTCACTCTGCAAGTCCTTGTTTCCAGGGACCTGGAAGGACAGTGAGTGAATTGTCCTTTTGCTATATTGTGATTAAAAAAAACATTTATTCTAGGGACAGAAAACTCTAGGTAGGGACAGTGTCAGTTTCTTTCACTCTGCAAGTCCTTGTTTCCAGGGACCTGGAAGGACAGTGAGTGAATTGTCCTTTTGCTATATTGTGATTAAAAAAAACATTTATTCTAGGGACAGAAAACTCTAGGTAGGGACAGTGTCAGTTTCTTTCACTCTGCAAGTCCTTGTTTCCAGGGACCTGGAAGGACAGTGAGTGAATTGTCCTTTTGCTATATTGTGATTAAAAAAAACATTTTTTTCTAGGGACAGAAAACTGTAGGTAGGGAGAGTATTTTTTTTCTTTCACTCTGCAAGTCCTTGTTTCCAGGGACCTGTAAGGACAGTGAGTTAATTGTCCTTGTGCTATATTGTGCTGAAAAAAACATTTATTCCAGGGACAGAAAACTCTAGGTAGGGACAGTGTCAGTTTCTTTCACTCTGCAAGTCCTTGTTTCCAGGGACCTGGAAGGACAGTGAGTGAATTGTCCTTTTGCTATATTGTGATTAAAAAAAACATTTTTTTCTAGGGACAGAAAACTGTAGGTAGGGAGAGTGTTTTTTTTCTTTCACTCTGCAAGTCCTTGTTTCCAGGGACCTGTAAGGACAGTGAGTTAATTTTCCTTGTGCTATATTGTGATTAAAAAAAACATTTATTCTAGGGACAGAAAACTCTAGGTAGGGACAGTGTCAGTTTCTTTCACTCTGCAAGTCCTTGTTTCCAGGGACCTGGAAGGACAGTGAGTGAATTGTCCTTTTGCTATATTGTGATTAAAAAAAACATTTATTCTAGGGACAGAAAACTCTAGGTAGGGACAGTGTCAGTTTCTTTCACTCTGCAAGTCCTTGTTTCCAGGGACCTGGAAGGACAGTGAGTGAATTGTCCTTTTGCTATATTGTGATTAAAAAAAACATTTATTCTAGGGACAGAAAACTCTAGGTAGGGACAGTGTCAGTTTCTTTCACTCTGCAAGTCCTTGTTTCCAGGGACCTGGAAGGACAGTGAGTGAATTGTCCTTTTGCTATATTGTGATTAAAAAAAACATTTTTTTCTAGGGACAGAAAACTGTAGGTAGGGAGAGTGTTTTTTTTCTTTCACTCTGCAAGTCCTTGTTTCCAGGGACCTGTAAGGACAGTGAGTTAATTTTCCTTGTGCTATATTGTGATTAAAAAAAACATTTTTTCTAGGGACAGAAAACTGTAGGTAGGGAGAGTGTTTTTTTTCTTTCACTCTGCAAGTCCTTGTTTCCAGGGACAGAGAAGGACACCTGAAGGTAGCCCTTATTGCTTTTTTCCCATCTCCCTGCAGGCCATCTATTAGAATGTCTGGAAGGCAAACAAGGAGAGGCAGACAGTCAGGAGGCAATAAAAGAGGGCAAGCAGGCTCTGTGTCTGGGGGCAACAGTGCTGGTCGTGGACGCGGTGCATTGTCATCAGCACATGGCCATGGGACACGCTTGTCCTTCTTTTCGGCAGCTGGACATGTTGAGCCACATCATGCCGAAGACTTGGTAGAGTGGATGACCAAGCCCTCCTCCTCCTCCTCATCCTCTCTCACCCAGGCTCAGGGTACTGGAAAAGCAGCTGCCAAAGCGTCGTCTTCCCTGGTATCAATGTCAGACAAATCATCAGTCACTCCTTCCCTAGACCCACCATGTCCTCCTCCTGAGGAGTCCCCCGAACTGTTTCAGCACAGTGTTGGGTACATGCTCCAGGAGGATGCCCAGCGTTTCGAAGGGTCTGATGATGAAACCCAGCTAGAGGAAGGCAGTAGCGTGAGAGCAGACAGAGGGGATGCTCAAGAAGGACACCAATCTGGCAGTCATGTTCCAGCAGCTGCAGCATACTGCCAGATTGGCTCCAGTGATGAGGAGGGAGGGGATGATGAGGTCAATGACTCCACGTGGGTGCCTAATAGGAGAGAGGAGGAGGAGGAGGATGAGGAGGAGGCACATCTCCAACGAGGCAGGATGCCCTTTGGTGGCCAGCGTAAGGGCAGTACACCGACGGAATCACACC
Source organism: Rana muscosa (assembly GCA_029206835.1). Lineage (NCBI taxonomy): Eukaryota > Metazoa > Chordata > Amphibia > Anura > Ranidae > Rana > Rana muscosa. The sequence continues at coordinate 177,101,047 of CM055124.1, forward strand.
GCAGAGCTCCGCCTGTGCAGGGCGCTGCCTCTGCCCGTCATTCAAAAAGTTCTTTGGTGTGGGCCTTTTTTGAGGCTAGTGCATCAGATCGCACAGCTGCTGTTTGCAACATATGTCTCAAGCGTATATCGCGTGGCCAAAACATCAGCCGCTTGGGTACCACATGCCTGACCAGACATATGTTGACCTGCCATGCAGCTCGTTGGCAAGCCTACCTCAAAGACCCACACCAAAGAACAAAGCGGACCTCTCCTTGCACCGCATCAGCTGGGATCTCCAACCCCACTATAACTTCAGTCCTCTCTGAAACATGCACTGAGAGGAATGAAGGTGTAGAATTAGGTGTGTCACAGCCAAGTACTTGCGCCCACTCTGCTAGCAGTACACCGACGTCCGATTCTAGCAGGCAAATTTCCCTGCCCCAGCTGCTGGACCGTCGAAAGAAGTTCACTCCCAGCCATCCACATGCCCAGCGGTTGAATGCTAGCTTGGCTAAATTGCTAGCGCTTCAACTGCTGCCTTTTCAGTTGGTAGACTCGGCCCCCTTCCGTGAGTTTGTGCAATGTGCGGTTCCTCAGTGGCAGGTTCCCAAACGCCACTTTTTCTCACGGAAGGCTATTCCGGCTCTCTACCGGCATGTGGAAGGCAATGTCTTGGCCTCGCTGGACAGGGCGGTCAGCGGTAAGGTGCATATTACCGCTGACTCATGGTCCAGCAGGCATGGACAGGGACGTTACCTTTCTTTCACGGCCCATTGGGTCACTCTTTTGGCAGCTGGGAAGGATTCAGGACAAGGTGCAGTAGTGTTGGAGGTTGTCCCACCGCCACGCCTCCAAAATGCTACTACTGGTTGTGACACACCTCTCTCCTCCACCCCCTCCTCTTCTTCTTCCTCCATGGCCTCTTCCTGTGGTTTGTCCTATGAACCAGCGGTGCTCCGTAGCCGTTCACGGGGCTACGCAAGTACGCAGGCAAAAAGATGCCATGCCGTGCTTGCGCTGGTGTGTTTGGGGGACAGAAGCCACACTGGGGCAGAGGTCCTGTCTGCTCTGCAGGGCCAGGCCGAGAGGTGGTTGACGCCACGCCAGCTTAAGCCAGGAATGGTGGTTTGCGACAATGGCACCAACCTCCTCTCCGCCCTCCGACAGGGACAACTGACCCATGTGCCCTGTGTGGCTCACGTCCTTAACCTGGTGGTGCAGCGGTTCTTGGGCAGGTACCCGGGCTTACAGGATGTCCTGAGGCAGGCCAGGAAAGTCTGTGTGCATTTCCGCAGATCTTATAATGCCAGTGCTCGCCTGGCTGAGCTGCAAAAGGAGTTGAACCTGCCCAAGAACCGCCTTATATGTGACATGCCCACCAGGTGGAACTCAACGTTGGCCATGCTGCAGCGGCTGCACACGCAGCAGAGGGCCATCAATGAGTACCTGTGCGACTACGGCACCAGGACAGGGTCAGGGGAGCTTGGTTTTTTTTCTCCACGCCAGTGGGGCATGATCAGGGATGCATGCACTGTCCTGGCACCATTTGAGGAGGCCACGAGGATGGTGAGCAGTGACAGTGCATGCATCAGTGACACTGTACCTCTTGTCCACCTGTTGGAGCACACGCTGCGTGGAATAATGGACAGGGCACTTGAGGCAGAACAGAGGCAGGAAGAGGAGGACTTCCTTGCCTCTCAAGGCCCCCTTTACCCAGACAGTGTTCCTTCTGTCCCACCCATCGCACAGGAAGAGGAGGAGGAGGAGGAGGAGGAGGAGGAGGATTGTGTCAGCATGGAGGTGGAGGCTGGCACTCAGCATCATCAGCAGCAGTCTTTTAGGGATGATTTACAGTCCCAAGAAACCAGTGGACTTGTACGTGGCTGGGAGGAGGTGGCTGCGGATCATGTCGTCCTTAGTGACCCAGAGGACTCCGGAGCGAATGCCTCAGCAAACCTACGCTGCATGGCCTCCCTGATCCTGCAAAGTCTGCGGAAGGATCCTCGTATTCTTCGGATCAAGGAGAGGGACCATTACTGGCTGGCCACTCTCCTTGATCCACGGTACAAGGGTAAGGTTGCGGACCTTATGTTACCGTCGCAGAGGGAGCAGAGGATGAGACAACTCCGGGAGGCCTTGCAGAAAGGTCTGTGCAACGCGTTCCCAGAGACTGGGAGGTTGCAAACTCCTGGTCCTGGACAACGAGTTGCTGAGGCTTCGGCCAGTCAAAGAAGGAGCGGTGGGGAAGGTGGCCGTCTGACCGATGCGTTCAGACAATTCTTTAGTCCGCAGCCCCAAAGTATGATTGGTTCCAGCAACCATCGCCAGCGTCTGATAAACATGGTGCAGGAATATCTAGGGGCAAGGTCAGACTTGGACACCTTCCCCACCGAAAATCCTCTGGCTTACTGGGTCTTGAGGATGGATCACTGGCCAGAGCTTGCACAGTATGCAATTGAGCTACTGGCCTGTCCTGCATCCAGCGTTCTTTCGGAACGCACATTCAGTGCTGCTGGAGGATTTGTCACGGATCACAGGGTGCGCCTGTCCACCGACTCGGTTGATCGACTGACTTTCATCAAGATGAACCAGTCTTGGATCACCACCAGCTACCACACACCTGATGCTGATATAACAGACTAATTGATTTTAAAATGTCACATCCCTTCAAGACTGATGCTGATGCTGAGTGCCTGTGCTGTTATGTTGACTGGCTATCCTCCTCCTCCGAGTCCTCAATGATACGATTGATGATGATAGCTTGGAAGATCATTTTTGTTTATGGGTGCCGCCACCAGTGCCTAACGCCCAATTTTTCAGCCCCTGTTTAACAGGGGCGTGTAATTACAATTTTTGAAGCAATACTTTGCAACAGGGCTCATTGCTGTGCTCCAAGTACAGTATCTGTGAGGAGTTGCAGTGTTGTGCCACCAGTGCCTAAGGCCCAATTTTTCAGCCCCTGTTTAACAGGGGCGTGTCATTACAATTTTTGAAGCAATACTTTGCAACAGGGCTCATTGCTGTGCTCCAAGTACAGTATCTGTGAGGGGTTGCAGTGTTGTGCCACCAGTGCCTAAGGCCCAATTTTTCAGCCCCTGTTCAACAGGGGCATGTAATTACAATTCTTGATCTAATAATTCACAGCAGGGCCCATTGCTGCACCCACCAAGAGTAACTGTCAGGGCTTACAGTGTTGTGGCACCAGCACCACCATCAAAGGCCCAATTTTTACTACCACTGTTCAACAATTATATGTAATTAAAATTCCTGATATAATAGTTGACAGCAGGGCGTTCCAGCACCAACCAAGAGTAACTGTGAGTGCTTACAGTGTTGTGCCAACACCAACAACTAAGGGGCCTATTTCTGCAGAGTATATACGGCAGGTCCCTACTTTCAAACATCCAACTTACAAACGACTCCTACTTGCAAACGCAAGAAGACAACAGGAAGTGAGAGGAAATCTACCACTAGGAAGGAAAATTCTCTCCTGTAAGAATAAATATGGGAGAAAGGTGTCTCCTCTGTACTGATGCTTTATCAGCAATCCTTGTTTCAAGAAAAACACCACATTTCAAAAACAGTTGTCATTGGGACGGAAAGTGAGGTGAAATGTTCTGAACAGGGGCACAGACAGCAAAACAAATGTTACAGGGGTGATAACCCTTACCTATGTTTTCCAAAAAGTTTAAAAATAGATTTTTGGGCTGGAGCTACACTTCAACAATGTACCTGTTCAAAATTACAAACAGATTCTACATAAGAACAAACCTACAGTCCCTGTCTTGTATGCACCGCCTGTATACGGCTGTTCAGAGTATATAGGGCCTTTTTTATTTTATGTGCGGGGTTCCCCTTAATATCCATACAAGACCCAAAGGGGCTGGTAATGGGCTGGGGTAGGGGGGGGGGGTCATGGGGTAGCTATGCCATTTTTCTTAAAGAATTTCATCCATATTACCGGGACCAGACATTACATTAAAGCCGCAAGCAGTTTTAAATGGCTTTTTTTTCCTTTAGAAGTGTCATTTTGTGCAGGGACAGTTCTAAACACGGGAAACACGTGGCACTTCACAGGCATACTTTAGACACCCCCCAGGTACGATATTTAAAGGAATATTTGACTTTTTTTTTTTCACTTTATGCATCATTAAAATGACTGCTCCCGAAAAACGACCGTTTTTAAAACTTCTTTTTGCATTGATACATGTCCCCTGGTGCAGAACCCGGGTTCCCAAACCCTTTTTAGGACAATAACATGCATAATAGTTGTTATAATTAGCACTTTAGAATTCGAACGTTCGCATCCATTGTATTTAATAGGGTTCTAATGTTCGTTCGAACTTCCGGTCCGTTCGCGGGTTCTGGTGCGAACCGAACCCGGGGGTGTTCGGCTCATCACTAGTGACAAATTATGTTGTGATGTCATCTACGGGCTTGCAAAATTCTTGCATGGGCAGCTGCGGGAGGCTCAGCTCCTAATGATGTAGGCACTGCCCCAGTGTAAGGGCAGTCTTTTGGGAGTCAAAAAAGCAGCATTGTTTTGTTCTGTAATCTGTTCTGGGCTGATAATGCTGGCTGCGATTTCAGTGCGAAAAAAAGCACTCATGTTTGCTCAAACAGGAAGCTAGCAGCACACTGGATTTTTGGCAGACCAACAGCTATTTTTCTGTACTTGTTATTTTTTTAACTGCTTAAGGACTCCTTCACGCCGATATACGTCGGTAGAATGGCACGGCTGGGCACAAGCACCTACCTGTAAGTCGCCTTTAAGAGCCCAGCCATGGGAGAGCAAGCGGTGCGCTCGCAACCTGGTCCTGTGCTCCGTGACCGCGCCCGCGGGACCCGCGGACCCGATCCCGCGATCGGGTCACAGAGCTGAAGAACGGGGAGAGGTAAATGTAAACAAACCTTTCCCCATTCTTCCTAGTGTGACTGCCACTGATCATCTGTTCCCTGTCATAAGGAACGACGATCAGTGACGTCACACGGCAAGCCACGCCCCCTAACAGTAGTAATCACTCCCTAGAAAACACTTAACCCCTTCAGCGCCCCCTACAGGTTAACCCCTTCACTGCCAGTGTCATTTTCACAGTAATCAGTGCATTTTTATAGCACTTTTCGTTGTAAAAATGACAATGGCTCCAAAATAGTGTCAAAAGTGTCCGATGTGTCCGCCATAATGTTGCAGTCACAATAAAAGTTGCTGATCGCCGCCATAACTAGTAAAAAAAAAAAAATTAATAAAAATGCCATAAAACTATCCCCTATTTTGTAGACGCTAGAACTTTTGCGCAAACCAATCAATAAACGCTTATTGCGATTTTTTTTTTTACCAAAAATATGTAGAACAATACATATTGGCCTAAACTTAAGAAAAAAAAAATTTATATATTTTTGGGGGATATTTATTATAGCAAAAAGTAAAAAATATTGAATTTTTTTCAAAATTGTCGCTCTATTTTTGTTTATAGCGCAAAAGATAAAAACCGCAGATCAAATACCACCAAAAGAAAGCTCTATTTGTGGGAAAAAACGGACGTAAATTTTGTTTGGGAGCCACGTCGCACGATCGCGCAATTGTCAGTTAAAGCGACTCAGTGCCGATTCGCAAAAAGTGGCCTGGTCCTTAACCATCCAAAATGGTCCGTGGCTTAAGTGGTTAAAGGGATAAAACATGAGAAATGTGTATTCTCAATATAATATTTTGACTTAAAATGTGCATGAGGAACATCTTAATAAAGCTGTGAAGCTGACATTCACCAAACATTCAATGCAAGTAAATCTTCAAGGTGCATGTGTTTTAAATGGCAATGTTTGATTCACCACCAGTTAATGTTTGTTGAAAGTCACATTTACTGATTTAATAATATTGCCTGTAAAAGTTGATAGCGTTAAAATGATTGTAAAGATTTTTTTCTATAAAAATAACAAACATGTTATACTTACCTGCTCTGTTGTTCTGTGCTCCTGGTCCCTCCCTCCTGTTCAGTGCCCCCGCAGCAAGCAGCTTTTTATGGGGGCACCAAGCTCCCTGTGTCCATTCAGACATGGAGGCCCAGCCCCGCCCCCTCTGTCTCCTGATTAGCTAGCTGACTTTGATTGACAGCAGTGGCAGTCAATGGTGCCGCTGCTGTGTTTCAGACAATCAGGAGGGAAAATGTCAGAGGACTGAGACACTGGTGGACATCGCTGGACAGAGAGGGACCTCAAGTAAGTGTTAGGGGGCCGGGGGGGGGGGGGGCTTCTGCACACAGAAGGCTTTTTATCTTCGTGCATAGAATGCATGACAATAAAAAAACTTCTGACTTTACAACCCCATTAATATTTTTATTTTACCTAAACCATTTAAACTAATGAATTAGGCCTTGTGCACACATGCCGTTTTCCCAGCTCTCTTTGATGCCTTTCCTCTTGGTAGTGGCATTTTGGCAGAAAAAATGCTTGTTGCTTGTAAATGTGTGTAACGTGTTTAGGCGCGTCAAGTGCTTGGGCAAATAATTAATTTAATTGGCCAGAATAATAATTTATGCTGACCATTGAAATTAATTAACACTCAAGCACTAAACACGTCCAGCATTAAAAAACGTTTAGATGTAAGTGTTTTTTTTCCTGCCAAAATGCTGGTGCTCCTGGACGCACTGGCAGTGGGTTTTTTTCTGCCTCTAAACACCCCTGCTGTTAAACTCCTCTAAATGCCTATGTTTGCATGGTCACATAGGCTAACATGCAGAGGCATTTATAAGATGAAATTAAAACACCAGATGGCCCTAGGAGCAGCGTCAAAAAACATCCAGTGTGAATGAGTCCTAACAGTAAGTGTGCCTGGTTCCATTTGATACCAGCCCAAAACACGAGAGAAACAGGCTTCCTGCCCAAAACAAGAAGGCCACAAGTGTTGAGCCTCTGCTTTAATACCAGGTAATATGCCTATCTGTGCAAGATGCTTTAGCAGAAGAGCCCAAAAAATAAATGTGACTCCTTTCTCAAAAAACAACCTTGGAAAGGCTGTTTTGCATCACCAGTGCCCCAAAAGATAATAAACGATGCAATGCTAAATTTAAAGACACCTTCACTGATTAAGAAATAACAATAAATGTTTTATTTTCCAAAAAATGCTCTGTCCCAAGCCTATCCCTCTTTTTCACTGAAAACTTGCTTTCATGACCATCTATGCTTAGATGGTCAGACAAAATTTAACAGCATCAGTTAACTTGATGTACCTCTATGACTAGTTTCTTGGTTTGACAGTGGGGCCTAACAACTAGAATTGTGCACAGGTGGGAATTCTTAGTTCACTGCTGTAAAGGCACGCGCATCGGCATGTCAGTGACGCGCCGGGCGTGCGCCGCCGGCGGCGCTCGCGCGCCCCCCAGTGGCCGGAGGAGCCGAGGACGTCTATTGACGGCCTCCCGGATATCTAGAGCCACCTTGAGGCCGTCAATAGACTATGCGCCGGGCTCCAGGTAGTTAACATTGGTTCTGGGCATGTGTATTTGTACTTCGGACAAAGGTCCAATGGATTTCTATACACACAATAGGACTTTGCACCATCAGACTTTTGTTGCCGAAAAGTTTGTTCGTTTGCAGAGTGAACTTTTGTCAGATGAAAACCCAAAAAGTTTGTCCGATGGAGCGTACACATGGTCGGATTTTTTTGAAAACTTGCTAATTTTGAAGTCTGTTGGCAAAAAGTCAGTCTGTGTGTACGGGCCTTTAGATTGACTTCTGATGAACAAACAAGTTGGAAACCTTTGGCTATCAGCAGCTGATCAATGTTTTCTGACAGCACAGGGTCCCGCTGTCATGGTACGCTACCTTGGCGGGAGGATTTCCTCATTGACTTAATTTGTGTGGATGGAGAAATCGGTTCGTTTTTTAATGTAAAAAATAACACTACCCATCTGTGGTCAACTTAAATCGGTAGTAAACCACAACACCACGCATACTAGCACATTATGAAATATTTACCTTAGAAGGAAGCCTTGCAGCGCCGCACTGTCACCGCTGACCGAGGCTTTCATCTTCACCCAGTCTTCCTTCTGGGTTTGCGTCCTCTAGCCTCCGACACGATGCACGCGAACGGTAGTCACGAACCGCGGCACGGAGATTTGAGGGGACTACACGGGTATACCATCCATTCAGAGCACATGCGTCAGCGATGTCACTGGCTGCATGGAGTGTGAATACACGGTTTAGGAGATATTTACTGTACCTACAGGTAAGACTTATATTAGGCTTACCTGTAGGTACAAGTAAAAAATAAGAGTTTACTTCCACTTTAACCACTTTTCCCCCGCCCACTGTCAATTGATAGGGATGAGCTTCGAGTTCGAGTCGAACTCATGTTCGACTCGAACATTGCCTGTTCGCCCGTTCGCCGAACAGCGAACAAATTGGGGTGTTCGCGGCAAATTCGAAAAATCTATGGGAGAAATCTAAAGTGCTAATTATAAAGGCTTATATGCAAGTTATTGTCCTAAAAAGTGTTTGGGGACCCGGGTCCTGCCCCAGGGGACATGTATCAATGCAAAAAGAAGTTTTAAAAACGGCCGTTTTTTCGGGAGCAGTGATTTTAATAATGCTTAAAATGAAAAAATAAAAGTGAAATATTCCTTTAAATTTCGTACCTGGGGGGTGTGTATGATATGCATGTGAAGTGGCGCATGTTTCCCGTGCTTAGAACTGTCCCTGCAAAAAGTGTCATTTTTGAAAGAAAAAAATGCATTTAAAACTGACTCGCGGCTATTAATGAATTGTCGGCTCCCGGCAATACATACAAAAGTCATTGATAAAAAAAAAAAAAAAAAGCGTGGGGGTTCCCCAGAATTCAATTACCAGGCCCTTCAGGTCTGGAATGGATATTAAGGGGAACCCCGCCGCAAATAAAAAAAAAATTGACGTGGGGTTCCCCCAAATATCCATTCCAGGCCCTTCAGATCTGGCATGGATTTTAAGGGGAACTCCACCCCAAATAAAAAAAAAATGGCGTGGAGTCCCCCTAAAAATCCATACCAGACCCCTTATCCGAGCATGCAACCTGGCCGGCCGCAGGGGAAAAGGGGGGGACGAGAGAGCGGCCCCCCCTCCCTCCTGAACCGTACCAAGCCACATGCCCTCAACATGGGGAGGATGTCCCCATGTTGATGGGGACAAGGGCCTCATCCCCACAAACCTTGCCCGGTGGTTGTGGGGGTCTGCGGGCGGGGGGCTTATCGGAATCTGGAAGACCCCTTTAACAAAGAGGACCCCCAGATCCCGGCCCCCCCCCTATGTGAATTGGTAAGGGGTACATTGTACCCCTACCATTTCACGAAGAAAGCGTAAAAAAATGTTTAAAAAAACACACAAACACCTTGAAAAAGTCCTTTATTTAAAAAAAAAAAAAAAAAAAACATTCCAGCGGTGAAATCCAGTGTCCCGCGGCGATCCCGATGTCCAGCGCTGTCCGTCATTGGTTGTGCCTGAGCGGACCTGATGGGGAACTCCCTCTCAGTATTTTAAATGTATAGACCCGCCCCTTCTAAAGTTCCCCATCAGGTCCGCTCAGCGGACCAGATGCGGAACATGAGAAGGGGCGGGTCTATACATGTATTACCAAAGTGAGAGCAGTTCCCCATCAGGTCCGCCTCCTCGGTATGTCAGACCCGCCTACGTCATTGGCTTGAGCGGGGAACTTCCTTCACTATGTAAATTTAAATTTACATAGTGAAGGAAGTTCCCCGCTCAAGCCAATGACGTAGGCGGGTCCGACATACCGAGGGGGCGGACCTGATGGGGAACTGCTCTCACTTTGGTAATACATGTATAGACCCGCCCCTTCTCATGTTCCGCATCTCGTCCGCTGAGCGGACCTGATGGGGAACTTTAGAAGGGGCGGGTCTATACATTTAAAATACTGAGAGGGAGTTCCCCATCAGGTCCGCTCAGGCACAACCAATGAAGGACAGCGCTGGACATCGGGATCGCCGCGGGACACTGGATTTCACCGCTGGAATGTTTTTTTTTTTGTTTTTTTTTAAATAAAGGACTTTTTCAAGGTGTTTGTGTGTTTTTTTAAACATTTTTTTTACGCTTTCTTCGTGAAATGGTAGGGGTACAATGTACCCGTTACCAATTCACATAGGGGGGGGCGGGATCTGGGGGTCCCCTTTGTTAAAGGGGTCTTCCAGATTCCGATAAGCCCCCCGCCCGCAGACCCCCACAACCACCGGGCAAGGGTTGTGGGGATGAGGCCCTTGTCCCCATCAACATGGGGACATCCTCCCCATGTTGAGGGCATGTGGCTTGGTACGGTTCAGGAGGGAGGGGGGGCCGCTCTCTCGTCCCCCCCTTTTCCCCTGCGGCCGGCCAGGTTGCGTGCTCGGATAAGGGGTCTGGTATGGATTTTTAGGGGGACTCCACGCCATTTTTTTTTTAAACTTGGGGTGGAGTTCCCCTTAAAATCCATGCCAGATCTGAAGGGCCTGGTAATTGAATTCTGGGGAACCCCCACGCTTTTTTTTTTTTTTTTTCTCAATGACTTTTGTATGTATTGCCGGGAGCCGACAATTCATTAATAGCCGCGAGTCAGTTTTAAATGCATTTTTTTTCTTTCAAAAATGACATTTTTTGCAGGGACAGTTCTAAGCACGGGAAACATGCGCCACTTCACATGCATATCATACACACCCCCCAGGTACGAAATTTAAAGGAATATTTCACTTTTATTTTTTCATTTTAAGCATTATTAAAATCACTGCTCCCGAAAAAACGGCCGTTTTTAAAACTTCTTTTTGCATTGATACATGTCCCCTGGGGCAGGACCCAGGTCCCCAAACACTTTTTAGGACAATAACTTGCATATAAGCCTTTATAATTAACACTTTAGATTTCGAACGTTCGAGTCCATTGTATTTAATAGGGTTCTAAAGTTTACACGAACATTTTGTCTGTTCGCAGGTTCTGGTGCGAACCGAACAGGGGGGTGTTCGGCTCATCCCTGTCAATTGACGGCGGGCGGAGGACACTCTCGTTCTGGGAGGACGTCATATGACGTCCTCCCTTTAAAACGAGCTAGGGCGCGCGTGCCCGCCGCGTTCCCAAGGCCCCAATGCGCGTGCCCAGCGGCCGCGATTGCCGCCGGGCACCCGCGATTTCCCGGGAAACGAGCAGGAAAGTGGATCTGTGTGTGTAAACACAGAGATCCACGTCCTGTGAGGGAGAGGGGACCGATGGTGTGTCCCTTGTACATAGGGACAACCATTGGTCACCTCCCCCAGTCAGTCCCCTCCCCCCACAGTAAGAACACATTGAGGGAACATATTTAACCCCTTCCCGCCCCCTAGTGGTTAACCCCTTCCCTGCCAATCACATTTATACAGTAATCAATGCATTTTTATAGCAGGGATCGCTGTATAAATTTGCATGGTCTCAAAAATGTGTCAAAAGTGTCCGATGTGTCTGCCGCAATATCGCAGTCACAATAAAAATCGCAGATCGCCGCCATTACTAATAAAAAAATAAATAAAAAATAAATGCTATAAATCTATCCCCTATTTTGTAGGCGCTATAAATTTTGCGCAAACCAATCAATATGCGCTTATTGCGATTTTTTTTTTTCTTACCAAAAATATGTAGAAGAATACGTATCGGCCTAAACTGAGGAAAATTTTATTTGAAAAAAAAAATGGGTATTTATTATAGCAAAAAGTAAAAAATAGTGTTTTTTTTTCCAAACTGGACGCTCTTCTTTTGTTTATAGCGCAAAAAATAAAAACCGCAGAGGTGATCAAATACCACCAAAAGAAAGCTCTATTTGTGGGAAAAAAAGGACGCAAATTTCGTTTGGGAGCCACGTCGCACGACCGCGCAATTGTCATTCAAAGTGTGACAGCGCTGAAAGCTGAAAAATGGCTTGGGCAGGAAGGGGGTTTTCGTGCACAGTAGGGAGGTGGTTAAGCATCGGAAAGCTGTGAACAAAGAAAAAAACAAGTGAGCAATTTCCACAAGCTGCAGAAAGGCAGGAGGGATGACTGATTCAGACCAACCAGTATGCTTAATCAGTCTGTGGTAGACCAGGCCCACTTGTCCACAGATCTGAGTGCATGATGTACAGTATCATGCTGTTGAAACAAAACCCTTATTCTTTGTTTCCAAAGCAGACCATGGCTGCTTAATCTTGATGTAGTGTTTTTGTAGAATTGTGCAGTGTGATTTAAGATTGGTTATAATACTTGGAGCATGTCATTCTGGGAAATGATCATGCTTCATTTCCCACATTGCTTAATCATTTTATTTTAGGGCTGTGGAAATTAACTATTAATCCTCGATTAATCGATTAATTTTTTTGATCGATCAAAATTGTTTTGATCGGTACTCACCTCTCCGCCGGTTTCCGGGTCTTCAGGGAGTTCTGTCGGAGATCCGGTGACGTCACGGACACCGGCGGGGCTTGCCGTGTCCATCTGAAGGGCTTCTTTGCTGTGCCTTCATATCTGCATGCTGGCGGGACCTTACTATCTGCCACATGCAAGGGCTGTTACACTTCCCTCTATCACTTCCCTCTATCAACCTGGGATTCTACAGCCATCCACTGGGAGTTGTGATAGTTCCCTTCACGGGACATCTACATGCCAACGGACTGATGTTAACCCCTCCTCATCTGGATTCAGCAGTGGTATCGTTGTACACATTTTTATACCAGTAGCATACTTAGCTACATGTTTTTATGACTGCTTTTGCTACCGTTTGGTATTACTCGCACCATTTTTGCAGTTTATGTAGCTACATCGATTTTATCTCCAGTGCAATATTTATTTTGTTACCTACTTGAAGACTATAAAAGTTTTAATGCTATTCCCATCGAGCGCTGCCTTTGTGTGTTTTTTGTATCCTGCTATCCATTTTTCCAGTGGTTGGTAGCTGCACTGGGAATCAGCCTGCAAGGAGATCAGCTAAAAGTAGTTGGATCTGTATGTGCATTATAATTAATCGAAATTAGTCGATTAATCGATAAAAAAAAAACGATTAATCGAACACGAAAATTTTAATCAGTAACAGCCCTATTTTATTTATTTAATTGGAATCATTGTGAAATGCGAAATGCTTCATTCTCATCGTTAGTCTGAGTCCTGTATATACATATTTTTTTCATTTGTATAGAGCAATTTTAGGCAGATCCAGACCAATCGAACATGGGGTTGTTCCTCACTGGCACTGATAATAAAATGTCTTACATTATAATGAACATATGCCACTTATTCAAGTTCTAGTTGTGACTAACTATCATTTCCTAGGCTTTAAATTGTGGTTTATGTTATTACATTGAGTATCAAAAAAAATACATATCTGCAAGCAAATCCAATTTTGTTTCAGTTTTGGAGGGCCAGCATTAATAATAGTATTAATTTTTGTCTAAATATGGTCAGACCTGAGGCAGGGTTTAGACAATGTTTTATTTTGAAAGGTTAGAGGTACACATACGAACAAGGAACCAGCATCCATGAAACGTTAACCACTTAAGCCCCGGACCATTTGGTAGCTAGAGGACCAGAGGTGAATTCAGAATTTTGCACTGCGCTGCTTTAACTGTAAATTGTGCGGACATGCAATGTTGTACCCAAACGAAATTTGCGTCCTTTTCTTCCCACAAATAGAGCTTTCTTTTAATGGTATTTGATTGCCTCTGCGATTTTTATTTTTTGCGATATAAACGGAAAAAGACCGAAAATTTTGAAAAAAAATGATATTTTCTACTTTTTGTTATAAGAAAAATCGAATAAACTCAATTGTAGTCATACATTTAGGCCAAAATGTATTCAGCCACATGTTTTTAGTAAAAAAAATGTCAATAAGCGTATATTTATTGGTTTGCGCAAAAGTTATAGAGTTTACAAACTAGGGTACATTTTCTGGAATTTACACAGCTTTAAATTTATGACTGCCTATCTCATTTCTTGAGGTGCTAAAATGACAGGGCAGTACAAAACCCCCCCAAATGACCCCATTTTGGAAAGTAGACACCCCAAGGAAATTGCTGAGAGGCATGTTGAGCCCATTGAATTTTTTTTTTCCCAAGTGATTGAATAATGACTAAAAAAAAAAAAAAAATTACAAAAAGTTGTCACTAAATGATATATTGCTCACACATGCCATGGTTATATGTGGAATTTCACCCCAAAATACATTTTGCTGCTTCTCCTGAGTACGGGGATACCACATGTGTGGGACTTTTTGGGAGCCTAGCTGCGTACGGGACCCCGGAAACCAAGCACCGCCTTCAGGATTTCTAAGGGCGCAAATTTTTGATTTCACTCCTCACTACCTATCACAGTTTCGAAGGCCATAAAATGCCAAAATAGCACAAAACCCCCCCAAATGACCCCATTTTAGAAACTAGACACCCCAAGGAAATTGCTGAGAGGCCTGTTGAGCCCATTGAATATATTTTTTTTTGTCCCAAGTGATTGAATAATGACAAAAAAAAAAAAAATTACAAAAAGTTGTCACTAAATGATATATTGCTCACACATGCCATGGTTATATGTGGAATTACACCCCAAAATACATTTTTCTGCTTCTCCTGAGTACAGGGATACCACATGTGTGGGACTTTTTAGGAGCCTAGCCGCGTACGGGACCCCGAAAACCAAGCACCGCCTTCAGGATTTCTAGGCACAAATTTTTGATTTCACTCCTCACTACCTATCACAGTTTCAAAGGCCATAAAATGCCAAAATCGCACAAACCCCCCCAAATGACCCCATTTTGGAATATAGACACCCCAAGCTATTTGCTGAGAGGAATGGCGAGTATTTTACAGCTCTCATTTGTTTTTGAAAATGAAGAAAGAAAATATATATATATATATATTTTTTTTTTCAATTTTCAAAACTTTGTGACAAAAAGCGAGATCTGCAAAATACTCACAATACCTCTCAGCAAATAGCTTGGGGTGTCTACTTTCCAAAATGGGGTCATTTGGGGGGGTTTTGTGCTATCTGGGCATTACATGGCCTCCGAAACTGTGATAGGCAGTGAGAAGTGAAATCATAAATTTACACCCTTAGAAAGCCTGAAGGCGGTGCTTGGTTTTTGGGGTCCCGTACGTGGCTAGGCTCCCAAAAAGTCTCACACATGTGGTATCCCCGTACTCAGGAGAAGCAACAGAATGTATTTTGGGGTGTAATTCCACATATGCCCATGGCATGTTTGAGCAATATATCATTTAGTGACAACTTTGTGCAAAAAAAAAAAAAAAAAAAATTGTCGTTTTTCCGCAACTTGTGTCAACATATAAAATATTCCATGGACTCGACATGCCTCTCAGTATATAGCTTGGGGTGTCTACTTTCCAAAATGGGGTCATTTGGGGGGTTTTGAACTGTTCTGGCATTTTATACACAACATTAGGAAGCTTACATCCACTCTTCTAACCACTTGAAGACAAAGCCCTTTTTGACACTTTTTGTTTACATGAAAACATTTTTTTTTTTGCAAGAAAATTATGTTGAACCCCCAAACATTATATATATTTTTAAAGCAAAGGCCCTACAGATTAAAATGGTGGGTGTTGCATTTTTTTTTTCTACACAGTATTTGCGCAGCGATTTTTCAAACGCATTTTTTGGGTAAAAAAATACACTTTTTTTAATTTTAATGCACTAAAACACACTATATTGCCCAAATGTTTGATGAAATAAAAAAGATGATCTTAGGCCGAGTACATAGATACCAAACACGACATGCTTTAAAATTTCGCACAAACGCGCATTGGCGACAAACTACATACATTTTTAAAAGCCTTTAAAAGCCTTTACAGGTTACCCCAGTAGATTTACAGAGGAGGTCTACTGCTAAAATGATTGCCCTCGATCTGACCTTTGCGGTGATACCTCACATGCATGGTGCAATTGCTGTTTACATATGACGCCAGACCGACGCTTCCGTTCGCCATTGGGCAAGAGCAGGGCAGGACAGGGGTGCTTTTTTTTTCTTTTTTTTTTATTATTAATTTTGCTTTTTTATTTTATTTTTAAATTGTTCCTTCCAAGTATTTTTTTTTTTATCATTTTTATTGTTATCTCAGGGAATGTAAATATCCCCTATGATAGCAATAGGTAGTTACAGGTACTCTTTTTTTGAAAAAACTGGGGTCTTCTAGACCCTAGATTTTTCCTCTGCCCTCAAAGCATCTGACCACACCAAGATAGGTGTGATAAAATGCTTTCCCAATTTCCCAATGGCGCTTTTTATATCTGGGGGGGGACATTCCCTCCCACTGCTTGTAAAAGCAGTCCAGAGGCTAATTAGCCGCTAGGATTGCTTTTACATGAAAGCCGGCCGCAGGCTGAAAAGAATGATACCAAGATGATACCTAAACCCGCAGGCATCATTCTGGTATAAACATTCAAAGTCCAGCAACATACCAGTACGTTGCTGGTCCTTGTTGGACATGTATTGTAATCTTTTTATTTCATGCAGCCAGTTGGCTGAACGAAAAAAGAGATTGATCGGTGGGTATGCCCACCATTAGAATACCGCCCTTCATCCACCCACTTCCAATGATGGGCATACACGCACCATTTATATATGCCGAAGCATGGGGGCATCCTCCCGCAAAAAAGTTATGCCGCACACACATGGTCGGACTTTTCCACGGGCAAGCCTCCGTCGGAATTTCGACCGTATGTACGCGGCATTAGGAGCAAAATCGCTCCTCCGCCCCTGCTGCCCCAATGCTTCGGCATATTTGCTTTTTTTTTTTAACTGTGGTGGTGAAATCACCTCCTACAGCACTGGAGTCGCAGGGATCAGGCCTGTCTCTGCGAATGCTGCAGTTATGTGTGTTTTTGTTTTGTAAGTGACAGTGATCGATCGATACTGCACTTGGGTGGCCTGGGCTGGACGGAGGGGCAAAACGCAGGTGCCAGCAGGTATCTGGGCTGATCCCGCTAACACTGCGTTTTTGGGAACCCTAAACTGCTGGGGACGCTAGTATAGATCTGATCAGATCAGATATTGATCTGTTCAGATACTATACCACTAAGGGGGGTGTATGCTTCACGCGTGGGTGTTAGCGTTACTGGCACTAACCTGACGCTGCCTGGGGTGTGACTCAGACCCTCTCTGACGCTAAAACCTAATTGATATCACCCGCCGGGCGATCAGGGGGTTAAACCTTTATTGGGTTATATACACGGCGGGTGCCCTGACACTATAAAAAGCAAACTAACTAACCAGCGTCACCCGTAACACTTATATGGTGATCACTGGTGAAAGGGTTAACTAGGGGCAATCAGGGGGTTAAAACCTTTATTAGATAATATATGGGGGTACCTGACGCTATAAAAACCTGCGGCGAACCTAAAAAAAATTACCAGCTACCGATCTGCATCACCGACACTAAGACAGCGTTTAGAAAAACGATTGCTTAGCGACAGTGGTGATGGGGGTGAAAGGGTTACCTGGGGGGGCGATCAAGGGGGTTAAACCTTTATTAGATAATATATTGGGGTACCTGACGCTATAAAAACATGCGGCGAACCTAAAAAAAATTACTGGCTACGATCTGCATCACCGACACTAAGACAGCGTTTAGAAAAACAATTGCTTAGCGACAGTGGTGATAGGGGGTGAAAGGGTTACCTGGGGGGCGATCAAGGGGGTTAAACCTTTATTAGATAATATATTGGGGTACCTGACGCTATAAAAACCTGCGGCGAACATAAAAAAAATTACCGGCTACCGATCTGCATCACAGACACTAAGACAGCGTTTAGAAAAACGATCGCTTAGTGACAGTGGTGATAGGGGGTGAAAGGGTTACCTGGGGGGTGATCAAGGGGGTTAAACCTTTATTAGATAATATATTGGGGTACCTGACGCTATAAAAACCTGCGGCGAACCTAAAAAAAATTACTGGCTACGATCTGCATCACCGACACTAAGACAGCGTTTAGAAAAACAATTGCTTAGCGACAGTGGTGATAGGGGGTGAAAGGGTTACCTGGGGGGCGATCAAGGGGGTTAAACCTTTATTAGATAATATATTGGGGTACCTGACGCTATAAAAACCTGTGGCGAACCTAAAAAAAATTACCGGCTACCGATCTGCATCACAGACACTAAGACAGCGTTTAGAAAAACGATCGCTTAGTGACAGTGGTGATAGGGGGTGAAAGGGTTACCTGGGGAGCGATCAAGGGGGTTAAACCTTTATTAGATAATATATTGGGGTACCTGACGCTATAAAAACCTGCGGCGAACCTAAAAAAAATTACTGGCTGCCGATCGGCATCACTGACGCTAAGACAGCGATCAGAAAAATGATCGCTAAGCGACAGTGGTGATAGGCGGTGAAAGGGTTATCTGGGGGGTGATCAGGGGGTTAAACCTTTATTAGGGGGGGTTAGGGGGCTACACTGGACCTAAGACTAAACTTTGGTGACACTTTTACAGTCACAAATGTCACTGATTGCAGTGATCACTAAATAAATGGTCACTGCAATCAGTGACACTGTGACTGGGGGCTGGGGGGGTGATCTGGGGGGTGATCTGGGGTGATCTGGGGGGGCGATTTATGTCCCTATGTGTCCTGGTGTCAGTGTAGTGTTGTGTGCACTGACCTGATATCTTCTCTTGTACGGCGCTCGGTATATGTGAGCGCCGCACCAGAGATGACATCACTTCCTCCTGCTCCCTCTGTCTGACACAGACAGAGGGGGCATTTCCATTCGCCGGGAGCGATCGCGAGGGGGTGGCCAGAAACGAATGGCTGCCCCCTCATCCCAGAACGCTCCCGGACACTTAGCCACCGCTCACTGTATAGGAGGGGGGTCCGATCGGACCCCCCAACTGTACAAAGGCAATCACGTATGCTCTACGTGATTGTGCCTGTCGGTGCCATTCTGCCGACGTATATATACAGTGAGCGGTCGTTAAGTGGTTAAAGGGGTTGTAAAGGTTCGTTTTTTATTTTCTAAATAGGTTCCTTTAAGCTAGTGCATTGTTGGTTCACTTACCTTTTCCTTTGATTTACCTTCTAAATGTTTTTTTATTTGTCTGAATTTCTCACTTCCTGTTTCTCCTCAGTAAACTTCACACCATCATCCGAGTGGTGTTTAGTCAGCCAGAACAGCTTACTGAACAGCTTACTGAGGAGGAACAGGAAGTGAGAAATTCACACAATGAAAACAAAGAAAAAAAACATTTAGAAGGTAAATCAAAGGAAAAGGTAAGTGAATCAACAATGCACTAGCTTAAAGGAACCTATTTAGAAAATAAAAACCGAACCTTTACAACCCCTTTAAGTATTGTATCTTGATTTACTGTATTCCTATTCTGACAATTATTTTCATGACAATGGTATAACTTGTATTTACTGCTTCCTTATGCATGCTCTATGAGACAACTTCACTTGCTTTTGTGCTATTAGTACATTCTTATGTCCAGGCAAATGATATCCTTAGAACTGAGTTCTCATATAAAGAAGACAGTGCATAGAAACATACAGCCAAGGTAAATTTAAGGACAAGATATTCTGTATTACAGTTACTGGTTATGGTAAAATTACTGTAATCCCCTTCTGATAGACAAACTTCCTCTAATTGCGTGTTTATCAAGGAAACTAGCCACTAACTAAAGTAAAACAATGGAAATGCATATCATTATTACACACAGCTACTAGGTGTTCAGGAAACTCCTTAGAGTTTTGCTGTTTTGCTGAAATGTTATTTTGGAGTTTATGTACATCTCTAATTACTGTACCCCAGAGAAATCAAATATTCTACAATATGTATGGCCATTCTAATGCTGTTAAATAAATTTAAAGGAAAATTTCTCTATTAACCACTTAAAGCGGAGGTCCACACAAAAATGGAACCTCCGCTTTTCGGAACCCTCCCCCCCCTCCGGTGTCACATTTGGCACCTTTCAGGGGGGTTCAGATACAGGTATTTGCACCCACTTATGGGCATAGACCCCCACGGGGATTACGCCACTTCCCGCCCCCTGCCCCGCTGTCTTCTTGGAGACACGCGGGTCCCAGAAGACAGCAGGGACCAATTCGATTGCGCAGCGCGACTCGCGCATGCGCAGTAGGGAACCGGCAAGTGAAGCCGCAGGGCTTCACTTCCTGATTCCCTTATCGAAGATGGCGGCGGCAGCATCCGAGGACCAAGGGACAGTTCGGCCTCGGTGCCGACATCGCGGGCGCCCTGGACAGGTAAGTGTCCATATTTGAAAAGTCAGCAGCTACAGTATTTGTAGCTGTTGACTTAAAAAAAAAAAAAAAATTGGCGGACCTCCGCTTTAAGTACCAGGCCTATTTTTCAGACTCTGTGTTTACAAGTTAAAATAATTTTTTATTTTTTTTGCTAAAAAACTACTTAGAACCCCCAAACAATATTTTTTTCAGACTACCTACAGAATAAAATGGCGGTCATTGTCATACTTTATGTCACACCGTATTTGCGGGGATCTTATAAGTGCAATTTTTTGGGAACAAATACACTATTTTGGGAAAAAATACACTTTTTTGACTTAAAAAATAAGACAACAGTAAAGTTATATTGTGAAAGATAATGTTACATTGAGTAAATTGATACCCAACATGTCATGCTTCAAAATTGCACTGCTCGTGGAATGGCTAGATTCCATTGCTAGATTCTAAAAGGCCTGGAACACCACAGGTCGTAAACAGGCAAAACTGTTTAGTTAGGTAGGCACTCCCTGTCCCTTAAGAGAGAAGCCTATTGGCTGCCAATCCATAAAGAAGTACACTCACCCACACATGTTTAGCAGAATCAACGAATTTGGCGGGATGAGCGAGTAAGCAGGTGTTCACCCTGTGTATTCTGGGGGACAGTAGTGATTGAACAAGGTTTTAAAATCTGGACAATTGATGTGTGTGCGTATATTGTGATCTGTGCTCAGCGGTTGATGTTTTTTTTGGTGAATTCCATATCAGACAGAACTGTGTTTTAAAGCGGATCTTCAGTAATTTTTTCAACTTTCCATCTAATAAATCTTCTGCCCTTGTTGTTTTAACTTTGGATAGTAAAACATTTATTTTTCTGCCAGTAAATACCTTATACAGCCCACTTCATGTTTCTTGTCTGGTCATTTGCCTAGGCTTATGACATCATGCGCAGCTCTCTCTCACTCTCATGAGAGTTTGCCAGGAAGGGAGGGGGTGAGTCATAAGAGAGCCAATGAAAGCTGCAGAGCTGGAGGTGTGTCTGTGTAAATCTCGGAAGTGAACAGGCAGCGAATTCAGCTTCCCACAGTTGAAATGGCTGCAGCCACACTTAGTGGAGAGAGATTTCCGCAGCATATTTGGCAAGTACAGAATCAGAGTATATATAAAATAATATGCAAAGTGGTTGGAGGGAAGCTTCAGAATGGCAAAGATGTTTTATTACAAATTATGCGAGCAGACTGCAGTTCCTCTTTAAGGGTCTGGTAGTCCACATTTATATATGTAGCGCCCCTTTGCTTTTAGGGGTGTTATGTGCCTAAATTTATGGGCTGGTCTGAGCTATTAGCCAGGCTCAGACCATTCTCTTTGCTAGGTATTGCTTCTGCCTGTGTGATGCTGTCTTTGTGTATGGTTCCCTGCGGCCTGTAGGTGGCGCTGTCAAATCAGGTCAGGGTTGAGCCAGGGGTGGCATTACTACGCCTTGGGGTGTCCTCTCTCGGCAGCGGTACAGTGGGGGTGGTCA
Organism: Rana muscosa; assembly: GCA_029206835.1. NCBI lineage: Eukaryota > Metazoa > Chordata > Amphibia > Anura > Ranidae > Rana > Rana muscosa. The sequence continues at coordinate 177,122,732 of CM055124.1, forward strand.
ACCTGCTGTGAATGCCGGGAGAGGGTACTTAAGGGGCAGACGCCATTGGTGTGGGTGGTCCCCATCAGAGTCGGAGGAGTAGGAGTGAGACACGTACCACACCTCCGGTGGCGCTCATGGCCGGGGGTACGTGTGGGTGCGATCAGGCCCAGGCACCTTTAGCCTGGGGCCTGCAACTCTACTAGTGGGCCTAGCACCTTTAGCTAGGGCCTACCCCTGAAAGAAGAGTCCCAGGGTGCCCGGGGAAGGGTACCCGCTCTGACCAAAAGGAAGCCAGTGGAGAATCGGTCCCATTGAGGAGATGAGTAATGGAAGATTGCTGTCTCGGGAGAGGCCTGGTGACCTGCCAGAGGGAAGGATTTGTTATTTGGGGAAGCTAACCTGTAGAGTGCCCATTGGCATTATCCTGTTCTTAAAGTCTACAGAGGTTAGAGGATTTCTAACATCCGTCCCAGGAGGGGATAGGGTGGCGGAACTGTTCGAGCTCCACACCGGCTGCTAGGACTGTGAGAGAGAACTATCTGGGTGAGCTAAACCCACTCGGAATCGAGTGGCGACGAGATTACTGGTTGTGCCTGGATCTACTCTTCACACTATTTCTTCTTTCATCCACCTCTCTCTATCTACTACGCAGCAAAATAGAAAATAAACTCTGTTGGAGTTAAAGTACTTTTGGACATTGTTTTCTTTGGGGGAAGAAATAGAGACTTGACCCCATACTCTGGGGGATAGAACCAGAACCAGGCGAGAAAAAGGTTTGTGTCCTACATATATATATAAAAAAAGCAGTACCTCAATGCACTCCTGGCCTCCAAACAGGGTTCTCCAGCCTCCCCTGAGTTTGCTTGCACTCTCACAAGACTTCCAGACTTCCTTCAGCCCTCTGGAACCATTAGCTGCCTCAGCTTTTTTGGCCTCCCAGACCCTCTCTTCGTTTCCCAGGCACCCGTAGCTGTCCCGACTTTCCCGGTGCTTTGAGCAAGAAGTCCACCTCACAAGGGATGCAGTCGCTGATGGGAACAACCATATTTCCTGACAGAGGTCAATCTTCAAATGGCAGCAACTGTCCTGAGCTATCCTCAAGCCTGACTTTTAACAATCCTGCATACCTGTGTATTTAGACAGGCTGCAGGCAACTAGCAAAGCCTGGACACAAGATTGAAGGTTTCTTCCCACCTGAGGCACTCCAGAACCTTCAAACTCCAGGCCCCGATCCAGGATTACAAAAGCCTGAGAAAACGTACAGATTTTTTTCCACTTACAATAAACACAGTGGAGCCTCTCAAACTGCAACCTTGAGAGTCCTTTGTCATTTTTATACTATTTTACTAAACTCTCACCATGGCAGGACCTCACATTGTCACAGGGACTTAAAGGGTCAAGATTAGCTGGTTGAACTAGCCAGTCCCTGGCTTTTTAGATGTTTTGTAAACTGTACTTCTTTACTTGAGCAGTGTGGTCTTCCTGCCAAACTCTAAACTTTGGGTGTTCCTGTCCACCTTTCATTTGATATATATAAAATACATGTAAAGCCCCTTTCACACATACGGACTATTCGTTTTATCAGTTCAGTCGAAACGTATGAAAGTTTACATCGGTTTTTCATCTGTTTTTTATCCATTTTTTACATCAGTTTTTTACATCCTCCAGCTAGAGTCCTTAACCACTTGAGTCCCAGGGCCATTTTTCATGCACAAACTGACCGTTTGTCAGTTTATATCTGTTTTTCATCCAATCCGAATGTTGACGGATGTAAAAGGATGTAAACAAATGATCATCCATTTACATCTGGAGAGTGGAAGATCCGAGTAGTTTTCAGAAGGATTTAAATGCACCTCATCCCGATAGTGAAAATGTCAAAAAACGAGAAAAAATGGGACTATCGCGGTGCTTTGTAGAAAAATATTACATAATCAACATTCAATTTTTACAATTTTTATTAAAATATCACATAGATATTATACACATATTATGAAAAGAGAAATTGATAAAAACATAGCCTGAACACAGAGGTTCTTTCTGGGTTGCTGGTTTACCCAAGAAGAGTATGGCGGGGGTCAAGTATGATGTTGTATCCCTATATATTTCGCCGGGTGTGGCTTCTTCAGGGGAGTATACTATAACCACCTTAATTGTATATCCAGCTCTAGTGTGACCCTGCATGCTTGGCCAATCACAGCGCCGGCAGCGAGGAGAGCCATAATTGGCCGCAGGCAGGATGCCAATTATAGCTCAGGGGGGTTTAGTACACGGCCCACACTATAAAAGGCCGCACAGCGCGGCGGCCTTGTGTAGTGTATTGGCGTGCAGGGAGAGAGAAAGATAGGCAGGGACAGTGTCAGTGATATTCTTTGATAAACCTTGTGCATTTACAGTGTGTTGGCGTGCAGGGAGAGAGAAGGATAGACAGGGATAGTGTCAGTGATATTCTTTGATAAACCTTGTGCATTTACAGTGTGTTGGCGTGCAGGGAGACAGAAGGATAGGCAGGGACAGTGTCAGTGATATTCTTTGATAAACCTTGTGCATTTACAGTGTGTTGGCGTGCAGGGAGAGAGAAGGATAGGCAGGGACAGTGTCAATGTTATTCTTTGATAAACCTTGTGCATTTACAGTGTGTTGGCGTGCAGGGAGAGAGAAGGGAGAGAGAAGGCCAGGCAGGGACAGTGTCAGTGTTATTCTTTGCTAAACCTCCTGCACAGTATACACCTGAAGCTACCCCTTATTGCTCGTGGTGTTGTTCTGTTGTGTAACACAGACAGGCATCTTGCAAGCAGTTACAGTGGGTGTAGGTGCCTCCTGCACAGTATACGCTACCCCTTATTGCTCGTGGTGTTGTTCTGTTGTGTAACACAGACAGGCATCTTGCAAGCAGTTAGTGGGTGTAGGTGCCTCCTGCACAGTATACGCTACCCCTTATTGCGCGTGGTGTTCTGTTATGTAACACAGACAGGCATCTGCAAGTAGCTACAGTGGGTGTAGGTGCCTCCTGCACAGTATACACCTGAAGCTACCCCGTATTGCTCGTGGTGTTGTTCTGTTGTGTAACACAGACAGGCATCTGCAAGCAGTTACAGTGGGTGTAGGTGCCTCCTGCACAGTATACGCTACCCCTTATTGCTCGTGGTGTTGTTTTGTTGTGTAACACAGACAGGCATCTGCAAGCAGTTATAGTGGGTGTAGGTGCCTCCTGCACAGTATACGCTACCCCTTATTGCTCGTGGTCTTCTGTTGTGTAACACAGACAGGCATCTGCAAGTAGTTACAGTGGGTGTAGGTGCCTCCTGCACAGTATACACCTGAAGCTACCCCATATTGCTGGTTTTTCCATCTCCCTGCAGGCCATTAGAATGTCTGGAAGGCCAACAAGGAGAGGCAGACAGTCACGAGCCAAAAAAAGAGGGCAAGCCCCTCTGTGTCTGGGGGCAACAGTGCTGGTCGTGGACGCGGTGCATTGTCATCAGCACGTGGCCATGGGACATGCTTGTCCTTATTTTCGGCAGCTGGACGTGTTGAGCCGCATCATGCCGAAGACTTGGTAGAGTCGATTACCAAGCCCTCCTCATCCTCCTCATCCTCTCTCACCCTCTCTCACCCAGGCTCATGGTACTGGCAAAGCAGCTGCCAATGCGTCCTCTTCCCTCGTATCAATGTCATCATTAGTCACTCCTTCCCTAGACCCACCATGTCCTCCTGAGGAGTCCCCCGAACTGTTTGAGCACAGTGTTGGGTACATGCTCCAGGAGGATGCCCAGCGTTTTGAAGGGTCTGATGATGATACCCAGCTAGAGGAAGGCAGTAGCGTGAGCGCAGAGAGAGGGGATGCTCAAGAAGGACAGCAATCTGGCAGTCATGTTCCAGCAGCTGCAGCATACTGCCAGGTTTGCTCCAGTGATCAAGAGGGAGAGGATGATGAGGTCACTGACTCCACGTGGGTGCCTGATAGGAGAGAGGAGGATGAGGAGGAGGCACATCTCCAACAAGGCAGGATGCCCTCCGGGGGCCAGCGTAAGGGCAGCACACCGACTGAATCACACCGCAGAGCTCCGCCTGTGCAGGGCGCTGCCTCTGCTCGTTATTCCAAAAGTTCTTTGGTGTGGGCCTTTTTTGAGTCGAGTGCATCAGATCGCACCGCTGCTATTTGCAACATATGTCTCAAGCGTATCTCGCGTAGCCAAAACATCAGCCGCTTGGGCACCACATACTTGACCAGACATATGTTGACCTGCCATGCAGCTCGTTGGTAAGCATACCTTAAAGACCCACACCAAAGAACAAAGCGGACCTCTCCTTGCTCCTCATTAGGGATGAGCTTCGAGTTCAAGTCGAACTCATGTTCGACTCGAACATTGCCTGTTCGCCCGTTCGCCGAACAGCGAACAAATTGGGGTGTTCGTGGCAAATTCGAAAAATCTATGGGAGAAATCTAAAGTGTTAATTATAAAGGCTTATATGCAAGTTATTGTCCTAAAAAGGGTTTGGGGACCCGGGTCCTGCCCCAGGGGACATGTATCAATGCAAAAAGAAGTTTTAAAAACGGCCGTTTTTTCGGGAGCAGTGATTTTAATAATGCTTAAAATGAAAAAATAAAAGTGAAATATTCCTTTAAATTTCGTACCTGGGGGGTGTGTATGATATGCATGTGAAGTGGCGCATGTTTCCCGTGCTTAGAACTGTCCCTGCAAAAAATGTCATTTTTGAAAGAAAAAAATGCATTTAAAACTGACTCGCGGCTATTAATGAATTGTCGGCTCCCGGCAATACATACAAAAGTCATTGATAAAAAAAAAAAAAAAAAGCGTGGGGGTTCCCCAGAATTCAATTACCAGCCCCTTCAGGTCTGGAATGGATATTAAGGGGAACCCCGCCGCAAATTTAAAAAAAATTGACGTGGGGTTCCCCCAAATATCCATTCCAGGCCCTTCAGATCTGGCATGGATTTTAAGGGGAACTCCACCCCAAATTTAAAAAAAAATGGCGTAGAGTCCCCCTAAAAATCCATACCAGACCCCTTATCCGAGCACGCAACCTGGCCGGCCGCAGGGGAAAAGGGGGGGACGAGAGAGCGGCCCCCCCTCCCTCCTGAACCGTACCAAGCCACATGCCCTCAACATGGGGAGGATGTCCCCATGTTGATGGGGACAAGGGCCTCATCCCCACAACCCTTGCCCGGTGGTTGTGGGGGTCTGCGGGCGGGGGGCTTATCGGAATCTGGAAGACCCCTTTAACAAAGAGGACCCCCAGATCCCGGCCCCCCCCTATGTGAATTGGTAAGGGGTACATTGTACCCCTACCATTTCACGAAGAAAGCGTAAAAAAATGTTTAAAAAAACACACAAACACCTTGAAAAAGTCCTTTATTAAAAAAATAAATAAATAACCATTCCAGCGGTGAAATCCAGTGTCCCGCGGCGATCCCGATGTCCAGCGCTGTCCTTCATTGGTTGTGCCTGAGCGGACCTGATGGGGAACTCCCTCTCAGTATTTTAAATGTATAGACCCGCCCCTTCTAAAGTTCCCCATCAGGTCCGCTCAGCGGACCAGATGCGGAACATGAGAAGGGGCGAGTCTATACATGTATTACCAAAGTGAGAGCAGTTCCCCATCAGGTCCGCCCCCTCGGTATGTCGGACCCGCCTACGTCATTGGCTTGAGCGGGGAACTTCCTTCACTGTGTAATTTAAATTTACATAGTGAAGGAAGTTCCCCGCTCAAGCCAATGACGTAGGCGGGTCCGACATACCGAGGGGGCGGACCTGATGGAGAACTGCTCTCACTTTGGTAATACATGTATAGACCCGCCCCTTCTCATGTTCTGCATCTCGTCCGCTGAGCGGACCTGATGGGGAACTTTAGAAGGGGCGGGTCTATACATTTAAAATACTGAGAGGGAGTTCCCCATCAGGTCCGCTCAGGCACAACCAATGAAGGACAGCGCTGGACATCGGGATCGCCGCGGGACACTGGATTTCACCGCTGGAATGGTTATTTATTTATTTTTTTAATAAAGGACTTTTTCAAGGTGTTTGTGTGTTTTTTTAAACATTTTTTTACGCTTTCTTTGTGAAATGGTAGGGGTACAATGTACCCCTTACCAATTCACATAGGAGGGGGGCCGGGATCTGGGGGTCCCCTTTGTTAAAGGGGTCTTCCAGATTCCGATAAGCCCCCCGCCCGCAGACCCCCACAACCACCGGGCAAGGGTTGTGGGGATGAGGCCCTTGTCCCCATCAACATGGGGACATCCTCCCCATGTTGAGGGCATGTGGCTTGGTACGGTTCAGGAGGGAGGGGGGGGCGCTTTCTCGTCCCCCCCTTTTCCCCTGCGGCCGGCCAGGTTGCGTGCTCGGATAAGGGGTCTGGTATGGATTTTTAGGGGGACTCCACGCCATTTTTTTTAAATTTGGGGTGGAGTTCCCCTTAAAATCCATGCCAGATCTGAAGGGCCTGGAATGGATATTTGGGGGAACCCCACGTCAATTTTTTTTAAAATTTGCGGCGGGGTTCCCCTTAATATCCATTCCAGACCTGAAGGGCCTGGTAATTGAATTCTGGGGAACCCCCACGCTTTTTTTTTTTTTTTTATCAATGACTTTTGTATGTATTGCCGGGAGCCGACAATTCATTAATAGCCGCGAGTCAGTTTTAAATGCATTTTTTTCTTTCAAAAATGACATTTTTTGCAGGGACAGTTCTAAGCACGGGAAACATGCGCCACTTTACATGCACATCATACACACCCCCCAGGTACGAAATTTAAAGGAATATTTCACTTTTATTTTTTCATTTTAAGCATTATTAAAATCACTGCTCCCGAAAAAACGGCCGTTTTTAAAACTTCTTTTTGCATTGATACATGTCCCCTGGGGCAGGACCCAGGTCCCCAAACACTTTTTAGGACAATAACTTGCATATTAGCCTTTATAATTAACACTTTAGATTTCGAACGTTCGAGTCCATTGTATTTAATAGGGTTCTAAAGTTTACACGAACATTTTGTCTGTTCACAGGTTCTGGTGCGAACCGAACAGGGGGGTGTTCGGCTCATCCCTGCTCCTCATCAGCTGGGATCTCCAACCCCACTATAACTTCAGTCCTCTCTGAAACCTGCACTGAGAGGAATGAAGGTGTAGAATTAGGTGTGTCACAGCCAAGTACTTGCGGGCACTCTGCTAGCAGTACACCGATGTCCGATTGTAGCAGGCAAATTTCCCTGCCCCAGCTGCTGGACCGTCGAAAGAAGTTCACTCCCAGCCATCCACATGCCCAGTGGTTGAATGCTAGCTTGGCTAAATTGCTAGCACTTCAACTGCTGGCTTTTCAGTTGGTAGACTCGGCCCCCTTCCGTGAGTTTGTGCAATGTGCGGTTCCTCAGTGGCAGGTTCCCAAACGCCACTTTTTCTCAGGGAAGGCGATTCCGGCTCTCTATCGGCATGTGGAAGGCAATGTCCATGCCTCGCTGGACAGGGCGGTCAGCGGTAAGGTGCATATTACCACTGACTCATGGTCCAGCAGGCATGGACAGGGACGTTACCTTTCTTTCACGGCCCATTGGGTCACTCTTTTGGCAGCTGGGAAGGATGCAGGACAAGGTGCAGTAGTGTTGGAGGTTGTTCCGCCGCCACGCCTCCAAAATGCTACTACTGGTTGTGACACACCTCTCTCCTCCACCCCCTCCTCTTCTTCTTCCTCCATGGCCTCTTCCTGTGCTTTGTCCTCGAAACCAGCGGTGCTCCGTAGGCATTCAAGGGGCTACGCAAGTACGCAGGCAAAAAGATGCCATGCCGTGCTTGCGCTGGTGTGTTTGGGGGACAGGAGCCACACTGGGGCAGAGGTTCTGTCAGCTCTGCAGGGGCAGGCTGAGAGGTGGTTGACGCCACGCCAGCTTAAGCCAGGAATGGTGGTTTGCGACAATGGCACCAACCTCCTCTCCGCCCTCCGACAGGGACAACTGACCCATGTGCCCTGTGTGGCTCACGTCCTTAACCTGGTGGTGCAGCGGTTCTTTGGCAGGTACCCGGGCTTACAGGATGTACTGAGGCAAGCCAGGAAAGTCTGTGCGCATTTCCGCAGATCATATAATGCCAGTGCTCGGCTGGCTGAGCTGCAAAAGGAGTTGACCCTGCCCAAGAACCGCCTAATATGTGACATGCCCACCAGGTGGAACTCAACGTTGGCCATGCTGCAGCGGCTGCACACGCAGCAGAGGGCGATCAATGAATACCTGTGCAACTACGGCACCAGGACAGGGTCAGGGGAGCTCGTTTTTTTTTCACCACGCCAGTGGGGCATGATCAGGGATGCATGCACTGTCCTGGCACCATTTTAGGAGGCCACGAGGATGGTGAGCAGTGACAGTGCATGCATCAGTGACACTGTACCTCTTGTCCACCTGTTGGAGCATACGCTGCGTGGAATAATGAACAGGGCACTTGAGTTAGAACAGAGGCAGGAAGAGGAGGACTTCCTTGCCTCTCAAGGCCCCCTTTACCCAGACAGTGTTCCTTCTGTCCCACCCATCACACAGGAAGAGGACGAGGAGGAGGAGGAGGAGGAGGAGAAGGATTGTGTCAGCATGGAGGTGGAGCCTGGCACTCAGCGTCAACAGCAGCAGTCTTTTAGGGATGATTGACAGTCCCAAGAAACCCGTGGACTTGTACGTGGCTGGGAGGAGGTGGCTGCGGATCATGTCATCCTTAGTGACCAAGAGGACTCCGGGCAACACCGTCCACCACCACCAAAGGCCCAATTTTTCTGCCACTGTTCAACAGGGGCATGCAATTACAATTCTTGATCTAATAATTCACAGCAGGGCCCATTCCTGCACCCACCAAGAGTAACTGTGAGGGCTTACAGTGTTGTGGCACCACCACCACCACCACCAAAGGCCCAATTTTTCTGCCCCTGTTCAACAGGGGCATGTAATTACAATTCTTGATCTAATAATTCACAGCAGGGCCCATTCATGCGCCCACCAAGAGTCACTGTGAGGGCTTACAGTGTTGTAGCACCAGCACCACACCAAAGGCCCAATTTTTCCTACCACTGTTCAACAATGGCATGTAATTACAATTCCTGATATAATAGTTCACAGCAGAGCATTCCAGCGCCCACCAAGAGTAACTGTGAGGGCTCACAGTGTTGTGGCAACACCAACATCTAAGAGGCAAATTTCTGCAGAGTATATACGGCAGGCCCCTACTTTCAAACATCCAACTTACAAACGACTCCTACTTGCAAACGGAAGGAGAGGAAATCTACCCCTAGGAAGGGAAATTCTCTCCTGTAACAGTTAATATGGGAAAAAGGTGTCTCCTCTCTACTGATGCTTTATCACCAATCCTTGTTTCAATAAAAACCCCACTTTTCCAAAAACATTTGTCATTGGGATGGAAAGTGAGGTGAAATGTTCTGAACAGGTGCACAGACAGCAAAACAAATGTTACAGGGGTGATAACCCTTCCCTATATTCTCCAAAAAGCTTAAAAATAGATTTTTTGGCTGCAGCTACACTTAAAAATGTACCTGTTCCAAATTACAAACAGATTCTACTTAAGAACAAACCTGCAGTCCCTGTCTTGTTTGCACCGCCTGTATACTGCTGTTCAGATTATATAGGGTTTTAGGTATAGGGTTTTATTTTGGGTGCAGGGTTCTCCTTAATATCCAGACAAGACCCAAATGGGCTGGTAATGGGCTGGGGGGGTGATGGGGTAGCTATGCCATTTTTCTCAAAGATTTTCATCCATATTGCCAGGACAAGACATGACATTAAAGCCGCAAGCAGTTTTAAATGGCTTTTTTTCCTTTACAAATGTCATTTTGTGCAGGGACAGTTCTAAACACGGGAAACACATGCCACTTCACAGGCATACTTTAGACACCCCCCAGGTACGATATTTAAAGGAATATTTCACTTTTTTTTTCACTTTATGCATCATTAACCACTTAAGCCCCGGACCATTTGGTAGCTAAAGGACCAGAGGTGAATTCAGAATTTTGCACTGCGCTGCTTTAACTGTAAATTGTGTGGACATGCAATGTTGTACCCAAACGAAATTTGCGTCATTTTCTTCCCACAAATAGAGCTTTCTTTTAATGGTATTTGATTGCCTCTGCGATTTTTATTTTTTGCGATATAAATGGAAAAAGACCGAAAATTTGGAAAAAAAATGATATTTTCTACTTTTTCTTATAAGAAAAATCGAATAAACTCAATTTTAGTCATACATTTAGGCCAAAATGTATTCAGCCACATGTCTTTAGTAAAAAAAATGTCAATAAGTGTATATTTATTGGTTTGCGCAAAAGTTATAGCATTTACAAACTAGGGTACATTTTCTGGAATTTACACAGCTTTAAATTTATGACTGCCTATCTCATTTCTTGAGGTGCTAAAATGGCAGGGCAGTACAAAACCCCCCCAAATGACCCCACTTTGGAAAGTAGACACCCCAAGGAAATTGCTGAGAGGCATGTTGAGCCCATTGAATATTTTTTTTTTGTCCCAAGTGATTGAATAATGACAAAAAAAATAAAAAAATTACAAAAAGTTGTCACTAAATGATATATTGCTCACACATGCCATGGTTATATGTGGAATTGCACCCCAAAATACATTCTACTGCTTCTCCTGAGTACGGGGATACCACATGTGTGGGACTTTTTAGGAGCCTAGCCACGTACGGGACCCCGGAAACCAAGCACCGCCTTCAGGATTTCTAAGGGCGCAAATTTTTGATTTCACTCCTCACTATCTATCACAGTTTTGAAGGCCATAAAATGCCAAAATAGCACAAAACCCCCCCAAATGACCCCATTTTAGAAAGTAGACACCCCAATGAAATTGCTGAGAGGCATGTTGAGCCCATTGAATATTTTTTTTTGTCCCAAGTGATTGAATAATGACAAAAAAAATTAAAAAATTACAAAAAGTTGTCACTAAATGATATATTGCTCACACATGCCATGGTTATATGTGGAATTGCACCCCAAAATACATTCTGCTGCTTCTCCTGAGTACGGGGATACCACATGTGTGGGACTTTTTAGGAGCCTAGCCACGTACGGGACCCCAGAAACCAAGCACCGCCTTCAGGATTTCTAAGGGCGCAAATTTTTGATTTCACTCCTCACTACCTATCACAGTTTTGAAGGCCATAAAATGCCAAAATAGCACAAAACCCCCCCAAATGACCCCATTTTAGAAAGTAGACACCCCAAGGAAATTGCTGAGAGGCCTGTTGAGCCCATTGAATATTTTTTTTTTTGTCCCAAGTGATTGAATAATGACAAAAAAAAAAAAAAATTACAAAAAGTTGTCACTAAATGATATATTGCTCACACATGCCATGGTTATATGTGGAATTGCACCCCAAAATACATTTTGCTGCTTCTCCTGAGTACGGGGATACCACATGTGTGGGACTTTTTAGGAGCCAAGCCGCGTACGGGACCCCGAAACCCAATCACTGCCTTCAGGATTTCTAGGCACAAATTTTTGATTTCACTCCTCACTACCTATCACAGTTTCGAAGGCCATAAAATGCCAAAATAGCACAAAACCCCCCCAAATGACCCCATTTTGGAAAGTAGACACCCCAAGCTGTTTGCTGAGAGGCATGGTGAGTATTTTACAGCTCTCATTTGTTTTTGAAAATGAAGAAAGTATTTTATTTATTTTTTATTTATTTTTTTCAATTTTCAAAACTTTGTGACAAAAAGCGAGATCTGCAAAATACTCACAATACCTCTCAGCAAATAGCTTGGGGTGTCTACTTTCCAAAATGGGGTCATTTGGGGGGTTTTTTGCCATCTGGGAATTCCATGGCCTCCGAAACTGTGATAGGCAGTGAGAAGTGAAATCAAAAATGTACACCCTTAGAAAGCCTGAAGGCGGTGATTGGTTTTTGGGGTCCCGTACGCGGCTAGGCTCCCAAAAAGTCTCACACATGTGGTATCCCCGTACTCAGGAGAAGCAACAGAATGTATTTTGGGGTGTAATTCCACATATGTCCATGGCATGTTTGAGCAATATATCATTTAGTCACAACTTTGTGCAAAAAAAAAAAAAAAAAAAAAAAAATTGTCTTTTTTCCGCAACTTGTGTCAACATATAAAATATTCCATGGACTCGACATGCCTCTCAGTATATAGCTTGGGGTGTCTACTTTCCAAAATGGGGTCATTTGGGGGGGTTTTGAACTGTTCTGGCATTTTATACACAACATTAGGAAGCTTACATCCACTCTTCTAACCACTTGAAGACAAAGCCCTTTTTGACACTTTTTGTTTACATGAAAACATATTTTTTTTTTGCAGGAAAATTATGTTGAACCCCCAAACATTATATATATTTTTAAAGAAAAGGCCCTACAGAATAAAATGGTGGGTGTTGCATTTTTTTTTCTACACAGTATTTGCGCAGCGATTTTTCAAACGCATTTTTTGGGGAAAAAATACACTTTTTTTAATTTTAATGCACTAAAACACACTATATTGCCAAAATGTTTGATGAAATAAAAAAGATGATCTTAGGCCGAGTACATAGATACCAAACACGACATGCTTTAAAATTTCGCACAAACGCGCATTGGCGACAAACTACATACATTTTTAAAAGCCTTTAAAAGCCTTTACAGGTTACCCCGTTAGATTTACAGAGGAGGTCTACTGCTAAAATTACTGCACTCGCTCTGACCTTCGCGGTGATACCTCACATGCATGGTGCAATTGCTGTTTACATATGACGCCATACCGACGCTTGCGTTCGCCATTGGGCAAGAGCAGGGCAGGACAGGGGTGCTTTTTTTATTTATTTTTTTTATTATTAATTTTGCTTTTTTATTTTATTTTTAAATTGTTCCTTCCATATTTTATTTTTTTTTATCATTTTTATTGTTATCTCAGGGAATGTAAATATCCCCTATGATAGTAATAGGTAGTGACAGGTACTCTTTTTTTGAAAAAACTGGGGTCTATACCCTAGATCTTTCCTCTGCCCTCAAAGCATCTGACCACACCAAGATCGGTGTGATAAAATGCTTTCCCAATTTCCCAATGGCGCTTTTTATATCCGGGGGGACATTCCCTCCCACTGCTTGTAAAAGCAGTCCAGAGGCTAATTAGCCACTAGGATTGCTTTTACATTAAAGCCGGCCGCTGGTTGAAAAGAATGATACCAAGATGATACCTAAACCCGCAGGCATCAATCTGGTATAACCATTCAAAGTCCAGCAACATACCAGTACGTTGCTGGTCCTTGTTGGACATGTATTGTAATCTTTTTTTTTCCTGCAGCCAGGTGGCTGAACGAAAAAAGAGATTGATCGGTGGGTATGCCCACCATTAGAATACCGCCCTTCATCCACCCACTTCTAATGATGGGCATACATGCACCATTTATATATGCCGAAGCATGGGGGCATCCTCCCGCAAAAAAGTTATGCCGCACACACATGGTCGGACTTTTCCACGGGCAAGCCTCCGTCGGAATTTCGACCGTATGTACGCGGCATTAGGAGCAAAATCACTCCTCCGCCCCTGCTGCCCCAATGCTTCGGCATATTTGCTTTTTTTTTTTAACTGTGGTGGTGAAATCACCTCCTACAGCACTGGAGTCGCAGGGATCAGGCCTGTCTCTGCGAACGCTGCAGTTATGTGTGTTGTGTTTTGCAAGTGACAGTGATCGATCGATACTGCACTTGGGTGGCCTGGGCTGGACGGAGGGGCAAAACGCAGGTGCTAGCAGGTATCTGGGCTGATCCCGCTAACACTGCGTTTTTGGGAACCCTAAACTGCTGGGGACGCTAGTATAGATCTGATCAGATCAGATATTGATCTGTTCAGATATTATACCACTAAGGGAGGTGTATGCTTCACGCGTGGGTGTTAGCGTTACTGGCACTAACCTGATGCTGCCTGGGGTGTGACGCAGACCCTCTCTGACGCTAAAACCTAATTGATATCACCCGCCGGGTGATCAGGGGGTTGAACCTTTATTGGGTTATATACGGCGGGTGCTCTGACACTATAAAAAGCAAACTAACTAACCAGCGTCACCCGTAACACTTATATGATGATTACTGGTGAAAGGGTTAACTAGGGGCAATTAGGGGGTTAAAACCTTTATTAGATAATATATGGGGGTACCTGACGCTATAAAAACCTGCGGCGAACCTAAAAAAAATTACAGGCTACCGATCTGCATCACCGACGCTAAGACAGCGATCAGAAAAATGATCGCTTAGCGACAGTGGTGATAGGGGGTGAAAGGGTTACCTGGGGGGCGATCAAGGGGGTTAAACCTTTATTAGATAATTTATGGGGGTACCCGACGCTATAAAAACCTGCGGCGAACCTAAAAAAAAAATACTGGCTACCGATCTGCATCACCAACGCTAAGACAGCGATCAGAAAAATGATCGCTTAGCGCCTGGCGGTGCTAGGGGGTGAAAGAGTTACCTGGGGGGTGATCAAGGGGGTTAAACCTTTATTAGATCATTTATGGGGGTACCCGACTCTATGAAAACCTGCGGCGAACCTAAAAAAAATTACTGGGTACCGATCTGCATCACCGACGCCAAGACAGCGATCAGAAAAATGATCGCTTAGCGACGGCGGTGCTAGGGGGTGAAAGGGTTATCTGGGGGGTGATCAAGGGGTTAAACCTTTATTAGGGGGGGTTAGGGGGCTACACTGGACCTAAAACTAAATGTAGTGACACTTTTACAGTCACAAATGTCACTGATTGCAGTGATCAGTAAATAAATGATCACTGCAATCAGTGACACTGTGACTGGGGGCTGGGGGGTGATCTGGGGGGGCCTGGGGGGGCGATTTATGTGCCTATGTGTGCTGGTGTTAGTGTAGTGTTAGTGCACTGACCTGTGTGTCTTCTCTTGTACGACGCTCGGTATATGTGAGCGCCGCACAGGAGATGACATCACTTCCTCCTGCTTTCTCTGTCTGTGTAAACATTACACAGACAGAGGGGTCATTTCTATTCGCCGGGAGCGATCGCGGGGGGGTGGCCGGAATCGAACGGCCGCCCCCCCCATCTGGGAACGCTCCCAGACGAATTCCGACCGCTCACTGTACAGAAGGGGGGTCCGATTGGACCCCCCCAACTGTACAAAGGCAATCACGTACACTCTATGTGATTGTGCCTGTCGGTGCCATTGTGCCGACGTATATATACAGTGAGCGGTCGTTAAGTGGTTAAAATGACTGCTCCATAAAAAACGGTCTTTTTTAAAACTTATTTTTGTATTGATACATGTCCCCTGGGGCAGAACCCGGGTCCCCAAACCCTTTTTAGGACAATAACATGCATATTAGCCATTATAATTAGCACTTTAGATTTTGAACGTTCGCGTCAATTGTATTTAATAGGGTTCTAACGTTCACGCAAACTTTCGGTCCGTTTTCAGGTTCTGGTGTGAACCGAACCGGGGGGTGTTAGGCTCATCCCTAGTCAAGAGGCGTAAGGCCTGGAACTGCCAACCAGTCTCCCCATAGTTTGTTGAACTTTCCTGGACACCCTCTATGCTAGATGTCTAAGGGTATCCCCCATGTGGACAACCCACTCTTTGTGGGTGGGGGCCCTGTCTGATTTCCACTTTTGCAGAAGGAGTCTGCAGGCTTAAAACAGTGCCCTATTAACGTCTACCTTCTGAAACTCAGTAAGCGGAAGGTCATCTAAAATACCCAGAATACATTGAGCAGGTTCAAATTGATGTCCATTTTTCATCCATCAACGGACGGATGAAAAACAGACAAATGGTCTTCATGTCTGAAAGGGGCCTAAAAAATCTAATAGGAAGAGTAAGAACCCCTCATACTGAACACAGCAGATGTGGAGACCCAGAAACTAAAGCACAGAGGTCTGACCAGAATTTGAGATGTCTGGTTTATCTCTCAGCATCTACTGATGCATTTACCAATGGCAGGAACACCAAAAGTCAGAATTATGGTAGGGAAATCTCCACTTTGATAAATCCAAGACATCTAAGATGTCAAGGGCTGAACTAGTCCAGCAGTCTGTGCTTATATCTCAAATATCACTTTTGAAAAGACTAGGAAAATAGGCTGTTGATTCATTCTGTAATGGGAAAGGCTTAAGAATATTTATTTGCCATATGTATTTAAAACATAAGTGGGACTGTACCCCCCCCCCCCTTAGGCTGTATGCTTAGGTATGACAATAGATCTGTCTGTTTTGGGAAGATGAGCTGGCAGTGGGGTCCTCATTATGTATCCAGCAATGGGATATATGAAGATATTTATGAATAATGAACCTGGTAAGGGAATCATTAGTATAATCATTTTGATGCTTGTCTTTTTGTATAAATGAGCATTGCAAGAGCCATAACTGTCCCAGTTCGACCCTCAAGTTTCATCTTAGCCTTCCTCAAAATTAAAACATTTTCCTAAATATATTAAAATTTCAGCAGTGTACAAGTACTACATTTTTATTTCAAAACTGTGAGCTCTCGTTTAACGAAAACAAGCAAGATAAACATATTTGAAACAATGACCAGACAAATAATAAAATTTGGGAAGCATCCTTTAGAAATAATCGTATAAATATTATTTTATTATTGACTGGCCTGCCACTAAAGCTGAGGAACAGGACTAAAAACCTTCTGTAATTATGAAATGTATTTCTTTTGCATTTTACTGTGATTGCTTTAAAATGAAGCCATGCTGGTGAAACTGCTTTTTAATTGAAAACGGTGTCAATTAATTTCTGATCATTTATATCCTACCCTTCATTTTTTTCATTAAAAATGATTTTATAATTCTCAACATCTTATAACTCCTAATATGAGTAAAGAGCTATATTTTCCTGGAGGGACTCATATGAACCAGAGCCTAGGTCAGGAGAGTGAGACGTATCAGTACAAAAGAACTAAAAACTAGAAAAGGATTAAAATTAAACTAAAGAGAGTCTGTAAGTAGAAATGCTGTATACTTAATTTTTTTCCATGAAAGATGTATTTATTGAAAGCTGTATATTTAGCCTTCTTGTGGCTTGTGTCTTAGGACTCGGTTGCTGCAGGTATTCAACACTTTTGGGTGTGTTGAATATCTGCTTCCCCTGCCATACCCTTTGGTTCATCTGGCCAGCACCTATGTCAATAGAGGACATACAAGCATGAAGAACAAGGTATCCGCCCCACTAGAAGTGTCAGATATTTTCAGTGGCCACGCACCTGATCCTCCTCTTCTCGGGTCCCCCGTTGGTGTCCCTGTCCCTCCCTCCTGCCAAGCAGCTTGCTCCCAAGCTGCTGCTCTGTGATTCCATTCACACATGGAGCATGGCTTGCCCCCACTCTCTCCTCGTTGGCTCACTGGCTGTGATTGACAGTAGCAAGAAGAAACCCAGGAGAGCGACTGCTCTCGTGCACATTGCTGGATCGAGGTGTGCTCAAGTAAGTATTGGGGGGCTGCTGCACACAATAGGTTTTTTACTTTCAAGGATAGAATCAATGAAGGTAAAAAACCTTGAGCCTTTACGACTACATTCATTTTGACCCTGTGATGACAGGGTCACATTAAAAGTTTTAATTTACTTTTGTCTTACCTAATCACCTAAAGTGTGCATTTTTAGTTGAATCCAGCACTAGAAATAAATGAAGAGATACATAGTTACATAGTTAGTCAGGTTGAAAAAGACACAAACCCATCCAGTTCAACCATAAAAAATATATATATATATATATATATATCGTACAATCCCATATACCCAATTCTATACCCACAGTTGATCCAGAGGAAGGCAAAAAAACCCCAGCAGAGCATGATCCAATTTGCTACAGCAGGGGAAAAAAATCCTTCCTGATCCCCCGAGAGGCAATCGGATATTCCCCGGATCAACTTTACCTATAAATGTCAGTACCCAGTTATATTATGTACATTTAAGAAAGAATCCAGGCCCTTCTTAAAGCAAACTACTGAGCTGGCCAGAACCACCTCTGCAGGGAGTCTATTCCACTTTTTCACAGCTCTTACTGTGAAGAAACGTTTCCGTATTTGGAGGTGAAATCTCTTTTCCTCTAGACGCAAAGAGTGCCCCTTTGTCCTTTGTGTTGACCGTAAAGTGAATAATTCAACACCAAGTTCACTATATGGACCCCTTATATATTTGTACATGTTGATCATATCCCCCCTTAATCTCCTCTTCTCAAGAGTGAATAAATTCAGTTCCTCTAATCTTTCCTCATAGCTGAGCTCCTCCATGCCTCTTATCAGTTTGGTTGCCCTTCTCTGCACTTTCTCCAGTTCCCCAATATCCTTTTTGAGAACTGGGGCCCAAAACTGAACTGCATATTCCAGATGAGGTCTTACTAATGATTTGAACAGGGGCAAAATGATATCTCTCTCTCTGGAGACCATACCTCTCTTAATACAAGAAAGGACTTTGCTCGCTTTGGAAACCGCAGCTTGGCATTGCATGCCATTATTGAGCTTATGATCTACCAAAACCCCCAGATCCTTCTCCACTACGGATCCCCCCAGTTTTACTCCCCCTAGTATGTATTATGCATGCATATTCTTAGCCCCAAAGTGCATAACTTTACATTTATCAACATTAAACCTCATCTGCCACATAGTCGCTCAATTAGACAGAGCATTGAGGTTGGCTTGTAAATTGGCGACATCCTGTAAGGACATTATTCCACTGCATAGCTTGGTGTCATCTGCAAAGACAGAAATGTTACTTTTGATCTCAGACCCAATGTCATTTATAAACATATTAAAAAGTAAGGGTCCCAGCACTGAACCTTGGGGTAAACCACTGATAACCTTGGACCATTCAGAGTAAGAATCATTGACCACTACTCTCTGAATTCTGTCTTTTAGCCAGTTTTCTATCACATGTGGAGAAGACGCTATGACGCTACTAGACGCTATGTAGCTCAAGCAAAATAGCTATCTTCTGTTCCTCAGCAGGCTCATTATTGGGAATAGTACCATACTCTGGTGGCTGTGCATAAAAAGCTGATAAACAGCTACCTTTGAAAGTCCACTGCGCTTTTCATATTTACAATAATATTCATGTCATATATAAAAAGCTTCTGCAAAGGCTGTATGTAGAGCAGAATAAACTTTGGATATAGTCCTATATATGGGCATGTACATGACAAATATTAAAGCTAAACTTTAAAAAAACAGAACACACAACTTAAATACATATATGGGAACTCTTAACGGGGCTGATTTACCAGAGAAGTTAAGAAACTCCACTGCACATGACTGGGCATTTAAAGTGGACAAGAATTTGCTTTGCATATGATTGTGTAAATGGATTAAAGGGAATGTTTACACTTTTTTTGCTTAAAGTGGAGTTCCACCCAATTTTGGGGGGGGGGGGGAGCGGAATCCCTCTTTTTAGAGGGTTCCAGCTCCTACTTACTCCCTAGGTCGCCTCGGTGACCGGAAGTAAGTCACCTCTCCCCCCTCCCTCTCTGCAATCATCTGAGACACGTCACAGGTCCCAGATGATTGCTCCGCCAATCACGGTGCGCAGGGCAGCTCGCGCATGTGCATTGCGTGCCCGGCTGTGAAGCCACAGCCGGGCGCCCACAGTGACAATGCCGGCGCCGCGGAGAGGAGGGGGAGACGAGCGGGGCTTCATTCCCCGCATCGCTCGACCCTGGGACAGGTAAGTGTTCGATTATTAAAAGTCAGCAGCTGCAGTATTTGTAGCTGCTGACATTTATTTTATTTTTTTTTAGGCGGACCTCCGCTTGAAGATTCTCAGCTATTTATAGTAAACCAGCCTCAATATTTATTATTCTGTTCAGCCACGCTTATGATACATGCAATCCTCTCAGACATCATAGCCAAGTTAATGAAATATGTAGCAGTTAAACTATATAGATTGGTAAAAAGTAGGATCGCTCTACTAATAAATAAAAGGATACAAATTATGATAGGTGTGTGAGCTGGATAGGCAAAACAGCAAGCACAAAAAGATCATTTCCATTGAAAAGCACAATGGGACTTGTGTATACATGTTCATTCAGATGGACGTAAGAACCTGGGTGTATACCTACATGCATGTGTGTTTTTGTAGACATATTGCATTCCATACTCAGAGTCCGGCAATTTGGGCAGGCAGAGACAAAACAGCCAAATGAGAGTGTGCCTACCCTGACAAATTGGAAACATTGATTGGTAAAGCTTGGATGATCCTGCAAAAGTTTATATAGCATTAAACAGAGTAATACAGTATAGACAGTGGATGATTGGTCAGAAGTAGGGATGAGCTTCGAGTTCGAGTCGAACTCATGTTCGACTCGAACATTGCCTGTTCGCCCGTTCGCCGAACAGCGAACAAATTGGGGTGTTCGCGGCAAATTCGAAAAATCTATGGGAGAAATCTAAAGTGCTAATTATAAAGGCTTATATGCAAGTTATTGTCCTAAAAAGTGTTTGGGGACCCGGGTCCTGCCCCAGGGGACATGTATCAATGCAAAAAGAAGTTTTAAAAACGGCCGTTTTTTCGGGAGCAGTGATTTTAATAATGCTTAAAATGAAAAAATAAAAGTGAAATATTCCTTTAAATTTCGTACCTGGGGGGTGTGTATGATATGCATGTAAAGTGGCGCATGTTTTCCGTGCTTAGAACTGTCCCTGCAAAAAGTGTCATTTTTGAAAGAAAAAAATGCATTTAAAACTGACTCGCGGCTATTAATGAATTGTCGGCTCCCGGCAATACATACAAAAGTCATTGATAAAAAAAAAAAAAAAAGCGTGGGGGTTCCCCAGAATTCAATTACCAGGCCCTTCAGGTCTGGAATGGATATTAAGGGGAACCCCGCCGCAAATAAAAAAAAAATTGACGTGGGGTTCCCCCAAATATCCATTCCAGGCCCTTCAGATCTGGCATGGATTTTAAGGGGAACTCCACCCCAAATTAAAAAAAAAATGGCGTGGAGTCCCCCTAAAAATCCATACCAGACCCCTTATCCGAGCATGCAACCTGGCCGGCCGCAGGGGAAAAGGGGGGGACGAGAGAGCGGCCCCCCTCCCTCCTGAACCGTACCAAGCCACATGCCCTCAACATGGGGAGGATGTCCCCATGTTGATGGGGACAAGGGCCTCATCCCCACAACCCTTGCCCGGTGGTTGTGGGGGTCTGCGGGCGGGGGGCTTATCGGAATCTGGAAGACCCCTTTAACAAAGAGGACCCCCAGATCCCGGCCCCCCCCTATGTGAATTGGTAAGGGGTACATTGTACCCCTACCATTTCACGAAGAAAGCGTAAAAAAATGTTTAAAAAAACACACAAACACCTTGAAAAAGTCCTTTATTTAAAAAAAAAAAAAAAACCATTCCAGCGCTGAAATCCAGTGTCCCGCGGCGATCCCGATGTCCAGCGCTGTCCGTCATTGGTTGTGCCTGAGCGGACCTGATGGGGAACTCCCTCTCAGTATTTTAAATGTATAGACCCGCCCCTTCTAAAGTTCCCCATCAGGTCCGCTCAGCGGACCAGATGCGGAACATGAGAAGGGGCGGGTCTATACATGTATTACCAAAGTGAGAGCAGTTCCCCATCAGGTCCGCCTCCTCGGTATGTCAGACCCGCCTACGTCATTGGCTTGAGCGGGGAACTTCCTTCACTATGTAAATTTAAATTTACATAGTGAAGGAAGTTCCCCGCTCAAGCCAATGACGTAGGCGGGTCTGACATACCGAGGGGGCGGACCTGATGGGGAACTGCTCTCACTTTGGTAATACATGTATAGACCCGCCCCTTCTCATGTTCCGCATCTCGTCCGCTGAGCGGACCTGATGGGGAACTTTAGAAGGGGCGGGTCTATACATTTAAAATACTGAGAGGGAGTTCCCCATCAGGTCCGCTCAGGCACAACCAATGAAGGACAGCGCTGGACATCGGGATCGCCGCGGGACACTGGATTTCACCGCTGGAATGTTTATTTATTTATTTTTTTAAATAAAGGACTTTTTCAAGGTGTTTGTGTGTTTTTTTAAACATTTTTTTTACGCTTTCTTCGTGAAATGGTAGGGGTACAGTGTACCCCTTACCAATTCACATAGGGGGGGGGCGGGATCTGGGGGTCCCCTTTGTTAAAGGGGTCTTCCAGATTCCGATAAGCCCCCCGCCCGCAGACCCCCACAACCACCGGGCAAGGGTTGTGGGGATGAGGCCCTTGTCCCCATCAACATGGGGACATCCTCCCCATGTTGAGGGCATGTGGCTTGGTACGGTTCAGGAGGGAGGGGGGGCCGCTCTCTCGTCCCCCCCTTTTCCCCTGCGGCCGGCCAGGTTGCGTGCTCGGATAAGGGGTCTGGTATGGATTTTTAGGGGGACTCCACGCCATTTTTTTTTTAAACTTGGGGTGGAGTTCCCCTTAAAATCCATGCCAGATCTGAAGGGCCTGGTAATTGAATTCTGGGGAACCCCCACGCTTTTTTTTTTTTTTTTCTCAATGACTTTTGTATGTATTGCCGGGAGCCGACAATTCATTAATAGCCGCGAGTCAGTTTTAAATGCATTTTTTTTCTTTCAAAAATGACATTTTTTGCAGGGACAGTTCTAAGCACGGGAAACATGCGCCACTTCACATGCATATCATACACACCCCCCAGGTACGAAATTTAAAGGAATATTTCACTTTTATTTTTTCATTTTAAGCATTATTAAAATCACTGCTCCCGAAAAAACGGCCGTTTTTAAAACTTCTTTTTGCATTGATACATGTCCCCTGGGGCAGGACCCAGGTCCCCAAACACTTTTTAGGACAATAACTTGCATATTAGCCTTTATAATTAACACTTTAGATTTCGAACGTTCGAGTCCATTGTATTTAATAGGGTTCTAAAGTTTACACGAACATTTTGTCTGTTCGCAGGTTCTGGTGCGAACCGAACAGGGGGGTGTTCGGCTCATCCCTGGTCAGAAGCCCCCAGCTTGTGGTTGTGCAATGAAGAAGCGAAAGCACGCTGACAAGGTCATCCCTCTGCATTCCCTTCCTGTAATGACTGGTTAGGGAGATTGAGAAATAAGCAGACCCCTTTCACACTAAGGCACTTCTAAACTGCCAGTAAAACACTGAGCACATTTGAGGTGCTTTTCAGGCACTTTTGAAGAGCTTTTCAGGCACTTTCAATTAATTTCAATGGAGAGGGGCGCTTTTGATGCTCTTATTTTAGCTCTTTAAACATGCTCCAAAGATGCTGCTTGCAGGAGTTTTTTTTTTACCTCTCCGCCAGTGTGAAAGCATTCATTAATTTTAATGGGAAGCAGTTTTCGTGAGCTTTGCAGGCGCTTTTTTTTAACGCAAAAGAGCTTGAAAAACTCCTCAGTGTGAAAGGGGTCTTATTATTTGTTTAATGAATATAGAGCTGGATGAAATGCACCACTCTCTCTGTATCATGATAAGAATAGCAAATATTACAATATGCATTGAGATTTGTGGATAGATGCCAGAGTGTTACTATTCTATGTCTTCTGCCTTGGGACAAGTTATGTAAGTGCTGTGTGATGACAACATCCGTATTCATTAACTGAAGATAAGCCCTTGTACACCATTATTTTGCTTGTTGATGTCCTCACAGTGAGAGTCTCTCCAATCAAAGGAACAGCACATGGATACCCAGATATTCTACCCTAGCTATAGAAGGATACTGGGGTGGTCTGGTGCCGTTCCAGGATGGACGTGTAGTGTGCGAGCTCCCGTCCCGAGGTCCAGCAACTTCAGCTTATCAGCTTACCTGCTCCACCGGACATGGTGAGAACCGCTCGCAGTGCCTCGGCAACCCGTTCCCGATCCCCGCTGAACACCGACACCCCGCTGAGTCAGCAAATCCCCGAGATATTCCGGTCACGGCCTACGGCCAGGATGCAGGCCTCGCAAGCAGCCTCCTCCCAAGCGCCACGCGCCCAGAGCTCCAGCCCGCAGCGACCCGAGGAGCAGAGATCCCCAGGTCTGGCAACGGGGATGACTCACCCCCCGGCAGTGAGCCTTAATGACCTGCACAGCGTCGCTACGGATATTAAAAACACCCTCATGGCGGCCATCTTGGACATGAGGTCGGACATACACGCCATGACGCTTAGGGTGGAAGAGGTGGAATACGCTCAAGCCCGCCAAGACACAGCGATTTGTCACGTTCAACAGGTAACAGAGTCGCATGCGATCCACCTCAGGGAGATCAATCGCCACATGGAAGATTTAGATAATCGCGGAAGGCGTCACAACCTTAGAGTGAGGGGTATTCCAGAAATGATCGATGCCAGCCAGCTCCCAGTGGCAGTAACTACCATCTTTAACGATCTACTTGAAAGAGCCCCTGATACCCCGATCGCGTTCGAACGGCTCCACAGGGCACTGCGCCCGCGGGGAAGGGACACAGATCCCCCACGGGATGCAGTCTGCTGCCTCACAGACTTTCCCTTGAAGGAGGAAATATTACGCAAGGCCAGACACCGCAACCAACTGTCTTTCCAGGGAACGGATATCAGAATCTACCAGGACCTATCTAACATCACCCTGCAGCGCAGACGCGAGCTACGTCCCCTCCTGGAAACACTGAGGGCCAGATCCATAATCTACCGATGGAAGTTCCCCTTCTGCCTGACAGCAACTCACCAAGGCCGCACAGCCAATCTAAAAGTCCCGGAGGATTTAGACCACTTCTGCACGGCCATGGAGATACCGTATGTGGAAGTACCAGACTGGTACAGCGACTTCCGTATACCGCCACTCAGAAGAGTCACCTCCATGGAAGGTATCGCAGAAGCAGGCAACTTTAGTATCGGCCGCCGACGCTCTCACCCACCTCCTCCCCACACTCCTTCAAAGGATCAAAGAGCCCCGCGTAATGGTAGCCCGACGGCTTCTCCAGTGCCCCGCAAAGCACGCATCGCCTAACAAGAAACATGAATACCGTCCTTCTGTTTCCACCTCACAGCTGGACTCTGGACCACTCCAATTCGCAGGTAACTTTATACAGCAATCCCTAGGGAACACTGGCAGAACGGTTGGTACCCTCTTTCCCTCTTGGACAACTCCCGAAGGTTTCCCCGGTCGCCCTAACTTCCTTATGTCGGGTCAGAGACTACCTTCTCCCGCACTGATTGTCTTTTCCTCCTTCTCCTCACACTGTATTCATTCTTGCTCATCGGCTGTACCCTTTTTCTATTGAAGCCTTCTTCCTACATTCTCCTATCTACTCCAATGCAGCTAATGACATGTCGATATATAATCCCCCGATTGCATTATGTGCTGTCTTTCTCCCCACAGGCCCTACTAGCTCCTAGCTCCTGAATTTTCTGCTTTACAGCACTGAGGGTGGTCGGGGATCCGAGGGGGACATGCACAGGTGTGTGGCCTACGTGGATGTCGGGTAGAATCCATTCTCAGGTTTGGGAATGGGCGTGCCCCCCTCGGATTTAGACAGCCTGCCCTTAACCCCTGGGTATGATTTTGTTTACTATGTTTTTGTTTACTATGTTTTGTTTGCTATGTTATCCATATTTGGATTTTTGATGTCAGCCATAACTGCAGATGCATACTTGTTCACGGTAACGCAAGCTGTACGTTCTGTTCTGTTCTGTTTTAACTAATTCACCATGTTACTGACTCTGTTCCCTGCATATTCCTCTAAACCAAAGTATATGCCCCCTATTCTCTGTCATGTGACATCTGAAATTTGAGCAATACACTTAATTTCTTATCCCCCTCTTCCACACAAACCCCCAGATTACACAATGCTAAACATCCTCCTCTAATTGCCGAATAAATGCCCTTACAACTCCACAGCCTTCATGCTTTATGAGAATAAGCCGTTACACACAGCCCTGAAGTCACCTACGAATCACCCTCTCACCATGTCCTTATAGGATGACCTGTCCGTCATCTACACAACAAGATTACTCCTCTGACACCAAAATGAGCCATAGATGACGCTAACAATCAGCAGCGTCTGTTATCCTTAAGACCTCATAGAGAGACGCAGACCTCACCTCTCTCTAGTTGAACTCCACCTACCGCTCTCACACACAGCGGACTCTGGTAGACACCGCTGAACCTCACCGGTACCCCCACTCCTAATTGGTGGGCTTGCAGGTCAAGTCCCACACCCGGTATAATACCCCATCCCCCTACCTGTCCCCTCCTTCCTCCCTGGTTATCTTCCTCCTCAACGTCCTAACCTCACCTACCCCACATCTTCCCTTCTCCCCATCCGCATAACCCCCCCCTTTCTTTTCCTCCCGTCTCTGACTTCCCCATATCCTCCCGCCCCCCACTCGCTTAAACCTCTACTACCAACATGAGCCCCGATAATGTCCGAGGCGCCAACCTGTCCCTAAAGGTAGTCTCCCTTAACGCCAAAGGACTGAACATACCTGAAAAGCGAACACAACTCTTTTCCCTCATGCGCAGCATGAAAGCTGACATAATCTTCTTACAGGAAACCCACTTTTGTAAGAAATCAGTTCCCAACATGACTAATCGCCTCTTCCCCCATAGTTTCCATGCCACCTCACCTATCTCGAAATCCAAAGGAGTCTCCATAATCATTTCCAAAAACCTTCCCATCCAAATTACAGACACTCACCTTGACGAACTAGGCAGGTATATCTTCCTAAAAGGGACACTCAGGAACAAACCAATCACTTTGGCTAACATATACAGCCCCAACTCGTCCCAAGTTCCCTTTTTTAGGGCTGTAACAAGACACCTAACCAATTTCCAAGAGGGTATTCTTATACTGGGAGGGGATCTCAATGTACCCCTGAACCCCCTTTTAGACACCTCGTCGGGGAAATCCCACCTACCATACAGGGCGCTCCGACAAATCAGAAAATGTTTCCAAGAACTCTTGCTACACGACACATGGCGCACCTTACACCCGAACGTAAAGGATTTTACATTCTTCTCCGCCCCACATAACAAATATTCATGACTAGACTACATATTTCTTACCCAACAGGATCTCCCGTCCCTGAAAGCAGCAACCGTCGAACCGATGACCTTCTCGGACCACCACCCTATCTCAATGACCCTCACTTTCCCTGAAAAAGTATACCGCTCGCAAATTTGGAGACTAGACCCTTCCATCCTGACAGACAAAACCAAAGAATTAGAGATTCAAACTTGCCTAAGCAATTATTTCACTGAGAACAACACCCCGGACATTTCTAAACTTACTCAGTGGGCGGCTCACAAATGTGTTGTCCGAGGGAAATTGATTTCCCTGGGGGCCGCAATTAGAAAGGAAAAACGGGCCAAACTGGCTGATCTCTTTTCCAAACTTAATAAACTAGAAGCACTACACAAACGAAACCTGGCCCAGCAAACCCTCGTAGAACTACTAGAGACTCGTACACTCATTCAGGAAGAATTGGGCCATCACCTCAGGAAGAAATACACTCTATCTCAGAAACTTTTTTACGAATTCGGCAACAAAAGTGGCCATCTTCTTGCTCAAGCCTTACGCAAGAAAAGGGCTGCTAATACGATACACCACATACAATCCCCCACGGGTAAGACTCTCACGAATAACAATGACATAGCCAGAGAGTTTGAGAAGTACTACTCGTCCCTATATAATCTAGATAAATCCGAACCCCCTACTACCTTATCGAATGACAGACCCAATGATATTAACTCGTTCTTAGACCAATTTGCTCCAGGAAAGCTCCCCACTGACACCACCACGATTCTGGAATCCCCGATCTCTATTCAGGAATGGAAAAAAGCTTTAAAACAACTTAAGCCTGGTAAGAGCCCGGGACCTGATGGTCTTTCCGCCGTATATTTCAAGACATTCTCAGACCTTCTTCAACAACCCTTCCTTGACGCCTTCAATACACTCTCTCCCACAAATCCTTTCAAAAGCGAAATGTTAGAAGCACATATCGTTGTTATCCCCAAAGAAGATAAGGACCCCACCCAAACGGGAAATTATAGACCAATCTCATTATTGAATGTAGATGTCAAAATCTTTTCTAAGATTTTGGCAAACAGACTCTTACCGCTTCTCCCTTCCTTAATCTCTCATGACCAGACCGGCTTTATCCCTGGACGTGAAGCCAGGGACAACACTGTTAAAGCAATAAACTTACACCACCTTATGACACAGACAACCCAAAAAGGCCTGTTTTTGTCACTCGATGCGGAGAAGGCGTTCGACAGAGTAGCTTGGGACTATATGACAGCGGTTCTGAGGGCCATAGGATTGGGCCCATATATGTTAGGCCTAATCCTGTCACTATACACGGGACCATCTGCTAAGGTACGGGTCAACAATACTCTGTCGGACGCCTTTCCCATCGGAAATGGCACAAGACAGGGCTGCCCCCTGTCCCCCATCCTCTTTGTACTCACACTTGAACCATTCCTCCGTAAACTGACATACAACCCAGATATCCAAGGTATAAGTTCCTCCAAAAGAGAATATAAATACGCTGCTTTCGCAGACGATATTTTGTTGTTCCTGTCGAACCCACTGATCTCCCTACCAAACCTTCTTTCTGAATTTAAACAATTTCAGTTCCTCTCCCACCTTAAAATTAATTTCTCGAAATCCTTTGCCCTTAATATAACATTACCTCAACACATAGTTGATCAATGTAAGGCTAACTTCCCGTTCCAATGGAAACATGATTCCATCACATACCTAGGGATACAACTCCCTTCCAAACTCTCAAACCTCTACGCTAAAAACCATGTTCCTATCCTACACAGAATATCCTCTGATCTTGAAACATGGAACAAACCGCTTTTCTCTTGGTTTGGCAGAGCGGCGATCCTCAAAATGAATGCCCTCCCGAGAATACTCTATATATTGCAGGTGATCCCTATACATATACCTCCGGCCTTTTTTAAATCTTATAGAAACATATGCACTAAATTCTTATGGGGGAACCGTAGACCCAGAATCAGCTTTACGCAGCTCACCCGACCTAAAAGACTTGGGGGCATAGGCCTCCCCAACCTTCTCAATTATTACACTGCTACACACCTTACCAGGATAGTGGACTGGAATACTCAATCTCTCCACAAAGATTGGGTTTCCCTAGAAGCATCTTTTTCTGCTCTCCCTTTGGAGTCTCTCCCATGGTTACTCTCACCCCACGTCCCCTCTGAATTACACGTACACCCACTTATAGGCCCAACCTTGCAATGCTTCAAAAAGCTTTGCTACCGATCACCCATATCTTCGATTCCCGGCCCACTGACACCTGTAAAAATGAACCCTGGGTTCCCACCAGGTATGCACGCAAAGTTTCTTACCGATAACTGGACACAGAGCCCAATTAGATCACATCAGTTCTTCCTCCGGGGCAAACTATTGTCTACATCCCAACTCTCCTCCCAACTAAACAAGCCACCCATTCCCCCTTGGACATATATTTTAATTGCTCATTTTCTAAAATCCCTTAACAAGAATATACAATGCTCCAGAGAACTCACCCCTTTCGAAAAGCTATGTATCCAAACGACACCCCAATCTCATCTAGTTTCTACCACACATGAACTCCTCTTCGCCGAGATGAAAGCTAACGAGACCTTAGCCTGTAAGAACTGGGAGTCAGACCTCTCGGTATCTCTTTCAGCGGAACAATGGGAACTAATTTTCCTCAACATACATAAAGGGTCGACGAATGTGTCGACCCAGGAAAACGGCTTTAAGATCCAATCTAGATGGTACCGCACGCCCACCCTTCTGCATAAATATAATCCCACAATCCCAGAGGTTTGCTGGAGATGTCTCCGGGAAAGGGGAACCCTTCTCCATATCTGGTGGTCCTGTCCATCTCTAAAAGACTTCTGGGAAAAGGTATGCCATATAACCTCTCGAGTCACCTCATATCATTTGGACCTTTCCCCTTCTCAATTCCTTCTACACCATTCACCCCTGTCGCACAATTCCTATCACAAATCCCTAGCAATGCACATGATCAATGCGGCAAAGCAGTGTATCCCTATACACTGGAAATCGACTCACCAACCAACCATAAAAGAATGGTTTAACAGAATATGCAAAATTGAGGAAATGGAAAATCTTATACATATTGCAAGAGAGACTCCGTCATCATTTAGTAAAAAATGGGCCTGCTGGTTACACTATAAAACGACCCCAGAATTTGCAAACTCCCTGAACCCTGACAAAGGATAAATTACTCCTCTGAGAATTGTCATTAAAAATCTACGACGTGCCAGGATCTCCCCTTAACCCTAAACCTTACAAAGACACCTCTCTCCTCCTATATCTCCCCCTATACAGATCCGCCCCTAGTTTCTCATAACACGCCCCTTGAACACCCCAAGGGGTCGGGGAAGTCAGAGACGGACCCCCTGCCAACGCCATCCCTAACTGCCTCACTCCCCTCCCCTCGATCCCCACCCCACCCCTTCTCCTTCCACCACTTACCCCCTCCTACTTTCTCATCCACAAGCTTCTGTACAATACAACCACTAACATAGCTCCAGCCTACACTCCCGCATTCATACACTCTCAACGAAATAAACCTGTTTATAGCTCCTTCCCTCCCTTTCTGCCATATTGCACCTGTTGGCCTTTCCCTCCCACACAGACCAAAAGTCCATAACGGCATCCGTGAACCTACCTAGCTCTAACCTACCAACAAGATCTATCCCCGTCAATGGTAGTGGACTTTGACTAGACCCCACAACTACCTTGAATTAAGGTAGCCCACCCCAACACGGCCTAGTTCATGAAGGATGCACATAGCCATTTCATTTTCACTACCCGCAAGTTGAATTGTATGTGACACATGTTATTCATCCATGTTTTGTGGTTGTATTAATACCTTATTGTACTACTATTGTTCAAGATATCTGTAAATGCTTTTTACATTTCAATAAACTGTTTTTGGAAAAAAAAAAAAAAAAAAAAAAAAAAAAAAGAAGGATACTGGAATTGTACAAATTCGACTTGAGAAGTATATGTGAGCAGAAGAAATCAAGCACCAAACAATCAGTTCAAAAGTCCATATATCCTTTGTTCTTTACAGTGAAGTCATAGCCAGTGGAAAAACAGTGGCCTTTTTGATAGATATCTTAAAGGGGTTGTAAAGGTTAGTTTTTTATTTTCTAAATAGGTTCCTTTAAGCTAGTGCATTGTTGGTTCACTTACCCTTTCCTTAGATTTCCCTTCTAAATGATTTTTTTTCTTTGTCTGAATTTCTCACTTCCTGTTTCTCCTCATTAAACTTCACACCATCACCCGAGTGGTGTGGAGTCAGCCAGAACAGCTTACTGAACAGCTTACTGAGGAGGAACAGGAAGTGAGAAATTCAGACAAAGAAAACAAAGAAAAGCAAGCAGCCAAGATCCATTAGATAAGAACCACTACCAATCTGTATTTGAAGAAAATCAAGGTTCTAGTCCGGTGCCTCTATTTTTTTTATTTCACTAGCTATACATATTGTCAAATCAGCACTGTTCCTTTAAAGAACCATCTTATTGCACCATGCTAAGTGTGCTGCCATTAGACCCTCCTCTTGTATTGCCCATCACCCCAATCTCAGCATATATATGGGAAATGTTTGGATATTGTCCAGATACAGATACTGTATGATCTCCCAATCCCACATGGAAAATATAAGAAAAACAAAAAGAGACAAGCTCTCACTAACGGGATTTTGCAGGGGGAAAACGGTTCTGATAGCAGGTGAGTGTACTAGAAACAACAGTTTAAGAAAAATATAAATTTATTTATAGCATCATAAAAGTTACATAAATACAGATTCATAAGTTGGAAAATAAAGATCTATGTTGTGCAATTAGCTGACATGTTTCGCACTGTATGCGCTTCGTCAGGGCTTAGCACATGTCTTTAATTTCATGAGGTCTGTGTAAGACATAAAAATATATATAATTAATATCATAAACAACAGTACATAGATTGATATGATAAAAAATACTACATATTAACAAATTTTATGACAAGCTCACCCAATCTGATTATGAAATAGCTGGAATAGGATACACATCACTGAGACAACCGTTTCAAAGTGACCGGCCCTCATCCACAACTGTTGAAACCGGCGGGCGTCAGAACCAGCCGGTCGAAACGCAGGGAAATTTTGACTCTGTAAGCTGACCAGATAGATAACATACTCAAATATCAAATTTTAAATTTTATATCTTAGATTAATAATTTTACCCATATAATAAAACATTGCCAAAATCAATGAATTAATTAATCAATAAATGGTGACATAAGTGTATTTATAACCCCCTCATAACTATCAAGTTTATTTAGGGCAAGAATGAAAAATTTAATAAATAAATAAATTGCATTATGGGAATATCAACGATAACATTTTAATTTATATCCATTCAAGTATTAAATTGTAACTTTGATGAAATTTTAAGGATACTGGAACTAACTATAATGAAATATCAAAATAGTCCATAGTAGCGGATCCAAAAGGTATAGTTGTTAATAAAATGGCAGTGATAGTAGTTAGTATTGATCGTTGGGGATAATAGCTAAATATGCAAATGGCAGTTTAATAAACCCATACCAATAAAATAGCATAGGCTAACAATACCGCTCAAAAATACTAAAATATATTAAATATATTAAATTGGTAATCACAGAGCTGCTGGCCAATTGTATATACACTAGAGACCAGCGCTCGGTACTATCTACTCTCTGTATAATGGCATTGTAAAGCCAAATTATACAGACACCCACAAGCAGATAAAGCAAAAAAGGAAATTATATGACTACTAATAGTTGTAATGGCTATATCCCCTCGGTGTCTACCAACCCACGCTGCATAAACTCAATACCTGTAAGAGGTCCAATCCGCAGGAAATAAATATATGAAGTCCCGATAAGTCCCGGATCATTTCATTCCCTAGAAGCCAGGTCCCTGCGTCAGCAATTCCCTCAGGATGGCACATGTCAGCGAACGCCAACTGTGCCATCCTATATAGTCAGAGTCATCCCGGAAGTGAAGGGTCAGTCATGACCCCTGACTTCACTTCCGGTCCGGATGTTCAGATGCCGCGCATGCGCGTGCGCAAGATAACGCTACAGCGCATGCGCGATCCGCCGCCCATATCAGGATGGACGGAAGATGAGAAGGGGAGAAGATTATTCCCCTATCTCTCACCATAGAACGCCCGGAATTCCCTATGTAATTCAAACTGAAGTGGAGGAGAGACGGCCAATCGCAAACAATGCCGTCCCGCGATGCAAAAATCTTCCAGTCATCAAAATCAGAGCAATACAACAACTTTAAGAAAAAACATATAAGATAATAAATGATCATTAATTTACAAAATAAAGAAAATATAATAAAGAAAAATTAGATAATGTAGGCTAAGACACTTATCAATTAATTAGGTCAATTACAAGAAATGTAAGCATAAATTCACTTTGGATATAGAATATGAACCAATGATATACATGAATGTACATACAATCAGAAAGAAGAGAAGGGGGAAAAACCCATATGACTTAGAATATCAAAAAATCAAAAGATATATCAGAAAATAAAATGAAATAAAATAAAAATAAAAATAAAAATAAAATTCAATGTCATGATAGGTATATTAAGTATATTAAATAGACCAGAGGAGGAGGACAGAATCATACCAGTGATGTACATAACATATCCAATTAGTCAACATTGGTCAAGTGGATATTATGATTGTATATTGGAAGATGGTCTATCCATTACCATCAATACTAAATAAAACTATGATATTATGAACTGTGTATGCCACAGTCATAGAAGAATTTGAAATTTATCAAAGGATGGTAGTGCAATACATCATAATAGTTTCTGTCATACTCCTTTATAGGCACTTCACTGCACTAAATATACTTAAAGGAATGGTTTAAAGGAAAGATTGGTGTTAAGGCCTGGGGGATATGTGGCCCTTTGATTAAAGATCCATTTGGCTTCCTGCTGGAGGATCTTTTTATCAAAGTCTCCACCTCTTGGAGGTTCAGAGATCACTTACAATACAAAGAAAGACACAAAGGATGGATCATAGCTATGATTAAGGCCTATGTGCTTACAAATGGGGGTGTAAAGCAATCCTGCATCAAGATAGTACAGGTGGTCCTGTACCCTTTTTGCAAAAGGACGCTTGGTTTTGCCTATGTAGAACGCACCACAGAGGCACGTTGCTAGATATACTACTCCTACTGTGCTACAATCTGCATACATCTTAGATTTATGGAAACCTCCTCTTGGTAGAGGGCATCCTGTACCTTCCTTTATCCAAGGGCATTGATCGCAACTACCACATCTATATGTACCACTACTAATAGTTGCACCTTCCTCCATCATTATAGGGGTTAAATGACTATGAATGAGACCATCTCTGATTGATCGTGATCTACGATACACAATTTCGGGTCTGTCTGCTACATACTTAGATATAATTGGATCCTCGGAGAGGAAATGCCAATTGTTACTGACTAGTTGGCGAAAAACATCTTGATGTGCACTAAATGTGGTAATGAATTTGGTAGTAGGGGCATGTTCACAAGTTTTAGATTTGAAAATAAGTGTGTGGCGTGTATTTTCTTTAGCTCTCCCATAGGCTTTTTTAAGAACTTTTTTACTATATCCTCTAACGAGGAGACGTGAATAAAGAGCTTTCGCTTCACGCTCGAAGTCCTCGTCCCTGGCACAGTTCCGACGTAGCCTAAGATATTGGCTAAAAGGGATACTACGTACCAGGGAACGGGGGTGGGAGCTTGAATAATGTAAGATGGTATTACCAGCCGTTTCTTTCCTGTACAAACTGCTGTATAAACTTCCCTTCCCATCCAAATATAGACGCAAGTCCAAAAACGGAATACTGGTAGTGTTACATTCCATTGTAAACTTGAGATTGAACTCGTTCACTGATAGGAAAGCCATAAAGTCAGAGAGCTCACTCGCTGTCCCAGTCCAGACAACCAACACGTCGTCGATGTACCTCCGCCAAAGTAATACGTGGCGGAGGTACAATGACGCGTAGTCATCTGAAAATAAGGCTCTCTCCCATCCCCCCAGGTACAGGTTAGTGTACAATGGGGCACACAAAGTCCCCATCACCACTCCCTGTACCTGGAGGTAGGTGGAGCCATTAAACGTGAACATGTTATTGATCAAGATATGTTCCAAAAGATCAGTAACAAATTTGCAAAGTTTCCAATTATTATGATCCTGTTCTCGCAAGAACCCCGATATTATTTCAATACCCTTTTGATGGGGAATGCTAGAATAAAGAGCCTCTATAACGATAGCGACTAAAATTGCGCCAGGTGGTACTGTGATTCCCTCTATTACTTTGAGTAGATCCAAGGTATCTTTGAGGTATGATGGAAGGCTCATAACGTGGGGGCGTAGTTGAGTATCAACATATTTGCTGGCAGTCTCAGTATGGCTGCCAATCCCTGATATTATAGGGCGCCCTGTTGGATTGAGCACGTTTTTGTGAATATTAGGTATTGAGTAAAAGGTCGGAGTTATTGGCCATTTAATTTCTAAGTACTCACGCAGATCCTTATCAATAAGGGTATCATGATATGCCTGTGTAATGAGAGAAAGATATTGAGTTCTAGCTTCAATTAGATTCTCATGAGGCACCTCATTGTACCATTCCTGATTACTTAGAATTTTCTTACACATTGATACATATTGGGCCCTATCCATGACAATGACATTTCCACCCTTGTCGGATGGCTTGACAATGATTTGATCATTACTCATAATACTAGTTAATGCTTCTTGTTGATTTTTCGATAAATTCTGTGAAAAGTTTTTGGAAAGGTATAATTTTCAATTTGTTTCTTGGTCTGTTTCAGAAATGCCCAGACAGCTGGGCACGTCTGAAGATTGGGAATTTTTTGTGATTTTGCCTTGAACTTGCAAGGTTCTGGAGTTGTTTCTTTTTCCTCCTCAGCCTCCTCATCCATCAATGAGGGATCAATGGACTCGCCAGATGCCTCATTTTCATCCAAGAGTTGGATGAGAATCTTAAGGGCCCTAAAATCCTGAACTTTGAAGCCTTTATATTGGTCTTCCTCCCTTCCTGTTACTCGCCCCCTCTCACTATCAAAGATGTATTTATAAGTAAGATTCCTTGCGAAGAGATGTAAATCCTTCGCCAGGGTAAATTTAGCAATTTTTTGAGATGGGCAGAAACTAAGTCCCAATCGTAGGACCTCAGTTTCAGTCGGTGAGAGTTCATAGGAAGATAAGTTGACTACATCAAGTCCGGTTCTAATGGAACTTGTTTGACTACAAATGGATCCATTTTTCCCATCCTCATATGAGGAATGGGTGTGGCCGGCATCTGATTCGGGCCTAAAGGGGCACGATCTTGGTGAATATTGCCATGACTGATTTTTGGGGTTGCTCCTAGATCCCTAGGTGGTGTAGGTGTAATATCCTCAGTGAACATTGATAATGGGGTACTACCCATAGCCATATCGCTCAGGTCTTGGTCTGCTGTCTCCCCCTGATAAATTGGGGGAATATTGTTTTTTAACGGCGAGACCATACGTTTCTTACTTATAGCCCCATGTATATCATTGAGTCCACCCTTACCCCATTTGGGAACACGTTCTCGGCCCAAAGTTCCTCGTGAACTTTTGTTACCTGGTTTTTGAGATGACAATGATGAAGAGGACATAGAGAGATCAGAGTCGGATTTATGAGATGGAGTATCTTTGTGTATGTATTATGGCGTTGGGGCTTGCCCTTGTTGCCATTGGAGAAACCCCTTTGCCATTTATAGGCATAACCACCTGAAAATGCCAATTTATCTTTATAGAACTTCTGATCCTTTTTCAATACCACATTCTTATTATATTTTTCCAAATGCTGGAAGAGATCCTGTTCTCTTCTTTTGTACTCAGCACTGGAGGACCATTGATTACTTGTGGCTTGTAAAGTCTCTATTTCTCTATCTAGATCAGAAAGATCCAGATTGTGTTTGTCTCTCAGCATTGTCATCATATTTGCTGTACATAGACTAAGGTTATGTTCCCACTTTTCCTTAAATGCATTTTCAGTTACGTCAAAGGTGGGAAATATTTGTATCCTCAGACCTTGGGGATTGACATGTTCACGTAAATAACGGTCAAAAAATCTAATGTGCCACCCTAAATTCGACTTCTTTTCCATCAGTTTTTTAAGTTTCATAAAGAAGACATCTAATCCCACTTCAGTTTTGGCCTGGGGAGCACAAGAATTTTGAATGGTATCCAAAAATTTCCCCCAATCTCAGCGTCTTGGAAGTTCCCAGGTATTTAAATAGAAAATAATTCATCAGCATAATGTCATCTTCCCTCAGTTGCTCTAGAATTAATAAAACAGTTTCACCAGATCACATATTTTTTTTTCTCCTAGGCTTTTCTTCAGTGTATTGTTAAATCAAGAAATACCATGCATTGTGATTTTGGTGAGTTTCATCCCTCAGTTAATTAAGTAAATAACTATGCTTTCTTGACAATTCCTACCTCTGTGTTATTTCCCTTTCTGTTGCTAAATGGTATGTGACCCTTAATTTTGCCTTGCTGCAAAAAAAAACTATAGAGAACTGAACTGAAATATAACTTGTTGCTGTGTATTATCGTACTTTTTACAATAGTATTTCTCAATAGCTAAAGCTAATTAAAGGGAGTTCACACTCACAAAAGCTGTTTGGGACCTCATACATCTCTGTTCACTGGTGACTTAGATGAAGATCTAATGGTGTCATTCATGTCTCTACTTGGTAATCTCAGCACCAGCAGTTTGGTCCTTCTATAAATGGGACCAGGTAGTCAGCATGAAAAGTACACTGCCATGTACTTTTGACTAATTATGACTCTCATATTGAGCACTTGTAAATCCCTGGTGACATTAGGGTTGATGTACTAAAGGCAAATAGGCTCTTCATATTACATTTTGCAAGATAATTTTCATATAGTTTTGTAAATCTGGTGGAATTTCATTTTGCAAAACACCCCATTATGTGCAAGGGAAAAAATGTATTTAGCAGAGCTTCATCCCATTTATTAAAGCGTTTTTTACTCCAACACTTCATATTCTTGCATATAATGGGCACAGTTGGCTGCATATGATGGGCACAGTGGCTGCATATGATGGGCACAGTGGCTGCATTTTCTGGGCACTTTGGCTGAATATGATGGGCACAGTTGGCTGCATATGATGGGCACAGTGGCTGCATATGATGGCACAGGGAGGCTGCATTTGATGTTTTTGTTTTCAGTATTTTTCAGAATTTTTGAGTTTGTTTGCGCCCCCCAAAAAATTTGGAGCACCAGCCGCCACTGATGGGACCGCTCTGAAACTTGCATTTATTTAATCAAACCTAGTTTGGGTGAATTACACCTTTTTGTGCTAGATTATGAATCATGATCACCTGAATGTAATTTAATCTAATCTTATCAATGAGTGTTACCAATATAATTATAAAAGTGCATTTTTGTTGACTACACACAGTATGTGTTCTGCAAACCCATGCAACAGAATGATTTTATTATACTGTTCCTAGTCTCAAAATATTTACAATGTCTAGGTGGTATCATCTTCCATTTACTTCAGTAAACTATTTTCACATGCATACTTCCTGGAAGCCCATTTGCAAATCCCCATCACCCAAAGCAGGTTATACTGTCCTGACACCACCATATACATATCCACAGATATAAAATTTGTATAATGATTGTATATCTGTGCACATGTTTATGGCAGCATTAGTACAGTACTGATTGTAATCAAAATTAGACCTTTAAGTGTAACATAACAAGCTCTTTCATTGGCTTAGTATCATTTAATATAAGTCATTATAACAAATGTAACAATACTATATGTTATATATAAGGACTAAATGTCTTGCCGACCATGCTTTTTCTAGTACTTTTTCTTTACAAGTATAAATCAGTATTTTTTGCTAGAAAATTACTTAGAACCCCCAAACATTATACATTTATTTTTTAACAGAGACCCTAGGGTCAGATAGTATTTGCGCAGAGGTTTCACAAACACAATTTTTTTGGAAGAAATACACTTAATAATAAAAATAAAAAAAACACAATATTTACCCCAATTTTTGGGGAAAATGTGGAAGATGATGTTACACAGAGTAAATAGATACCTAACATGTCACATGCTTTTTTTTTTTTTTTATGTAATTAGATAGGGGGAATATGTATGCAGTGGTAATTGTATGTTATTTGAAGGTTTTCTTCATCTTTGCTTGCTTATTTATGAAAGTTGTTGTGGTTTTTATTGTGATGTATTGCATTTGTCAAGCTTTTTCTGAAAAAAAAAAAAAAAAAAGTTCAAACACTAACATGTCACGCTTTAAAATTGCGCATGCTTGTGGAATGGCGACAAACATAAGTTACTTACCCCAAACTCTTCTTTACCTTAAAAAGCAAAAAGATCAAAATAAAAAATGTTTTGATCTTTTGCTTTAAAAAAAAAAATGTATTTACTTTCAGCCTGGACCAGAAGTGACGTTGTGATGTCACTCCAGTCCTCCAAGGCCATAGAATCGATCAAAGGGTAAGTACTCTTTGATTGCCTATGGAAGCAGCCTGCCACACCGCCAGATCATTTCATGGGCCAACTGGCTGAAACAGTAAGCCCGAGAAACACTGCCGAGTGACTTGAGGGGAGACGCCCCCTCACATCACTTCAGAAAGCATTCCAGTGGCTCATGAGCCGCTGGAAATGCTTTCATGGCAAAGCCAGCTGGTTCCAGGGTTATGGCTGATATCTTCAGCCATAATCCCGGTAAACCACTTGCAAACCGCAACGTATAAATACGTGTTGCGGTTGGCAAGCTATTGAACATACACAGTATTGTGTCAGTGGAGTCGGTAGGTATGTACTGATGCTTTACATTCATACATTTCATTGTACACAGGGCAAGACCTCAGAGGACAAGCATAGAGTCACCTGTTTCACCTTAAGACTCTTATTCTTGGGTTACCACTGAATCATGCAACATGTTGGCCCATTGCTGTGATTAGCACAGTACACAGAGTGGCTGTGGTGTTTGAACAGGTCACCGCTACACAGACACAAGGGAAAAGGTGGGTACCTGCAGAGTGCATGGTGTGGCAGCGTGCTGTAATTGCTGTCAGTTGGAAGAACCTAAGCAGGAGGAGGGCTCCCCCTTCTGCTGTCTGCTGAGGTCCATGCCGCTCAGTGTCACAAAATTAGTTTATGGTCACACTACCTTCATTACTGATTCTTATTTTTTTTTCTATTTTTTGGGAACCACCTGATTTACTTTTTCTGAGCAGTCCTTCCCCAGGGGTACTATTGCTGTTGTCTAACAGAAAGCTAAGTGGAAATAAATGTCAGTACAGGAGATACTTTTAATAGAAATATGGAATATGTAACAGGAATGTGAACTTCACCTCAACTATTGCTTCAAGGCAAATTCTACAAAAAAGTTTCAACATATGACTAAATTGAAATTTAACTGTCATTTTTGTTTTAATATATTTGTAGTATTTAAAGAATGTCTAGCATAAAATAATACAATTTGAAATCACAGTAGCATGGCGGTAACCAATACAGCATATTTTCTAAGGCTATTATGTACATTTCTACTAATGGCCTACTGTAATTCTGTAGAGATGTGGAACTGTTTTTCTCTCTCCACTTAATTTTCTAAACCTTTTCACCTCTGATAAATTAAGCCCTCTAGTTCACATTCCTATTACAGGACACAACTTATCATACAACTGATCAATAACCCTTTTGAGTTAAGGCTCCAGCATTGCACACAGGGTCACAGGGGCCGAGAACTGTGACTATTCTGTAAATGGAATATTATATTAGTTTATTAAAGAAACATATGTTAACGTAGTTGAAAACAATGCAGAATCATTGGAAAGTACATTTTTTATTTACTATAGTATATCAGGCTGTTAGCTGTATGTTTCTCTATTGTTAAAATCCCAAAACAGAGGGGAGGGGGTAAGTGTGATGCAACATTCAAATGGGGCCCACAAAATTTGCATAGCAGCATACTTGGAAAAAAAAAACAATAAGATAATTTCATGTTTAGTAAGGCTTTTTGTATGCTGATCACAGAACCTGCAGTAAGTTCTAAATACAACAAAAAAAATGAGTGTTACCAGCGCTTTAGAGTACCATGGTGTAATACCTCCCCAGTAGCTTCTCTAAAATGTGCTCCCCATTCTGTGCACATCAATGACAAAATGTAATAAATATGGTGTGCACCTATCTTAATACTATAATGCTAAGTTTTCACTGGTTTAAAAGAGCGCTGCACACCATATTTATTATTATCATAAGTTCCAATTGACAAAGCAGAATCTAAATGGGGGCTTGCAGCGCTGCAACTGCTGTGACAATGCTGTATCCTGGCCTAGGCCAACAAGGCCCAGGCCTAGGGCAGCACTTTGCAGGGGGGGAAGCATGAAAAGAGTCCCCGCCAGCTTGCGCTACACTGTTATTTAATTTGTGCCTAAAGTAGAACCATAGGCAACACTTTTTTTTTTCATTTTGGATAGAGTAATGGAAGGTTATAGCCCCTGTCAGTTTATTTTTTACCATCCCTGTCCCATTGCAGAGATTTCCCTTCACTTCCTGTCCCATTGCCAAACAGGAAGTGAGAGGAAATCTATGCAAATTAAGGGACTCCATTGCCCCCACCCCAGGCCCTCAGAACTTGTGTCCCCACTCAAAATTTTAAGGGCGGGTCTTAAACAGCAAGGGGTATGGCCTTGACAGTAAGGGGTTGGTCATATTTAAATTAGGGGGTGCATGAGTTTAGTCAGGCCTAGGGCAGCACAAAACATAAATACACTACTGTGCTGTGATGCTTATTCCTGCACAACTAAAACAAAGTTCTCACAAAAAGGGCTTGGCAAAAGGAGCACCTGCCACACCAAACTTGTGTATTTTTTGGTATAGTCAGTAAAGTGAGCATGGAAGGAAAGAGGCACCCCGGAAATATTTGATAGTTCAACCAATGCGTCTGTCCCTATTCCGAAAATAACCCAGCTTTCTTTGTAGTAATTTCCTTATCTGGAACTTACCCTTCTCTGTTAAAGTCCTCGACAACTCACCCAATTCTTCCAATATCTCATATTTTATTTTGCCATTCTGTGTATTAGCAATTCGTTCTGAACTGGCTGTGGTCACTGTTGTGTTCTATATACTGCCAGCTTTTTATCGCTCATAACGAGTTACAAACAATTATGCTCTGGATGTAAAAAATTAGGTTGTTTTCTTGACTAGATCTAGAATTACCATCAGGACTAAAATAATCCCTTCTGAAGCATTTGTCTTTAAAAATGATTTGCTATTCCATTATAGACCAGTAAATTAGAAGACCTCATAATCAATGTGACCCAGGATCTGCAGAACAATGGGATCTGCTGCCTGGACTACATTTGCATTCCCCCTTTGTCAGTGCAGCATCTGCTGGCAGAGTGGAAGAAGTCTTCAATCCTAATTTCCCTTGTGACTCTCCACACTGGGTATCATGATTCACAGTTGCAAGAAAAGTCAGGTTCTCATTTAGCCAAGTTGATAAGATATCTACAATAGGCAAAGTGAGCAGATCTACTTTGTAGCATATAAACGTACATCCTAGTCATGCTAAGGGTGAGGTTTGATTGAGGTTGAATGTGTGTGTGTGTGTGCGTGTAATATATATATATATATATATATATATATATATATATATATATATATATATATACCACTTTTTGGCTCCAATC
Organism: Rana muscosa; assembly: GCA_029206835.1. Taxonomy (NCBI): domain Eukaryota; kingdom Metazoa; phylum Chordata; class Amphibia; order Anura; family Ranidae; genus Rana; species Rana muscosa. The sequence goes on from CM055124.1 coordinate 177,165,485, forward strand.
TAAAAATAGCCCCATGTGACAGCATCGCATCTAGGGCATCTAGGCCACTCAGGTAGTGATGGCACTACCAGAAAGCTAAGTTATCAAAGGGCATTGGTTGTATCTGCTCTGTAATGTTTTTTTTTGTGAATTTAACCACTTCCCTACTGTGCACGAAAACCCCCTTCCTGCCCAAGCCATTTTTCAGCTTTCAGCGCTGTCACAATTTGAATGACAATTGCGCGGTCGTGCGACGTGGCTCCCAAACGAAATTTGCGTCCTTTTTTTTACCACAAATAGAGCTTTCTTTTGGTGGTATTTGATCACCTCTGCGGTTTTTATTTTTTGCGCTATAAACAAAAGAATAGCCTCCAGTTTGGAAAAAAACCCACTATTTTTTACTTTTTGCTATAATAAATACCCATTTTTTTTTCCAAATAAAATTTTCCTCAGTTTAGGCCGATACGTATTCTTCTACATATTTTTGGTAAAAAAAAAAATCGCAATAATTGATTGGTTTGCGCAAAAGTTATAGCGTCTACAAAATAGGGGATAGATTTATAGCATTTTTATTTTTTATTAGTAATGGCGGCGATCTGCGATTTTTATTGTGACTGCGATATTGCGGCGGACACATCGGACACTTTTGACACATTTTTGGGACCATTCACATTTATACAGCGATCCCTGCTATAAAAATGCATTGATTACTGTATAAATGTGATTGGCAGGGAAGGGGTTAACCACTAGGGGGCGGGAAGGGGTTAAATATGTTCCCTCAATGTGTTCTTACTGTGGGGGGAGGGGGCTGACTGGGGGAGGTGACCGATGGTTGTCCCTATGTACAAGGGACACACCATCAGTCTCCTCTCCCTCACAGGACGTGGATCTCTGTGTTTACACACAGTGATCCACTTTCCTGCTCGTTTCCCGGGCAATCGCGGGTGCCCGGCGGCAATCGCGGCCGCCGGGCACGCGCAGCGGGCGCGCGCGCCTCCTAGCTCATTTTAAAGGGAGGACATCATATGACGTCCTCCCAGAACGAGAGTGTCCTCCGCCCGCCGTCAATTGACAGTGGGCGGGGGACAAGTGGTTAAAGTGCAAGGTCATGCCAACAGCAAGCCATATTTTTAGTCTTTTATTTATTTTTAATTTTTTGGGAAATATGGCACCCCTAAGTGGATCCATTGCAGAACTACTAAAAGTAAAAACATTTGGAAGGATGAAAGTATTGGCCTTAGATGGGATGGAAAACTCAACGCTAATTGTATAGCATATAACTTGCTGTAATGGTGCTTAATATATCTATAGGGGCATGGAGAACAGCATGCAAGGATAAGGACCTATGAGGGTTGCCTAGTACAAATGGTAGCATGATGGGGCTGCCCTGTAAATGAAAAAAGAACGCCCTCAAATGGGCATGGGAACTGAAGACTGTACGGTGACATAGAGATGCAGCATGAAATCTCAAAGTATGCACATAATGTGATAATGATAAAGTATGTCGGCATGTTTGGCTTCACAATGAAGCTGATTATGGTATAATGGTGCTATGCAGTGGCATGTTTTATGCAACATGAAGGCATGATGGACCTGCATGAAAGATGGCATGGTGAGAATGCATGTGGCATGAAAGGGTCAGTACAGTATATTATTTCTAAGCATGATGTAACTATTTGCATGCTAAATTAAAGAGGCTACATGACAGTTTGAGAAGATATGTGAATGCATGAAATGTTGACTCTTTAGTTTAACCGTGCTACATGCTGACAAATTACTAGCTTGACAGCAAGATAAAAGTGCATTTTGCATATTAAAAATTATGGATAATGTCTCCTTTTGCCATACTGACATTTTCTGTAAAAGCTTTCCCACCTTACAGCATGTACTATGTGTAATTCTCTTCTTCCAATGGAATAATTAGTTACCTGTCAGTTCAGCCAGAAAACATAAATCAACTTGTGTTCCTTTTCCAATGTTTACAGAAACTTATAAATATGAACTAGTATTATAAACAAACTCACTGGGGTACACTGTATTCTGTACTCAAAAAACCTACTAGAGTCTGCCCTTAAATCCAAGTACCCCATGGTAGGCCTCACTATCTTGCTCCCCTGAAGCATAGACATGTTGAAGCTAGGCTGTCAATCACAACCCTTCACAATAACAATATCTCTGCCAGTCCTGTGACAGTCAAGTTCCACTGTTCTTTGCATATGTTAGCAGTTGGTCGAGGTGACTAGGAATGAAAATGCTTGCTTAGCTGTTGACTTTTGACAAGAAGCTGAAATATGCATATCAGTAACTGCACACCAGCCTGCTTTAGGCTGAACATTACTGAGCTGGGAACATGGATGACTGCACACTCACATATTCCAAAAAGCTTCTTAATTAATTGAAAAAAAAAATAATAGGTGCGCTATCCTTTTAGATCAAGGAAATTAACATCAATAAATGTCCATATCAACGGAGTAAATTCTCAAAATAAGACACGCAATAAGTACTAGAAAACACATAAACATAAAGTGTATATCCCTTTAAATGTGAGTGATAACAAATGGAAAGTTCAGTTGTGAATATATATAGCTCATATATGAGGAGCCAGAAAAAGTCAATCCAATCCAGTACCAGCTTCACTGTGTAACACCAAAAAAGTGCCCAAATTCTTACCACATTAATGTGATATCTAAAACATAAGAGATCTGCAGCACAGGAAAATAGTCACTCCCAAATCAACAGTCAGATGCAATCTTCTGTGAATAACTGGAGAAGCTCATAGAATACATGGGGGGAAAAGATAAGGTCATACCACATAGTGTAATACAGTTTAACCACTTGCCTACTGGGCACTTTCACCCTCTTCCTGCCCAGGCCAATTTTCAGCTTTCAGCGCTGTCACATTTTAAATGTCAATTGCATGGTCATGCAACACCGTACCCAAATACATTTTTTAATAATATTTTCCCCCACTAATAGAGCTTTCTTTTGGTGGTATTTAATCACCACTGTTTTTTTTTTAGTTTTTTTGCAAAAAAATAATAATAAAAGACCAAAAATTGTGAAAAAATACGTTTTTCTGTCAGAAAATTTTGTAAATAAGTAATTTTTTTCCTTCACTGATGTGCGCTGATGAGGCTGCACTGATGGACACTGATGGGCTGCACTGATGAAGCTGCACTGATGGACACTGATGAGGCTTTACTGATGAGGTAGCACTGAAGGGCACTGATTAGGTGGCACTGATGAGGAGGCATTAATATGCAGCACTGATGGGCATTGATAGGCAGCAGTAATATGCAACACGGATGAGCACTGATAGGTGGTACTGATGGGCACTGATAGATGGCATTGATGGACACTGATAGCCAGCACTAATGTGCAATGATAGGTGGCATAAATTAGCGGCTCTGATGGGCGACATTCATGGGCGGCACTGAACAGCAGGCACTGATGGGCACTGAAAGGCAGCACTGACTTGCATCACTGATGGGCACAGAATGGCCTCACTGATGGGCACAAATTGGCATTACTGATGGGCACAGATTGCTGTAACTGATGGGCACAGATTGGTGTCACTGATGGGCACAGAGTAGAATCACCACTGGGCACTGTTGGGGCTGCACTGATAGTCAGGGCACTGATAATCAGTGCCCTGGTTATTCGTACAGGTCTCCCCTGTGAGGAGATGCTGCTGACTGGCTCTCCTCTCCTCACACTTTGTCAGTGTGAGGCAAGGAGAGCCGATTACTGGCACTTCTGTGTTTAAATGTGATCGGCTGTGATTGGACACAGTTGATCACATGGGTAAAGAGCTGCATCATCGTCTCTTTAACAAGATTTGGGTCGTGGCGTGTCCCAGGGACACAACGTGCCTGCGATTGCCTCCCTGTACCGCAGTGAGACTGGGCGAAGTTATACGATGTCGGCCTAGAACGAGAGGGTATCCCGCCCGCTGTCATTTGTCTATACGGTGGGCGAGAGGCGGTTAACCCGCCTAGCGGTATTCCCGAGTCTGACTCGGGGTAAGATTTCAGTACCTAAAGCGGTAACCCCGAGCGAGACTCGGGATCGCATCGCAGGATACAGGGGAAGTTACTTACCTTTTTCCCTGGATCCTGCGATGTGTCCCCACTGTGTGAGCGAGCCGTCATCTCGCTCGATCCACACTGCCGAGTGCCGCCGAGCTCCGTTCCCTGCGACGTTGCGGCGCACGGGGGCGGAGTTCGGCGCCAAATTCAAAAAGTGAAACACACAATACACATACAGTATACTGTAATCTTAGAGATTACAGTACTGTATCAAATTATTAAACACCCCTATTGCCCCTAGTGGTCTGCCCAGTGTCCTGCATGCACTTTTATATTATAAAAACTGTTCTTTCTGCCTGGAAACTGGAGATTGTACATAGCAACCAAAAAGTGTCCCTTTACATCAAAAGTGGTTTTAGACCAGCTAGAAAACAGCGATAATAAATTAGAATCACTTGCAGAATTGAGCGATAGTGATTGGTGGGGAAATTCGTCATCAAACACTGAAAAACACTTTTATTATTATTATATTATTATTTGTTATAATTATTTTATAGTTATTTATTATATTATTATTTATGATTTTGTTTTTTGAACTTTATCATACCCGGGATGACTACTAGACTCTGGTTTGGACAGATTTAAGTGAGTTATTCCTAAGAATTACAGGCCTACAATATAAAATGCCAAATTTCCATGCAGAATAATGGTACCGCTTTCAGCACCTAAAGTCTGACAGAATCATACCGCCAGGGAGGTTAAACAAAGGTATTTTTTAAAAGAATATATCTCACAATAGATTTGGGAGACTTGTCAAATGTGGCACTGCTGAAATCCAGCTGGTGGGTATGATAAAGTCATTTAGGTCATTTTTTTTTTTTTTTTTTTAGTTCTTTAGTAATTTGTATTAAAGGACATGCACACAATGGGTAGAGGCCTGGGATTCTTTTCCAACACACAGGTGCCAACTGATATTTTATGAGTAAGCTCTTATTTGCCTGAAATGCATCAGAGATCTCCATTCATCTTGCGTGTATCCCTCCTTTTAGAAATGATAAAGAAGCCTTTTGGAAAATGCTTGTGTGTGGTCATCCATTTTCTCAACTCAGCACCAACAACTAGCACTGGGCTGCAGAGTTGACTGATCTCGGGTGACTCTGTGTCAAATATATTCTGTATAGGCTACATGTTTTGGGAAAGAAGTGTGAGAGTGCTTCCAACGGCTGATGAAACAGCTCAATACAGGATGCAATAGTGACATGAAGGGCAAAGAAAGAAGCCAGTGAGAGTTTCAGGAGACCATGGAGACTAACAGTCCCGGAAGTGTCAGTTTATTGCAGATTTCAGAGAAGGATTGCTACTAATTGGAGAGATGTGCAACAATGTGGGAAGAAGCAAAGCAGAGTTATTTTACAGTTATTTTACAAGTATGCGCTTCAGAAGATTTTGATGACATAACAGGGTAATTTTAGGCAATGTGTCTAAGAAACTCTCAATCTGCTATCAGGAAAGGGCAACAAAACTGATTTCCTACAAGACATGATGCATGGTTAAAAGTGACTAGATGTTTAACTTTATTCTTTTTTCATCTTTATCATTTTACAGTATTTATGACCTATAGTTATTTACTAATTCATAAAACAATGCAGCTGATGCAAATTCTGTTTGTTTTACTCTGGTAAAGAAATTCATCCACTTTGTCACAGTAAGGTACTGCAAAACAGGAGCCGAGATACATTTTATGACACAGATTTTCTAGAGGATTGCAGCTTAGCTCATAAATGTCTGCCTCTTCTGGTCACCAATATAAAACATGCCCCTTTCCATTTCTTAAGTGTGCATGTGCTTTAAGAGAAAAATTGTTGCAAGGACAGTGATAAATTTGATAGAGATGTCTGCAAAACTGTGGCTGTTGGCTGCTCAGAATTCCTTTCAGATTTAAAACTGCACAGAAAACCATAGTTGAATGAAGACAGCTAGATGTGCACTAGATAGGTTACTCTGTTGGCACGTTGCCTAATAAATTTCCTATGTATATGAACCACATTGGAACATAGTCATTGATGCCGTAACCAGGCTGCCCCATTCAGACATAATATACTGTACGAGGAGCGTTCAAGTCAAACCGGGACTTTTGAGTTTAAATAATAAAAGAACAAATTTAAAGGAGTGAAAATTAAATTTGTTTTTTGACATACTCCCCTGCTACATTTATCCCAGTGTTTAACTAATCCCTGGAAAGCTTTGGCATAGAAAGATTTGTCAGTACACCTGAACCAACCAAGGACAGCCTGGTTCACTTCATCATCAGTGATGAAATGCTGACTTCCGAGGAGCTCTTTTAGAGGGACAGGTTATGTATCGATTCTACAGGATCAGGCGTTCTACCTGTTGAATGTTCACAAGAATGACTGCTGTTGGCTGGAAACCACCACACCACACCTCCGGGATCGTCACTGATAGACGTACGGCCATCTTTGAAACGTTTACACCATTTAAATGTCTTACTGCTGGTGAGAGTCTCATCGCATACTGTGCTTGAAGTCTTCATTCACAAGAAACTTCATCACCACATGCTGTTCCATGTACGCACTAACACTGTTGTCTGACATCTGTCTCTGGCCTGGCCCTCAACATATCAGTAATAGGAAACACTTGCCATTTACTACTTTGTTTAATACTGCCATGCTAGCATCCCTTTTTTATACCTGTAAAATTAAACATCCCAGTTTGACTTGAACATCCCCTATATAGAAAAAAATCAAAGCCCAAGGGTTGCAGCACTCCAAGATGCTTTATTAGAGAAAAAAATAAAATGTATTTCAAAAGTTTCCAACAGTTTTGGACCAATATAGTCCTTCCTCAGACAAGAAACACAACAGCTGTGTTAATGTGCTATTTAGGATTATTATTGTATCTCTGTTGGCTGTGGACCCTCCTCAAGACGTGAAGGTGCTAGATAGTTTTCTACTAAATTTTGTGATTCACACATTTCTGCCGCAATGAGCAAGGCAGGTGACACTAATATTTTATGAACTTTATATCTTCATGATTTACTTGTCGGCAGTTTGAAAATGATAGAAAAGTGAAACCGAAAATGGTGGAATCCCTTTCCTGGCTGAGTAGTGTCGAAGAGCTGTGTAAATCCAAACTTTCACTGATCAGAATTACAAATTATTTGGCAGATAAAACACATAAATGCATTACTTTGTGCAGTATATTTAGTTGTTGTCTGTCTTTCCAGTTTAGGATGACCAGGTAAAATTTCTTAATTTTAGGGTGAGCTATGTAAAGGTAAAGCTATAAAAAGTCCCACTTTTGGTGCTGCAGCGGCATCGCCTTCATCTCTCATGAAAAGGCTGATAATGGTAAATCATAGGTAACAATCTCCTATACAGAATTTGCTTCTGTATGAGATGAGCAAAGTGATTTCAGCAAAACTGGGTTTGACACAAAATAGCAAATCTCATGGAATTGTTAGAAATTAAATGTTTTGTTGGATGACGGGGAAATTGAAACTCAAATTTGCTCACGTGGTTTAGCATAATGATTTATTTTTATTTTGTTGACAATTTCTGTGAAATTCAATGGCATCATTAGAAGGTGACGTTTTGTAAAATTTTCCATTTGGTGGCATACACAATTTCCTCTAAATCACTACTCGCGTACTGCAAACGGCATCTCAATGCTCTGCTAATGACATTTTAATTATTCAACTATAAATATTTTATGCATTTTAGGTTTGATTGTCCTTTAGCAAGTTTTTTTTTCCAGAACTAAATGTTATGTCTATGGTTTGGAAATGACCAGGTTTCTTGATATATTTTCATGTTTAATATGCAAACATCTGACATTCAGCTTAGGACTTTTGTGCGTCAACTTGTATGTCATGTATTGCAGATCATTGTATCTCTAGTTAGTACCGTGGGATGTGCAGCATTTAAGCACAGATCCAATATTATATCACCATCTGAGCACTTGAAGATAACTCTGAAAGCACTCTACCTGATGATGACTATGCCTTACATTCCATTTCTGAGAAAAACATTGATTATTGTTTGTCCGTGCTCTCATGTTTCAAGGTAATATTTCCTATTAGTAGATGAAATATTATCATGAAAGATCTAACAAACAAAAACCTTGTTACCAAGATTTTTAAAGTTTTGTATTTTTCATTGTAGATAGAGTAAAGAACAGTTAAAACTCCTGTCTGGTTTGTATTGCTCTCACTGGGGTAATTGACCCTCCTTATTTGTCACTGAAATTAATAGTAAGAGAAAATCTATAATTTGAAGTGTCACCAGAAAAAGAATAGAGGGAAAATCTTCTAACAAAAAAACATGCTTTGGTGACTACTGCCTAAAGCAAGCCATATATTATACAATTTCCTTTCCTGCAACCACAGGAAAATTGCTTGATTTCCCCATCAACACACTCAGTGTTGATGGGGGAATCCCGATCCATTAATCTCCTTCAGTAAAACCAGCCTCCTCATAAACGGATCAAAATTCATCCGCTTCCTCCTGAACCCGGCTGCATTTCAATCCATCTAAGGCTGGCCCAGGACTTCAGGTTATGTGTTTGGTGACTACTGTCTAGGACCTCAGGCTGTGTCTTGAGAAGGAATATTCCAATACGACACTGACAGATGAAAAAGCAAACTTGTCAGGGGTTTTAAAGCGGGGTTCCACCAGCAATTTTATTTTTTTTAAAAGTCAGCATCTACAAACACTGTAGCTGCTGACTTTTAATAAGGACACTTACCTGGCCTAGGCGCCCGCGAAATCGGCCCCCCCGAGGCTGATCGCTCGATCGCGGCAGGTCCCCGCGCCGCCATCCTCACTAAGGGAAACAGGCAGTGAAGCCTTGCGGCTTCACTGCCCGTTTCCTACTGCGCATGCGCGAGTTGCGCGGCGCTTTGTGAATGGGCCGGCTGCTCTCTGGGATACACACAGTTCCCAGAAGGCAGCGCGCCCCATTCACTAGAAGACACCGCGAGTAGGACGAAGAAGAAGACCAGCCGCGGAGGATAAAGAGGCAGATTAGGAACTTCCGCATAGCAACCGCTATTTCTGGTATATAAAACATTTTTTTTTACTATTTTTGGTAAAAAAAAAAAAAAATTCAGGGTGGAACTCCACTTTAACCTACCCTTTTCAAAAGTAGAAAAAAATAAGCTATGAATATGTTTATAAATAAAATAACGTTTTGGATGGTTTCACTATTTTCTTTATTTCTCTCCTTTAAAAGCAAATTATATATATATATATTTTTTATATTTTATTAACGTTTTAATGTTTTTACATCAATTCATTCATGGCATGTAATTCTCTGCATGTTATTTAGAGAGAGAAAAACAAAAGTAGTGTGCTTTTAGACTGTTTTGATTGAAATTTCAGATGGAGCTGCCTGGCAAGGGACCGAGTGGGAGGGAAGAGGAGAGAACACTGTTTGGACTCATTTAGTTGACAACATAACATTTCAATGAGAGCCGGTTCACACTGGGGCGGTACGACTTTGGCGGCGACTCGGCAAGGCGATCTGAAGACGACTTGAGAGGTGACTTCAAAATGACTTCTGTATTGAAGTCAATGCAAGTCGTCCTGAGTTGCCCCCAAAGTCGGACAAGAACCTTTTTCTAAGTCGGAGCGACTTGTGTCGCTCCTATTAGAACAGTTCCATTGAATAGAGCGGAGCGCGACTTGTCAGGCAGCTGAGTCGCCTGACGAGTCGCCCCTATGTGAACCGGCTCTAAAGCAGACAATGATAACCTGTAAAAGGGAAACTGAAGCTGACCATAATAATAAAAAAAAAAAAAACATAGACAAATTTGCTATACATTGCCTTTAAAATAAAATCTACCCATTGACACATACTGTAATTATGAAAACAAATAAAACCACATTTGTAAATTTAGACTTTTGAGGTTAAAAAAGAATCCTCTGGTAGCTTTGAACTCTGCATGGACATACATCAGTGTCATTAGTCACTTCAAGACATATTGAGAAGAAAAATAATACATATCATTTCTGTCATTGGCAGTGCAGTTGACCATTTAAAACATGTCATCATATAAATATGAGCATGGACATGGTATTGTGGATGTGGAATTACATTCCAGTACCCATTAATCCTGCAGCAAATATGTTGCACGTTGTAGGGAAAGCAGTTCCAGCAGAAAGCATAGCTGCAGCAGCAGCATGAACAAAGTCCTGTAGTTTGCATATTTATTGACAAATAGCATCAGATTGGTTGGGCTGGAAAAAGTATATAGTAAGAAGGTGGAGAGCATCAATATTCACACAGCTATCATTTCAAGTATCAATGGTGGATGATAGTGCTGTATTTGGCAAATGTAGAGGGAGAAAAGAGAGGGTAGGCACTCAATGCCACAGCTTCCTCTATTCTAACAGAACGCCTTTCCATGGTAACATGCACTGAGCTGCTGATCTTAAATTTCTTCCTTCTTTCTTCTTATCTCAACTTCAATCATATTGATTGTTATTCAGTTTTATTTCTGACTACATATTCAAAGAGAACTAAGGCCAAAGCTTTTTTGGCCATACTTCTCTTATAGGTCATAGTAGTGCACTTACTTGTGCTCTCCAGCGACCCAAAATCAGCCAGTCAGCTGATGTCACAGAGCTGGTCCAGATTCTAGAAAGATCCCAACAATATTGTTGGTTACCTACCCAGATGCCTGATTGGCAACTGGCTCAGCTTCTTAGCATGCTGCCTGATGGGGAGGAGAAATTATAAAGAGTAGGGTTCAACCATGGAGATACTGTATATCATCCAAAATTACAATTATCCAGTGACATGCCTGCTTCTAAAACGGGCAGCTTTGTTTTGAGTGATCCTGTCTCAATTCTCGCTCTCAGGATGTTCTTAACAAATAGTAAATACACTGTAACAAAAACCTCAGTGACCTATGTAGTTAAAGATTATGTGGAGGAATTCATCCTCAAAGATTACAGTAGGTAGACTTGTGGCATCAATAATGTAATCCCTTGTATATTAAAGAAAGTGGTTGCATTCATGTAGAAAGAATACCAACTAAATTGTCTCACATCAAAAATAACTAAATTTAAAAAGCCCTAAATTATAAATATTTCATATTTACCTACAGTGAGGTTAAAAAGTATTTGGTTCCCCTGCTGATTTTGTACGTTTGCCCACTGACAAAAGAAATGATCAGTCTATAATTTTAATGGTAGGTTTATTTTAACCGTGAGAGACAGAATAGCAACAAACAAATCCAGAAAAAACTCATTAGTACTTGGTGTCAAAAGCCTTGTTGGCAATCACAGAGGTCAGACGTTTCTTGTAGTTGGCCACCAGGTTTACACACATCTCAGGAGGGATTTTGTCCCACTCCTCTTTGCAGATCCTCTCCAAGTCATTAAGGTTTCAAGGCTGACGTTTGGTAACTCGAACCTTCAGATCCTCCACATATTTTCTATGGGATTAGGGTCTGGAGACTGGCTAGGCCACTCCAGGACCTTTTATGTGCTTCTTCTTGAGCCACTCTTTTGTTGCCTTGGCCATGTGTTTTGGGTCATTGTCACGCTGGAATACCCCTCCACGACCCATTTTCAATGCCCTGGCTGAGGGAAGGAGGTTTCCACCCAAGATTTGATGGTGCATGGCCCTGTTCATTGTCCCTTTGATGTGGTAAAGTTGTTCTGTCCCCTTAGCAGAAAAAACGCCCCAAAGCATGATGTTTTTCACCTCGATGTTTGACGGTGGGGGTGGTGTTCTTGGGATGTCACTGTGTTTACAATCATGCCACAGATCCAGTTTTCTATAGGTATTAAAATCTTTGTTACAGTCTTCTAACTTTGGTTATTATTGTTCATCGTGTAATTATAAACAGGAAAAAACTGCGCCAATAATAAAAACATCCAGGGGCTGGTCTGTGTGAAGCAGCGCATAAAGCGCAAACACCAGCCACTATAGACAAGACAATAGTAGTAGTTATAAGTCCAAATAATTTGGCTGATTAATGGACCCAACACAGAACTTCAATGATGTTAAATCAGTCCCATATGTAGCTAGAAGGCATCCAGTGTGGAAATTGCATTCAAATGACAATCATCGACAGCACCCGGTGATCACAGCAAATGAACAGTGCCCTCCACCACATAGATTAGCCACTTACCGAAGGTAAGCCCACGGATAACAATCGGCTGTGACCCAGCCGCGGCCTTTGGTAGGTGAACCAGCAGGATTATGAGGTCAGCAATACCACCGTACACACTCTTCTCCTGATCCTGCCGATCACGGGTATGAAATCATAAACAGGACCGGTAGAGAGATATCGATTTAATTTAAATATGGGAATATAAACATTTCATGTTGGCTATTTTTCCCTTTTGCCTATGTAAGGTATTGCCCCTATTAAAATTTGTGTGGGATACTGGTACCTATTTGCTGTACTGTTATTATTCTTGTCTATTTGGTCGCTATTTTTATCAATCTATTTTATGGATTTATAAACTTGGGGTTGGAATTACCTCTTTTATTTAGGTTCTAACCTTTTTTTACTATCGTGTATTAATTTTTTAGTACAACAATTGCCAGGATGCGGTCTAAACTACGCTATTGGCAACCTTTCCCATTTCCAAAATGGTGCTTTAATCCAAATCCCTGCATCTCACAACAAGGTTTGGCTATAAAATGGTGGTGTGTCAGCGTGTCGCCCTATCCCCATTGACAACGTCCATCGTGACGAAACGCGTATGGGAGCGACGTGCTGACGTCACCACGCTGATCTAAGGGAAGGGTGTTCGTAGGCTTACCTTCTAAAGTTTTTTATATTCTACTTCATGTAAGTGTTTTTACTTTTTACGCAATAAACAGATTGTACGTTATCACCCTATGGTCTATATTCTTTCCTCTCTACCGGTCCTGTTTATGATTTCATACCCGTGATCGGGAGGATCGGGAGAAGAGTGTGTACGGTGGTATTGCTGACCTCATAATCCTGCTTGTTCACCTACCAAAGGCCGCGGCTGGGTCACAGCCGATTGTTATCCGTGGGCTTACCTTCGGTAAGCGGCTAATCTATGTGGTGGTGGAGGGCACTGTTCATTTGCTGTGATCACCGGGTGCTGTCGGTGATTGTCATTTGAATGCAATTTCCACACTGGATGCCTTCTAGCTACATATGGGACTGATTTAACATCATTGAAGTTCTGTGTTGGGTCCATTAATCAGCCAAATCATTTGGACTTATAACTACTACTATTGTCTTTTGTCTATAGTGGCTGGTGTTTGCGCTTTATGCGCTGCTTCACACAGACCAGCCCCTGGATGTTTTTATTATTGGCACAGTTTTTTCCTGTTTATTTCTAATTTGTGTTTATACCACCATTATTGCTGCCTTTCCTACATGTTTGTATCAGCGCAGTTTATGTTGTTCTCATCGTGTAATTACCTTTTGAATGAATATAAATATGATAGGTTTTGGAAGTCTAGTTCACTTAGGAGAGGAATTGAGCCAGTTCTACTCCCGGTACTTCCTAGACTTGCAGTGTTTTGGCTCATAACGCTACTAATTAACTGATAGTGGTAAATATGTCCTTATTCTGGATGTAATTGAAAGAGAGAGAGATTCGCCCTTGGGACTTTGAGTGAGGTGAGCACTGTTAGGCCAATAAAAAAATCACAGGAATAATTGCAGTGTATATTTATTCAGGTAAAAAGCAGTACATACATTGATGTCATGAACATGGGCCAATTCATACAAAATACAAGACCAATATAAATTAGGTAAAATGATATTACGAGTATCTGACAGTAATTATGTAAACACATAGGTATCAAAAGTAACCCGACGCGTTTCGCGAGGCTTGGCTCGCTCTTCAGGGGTAGATGCACGTAGTGTACCTAAAATGAGAGTGATATAGTATAAAGCATGATATGAAGGCACAGGGGGGGGGCCTTGAATATGGAAAACCCCATACTCACCACTGGACATTGCCAAAAGACAGCGGGGGTGAAGCTCAAACGGCGGCAGCGACTGTCTCACCAGGGAGCTGAGGAGGCGGAGCCAAACAAAGCTCCAAATCGGAGTCAAACGGAAGGAAGGCCCAGCATGGATGGAATAGGTGTAACCCCAAGAGTGTCAGTGAATCCAAGAGGAATGTGGTCCTGTGAGTGTCTTGGCTCACACACCGCCTTTTTGATGGTTGGTGGGTTTAGGCACTCGTTTGCTGGTCATTTGCACATGGTGTTGGGGGCGGAGCCTCTCGGGCCCCTTCAGGGGTATATATTGGAGGTTTGCACAGCATGGATCTCATTGTTTGCTTTCTTTCACTGAGGACAGACACACTAGTGCAGGTCCCTCCCTTGGAATTTACTACTCTTAGACCTACTTCACCAAGGTATACTTTTATATGTTTATATATTACTCGCTGCAAGCATTTACATGCAACTTGTTTTCTCATCACAGTCCTCACCACACACCTGTACTTCATTTCATTCACACTCTCTCTCACTTATTACTTTTCTCTCTGATCTTTCCTTAATCATACTAGTCAATCTGGCATTTTTTTCACTCTCCCCCTCAGTCTCCATACTCTAACCATTCTTGGCTCATGTCTTTTATACATGCAAAGACATATATGTTACCATATACTCGTATACTCCTATTTTTTAATTATTCAATATACATATTTATATTTAGAGTCAACATTCCTCTTGGATTCACTGACACTCTTGGGTTTACACCTATTCCATCCATGCTGGGCCTTCCTTCCGTTTGACTCCGATTTGGAGCTTTGTTTGGCTCCGCCTCCTCAGCTCCCTGGTGAGACAGTCGCTGCCGCCGTTTGAGCTTCACCCCCGCTGTCTTTTGGCAATGTCCAGTGGTGAGTATGGGGTTTTCCATATTCAAGGCCCCCCCCCCCTGTGCCTTCATATCATGCTTTATACTATATCACTCTCATTTTAGGTACACTACGTGCATCTACCCCTGAAGAGCGAGCCAAGCCTCGCGAAACGCGTCGGGTTACTTTTGATGCCTATGTGTTTACATAATTACTGTCAGATACTCGTAATATCATTTTACCTAATTTATATTGGTCTTGTATTTTGTATGAATTGGCCCATGTTCATGACATCAATGTATGTACTGCTTTTTACCTGAATAAATATACACTGCAATTATTCCTGCGATTTTTTTATTGGCCTAACAGTGCTCACCTCACTCAAAGTCCCAAGGGCGAATCTCTCTCTCTTTCATGAAAATTCAGGGATGGAGGTGTGTCACTGGTGACACCAGACCCTTCTTTTTTCTTTATTCTGGATGTAATGTTATTATTTCAGAAGTTATAAAATACACTGAAGCTTTTGCTAAGGACTCAAGCTAAGGTATTTACAATTGGGGGGGGGTGATCTGGCAGGGTATTTGTTTGCTTTCCTGATTGCTCAAGCTTGCAAGTTTGATGGTTTTACAAAGGGCACCTAGACTAAAATGTGGATTCGGGTAATAGACTGGAGATGTGTCCTCTCAAGGAACTGATAGGAATATTTTGGTATTCAGCCTAAAGTCTGTGGCGTGTATCAAATGCCTTCCTGGGGGGATGTACATGAATGAATCAATGCTGTTTCTATGTTTCCTTATTGTTACAAACGGTCATGGCTTTTTAGGACCTGTGAACAACATGGTCGCTTGTTTGGTATGCCCTGTATGTTTTACCATTAAAGTAGTAACCACTGGAGGTTGCTCACTTGGTACTGCCGCCATTTAAAGAATGCCTTGTATTTTTTTTCAATGAATACAAAGTATTCTCTGATTGGATGAGGTGGAGAGGTGGGGAAGTGCTGTCATGATATCACCTCATCCAATCAGGGAATGCCTTGTATTCATTGAAAAAAAAAAATTATACATAGTGATCTGTGAATGGCAACAGTGCTGAGCCAGCACTCCCCTGTTGTTACTATGCAGAAGGGCAGCCATAGGCAATTGACACATAATATTGCTGCCATCACTGTAGATGCCACTAATACAGTGATTTGCAAATCCACAGGGATTGCTCAGGAACTAGATATGCATACCTACATCGGTCTAAACTGTAACTATGCAATTAAATTCATACCTACACTTCAGCTTTAACAGGAATTACAACTCTGATTGATCTATCTATCTATACCCTGTAAAAGGACCTGAAGTTGGCTGTAAATATTCCACGAATGGTATGGTGTTGGAATGACAGAAACAGACATGTCTGGGTGTAGAAACCCCTCAAGGGGGAACAGATGTTTGTAGAACAGCACATTTACAAAATATTACTGAAATAATTAGAAAAAAATATTACTAGCTTTTTGGCATTTGTTGTATAGTACATCAAAATTCTTTCACGATATATAAATGCATTTACATAAATATACAGTACATATGTGTATATATATATATATATATATATATATCATAGGTGTGCGCAGCCTTTGGCATTAGGGTGTGCACCCCAAAGCTCAAACACACTCTACTGATCACTCACGATGTTTATTCAGATAGGGAAGGGGTCAGTAAATGGCATATTTACTGGCCCCTACCCCCACTCAACATCCACAGCAACAACCGGTGGGAGAGGGGGGTAGCCGACAGTGCTGTAGGGGGAAGGAGGGGGAGCCAGGTCAGTAGGGGGAATCTGTTCTGCACAGGGTGATTAGGGTGTGCCTAGGCACACCTAGCACACCCTGTGCGCATGCCTATGATATATATATATATATATAAGATAGATACATACATACATACATACACATATATATATATATATATATATATATATATATATATTGTGACAGCAGGAAGGTAAAGTCACCTGGTTGCATCCAGGGGGGTAGATATATTTCTCCCAGATTCAGGCTTTATGCTGACTTATACAACTAGGGTGGAGAGTTGTATAAGCCCAGCTGAGGCTAGTAGGCTCATGGATGACTCATACCTCTAGGGAGAGTGTGGGGCGTCGTGCAGACAGAGATGAGACCAGCTGAACCTTGTCAGCTCATTTAGGCCTCTATAAGGAACTCCCAGCTTCATTAGATGTTAGCTCATGCCTGGAACCAGACCTGTGTGGACTGTCTAGGGAGAGTGAACCCCTGTGCGGTGAGGCAAAGCCTGTGTGGCTATTTGTTTGGACTTTTACTAAACCAGGGACTTAGGGACTAGGACAGCACCAGGCTGATCCCAGTTGTTAGTTTAGGAAACCTGCATGTTTAGTCAGAGGTCAAACTGACCAGGATTTATTTTGTTTGTTTCTTTTTGGCTTTGCTGTGTTTTTGTCACTGTACATAGAGAAATAAACCGCACCTTTTTGATTTTGAAAACCACAACCTCCGTCTGCTGGCCCTGTTTTTGTGTGGGGAGCCCAACCAGGGGGTCACACACACCCGCTACCGAGTTAACCCCCTCACAGTTGGTGGAGAACCAGTGGCAGTTTTTTTTAAGCCAGCATGGAGGAGATACTGAAACAGCTGGCTCTAGCAAATGCCAATCAACAGCAGACAAATGCAGGTTTGCAAAGGAGCCTTGCAGCCCAGCAGCAAGCTCATCAACAAGCCCAGCAGCAATCTGAGGCCCGCTTCATAGACCTGTTACAGAAGCAAGAGCAGAGACTACAACAAATGGAAGCAGTAATGCAGCAACGTCCGCAGACCAGTGAGGAAAGCCGTCCCACTAATACCGCGTCCTTTGGGGTGAGTCGTTTATTGACAAAAATGACTGGAGAGGATGATCCAGAGGTATTTTTGACCACATTTGAAAGGACTGCTGAAAGAGAAAAGTGGCCTGAGGAGCAGTGGGCTGGACTGGTGGCTCCTCTGTTAACTGGTGAATCGCAGAAGGCTTACTATGACCTAGAGCCTGACCAAGCAAAAGACTATGTGATGCTAAAAGCTGAAATATTGGCAAGGCTGGGTGTCACCCTGGCTGTCCGGGCTCAGCGTGTGCATAACTGGACTTTCCAGCTTGGAAAACCCCCCAGGTCTCAAATGTATGATCTCATTCACCTGAGCAGGAAGTGGCTACAGCCAGAGACTTTGTCCGCACCAGAGATTGTGGAACGTGTTGTAATGGATCGGTTTTTGAGAGCTCTTCCTACTGCCATCCAAAAGTGGGTAAGCCATGGAGACCCAGAGACGGCCGGTGGTCTTGTGGATCGTGTAGAGAAATACTTGGCTACAGAGAACCTGACGGCCTCTTCCAGAAACACTCGGACTTTCCACCCTAAGACCAGACCATCCCCAGGGGCGGATAGGAGGATTCCAAGGGGTGAGGGTGGAGAGAGTGAGAGGGTGGGAGCTCTACCCCAAGTTTGGCGAGAACAGCCTGGGAAATCAGCGGCTCAAGAGGCCGCAAGAAGGATCGTTTGCTACCGCTGCCGGCAAGCGGGACATATTGCAGCCAATTGCCCGGTTGTGGAGGAACCCATGCAGTGTGACTTTCTGACGGGCAGACGTCAGTCGCTGTGTGCGACAGTCGCATGCACTGCCATTCGAGGAACTGAGAAACATTTATGCAAAATGTGTATTAATGGTAGAAATGTTGTGGTATTACTGGATTCAGGTAGCCTTGTGACCCTGATAAAGGCTGAATTAGTTAAAACAGAGGTCTCTGGGAATAGCAAGGTAGCTGTTATTTGTGTGCATGGGGACACCCGAGAGTATCCAGTGACTACAGTGTGTTTCGAGACCCCCAAAGGTACCCTCTCTCATCCAGTGGGCTTAGTATCTCAGTTACCGCATGACGCCATTGTGGGAAGGGATTTTCCGAAGTTCTGGGAACTGTGGGATGATCCTGAGCCCCCCACTGGTGCCCCTATGTACCAGGAATGTGATAGCCAGAACTCCTCTGAGAGTGGGGAGGACTCTCCAGAATTTCCCTTGTCAGTATTGGCAGGGGAGACTCAAGAAACTGGAGAGGAGCCCACCTCCTCAGACGAAAACCTACCGTCTGTGGAGTTTTCTGATCTGGAGGTTCACAGGGAAAATTTTGCCACAGAACAGTTAAAAGACCCCGCCCTAATAAAGGCACGGGAAAACGTAGTGGAAATAGATGGCGAGTTAGTGAACCCAGATAATACCTGCACTTACCCATACTTCAGCGTAGAGAAGGACCTACTGTATCGGGTGGCAAAAAGGGCAGAAGAAACCGTTGAGCAGCTGGTGGTGCCCAAACCTTACAGGAAGTTGGTGTTGGAGTTGGCCCATGGGCACATTCTTGGAGGTCATCTGGGGACAGAGAAAACCCGAGAGAGGGTATTACAGAGATTCTATTGGCCTGGGGTGATGAAGGACATAGAAAATTATTGTTCCTCCTGCCCTGTGTGTCAGAGGTCGGCCCCGATGCCACATTTCCGTAGCCCGCTGGTCCCTCTACCCATCATTGAGGTCCCGTTTGAGAGAATCGCAATGGATTTGGTAGGTCCTATAATCAAGTCCGCTAGGGGGCACCAGTACATATTGGTTATAATGGACTATGCCACCCGTTATCCAGAAGCGATCCCTCTCAGAAATACCTCGGCCAAAACCATAGCCAAAGAGCTATCTCTTGTTTTTAGCCGGGTGGGTATTTGTAAAGAACTGCTTACGGACCAAGGTACACCCTTTATGTCCCGGGTTATGAAAGAGCTGTGTAAATTGTTCAAAGTGACGCAATTGCGTACATCTGTGTATCACCCCCAAACCGATGGGCTGGTTGAAAGATTCAACAAAACCCTAAAACAAATGTTGAAGAAAGTGGTGGATAGAGATGGAAAGGATTGGGACTGTCTACTTCCTTATTTGATGTTTGCTATTAGGGAGGTGCCCCAATCCTCTACGGGATTCTCCCCCTTTGAGTTACTGTATGGGAGACACCCAAGAGGGCTGTTGGATATTGCCAAGGAAACTTGGGAAAGTGAGAGTTCTCCCCACAGGAGTGTGATTGAGCATGTCGCCCTGATGCAAGATCGAATTGCACAGGTAATGCCCATCGTGAAGGAACATTTGGCCCAAGCGCAGTTGGCACAGCAGAGAGTGTACAACCGTGGAGCAAAGACCCGTACCTTTTCCCCGGGGGATAGGATATTGGTACTTGTCCCTACGGTTGAAAGTAAATTCCTTGCCAAATGGCAAGGCCCCTACGAGATAATGGAAAAAGTGAGCGAAGTGAATTACAAGGTCAGACAACCAGGAAGGCGAAAGCCCGAACAGATATATCACGTTAATCTGTTGAAAGCCTGGAGGGATAGAGAGTCCCTAGTCGCAGAAACTTGGTCACCAGCTCAAACTGGTTGCGTGATTCCGGAGGTTGGAATAGCAGCCACCTTGTCACAACCCCAACAACAGGAGGTTAAGGAGTTTGTGCTTCGCAACAAGGAGGTGTTCTCTGAGCTGCCGGGACAAACATCTGGGGTAGAGCATGATATTATTACCCCGCCCGGTGAAAGGGTGAAGTTAAAACCCTATCGGATCCCAGAGGCCCGACGGGAGGCAATACGGGAGGAAGTACAGAAAATGCTGAACTTAGGGGTGATAGAGGAGTCCCAAAGTGATTGGTCTAGTCCCATTGTGTTGGTGCCTAAACCGGATGGGAGCTGGCGATTTTGTAACGATTTTCGTCAGTTGAACAAAGTTACAAAATTTGACACCTACCCCATGCCACGTATAGATGAGTTGATCGACCGGCTGGGAACAGCCCGATACATGACGACTCTTGACCTCACAAAAGGGTATTGGCAAATTCCCCTGGCCAAGTCGGCCAAAGAGAAAACCGCATTTGTAACCCCAGACGGGGCGTTCCAATATAAGAGAATGCCGTTCGGGTTACAGAATGCGCCGGCCACATTCCAGCGGAAAATGGACCAGATACTGAGGCCCCATCGGAAGTATGCTGCGGCTTACCTGGATGACGTAATTGTCCATAGCACAGATTGGGCCTCACATCTGCCAAAAGTGCAAGCAGTCCTAGACTCTATCCGGGAAGCGGGGTTTACGGCTAACCCCAAGAAGTGTACCATTGGGCAGGAGGAGGCCAAATATCTTGGGTACACCATTGGCAGGGGAGTGATAAAACCCCAACTCAACAAAGTCGAGGCCATCCAGAGTTGGCCACGTCCCAACAGCAAGAAGCAGGTACGGGCCTTTCTGGGAATCGCGGGTTATTATCGGCGCTTCATTCCCCACTTTGCTTCTAAGGCTGTGCCCCTAACCAACCTGACGAAAGGGAAAGGGTCGGTCATGATTAAATGGACCCCCGAGGCTGAGGCAGCATTCCAATTCTTGAAACAAGCCTTATGTAGCCAGCCAGTGTTGTACTCACCCGACTTCTCTAAAGACTTTGTCGTACAAAGTGATGCGTCAGATGTGGGGTTAGGAGCAGTATTGTCCCAGGTCTGGAACGGGGAAGAGCACCCAGTCATTTACCTCAGCAGGAAGTTGAAGTCCCATGAGGTAAATTACGCCACGGTTGAAAAGGAGTGTTTAGCGGTGAAGTGGGCTCTAGATTCCCTTCGGTACTATCTGCTAGGTAGGCACTTTGACATGGTTACGGATCACGCTCCGTTAAAGTGGATGGCTCAAAACAAGGAGACAAATAGAAGAGTGAATAGGTGGTTCCTGGCCCTACAGGAATTCAACTTCACAGTAAAGCATCGCCCTGGCGTTCAAATGGGGAATGTGGATGCTTTGTCTCGAGTACATGAATGCCTGATTGCTGGTGTTCCAACCCCAAGGTTAAAACAAGAGGGGGGGGTATGTGACAGCAGGAAGGTAAAGTCACCTGGTTGCATCCAGGGGGGTAGATATATTTCTCCCAGATTCAGGCTTTATGCTGACTTATACAACTAGGGTGGAGAGTTGTATAAGCCCAGCTGAGGCTAGTAGGCTCATGGATGACTCATACCTCTAGGGAGAGTGTGGGGCGTCGTGCAGACAGAGATGAGACCAGCTGAACCTTGTCAGCTCATTTAGGCCTCTATAAGGAACTCCCAGCTTCATTAGATGTTAGCTCATGCCTGGAACCAGACCTGTGTGGACTGTCTAGGGAGAGTGAACCCCTGTGCGGTGAGGCAAAGCCTGTGTGGCTATTTGTTTGGACTTTTACTAAACCAGGGACTTAGGGACTAGGACAGCACCAGGCTGATCCCAGTTGTTAGTTTAGGAAACCTGCATGTTTAGTCAGAGGTCAAACTGACCAGGATTTATTTTGTTTGTTTCTTTTTGGCTTTGCTGTGTTTTTGTCACTGTACATAGAGAAATAAACCGCACCTTTTTGATTTTGAAAACCACAACCTCCGTCTGCTGGCCCTGTTTTTGTGTGGGGAGCCCAACCAGGGGGTCACACACACCCGCTACCGAGTTAACCCCCTCACAATATATATATATATATATATATATATATATATTGTGACAGCAGGAAGGTAAAGTCACCTGGTTGCATCCAGGGGGGTAGATATATTTCGCCCAGATTCAGGCTTTACGCTGACTTATACAACTAGGTGGAGAGTTGTATAAGCCCAGCTAAGGCTAGTGGGCTCATGGATGACTCATACCTCTAGGGAGAGTGTGGGGCGTCGTGCAGACAGAGATGAGGAGACCAGCTGAACCTTGTCAGCTCATTTAGGCCTCTATAAGAACTCCCAGCTTCATTAGATGTTAGCTCATGCCTGGAACCAGACCTGTGTGGACTGTCTAGGGAGAGTGAACCCCTGTGCGGTGAGGCAAAGCCTGTGTGGCTATTTGTTTGGACTTTTACTAAACCAGGGACTTGGGGACTAGGATAGCACTAGGCTGATCCCAGTTGTTAGTTAGGAAACCTGTATGTTTAGTCAGAGGTCAACTTGACCAGGATTTATTTTGGTTATGTTTCTTTTGCTTTGCTGTGTTTTGTCACTGTAAATAGAAAATAAACCGCACCTTTTTGATTTTGAAAACCACAACCTCCGTTTGCTGGGCCTGTTTTGTGTGGGGAGCCCATCCCGGGGGTCACACACACCCGCTGCCGAGCTAACCCCCTCACAGTTGGTGGAGAACCAGTGGCAGTTTTTTTTTAAGCCAGCATGGAGGAGATACTGAAGCAGCTGGCTCTAGCAAATGCCAATCAACAGCAGACAAATGCAGGTTTGCAAAAGAGCCTTGCAGCTCAACAACAGAGCCTTGCAGCCCAGCAGCAGACAAACGCAACTTTGCAACAGAGTCTGGAGGCTCAGCAACGAGCCCAGCAGCAATCTGAGGCCCGCTTCATAGACCTGTTGCAGAAGCAAGAGCAGAGACTACAACAACAGATGGAAGCAGTAATGCAGCAACGTCCGCAGACCAGTGAGGAAAGCCGTCCCACTAATACCGCGTCCTTTGGGGTGAGTCGTTTATTGACAAAAATGACTGGAGAGGATGATCCAGAGGTATTTTTGACCACATTTGAAAGGACCGCTGAAAGGGAAAAGTGGCCTGAGGAGCAGTGGGCTGGACTGGTGGCTCCTCTGTTAACTGGTGAATCGCAGAAAGCTTACTATGACCTAGAGCCTAACCAAGCAAAAGACTATGTGATGCTAAAAGCTGAAATATTGGCAAGGCTGGGTGTCACCCTGGCTGTCCGGGCTCAGCGTGTGCATAACTGGACTTTCCAGCTTGGAAAACCCCCCAGGTCTCAAATGTATGATCTCATTCACCTGAGCAGAAAGTGGCTACAGCCAGAGACTTTGTCCGCACCAAAGATTGTGGAACGTGTTGTAATGGATCGGTTTTTGAGAGCTCTTCCTACTGCCATCCAAAAGTGGGTAAGCCATGGAGACCCAGAGACGGCCGATGGTCTTGTGGATCGTGTGGAGAAATACTTGGCTACAGAGAACCTGACGGCCTCTTCCAGAGACACTCGGACTTTCCACCCTAAGACCAGACCATCCCCAGGGGCGGATAAGAGGATTCCAAGGGGTGAGGGTGGAGAGAGTGAGAGGGTGGGAGCTCTACCCCAAGTTTGGCGAGAACAGCCTGGGAAATCAGCGGCTCAAGAGGCGGCAAGAAGGATCGTTTGCTACCGCTGCCGGCAAGCGGGACATATTGCAGCCAATTGCCCGGTTGTGGAGGAACCCATGCAGTGTGACTTTCTGACGGGCAGACGTCAGTCGCTGTGTGCGACAGTCGCATGCACTGCCATTCGAGGAACTGAGAAACATTTATGCAAAATGTGTGTTAATGGTAGAAATGTTGTGGTATTGCTGGATTCAGGTAGCCTTGTGACCCTGATAAAGGCTGAGTTAGTTAAAACAGAGGTCTCTGGGAATAGCAAGGTAGCTGTTATTTGTGTGCATGGGGACACCCGAGAGTATCCAGTGACTACAGTGTGTTTCGAGACCCCCAAAGGTACCCTCTCTCATCCAGTGGGCTTAGTATCTCAGTTACCGCATGACGCCATTGTGGGAAGGGATTTTCCGAAGTTCTGGGAACTGTGGGATGATCCTGAGCCCCTCACTGGTGCCCCTATGTACCAGGAATGTGATAGCCAGAACTCCCCTGAGAGTGGTGAGGACTCTCCGGAATTTCCCTTATCAGTATTGGCAGGGGAGACTCAAGAAACTGGAGAGGAGCCCACCTCCTCAGACGAAAACCTACCGTCTGTGGAGTTTTCTGATCTTGAGGTTCACAGGAAAAACTTTGCCACAGAACAGTTGAAAGACCCCGCCCTAATAAAGGCACGGGAAAACGTAGTGAAAATAGATGGCGAGTTAGTGAACCCAGATAATACCTGCACTTACCCATACTTCAGCGTAGAGAAGGACCTACTGTATCGGGTGGCAAAAAGGGCAGAAGAAACCGTTGAGCAGCTTGTGGTGCCCAAACCTTACAGGAAGTTGGTGTTGGAGTTGGCCCATGGGCACATTCTTGGAGGTCATCTGGGGACAGAGAAAACCCGAGAGAGGGTATTACAGAGATTCTATTGGCCGGGGGTGATGAAGGACGTAGAAAATTATTGTTCCTCCTGCCCTGTGTGTCAGAGGTTGGCCCCGATGCCACATTTCCGTAGCCCGCTGGTCCCTCTACCCATCATTGAGGTCCCGTTTGAGAGGATCGCCATGGATTTGGTAGGTCCTATAATCAAGTCCGCTAGGGGGCACCAGTACATATTAGTTATAATGGACTATGCCACCCGTTATCCAGAAGCGATCCCTCTCCGAAATACCTCGGCCAAAACCATAGCCAAAGAGCTATCTCTTGTTTTTAGCCGGGTGGGTATTTGTAAAGAACTGCTTACGGACCAAGGTACACCCTTTATGTCCCGGGTTATGAAAGAGCTGTGTAAATTGTTCAAAGTGACGCAATTGCGTACGTCTGTGTATCACCCCCAAACCGATGGGCTGGTGGAAAGATTCAACAAAACCCTAAAACAAATGTTGAAGAAAGTGGTGGATAGAGATGGAAAGGATTGGGACTGTTTACTTCCTTATTTGATGTTTGCTATTAGGGAGGTGCCCCAATCCTCTACGGGATTCTCCCCCTTTGAGTTACTGTATGGGAGACACCCAAGAGGGCTGTTGGATATTGCCAAGGAAACTTGGGAAAGTGAGAGTTCTCCCCACAGGAGTGTGATTGAGCATGTCGCCCTGATGCAAGATCGAATTGCACAGGTAATGCCCATCGTGAAGGAACATTTGGCCCAAGCGCAGTTGGCACAGCAGAGAGTGTACAACCGTGGAGCCAAGACCCGTACCTTTTCCCCGGGGGATAGGATATTGGTACTTGTCCCTACGGTTGAAAGTAAATTCCTTGCCAAATGGCAAGGCCCCTACGAGATAATGGAAAAAGTGAGCGAAGTGACTTACAAGGTCAGACAACCAGGAAGGCGAAAGCCCGAACAGATCTATCACGTTAATCTGTTGAAAGCCTGGAGGGATAGAGAGTCCCTAGTCGCAGACACTTGGTCACCAGCTCAAACTGGTTGCGTGATTCCTGAGGTTGGAATAGCAGCCACCTTGTCACAACCCCAACAACAGGAGGTTAAGGAGTTTGTGCTTCGCAACAAGGAGGTATTCTCTGAGCTGCCGGGACAAACATCTGGGGTAGAGCATGACATCATTACCCCGCCCGGTGAAAGGGTGAAGTTAAAACCCTATCGGATCCCAGAGGCTCGACGGGAGGCAATACGGGAGGAAGTACAGAAAATGCTGAACTTAGGGGTGATAGAGGAGTCCCAAAGTGATTGGTCTAGTCCCATCGTGTTGGTGCCTAAACCGGATGGGAGCTGGCGATTTTGTAACGATTTTCGTCAGTTGAACAAAGTTACAAAATTTGACACCTACCCCATGCCACGTATAGATGAGTTGATCGACCGGCTGGGAACAGCCCGATACATGACGACTCTTGACCTCACAAAAGGGTATTGGCAAATCCCCCTGGCCAAGTCGGCCAAAGAGAAAACCGCATTTGTAACCCCAGACGGGGCGTTCCAATATAAAAGAATGCCGTTCGGGTTACAGAATGCGCCGGCCACATTCCAGCGGAAAATGGACCAGATGCTGAGGCCCCATCGGAAGTATGCTGCG
Organism: Rana muscosa; assembly: GCA_029206835.1. Classification (NCBI taxonomy): domain Eukaryota; kingdom Metazoa; phylum Chordata; class Amphibia; order Anura; family Ranidae; genus Rana; species Rana muscosa. The sequence goes on from CM055124.1 coordinate 177,192,015, forward strand.
GCTTACCTGGATGACGTAATTGTCCATAGCACAGATTGGGCCTCACATCTGCCAAAAGTGCAAGCAGTCCTGGACTCTGTTCGGGAAGCGGGGTTTACGGCTAACCCCAAGAAGTGTACCATTGGGCAGGAGGAGGCCAAATATCTTGGGTACACCATTGGGAGGGGAGTAATAAAACCCCAACTCAACAAAGTCGAGGCCATCCAGAGTTGGCCACGTCCCAACAGCAAGAAGCAGGTACGAGCCTTTCTGGGAATCGCTGGGTATTATCGGCGATTCATTCCCCACTTTGCTTCTAAGGCTGTGCCCCTAACCAACCTGACGAAGGGGAAAGGGTCGGTCATGATTAAATGGACCCCCGAGGCTGAGGCAGCATTCCAATTCTTGAAACAAGCCTTATGTAGCCAGCCAGTGTTGTACTCACCCGACTTCTCTAAAGACTTTGTCGTACAAAGTGATGCGTCAGATGTGGGGTTAGGAGCAGTATTGTCCCAGGTCTGGAACGGGGAAGAGCACCCAGTCATTTACCTCAGCAGGAAATTGAAGTCCCATGAGGTAAATTACGCCACCGTTGAAAAGGAGTGTTTAGCGGTGAAGTGGGCTCTAGATTCCCTTCGGTACTACCTGCTAGGTAGGCACTTTGACATGGTTACGGATCACGCTCCGTTAAAGTGGATGGCTCAAAACAAGGAAACAAATAGAAGAGTGAATAGGTGGTTCCTGGCCCTCCAGGAATTCAACTTCACAGTAAAGCATCGCCCTGGCGTTCAAATGGGGAATGTGGATGCTTTGTCTCGAGTACATGAATGCCTGATTGCTGGTGTTCCAACCCCGAGGTTAAAACAAGAGGGGGGGGGTATGTGACAGCAGGAAGGTAAAGTCACCTGGTTGCATCCAGGGGGGTAGATATATTTCGCCCAGATTCAGGCTTTACGCTGACTTATACAACTAGGTGGAGAGTTGTATAAGCCCAGCTAAGGCTAGTGGGCTCATGGATGACTCATACCTCTAGGGAGAGTGTGGGGCGTCGTGCAGACAGAGATGAGGAGACCAGCTGAACCTTGTCAGCTCATTTAGGCCTCTATAAGAACTCCCAGCTTCATTAGATGTTAGCTCATGCCTGGAACCAGACCTGTGTGGACTGTCTAGGGAGAGTGAACCCCTGTGCGGTGAGGCAAAGCCTGTGTGGCTATTTGTTTGGACTTTTACTAAACCAGGGACTTGGGGACTAGGACAGCACTAGGCTGATCCCAGTTGTTAGTTAGGAGACCTGTATGTTTAGTCAGAGGTCAACTTGACCAGGATTTATTTTGGTTATGTTTCTTTTGCTTTGCTGTGTTTTGTCACTGTAAATAGAAAATAAACCGCACCTTTTTGATTTTGAAAACCACAACCTCCGTTTGCTGGGCCTGTTTTGTGTGGGGAGCCCATCCCGGGGGTCACACACACCCGCTGCCGAGCTAACCCCCTCACAATATATATATATATATATAAGATAGATAGATACATAGATATATAGATAGAATCTACAAGTTTTGTTCTGCTGCACTTTGGCTTATAGAATAACACTGTAAGTGAAAGTATGTTGTAAATGTATCCCCATGGTGAAGCGCTTTATAATATATTGCTGTATAACATTGTTATGGCCTAAGGGAAAGAAATCACAGGCCTTCGAGATTAAAAACTTAGCATTGCTGACCCCTGATTGTAGAATGGGCTACAGATTTTACAGAGTGAATTATTTCCCACAATATGTATACCAAACTGACCAAGACCCCAATCCAAGCAGAGGAACCAAATAGTGTAATTAGATTTCTGTTGTACAGCACTAGAGGGACCCATGCTGCAGTGCAGTGCTCAATCACTTCTTACTTACAGCAGACGCCTGTGTTAGCCATCTAGCAGAGACTTACAGAATTATAGATGGGAAGCCTGCATGAACCAAGTGATTTCTCTAGCAGGAATAATGACAGCAGCTACGGGGTCACAGAAACCTTGGATCCTGTTCTAAGTAAAGAATTCAAGTGCATTATTACACATAAAATCCAAGCAACATCTGAGAAAAATAATTAAAGGAACCTTGTGATCTTCTTCCTATCCTTTGAAGACACAAACAATTTATCATTAATTCTTTTTGTACTCTATTTGCAGTTTATTCTTCAGTAGTTCCGTCACCTCTGTTTGCACCACGACTGTGTAATTCCTGTATATGCATCTTCAGATGATGAAATTATTGACGGTACCCATAGATATAAGATTATTTCTCCATGGCAAACTTTACACAATCTTCTTAGACAAAAAAACTATATTTTTGAAATTTGTGTATTGTCCCTGACTGATTGTTCTCAGGGAACAGTTGGCAATGCAAATCCTCTGTATGACCAGCTGATTAATAAACCAAGAATATGGGTTGGGGTGTCACAAGGTATTCATAAGCATAAAGACTGTTGCCTAATCATTCTGAAATTAGTTTAATTGGGTGAAGGTACTTATGTGAACATATATCTTTCTTAGCCGGCTGCCGGGAGTTCCTGCCTGGGGTCCGGTGCGTGTCTGTTTACCGATTCAGGTCGGAATTTTTGCTTGAAATTCGCACCTGAACCGGACCCAAACACGTACAGGACCCTTTTGCTATCTGCCCCAGACCTGTGTGAACTGGCTCCATTGAGAGTGAATTGGATGCCCCATCCCATGATGTGTAACCTTTTCTTTCTCTGTATTTGCTTCCGACTCCAGTCTGAATTTTGTTAACATGAGACTTTCTGCATGTGTGATACAGCAATGTCCCTGTAGTGGGTGTGTTAGGGAATCACAAGCAGTGAATCTCTGATTTGCAGAAGTACTGAGCAAGTAGACTATGTTCCCAGTATACATCTTAAGGATTGATTTAATTGTGTTTGGAGTATACATGGAAACTAGGCTTGTAAAAAACAACTAGAGCTAAGTTAGGAATTCAACATGATGCCAAACAATAAATATATATGTATTCAGGAATAGCTTGGCCACAAGAGGGCAATGCATTTTTACATCGTGCCCCTTACAGTGTTAGTACTGCCAGACAGTCTTGAACTAAAGTTCCAAACGGGGTGAGCAATTGGGGGGTCTCTTATCACATGTAGCGTTAATGCACTTAATATATGGGTTGCAAAAAATATCCACTAAGGGCGGCCATACACGGTTCGAATTTCGAAAGAATTTTCTTTCGAAAATCGTATCAAAGAATTTTTGTACGAATTTCGCACCGTTAGTGGGCTGCAGCAACAGCCGATTTTCGTGCGGCAATCAAATTTGAGGAATCCGACATGTTGGAAATTTTTTGAAAAACTAACGATTTTCTGATCAATGATGGGAGAATCATGCGAGAAATGTAATAGAAAAGAAAATGCGCATGTGCAAGAAAAGAATATTCCCGGAGAGAAACGAATATTCCCGGAGAGAAAAGAATATTCCCGGCAACATGAAGGTTTGGTCGGCCGAATTTCGAAAATCAATGGTGGCATCATTGTATCACAAAAAAAAAAAAAACTTTCTGATTTTGAAAAGAAAATTTGTTCGAAATTCGACACGTGTATGGCCTGCTTAAGGCTTTGACATCTGAAAAACCATGCAGCAAATTTATTAAAAATTAGACCAACTGGTTATAAAAATTGTTCATATGTAAAAATATCCTAAAATGTCTTATGAGGCTGCACGCCGTTTCTCCTAATCCCTCCAGTGGGTCCTTTCACTCCTACGAACCAGGTCCCCACACCATCAGACCACCACCACAAACTATTGGGCCACTACCACCTACCTCTTCAGGCACGGCGTCCTCTCTTTCACTGCAGCAACAGTACACCTCACTGTGATCCAAGGGCTGAGTATTGCCTCACATCTTTATTACACTTTGTGGCTGTTAAGACGTTTATAATAGTTCTACATATGACCAGTTTTTATGATCGGTTGCTCTAATTTTATTTATTATTTGCTGCATGGTTTTTACAAATGACATTGCCTAATTGCCATATTTTTTGCAACCCATAAATTAGGTACATTATCACTACATGTGATAAGAGGCCCCCCAAGTGCTCACCCTATTCGGAACTTTAGTTCAAGACTCTTTTTGGCATCACTCCTGGTGTTGTTTTTTTCTATAGAGCTGCTGGGTGGACACAAACACATACGATTACCCTTGCAAGAAATATCCTGTTAGTTTTACAGCGCCAACACCGTTTTTTTTTGTGATTTAGTACTGGTGGACAGCATACTCTACATCAGCCTCTCTTTGTGACACGAAGGAACCCGTGAAATAATGTTCTGGTCCTTAAGAACCCCTGCTAATGTATACTATCTACAGTTTACTAATTATTAGCATAATGGTCAGTGGGAAGAATGCTTCTTTCATTTGAGGTCAGTAGAAATAATCCCTCACCCCTTACAAATACTGTAGCTATAAATATAATTGAAGTCAGCGTTTAGTGCAAAGGCAGAATTTGCTCTTTGTGCAATTGTTTGTGCACTGGTACGCAGTCATGTTGGGACAGGAGGGGCCATCCCCAAACTGAAATTGTCCAAAATGTCTTGGTATGCTGACGCCTTAATAGTTCTATTCATTGAAACTAAGGGGCCAAACCCAACCCCTGAAAAACAATACCATGTCATAATCCCCCCTCCACCAAATGATTTTGACTAGTGCACAAAACAAGGTCCATAAAGACATGGATGTTTGGGGTGGAGGAACTTAACTGGCCTGATCTAAACCCGATAGAACAGCTTTGGGATTAATTAGAGTGGAGACTGTAAGCCAGGCCTTCTCGTCCACATCAGTGCCTGACCACAAAAATGCGCTTCTGGAAGAATGGCCAAACATTCCCATAGACACACTCCTAAACCTTGTGCACAGTCTTCCCAGAAGAGTTGAAGCTGTTATAGCTGGAAAGGGTCGGCCAACTCAATATTGAACCCTATAGACTAAGACCGGGATGCCAATAAAGTTCATGTGCGTGTAAAGGCGGGTGTCCCAATACTTTTGGCAATATAGTGCATATATATTTATTTACACTCTAATCAACAAATTGACTCAAAACACCTGTAAAGGTTTCCTGAGCCTTGGAAGGAAAAAGGGTGGTAGAAAAAGGGTGCACAAGCAGCAGGGATAACCGCAGCCTTGAGAGGATTGTGAAGCAAAGGCCATTCAAGAATTTGGGGGAGATTAATAAAGAGTGGACTACGGCTGGTATTAGTGCTTCAAGAGCCACCACACACAGACATATCCAGGACATGGGCTACAACTGGTGCATTCCTTGTGTCAAGCCACTCCTGAACCAGAGACAACGTCAGAAGCTTCTTGACTGGGCTAAGGAGAAAATGGACTGGACTGTTGCTCAGTGGTCCAAAGGTCCTCTTTTCGGATGAAAGTAAATTTTGCATTTCATTTGGAATTCAAGGTCCCAGAGTCTAGAGGAAGAGTGGAGAGGCAGAGATTTTCCATCAGGCCTTGGCACCTGCCCACACCGATAAAAGTACCAATACCTGGTTTAATGATCATGGTATCACTGTGCTTGATTGGCCAGCAAACCCGCCTGACCTAAACCCCATAGAGAATCTGTGGGGTATTGTCAAGAGGAAGATGAGAGACACCAGACCCAACAATGCAGATGAGCTTAAAGCCGCTATCAAAGCCACCTGGGCTTATATAACACCTCAGCAGTGCCCCAGGCTGATTGTCTCCATGCCACGCCGCATTGATTCAGTAATTCATGCAAAAGGAGCCCCGACCAAGTATTGAGTGCATACTATACTGAACATGGACATACCGTATTTATCGGCGTATAACACGCGTCGGCGTATAACACCCCAAGTTTAGGAGGAAATTTTAGGGAAAAAAACTTTTAGGAGGGAAGTTTAAGGAAAAATAACTTACATTTAAATGCAGCCTTGTCAGTATCCATTGCAGCCTTGTCACAGTGCAGCCTTGTCAGTGTCCATTGCAGCCTTGCCCCAGAGTCCATTTCAGACTTGCCCCAGTGTAGCCGTGCAGCCTTGCCCCAGTGTAGCCGTGCAGCCTTGCCCCAGTGTCGCCGTGCAGCCTTGCCCCAGTGTCGCCGTGCAGCCTTAACCCAGTGTCGCCGTGCCAGAATTAAAATTGGCGCAGAGACTGTGCGGAGCGGGGCGGACGCCGCTGAGAACGCAGGGACTGGGCGGAGCCGCCGCCGAGATACACATAGCCGAGTGTACTCGGCTATACTCGGCTTTTCTCGGCTCCGCTCACAGTCACGCCGAGTCCCGCCCTATGATGGACATAACACAGGTCCAATGGCGGGACTGGGCGTGACTGTGAGCGGAGCCGAGAAAAGCCGAGTATAGCCGAGTACATTCGGCTATGTGTATCTCGCTCTGCTCCGCTCACAGTCAGCGGAGACAGCCCAGGGATGTGGGTATCGGCGGATAACACGCACCCACGATTTTCCCCTGATTTTCAGGGGAAAAAAGTGCGTGTTATACGCCGATAAATACGGTACTTTCAGTAAGCCAATATTTCTGTATTAATTTTTTATTACATTTTTTATTGGTCTTATGTAATATATTTCAATTTTCTGAGATCATGAATGTTGGGTTTTCACTAACTGTAAGCCATAATCATCAAAATTAAAAGAAAGGAAAGCTTGAAATATATCACTCTGTGTGTAATAAATCTATATAATATGAGTTTCAATTTTTGAATTGAATTACTAAAATAAATTTATTTTTTGATGATATTTAAAATTTTGGAGATGCACCTGTATACACACAAATATTTTGCCTTGCATCTCAATTTTTTAAGCAAATATTGTCTAAATTAAAGAGATGTGTATTTTTGCTAGAACCTTGTCATGCATTGTGTATTTATTACAGATCTGAACAGTAATCCAGTGTGAAATGTTTTCTTTGTAGGAGCTTCCATTAAGCTGCTGTATCTCCTTTTGCAGGGTGACTGGTCTTGTACCTGCTCCCTCATGCAGTTTTCTGCAGGCAGCCTGTAGTAGACAGGCAGACTTGTACAGTGATGATGTAATTGCTACTTTTACAAAGCACTATCCAGATTTGCAAAGGCATTTGATTAACACAAAATGGATTATATCCTTTGTGGCTATTGAGGAATATGTTAAAATAAACATTTTTGTTGCCGGAGCTCAGCTTTAACGGATCATTAAATTAAAATGCAAGGGTTACTTTATGGGAATGAGGCGCAAACGCCTTTCACAGAAATGCATACTATAATTTCCATATTAGTAAAGGTTTTTGGTTTTTTATTACTCTGTTTTTCATCCTTCTGTATTAGCTGCCAAGACTGTACAAAAGGTTAACTTTGTGTTTACAATGTTTCACAGCTTTACCACCTTCAGTTAATGCTTCTTCAGTCCTGATATACTCCTGGAACTGTTACATCTTTAGTCACAATGTTTAAAGCTGAACCTAGGGCAAATACTTGACAAAAAATTAAAGGGTAACTCCCCTTTCGTTTGGAAAAAAAATAGCAAATAAAGAAAAAATAATATAGCGCATATAATTGCAACACTAATCCTTTTGTAATTGAAGGTTGTTAAAAATTACCTTTCCTTTAGAATCTGCAGCCAATGTAATTTTCTGAGAATACATTGCAAAATGGCTACCTGGAGTTTTCTGTACACAGTTTCGTACGGACCACTCCCCAGAAACATAATTTCCCGCTTGTGTGATTGGCTCACCAATTTTCTCAGAAGCCTGCCTAAGATACAAGTCAGATTTCAGGCATCCCTTGCAACAAAAATTTAATTTTTTGAGAGATTCTTTCAATAGGAACCCGTCTAAAGAAATGCAGTCCCAGCATATTTCCTCATTAGTGCCATGTAGCTCCACACCTGACAGTTAAAGGGGTTGTAAAGGTTTTTTTTTTCACCTTAATGCATCCTATGCATTAAGGTGAAAAAAAAAACTGGCAATGATGGCCCCCCCAGCCCCCCCCCCCGTTTTACTTACCTGAGCCCGTTCACCTGCTGTGCTCTCCCCCAACGTCCTCTTTTCCACTCAGTCTGGCCGTTGATTGGCTAGATTGGATGGATTGATAGCAGCGCAAACATTGGCTCGCCCTGCTGTCAATCACATCCAATGACGCAGCGCGCCAGGGGGAGGGGCCGAGTGATACAGTCTGCGGCTATAGCCGCCGGCTGTATTACGGGAGCGCACCTGCAAACTAACCCCCATGGGAGAGAGCTCCCATGAAGGGGGTTAGTTCTTGCGGGGAGGAGCCGAGACAGCCGCCGAGGGACCCCAGAAGACCAGGATTGGGGCCACTGTGTGCAAAACAAACGAGCTGCACAGTGGAGGTAAGTATAACATGTTTGTTTTGTTTTTTGTTTTTTTAAACGGGAACCTTTAGTGTCCCTTTAATTATGAAACCACTCCCATTAGACCTACTCTGAACAGAGGAACACACAGGGATTTCTTCGGAATAACAAAAGGTAGGAATTTGGAACAAAGTTTGTTATAATCCTTGCAATGTACATAGATCATCCAGAGGGGGATGTTTTTTTCTCAACAAAAGTGGAGTTACGCTTTAATAAAGCTATGCATTCATTAATTAATCATCACATTTATTGTTTAAAGTAATATTAAACCCTCATCAGTTAACAGATTAATATATTGAGCACAAAAAAATGAAATACACATTCTGCAATAAACTATTTGTTAAAATTCTTACCCAAGCAGTTTACAACATTTAATTCTACTGGCTCCTGTGCCCTCAGTGCTGCTTTCCTGATCCTCCAGTCTTCCCAGGGAACAGTTAACAGTCTGTCCACCTTGGAGAAGGGAGGAGCAAGAGGGGAGGGGAGAATAACTTGCTGTCCTAGGCTACAGAGTTGTGTATTTCTTCTGATGCACACAATGTAGGGAGACACAGCTGTAGTTCGTGCATGCAAGGGTGCCTCCATAGCACACTTCAAGAGAAAGGAGCCACATTGAAACAGGAAACCTGGGACAGCGGTCATGTCACCAGCTTAAACAGGAGCATAAACATGGTTAAAAAAGATAAAGAAACTGTATACTTAGTGGGGTTGGTTTACTGAAGGAAATAGGCTGTTCAAGGAAGTTGCACTTCACAAGGGAATTTGCCCCAGAGCTTAGTGAATGAGGTGACTTCCAACATTTAATCATGTGCAAGCAAAAATTCATTTTTTTTATATTATCCTTGCATGTGATTGAGCATCCTTTGCAAAGTGAAACCACTACGGTCGCCAAGCTCTGGGGCAACTTCCCTTGCAAAGTGAACTGCCTATTTGTCCTAACAGCCTATTAACCCCAGTAAGTGATTAAATCAGCTGCTGAAATTGCCCTAAAAAACTGAGGGTTTAATATTACTTTAAACAAATTGGATGTTATATCAGCCTCTTGAAATTTACTTACAATACATACTTTGTTAGAGAAAAAGCTATCTTATACAAATTTCATCTGTGTATTTAGATGTTTGCCTGAAGCTCAGCTTTATTTAAAGCTCTTGTAGTTTGCAATCAATGTTTAGTGGCGATTTACAACCATATACACATTTAAAGTTTTATATTCCACTGACATTCCTAACATATGGGGAAGTGGAATCAGCTCTATGATTACAGACTAATGTGGGCAAAACCTAAAATATATTGGATCAATCCCAGATAGCAAGCACTTGCGCTGCAAGTTTTAAAATTACCTACTAAGCTATTGCTAGACTTGCTAGGCTTTACAAGTTTGTTGCACAATTGCAGCAAGTCTCTAGTGCAAACATTCTGCAAGTCTGCTGCAAGTTCTGGTTGTTATGTTGTGCAATAGTCATCCCACCACAGAAGTCACTGTGGCTGAATTTTCATGCTGTAGACTTGCAGAGCTCCTGCTGTAGACTCACCACTGCAACTTTGCTCTTGCTAGAGACTTGCCATGCAAATTTGCTACAAACTGCACAAATTGTCAACTAGAGATTGTGCGTCAAGTGCTCTGCAAGTGAAAATTTGTAGTACGTTACCAAACTTACATTTGAACAATGCCACAAATTTGTGGCAAGTTATCCTTGCTATCTGGTGTGACTGCCAGTGGAAATTTGCTTCTCCATTTAACCTCCCTGGCAGTATTCCCGAGTCTGGCTCGGGCTGAGATTTCAGTACCATTAGCGGTAACCCCGAGTCAGACTCGGGCTGCATCGCAGGATACAGGGAGAGTTACTTACCTTGTCCCCTGGATCCTGTGATGTCTCCCCGCTGTGTGTGCGAGCTGTCTCCTCGCTTGATTCACACAGTGCCGCCGTGCTCCGTTCCCTGCGACGTTGCGGCGCACGGGGGCGGAGATCGGTGCCAAATTCAAAAAAGTAAAAATGCAATACACATACAGTAATCTTACAGATTACAGTACTGTATAAAAAAATTACACATCCCCTTTGTCCCTAGTGGTCTGTCCAGTGCCCTGCATGCACTTTGATATTATAAATAAAAAAAATTCTGCCTGGAAACTGGAGATTGTCCATAGCAACCAAAAAGTGTCCCTTTATGTCAAAAGTGGTTTTAGACCAGCTAGAAAACAGCGACAATAAATTAGAATCACTTGCAGAATTGAGCGATAGCGATTTGTGGAGAAATTCGTTATCAAACACTAAATCTAATGACAGCAACAATTCTGCAACTGAGCAAATTTCAGTGTTTTTGATTTGATTACATTATTGAATAATTTTTATTATTATTATATTATTATTTGTTATAATATTTATAGTTATTTATTATATTATAATTAATGATTTCTTGTTTCAAACTTTATCATACCCGGGATGTCTACTAGACTCTTGTTTGGACAGATTTAAGTGAGTTATTCCTAAGAATTACAGGCCTACAGTATAAAACGCCAAATTTCCATGCAAAATAATTGTACCGCTTTCAGCACCTAAAATCTGACAGAATGGCAGGGAGGTTAAAAAAATCAAAAAAATATTATGCCAAAGATGCAACCAAAATAGAGCAGCAGTTGTTAAGAAATCCTGTGGGATCTAAAATGCAATCTACAATTGAGCAACTGTGTTTATTAGACCTTAATACCTATAAATAAGTGAATGTACAAATCGCATCACATAAATACAAAATTAATCTTTCATGAATAAATTAATCCCACACATCAATAAGTTATCCAATTTCTCCTTCAAAAATGAAATAATAGAAATGATAAAGTCTCTCATAAAAGTATATTTGAAAAGTGCAGAAAAACAATATTATCCAAAAATAAATATATAAAAAGTGAAAGTTCATCAACCAAAAAAGTGCAAAATAGCACAACTATTTATATTTTTCAAAGGTCTGTGTGTCGAACACCAAAACTAAAGTGCATATGTGCAATGATTATAAAAGCACCCGTGTCAACCACTTTGTAGGAAACTGGGTACTCACTAATAAAGGTTATACAGCTTTAAAAAAACTAAATCTGGACATTATACACGATCCAATAGTTATCCAATGTAATTGTGCCTGATGTGCATTCAAACACTCTGGAATGGCTCTCCTCTTCTCATATACTCACATCCATCTCCAGCCCGAGCAACACTCATCATAAAATAAGGAGAGGAAGGTGCCACATGGTATAAAACCATCAACAATCTTTACTGTGGAAACAGTAAAATATACACTTACAAAGTGCTGTGCCATGCCCAACACAAAGGGGTTCAATGCTCATTGCATGTAAAACCACTGGCTCCAGCCACAACTTCAGGCTGCGAGCAGGGCCTGTTGACGTGGGATTACATCACTCAATAGCTCCACCTTGTGCGTTTTAACATAATGTCATTATCAGGAGCGGTGTCTGCTCCTGATGACAACTTTATGCTGTTGTTTATAAGTATTAAGGTCTAATAAGCGCGGTTCCTCAATTGTAGATTGCTTCTCCATTTACAACCCCTGGCAAAAAGTATGGAATCATTACTCTTGAATAAAAAATCATTGAATTGTTTAACCACTTCCATATAGGGCACTTATATACCTTCCTGCCCAGACCAATTTTCAGCTTTCTTCGCTGTTGCACTTTGAATGACAATTGAGCGGTCATGCTACACTGTACCCAAACTAAATTTTTTATCATTTTGTTCCCACAAATAGAGATTTATTTTGGTGGTATTTGATCACCTCTGGGATTTTTATTTTCTGCAAAAAAAAAAAAAAAAGGCCCGAAAATTTAGAAAAAAAAAAAGTTTTTTTTGTTTCAGTTACAAAACTTTGTAAATAAGTACGTTTTCTCCTTCACTGATGGGCACTGATGGGGCTGCACTGATGGGCACTAATAAGGCAGCACTGATGGGCACAGACAAGGTGGCACTGATGGGCACCGATAGGCGGCACGGATGGGTACTGATAGGCGGCACCGATAGGTGACACAAATGGGCACTGATAGGCAGCATGGATGGGCACTTATAAGTGGCATGGATGGGCACTGATAGGTGGCACAGATGGGCATGGATGGGCACTGATAGGTGGCACTGTACTGTAATGTGTTGTACTAATGGATGCCAATCCGTGCCAAACAATAATGCCTGCCGATCAGTGGTGCCCATTGTGGGCACTGATTGGCATCCATTGTGGGCACTGATTGGCATCCATTAGGCATTTCTAATTGGCATCCCCGGTGGTCTAGGGTGGCATACCTTATGGTGGGCATCCCTGATGGTCTGGTGGCATCCCTGGTGGTCCAGTGTGGGCATCCTCAGGGGGGCTGCGCTGATAATCGATCAGCACAAACCCCCCCTGTCAGAGGAGCAGCCGATCGGCTCTCCTCTACTTGCGTCTGACAGATGCGAGTGAGGAAAAGCCGATCACCGGCTTTTCCTGTTTACATCGTGATCAGCTGTGATTGGACACGGCTGATCACGTGGTAAAGAGTCTCTGTCAGAGACTCTTTACCTAGATCGGTGTTGCGGGGTGTCAGACTGACATCCCGCAACAACGATCGCCGCGATGCGCGCCCCCGGGGGCGCGCAGCGGCTCAATATCCTGAAGACGTCATATGACGTCCAGTCAGGATATTAAAACCACTTTGCCGCCGTCATTTTGCAATAGGGCGGGCGGCAAGTGGTTAATTGTGTAGAAAAAAAACTAATCACAGACATGCCTCAAAACTATTTTCATTTAAAATTCTGACCTTCTGGCGTTAAGAAACACTTAAAAAAAGAAAAAAGAAACCTGTAGTCAATTGCAACTGTTTTTGCAGATCAGGCAGAAAAACAATATATGGAATCACTTAATTCTGAGGAAAATATTATGGAATCACCATGTACTTTAAAAAAACATCTGCATCAGATTACATCTGCTATTTAGTCCGCAGTAGGGATGAGCCGAACACCCCCCAGTTCGGTTTGCACCAGAACTTGCGAACAGGCAATAAATTTGTTCGAACATCCGAACAGCGTTAAAGTCTATGGGACTCAAACATGAAAAATCTAAAGTGCTAATTTTAAAGGCTAATATGCAAGTATTGTCATAAAAAGTGTTTGGGCACCCGGGTCCTGCCCCAGGGGACATGTATCAATGCAAAAAAAAGTTTTAAAAACTGACATTTTTTCGGGAGCAGTGATTTTAATAATGCTTAAAGTGAAACAATAAAAGTGAAATATTCCTTTAAATTTCGTACCTGGGGGGGGGGGGGGGGGTTGTATAGTATGCCTGTAAAGTAGTGCTTGTTTCCCGTGCTTAGAACTGTCCCTGCACAAAGTGTCATTTCTGAAGGAAAAAAAGTAATTTAAAAGCACTTGCGGCTATAATGAATTGTCGGCTCCTGGCAATACAGAGAAAAGTCATTGATAAAAAAAAAAATGCGTGGGTGTCCCCCCAAATTCAATTACCAGGCCCTTCAGGAAACCTGCGTTACATCAGAGGGGAGCGGGGTCACTCGCACGTCACTGGGGAAGCCCAGGTTTCCCCTTGCGTCAGAGGGGGACGGGGTCACGTGACGGGTGCCCCGCCCTCTACAGAAGAGACCTGGATATTTGGGGGGAACCCCACGTTATTTTTTTTTTTTATTTGACGCAGGGTTCCCCTTAATATCCATACCAGACCTGAAGGGCCTGGTAATTGAATTTGGGGGGCCCCCACACATTGTTTTTTATTTTATTAATGACTTTTCTCTGTATTGCCGGGAGCCGACAATTCATTATAGCCGCGAGTGCTTTAAAATGATTTTTTTTCCTTCAGAAATGACACTTTGTGCAGGGACAGTTCTAAGCACGGGAAACAAGTGCTACTTTACAGGCATACTATACACCCCTCCCCCCCAGGTACAAAATTTAAAGGAATATTTCACTTTTATTGTTTCACATTAAGCATTATTATAATCACTGCTCCCGAAAAAACTTCAGTTTTTAAAACTTTTTTTTGCATTGATACATGTCCCCTGGGGCAGGACCCGGGTCCCCAAACACTTTTTATGACAATAACTTGCATATAAGCCTTTAAAATTAGCACTTTAGATTTCTCCCATAGACTTTTACAGGGTGTTCCGTGGCTTTTCGAATTTGCCGCAAACACCCCAAATTGTTCGCTGTTCGGGGAATGGGCGAACAGGCAATGTTCAAGTCGAACATGAGTTTGACTCGAACTCGAAGCTCATCCCTAGTCTGCAGTTAAAAAAGAGTGCTTGCACACCTTGGTGAGCTTTTGCACCAACCTGATTGACATGAATCATGGCTCCAATAGAGAGATGTCAGTTGAAACAAAGGAGAGGATTATAAAACTCCTTCAAGAAGGTAAATCATCATGGAATGTTACAAAAGATGTTGGTTTGTTCCAGTCAGCTATGTCTAAAATCTGGACCAAGTACAAATCCAATGGGAAGGTTGTTAAAGGGAAGCGCACTGGTAGACCAAGGAAGACATCAAAGCCTCAAGATAGAAAACTTAAAGCAATATGTCTTGAAAACAGAAAATGCACAACAAAACAAATGAGGAACAAATGGTCAGAAACTGGAGTCAATGTATGTGGCCGAATTGTAAGACATTGCCTAAAGGAAAAGGGATTTACATACAGAAAAGCCAAACTAATACCATCATTAACACCTAAACAGAAAAGAAAAAAACAAGGTTACAGTGGGCTAACGAAAAGCAATCATGGACTGTGGATGACTGGATGAAAGTGATATTCAGGGATGAATTACGAATCTGCATTGGGCAGGGTGATGAAGCTGGAACTTTTGTTTGGTGCCAAACCAATGAAATGTATGAAGACGGCCTTAAGAAAACATGCAAATTTCCACAATCATTGATGATATGAGTTTGCATGTCAGGTAAAAGTAGGGGGAGATGACAGTCATTAAATCTTCAATAAATGCATTTATTCCATTAATTGAAAGGATGTTTGGTGA
Organism: Rana muscosa; assembly: GCA_029206835.1. Taxonomy (NCBI): domain Eukaryota; kingdom Metazoa; phylum Chordata; class Amphibia; order Anura; family Ranidae; genus Rana; species Rana muscosa. The sequence continues at coordinate 177,207,363 of CM055124.1, forward strand.
TGATGACATCATTTTTCAGAATGATAATGCATCTTGCCATAGGGCAAAATCTGTGAAAACGTTCCTTCAAGAAAGACATATAATGTCATTGGCTTGGCCTGCAAATAGTCCGGACCTCAATCCAATCAAAAATCTATGGTGGAAATGAAAGAAAATGGTCCATGACAAGGCTCCAACTTGCAAAGCTGATCTGGCAACTGCAATAAGAGAAGGTTGAATGAATACTGTTTGTCGATGGTTAAATCCATGCCTCAGAGAATTCAAGCTGTTATAAAAGCCAGAGGTGGTGCAACAAAGTACTAGTGGTGTACTGTAGTGTTTTTTTTCATGATTTCATAATATTTTCCTCTTCTTGATCTGCAAAAACGTTTGTAATTGACTACAGTTTTCTTTCTTTTTTTAAGTGTTAGCTAGAAGGTTGGAATGTTAAATGAAAATAGTTTTAAGGCATGTCTGTGATTAGTATTTTTTTCTACACAATTAAACTTTTGAATGAACATATTACTTCTTGCCAGGGGTTGTACTGTCATATGGACAGGAACAGAGTCATGACCTGGGGCATGAACTTTTGTCCTAGGGGTATCTAACCAACCAAGGGATAAAATATCACTTTTAGATGGACAAACTCTTTAGCCTAGAGTTTATTGCAATGCTTATGTGTATTTAGCTATTGAAATATATTGATCTCACATTTATATTTTCTTTCCTGTCAAATGATGTCAATAGTTCACTGTGACTCAACAGACTTCTTTAAATCGGAGGTTCACCCAAACATACAACATTATTTAAAAAAAAACAGTGCACAACGCACATACTGAATCGGGAAACCATTTTTTAAAAATAAATACCTTATTATTGCCATCTAAAAAGTGATTTCCGGTATTCCCCTCCCGCGGGAGTAGGTGTAGCTGATGCTTTCCGCCGCAATGCGTTGTGGGACATATTTGCAAAATGAATAGTGGAGCGCTGTGCCTTGAAATCTCTAGAGATTTCACTCGTGAAGTGACGCGTGACGTCGGTCACGTGACGAGGGTGTCTCTAATGGCGCCATTTTATAAACTGGGATTCAGGTTGTTGACGACGTTGCCATGACAACGGGGGGCGGGAACTTTCTACGTCGCCGCCCGTTGTGATGGCAACCCTCAGTGTTGACGGTGCACAGCACCGTCAACACTGAGCATGCGCGGGATCGAGCGAAGATTGCTGGGAAGACAGCATTCTCCGCAATCAGGAAGTAGGTGCTTGTGGGCTCCTATTGCCCACAAGCAAAATGGAAATGTCCCACGGAGGTTTTATAAGTCATCCTTGTGTCGGAAAACGGAATGGTGGCGGTTTGCACATTATGAACAGTGAGTAAGCAATTGCAATGGTAATGATAATTTAATGGGCCAAAAAAAAAAAAAAACGAAAAGCCGCGGAACCTCCACTTTAAGACATTACTCCAACCAGAAAAATGGATTCCTCCATTTTTATGAAGAACAAGTACATTAATATATTTCTTAGCAGAAGGGCTTATTATGGGTTGTAAAAGAAGGGTTGCATAGGAATTTGACTATGAAACAGTGCTTATTTTCAGTGCTCACTTATTAGCATATAAAGTGTAATCTATTTTAACTATTGCAAGATCAGCAGCACATTAATGTTTAGCTCCATGCTGACTCCATAGGCCCAATGGTTGAAAATGTGATTTAATGTCACCATCATATATCACAGTTCTCAGGCTCAGCTCTCATTGTGCATGTATTATTCTGCCATGTTCGTCTCTGCGTGTAATAGTAGCAATATATATGTGAATAAATTACCCAAGCTTACAAATTCTTGCTACACAGCACAGCGATTGCCACCATTTGTTTATCATACAGAACTTTAAAGACAGACCTACCCATTCTTATAAATACTAATAATGAATGACGATTGTCAGGGTAGAACTGAGCGAGGCACTAAACGTCAATATATTTTTGTTCCTTTCTCCGTTCCATTTGCATTAGATCAATTTATCTGCCCAAAGTGTAGTCATTCCATTTTAATCCCATCTCCCTCATGACATTTTAAATAAATGTTTATAATTTTCTTCTTGTGTACACATGGTTACATTTCTTAAAATAGCTATATTGCCTTTAAAATCTTTTTATGGCACAAGAAAGCATGTCATTTAATAGTTGTATACAAAGGGAAAAAGATGCAGGAATCTGAAAAGCCTTTTATTTTCTGCAAGTGGGTATTCTGTTCTCTGCTGGTAACATTGCGTATCCTTGGAAGAGATGGGCTGTAAACAAGGTTTGTTTGCTTTCACATCCCTGGCACAGAAGTCATAGCACGGAGGAGTGAAATGTCAATGATGACATTATGTCCATAACTTTAGGCTCCACCAGTGGCATCTCCAGCTTTCATATTTAGGGGGGCACATGGGGGGACAGGGACAAAAGTAAGGGGGCCAACTATAAAATGCAATTTTATATATATATATATATATATATATATATATATATATATATAGATATAATCTCCTGGGGCCCTTTACTACGATCCCACAACGGGCCCTTTCACATGTTCTGCAGTGAGCTCCCTTTCTACTAAACTGGGGCCCCCCAGGGTGGCAGAAAACAAGAGATATATGTCACCAGCACACCAAGAAAATATAAGGGTCCAAAGCAGTGGGAGAACTATCAGGGTTGCAAAGGTTGTCTTGCCACGGGGTCCTGGTGTTCTGCCACTGTGGGGTTCCCCAGCTGTCCTGTCCCTGCTATTGACAGCACTGGTCTGGCATCTGTCTCCTTGGCAGCGGCAGCAGTCTATTAGGACCTATTGCTGGTGACATTATGGGTGCATGCAGGGGAAGGCTGGCACTATTGGTTATAGAGAGCCGAGCCCCCAGCTGGTCACCTAGCAGCAGTAATGCTGCATAACCTTCTCTGTTGACATGCTGATCAGGATGTGATCCTGGGGATGCTCCCAGTCAGATCTAATAAACACAGTATTTATTAGCATCAAGAGTACAACTGTAAAGCCGTGTACACACGATAGGTTTTACCGATGAAAACACTCCGATGGACTTTTTTTATCGGACAAACCGATCGTGTATGGGCCCCATCGGTCTTTTTTCCATCAGTGTTTAAAAATAGAGCATGTTTTAAATTTATCCTATGGTTAAAAAAAACGATAGCAAATTACTATCATCTGTGGGGAACTCCATCGGATAAAAAACTCACGTATGCTCAGAATCAAGTCGACGCATGCTCAGAAGCATTGAAATTCATTTTTCTTGGCTCATCGGAGTGTTTTACGTCACCGCGTTTGGAACGGTCGGTTTTTTGACTGATGGTGTGTAGGCAAGACTGATGGAAGTCAGTTTCATCGGTTTTCCGATGGAAAAATCCATCAGTTTAAAAACCATAGGAAATCCGATCTTGTGTACAGGGCTTAATAGATTGATTCTGGTCCAATCCCAGAAACGATTCCCTTATTCTGCCGCTGGTTCAGATCTATGCTGAAATGAATAGGCCTGCATGCTAGCTTGGAAGAAATCACGCTGGAACACTGATCACCGTGACCCCTTCATCACAACAGGATGTTTATTCTGGGTCTCAGCCCTGTAAAGACAAAGTGACACAAGCAATCGTCATCACAAACGTGTACATATGATTGGCTGAGTCCATATATGGTGCTTCTTCTTTATGAGTCCGCTTCTTCCATGGGTCTGCATTCCAGAACTCTGCGCCATATTAGTTTACTCGGTGGGAGGAGGGAGCTGAAGGAGTGGACATCTGTTTCTTGTCTTCACTCTGAGATGAATCTCTGTCATAACTTTCAATAAAGGAAAATACTACTGTCGTAATAATATTTACCAAAACACACACAATATACTCTTGATAATACTCTTAGCTAGCATACATTAACTTTCTAGTTCCCAATATGAACATCAATAAGCTTCTTATTGTACAAATATATCTTGGTGTGTGGTTGTCCCTTACAAACACAGCTCATCTCAGAAGTGTGGCTAATTACTCTTAAATTCATGAAGGTGGGCAGTGAAACATGTGAACAGCCGAACACAAAAGTCATTTAATCCCACACTAAACTTCTCAAACCAGATTTGAGTAGATAATAGAGAAAAAAATCATTCATATAAAATAATCATTTTATAAACTCCATCACAGTCCCCCCTTAAAATGACTAATTTATCAGTATTGTCCCTATGCTATATGACCTTACCTGGCCCCCCTGACATCAGGACCTTTTTTACATTTCGCATAGAGGTCGGACATGGCTTGCCCAGTGTCTTCACTCGACGAAACGGTCAGGAGAACAGTCAAGTACTATTCTTTCCCTTATCATTTGAGAATGTTGTATGTATTAGTAACAGGCAAGGACTGCAATGGAGCAAACGGTCCCTCATCCTCCTTTATTGGATCTCTAATATCACCTAAATTCAAAAAAGTAGGAGTCACCTCTTCAGCTGCCTTTCCTAACAGCTTTTTCATACAGGGCAGAATACAGCAAACCACTATCGCAGCTAATGTAAGCAGCATCAAAATTGCTATGCCTATTTGAGTACAAATGCGTTGCCATCCACTCATCCACCCAAAATACTGATCCCAGGGATCGGTCAGTCCCGAATTTCTTTTTAACTCTTTTGAGAGATCCTCTAATTTCTTAATGGCCAAGGTTACCTTACCATTTGGGCCTGTATTGTCCGGAATGTACATACAACATGTACTTGTCCCAGGCAACATTTTACACACACCCCCCTTGGGACTCCTATGGCATCTATATATACATGAAGGTCAAAACTACCAGCTGGGGCACTTCTACGCTTCCTACTGGATTTAGATGAGTGCTCCCTTTTTACTACTAGGTCATCTCCCGAAAAGATGTGCAGGGGCATTATGACTTTAGCTAGTGCACATTCCCCTGTCCATCGGCATGGTAACCTAGTCCTAATCTTCATGTCCCCACAGATCCAATACACGTCTCCCAAAGACTGAGTTTGATTCTGCACCAGATCCGTGGATACACTACTGTAGGAGGCACAATATCCCATAGAGAAGTTCCCTAAGAACTTCCCTATTCCCTGGTAGTTCCCATAACATATGTGCCTGCATCCGTAGGACTGGGATTTCTTATGGTGAGTTTCATGCTATATCTCTTTTCCTCACTATGACTTGACCATATGCCTGTTTTTAATAAGGTCAGTCTGCTGAGTAATGACTCTCCATATTTGTCTTTCCTGTTCAGGGCACTCTGTGGCTTATATCCCCAGTCATCCCCTGTATTCCAACCCACAGATTCCCAGTGGTCACAGTCTGCTCTGTCACATACATATATATTTCCAGTGGTGATCTGCGTCTGGAACAAGCTACACTGCCAGTTAAATGGAGGGGGGAAAGATTATAATACAGAGATAAAATATGAAGGTAGCTACATGTGTGTCTGATGAATTATACCAGAATTGTGTTACACCATCTATTTGTTTGATAGCCACCTCCTGTGCGTGCACAGTTGCTATAAGAAAAAATATATATAGTTTCATTCTGATGCGGGTGGTGCACGGTCCTCAGGAACTGGAGCCTTGTTGCATATCTTGGCTCCAGGGAATGCTTTCAGAGGAACTTCTTAACCATCACCCAATCACCAGGAAGTATACTGTATTTACCGGTATCTAGATCAGGATCTGTAATGGAAGAATATACTTGTACATGGATGTTAGTTAATTCTTTTACAAGAGCGGTCACATAATCCATCAAAGCATCAGACTGTAATTGCAACTGTTATGGATAATAACAACCTAACAGGGTGATAAGTTGCGTGAAACACTAATGTGGTACCTAGGGCCAACCATATTTATTTTGTGACTATAGCAGTGAACGCAGTACCTTGATCACTCTCCATCACCCCAGGTACCCCATATCTGCAAACCACCTCCAAAAGTAATTTTCGTAGCCGTGGTTTTCGCCGTCTGATCTGCGACAGGATAAGCCTCGAGCCACCCTGAGCCTTCTGGGGTTGCATGCTAGGCAAGTGTGGCAAGACTTGCAGTATTGATTAGTCAAAGTAGTTATTCCTGTAGCTACATAATGTTTGTTTATAAGTGAGTTCATCAAAGTCTTTGATAGATGGGTTGCTCCATGGGCCCATTGCACCACAGCTGGGTACAAAGCTCTGGGGAGACATGAGCGGGTCCCTACAGTCCAAAGATCATCCACCCGTACTGCTACAAGGTGAGTTGAGGCATTGGGATCAGGGCATCCAGAACAGAGGGTAGACGGGTGGTTTCCGCCTTCATAAGTTCAAAGAAATCATGTCCATCTTCATCTCGGGTAGGAGCAGGTAGGTCTGCGTTCTCTTCTTCCTGTTTGTCCAGAGACATGTCATGATACCCCCCTTGGACAAGAGGAAGGAGAGTAGCAGGGTAGAGTCACTGGCATCGAAGTAGAGTCACACCGTCAGGCATGAGGAAACTGCATCGCAACCAGAGGACAAATACTGGGGTTGCACCTGATACAGAATGGCAGAGAAATAGTTAGGGGCAAGCAGCAGAAGGGGATGGGCCAGAACAATGTCAGAAGCTTAGTCCAGCAGGGCTTGGGCAGCAAAAACAGCTCAGAGACATGACAGGCCACCTCTGGCAACTGGGTCCAGGCAGGTTGAATAGTAACCGATGGGGCGGTTACAGAGTCCATGACTTTGTGTCAACACCCCTGAAATGGGCCCTGGGTCTCAGATATGAACAGGCTAAAGGGCTTTCCATAATCAGGGAGACTGAGTGCAGGAGCAGCACTGATCGCCTTCTTTCAAAAGGTAAAAAGTTAGTGAGCGCTTCTTCGGACAGCGCAAAGGGGGCACATAGCAGGTTGTCATACAGGGGTTGCATAAGAAGGGAAGCCGCAGGTATCCAGGCTCTTCAGTAAGAGATCAGACCCAAAAAAGCATGGAGGGCCTTATCATTACCGGGGGGGGGGCGAAATGGGCTGTATAGCTACAGTTCACGCTAAATCTATGACCACGAAAATACTTTTGCAGACAGGGGCACCCCAGACAGAAGGGAGTGTGGAAGGATGACCTCGCCCACTGCTATAAGGTCCTGTACTACTCTGGTCGGGCCACTATTAGCCCAATCCGTATCGGTTCCTTAAAACCCGCTACACTTGATAGTATGCGATAAAGCACTTTGGAATGTAACCTGGTATTGAAAGCATCACAGGGCAATGACCGGAGGGCAGCAAAAGCCGGCATCAGCATTCAATAGGGATAACTGCTTGCAAGGGGAGAGACTACTGTAGGAGGACCCTCAACTTACAACTGCATTAGGGGCAGAGCCCGGGGACCTCCCACATGCCTCACACGCCCAGTAATGGCTACCAGGACAGGGTGGAGGCAGGCTTTGTTCTAGTTCAGATAATATGGACATACATTTCTATGCAAGCCTTATGCAAAGTTCAACACTTAAATGATATTAGAACATTTAAAACCTAGTAACCCTTGTGAAACATCTTTCCGTTACTGCACGGAAGGTAAGTACTCTTAATTAATATGACACTATGTCATCTTTCTCAAAACAAACAGATCTCCTGAATACACTTCTTACATGTGTCCAGACCAAAAGTCATATTAGGCACACGTCAAGGCAAATTTTAAAGTTAGAAGAAATCATTTTTACACAGGCATCACCCCAAAACCAGTATACAACTGTTTGCATGTAGCTTCTTAAAGACAAACAAAAAATTGTGTATGTCTCTAAATATTTGGAAAGTGATTACTTCATACTGCAGTTAGAAATAAAATGTTGATAACACACCCAGATGGAGGATCCGTGTGTCCAACGGCAAGCTGGGAGTTAGAACTAAATCTCCCACTACCAGAAATAATGAGGGGCAGAGTTTTGGATTATGTTCACTCCACGTCCGTGGACGCACGGATACAAGAAATGAACTACAAATTATTAATTAAGTGGTACTATGTCCCAGTAAAATTACATAAAATGAATCCCCAGACATCGCCCCTATGCTGGAGGGAATGTGGGGAGGAGGGAACTCATGCCCACATATGGTGGCAATGCCCCAAGATCCTACCATATTGGGAGGAAATACTAGACCTAATTAAGATGATCAGTGGGACGGAAATAAGTTTGGATCCATGGCAATGTTTGTTTCATGTAACAAATACCCCAAGGAAGAAATATAGAGCAACAATTATCCCGATTTTACTACATTCAGCAAAGATATTAATTCCAAGGCAATGGAGGATAAAGCAGGCCCCAGAGATACAGGAATGGTTGAGGGAAGTAGAAAAGACAAGATATATGGAAGAGGCAACATATATGCATAAGGGCTCTAAAACTGATTTTATTAGAATTTGGAAGGGATGGGAGGAGTTTAGACATTCGCGGGTATATGAAGGGTATATGAGAAGAGAAGGTAGCCCCTAATGGTATTTTGGCTGGATCCCCTGGGATGAAATTTTTATTTTTTTTAATTTTTTTTATTTCTTCTCGTCTCTTCCGCATGCTACCCCCCGTGCCCTCCCTCTAAAACACAAAGGTCACGGAAGTTGCATAAAGGGGGGGGGGAAGTTGAAAGAGGGAGGTAGGGTAGGGCAAATAAAAAAGGGTAAGTAGGGTACGTTGTGTTTTTTTTTTTTGGAGCCAGAGAGAGGTACTCATGACTCCTCATAAATTAATGATAACACAGAACACATGATAGTTAACTTAAAAGGGAAAAAGGGAGGGGAAGGGTAGAAATAAGGGAGGGGAAAGAGGGCACTAGGCACTAAAAGATAATAAGTTGAAAGAGGGAGGTTGGGTAGGGCAAATAAAATAGGGTAAGTTGGGCACGTTTTGTTTTTTCCAATTTGAAATGAAAATAGGTGGAGTGAGTGGACTGCTCCCTTTTTTTTGAGCTAGAGGGAAGTACTTGTGTCCCCTCATAAATTAATGACAACACAGAATGCACGATAGCTAATTTATAAGGGAAAAAGGGTGGGGAAGGGTAGAAACAGGGGAGGGGAAAGAGGGCACTAGGCACTAAAAGTAAGAAATGGATTTGTTAGTTGGTAGAGGGAAGGAGGGGAAGGGAGGGAGCGGAGGGCGGAGGATTGTGGGGGAGGAGAGAGAGAGAAAAAAAAATCTTTTTTTTTTTCTTTTTTTTTTTTGAGATAGGGGAAGGGATTGGAAGGTGAGAGGAGAAAGGGGAGGGGAAAGGAGGAAATAAGGGGAAAAAGAAAAGGAGTAAGAGATACCACAGAGGCCATGTAGGTTAACCAAAAATGATAGAAGAGAGGGGAGAAGAGAAAATGATGTTATGGTATGGACCCATTTTTTTTGTAAATGTATGTTCAGTTAATATTAGTTTGTTTTTGTAATGTATATGTGTCGATTGACAATGATATAAAAGATATATGTATGTATGTATAAAAACTTTTGAATAAAAAGTAAATAAAAAAACAAAAAACAAAAAAAAGAAATAACATGATTCCAAAATTGCCCTGCCATATATTTAAATGGTTTGAGTAATGGACATGTAAAAATAATTCAAGCACCAAAAGTTATAAAGAAAAGATTTATAAGTTATCAGTAGTTATGAGTTTTGTCTGGTTGAGAAGATTCAGTTATGAGTCCCACAGGACTCCTCCCAACATAACTCCCCATTATATTCTCAATATCCAAAAAGCAAGTCTGTTACTTTTTATTTATTTATATATTTACGTGTTATTTATTTATTTTTACTTTTCATTTTTGTTTTTCACATTATTTGTACTAGTGATGTTACATGAAGAATACAAATTCCCATCAGAAAGGTACATTTCAAAACGAAAACTGTGAGCTCCCTGTATGCTGTATGCTGACAACCCACATCACAACCATGTCAACACACACATCCCTTTCAGCATAGACAGGGTTAATCAGCCATAGGCTAGAAGGGATGTGAAAGGGTTAAACGTCCTGGAAAAAAGAACAGCAGCCCGTTTTAAAAACCATTTTTTTTTTTTTACTCTCACAGGAAAGGCAGCAAGCCCCCACTTAGGGGAGCAAGGAGGGAAATTTGACTCCCTCCACACAGCACTCTCAATGCTGAGGAACAGAAAGGAGGGGGCTGTCAGCTGCCGTCCCAAAATGAGCAAGCTGAAGGCACGTCCACTCGAAACACTGTAATGTCTGCCAAGCTCGTATCAGCTGAACTAAAATCGCAACCTCCTCCACATGTGCAGATTGGACAAAAAAACAAAACAGACAATAAACAACATACACAAGATTAGAAAATATGACATGCCATTTCAGCTCCGCTGTCTGTATGGAGGTAAAAATCAACCCAGAACCTACCTGGATCGGTTTGATATATATCTAAATGAATGGAGTCTACTTCTCTATGAACTCTATGTAATGAATGGAGTCAACTTCTCTATGAACTCTGTTTGAGCAAGGAAATCCAGTGACTCCATACACACATATATACTACGACGCTTCATCAAAAATGGAAGCTTTTGAGCAAGGAAATCCAGTGACTCCATACGCACATATATATCTATTTAATCTAACCTACCCTGCGCCTCTCTCTTCAGTCCGAATCTTACTAAAGCATATGGACAAGGAATCCCACGCACATAATTCATCTACCCTGCGCCTCTCTTCAATCCAATAACGGACAAGGAAATCCCGCACACATAATTATTTAATCTACCCCTCTTGAACCAGGGCCAGCCCAGCAAGGAAATATAGTGTCTCCCCTACACACACAGACAGTCTGCCGAAATAGGCACATTCAAGTCAACACAGGACAAACACAACATAAATAACAGCCGGCAGAATAAGTCGACGTGTTCTTAGTAAATTGGTTCTAGACAAGAAGTTACCCGTCTTTGTCGATCTCGGAAGAGCGGACTGAATGCGAGCGAAAGGGAGGGTGTCTGTACCGGAATAACACAGGTAAGAAATAAAACAGTATTCACTTACTGCGTAACGAAGATGATCAGGCCCCGTCCCGGAAGAAACATCTCCAACCGCTGGCATTCATAGCGAGGTCAGCTATACAGAAATCGAAACCTAGAAACCCACGTTGGGAGCCAATTGTAATAGATTGATTCTGGTCCAATCCCAGAAACTATTCCCTTATTCTGCCGCTGGTTCAGATCTATGCGGAAATTAATAGGCCTGCATGCTAGCTTGGAAGAAATCACGCTGGAACACTGATCACCGTGACCCCTTCATCACAACAGGATGTTTATTCTGGGTCTCAGCCCTTTAAAGACAAAGTGACACAAGCAATCGTCATCACAAATGTGTACATATGATTGGCTGAGTCCATATATGGTGCTTCTTCTTTGTGAGTCTGCTTCTTCCACGTGTCTGCATTCCAGAACTCTGCGCCATATTAGTTTACTCGGTGGGAGGAGGGAGCTGAAGGAGTGGACATCTGTTTCTTGTCTTCACTCTGAGAAAAATCTCTGTCATAACTTTCAATCAAGGAAAATACTACTGTCGTAATAAGATTTACAAAAACACACACAATATAATCTTGATAATATTCTTAGCTAGCATACATTAACTTTCTAGTTCCCAATATGAACATCAATAAGCTTCTTATTGTAAAAATATATCTTGGTGTGTGTGTGTCCCTTACAAACACAGCTCATCTCAGAAGTGTGGCTAAATACTCTTAAATTCATGAAGGTGGGCAGTGAAACATGTGAAGAGTCGAACACAAAAGTCATTTAATCCCACACTAAACTTCTCAAACCAGATTTGAGTAGATAATAGAGAGGAAAAATTATTCATATAAAATAATCATTTTATAAACTCCATCACACAACCACATATATATAATCAACCGTATGTTCAGCAGCCATGTGGGCTCTATGCCTGTAAAGTGTGGGCTTTGATCAATAAAATCACTGATATTTAACACTAGGATTTGACTAGGAGCATCACCTGGATTGCATCACGATCAGCATGTCAGAGAAGGCTCCACTGCTGCTAAGCAACCTGCAGGGAGCTCAACTGTCTAAAACCAATAGAGATGGGCTTGGGTGTGTTTGAAATCCCACATGCCCGATCCCGCCAGGAAGCAGACACTCCACAGTGCTAATCACAGCCAGTGAGACATTTCCTGATCTGTGCAGCTGCGGACCGGGAAATGTCTCACTGCCTGTGATTAGCGCTGTGCCGTGTGGGCTCCTGGCAGGCTCTGGCATGTGGAATTTTGAACATGCCCAGCCCATCTCTAAGAAAAAATTGTGCTGGCCCTCCTGTACGTCAGCCCCATAAAGTAACCAGCACTGGGTTCCAATGTGCTGCCGCCGCTGCCGTGTAGAGAGAGACCAGCGCTGTGAATAGCCGGGACAGGACAGCAACTCTGGTTGTTCCAGCACTGGTCCACACTGGGAGGATTCCCCCATCCACCTATAATGTGTAGATGGGGGAATTGGATCATTTCTTTTTTTTTTCATTCAACCAAATAGTTGAATGAAAAGAAAGTGATCAATGTATGGGCTGCCTAAAGCCCTGTACACACGATCAGTTTTACCAATGAAAACAGTCCGATGGACTTTTTACATCGGACAAACCGATCGTGTATGGGCCCCATCGGTCTTTTTTCCATCAGTGTTAAAAAATAGAACATGTTTTAAATTTATCCGATGGAAAAAAAAACGATGGCAAATTACTATCATCTGTGGGGAACTCCATCGGATAAAAAACCCACGCATGCTCAGAATCAAGTCGACGCATGCTCAGAAGCATAGAACTTCATTTTTCTTGGCTCGTCTGAGTGTTTTACCTCACAGCGTTTGGGACGATCGGTTTTTTGACTGATGGTGTGTAGGCAAGACTGATGGAAGTCAGCTTCATCGGATTTCCGATGGAAAAATCCATTGGTTTAAAATCCATAGGAAATTCGATCGTGTGTACAGGGCTTAAGAGCTAAGACCAGCCATAGACAGTTTAAATCTCAGCTGGTTCAGCAGGAACTGGCTGAGATTTGAACCATTAATTAGCAGATTCTCTTATGATTATCACTAGTGGTTGCTATAGCCACTAGTGATAATCACTGTTTGTCGGGAGAATACAATTGCTGAGCAGGAGGGTTTCCCCTGTCAGCACTGTCTGTGTTGATGGGGGAATTATGCAAGTTTCCTTTCTGCAATCTGTGGATGCAGGAAATAAATTTGCACCGTATATTACCTGCGTAACTGAAAGTGAAAGTAAATTGTGAATGTCTTGAAAGAACAGGAGAGGGGGAGGGAGACAGATGGGGGAGAGAAGGGATGGAGATAATGCAGTTCAGTGATTACAGTGTACTACAGTCTGCAGTGCACACACCCACAGGTCCAGGCTAGAATCTCGGGCATCATTCACACACAGCCAGGAATGCTGCTGATTTTCATATTTCCCGCCCACACATCCCCTCTCTTCAGATACAGCACGCCAGGATAGTGTGGGCGGGACTGGAAGGAGGAGGAGGAGCTGTATTCCTCCCTGCTCGTATGTGAGGACAGTGAGGGAGGGGTGGCTGGACTCGCTGGGCTGTGAAAAAGTGTCATAGACTGACACTCGGCTCAGCTTGCAGTCACCACTCTCGGAATTTACAGGCTGGTTCTCCTGTCCTAAGGACGGGAGAAATCAGTCTGTTTTTTCAGTAACTGAGATGAAGGCTTGGGCCCCCCTCCCCCCCACAGTGCTCGTGGAGTCCTTCCTGCAACTCGCTCTTCTCCGTGCCAATGAGGATGCAGGGGAAGGAGCAGATCGGGCGGCTGTGGTTGTGTGAGCGCTCGCATTATGCAGTATCAGCGAGCAGAGGGAGGGGGGAGGAATCCCACGCAGGAGCTGACTGGGGACACTCTCCCTCTCAGGAGAGACTATGTTACCCCAGCAGCAGCCCGAGCAAAATACAGAAATGCAAAAAAAATAATATATATATATATTTTTTTTTTTGGGGGGGGGCACATGGTGGGGCACAGCATAATGTTGGGGGGCAGAAGTGGTGCAAATACCTATTTTATACAGGTATCTGCACCCCCTCCCCCTGAAAGGTGCCATATGTGACACCGGAGGGGGGGGAGGGTTCCGAAAAGCGGAAGTTCCATTTTTAATATTATAAGCAGGGCCCTCTGGTTCCTCTTGTATTGAATTGTATTGTAACTGTACTGTTTGCCCCCATGCTGTAAAGTGCTGTGCAAGTTTTTTGAATGTCCCCTTGTCTATGTTTTGTACCGACTTGTCTTAGCTTGTCTTGGGAATTAATAAAATTACATATTTGAAAAAGTGCTGTGCAAATTGTTGGCGCTATATAAATACTGAATAATAATAATAATTATATACACCAATAAAAAAATTCAGGAGTATAGGCCGCACTTTTGAAAAAGCAGATAGACAAGAAACTGACCTCCCTACGCTGACGACAGAGGAACAAGAGGACTTGTCTAAACCTATTTCCGTGGAGGAATTCGTAGCCGCAATAGCTGACACCCAGTCAGGTAAGGCCCCCGGCCCGGACAGGTTCACCCTCCCCTACTACAAAATGTACCAAGACATTTTGGCACCTTCCTTTCTTGCGGCCTTTAATGCTGCGATTGACGGACACAACCTCCCGGCAGACATGCTGCGCGCATCTATATCTGTTATCCCTAAGCCGGGTAAGGACCCACTAATTTGTGCCAGTTACAGGCCCATCTCGCTCTTGAATTGCGATATGAAGCTATTCACTAAAATCCTTGCCTCTAGGATGAATGTCTTATTACCACGTCTAATTGGAACAGACCAAGTTGGTTTTATCCAGACTAGAGAGGCCAGGGACAATACCATCCGGACACTGAACATCATAGATAAAGCAAAGCATTCCCGATTGCCCCTGCTGCTCCTCTCCACAGATGCCGAGAAGGCTTTTGACAGGGTGGACTGGTCTTTCCTCCGGGAGACACTTAAATTTGTGGGTATGCCAGATCCCATCCTGTCATGGATATCGGCCATCTATGATAATCCCACAGCGACTGTTCGGGTGAATGGCTATAATTCCATCCCTTTCTCTATCTCGAACGGCACCAGACAGGGCTGCCCCCTGTCTCCGCTGCTGTTCGTTCTTTCCCTGGAACCTTTCCTACATCACATTAGAGATAATCAGTCCATCAGAGGCGTCCAGTCAGGCCAATGTCAACACAAAGTGGCAGCTTATGCTGACGACCTTTTATTTTACATTACCGAGCCCCTCATCTCTTTACCCTCCATGTTATAGGAACTGAAGCGCTACGGCACCCTGTCTAATTTTAAGGTAAACTTGCAAAAATCAGAGGCCCTAAGTGTTTCATTGTTTGGATTCCACCGTTTCTAACCTACGCCCCTTTTTCCCGTTCAAATGGGCTGCCCGCTCAATCCAATACCTAGGAACAAAAATCTCTGCAAACTTACAAGACATTGTTGCCCTCAACTTCCAGCCCCTTTTATCTACGCTCTCGGCTGATCTTGGGAGGTGGGACTCCCTGGCCCTTTCCTGGTTTGGCCGTTGCAATGTACTAAAAATGAATGCAATGCCCAGACTTCTGTATTTATTGCAGGCGCTGCCCGTCAAGATACCTCAGACATTCTTTCACGCCGTACGTTCCATATTCATCAGATTCATATGGCGTGGTAAGCATCCGCGTCTTGGCAGAGCACTCCTACTACGACCAAAGTTCAAAGGCAGTCTTGGATTCCCAGACCCGGCCCTGTACTATACTGCGGCACATATGACCAGGGTTGTGGACTGGTGCCGTCACAGTGATTTGAAGCCCTGGTTGTCGCTGGAGCAGGAGGCGGCCGGGGCCCCCCTGGCGGGTCTTCCTTGGGCAGAGAAGACTCCTGCCACTCACCTGAATACTCACCCACTGATTGGGCCAACTCTTAGGGAACTGAACAGGTTTTTCCGTTTAGCCTCACTGCAAAATTTTCCATCCCCACTGACGCCACTTGTTGGTCATCCGGATTTTGTACCTGGCCTTACCGACCCGTCCTTTCTTTCGCAAGCCCCACGGGGACTTATGAGGGCCTCCTCATTCTTACGTTCCACCGGTTGGCTCACTACGGATAACTTTCTCTCAGGTCAGGCCCCACTTTCATTAGACCGTTGGAGGATCAACAAACTTTCTCACTTTCTCAGCTTTCTGCCCAAACCAGCCCGCTTCGTCAGAAAGCTCCACTCCTTTGAGGAACTCTGCTTGGGGGAGGGACCGATCCGGAGGTCCTTATCTACCTCCTACAAATCCTTGCTAGACCTTCACGCCATTGAAGATTGGGATTGAGACCTGCAAGTCACCTTCACAGAACCCCAAAAAGACCGCATACTCTTTTTTGCACAGAAATCCTCTCTATGCAGCAAATATCAAGAGACCGCCTATAAATAGTGACACAATGGTACAGATCTCCTTCTGTGCTGCCTAAGATATTCCCGCTACAAACTGACCGATGTTGGCGATGCAGCCTACACACAGGTACCTTATTGCATATTTTTTGGGACTGCCCTGTGCTCCAAACTTTTTGGCAACCGGTACTTAAGCTCATACAGGAACTCACAGACATCTCCCTTCAGGACAACCCGGCTGCGGTTCTCCTTAACCTTACTCCCCTATCACGGAAACGTTACCATAAATCCCTCCTCAAGCATCTTCTTAATGCTGTTCGGGCCAGCATCCTGCCTCTTTGGAGGCAACAGTGTGCGCCAACGGTGGCCCAATGGCTCACAAGGGTGAAGGACATTGAGCAAATGGAAGATCTGACCTCGGCGCTGCGAGATAAGTCGGAAGAACATAATTTCAGATGGATTCACTGGAACCTCTTTCGTTTCTCTGACAAATTCCCCCAATACATGGCAGGATCCACCATTTAGGATCCCCGTTACCAGTTGAGCGTTACCAATCTGGGCTCCCTGGGGGGTAATTTGCCCCACCCCCTCCCTTTTTCTTTTTTCCCCCTCTTCTCTCTCTCTGCTCTTTCTTTTGTCTTCTCTAGCTTTTGCTTTTTTACTTCTTTTTTTTTGTTTTATTTTGTTCTAATCAAAAAAGAACAAAATGCGATGAGCACAGATGTTTATGTTTACCCTCTATTAGAATTCAGCGAGCGGTATAACTCACATGCAACAGTTTTTTACCGTTATTATACTTAATATGCTCACTACAATCTATATGTAATGCAAAGTTGTCTTTATGTTTGTATCTGTGTCTTATCTTTAAATAAAAAAAAAAAAAAAAAGAAAAAGCAGATAGGTCAGAGACGTAAAAGGCCCTTCCAGAATAGCCAAATTCGTCCCCAGCCACTCATCTCTTTGTTTTCGAGGCTGCCCAGAACCCATCACACATATGCACATATGGAGGTCCAAGTCTTCCGGAAAGCAATTTTCACACTTGCCTCTGAAATATTCCAATTATCTTTGCAACCAGAACTGTCAACTGCCCTCCTCAATCTGAAGCCAGAAACTTTGACGTGCAAACAATTCAAACGCAAATGATCCAGCTTCTGATAGCTGCAAAGCAGATGGTAGCTAAAGCATGGAAATCCCCTTCCTTAGTTGTGGCTGAGACTAAATGAACCACATCCTGATCCACGCAAAGATGGAAGCCCTCGAAAAAGATCAGACACCTAAGTTTGACGAAATATGACAGCTGTTGATTGAGCATTGCTTACCACCAGATTTTGATGAGATAGTGCTAATGCCATGGCAGATGAAAGTCACCTTTGTGCCTCACCTGATGTCTCACTGGTAGTAACATCACTTTCGGGGAATATCTTTCTTTTCCCTTTCCATTATCTCCTATCCTCTCTTCTCCTCATCAAACTGGCCTTATTATTCCATGTTTTTATTACTCTTTTTGTGGATAAGCATGTTTCTTAGGGCTTTGCATTTTTACACCAAACGTCTATTAAGACTCCCCTTTTTTTCATTTAACCCTCCCATGATCTGCTTCAGCAGTATCTAACAATGGTTATGTTCAGACCTCTGCGTAGAAGATGGTCAATATTTGCTCTCAAGAAAGTTCTTAAAGTATGGGCGCAATGTTTGTATGGGTAGAGCCAAAAGAGTCATAAACGTCTTGTTTTGCATTGTTGATGTATAACATATAACCTTTCAGATTATGCTGTGTCTGCATCTCTCTATGTAACCGATACATGCGCATTTCTTTACAATTTGTTTCTTGTTAACCCAATAAAACATTTGAATGAGAAAAAAATTATAATTCAGTAGTAGTTTCATGAAACCAAAATGTTTTTAAATGCCCTTCATGACCAATGAACAGATCTAAGTATCACTGAATCCTTGTAGATAGTTTAGGAAGGCACAGTGTAAAGCAGATTCCCATCACTTTTCTCCCTCAAAGACATTCAGACTTTTCTTTTAATTTTAATTTTATTATCCTACTGCTGTATATTCTTATGACTTATATGGCAGCTTTCCAAGATAGACAAAGGATTCTCTAATTATGTGCTTATTATTATAGTCAGGTATTTCCCTTAATAAGCACCCTCCCGATGCTTATCTTGTTAAAAAATGAACTTTATGTATTAATTATCACATGACAAATATATATAACAACATTTAGCCAGTTAACAACAATTTTTTTTTTGTTTTGTTTTTTATATATTATATATACATGCTGTCAGATCTTAGGCAAAATATTACAATTTGACAATGCAGAGTGGCTTATTTTCTGTGTAATCTATGTCGGAATAATTATTTACCTCTGGCCACCACATGAAATCACATTTTAAATATGGTACAATAAGGTCCCCAGTGAAGCATAAAGCATGCACTAAAACCCAATGCTCTGTAGTAATGCATACATGTGAATAGGACCTAAATTATTGCATTATGAAATATTGTATGGAACTTTTCTTAGCTGATGAGCTGGAAATCACTAAATTCTCTACTGATAACAGTTTGCCTGGAGCATGTTATTAAGCCATGCTGCTTGTTTAGTGCAACACTGCTATGTGCTTTCCTGCTGCCATGAAGGATGGTTACACATTAAAATCAAGGATCTGTGTCACCATTAATCTTGCATGACTGTGTTCTCCCCCCCAAACACATATCACACATTTAGCAAATGTGACATATATACTTGAATATTGAGTGAATGTTGGGTTAAAGAGCATCATTACTCTAGGGAAGGCAAAATGTTTGCTACATGTTCTTCTCTTCCCCTGCTTCCTTTGCACATGTATTATTCATAATTGGTTACAACAGGACGTATTTCAATTTTATGTGTCTAAAGCTCCTTCACTGAAGTGTACACTATATTAAGTATTGGGACGCCTGCCTTTACACGCACATGAACTTTAATGGCATCCCAGTCTTAGTCCGCAGTGTTCGGTATTGAGTTGGCCCACCCTTTGCAGCTATAACAGCTTCAACTCTTCTGGGAAGGCTGTCCACAAGGTTTAGGAGTGTGTCTATGGGAATGTTTCACTATTCTTCCAGAAGCGCATTTGTGAGGTCCAAATCAATGGAGGGGGGGGGGAATATGGTGTGGGGTTGTTTTTCAGGGTTTGGGTTTGTTTGTTTTTAGTTCCAGTGAAGAGAACTTTTAAGGCGTCAGAATACCAAGACATTTTGGACAATTTCATGCTCCCAACTTTGTGGGAACAGCTTGGGAATGACCCCTTCCTGTTCCAAGACAACTGGGCACCAGTGCACAAAGCAATGTCCATAGAGACATGGATGAGCGAGTTTGGGGTGGAGGAACTTGACTGGCCAGCACAGAGTCCTGACCTCAACCCATTTGAACACCTTTGGGATGAATGAGAGCGGTCAAACATTCCCATAGACACACTCTTAAACCTTTTGGACAGCCTTCCCAGAAGAATTATATACTGTTATAGCTGCAAAAATCAAGATAGGGCCAAATCAAGATTGAACCGTACAGACTAAGACTGGTATGCCATTAAAAATTCTCTAGACTGGTTTCCAAAATTGAAATAATTTGGTTTATTTCATTCACACTATATTACTTTTTTCTTTGCTGTCCAGTCCTTTTCCCTGCTTATGATTTTATTATAGATCTTGCTGAGAAAAAGATGAAATGGGGCACACATAATGTATAAGGGAGCTTTAAGAAGCACAAACGTTAAAGGATCAAATGTCAAAGGGGCTGTAATGGTAGTTATTTTTTGCAATCTCATGTAATGCATTTACAGTCTATAATGTCTTCTGAAGCATGTCCACAGTCTCCAACAACTATGATAACATGTCTGCAATCTATGAGAGTTTATGTAGCATTACATTCACTGAATAGTATGTGCACTTCATTGATGATATATATTTGTATACATATGTATGTGTTTCTATGTAGGTGCTTTTTACTGTAGCCAGTTTAAGTTTATTTGATAGTGTTCTTAGAAATACCTGGTGATCCTGCCAGGCTATCTTGTGACTGAGAGTTCTGACTGGCGTGTTCCGGCAGGGGGGAACCTGTAATAACACAATAGCACAGCAGTGGAAATCACTGTACTAACATCAACCTGAGCTGTCAGTCTTTTTTCCTTCAACCTGCTGGGAAAAATGAAAAAAAAAATGGTAGTGTGTACGAGGCTTTATGCCATAGGACAGTAGGCATAGGACAGTAGAGGTTATTTACTAAAACTGGACAGTACAAAATCTGGTGCAGCTCTGCGTATAAACCATATATACTCGAGTATAAGCCGACCCTAATATAAGCAGAGGCACCTAATTTTACCACAAAAATCTGGGAAAACTTATTGACTCGAGTATAAGCCTAGGGTGTCCATCTGCATGACTCACTTTGCCTCACTGTGTCCATGTGCATGCCTCACTGTGTCCATGCCTCACTGTGCCCATGCCTCACTGTGCCCATGCCTCACTGTGCCCATGTCTCACTCTGTCCATGCCACACTGTGCCCATGCCTCATTGTGCCCATGCCTCAATGTGGCCATGCCTCACCGTGCCCATGCCTCACTGTGTCCATGACTACACTTACGTTTAACATGGGAGTCTATGGAAGGGGTGCCCGGCTTTGAAAAAACGGTGCTCCCCGGCCGTAGGTCCCCCAGATAACAAACTTTGCACACTTATAGAGGAAGAGTGGGGCTACATGTGTGCCAAGTTTGGACCTACGGCCGGCCAGTACAGGGTCCCCAAAGTCTGGGAGTTAAGGCGCAAAAAGGTGACTCGAGTATAAGCCGAGGGGGCATTTTCAGCACAAAAAAATGTGCTGAAAAACTCGGCTTATACTCGAGTATATACAGTAGCTTCCAGGTCTTATTGTCAAAGCTTAATTGAACAAGCTGAAGTTAGAAGCTGATTGGGTACCATCCAGAGCTGCTCCAGATTCTGAGTGCTCCGGTTTTCAGTAAATCTACCCCATGGTGCCTATAACTCCATAGTCAGTTACAGTCATGTCCCCTCCCAGCCCTACTGTTCTCTGTATTAGCATACAAGATACTCCACGACATCCTATACACTGTAGTGTGTATGCCTCTCAGCCCACCTCTCAGCCTGCCTCTCCTTTGTCCCACATGGCTATAGACAGGGTGTGTCAAAGAATGTCAGTCATCCCTTTATCCCCACCTACAGCCTCAGGACATGTTTAACAGTCTCCCTGGAGCTAAAGAATTGCTTAGACTTGTGACGTTTACACAATCCACTGAGCGTCTATATAAGGATCCAACCACAGAAATAAATAATTTCAGTTGACAGTTACTTTATTCACAAGACAATTTTTTTTTAAGTGATGCCAGGCAGAAAAAAACATAACTTTAATACAACATGGTTGATATCTCGCTATTGGAAGATGCTATGAGGCTGGAAATGGCAATCTGGCACACTAAAATTTGCCTAAAAGGCACGTATTTGTGGCAATCATACAGGCTACTGAAGGCTATTGAAGTATTTTTCAGTGAGTCACTAAATATTATCCAAGCATGTACATTTGATAAGAACTTGACTAAGGTTTTACTTATTCCCCACTTTATTATTAAAGTGTTTGCTGTATGCTTGTCCACTGAAGAGGTCTCTAGTCTCCCTAACCAAAAACATTACCCAATGGGGGTACTGGCAGCAACTGAACCCTTATAGGGGCTCCAAACCTTCCCAGCTATATTGAAATCTTAAAAAAAAAAATTTGTCCCACACCCTTTCATATGATGAGTAAAGGAATAAAAAGCTGATTAACATTGTTTTCACAAATGCAATTACAAACAAATTGAAAAAATTGTGAAGGCTTAAGTTTTTTTTTTACCTTAAATCACCCCTATATACTTGCCTGGGCCCAAACTTGATCCAGATCTGTGCCCGAGTGCAGCAGCACTACTCTCTCTCTATCCTCATTGGACATGGAGGGAGCAGTGGGAGGCACTGACTGCCAGGTGAATGTTAAATAACAGCGTGAGGTACTCTCAAAATTCAAACCAGGCTCTTTGAGTCTGGTATGGATTTTAACGGAGACCCCATTGAAAAAAACAAAACAAAAACAAATGAAACAGGGCCCCCCCTCAAAAAAAAACCATACCAAACCCTTTGTGGATTCTCCATAGACAGTAGACAGTGCAGAGGTCTCCCTCATATGAATTCCCCTGCTGGTCGAATGTTCTTGGCCTATAGTGTTAAGCTATTTAGTTTATTGGTGAATGTTCTCTTATGGTTGAATGTTCCTATAGTAATTTTTCCCTAATGCCGCGTACACACGACCGTTTTTCATGACGAGAAAAATGCAATTTTTTTAAATGGTCATTAAAAACTATCGTGTGTGGGCTTCAGAGCATTTTTCACGACGTGAAAAATGGCCATGAAAAATTTGGATTATGCTCTAATTTTTCTCATCGTTTTTCTCATCATGAAAAACGGCCGTGTGTAGGCTTTAACGGCGTGAAAAAACCACGCATGCTCAGAAGCAAGTGATGAGACGGGAGCGCTCGTTCTGGTAAAACTAGCGTTCGTAATGGAGATAGCACATTCGTCGCGTTGTAACGGACTGAAGAGCACGAGGCTGAAAAGCGCGAATCGTCTCTCACCAAACTTTACTAACACGAGGATCAGCAAAAGCAGCCCAAAGGGTGGCGCCATCCGAATGGAACTTCCCCTTTATAGTGCCGTTGTACATTTCGTACGTCACTGCGCTTTGCTTTAGCATTTTTTTTTCATGAACGTGTGTAGGCAAGGCAGGCTTGAGAAGAATCACGTTGAGAAAAACGTTGTTTTTTTCAATGACATTAAAAACGGTCGTGTGTACGCGGCATTAGAATCAAATGTTAGAGAATGTTGCCCAGCAAAAGGCAGCGATTACACTTTTTTTTAAAAACATTATGGGTATTAGTCATTACACTTGCATTGAATTTTGAAACATCTGCAAAGTGATTTTCTCTTTACAAATAGACCCCTTGGCAATCCTGACATGAAAATCCTTGTTGAGACACTTCCTGATATAGGCTAACAACATTCTGTCCTTGTCTCCCAGATTCGCTTCTGAGTTGTTTTAACCCTCTCATCAATTTTTTAAGACATATTTTTTAACAGCCAGGCAATGAATTTCCTTGTTTTGATTTGTTGATAGTTTACTCAATTCCATTTATACAGTATATACTTTACCTTGTTTTATATGTATTATTAAGGTGCATTCTCTTTCTAATTACTATACTATTTTATATGTATTCATTATGTGAATTCTGATGCCATTTGTGTGTTTTTTTACCATAGTCTTTCATTTATTTTTTCTTACTTTGTTTTTTTTTATATATATACACCTTCTATTGTAAATATTTTAGCTTCTGTATTTTTGATCTCCATTCTCTTACCTCCCTAATCAATGCTAGTTTGCCCCAATGTATAGTTACCTGGTAACCATCTTTTGTATACTTTTGGCTTTTCACTGGATAGTACTTAAAAGGAGCTTTATGGTAATCTTTCGCTGCTGCATTGTCTTTTTCCTCTGGTGGGTGTCTGGAGCCTGGAAGGCACAATTTTTTTTTTCTAGCAGTGAATGCAGAAAATGTTCTACTGTCCTCCGTGCATTATTCTTTTGTCAGTGCAACTGAGTTTATTTTCATAAAGTTCAATACAATTTATTACACTATGGAGGACTTTTTCATTATTTGCTGTTATGTCTTTTTTTAGTTAAATCTGGCAATCCCACTTACCCCCTAATTCAGCAGGCTACATGGTTTCCATTTTGGCTGTCATTTGTTTTTATATATATATATATATATATATATATATATATATATATATAGTGTATATGTGTGTGTGTATATATGTATATATATTGTGAGGGGGTTAGCTCGGCAGCGGGTGTGTGTGACCCCCGGGATGGGCTCCCCACACAAAAACAGGCCTAGCAAACGGAGGTTGTGGTTTTCAAAATCAAAAAAAGGTGCGGTTTATTTTCTATTTACAGTGACAAAACACAGCAAAGCCAAAAGAAACAAACAAAATAAATCCTGGTCAACTTGACCTCTGACTAAACATACAGGTTTCCTAACTAACAACTGGGATCAGCCTAGTGCTGTCCTAGTCCCTAAGTCCCTGGTTTTAAATGTCCAAGCAAATAGCCACACAGGCTTGGTCTCACCGCACAGGGGTTCACTCTCCCTAGACAGTCCACACAGGTCTGGTTCCAGGCATGAGCTAACATCTAATGAAGCTGGGAGTTCTTATAGAGGCCTAAATGAGCTGACAAGCTTCAGCTGGTCTCATCAACTCCCTGTCTGTACGACGCCCCACACTCTCCCTAGAGGTATGAGTCATCCATGAGCCCACTAGCCTTAGCTGGGCTTATACAACTCTCCGCCTAGTTGTATAAGTCGGCGTAAAGCCTGAATCTGGGCGAAATATATCTACCCCCCTGGATGCAACCAGGTGACTTTACCTTCCTGCTGTCACATACCCCCCCCTCTTGTTTTAACCTCGGGGTTGGAACACCAGCAATCAGGCATTCATGTACTCGAGACAAAGCATCCACATTCCCCATTTGAACGCCAGGGCGATACTTTACTGTGAAGTT
This sequence comes from Rana muscosa, assembly GCA_029206835.1. Lineage (NCBI taxonomy): Eukaryota > Metazoa > Chordata > Amphibia > Anura > Ranidae > Rana > Rana muscosa. The sequence continues at coordinate 177,232,327 of CM055124.1, forward strand.
GAATTCCTGGAGGGCCAGGAACCACCTATTCACTCTTCTATTTGTTTCCTTGTTTTGAGCCATCCACTTTAACGGAGCGTGATCCGTAACCATGTCAAAGTGCCTACCTAGCAGGTAGTACCGAAGGGAATCTAGAGCCCACTTCACCGCTAAACACTCCTTTTCAACGGTGGCGTAATTTACCTCATGGGACTTCAACTTCCTGCTGAGGTAAATGACTGGGTGCTCTTCCCCGTTCCAGACCTGGGACAATACTGCTCCTAACCCCACATCTGACGCATCACTTTGTACGACAAAGTCTTTAGAGAAGTCGGGTGAGTACAACACTGGCTGGCTACATAAGGCTTGTTTCAAGAATTGGAATGCTGCCTCAGCCTCGGGGGTCCATTTAATCATGACCGACCCTTTCCCCTTCGTTAGGTTGGTTAGGGGCACAGCCTTAGAAGCAAAGTGGGGAATGAATCGCCGATAATACCCAGCGATTCCCAGAAAGGCTCGTACCTGCTTCTTGCTGTTGGGACGTGGCCAACTCTGGATGGCCTCGACTTTGTTGAGTTGGGGTTTTATTACTCCCCTCCCAATGGTGTACCCAAGATATTTGGCCTCCTCCTGCCCAATGGTACACTTCTTGGGGTTAGCCGTAAACCCCGCTTCCCGAACAGAGTCCAGGACTGCTTGCACTTTTGGCAGATGTGAGGCCCAATCTGTGCTATGGACAATTACGTCATCCAGGTAAGCCGCAGCATACTTCCGATGGGGCCTCAGCATCTGGTCCATTTTCCGCTGGAATGTGGCCGGCGCATTCTGTAACCCGAACGGCATTCTTTTATATTGGAACGCCCCGTCTGGGGTTACAAATGCGGTTTTCTCTTTGGCCAATTTGGCCAGGGGGATTTGCCAATACCCTTTTGTGAGGTCAAGAGTCGTCATGTATCAGGCTGTTCCCAGCCGGTCGATCAACTCATCTATACGTGGCATGGGGTAGGTGTCAAATTTTGTAACTTTGTTCAACTGACGAAAATCGTTACAAAATCGCCAGCTCCCATCCGGTTTAGGCACCAACACAATGGGACTAGACCAATCACTTTGGGACTCCTCTATCACCCCTAAGTTCAGCATTTTCTGTACTTCCTCCCGTATTGCCTCCCGTCGGGCCTCTGGGATCCGATAGGGTTTTAACTTCACCCTTTCACCGGGCGGGGTAATGATGTCATGCTCTACCCCAGATGTTTGTCCCGGCAGCTCAGAGAATACCTCCTTGTTGCGAAGCACAAACTCCTTAACCTCCTGTTGTTGGGGTTGTGACAAGGTGGCTGCTATTCCAACCTCAGGAATCACGCAACCAGTTTGAGCTGGTGACCAAGTGTCTGCGACTAGGGACTCTCTATCCCTCCAGGCTTTCAACAGATTAACGTGATAGATCTGTTCGGGCTTTCGCCTTCCTGGTTGTCTGACCTTGTAATTCACTTCGCTCACTTTTTCCATTATCTCGTAGGGGCCTTGCCATTTGGCAAGGAATTTACTTTCAACCGTAGGGACAAGTACCAGTATCCTATCCCCCGGGGAAAAGGTACGGGTCTTGGCTCCACGGTTGTACACTCTCTGCTGTGCTAACTGCGCTTGGGCCAAATGTTCCTTCACGATGGGCATTACCTGTGCAATTCGGTCTTGCATCAGGGCGACATGCTCAATCACACTCCTGTGGGGAGAACTCTCACTTTCCCAAGTTTCCTTGGCAATATCCAACAGCCCTCTTGGGTGTCTCCCATACAGTAACTCAAAGGGGGAGAATCCCGTAGAGGATTGGGGCACCTCCCTAATAGCAAACATCAGATAAGGAAGTAGACAGTCCCAATCCTTTCCATCTCTATCCACCACTTTCTTCAACATTTGTTTTAGGGTTTTGTTGAATCTTTCAACCAGCCCATCGGTTTGGGGGTGATACACAGATGTACGTAATTGCGTCACTTTGAACAATTTACACAGCTCCTTCATAACCCGGGACATAAAGGGTGTACCTTGGTCCGTAAGCAGTTCTTTACAAATACCCACCCGGCTAAACACAAGAGATAGCTCTTTGGCTATGGTTTTGGCCGAGGTATTTCGGAGAGGGATCGCTTCTGGATAACGGGTGGCATAGTCCATTATAACTAATATGTACTGGTGCCCCCTAGCGGACTTGATTATAGGACCTACCAAATCCATGGCGATCCTCTCAAACGGGACCTCAATGATGGGTAGAGGGACCAGCGGGCTACGGAAATGTGGCATCGGGGGCCGACCTCTGACACACAGGGCAGGAGGAACAATAATTTTCTATGTCCTTCATCACCCCCGGCCAATAGAATCTCTGTAATACCCTCTCTCGGGTTTTCTCTGTCCCCAGATGCCCTCCAAGAATGTGCCCATGGGCCAACTCCAACACCAACTTCCTGTAAGGTTTGGGCACCACAAGCTGCTCAACGGTTTCTTCTGCCCTTTTTGCCACCCGATACAGTAGGTCCTTCTCTACGCTGAAGTATGGGTAAGTGCAGGTATTATCTGGGTTCACTAACTCGCCATCTATTTTCACTACGTTTTCCCGTGCCTTTATTAGGGCGGGGTCTTTCAACTGTTCTGTGGCAAAGTTTTCCCTGTGAACCTCAAGATCAGAAAACTCCACAGACGGTAGGTTTTCGTCTGAGGAGGTGGGCTCCTCTCCAGTTTCTTGAGTCTCCCCTGCCAATACTGATAAGGGAAATTCCGGAGAGTCCTCACCACTCTCAGGGGAGTTCTGGCTATCACAATCCTGGTACATAGGGGCACCAGTGGGGGGCTCAGGATCATCCCACAGTTCCCAGAACTTCGGAAAATCCCTTCCCACAATGGCGTCATGCGGTAACTGAGATACTAAGCCCACTGGATGAGAGAGGGTACCTTTGGGGGTCTCGAAACACACTGTAGTCACTGGATACTCTCGGGTGTCCCCATGCACACAAATAACAGCTACCTTGCTATTCCCAGAGACCTCTGTTTTAACTAACTCAGCCTTTATCAGGGTCACAAGGCTACCTGAATCCAGCAATACCACAACATTTCTACCATTAACACACATTTTGCATAAATGTTTCTCAGTTCCTCGAATGGCAGTGCATGCGACTGTCGCACACAGCGACTGACGTCTGCCCGTCAGAAAGTCACACTGCATGGGTTCCTCCACAACCGGGCAATTGGCTGCAATATGTCCCGCTTGCCGGCAGCGGTAGCAAACGATCCTTCTTGCCGCCTCTTGAGCCGCTGATTTCCCAGGCTGTTCTCGCCAAACTTGGGGTAGAGCTCCCACCCTCTCACTCTCTCCACCCTCACCCCTTGGAATCCTCTTATCCGCCCCTGGGGATGGTCTGGTCTTAGGGTGGAAAGTCCGAGTGTCTCTGGAAGAGGCCGTCAGGTTCTCTGTAGCCAAGTATTTCTCCACACGATCCACAAGACCATCGGCCGTCTCTGGGTCTCCATGGCTTACCCACTTTTGGATGGCAGTAGGAAGAGCTCTCAAAAACCGATCCATTACAACACGTTCCACAATCTTTGGTGCGGACAAAGTCTCTGGCTGTAGCCACTTTCTGCTCAGGTGAATGAGATCATACATTTGAGACCTGGGGGGTTTTCCAAGCTGGAAAGTCCAGTTATGCACACGCTGAGCCCGGACAGCCTGGGTGACACCCAGCCTTGCCAATATTTCAGCTTTTAGCATCACATAGTCTTTTGCTTGGTCAGGCTCTAGGTCATAGTAAGCCTTCTGCGATTCACCAGTTAACAGAGGAGCCACCAGTCCAGCCCACTGCTCCTCAGGCCACTTTTCTCTTTCAGCAGTCCTTTCAAATGTGGTCAAAAATACCTCTGGATCATCCTCTCCAGTCATTTTTGTCAATAAACGACTCACCCCAAAGGACGCGGTATTAGTGGGACGGCTTTCCTCACTGGTCTGCGGACGTTGCTGCATTACTGCTTCCATTTGTTGTAGTCTCTGCTCTTGCTTCTGTAACAGGTCTATGAAGCGGGCCTCAGATTGCTGCTGGGCTTGTTGCTGAGCTTCCAGACTCTGTTGGTGAGCTTGCTGCTGGGCTGCAAGGCTCTGTTGATGAGCTTGCTGCTGGGCTGCGAAGTTCTGTTGTTGAGCTGCAAGGCTCTTTTGCAAACCTGCATTTGTCTGCTGTTGATTGGCATTTGCTAGAGCCAGCTGCTTCAGTATCTCCTCCATGCTGGCTTAAAAAAAACTGCCCGCATTCTCCACCAACTGTGAGGGGGTTAGCTCGGCAGCGGGTGTGTGTGACCCCCGGGATGGGCTCCCCACACAAAAACAGGCCTAGCAAACGGAGGTTGTGGTTTTCAAAATCAAAAAAAGGTGCGGTTTATTTTCTATTTACAGTGACAAAACACAGCAAAGCCAAAAGAAACAAACAAAATAAATCCTGGTCAACTTGACCTCTGACTAAACATACAGGTTTCCTAACTAACAACTGGGATCAGCCTAGTGCTGTCCTAGTCCCTAAGTCCCTGGTTTTAAATGTCCAAGCAAATAGCCACACAGGCTTGGTCTCACCGCACAGGGGTTCACTCTCCCTAGACAGTCCACACAGGTCTGGTTCCAGGCATGAGCTAACATCTAATGAAGCTGGGAGTTCTTATAGAGGCCTAAATGAGCTGACAAGCTTCAGCTGGTCTCATCAACTCCCTGTCTGTACGACGCCCCACACTCTCCCTAGAGGTATGAGTCATCCATGAGCCCACTAGCCTTAGCTGGGCTTATACAACTCTCCGCCTAGTTGTATAAGTCGGCGTAAAGCCTGAATCTGGGCGAAATATATCTACCCCCCTGGATGCAACCAGGTGACTTTACCTTCCTGCTGTCACATAATATATATATATATATATATATATATATATATATATATATACAGGACTACCTCTGCCTTATTTATGCATGTATATTTTATACATATACTTAGCATTTATACTAGAATGGACTTGAAAATGCTCATGGTAAGAATCTTCCACTCTTCCATACTCTTCATGAAGATAATAATTGGGGTTAATTTACTAATGGCAAATAGACTATTCACTTTGCAAGGGAATTGTCCCTTTGCTTAGTGAATGTAGTGAAAATTCACTTTGAAAAGAACATGTAATCACGTAAGTATACTGTAAATGTCAAAAAAGAAACTGCGCTATCAGCAACATTTTGTGCAATAACCAAGTTGAGTCAGAGCAGCAACTCCACCGTGCGATACTATACACAGTTAAACTTCTATTATATCAAAAAGAGTTGCACTTACAAGTGATAAAAAATATTTGTGAACCAAAGCAAAAAAAAAAGGAATTTCATGTGAAAAACATATACAAAGGAAGTCCATTGTGTGAAAGAAAAGTCCTCCTCTTCTGTGTTCAAATATTCCTAAACATGTAATAAACCTCCATCACCAGTAAAAAAAGTGTTTAAGTCGTGAGGCCACCACCAAACGGGAAGAGTGCATGCTTACCGGCTGAAGTGTGACCCTCAAATAAAGAGAAGTCCACTGAGCTTTCAATAGGGCACCCAGCCCTGGATCACCTTAAGGCAACTCTTCCTGTTTCCCCACTGGCAGATGATTGTTCTTAGTCAGGCTTTACCCCATAGACATATTGCATGAGAATATAAAAAAGAGATGCTCTGTGTAAAATCTTATGGGCACATTTAATAATTGATTAAAATTACACTTACAATCGGTAAGATTTTGAGCGCTTTAAAACAAATACTTGCTGGCCAGATAAACGGCACAAGCACTTCTGGAAACTTGTGATTACATCAGCACGTCGCTACTCCCTACGTGTTTCGTCACACTTGACGTCATCCAGGATAAGACAAATTAAAAAATAATATTTTTGCTTGCACATGGTTTGATGATGCAAGTCAGCAGACCTTCACCTCATTCACCAAAGCTAAAGGAAACTTCTCTTGCAAACTGAAAATTTCCTTGCAAAGTGATTAGCCTATTTGGCTTTAGTAAATCTACTCCCATGACTGAGACATTAACACAAAAAATTAGGGGCATTTGACCTTTTTTTTGTTCACTACAATCAATAACATCAAACTACAACACTTTCCCTTCTCTTTAATTTTATGTACCTCTTCTATTGTAGGATCTACAAAGGATACAAATATGGTCTGCTATTTATTTGGTTATTTAAACTCATCATTACCAATGTTTACTATGCCTGTATACCTTACAATACTATTTTAAATGGATTATAAAGAAAGATGTGAGCTTATTAGTATGCTAAATTCATAATCCCTAGCTCTTGGATATCTTTTTGATAATTGACTTTTAGAAATGTGTTATACACTGTAATAATATCAAATAAAATGTTACGACTACATTCACACCTCTACATTCTTCATGCAGTGTAGTTGCAGTGCGGCGTGTTCTAGATGTGCTTTATGCATGTCCTACAAGTGTTACCACTTATTTTAAGAAGCTGCATTTTTCAGGAATCTGTGCCAAAGGTACAGGAAACAGATTATGTTTTAAAACAAAAGTCGAGGTGTGCCTAATAGCAAGGCAAAAAAAACAAAACATTTTTATCTTTTGTATTTAAGTGGTATGGAATAAAAAAAATACTATACGGAATAAATAAAACACTTTGACAGCAAACACTAACATGTCAGGACTAACATAACATGTCACAACCTGCAAAATGACAGAGTGTTTCTGAATCAATTACAGCTGCAGAACCTTTCAGTCAGAAAATCAGAATAGAACATCCAGTTTCCAATGACATTATTGCTGGCGCCAGTGTGCCTGTAATAGTAATAATCCCTTTTCACAAAAAAAAAAAAAAAAACATCCCTTTTTATCCATGCCCTGGTTTCTCTGAGGCATTCATTGTGCTGCAAACTAAAATATGTTCCATGCTTTAATACAGCTCAAATGGTGCTCATTTTGTGAAGATAGGGCATTTATTACACAGATTTTGTGCCTTTATTTCCTTGGATAAAGTAAAACTCCTTATTCCAGATGGGTCAAGGCCACTTATTTCTTTCAGGATGTACATTAGCGTGGAATATTACCACAAATGGGTATGGATAACGGCATTGCAAAGCTTTCCAGTTACACAGAAATCACACAGAGAATGTGAGCTTTCCTCCTTATAAATATATATATGCTGTACTGTCAGAATCAGTTCATATCAATCCTTTATTTATAACACAGTTGTAAGGAAGAAAACATAAAAAGTAACATTTGTATTCATTTCAAACATTCATTGCATTTTGCATGATGTTTGTTTTTAATCAGTTGAGCTTCCACACCTTTGTAGACCAGAACAATTTTGAAGTTTTAGCTCCAGGGCTATAGATTCAACAATAATGTTGCTATTAATTTTAATACCAAAATAATACAATAATACATATATTCTATTTAAAAATGCATTTTTTTTTCGGGGGGGGGGGGGGGGAATGTTTTATTTTATGCATTCCCTACCTAAATTAATTTGTTGTTTGTATATTTTAAAATTAGGCAGAATAATATAAAAAAAATAATCATATATCACTGCTATACATGCACGTTTCCACAGGTTTTAACCCTTCTATACACAGTACAAGTGCAGAAAAATAACTGCTGATATTCCAGAAATATAGTTTGCGCCCACTTTCCTTTTTTGACGTGATGAGTATATTTTTGGCTCTGAAATTGAGTACTTGGTGTCAGCCCTGCCTACTTAATTTCTGATGCATTGCAAAAAACACACCACTCTCCTCACCCCCCCCTCATTTCCACTACCCCTCCTTGTACACAGACAGAGAGCACAGGAAGTTATTGGCCAACAATATTTCTGACAAATCCCCAGGTATTTTTGCCATTTTGAAACCGATGTAACAACACTATCAATGTTTTGTTTAGTAGTTCAAAAGGGAACAATTAGGAGACATTCCCTATTATGGGTTGCATAAACTTTAACCACCTGAGGACTGCTCACAGTAATTATACTGCGAGCTGGCGACAGACACAGGCACAGTTACGTACATGTATATGACCAGCCTTCTTTCAGGTTTGGGGCATGCATGCGCTTGCCCCCTGCCCACATGTGCTGTGATTGGACACAGCACAAGTTTGGCAGCAGATTTCAGCCAATGATTTTGTCTGAAACCTGCTGATCATCTGTGTCCAATCACACACAGAGATCTGTGTTTACAAAAACACAGAACTCTGTGAACAGGGAACATCAATCTGGGTGTATATTCTTCCTGAATAGGAGGAAGAAAAAACAGCCAGATCAGAAAGTGAAAGTAGCACACATTACACACATTAAACATTGTTAGGCACAAAGTTTACCCTTTGAATGCCCTTAGATGATAACCCTTTCCCAGCCAGTGTCATTAGTACAGTGTACAGTATTAACACTGATCACTGTATTAGTGTCACTAGTGTCAGTGTCAGTTAGTGACCCTCCAAGCCAGTGTCTGTAAGCACAGAATGCCCATCACTATATCACAGACTCACTAGTTGCTGATCACCGCCATTACAATATAGCATCTAGAGCTTTGTAAATCCAAGTATATATACCATAGTTTGTAGATGCTCTAACTTTTACACAAACCAATTAATATACACTTATTGATATATTTTTTTTACCAAAAACATGTAGCAGAATACATTTTATACTAAATGAGATGTACTTATGAAGAAATTTATCTTTTTTGATTTTTTTTTTTTTGTTTTCTCTTTGAAAATATTCGGTCTTTTGTAGTTTATGTAATAAAAAATAAAAACCCAGTGTTAATCAAATACCACAAAAAAAGATCTATTTATGTTAAAAATTATAAACATTTAATTTGCGTACAGTGTTGCATAACCCGGAATTGTTAAAGTAGCACGGTGCTGAATAGCAAAAAATACCCTGGTCATGAAAGAGGTAAAACCTTCAGGAGGTCAAGAGGTTAAAAAAATAAAAAAAAAATAAAACACACTGTTTTCTAGTTGTAGATGTAAGACATTTAGGGACTGATTTACTAAGGAAAATATGTGGATAGAAGAGCAAGTGGATAGGTAATAACGCCCAGCTGCAGCCAAACTGGTTTTCATTTTTGAACTGAATGTGTTCCAAGGTGCTTTTTCGTTTTTCAGCTCCTGAGAAAGTTACTTTGGCATGTGTCAACAAATCCTTTTGTGAAGGGGATCACAAGAAAATATATATCAGTGTTTGTATAGGATGTCTTTGCTCCTCTTATGTCGGTTGTTGAATCTTGTTAGAATATGCTGAAGTTTGTACCCATTTGTTTGCTGTTTGTAGGCTGCTTGATTGGTAAATGTTTTGTGTTTAGGATCTGGCCTTCTCATAGGCTCCTTTTGTATTAGGAACAGGGTGTATTCCTTGGCAGTGAATAGAGCTTTAAACATTTTGGCTTTTAAACCATTTAAATTGGCCAAAGGGGGTGTTTCTTAACCAAAATCTGCATGGACAACTGTTAAAGTCTAAATAACTATTGATGTCAACCTTTTTAACCTGTTAAGGTTACGTCTCTTCTCTATTCCTCTCTCTTCCACTTTCCTTTCCTACCTCTCTTCTCTACTACTAAGTTCCATAGTCCTCCTGTATTCACAACATAACAGCCTTTATTGTCATACTTTGTCATACTTTCTTTCTATGAGTATGCATGAAAGCTACTGAGTACAAATCCATAGAAAGGAAACACATGAACGTCTGCATGTCGAATCTTCAGTAACATACTCCATCGTTCTGGATACTCACATATAGTCGACAGCTGGGGTTTTCACTTTTCTGCTGTCCCTTGCCAGGTAGACATGGGATGATACACGCTAGAGCATACGCTTGCCACACTCTTAAACAGCAGATGGAGTGTTTGTCCCGTACTCCTGGTCACACTTTCCCCTAAGTCTTTACACGTTCAAACTTTTGTATGCCTAAGTCATGTTTGGTTTTATTGATCTACTTTACACACTTCTCCGGTTTTTAGAACGCTGATTACGGGTTACGCGGTTTACCCCTCTCTCTGGGACACAGTTAGTACCCATTTGGGGTGTCTGGAGTTAGGGGGCCCCGACCCACCTTCAATATTATATACTCGGGGATAGGCTAAGAGACTATTATCTTGATAACTGTTATGTTAGTTTTTGTTGTACTATGGATTTATTCATTTTATCTTCAAATGTATAACAAACTGTACCACTGTCTTTTTATACCTTCTGAAAAATGTAATAAAAACGATTGAAGCAGACCCCAGACATTATTGCTAAGATATTGAAAAAAAATATTCTAATACTATCTTGTGCATCTTCTTATCTTAAATGCCATTTAATTTACAATGAATCTACAAAATATTGTTAGAAGTAGGGGTTTTCACTTTAGGATGACTTACCCATTTATAGGAACACTTTATCACACACCTTATGCTTCTTTACTAATTGTGAATACATTTTATATTCTTGATGAAGGGGGACTCCTAAGTCCCCAAATTTGTATTTTTTTTTGTTAGCTTTTATGCTTAAAAAACATATTTGGACTCTCAACTATTGATGTGGATCTATTTCCTTACTAAAGCTCATAAGATTGTATTGCTGTATATGTTCCCATCATTTATTTTCGGAATAGGAAGTGATGAGAAATCTCTTCAATGGCAACAGACAAAAAAAGGACACAACAACAAATTTTTCGTAGAGTGAGGAAAGGTTAGAACTTCTAACATTGTTTTTATTGGCCTTCCTTTCCTAGTGATAACCACATTCACCATTATTTGTGGTCCAGCATATTTCTCTAGCCTTCTAGGGTTCAGCTGGATGTACAGCTTTCAAACCTTTCCATTTTTTTCAAAAATACCAAGCCTACTTATGCTGTATCTTCAATGTATGACACTTTGTTTTGAATTAATGTTATTGTTGTGCTATTTTTTGCATAAAATGGCAACTCCACCTCCCCTCTTTCCTACTCTGTCCTTTCAGTGTTATATGTAGTCTGTAATAGTTATTTCCTAGTCATTTGAATCCTTGAACCATGTCTCTGGGATTTAAAACATGTCCAAGTTACAGTATCCCTAGACATAAAAACTGACAGTTCACAAAGATTGTTGCCTAAACTACAAGTAATAATGCATACGATATGACAAACACGGCTATCCACTGCCAGATATTTAGTATTGTACCAGAATATTTAATTGCATTAACAAACCCTCACATTTATTTTTACCTGCTGGGGACAGAAATGGAATTTGCCAATTACATTTTTGTCTCATTTTTCAGTTTAAATGCATGTTCAAAAAACTCCTGATTCCCATACGAAGTAGCTCTTTTTGTGAGGGATTCAGACCATCTCTTTTGTATAGCTCAATATTAAAGTTGAGGCGAATGGTTCGAGCCGAGCAAAAGTTTGGCATGAACATCGCCTGTTCGCCAGTTCGGTGAACACCCAAATTTTCAGGGCGCTTGTGGGTGTTCGCCCTGCCGAACGCCCTGCAATGCACTGCGCACTGCCCAGTGCATTCTAAGTCCTGATTTGGCAAAACATTGCCCAATCAGAGCTCAGTGAATAGCAGGTTGTTAAGGAGCAAAGTCATCAGCTGTCAATAGGCTTAGATAGGCTTGATTAAAAAACAGTGCCGGCAATAAAAAAGTGGAAAAAAAAAGAAATTACGTGAGGGTCCTCCCCAATCCATACCAGATCCTTTGGGTCTGGTATAGATTTTACGGGGAGCCCCATGCCAAAATGTAAAAAAAAAAAAAAACGGCATGGGGTCCCCCCCATATCCATACCAGACTCTCATCCGAGCATGCACCCAGGCAGGGCAGGAAAGGGGAGGGGCGAGCGCCCCCCCCTCATGAATCATACCAGTCTACATGCCCTCAACATGGGGGAGTGGGTGCTGTGGGGCAGGAGGGCTAATCCCCACAACCCTTGGCTGTGGTTGTGGGGGTCTGTGGGCAGTGGGCTTATTGGAATGGGGGCCCCCAGATCTTACCCCCAATGTGAATTAGTATGGGGTACATAATACCCTACCCATTTACAAAAAAAATGGGCAAAAATTAATAAAAACACAGAAACAGTTTTTAACAATTCCTTTATAAAAAAAAAACAAAACAATGTCTCAGATGTAGATCCATCGGCAATCACGCCACTGCCACCACTGACACACTTTTTTTTTTTTTTTTAATGGTTCGCTATAAATTAAGGCAAACTGCAGAATGTCTTGCCGTTGGACAGTTCTTATATAGATAGGGGGCGGAGTCACCTGGCAATGTCACCTGGTGGCACCGACCAGTGACATGACCTTGGGCTCCTCTCCTCCTCCAATCTAAGAGCTACAGCTGGAGGGGCTGAGCGGCCAACACAGTGGTCAGGTGACCTCCCCAGATGATGTCAGAGGGCCCCTCCCACTGTAGCCCCTAGATCTAAGGAGGAGAGCGAGCGAAAGTCATGTGACCCGCCAGAACAGATCTGAGATAAGGTAATTACAGGCACTGCTTTACACAAACACATACACAGTGTGTTATGGCTTGATAAAACAGAGGGGCTGGCGGTGTTTTTTTTTTTTTTTTACTTAAAAACCACTTTAGCCAAACATTGAACTCTGCAATGCAAATGACTTTCTCTTTTTTTGTACACTATGGGCTGCTAAAATTATTTCAGACTGTTGAAATTCTAACGGTACATCCTAACTGGTAAAGATCCGGGCCCAAACTCTAAATATCCCTCTGTACACAATGTGCATCATTCTGGGACAAACCATTGTTGCTGAGGTGCACAACAATATTGATATCACATTTTAGACTAGCTTGACTAACAATATTAAAATTGCGCCTCTTATCTCTCCTGACAGTAGCGCCAGTTAAACTCTTAACTTCTGTTGACACTTCCAATATCAGTTCCCTAAAGAGACATCTCATTATCCACAATATATGCCTGGTTTGTAACATCAGATGCAAAGTTTACTTTTGGCAAAGCAATTTATTTCTCAGAGACCTCTATCCCATGCCCTGAAGGGTTGCCATTCTCACAATTATGTTTGCAACCTTTGTTCTTGCTCAAGCCCATCTTTTTATTCTAGTACAAATTTTCATTGCAATGGGCTTAGGCACTTGGGACGTTCTGTATTATAAAACTTTAAAATAGGTCTATAGCAGTGGTTCTCAACCTGGGGTCGGGACCCCCTCGGGGGTCAAATGATGATTTGCCAGGGGTCACCAAATCCTGGGCTTCTCCTGAAGCCCGCACCACTCTCCCAGACTTTTTGCGGTCCCACTACAGTTCTCAGATCAGCAGCTGACCTTGATCAAGAGCACCTAAGTTGGCTGATCAGAACTCCAACCAGCATTGCCACTCATCTCATCCCCCCCACCACCAAGGAGAAGAAATAAAAATAGAGAATACATGGAAGGGAGAGGAAAAGAGGGGAAGGAAGAAAGAATAAGAGAAAGAACAAGAAAGATGGCTAGAGAGAGGGATGGGGGGGGGGGAACAAGAAATTAGGATAGAGAGAGATAAAAGGGAAAGAAAAGAGAACAAAGAGAAAGAGTGGTACATCCTAAAATGTACCATATGAGGTTTTAATATTGTACGAGTGGAAGGGACTCAGGGAGCGCTAAATGTCCGTGGGTTAGGGGCGCAAATTACTTGTCTTGCCTTGGGTGCTGACAACCCATGCTATGAAAATTTTACAGTTAGGGGTCCCCACATCTTGGGAAATGTTATCAAGGGGTCCCGGCACTAGAAGGTTGAGAACCACTGGTCTATAGTAACTGCCCAAAAAATGTTGCAGAAAAGCAAGGCAACTGTAGCGTTCCAACCAGATTCCAGATTTCACAGCTTTCACAGAGTTTTATAAGGTTATGAAAAATCTCTGGTTGGTCAAAGAAATTCTATGGTTCTGACATAAAGGCAAACTAGAAAATGTGCTTTTCCACATGATATGCTTCTGATATTGCTTCGATCAATAAATCAGCTGCATCCACGCAAACCCAGGCATATGTTCTTCTTTGCACATACATTATAACAGCTATTTACAGGTGTGCAGAAGGCCTACTGACAACAAATCTATGTAAAAATGTGTATATTATGTAAAGATGCATGAAATCCTTTTGCTTAAATAAATTGTCCCCCAAGTACTGTTGTCATACACATTCTGCAAGAACAAAAATGTTTCTACCAATAACATTTGATTGATAGGTTGAACATAAATTTCAAGCTCACCTTTATACCATTTTCCACTGAAGACATATTTTTTTTCACAGTGCTTCACGTGTTTCTTTCCATGTGTGACTTTAAAATGTATGCATACCTCCCACATTTCTTTCATGAGAAGGAAGGACACCTTTTAGCAGAAAGTATGTGGGAAAAGGAAACACCCCTATCATGCCCCTGCAAAGATATCAATATGCAAAAAATAATTAGTTAGACCCATGTGTGCTTTATTTCATCAATCATTTTCCTTCATACCAGTTTTTCAAAATAACAAAATGCATAATTTTGGTGGTTTGATGAAAGGGTAATACTGTAAATTTGGTATTAACAAGACCCTGTCATCAAAAATGCTGGTAAAAGCTCATAAAAACCAAGCATTTTAAATTCAGATTTTCAGCATTTTCCTTTTTTTTTTTTACATATGATGTGTATTTACTTGAAATGTGCCTTTAAATTGACTACTCCAAGAAAATCAATTCCCTAGCACAGTCTTCTACCTCCTTGCATGTCATAGCCTTTTTTTTTCTGAGAATGCATAATTATTATTTGTGCTGTCCCAACATCCCCCCCCCTTCATACCCTTTTATGCAGCTGCCAGGAGAATGGAAATTCTATGCAGTATCACTTACATGACACCTCTAAGTCTGCTGGGATTGCTTAGGACTTTTTAATATCTACACAGAGGAGGCTTTTATCAGTAAATAGCATGTGTAAAATATGTTAACTACATACAGTATATCTCATGAGATGATTCTTGTTAATTTTTTTTTTAGATCCGTCTGTATGTCAGGCCAAAAAGAGGAACATCAAAGCAGGAAAGAGGGACATATAAATTTGGTTCCAAAAGAAAGGCAGTCCCCCCAAATTAGGGACAGTTGGAGGCCTATACACACTATATTGTCAAAAGTATTGAGACACCTGCCTTTACACGCACGTGACCTTTAATAGCATCCCAGTCTTAGTCTGCAGGGTTCAATATTAAGTTGGCCCACCCTTTGCAGCTATAACAGCTTCAACTCTTCTGGGAAGGCTGTGCACAAGATTTAGGAGTGTGTCTATGGGGATGTTTGACCATTCTTCTTGTGAGGTTAGGCACTGACCTTGCTTTGTTTACTTGTCCAAATCATTTGGTGGTGGGGGGACTATGATGTGGGGTTGTTTTTCAGGGGCTGGGCTTGGCCCCTTGGTTCCAGTGAAGAGAACTCTTAAGACGTCAGCATACGAAGACATTTTGGACAATTTATGCTCCCAACTTTGTGGGAACAGTTTGGGGATGGCCCCTTCCTGTTCCAACATGACTGCGCACCAGTGCACAAAGCAAGGTCCATAAAGACATGGATGAGCGAGTTAGGGGTAGAGGAACTTGACTGGCCTGCACAGAATCCTGACCTCATCCAGATAGAATACATTTGGGATGAATTTGAGCGGAGACTGCAAGCCTGGCCTTCTCGTCCAACAGCAGTGCCTGACCTCACAAATGCGCTTCTGGAAGAATGGTAAAACATTCCTATAGAAACCTTGTGCACAGCCTTCGCAAAAGAGTTGAAGCTGTTATAGCTGCAAGGGGTGAGCCAACTCAATATTGAACCCTACGGATTAAGACTGGAATGCCATTAAAGTTCATGTGCGTGTTAAGACAGGCATCCCAATACTTTTGACAATACAGTGTATATGACTATTATCTCAATGTAGGTCATATATTCCTCCTTCAAGATAACCAAAAAAACTAACAAACTGAAAAGTGCACCTAAGTATATGTTGTTAATAAATAAAGAAGGATAGGATAATGGATGAAAAAGTGTTTTTTAAGTGCCTAGGTGTATTTTTTTAACGTCTGCAGAGGATAGATATGTTTATATTGTACCTTTCTGGCTAGTGATTAGAATGACTCTGTCCTCTCTTGCTTCAGTTCTAATTAGCGATTGAACCTTATATTTATAGTCTTTGATTTTAATGCTGAGTACATATCCTTGTTAACAAAAAAAACTTTGTATCATTATCACACTCATTTCAAATACTCTCTCCTGCTGTTACCAAATGGTCCCTCTCACAGGCTCAATTAAAATGACAAGCATAAAATTATCCACGGGACTGTAAAAAGGTAAAGAATATTGAACAAGGCAGATGAAAGAGCAAAATTGTGTAGTCCATTATGTCTCATTATTTGATTAAAAATTTTCTCTATAATTTAATTAAATGAGCTACAACAACCACCTCGTCCCCAAACAGCATTGAGTGGGGTGTGTTCTGTTTTACTTGTCCTGTAAACTAGGTGTATGTGCTTATCACATGTGGATTTTGAATATTTACCTTCTTTTACGGAAAGGATCATGCACATTTTTGTCATGATGGCACAGAGATGGCATTATCACAATAATGGCTAATTTGAACAGAATATATGTAATGCATTCATTTAAATTCAATATTATATTCTGTCTCTTATACACTTTAAAAATACATGCCAAATGAAAAAAATACATATACAGTGGTAAGGATGGTTGAACAGTTCGACCAGAGCATGAGTTCGGGCTCAACATTGGAAGTTCCCTGAACAATCAAATTATAGGGCTGTTTGACCGTTTGTTCGGCCCGCCGAATGACCACAATGCACTGCGCTGCTGCACAGTGCATTGAAAGCCCTGATTGGCTGAAGCAATGAAAGCTTCCCCCAATCATCACTAAATACACTTGCTCCTTTAACCACACGCAGAATCAAGCCCCGACCATTACAACCCTGGCAAACTGATAACACTAGAAATCTCAAGAGATATTGCCGTGCTCTTGAACGACTGTGGCATAAAACCAAATGCCTGCAAGACTTCACCCTATGTAAAAATGACCTTCAAAAATACAATTCCTCCCTCCATGCTGCCAAACAAGCCTACTTTGTCTCTCTTATTAATACCTTGTCATCCAACCCCCGTCGGCTCTTCTCAATCTTTAACTCTCTGCTTCGTCCCCCACCCCTTCTACCCACTAACTCACTCACTGCCCAAGAGATTGCCAATCACTTCAAAGACAAGATTGATGCAATTCGTGAGGACGCCTCCACTGTGTGTACATCTTCACCACCCAACATAACTTGCCTAACAGCACTTTCAACACTCTCCTTTTGAATTGGCTACTATTGAAGAGGTTACAAAACTTTTCTCAGATGCCCACCTAAGCAATTGTCCCTTGGACCCTGTTCCCTCACAACTACTACGGTCACCCTCTTCTTCTATCCTATGCTCCCTCACTCACATCCTCAATCTCTCTCTCTCTAGTGGCACCTTACCCTCCCCTACTCCCATACTTAAAAAGCCCTCACTGGACCCCACCAACCTGAACAACTTAAGGCCCATCTCATTGCTCTAATTCACCTCTAAACTTCTAGAACGCCTAGTCTACTTCTGTCTTGGCTCCTACCTCAGTGAAAATAACCTTCTTGACCCCTTATAGTCTGGCTTTCGCTCTCAGCACTCTACGGAAACTGCCTTACTAAAACTCAGTAACGATTTACTAACTGCTAAAACCAACAGCCAGTACTCCATACTCCTTCTATTTGACCTCTCTGCAGCCTTTGATATCGTTGACCACCCGCTCCTTCTCAAAAAACTACATTCCCTTGGCCTCCAAGATTCTGCTCTGTCCTGGCTCTCTGCTTATCTATCACAGTGTTACCTACAACTCTGTCTCATCCTCTCCATTACCCCTTTCTGTGGGGGTCCCCCAAGGCTCTGTTCTTGGACCACTTCTCTTCTCTATCTACACCTCCTCCCTTGGTCACTTGATAACCGCCCACGGTTTCCAATACCACTTATACGACGACACCCAAATCTATCTGTCTACTCCTCACCTCACTCCTTCAGTCTCCTCTCGCATTACTAACTTACTAACTGACATCTCAGCATGGATGTCGCACCACTTCCTTAAACAAAATCTCTCTAAAACTGAGTTACTAATATTTCCCCTTGCCCGTGCCCCCCTCCGTGACTTTTCCATCAAAATCAACAATGCAACCATTAGTCCCTCCCCTCACGCCAGGGTACTAGGTGTAATCCTAGACTCTGACTTGTCATTTCAGCCTCAAGTGCAATTGTTGTCAAAAGTTTGTAGAATTCACCTCCGTAACATCAGTAAAATTTGCCCCTTTTTAACAAATTAAACCACCAAACTCCTCATTCACTCCCTTGCTATCTCTCGCCTTGACTATTTCAACTCCCTTCTCATTGGCCTGCCTCTCCATAGGCTATCCCCTCTTCAGTCTATCATGAATGCTGCTGCTAGACTTATCCACCTTACTAACCGCTCAGTGTCTGCCAACCCTCTCCTCCAATCCCTACACTGGCTCCCGATAACCCAGCAAATTAAATTCAAAATACTAACCACAACCTACAAAGCCATCCACAACTCTGCCCAGAGCTACATCACCAATCTTGTCTCCAAACATATCCCAAACCGTCCTCTCCGCTCTTCTCAAGACCTCCTACTGTCAAGCTCTCTCGTCTCCTCCTCCCATTCTCGTCTCCAGGATTTGTCCAGAGCCTCTCCCATCCCCTGGAACTCGCTACCTCAACCTGTCCGGCTATCCCCTACTCTTGCTACCTTCAGGCGATCCCTGAAAACTCATCTCTTCAGGGAAGCCTATCACGTCTCCAACTAATCTTTTACCACTTCCATCAGCTCATTCCTCACAGTTACAACCTGTTGTACCACCTGCCCCACCCTATTAGATTGTAAGCTATTCTGAGCAGGGCCCTCCTAATCCTCTTGTATTTTATTGTATTATAACTGTATTGTCTCCCTTTTATATTGTAAAGCGCTGCGTAAACTGTTGGCGCTATATAAATCCTGTATAATAATAATCAGGGCACAGAGCACTGTCAGAGCCATGATTGGACGCTGTCATGATGACTGTATCCAATCATAGCTCATTGCTCTTAATCCCGCCCCACACTATAAAAGTATTCTTTCCATATCGGCTATGTTCTGTTCAGTGCTATTAGACAGTTAATGTACTATAGTGTGCTATTCTGATTCTATTGTCAGTGTAGAGTATCAGTTTAGTGTGCAACTAGGGATAGTTCAGTGTGAGTGTAGTGCAACCATTCATCTTTACATTAGTGTGAAGGTAGGGATAGTTCAGTCATTGTGAGTGTAGTGACCATTTAACACACCATTTAACACAATATTTCATTGTGTTACTGCAAGTTTAACGCCATATAGTTCTGTGCGTTACTGCAAGTTTAACGCTGTATATTTTATTGCGTTTCTGCAAGTTTAATGCCGTACATTTCATTGTGTTACTGCAATTTTAATGCTGTATCTGTCATTGCGTTACTGCAAGTTTAACGCCATATATTTAATTGCAGTACTGCAAGTTTAACACCAAGTTTAACACCATATAGTTCTGTGCATTACTGCAAGTATGGATGAGCTTCGAGTTCGAGTCGAACTCATGTTCGACTCGAATATTGCCTGTTCGCACGGCCAAACAGCGAACAATTTGGGGTGTTCGCGGCAAATTCGAAAAGCCGCGGAACACCCTGTAAAAGTCTATGGGAGAAATCTAAAGTGCTAATTTTAAAGGTTTATGTGCAAGTTATTGTCATAAAAAGGGTTTGGGGACCCGGGTCCTGCCCCAGGATTTTAATAATGCTTAAAGTGAAACAATAAAAGTGAAATATTCCTTTAAATTTCGCACCGCAGGGGGGGGGGGGGGGGGTGTATTATATGCCTGTAAAGCAGCGCTTGTTTCCCTTGCTTAGAACTGTCCCTGCACAAAGTGTAATTTCTGAAGGTAAAAAGTAATTTAAAAGCACTCGCGGCTATAATGCATTGTCGGCTCCCGGCAATACAGAGAAAAGTCATTGTTAAAAAAAAATGCGTGGGGGTCCCCCCAAATTCAATTACCAGGCCCTTCAGGTCTGGTATGGATATTAAGGGGAACCATGCGTCAAATTAAAAAAAAAATGATGTGGGGTTCCCCCCAAATATCCATACCAGACCCTTCAGGTCTGGTATGGATTTTAAGGGGAACTCCACGTCAAATTAAAAAAAAATGGCGTGAAGTTCCCCCCAAAAATCCATACCAGACCCTTCCTTTATCTGAGCACGCAACCTGGCAGGCCGCAGGAAAAGAGGGGGGGGGGAGAGAGCACCCCCCTCCTGAACCGTACAAGGCCACATGCCCTCAACATGGGGAGGATGCTTTGGGGTCTATTTTTTATTTTTCTATTTTTAATAAAGGACTTTCCCAACTGTGTCTGTGTTTTTTTTATATTTTTTTTACACTTTCTTTGGGAAATGGTAGGGGTACAATGTACCCCTTACCAATTCACATAGGGGGGGATGGGATCTGGGGGTCCCCTTTGTTAAAGGGGTCTTCCATATTCCGTTAAGCCCCCTGCCCGCAGACCCCCACAACCACCGGGCAAGGGTTGTGGGTATGAGGCCCTTGTCCCCATCAACATGGGGACATGGTGCTTTGTGGGGTCACAGACCCCCAAAGCATCCTCCCCATGTTGAGGGCATGTGGCCTGGTACGGTTCAGGAGGGGGGGGGCTCTCTCGTCCCCCCTCTTTTCCTGTGGCCTGCCAGGTTGCGTGCTCGGATAAAGGGTTTGGTATGGATTTTTGGGGGGAACTCCACACCATTTTTTTTTTATTTGGGGTGGAGTTCCCCTTAAAATCCATACCAGACGTCACCTGGCCACGTCACCTGCCACGTCACCTGGCCATGTCACCTGCCACAAGCTGTGGATTGTCCACTTGCCACGTCACCTGGCCACGTCACCTGGCCACATCACCTGACACAAGTTGTTGATTGTCCACTTGCCACTTTACCTGCCACAAGTTGTGGATTGTCCACAATGCGATGCAAGCAATTACAGTTTTCTTTTATATTTTTTAATAGTTTTTCATCATTTGCCATCATTTTTGAGATTTCTAATGTTAAAAAATAGGTCACCTTTAAAAACGCTTATAAACGCAAACGCGGCAAAACGCCGGTACCGCGTTTAGCCGCCTTTAGCAGCGTTTAGCGTCTGAAACATGAAAACTTTTGCGTCTGAACCCATTTTTTTGCTTCTGGAAAAACGAGGTTAAACGCAACTGCTTGTAAACGCCAAAAAACGAGAGTGTGTGCATGGACACATAGGATAACATTGAATGGGTTCAGGAGCAGTTGAAAAAAGCGTCCAACTGCCTCTGAACGCGCGTTCAACAGCAAATAACAGCTTCTCGTGTGCATGGGGCCTAACTTGCATATTAGCCTTGATAATTAGCACTTTTGATTTCAAACGTTTGAGTCCATTGTATTTAATAGGGTTTTAAAGTTCACTCAAACTTTAGGTCTGTTCGCAGGTTCTGGTGCGAACCGAACAGGGGGGTGTTCGGCTCATCCCTAACTGCAAGTTTAACGCCATATAGTTCTGTGCGTTACTGCAAGTTTATTGCTGCATATTTCATTGTGTTACTGCAAGTTTAACGGCATATAGTTCGGTGTGTTACTGAAAGTTTAACACCGTATAGTTCTGTGCGTTACTGCAAGTTTAACGTCATATTGTTCTGTGCATTACTGCAAGTTTAACGACATATAGTTCGGTGCGTTACTGCAAGTTTACCGCCATATAGGTTTGTGGGTTTCTGCAAGTTTAACGCCATGTAGTTCTGTGCATTACTGCAAGTTTAACACCATATAGTTCTGTATGTTACACCAGTGTGAACGTAGGGATAGTTCAGTCATTGTGAGTGTAGTGACCGTTTAATACAGTATATTTTATTGCGTTGCTGCAAGTTAACTGCGTATATATTTCATTGAGTTACTGCAAGTTTACCTCATATATTTCATTGCGTTACTGCTAGTTTAACGCCATATAGTTCTGTGCATTACTGCAAGTTTAACGCCATATAGTTCTGTGTGTTACTGCAAGTTTATGGCTTTATATTTCATTGCGTTACTGCAAGTTTAACGCCATATATTTCATTGCATCACTGCAAGTTTGACGCCATATAGTTATGTGCATTACTGCAAGTTTAACGCTGTATATTTCATTGGGTTACTGCAAGTTTAACGCCATATATTTCATTGTGTTACTGCAAGTTTAATGCTGTATAGTTCTCTGCATTACTGCAAGTTTAACGTCAAATAGTTCTGTGCGTTACTGCAAGTTTAACGCCATATAGTTTTGAGCGTTACTGCAAGTTTAACACCATATAGATCTGTGTGTTACTGCAAGTTTAACGCTGTATAGTTCTGTGTGTTACTGCAAGTTTAACACCGTATATTTCATTGAGTTACTGCAAGTGTGTGTTACACCAGTGTGAACTTCAGTCATTGTGAGTGTAGTGACCGTTTAACACAGTATTTTTTTTTGCGTTACTGCAAGTTTAACGGCGTATATATTTCATTGCATTACTGCAAGTTTAACCCATATATTTCATTGCGTTACTGGGAGTTTAACGCCATATAGTTCTGTGTGTTATTGCAAATTTAACTCCACATAGTTCTGTGCGTTACTGCAAGTTTAACGTCATATAGTTTGGTGCGTTACTGCAAGTTTAATGCTTTATATTTCATTGCGTTATTGCAAGTTTAACGCCATATATTTCATTGCATCACTGCAAGTTTAACGCCATATAGTTCTATGCATTACTGCAAGTTTGATGGTGTATATTTCATTGGGTTACTGCAAGTTTAACGCCATATATTTCATTGCGTTACTGCAAGTTTAACGCTGTATAGTTCTCTGCGTTACTACAAGTTTAACGCCAAATAGTTCTGTGCGTTGTTGCAAGTTTAATGCCATATAGTTACTGTATATACTCGAGTATAAGCCGACCCAAGTATAAGCCGAGGCACCTAATTTTACCACAAAAAACTGGGAAAACTTATTGACTGGAGTATAAGCCAAGGGTGAGAATGCAGCAGCTACTGTAAGCTGAAAAGAGGGTCAACAATGCCCATTTGCAGCTTCACTGTGCCCATTTGCACCCCTCACTGTGCCCATTTGCATGCCTCACTGTGCCCATTTGCACGCCTCACTGTGCCCAACCTCACTGTGCCCATTGCAACCTCACTGTGCCCATTGAAATCTCACTGTGCCCATTGCAATCTCACTGTGCCCATTGCAACCTCACTGTGCCCATTGCAGCATACCTGAAATTCTTGACAGGCTGCGGGCGTCCATTGTTTAAAATTTGCGGCTTCCCCCTGGTCCCGTCCCGTTCCGTGATAGGCGTTTGACACTGTGTTCAGTGTTCCGCCTATCACAGACGTCTTCTCATCCTCGGACTCAGTTTCCCAGCAGACACTGTGTTCAGTGTTCTGCCAATCACTGATGTTCTTTCATCCTCGGACAAGAGGATGTCCGTGATAGGCGTAACACTGAACACAGTGTCTGCTGGGAAACTGAGACTGAGGATGAGAAGACGTCCGTGATAGGTGGAAGACTAAACACAGTGTCAACCGCCTATCACGGAATGGGACGGGACCAGGTGGAAGCCGTGAATTTTAAACAATGGACGGCCGCGGCCTTTCAGGTACACTGACTCGAGTATAAGCCGAGGGGGGTATTTTCAGCCCTAAAAAAAGGGCTGAAAAACTCGGCTTATTCTAGAGTATATACAGTATGTGCGTTACTGCAATTTTAACGCCATATAGTTTTGAGCGTTACTGCAAGTTTAACACCATAAAGATCTGTGCGTTACTGCAAGTTTAATGCTGTATAGTTCTGTGCGTTACTGCAAGTTTAATGCCGTATATTTCATTGAGTTATTGCAAGTTTAACACTGTATTGCGTATTGCATTTCTGCACATTTGATGCAGTATATTGCCGTATATTTTAGTGTATCCGTGGAGTGTGTCTGTGTCGTAAATGCTCAAATTAAAGTGCACCAAGCACCACTTTCTATTGATTAACCACTTCAGCCCCGGACCATTTTGTTGGTCAAAGACCAGGCCACTTTTTGCGGCGCTTTAACTGACAATTGCACAGTCGTACGACGTGGCTCCCAAACAAAATTGACGTTCTTTTTTTCCCACAAATAGAGCTTTCTTTTGGTGGTATTTGATCACCTCTGCGGTTTTTATTTTTTTGCTATAAACAAAAATAATGCGACAATTTTGAAAAATATTACATATTTTTTACTTCTTGCTATAATAAATATCCCCAAAAAAATACATATTTTTTTTCCTCAGTTTAGGCTGATACGTATTCTTCTACATATTTTTGGTAAAAAAAAATCGCAATCAGCGTTAATTGATTGGTTTGCACAAAAGTTATAGCGTCTTCAAAATAGGGGGTAGTTTTATGGCATTTTTATTAATAATTTTTTTTTGTTACTAGTAATGGCGGCGATCAGCGATTTTTATCATGACTGCGACATTATGGCAGACACATCGGACACTTTTGACACATTTTTGGGACCATTGTAATTTTTACAGCGATCAGTGCTATAAAATGCACTGATTACTGTGAAAATGACACTGGCAGTGAAGGGGTTAACCAGTAGGTGGCGCTGTAGGGGTTAAGTGTTTCCTAGGGAGTGCTTCTTACTGTACTGGGGATGGGCTGTGTGTGACATGACACTGATCACCGCTCCGATCACACGGAGCGGAGATCAGTGTCATTGTCACTAGGCAGAGCGGGGGGATGCTTGTTTACATGAGATGATCGCGGGTATCACGGAGAAAGTGGCAGGGTCGCGAGCGCGCCGGCGGCATCTTAAAGGGGTTGTACCTGTACGTGCTTATGCCTGTCTGTGCCATTCTGCCGATGTAAATATACAGGAGGCAGTCCTTAAGTGGTTAAAATGAATCCACATACACATTTACACATCTTTATTAGACTTTGTTAATAAACCTCCCCCACTTCCCCCATCATGTCTGGGAGGACAGCAAGGAGAGGCAGACGTTCCCATGGCACTGTAAGGGGCACTGTATTAGGGCAGCTGGCAGCAAAGTAGCCGTGGTTGCCACAGTATAAACGTGATCCCTAAGATATTCTTCTAGCCTTTTCCCCAGAGGATAAGTGGGTTGCACCAATTTGCATGGGCTCATCCTCCAGGAGTGATTGAGAGGGCTCAGGAAGGGTTAATGAAGTATAAGAAGTAGGCGGCGTACTGGAGTGCAAAAAACAAGCCTTTTTGTATGCCTTTCCCCTAAACGCCTGTCTATACGGATGGCTACATGCATGGCTTCATTCAATGACTTTGGTGAAGGGTAGTGTCAGGGCTGTCTTTAAGGCAGGGCAAAAGGGGCAGCTGCCCAGAGCCCTGTCATTGTTGTGGGGCCCAAAGCAGCTGCCTCATACTTGCCAACTATCCCAGTTTAAATTCCCTTGTCCCTTGAAGTTTTAGTCCTGTGCTGTGTCCTGATATCTCAGTGTGAAGTGCTGCTACTAATGCTGCCCAGCTCTGCCCTATTGTTGTATACGGATGACTCACCTGCAGACCCTGTGTTTACATGCAAATAACCATCATTCATATGTAAATAAAGGGAGCAATCATATGTAAATAGCTGAGGCCGGCGGCATTCATATGTATATTATGCCCCTCTTCAGTGAAGATATGATGTGCTGTAACCTCTAGCAACCAATCAATGAGCAGTATTACTGTACAGTAATCTCTAGCAACCAATCAACAAGATGAAATCATGTGCTGTAACCTCTAGCAACTAATCAGTGAGCCGTAATGTGTGCTGTAACCTCTAGCTACCAGTCAGTAAGTGGCAATGATATGCTGTAACCTCTGGCAACCAATCGCAAACACTGCCTGATCTTATACAGTAAACTGATTTTAAGTCTAGCTGATATTTATTGTATGTCTCAGAGCAGGTGGAGAGCAAAAATGCATGGAGGTGGGCTCAAGAATTTTTTTGCCCAGGGTCCAATCAACATTAAAGATGGCCCTGGGTAGTGTACTAAAGTGATGGAGTCTGATAAGCCTAACCTGAACTGGCTTCTTAGAGCTGGGTCATTCCACCCTGAGTCAGGTGCCCAGCGGCAAAAATAAGAACAGTGTTGTTCAGCGGTGTGTTTATCCTGATGTAATGACCTAATGTTAACTTCAGCTGAATGGGCACGGTCAGGATCATAATACAGTAAACCTAAGGCCTTGAAAAAAGCTTCAACTGACCCTCTGGCTGGGTCATCTGCAGGAAGACTAAATGCCCAAGACTGGCAATCCCCCTGAAACCATGTAATAATCAGGCTGATCCGCTGTGCTTCAGAACCAGAGGAGTGTGGCTTAAGCTTAAAGTAGAGCATACAGCTATTTTTTAAGTTGGAAAATACATGGGGGTCACCAGAAAAATGATCAGGTGGGTTAACTTTGGGCTCTGGCTACTGCATTACTGCTGGAGGTGCCTTTACACGCAAGACAGTTCCTGGACTTGGCGTGTCAGTTTGTAAATTCCTCAGCAAATAAGCGAGCCTGTGTAGAGTCCATCTTGACATGAATTTGTGTGTTAAAGGCTTGTGATAATGTCACGTTTACCCCAAAGCAGGTGGTCAAACAATATAGCTAGCTACTGTGTGCTTTACCTATAGCAGCCCGCTTTCCCTTAAGGAAATAGAGCTATAGTGCCTGGGCACCACACCAGGGCAGATGGGAAACTGAGCAAAGCCAAGAGATACTTGCAGTTAGCAGACTGGTAGCGTGGTTCAATGACAATCCAGGTAAAAGGCAGGCTGAATTCAAGGAATAGTCCAATAATCTGGTCATACACAGGGACTGACCACATCAATCACACAGCAGGTGGACACAGACAGGGAGAATGCAATAGCCAAAACCCAGATGCTGGAATTAGGAGCAGGAGCACTTAATTGATCCTGACAGTAAGATGTTCTCTATATAGGAACCCTTTTGTGTGCTTTTCTTTCCTTATTGCATATATGTAGCACACAGTCCAATGCCTAGGTCAGGAAATATAGTATAGCTGACTGGTGTATCTTCTGCTTATAGGAGCCACTGTTCCCTTAAGGTGAACTGGCCTACTGGTACTTGGTTGCCTCTAGGTCTTAGAACACAATACCACAGTTCCTGGCCAGACAGCACCAGGACTGAGCAACTGGGAAGAGGGTACCTGTTGTCCTGAGGGTGATCAGGCAGTATACAGTGGCTGGTAGCAGAGTCCTAGAACAGTCCAAGGTAAGGGCAGATAGCGGGCAAGCATAGTCCAGTTAAAAATCCAAGGTCCAGTTCAAGTGGCCAAAGACTAATCTAAGTACAAGGCAAAGGTTGGCAACAAGGAAGTGCAAGAATATAGCAATGGGTCAGGCAGGGAAACACACAAGAAGAAAACTCTATCACAAGCACAGAGGCTCAAGCTGATGAAGTTTAAATACAGAGTATGGTCAGATTCATTACCCTGCAGCTGATGGGAGCATCTAGAAGTCTAAGAAGACTGGATAGCTGGAAACTGGATAGCTGCCTAACAATACACTGTTTAAAATATTGTTGCATACTTGACTACTACTCTTATAACTCCCCATCTTTTGCCCTCTATTCCTTGATCACTCGCCTCTTTTTCAATCTATACCCCTTTAGAACCGTAAAAAAAAAGCTATAAAACTGTGAGAAGGCAAAATAAAAGGTACCACTCAAAACTAGCAATGTACATATAAAGTAACTAATGTTATGTCAAAAAATTCATGCACAGCAGATGACCTTGACCTTTAACGATGCAATATGCCATCTGGGTAATGATAATGAAAACATGTGTTATACATTTACTTATGTATACCCACACTGAACCTAAGCTGTATGTCTACATACTTACTGTGGAATAGATTACTGTACCACCTTGACTTCCTCTTAAACAAAATAAAATAAAAATTTATAAAAAGATGAATTCCAGACTTTTTTTTTTCTGTATTTACATTGGACCAGCTTATATCCAGAGAGCTGCTGGGTATGCATTATATCACTGTAATAGTTTGCACTACAGGCATACCCCACTTTTAAGTACACAATGGGGTTTATTTACTAAAGCTTGAAAGCCCAAAATCAGGCTCACTTCTGCATAAAAAACCAATGAGCTTCCAGGTTTTATTATCAAAGCTTAATTGAACAAGATGGGGTTAGAAGTTCATTGGTTTATATGCAGAGGTGATCCTGATTTTGCGCTTTCCAGCTTTAGTAAATAAACCCCATTGTGTACTTAAAAGTGGGGTATGCCTGCACGGTTCTTGGTTCTGTGCTATGGACTTACTCTTTGCACCTCTGCTTTTATTACAATACCTTGGATTATTTCCATAAATACACAGAATTTTCTAATTGGATGAGGCGGAGAGTGAGATGTTACCATCCCTCCTCTCCACATTGTCCAATCAGAGAATGCCTTGTATTCACTGGCAAAATACTATGCATTCTATGAATGGCAGTAGTTGCCAAGCAAGCAACTCCCTGTGTTCAGTCTGCAGTCTTGCTCAGCTTCTTCTTTTTTTTTTTTTACCAGTAAGAGTTTTTATTAAAGTTTGCAAAATATACAAACAAGTACAAAAGGTACAAAAAGAGAACATAATAACTCACAACAGTAGTCGGCATCATAACAATATAATAATGCAAAAAAGAGCAATCATATGTGGTACCTCTTGCACAGCTTTAATCATTTGTTTTTAATTATGTTATTGAAATAAAATATATTTAAATAAAAACTAAATAAAAAAAGAAGGCTCCTCTCTCCATTCTGTCCCATGCAAAGCCACATTTTTCTTAAATAAAACAAATCATCTATTTTTAAAATAGATTTTTCATATTACCTGGAAAATGGACATTCACCTTTTACTAATTGCATAATCCTGACCCTCTCCCCACCCTTTTACACATTTGGAAACTGATTTTTTTTCTTTAGGGTAGCAGGCACCTTTTACAGCAGGTATTTGCTCCCATTTCCTTATTCCAAGGCAAGGATGACATTGCTTCTGTCCCCCCATCCACAGCTGCCTGGGACCACGTCACATATCTCAGCAGGCTCTGGGACTACAGTCAGTGCATTTTGCACATGTTCAATAGGAAGCCCAGCTGTGCCTGATCAGGAAGTTGCAGCTGGTTCCTGAATCAAAAATGGCAGTATGGCAGTATGGGCATGTAGACAGTGGTGAAGACTTTCCTTTGTAAGAAGACAGCACAGAACATCTTGGACTGTTAAGTACTGTATGTATGTTTTAAAGGTCAAAAGCTACCATACTTTTAGTTTTAGATCCTAGTAGACCTCCATCCTTTAGTTCACATATTCTTTTGGGTTTATTACTTTATTCATTAGAAACCTTTGTAATAGGGCATTGCAATGTTTAACATAATATAATGTAATAATTTACAAGCAATACTGCTACAGGTAAACTTGAATGAAAAAAAGTGGATCTTTAATCTCTCAACTTTACCAAATACTTTTTTCCCATGAAATGAGGACCTAGAAAAATTGAAAAACACTAGCAGAGGATGACTATTTTGGAACACCTTATAAAGTATTGTTTGTGGGTAATTTTTAGTTTTAAATGCAATGAGATGCAAGTCTAATTAGAATATAAAGACCCTGGTGTCAATTGAATAGTACAGGGAAGCCCTGAGAGAACTAGTCTGGGTTTGAAGCTGGTGTCCCATGTTTTTTTCTTGAGGGATTCATCTAATGCTGAAAGGTGCATGGTCTGGTAGTATCTTAGCAAAAAGTGCACAAACTACAAACTTCAACGCCACAATTACATTAGCTCCTAAGTCCTTGGCAGGTGGTTTGGAGGAGGTTATCTTGCTTAAAAATGGTGAGTAAAGTCAGATGTGGCTTAAGTATCCCATATAATTATCAATCAGCATTCCAGGTGATTTTTCAGTTACCAGTTCTTGATGAATCAAATGCTAATCAGCATGTGAAGTTGTGTGATAATTGCAGGCAGAAAAATGTTCAGTTTGTCAGCATATAATGCAATGAGTTTAAAATAAATTACATTTAAAAGCTGGACAAGTTGCTTGTTATGGTGACTCAGAGAAATATGGATTTCTACTTCATTCATATAGATCTGAAATCTGCAGTTTTATACTTCATATAAATGGGAACTCAATAGATTTGTCCCATATATTTATGACTAAAAGCTATATGGATTTAATCTTAGATTATGTGAGATACAACTCTATTTACTAAAAATACGTCATAACATTCTCTGACTATGGCCACAAGCCTGTTCATGCTTTTCTGGATGAGATAATTACCTGCTTTTGCAAACAATTGTAAAGCACCCTGTGGTGCTTTTTGTTTTTACAGGCTTTCTTTTTTAATTTTAAGGAGTAACTCCATCAAAGAAAAATATAGTTGAGACATGGCTACATAACAATCTGAGTGTACTCTATAGAAACTATATCAGTGACCTGCAGCACAGAGGTGTTAATTGTGTACAGCTGCTTTTCTAAGATGAGGAACTCACCCAGTATAAACAAAATAGTAAATTAAACATCATTAACACCCACACATCATAAACAACATTATCTCCAATATCATATTCAATAAATAATTAATACAATATAGATCCATATGATCTTGAATTAAAGTGACAATAAATATTGTGATTTACATAATTCATCTACCGGTATATTCTTCCATTTTCCACATTAAAGTTTCCTGTGCAGAAATGGAAGTGTCAAGTGCAAAAATAATTCTTAATTCAGCCAAGACATTTTTTATTTGAATTGTCACCTCCACCGCCGCATGGATGACCAACAACTCCACCTCTAAATAAGTGTCCACCACCACTGGTCACACTAAATTACCCAGAAATATATGCTGGTGTAAACCAGCCGCAAGCACCTTATCATATAACACTATTGGCAGGGTCACTCGAAGGATCACCATTTACTATCCTGGCAAAACTCAACAATGTCAGCTTGGCTCACAATATATTGTACAGACCACTCATATCATCAAGAGGAAAAAAAGAAAGCCTCCCTAGTGTAAAAGATCATTTTGAGGTATCACCACAGAGTGGTGCTGTGGATACCAAAATAATATATATATACAGTATGTCCCATTACCGGAGATGCTATTGGAAGGATTGGTATTCGACTTTAAAGGGAATGAGATACACAATGTTTAAAGATAAAAATGTTTTTATTACAAATTGATTAAAAAAGAATAACCAGACAGACACTAGTTTAAAAACTTTGCAAAGTAGAAATTGACCATATGCTATTACAACACACAACCCGTACACCAAGAAATATACTCCTGAATGATCATGACAATGTCCTTGTTGAAACAACAGTTATTGTTCTATGAGGCTTGGTGTGAGTTGATCATAGTGTGCAGTAGCTCGGCTTTGAGGAAGAAATTAAATATTGTTTTTTCACAAAGTTACAATTTTAACAAGTTATTTCTCACACACAGCATAGGCATACTTATAATACATCCCAAAATGCATTCTGCTATGCCTCCCCAGTATAGGAATGCCACTTGTGTGAGACTTTTTCACAGCTTAGATGCATAGAGGGGCCCCAAATCTAAGGAGCACTTTTGGACTTTCAAGGAGCATAAATTACATGTAAATTACACATCTTTCCTGACTAGCTACCACATTTTTGGAGGACCAGGAGCACCAGGACAGTCAAAACCACCACAAAATGACCCAATTTGGGAAAGCTAACACTTGAATGTGTTTTCTGAAGGCATAGTGAATCTTTTGAAATGTTATTTTTTTGCCACAGGTTTTTCGAAAATGCAGGAAAGAAAATGAAAATGTATGTTTTCTTGTTCATACATCACGGGACACAGAGCAGCATAGTCATTACTATGTGGGTTATATAGAATTACCTTCAGGTGCTGGCACTGGCAACTTCCAAAACAGGAAGTACCCTCCCCTATATAAGCCCCTCCCATCCGGGAGTACCTCAGTTTTTTGCCAGTGTCTAAGGTGTTGGCCAAGGTTAACATGTATTCATCTGGGCTTGTGTACAGGTTCTCTGGGCCTTAGCAAGCTATTCCGGATCCGACCAAAAAAGCTTCATAGCTAAACGGTCGGTACCCGGGCCTTGCAGAGAAGAGCAAGGTTTTGCCTGTAATGCCTCTCTTAGGAGGGCTGGACCCTGGGATCCAGAGCTCTGGTCATACCCAAAACCAAGAGGCTATCTGTGCAGGGTGCTATACAGGTCCAGGGGAGTGGAATCCTTGGGAACCCGGTCCCTGAAGGTCTAGTACAATGCCTGCCGTGAAAGGTGAAGTTTGGGCTTCTGTGGACCAAACAAAGTCCTGCGGCGGGGAAAAGGTAAGTGGGGGCCCCTCAGGAACTTGGTTCTATTGAGGGGACCCCCAAGCCTAATATGTCTTTCTGCCTGTTACCTAAAAGGTATTCCCGCTAATAGCTGTATATGCCTAAGAAATCCTAGAAATGTTTTTTCATAAAGGAAGTTTTAAAAACTGTAAACCTGGAAATGTTTTTCATAAAGGAGGTTTTAAAAAAAAAAGACAAAAGTGCGGTACCTGTGTTTGTCCACTAGAGGCCGCTGTGGAACGTCTTTTTTTCTTGGGACTATTCCTTCCATGGTGAAAGTCCAGGCAGATGAGTGAGCTCTCTATCAGGGAAGCTGCATTCCTCTGTCATGCTGCCAAGTAGTTTCCTTCCATCCCCGAGTCCTGGTGAAACAGGGACCCTGGCTCCTCTCCCTACATGGCGCCAAGAGCGCGCACGTGCACGCGCGCGCGCGCACACACGCTTTCTTTTATAAGATTTAGCTTCAAAAAAGGGGGCGGAGCCTGGCGGATGACGCGCTCTGTGCGCCCAGCGCTTCTGCGCATGTGCGGGCGTCCCAGCAAGATAAAAGGACTCAGTCCACGCTGCTTGCTATGGACACAGAGCATGAAAAGGAGCTGGTAGCATGGTATAGGGGCTTACAGCGGGCGGTTGATACAGGCATCCCCAGAAAGACGCATTAGTAGACACCCACTGATGTACATAGCAGCAAAATTGCATTAGACTATTTCAGTAAGGGGTGTATTGCGGCTGGAATACCTCAGCTTTGAACTAAGGAATATGCCGCCTAAAAAACTCTGAGATATACCTCTCAGGAAGTGTAGGGGGTCTCCATCGGGCTCTGAGGATCTGGAGCAGTCATCTGCACCCTCCTCCCCTGAGAAATCAGAGGTTAATACCCATAAGGAACCCCCGGGAGTGCCAGGTACTGCGGCTGTCCTCAGTCCACCTGCTCCTGCATATATAACAGAGGAGGTTTTTTCCTCAACTCTGGAGGGATTGGAGCAGAGATTGGCAGCATTGATCGCTTCTTCTCTACAGGAAAGAAAGCGCGCCAGATCTCCATCACCTCCATTAGAGTGCCTGTTGGCAGAGCAACAGTCCCAGGAAGGGACCGACCTACCTGAAGGGGATCAGGAGGAGGTTAACTCTGTTTTTGAGGAATCGACAGTAGATGAACCATTTTCAGCATCACAGACTGAAAGATTGTGGGTCCAGACCCTAACTGACATGGTTCGATCTGCATTTAAAATGCCTCTTGATGAACCATCAACTACTGCTGTCTCCTCATTGGGGTCGCTAAAAGCTCCCCAGGTTAATTGCTCCTTTCCAATACATCCATTATTGGAAGGACTTATATACCAGGACTGGGAACATCCTGATAAACTATTTGTTCCGCCTAAAAAATTTCCGGTGATCTATCCCATGGAGGAAAAGTTCACCCAGAGATGTAATGTTCCTACGGTGGATGCAGCCATCTCTTCTGTGAACAAATCACTGACATGTCCAGTAGATAATGTTCAAATGTTCAAAGATCCAGTGGATAAAAAATTGGAATCTTTATTAAAATCTGCTTTTTCCACAGCCAGCAGTGGCAGCTATTGGGGTCTGCCAAGCTTTAAAGGATCAAATGAAAATGGTCCTGAGGGATTTGCCAGACCAGCAGGCCCAGGCTCTGGCTGATCTGCCTAGAGCATTATGCTTTGCGGTTGACGCCATCAAGGATTCTATCCATCAGGCCTCCCGCCTCACGCTGTCTTTGGTACATATGCGTAGGCTTCTGTGGCTCAAAAACTGGTCTGCTGAAGCTCCCTGTAAGAAGCTCTTAGTTAGCTTCCCATTTCATGGGGAACGCCTTTTTGGCGAGGACCTGGATAAGTATATCCAGAAGATTTCCAGTGGTAAAAGTACTCTCTTACCGAGTAAGAAGAGGTCTAGGGGTCCATCTTTTAAGAGGACTACCTCTCCTATCCCTGCGACGTCTGCTACTAAGCAGTTCCGACGGCCTCCTCGGTCAAACTCAGGGGGTAAAATCAGGGACAGTCACAGGGTAATAAGAAACCCTGGATCCGAAGGGGTACTAAACCAGCCTCCAAGTCAAGCCTATGAAGGGCTGCCCCCACTCAAACGGGTGGGGGGAAGACTTCAGTTGTTCGCAGAGACCTGGCGGGAGACGATCAAAGACAGATGGGTGCTCTCCGCAGTAACTCTGGGATACAAGTTGGAGTTAAAAGAGTCTCCTCCTTCCCATTTTATGTGGTCAGGCATGCCAAGAGACCCTCTGAAAAGAGGGTCTCTCCTATTGGCGTTAGAACAACTATTGCTCCAAGGAGTAATTATGGAGGTTCCTATGGAAGAGTGGGGGTTGGGTTTCTACTCAAACCTTTTCACAGTCCCGAAGCCAAACGGGGACATAAGACCCATATTGGACCTAAAGAGTCTAAACAAATTTCTAAACGTCCGGTCTTTCCGGATGGAGACGATCCGATCGGTCACCGCTGCCCTACAAGGGGAGGAATGGTTAGCCTCGATCGACATCAAAGATGCTTACTTGCATGTTCCCATCTTTCCAGGTCATCAAAAATTTCTACGCTTTGCAGTAGAAGGGCGCCATTTTCAGTTCAGAGCCTTACCATTCGGTCTGGCCACAGCACCACGAGTGTTCACAAAAATTCTGGCCCCACTGTTGGCCGATCTAAGAACACGAGGTGTAACGATAATGGCATACCTAGACGACCTGTTGTTGATGGACCACTCAGTTGCCAAGCTAGAAGTGGTAATTGTCGATACAATCAAGTATCTAGAATCTCACGGTTGGGTCATCAACCTGGACAAGTCAGCCCTACAGCCAGTGAAAAACCTGGTATATCTAGGGCTACGGCTGGATTCAGACCAGAGGAAGATTTTCTTACCTCTAGACAAGGTATCCTCTTTGAGGGGCTTGGTCCGTCTGCTTTGTGCAAAAAGACAGCCGTCCATACGCCTGTGCATGAGGCTGCTAGGAAAGATGGTAGCATCATTCGAAGCTGTGCCATACGCCCAATTCCACTCAAGGAATTTACAGAGGGCCATATTGTCAGCCTGGAACGGGAAAGTTCAGGCTCTAGACTTCCCGATGGCTTTGTCCCCTTCCGTTCGGAAGAGTCTCTGCTGGTGGTTGATCCCCCAGAATCTCCAGAAGGGAAAACCCTTCAGTCCGATATCTTGGAAGGTGGTCACTACAGATGCCAGCCTTATAGGCTGGGGGGCAGTACTGGAGCAATGGTCTCTCCAGGGCAGATGGTCAAATGTAGTAAAAACCCTGCCCATCAATCTCTTAGAGATACGAGCAGCCCGGTATGCCCTAGTAGCCTGGACATCCAGACTCCAAGGGTCCCCTGTCAGAATTCAATCAGACAATGCCACAGCAGTGGCATATATCAATCATCAGGGAGGCACCAGGAGTCGTGCAGCCCAGAGGGAAGTAAGTCACATCCTGGAATGGGCAGAAAAGCATGTCCCATGTATATCAGCTGTCTTCATTCCAGGGGTGGAGAATTGTAAGGCGGACTTTCTGAGTCGCCAACAGTTATGCCCAGGGGAATGGTCCCTTCATCCCGAGGTCTTCCGAGCAATATGTCAGCGGTGGGGAACACCGGATGTAGATCTGCTAGCATCCAGATTCAACGCAAAGGTGGACAGATTTGTCTCCCGGACAAGGGATCCCCTCGCTTGCGGCTCGGATGCTCTGGTGTTCCCTTGGGATCAGTTCAGACTGATATATGCATTCCCTCCGCTACAATTGTTGCCTCGACTCCTTCGCAGAGTCAGGTTGGAGAAGAAGCCGGTGATCCTGGTGGCTCCAGCGTGGCCCCGAAGGGCCTGGTACGCGGAGATCATCAAAATGTCTGTGGGGAGTCCTTGGACCCTTCCACGTCGTCCGGACCTGCTTTCGCAAGGACCGATATACCACCCTTCCTTACTAACTCTAAGTTTAACGGCCTGGCTATTGAATCCCACATCCTAAAGAAGAGAGGTCTCTCTAACTCTGTGGTATCAACTATAATCAATGCCAGGAAGCCTGTATCCAGGCAGATCTACTATAGAGTTTGGAAGGCGTACATCACTTGGTGCGAGGCCAGAAAATGGCATCCACGTAAGTACGTTATAGGCAGAATTCTGGACTTCCTGCAGTGGGCTGTAGACAGGAAGTTTGCCTTAAGTACTATCAAGGGCCAGGTTTCGGCCTTATCAATACTATTTCAAAGGCCCCTGGCTATGCATTCACTTGTCAAATCATTTATGCAAGGGGTGACTCGTATTATTCCACCGATTAAAGCTCCCATATGCCCATGGGATCTAAATTTGGTTCTGTCGGTTCTGCAGAAGCAGCCGTTTGAAACTTTGCGGCACATTTCCTTGGTTCTACTCACCAGAAAATTGATATTTTTAGTAGCCATATGCTCGGCTAGAAGAGTGTCGGAATTAGCCGCCATGTCCTGTAAAGAGCCATATCTGGTTATCCATAAGGACAGAGTAGTATTACGCCCTCACCCAGCCTTTCTTCCTAAGGTGGTATCGAGGTTTCACTTGAACCAGGATGTGGTTCTTCCTTCTTTTTTCCCCAAACCAAGCTCGGTAGAGGAAAAGTTATTGCATTCTTTGGATGTAGTAAGAGCAGTTAAAGCTTATCTAAAAGCCACTGCTCAGATTCGTAGAACGGATTCTTTGTTTGTTCTGCCGGAAGGCCCCAGAAAGGGTCAGGCAGCATCAAAATCTACTTTAGCCAAGTGGATTCGACAGGTCATAATACAAGCCTATGGCTTGAGAAGTAGACCGCCTCCGTTCAAAGTTAGGGCGCACTCCACGAGAGCAGTTGGAACTTCATGGGCAGTGCATCACCAGGCCTCCCTGGCTCAAATTTGTAAGGCCGCAACATGGTCTTCAGTACACACGTTTACTAGGTTCTACCAGGTGGACGTTAGAAGTCAGGAGGATGTCGCCTTTGGGCGCAGTGTGTTGCAGGCCGCAAAAGATCCTCATGCCTGATGGCGCCCAGCTTATGTATGGTGTATCCCCCCCTCATTTGGCATTGCTTTGGGACGTCCCACATAGTAATGACTATGCTGCTCTGTGTCCCGTGATGTATGAACAAGAAAGTAGGATTTTTAAAACAGCTTACCTGTAAAATCCTTTTCTTGGAGTACATCACGGGACACAGAGCTCCCACCCCTCTTTTGGGGACACGTATTGCTTTGCTACAAAACTGAGGTACTCCCGGATGGGAGGGGCTTATATAGGGGAGGGTACTTCCTGTTTTGGAAGTTGCCAGTGCCAGCACCTGAAGGTAATTCTATATAACCCACATAGTAATGACTATGCTGCTCTGTGTCCCGTGATGTACTCCAAGAAAAGGATTTTACAGGTAAGCTGTTTTAAAAATCCTACTTTTACACAAAATTGTCAATTTTAATAAGATATTTCTAAAACACAACCCCAAACACATTCTGATACTCCTCCCGAGTATGAGGATACCACATGTGTCATACTTTTTTACTGTCTGTACTGATTATATACCTGGCATTGTATCTTATGTATCATACAAATCAATTGTGTCAAAACCAATGTACTATAATGTACTATAATATTACTTTTTTTTTGAGTAATCAGGAAATATCGTGTAGTATCACCTATACCAGTCTCAGTTCCTAAAAGGCAAGCAAGCCTAGCCTACTGATTGGTCACAGCTATTACATAGTACCAGGGCCAATTACTGCAGCCCAGTACGCTAATCACAGATCATGCTGCTGCGTGGCCCCAAGGCTGTAAACAAGCACCAGAAATGGGAGAACACACAGTTACGTCCTCCCAGAAGGACAATTGTCCTGCTTGGCCACATCTGTGCATTGGCTGGGCAGGAGGTGGTTAATGGAAATTGGTAACATATGGATGGAGCTTAGTATGGGTGACTAATAAAATCTGAACTCCAGACAAGCAGCTGAATACACCTATAATATAAATATATAGTATGACAGATGCAGGGACGTGCGGTGAGGTAAGAGGCTGGTGAGGCACTGGCTAGTATCAGAGCCAGATACACACAGGTCACTGTGAACATTAGAGCGAGAGCAATAATCGTAGCACTAGACCTCCTCTGTAACTTTTTAACCACTTCCGGACCGCCGCACGACTATATCCATCGGCACTTTGATGAGGGATATCTCTGTTATGGCAGCAGCTAGCTGCCATAACCCAGGTATCCATCGTGTCAGGCGGCGGTCTGGTTTACAATAACGGTGGTGTCTGCAGAGGATTCGCCGCAAGATCACCGTTATCGGCAGCGGAAGAGGGCCCCCCCACCCTCCCGTCGCTCTCCCGTGGCCACCGCCGCTTACCGGAGCTGTCATAGCGGCGGAGGCGATCGGGTCCTCTCTCCTGCTTGGTATGGATACGAGTGGGGGTAAGATGGTCCCCACCTGTCTCCATACCATAGCAGGGCGGAAGAGACGTTAAAACGTCACTTCCACCCATAGCTCTTAAAAGGACATTTTTTTTTATTGCATTTTAGTCTAAATATGAGATCTGAGGTCTTTTTGACACCAGATATCATATTTAAGAGGACCTGTCATGCTTTTTTTCTATTACAATTCGTTGTAATAGGAATAAGAGTGACCAATTTTTTTTTTCTTTAACAGTGGAAAAATAAATAAAATAAAGTGAAATGAATAAGGAATTTATTTTTTATTTTTTAAAGTGCCCTGTCCCGACGAGCTCGAGCACAGAAGTGAACGCATACGTAAGCAGCGTCCGCATATGAAAAAGGTGTTCAAACCACACATGTGAGGTATCGCCATGATCGTTAGAGTGAGAGCAATAATTCTAGCCCTAGACCTTCTCTGTAACTCAAAACATGCAACCTGTAGAATTTTTTAAACTGCGCCTATGGAGATTTGTAAGGGTAAAAGTTTGACGCCATTCCATGAGCGGGCGCAATTTTGAAGCCTGACATGTTGGGTATCAATTTACTCAGCGTAACATTATCTTTCACAATATAAAAAAATTGGGCTAACTTTACTGTTGTCTTATTTTTTAATTCAAAAAAGTGCGCTTGTAAGACCGCTGCGCAAATATGGTGTGACAAAAAGTATTGCAATGACCGGCATTTTATTCTATAGGGTGTTAGAAAAAAAATGTATAATGTTTGGGGGTTCTAAGTAATTTCTAGCAAAATTTTTTTTTTAACTTGTAAACACCAAGGCTCAGTTCTTAAGTGGTTAAGTACTGAATTTTGGCACAATTCCACGAGGGCGTGCGCAATTTTAAAGCGTGACATGTTAGGTATCTATTTACTTGGCGTAACATCATCTTTCACATTATACAAAAAAATCGAGCTAACTTTAGTGTTTTTTTTTATATTCATGAAACTTTTCTGCGCAAATACCGTGATAGAAAGTTGCAATGACCACCATTTTATTCTCTATCGTGTCTGCTAAATATATATATATATATATATATATATATATAATGTTTGGGGGTTCTGAGTAATTTTCTTGCCAAAAAAATGATTTTTAGGAGAGAATTGTCAGAATTGGCCTGGGTGGTAAGGGGTTAATTACCATAAGTAAGTAATATACAAATAATTATTATATATTATATATTGTTTTTAAGGTAATTAACCGTTTCAGCCCCGGAAGATTTGGCTGCTCATTGACCGGGCCTTTTTATGCGATACGGTACTGCGTCGCTTTAACTGACAAATGCGCAGTCGTGCGATGTTGCACCCAAACAAAAGTCCTTTTTTTCCCACAAATAGAGCTTTCTTTTGGTGGTATTTGATCACCTCTGCGGTTTTTATTTTTTGTGCTATAAAAAAAAAGTGTGACAATTTTGCCCCGCTAGCGCCTGAAAAGTGCTGCAAAAGCACAGCTAAAACGCTGCTAAAGCACAGTAAAAACGACCAGTGCTTTAGTGCTATTTTAGCAGTGCTTCAGTGTGAAAAGAGCCCCAGTGATAGTTGTTGAAGCTGTTTTGAGATATATTACACAAAATGCATTATTTTTTCAGTTTCAATAAGTTTTTATTGAAAATTTGTAGGATACCGGTACAATTATATAAAAGAAAACCCCTTCCTAGATTGTAAGCTCTAACGAGCAGGGCCCTCTGAATCTTCCTGTATTTAATTGTATTGTAACTGTACTGTCTACCCTCATGTTGTAAAGCGATGCGCAAACTGTTGGCACCATATAAATCCTCTATATAATTCTATATAATTCTGTATAATAATAACATTTGGAAGAATTCCAGAGGGCATCCATAAGTTATTAGTGGCAATAAAGGCAATTAAGATAAATAAAAAGAAAGGAATAGGTTATTGGGATTTTCAAGGTGTCAATATCAAAAATACATAAAAATATTTAAAACACATATGTCATCATTGAAGTGATGCACAAATTGCACATGAACATTATCACAAGTATGTTGCTTGAAGAGAATATCTTGACATGTTTCGATATTTAATACAGCTTCTTCAGGAGTATAGGTTACAACATGCAAGTTGCATCAAATTAGACTCTAAATGAAGAAAAGCAAGGAAATACATATCAGTAAAGACAACAACGGAATGTACTGTATTTGACAAAACATTTTTAGAATATTTTTAGAAAATATAATT
The DNA here is from genome assembly GCA_029206835.1 of Rana muscosa. NCBI lineage: Eukaryota > Metazoa > Chordata > Amphibia > Anura > Ranidae > Rana > Rana muscosa. The sequence goes on from CM055124.1 coordinate 177,273,396, forward strand.
ACTGGAGTATGATGATGGGCATCTCACCAAGTGGTTGTATCTAATCACACAACAAATTAATACAAAGAGCAACTTGGTCCATATAACTGCAACAATCCCAGGAGTGATCTCCAGGCAAGCTGCAGGAGGGGCCCTGAGGTTTGCTCCAATATGATAAATTTCAAAAATAAACAACACCCCAGTTCTTATGTTTTTGTGCATAGTTGAGTCACTTGACCTTGTTTCCATGTTGGAGCTATGGCCTTTTGGCCACAATTCTTCCATGGAGACCACTTCTGGCCAGACTTCTCTAGACAGTAGATGGATGTACCTGGGTCCCACTGGGTGCCACCAGTTCTGTGCTTATGGTCCTGCTGGACATCTTTCTATATTGAAGGGAAGCAAGCATAATTTGTGTTTCATCTGCTTTTTTTAGGTTTCTTTGGCCGATTACTCTGGCTATGGACCGCAACATTGACCGTTTCTTTGTGCTTCTTAAAAATAGCTTAAACAGCATCTTAAAGTCTCAGCTTTGTTTGAAACCTTTGCTTGGGAGAGACCTTGCTGATGCAGTATAACTACCTTGTGCATAACTATCTGTGTCATGAAACTGTCTTCCACAACCTCACCTTAGTAGCTTAGTTTGGCTGTTACTCACCCAGCTTTAAGCCTCCTACACAGCTGTTTCAGTTAATGACTGTATTTCATATATATATATATATCTATATATAGATATATAGATATCTATATATCTATATATAGATATATAGATATATATATATTGTGGGAGAATTAGCTCGTGGGCATCACCTTTTCTGAATGACAGTCAGCAAACGGGCACTTTCTTGAAAATCTGGCAGATGCCAGGTTTATTTACAGGAGGTTTGCAAAATAAAAATAAACAAAACAGTAAATTAAATCCTTGCCATCCGGCGCTAACTAAACAAATAGTCTCCTCTCTATACAGTGCGGGGCTGGTCCCCGTCACCCAAAACATGTGGTAAAGCAAACCCTTTAGTCCAACACCCAGAGCTCCTCTCACTCAGGTTCCTTTCTGAGTCTCAAAACCAGAGTCCTGCTGTGCTCTCTTCCTGGATATTTAAAGTCCAGTTGACTGTGGACTCCAGTGGACCTGAACATCAGCCTGCCACAGAGGCTGGAAAAAACGGGGCCAGATTCTGGTTCAGTCCCTTACAATAGAACAAATGCGAGGTGAAATGTACCTATTATCGTGTATCTCACCACGCATACCGTCACAATATATATATATATATTGTGAGGGGGTTAACTCGGTAGCGGGTGTGTGTGACCCCCTGGTTGGGCTCCCCACACAAAAACAGGGCCAGCAGACGGAGGTTGTGGTTTTCAAAATCAAAAGGTGCGGTTTATTTCTCTATGTACAGTGACAAAAACACAGCAAAGCCAAAAAGAAACAAACAAAATAAATCCTGGTCAGTTTGACCTCTGACTAAACATGCAGGTTTCCTAAACTAACAACTGGGATCAGCCTAGTGCTGTCCTAGTCCCTAAGTCCCTGGTTTAGTAAAAGTCCAAACAAATAGCCACACAGGCTTTGCCTCACCGCACAGGGGTTCACTCTCCCTAGACAGTCCACACAGGTCTGGTTCCAGGCATGAGCTAACATCTAATGAAGCTGGGAGTTTTTATAGAGGCCTTAAACGAACTGACAGGCTTCAGCTGGTCTCATCAACTCCCTGCCTCACGACGCCCAGCACTCTCCCTAGAGGTATGAGTCATTCATGAGCCCACTAGCCTCAGCTGGGCTTCATCAACTCCCTAGTTGTATAAGTCGGCATAAAGCCTGAATCTGGGAGAAATATATCTACCCCCCTGGATGCAACCAGGTGACTTTACCTTCCTGCTGTCACATACCCCCCCCTCTTGTTTTAACCTTGGGGTTGGAACACCAGCAATCAGGCATTCATGTACTCGAGACAAAGCATCCACATTCCCCATTTGAACGCCAGGGCGATGCTTTACTGTGAAGTTGAATTCCTGTAGGGCCAGGAACCACCTATTCACTCTTCTATTTGTCTCCTTGTTTTGAGCCATCCACTTTAACGGAGCGTGATCCGTAACCATGTCAAAGTGCCTACCTAGCAGATAGTACCGAAGGGAATCTAGAGCCCACTTCACCGCTAAACACTCCTTTTCAACCGTGGCGTAATTTACCTCATGGGACTTCAACTTCCTGCTGAGGTAAATGACTGGGTGCTCTTCCCCGTTCCAGACCTGGGACAATACTGCTCCTAACCCCACATCTGACGCATCACTTTGTACGACAAAGTCTTTAGAGAAGTCGGGTGAGTACAACACTGGCTGGCTACATAAGGCTTGTTTCAAGAATTGGAATGCTGCCTCAGCCTCGGGGGTCCATTTAATCATGACCGACCCTTTCCCTTTCGTCAGGTTGGTTAGGGGCACAGCCTTAGAAGCAAAGTGGGGAATGAAGCGCCGATAATAACCCGCGATTCCCAGAAAGGCTCGTACCTGCTTCTTGCTGTTGGGACGTGGCCAACTCTGGATGGCCTCGACTTTGTTGAGTTGGGGTTTTATTACTCCCCTGCCAATGGTGTACCCAAGATATTTGGCCTCCTCCTGCCCAATGGTACACTTCTTGGGGTTAGCCGTAAACCCCGCTTCCCGAACAGAGTCCAGGACTGCTTGCACTTTTGGCAGATGTGAGGCCCAATCTGTGCTATGGACAATTACGTCATCCAGGTAAGCCGCAGCATACTTCCGATGGGGCCTCAGCATCTGGTCCATTTTCCGCTGGAATGTGGCCGGCGCATTCTGTAACCCGAACGGCATTCTCTTATATTGGAACGCCCCGTCTGGGGTTACAAATGCGGTTTTCTCTTTGGCCGACTTGGCCAGGGGAATTTGCCAATACCCTTTTGTGAGGTCAAGAGTCGTCATGTATCGGGCTGTTCCCAGCCGGTCGATCAACTCATCTATACGTGGCATGGGGTAGGTGTCAAATTTTGTAACTTTGTTCAACTGACGAAAATCGTTACAAAATCGCCAGCTCCCATCCGGTTTAGGCACCAACACAATGGGACTAGACCAATCACTTTGGGACTCCTCTATCACCCCTAAGTTCAGCATTTTCTGTACTTCCTCCCGTATTGCCTCCCGTCGGGCCTCTGGGATCCGATAGGGTTTTAACTTCACCCTTTCACCGGGCGGGGTAATAATATCATGCTCTACCCCAGATGTTTGTCCCGGCAGCTCAGAGAACACCTCCTTGTTGCGAAGCACAAACTCCTTAACCTCCTGTTGTTGGGGTTGTGACAAGGTGGCTGCTATTCCAACCTCCGGAATCACGCAACCAGTTTGAGCTGGTGACCAAGTTTCTGCGACTAGGGACTCTCTATCCCTCCAGGCTTTCAACAGATTAACGTGATATATCTGTTCGGGCTTTCGCCTTCCTGGTTGTCTGACCTTGTAATTCACTTCGCTCACTTTTTCCATTATCTCGTAGGGGCCTTGCCATTTGGCAAGGAATTTACTTTCAACCGTAGGGACAAGTACCAATATCCTATCCCCCGGGGAAAAGGTACGGGTCTTTGCTCCACGGTTGTACACTCTCTGCTGTGCCAACTGCGCTTGGGCCAAATGTTCCTTCACGATGGGCATTACCTGTGCAATTCGATCTTGCATCAGGGCGACATGCTCAATCACACTCCTGTGGGGAGAACTCTCACTTTCCCAAGTTTCCTTGGCAATATCCAACAGCCCTCTTGGGTGTCTCCCATACAGTAACTCAAAGGGGGAGAATCCCGTAGAGGATTGGGGCACCTCCCTAATAGCAAACATCAAATAAGGAAGTAGACAGTCCCAATCCTTTCCATCTCTATCCACCACTTTCTTCAACATTTGTTTTAGGGTTTTGTTGAATCTTTCAACCAGCCCATCGGTTTGGGGGTGATACACAGATGTACGCAATTGCGTCACTTTGAACAATTTACACAGCTCTTTCATAACCCGGGACATAAAGGGTGTACCTTGGTCCGTAAGCAGTTCTTTACAAATACCCACCCGGCTAAAAACAAGAGATAGCTCTTTGGCTATGGTTTTGTCCGAGGTATTTCTGAGAGGGATCGCTTCTGGATAACGGGTGGCATAGTCCATTATAACCAATATGTACTGGTGCCCCCTAGCGGACTTGATTATAGGACCTACCAAATCCATTGCGATTCTCTCAAACGGGACCTCAATGATGGGTAGAGGGACCAGCGGGCTACGGAAATGTGGCATCGGGGCCGACCTCTGACACACAGGGCAGGAGGAACAATAATTTTCTATGTCCTTCATCACCCCAGGCCAATAGAATCTCTGTAATACCCTCTCTCGGGTTTTCTCTGTCCCCAGATGACCTCCAAGAATGTGCCCATGGGCCAACTCCAACACCAACTTCCTGTAAGGTTTGGGCACCACCAGCTGCTCAACGGTTTATTCTGCCCTTTTTGCCACCCGATACAGTAGGTCCTTCTCTACGCTGAAGTATGGGTAAGTGCAGGTATTATCTGGGTTCACTAACTCGCCATCTATTTCCACTACGTTTTCCCGTGCCTTTATTAGGGCGGGGTCTTTTAACTGTTCTGTGGCAAAATTTTCCCTGTGAACCTCCAGATCAGAAAACTCCACAGACAGTAGGTTTTCGTCTGAGGAGGTGGGCTCCTCTCCAGTTTCTTGAGTCTCCCCTGCCAATACTGACAAGGGAAATTCTGGAGAGTCCTCACCACTCTCAGAGGAGTTCTGGCTATCACATTCCTGGTACATAGGGGCACCAGTGGGGGGCTCAGGATCATCCCACAGTTCCCAGAACTTCGGAAAATCCCTTCCCACAATGGCGTCATGCGGTAACTGAGATACTAAGCCCACTGGATGAGAGAGGGTACCTTTGGGGGTCTCGAAACACACTGTAGTCACTGGATACTCTCGGGTGTCCCCATGCACACAAATAACAGCTACCTTGCTATTCCCAGAGACCTCTGTTTTAACTAACTCAGCCTTTATCAGGGTCACAAGGCTACCTGAATCCAACAATACCACAACATTTCTACCATTAACACACATTTTGCATAAATGTTTCTCAGTTCCTCGAATGGCAGTGCATGCGACTGTCGCACACAGCGACTGACGTCTGCCCGTCAGAAAGTCACACTGCATGGGTTCCTCCACAACCGGGCAATTGGCTGCAATATGTCCCGCTTGCCGGCAGCGGTAGCAAACGATCCTTCTTGCGGCCTCTTGAGCCGCTGATTTCCCAGGCTGTTCTCGCCAAACTTGGGGTAGAGCTCCCACCCTCTCACTCTCTCCACCCTCACCCCTTGGAATCCTCTTATCCGCCCCTGGGGATGGTCTGGTCTTAGGGTGGAAAGTCCGAGAGTCTCTGGAAGAGGCCGTCAGGTTCTCTGTAGCCAAGTATCTCTCTACACGATCCACAAGTTTACCGGCCGTTTCTGGGTCTCCGTGGCTTACCCACTTTTGAATGGCGGTAGGAAGAGCTCTCAAGAAACGATCCATCACAACACGTTCCACAATCTCCGGTGCGGACAAAGTCTCTGGCTGTAGCCACTTCCTGCTCAGGTGAATGAGATCATACATTTGAGACCTGGGGGGTTTTCCAAGCTGGAAAGTCCAGTTATGCACACGCTGAGCCCGGACAGCCAGGGTGACACCCAGCCTTGCCAATATTTCAGCTTTTAGCATCACATAGTCTTTTGCTTGGTCAGGCTCTAGGTCATAGTAAGCCTTCTGCGATTCACCAGTTAACAGAGGAGCCACCAGTCCAGCCCACTGCTCCTCAGGCCACTTTTCTCTTTCAGCAGTCCTTTCAAATGTGGTCAAAAATACCTCTGGATCATCCTCTCCAGTCATTTTTGTCAATAAACGACTCACCCCAAAGGACGCGGTATTAGTGGGACGGCTTTCCTCACTGGTCTGCGGACGTTGCTGCATTACTGCTTCCATTTGTTGTAGTCTCTGCTCTTGCTTCTGTAACAGGTCTATGAAGCGGGCCTCAGATTGCTGCTGGGCTTGTTGATGAGCTTGCTGCTGGGCTGCAAGGCTCCTTTGCAAACCTGCATTTGTCTGCTGTTGATTGGCATTTGCTAGAGCCAGCTGTTTCAGTATCTCCTCCATGCTGGCTTAAAAAAAACTGCCCGCATTCTCCACCAACTGTGAGGGGGTTAACTCGGTAGCGGGTGTGTGTGACCCCCTGGTTGGGCTCCCCACACAAAAACAGGGCCAGCAGACGGAGGTTGTGGTTTTCAAAATCAAAAGGTGCGGTTTATTTCTCTATGTACAGTGACAAAAACACAGCAAAGCCAAAAAGAAACAAACAAAATAAATCCTGGTCAGTTTGACCTCTGACTAAACATGCAGGTTTCCTAAACTAACAACTGGGATCAGCCTAGTGCTGTCCTAGTCCCTAAGTCCCTGGTTTAGTAAAAGTCCAAACAAATAGCCACACAGGCTTTGCCTCACCGCACAGGGGTTCACTCTCCCTAGACAGTCCACACAGGTCTGGTTCCAGGCATGAGCTAACATCTAATGAAGCTGGGAGTTTTTATAGAGGCCTTAAACGAACTGACAGGCTTCAGCTGGTCTCATCAACTCCCTGCCTCACGACGCCCAGCACTCTCCCTAGAGGTATGAGTCATTCATGAGCCCACTAGCCTCAGCTGGGCTTCATCAACTCCCTAGTTGTATAAGTCGGCATAAAGCCTGAATCTGGGAGAAATATATCTACCCCCCTGGATGCAACCAGGTGACTTTACCTTCCTGCTGTCACAATATATATATATATATATATATATATATATAAGAAGTGCTATGTTCCTAATATTAAACAAACCTAATAAAATATAAAAAAAAAAAAATCATAATATGAAAAGTGTGCAAATGGAAAAACATATAACACAAGCAGAAACATTTCATAATCACAAACATGGGAAAATAGACAATGCTATGTGAGTAATATGTATGACATCCTATAAAATTCATACAGAATACATAATAGTGATAAAAAGTCCATAAATCATGTATATTCAATTACAGGGATGAGCCGAACACCCCCCTGTTCGGTTCGCACCAGAACCTGCGAACAGACAAAATGTTCGTGTGAAATTTAGAACCCTATTAAATACAATGGACTCGAACGTTCGAAATCTAAAGTGTTAATTATAAAGGCTAATATGAAAGTTATTGTCCTAAAAAGTGTTTGGGGACCTGGGTCCTGCCCCAGGGGACATGTATCAATGCAAAAAAAAGTTTTAAAAACGGCTGTTTTTTCGGGAGCAGTGATTTTAATAATGCTTAAGATGAAAAAATAAAAGTGAAATATTCCTTTAAATTTCGTACCTGGGGGGTGTGTATGATATGCATGTGAAGTGGCGCATGTTTCCCGTGCTTAGAACTGTCCCTGCAAAAAATGTCATTTTTGAAAGAAAAAAAAGTCATTTAAAACTCACTCGCGGCTATTAATGAATTGTCAGCTCCCGGCAATACATTCAAAAGTCATTGATAAAAAAAAAAAAAAAGCGTGGGGGTTCCCCAGAATTCAATTACCAGGCCCTTCAGGTCTGGAATGGATATTAAGGGGAACCCCGCCGCAAATTTTAAAAAAAATTGATGTGGGGTTCCCCCAAATATCCATTCCAGGCCCTTCAGATCTGGCATGGATTTTAAGGGGAACTCCACCCCAAATTTAAAAAAAAAATGGCATGGAGTCCCCCTAAAAATCCATACCAGACCCCTTATCCGAGCACGCAACCTGGCCGGGCCGCAGGGGAAAAGGGGGGGACGAGAGAGCGGCCCCCCTCCCTCCTGAACCGTACCAGGCCACATGCCCTCAACATGGGGAGGATGTCCCCATGTTGATAGGGACAAGGGCCTCATCCCCACAACCCTTGCCCGGTGGTTGTGGGGGTCTGCGGGCGGGGGGCTTATCGGAATCTGGAAGACCCCTTTAACAAAGGGGACCCCCAGATCCCGCCCCCCCTATGTGAATTGGTAAGGGGTACATTGTACCCCTACTCATTTCACGAAGAAAGCGTAAAAAAATGTTTAAAAAAACACACAAACACCTTGAAAAAGTCCTTTATTTAAAAAAAAAAAAAAAACATTCCAGCGGTGAAATCCAGTGTCCCACGGCGATCCCGATGTCCAGCGCTGTCCTTCATTGCTTGTGCCTGAGCGGACCTGATGGGGAACTCCCTCTCAGTGTTTTAAATGTATAGACCCGCCCCTTCTAAAGTTCCCCATCAGGTCCACTCAGCGGACCAGATGCGGAACATGAGAAGGGGCGGGTCTATACATGTATTACCAAAGTGAGAGCAGTTCCCCATCAGGTCCGCCCCCTCGGTATGTCGGACCTGCCTACGTCATTGGCTTGAGCGGGGAACTTCCTTCACTATGTAAATTTAAATTACACAGTGAAGGAAGATCCCCGCTCAAGCCAATGACGTAGGCGGGTCCGACATACCGAGGGGGCGGAGCTGATGGGGAACTGCTCTCACTTTGGTAATACATGTATAGACCCGCCCCTTCTCATTTTCCGCATCTGGTCCGCTGAGCGGACCTGATGGGGAACTTTAGAAGGGGCGGGTCTATACATTTAAAATACTGAGAGGGAGTTCCCCATCAGGTCCGCTCAGGCACAACCAATGAAGGACAGCGCTGGACATCGGGATCGCCGCGGGACACTGGATTTCACCGCTGGAATGTTTTTTGTTTTTTTTTAAATAAAGGACTTTTTCAAGGTGTTTGTGTGTTTTTTTTAACATTTTTTTACGCTTTCTTCGTGAAATGGTAGGGGTACAATGTACCCCTTACCAATTCACATAGGGGGGGGGGGGCGGGATCTGGGGGTCCCCTTTGTTAAAGGGGTCTTCCAGATTCCGATAAGCCCCCCGCCCGCAGACCCCCACAACCACCGGGTAAGGGTTGTGGGGATGAGGCCCTTGTCCCCATCAACATGGGGACATCCTCCCCATGTTGAGGGCATGTGGCCTGGTACGGTTCAGGAGGGAGGGGGGGCCGCTCTCTCGTCCCCCCCTTTTCCCCTGCGGCCGGCCAAGTTGCGTGCTCGGATAAGGGGTCTGGTATGGATTTTTAGGGGGACTCCACGCCATTTTTTTTAAAATTTGGGGTGGAGTTCCCCTTAAAATCCATGCCAGATCTGAAGGGCCTGGAATGGATATTTGGGGGAACCCCACGTCAATTTTCTTTTAAATTTGCGTTGGGGTTCCCCTTAATATCCATTCCAGACCTGAAGGGCCTGGTAATTGAATTCTGGGGAACCCCCACGCTTTTTTTTTTTTTTATCAATGACTTTTCTATGTATTGCCGGGAGCCGACAATTCATTAATAGCCGCGAGTCAGTTTTAAATGACTTTTTTTCTTTCAAAAATGACATTTTGTGCAGGGACAGTTCTAAGCACGGGAAACATGCGCCACTTTACATGCATATCATACACACCCCCCAGGTACGAAATGTAAAGGAATATTTCACTTTTATTTTGTCATTTTAAGCATTATTAAAATCACTGCTCCCGAAAAAACGGCCGTTTTTAAAACTTATTTTTGCATTGATACATGTCCCCTGGGGCAGGACCCGGGTCCCCAAACACTTTTTAGGACAATAACTTGCATATAAGCCTTTATAATTAGCACTTTAGATTTCTCCCATAGATTTTTCGAATTTGCCGCGAACACCCCAATTTGTTCGCTGTTCGGCGAACGGGCGAACAGGCAATGTTCGAGTCGAACATGAGTTCGACTCGAACTCGAAGCTCATCCCTATTCAATTATTGTGCAAACATAAGTCTATGTGTTACACAGAAAATTAATAGTGAATCTTCCAAACTGTGAACAGTGTACCCAATTACAAAGTGAAAATGTCTCAGTGAAGTTGAAAGAAAGCAGAATGTGTCTCCGAAAATGAAGAGGAACACAGTATATATCCACCATGGGTGCTCAAATAGAGCTCCAAAGCCGCTTACCAAAAGACCTTGACTCTCTGGTTAAGAGTGGTCATAATGAGCATGAGGCTGGTCATAGGGCTCCTTTGGGCTGCTATCAAACTCGGACTCCAACAGTTTATTATTGGTAATTGATCACAACTGCTTGCGGCCATGTATAACAACTTTAATGCCACGGATGGACAGCTCACTGGGGCATCTTGTGGACAAAAATTATAATTACTAATCCACATGCCAAACTAATGGAACCCTATTATCCCAAACTGTTCCAACCACCAATATAGGCCGTTATATTGACATATAGCAACATAACAGTAAATTAGAATTAAAAACACATATTGCCTTCAATAATTCATTTATATAAACATTGGCAATGATGAATAGACACAAAATTCATCTAATAAAAATCTTTTAAAGTTAAATTAAAAAACTTAAAAACAACAACAAAAAAAAAAGAATGAAAATAAATTATATAAATACTAACAAAAGATTAGGATATAAAATATAAATATATATAAAACAAAACAAAAAAAACACCTATAACAACATACACAAATTAATTTCATATAAATAACAACACAACCAACTGGCATTGGATGAAAGTATTTACATCCCATTTGATATTGAGACCATGGGGGGCGAGCCTTTAAATTGTAAATCCACTTGGTCTCAAGTTTCAAAAAATTTATTTTGACATGGCTGCTCCGCCAAAGAGGAACAAATTTAACTATGCCTACAAACAGAGTACCCTTTGGGTCTATTATTGACCTGGGCATAGTGTTTGGAAACACTATGATTTGGGTAGCCTTTTTTTAAATTACCCAGATGTAATCTACAAACAAAATAAAAATTTCTGCGCTTTCAAAAATCTAGTGAAAATGTGAAACTAAGCTGCAACATCTTGTGACATACACACAGAACATACACCTTTCAATAATTAAGTTGCGCTAAACTCCTAAAGCATTGATACATAGATATAGTAGAAAAAATTTAAAAATGAATATCACAGATAAAGTCCATCCAATGTAAGATGAAAAATGTATGTGAAACTGCCAAGCGATGCACCCAGAAAATGTGATAGGAGAAAGATGACTTCTACCGTAAAACACACTGCCGCTTACCGACTTCCAATGATCTCCTATCACGGGAGATCACATCGCTTTCGGCTTAATACCAGCTCCCCCTGTCATGTACCTGGGTGAGTTTGAACCGGGATCTTCCTGGTCCCAAAGCTGCAGCCTTACCTGTTGCGCTACTGAGCAGATCTAGACTTTTGGAAATGTCCTCTCAGTATTAAACATTACCTTGGACTCACCAGCCCCACCTACTGCCAGCTGTGGACAATTTTCAATCAAAGCAGCCCTTAAAAAGGAAGTGATGCTATCTCTCAGCGCCCGTTTGTGTGGAATAGCTCCCTGGGTGTTGTGACTGCTTTTTGATCCTGATTTTCGTGTTGAACTTCTGCCTGAATTCCTGACTACTCTCCAGCCTGCTGATTTTGTACTTCACTGCCAGCTCGTGTATGACCTTTGCCTGCCTGACCACTCTCTGGATTTCGATTGTGTACCATTTTGCCTGATCTGTTGCCAACCTAATCTGCCTGACTACGTTTTCGCCTGAATCCTCAGCACACAAGTTCCACTTCGGACACTACCTATCACAGGTACCTTACATTACAAATGGGCCACAATGACAGTGGACCCTGCTGAGATTGTTAAGGCGATTTCACGTCAGGGACAATTGATTGGAGCTCATGAACAGCATCTTTCTTCCCTGGACGCCAAGTTAGATGAACTTTGTACTATGCTTAAATCTTGTTTGCCTGCTTCCTCTGCAACGGTCCAGACTCTGGATCCTACTCCTGCTACGATCCAACCCACCTCTTCTGTACCACCCAAACTTCCTATGCCTGACAAATTTGGTGGTGATACTGAGGACTGCAGAGGCTTTTTAAATGTTTGTCGTTTGCATTTCCGCAACAACCCTGGGACCTTTAGCACTTCTTCTGCCAAAGTGACTTTTGTAATTTCCTTGTTAAAGGGGAAGGCCCTGGCCTGGGTCTCTCCTTATCTGGAACGCAATGATCCTGTGCTGCAAGACGCTGACAAATTTCTGGCTTCTCTCCAGACTGTATTTGACAAGCCAGATAGAGCTTCTGCAGCTGAGTGCTCACTCTTGGACATGCAACAAGGCACCAGGTCTGTGGCACAATATGCTATTGAGTTTCGTACCCTTGCTGCTGAGACTACTTGGGACTCAAGGGCATTACGTGCAGCCTTCCGAAAAGGTCTTGCAGATCGCATCAAAGACGAATTAGTCTATAAGGATTCCCCAGAAGACCTAGAGAAATTCATAGAGCTCTGTGTTCGTCTGGATGTCCGGTATCATGAAAGATGCCAAGAGAGACTTAGAACTCGCAAGTTTCCTCGGCCAGTCTACCGTTTGGCCCCTAACTTCCAAGCACCACCTCAGCCAGAACCTGAAATCTCAGTTGAACCCCAGACACCTGTGGAACCCATGGATGTAAGCCGTCTCCACCTAACTGAGTCTGAGAAACAAAGGAGGCGTGCATTGGGCCTATGCCTATACTGTGGACTTAAAGGACATTTATTATCTGTCTGCCCTTCCCGTCCAGTAAAAGGCAGGGTCTAACCAGTGTTGGAGGAGCTGGCTTAGACCTTACAGGTATATCCTCCAAGACCAAGATTACCATTCCTGCAATTATCCATTTACCCTCTAAACTTGTCTCCTGTGAGGCTTTTGTGGATTCTGGAGCTGCTGGCATATTCTTGGACTACACTTTTGCAAAAAAAAATAATATCCCATTTGTTCCAAAATCTAGACCCCTGAACATTACCACCGTGAATGGACAACCCTTGGGAGATGGCATTGTAAAATTTGAGACTATGACAATCACCCTTCAGGTAGGCGTACTCCACAAAGAGGAAGTTGTCTTGTCTCTTATTGATTCTCCACTTCTGCCTGTTATCCTTGGTTGCCCATGGTTACAACAACATAACCCTTCTTTTGATTGGGAAAATGGAGAACTAACCTCTTGGGGGTCGTTCTGTCATTCAAACTGTTTGTCTCAACCCAAAAGACTTCCTGCTTGTATGTTGGCTTCCGTGGCCGTCCCACCTACCTTGCCTCATGAATACCATGCGTTTGCAGACGTATTTTGCAAGCAAAAGGCAGAGGTTTTACCTCCACATCGTTCTTTTGACTGTGCAATTAAATTGATTCCTGGAGCACCTCTTCCCAAAGGAAGGACCTATCCCCTGTCTTTGCCTGAACAAAAATCCATGGAGGAATACATAAAAGACAACTTGGAAAGAGGTTTTATCCGACCCTCTTCTTCTCCAGTAGGGGCAGGTTTTTTCTTTGTTGAAAAAAAAGATGGGGGTCTTCGACCATGCATAGACTATCGAGGGTTAAATCAAATCACTGTAAAAGACTCCTACCCTTTGCCTCTCATTCTTGAACTGTTTGATGTACTTAAGGGGGCTGTTATCTTCTCCAAGCTAGACCTACGAGGGGCTTATAATCTAATTCGAAAAAAAAGATGGGGACGAGTGGAAGACAGCATTCAACACTCGTAATGGACATTTTGAATATCTGGTTATGCCATTTGGGTTGTGTAACGCCCCTGCTGTCTTCCAATGTTTCATGAATGAAATTTTTCATGATTTCAGCAACAGTTTTGTGATCATCTACTTGGACGACATTTTAATCTTTTCCAAGACTCATCTAGAGCACATCTCGCATGTAAAGCAGGTATTGCAACGACTGAGAGAAAACCATCTTTACGCGAAGATTGAGAAATGCAGTTTCCATCAAAGCCGTATTCCTTTCCTTGGATACATTATAAGTGCTGCCGGTTTCCAAATGGACCCTCAAAAACTTTCCGCTGTCTTGCAATGGCCCCAACCGACCACTTTAAGAGGGCTCCAAAGCTTTCTAGGGTTCGCAAATTACTACAGATGCTTCATCAAAGGTTTTGCCTCCATTGCGGCCCCCCTTACTGCTATGACTAAGAAAGGTACAAATTGCAAGGTATGGTCCTCAGAAGCAGAATCGGCTTTCCAGCAATTAAAAGACATGTTCAGCAAAGCTCCAATTCTTCAGCATCCAAATCCCGATCTCCAGTACATAGTTGAGGTTGATGCCTCTGAGGTAGGAGCAGGTGCCGTGCTCTTCCAGAGACAGCCTAAGTCTGGTAGAATCCATCCAGTAGCATTTTTTTCTAGAAAGTTTTCTCCAGCGGAGATGAATTAGGATGTTGGGAATCGAGAACTACTGGCCATCAAATTGGCATTGTCTGAATGGCGACATCTTCTGGAAGGGGCTCCCAAACCTTTTTCTATCCTCACTGACCATAAAAACCTACTATACCTTCAGACTGCAAGACGTTTGAACTCACGTCAGGCTCGATGGGCTCTGTTTTTCTCCCGTTTTAATTTTGTTCTTTCTTATGTTCCTGGGCATAAAAACAAGAAAGCCGATGCTCTTTCCAGACAGTTTGCTACCTCTGAAGAAGACCAACCTACCGAGCAGTATATAATCCCACCTCACAAAATTGTCGCACAGATCTCTACGGCTCTTTCCCAACAGTTACAAGAAACCCAGAATTGTGTTCCCCAAGGCTTGAAGATACCACCAGGTCGCCTGTTCGTAGCCCCTAGCCTCAGAAAACCTGTACTCCTCTGGGCACATGATGGTGTTTTATCTGGTCATCCTGGTGTCACCATCACTCTTAAGACCTTGCAGCGTCATGTCTGGTGGCCTCATATGAAAAGGGATGTTACTGACTATGTGGCCGCCTGTCCAACTTGTGCTGCTAATAAAGTACCCCGTACATTGCCTACTGGACTGTTACAACCACTTTCAGCACCTCGTCAGCCTTGGACCCATTTGACTATGGACTTCATTACAGACTTACCCAAGTCCGAGGGCATGACTGCTATATGGGTCATAGTGGATCGCTTTTCAAAAATGTCTCATTTTGTGCCGCTCCCGGGATTACCTACAGCGGAAGCACTGTCTACTCTCTTCCTTTCCCATATTGTGAGATATCATGGCATACCTACCAATGTCGTCTCAGACCGCGGATCCCAGTTTGTTTCCCGATTCTGGAGAGCGTTCTGCAAGAAACTGGGAGTAACGCTTTCACTCTCTACCTCACATCACCCTCAAACAGATGGTCAAACCGAACGCATGAACCAGACCCTAGAAACCTATCTTCGACATTATGTCAATGCCTTACACTCCAACTGGTCTGAGTATTTGCCTTTAGCTGAGTTCGCCATTAATTCCCGTTGGCACAGTGCTCTTCATACCACACCATTCTACGCAGCCCTAGGCTATCACCCTCAGACTTTTCCCCTACTTCAGCCTTCTTCTGGTGTACCAGCAGCAGATCAGCGGGTTAAAAATATTCTGCTACATTGGAAAAAGATTTGCTTATTACTACGGAAGTCAGCAGGCAAGTATGCACTTTTTTCCAACAAACAAAGACGCCATATACCTCCATATGTGGTGGGGGACAGAGTTTGGCTATCAACCAAATATGTGAGACTGAAACAACCTTCTACCAAATTGGGCCCTCGATTCATTGGTCCTTACAGAATTATTGCTCGAGTCGGGCCAGTCTCCTATCGGTTGAAATTACCCTCCTCTCTCCGGATTCATCCTGTGTTCCACGTTTCCCTCCTCAAAAAAGCAATTTTCAATCGCTACTCCAGAACGCAACAGCTACCTCCTCCTGTTCTTGTTGATGGACAAAATGAGTTTGAAGTCTCCAAGATTCTTGATTCTAGAAGACAGGGTCGTGGCCTTCGGTATCTGGTTCATTGGAAGGGATATCCTGTCACAGAACGTTCCTGGGTTCCAGCCAAAGATCTGCATGCCCCTTCTCTTATTCGAGACTTCCATGCCTCCTTTCCCACTAAGCCCCGCTAGGCCCCCAGAGGGGTCCACTGGGGAGGGGGCCCTGTCATGTACCTGGTTGTATTTGAACCGAGATCTTCCTGGTCCCAAAGCTGCAGCCTTACCTGTTGCGCTACTGAGCAGATCTAGACTTTTGGAAATGTCCTCTCAGTATTAAACATTACCTTGGACTCACCAGCCCCACCTACTGCCAGCTGTGGACAATTTTTAATCAAAGCAGCCCTTAAAAAGGAAGTGATGCTATCTCTCAGCGCCCGTTTGTGTGGAATAGCTCCCTGGGTGTTGTGACTGCTTTTTGATCCTGATTTTCGTGTTGAACTTCTGCCTGAATTCCTGACTACTCTCCAGCCTGCTGATTTTGTACTTCACTGCCAGCTCGTGTATGACCTTTGCCTGCCTGACCACTCTCTGGATTTCGATCGTGTACCATTTTGCCTGATCTGTTGCCAACCTAATCTGCCTGACTACGTTTTTGCCTGAATCCTCAGCACACAAGTTCCACTTCGGACACTACCTATCACAGGTACCTTACACCCCCGTACAAAACACGTAGGGAGGAGCGACGTGCTGACGTCACCGCATTCACACAGGTCCCGGAGTGACGGGCTGCATTGGAGAGCCGGTTGGCTTGAATTCTATGCTTTGTATATTCTACCTAATTGTAAGTTCAATACTTTTTTACCTACTAAATTACCATAAATATTTGACACTATGGAAACCTTTATTTCTTTATGGGGATCGTGTGGCAATTAGTCCCTTTGAGTGGTGCAATCCAGGAAGATGCTGTGACCATGGCTGTGTTTACAAGATGTAATCTAACCTGCAGTGTCCTAGTGGTCCTCCCTCAAGACCACAGGGGCACCACAGCCAATAGACAACATTTTTGGCTGTACATGTAATGAATGACCCCATGTTGTATGACTGTACTGTAGTATCTGACTGAAAGTTATCAATCTTTCTCCCTTTAAAAAAACTGTTAATTGAACATACTGTGCACTTTCTGCAAGCATAGAAACCTTTTAAATCCTGAAAGAAAACTATTCACTTAGTTGGGTTTACCACATTAGGGGAAATATGATTTCTGATAGAAGGGGTCCCCCTAAAAATTACCCTGAGATTGGGAGATGTGGACCCAAAACCTCTTTTTAGTTTATCTTCTATAAGGATAATTCTATCAACATCCTGTACTGTAATTAAAGCTTTATCTAATTTATCATCAGAGTAGCCCTTCTCCAAGAATCTCTTTTTGATAACCTGCGCCTAAGATGTTAACACCTACTCGCTGGAGCAATTCCTCCTGATCTGTAAAAATTTACTTTTAGGGATCTAATTCAGCCACAATGGGTTGTGGCAACTATCAAGTGGTATATAACCATTTATACCAGTGGTCTTAAAGTGGGTACGGGTGTTGATTGTACCACCATCCACATATATTTTGAGGTGTAAAAATGATATACTCTTATGGCTGTATGTGTAACTCAAAGAGATGCCCCTATTGTTACTGTACTGTTCAAACCTAGCAGGTATTGTTCCAAGGAGGTCTCCTCCCCATCCCAAAGGAGGAGGATGTCATCAATGTAGCGGACCCAGAGAATTAGCTCAGGTCTCTGGTTTGCATAGATGACATCCTCCTCCTAATTTGCCAAAAAAAGGTTGGCCAAGCTCAGAGCAAACTTGGCCCTATTGGCTACACCTTTTTTCTGCAGGAAGAAGGTGTTGTTGAAACAAAAGTAGTTCTTCTCCATCAACCTATATACAGTCAGGTCCATAAATATTGGGACATCGACACAATTCTAATCTTTTTGGCTCTATACACCAGTGTTTCTCAACTCCAGTCCTCAAGGCGCACCAACAGGTCATGTTTTCAGGCTTTCCATTATTTTGCACAGGTGATTTGTTCAGTTTCACTGCCCTAGTAATTACCCTAGCCGTTTCATCTGAGGGAAATCCTGAAAACATGACCTGTTGGTGCGACTTGAGGATTGGAGTTGAGAAACACTGCTATACACCACCACAATGGATTTGAAATGAAACGAACAAGATGTGCTTTAACTGCAGACTTTCAGATTTAATTTGAGGGTATTTACATCCAAATCAGGTGAACGGTGTAGGAATTACAACAGTTTGTACATGTGCCTCCCACTTTTTAAGGGACCAAAAGTAATGGGACAGATTAACAATCATAAATCAAACTTTCACTTTTTAATACTTGCTTGCAAATCCTTTGCAGTCAATTACAGCCTGAAGTCTGGAACGCATAGACATCACCAGACGCTGTGTTTCATCCCTGGTGATGCTCTGCCAGGCCTTTACTGCAACTGTCTTCAGTTCCTGCTTGTTCTTGGGGCATTTTCCCTTCAGTTTTGTCTTCAGCAAGTGAAATGCATGCTCAATCAGATTCAGGTCAGGTGATTGACTTGGCCATTGAATAATATTCCACTTCTTTCCCTTAAAAAACTCTTTGGTTGCTTTCGCAGTAT
Organism: Rana muscosa; assembly: GCA_029206835.1. Taxonomy (NCBI): domain Eukaryota; kingdom Metazoa; phylum Chordata; class Amphibia; order Anura; family Ranidae; genus Rana; species Rana muscosa. The sequence continues at coordinate 177,291,814 of CM055124.1, forward strand.
GCTTCGGGTCATTATCCATCTGCACTGTGAAGCGCCGTCCAATGAGTTCTGAAGCATTTGGCTGAATATGAGCAGATAATATTGCCTGAAACACTTCAGAATTCATCCTGCTGTTTTTGTCAGCAGTCACATCATCAATAAATACAGGAGAACCAGTTCCATTGGCAGCCATACATGCCCATGACACTACCACCACCATGCTTCACTGATGAGGTGGTATGCTTTGGATCATGAGCAGTTCCTTTCCTTCTCCATACTATTCTCTTCCCATCACTTTGGTACAAGTTGATCTTGGTCTCATCTGTCCATGGGATGTTGTTCCAGAACTGTGAAGGCTTTTTTAGATGTTGTTTGGCAAACTATAATCTGGCCTTCCTGTTTTTGATTCTCACCAATGGTTTACATCTTGCGGTGAACCCTCTGTATTCACTCTGGTGAAGTCTTGTCTTGATTGTTGACTTTGACACACATACACCTACCTCCTGGAGAGTGTTCTTGATCTGGCCAACTGTTGTGAAGGGTGTTTTCTTCACCAGGGAAAGAATTCTTCGGTCATCCACCACAGTTGTTTTCCGTGGTCTTCTGGGTCTTTTGGTGTTGCTGAGCTCACCGGTTCATTCTTTATTTTTAAGGATGTTCCAAACAGTTGATTTGGCCACACCTAATGTTTTTGCTATCTCTCTGATGGGTTTGTTTTGTTTTTTCAGCCTAATGATGGCTTGCTTCACTGATAGTGAAAGCTCTTTGGATCTCATATTGAGAGTTGACAGCAACAGATTCCAAATGCAAATAGCAAACTTGAAATGAACTCTGGACCTTTTATCTGCTCCTTGTAAATGGGATAATGAGGGAATAACACACACCTGGCCATGGAACAGCTGAGCAGCCAATTGTCCCATTACTTTTGGTCCCTTAAAAGGTGGGAGGCACATATACAAACTGTTGTAATTCCTACACCGTTTACCTGATTTGGATGTAAATACCCACAAATTAAAGCTGAAAGTCTGCAGTTAAAGCACATTTTGTTAGTTTCATTTCAAATCCATTGTGGTGGTGTATAGAGCCAAAAAGATTAGAATTCTGCCGATGTCCCAATATTTATGGATCTGACTGTATGATATTCATGAGCATTAGCATCTGCTTGGTATAATTGGTTAAGCACACACCTGACTCTAATCCTACAAAATCCATGATTTTTTATTTTTTTTGTAACATTAGGCTTCATGGTCCCTCATCAGCAACCTTACAAAAATTCATTAGATCATAACAGAAACCATAAAAAAAAAGTCAGTTGAAAAAAGAAAGAAAGAGGAAATAAAAGAAAGGTAGGGTTAGTCCCCTCGACATGAGCCTCAATTCTCAGGGTGGTCCAGCAGCTAGGGGGCTTGGAGGTATGCAATCCAAGGGTTCCATACTTTTTAGCTTGTTTATCTTAATGGATACTGGTCAGTTTCTTGTTTACCATAATCCAGGATATTTTATGTTTCATTGATCACGGGTGGTTTCCATGCTCGCACTATGGTTATTTTGGCTGCTAGAAAAGTAAAAAATATGAGAGTACGAAGATGTCTGGGGATCTCTGACAGGTCAGCGAATAGCACAGTTTTGGTGCCTTTGGGTATACTCACTGAATAGACAAGACTGAACACTCAGAAACGTTGACCGTTCAGACAGGACCACCAGGTATGAAACATATCGCCCTCCTGTCTGCATCCCTGAAAACAAATGGGGTATCGTTTTGTCAACCTTGTTGGGACAACGTACCAACGCGATAACACTTTTTAATTCTCTTCCACAAGGGAAGTATTGAGTATGCTCTTATGCACCATGTTCGACCACTTTATCCACATCTCCTCTTCAAATGTTTTGCCCCGGTCTGATTCCTATGCCATTTGGTAGGAAGGCTTGTTAACTTGGCTTTTGTATAACTCTGTGATCCCTATTCTCAAATAGGGTCCTGGTGGTTATGTCAACCCGATCCTTGTTTAGGGACTGCAGGAAGTTTGTTTTTTGGCACAGGTGGTATTTCTCTGATGTTGTCATCTTTAGTGTTTACTTAGAATAGGCAAGTTGTTTTAACCCCTTATAGTCTATGAGGTGTGCTATCCTGTAAAGGCCTTTGTTGACCCACCAGGTACGGTAAATTACTGAATCTGCTGCCCTGGGGGAAGTGAGGATTATTAAAGAGGGGGGCCACTGGAGTGTGGGGGGATTTTAAAGGGTATAGTTTGCATGCATGCCATGTCCCACAAACGTAGGGAGTGCGATAGAGAGGGGCTCAAGACTGGCCGACGCTCCTTTGCATGGAGCCAGATTAAGAGATCCAGGGGGTGAGTCGGACTAGCCTGTGCCTCCAGCCAGACCCAGTCAGGCTTGTAAGTCTCACCATAAATTTGATACAGCTGGAACAATTGGGCCGCTCTATAATATCGCAAAAAGTGGGGGACTACATGCCTGCCTCGTCATTTGGATATATGCAGAGTGGAGCGGGCCACCCGGCTACCACCATTTTTCTAAATAAATTTATAGAACAAAGATTGCAACTTCTGGAAAAATACAGATGGAACTGGGATTGGGAGAGACTGTGTCAGGGTCACCTGTGGCCAGGTGACAGATGCACACCGTAGGGGGACAGGAGTGCACCGCGAGGTAGTGAACCCTATGGCTGGCTTCTGTGGATAGGAAACTGGGTGGTTGTGGAAAGCGGGACCAGAGGAGCACAACCGGGATCCCAACGGAAGCGAGAGCCAAGATTCCCCAGGGCGCGGAGTCTAAGACCCAGCTGGTCTTCTCCAGGGCCTCTAGTGGTGAGGATGTTACGCTGCAGGCTGGGACCAGGTCGCGGCCCCTGGAGTTTCCTAGCTCACGCCCCGTAGGATAAGGGGAAGCAGCAGCACACGATAGAGAGAACCAAATAACAAGCCGAAGGTCAGGGGCCACAAGCAGACAAGGATAACGAAGAACGAGCCGAAGGTCAAGGGTCACGAGCAGACAGGGATGGTCGGGGACAAGCCAATAACGTAACAGAGAGACAGACGTAGCACACGGCAGGCAGGAACCCAAACACACAATGCCTAACAAACACGTTGATCAGCAAAGCAGGCTTGCAGTGCACAGGTTAATATAGTGTTCAGTGATAGGGCCTGGGGTGGAGTCAGGCTGGGAGGAGATTATAAAGGAAGCCAGGTGAAGGAGGTCTGGTCTCTAGATGAACACATGAGAAGGAAGGTAAGATGGCAGACAAACACTACTGCATATCCATGACAGTACCCTCCCTCTTATGGGCCCTCCCCCGCCTGGACCCAGGCTTAAAGGGAAATCTCTGATGAAACCTTCTCAACAGATGAGGTGCAGCGACATCAGATGCAGCGATCCAAGACGCCTCCTCAGGACCAAAACCTCTCCAATGCACAAGGTACTGAAGAATGCCTCTGCAGAGCCGAGAATCCAGAACTTGTCTAACCTCGTACTTAAGATTATCCTCAGAGACTGAAAACGAGGTAGGGAGATGACAAGAAGATCTATTGAGGACCAAAGGCTCTCTAGGAATAAGCAAGGGCATGAGACGATCAACAGGAATCTGAGGAGGGTCCCCTAGACCCTTAAAGGGGAACTGGTCATCTTGCACAGGACCATCAGACTGGGCAGATGTCAGTGGAACCCTGAAGTCAGGTTGGTTAGAAGGTGACATGTCGCCGGAGTCAAGCTGAATAGCTGAAGGACAAGCAGAATGTCCCGAACAAGAAAAAGTGAGAGGCTCACTGGGCATGGGCTGGACTGGCATAACTAGTACAGAGGCAGAGTGAATAGCTGAGTCAGGTGTAGCGACTACCTGAATCGCATCGCAAGACGTAGCGACTGCAGGACTTGTAGACAAGCTAGCCTGGCTGTGCGTCCAAGGGTGGTTAGGGACAGAGAAATGTAAATGGTTATGCAACCTGGAATGAATGACCGGCTCAGATTCACAGGGGGCAACCTTGGGTAGGCAGGACGAGGAACAGGAGGGACCCCAAGCCAGGATCTGTCCAGTAGTCCAGTCCACATGAGGAGAATGGAGCTGTAACCATGGGAGACCCAAAATTATAGGCGTTGAGGCCTTGGGTAAGATAAGGAAGGATATCCACTCCTGGTGGAGTGTCCCTACCGACATCTTAACAGGGAGGGTCTGGAAGCGGATAGGTCCCCCTGGGAGAACAGTACCATCAATCGCCAAGACCAGCAATGGCGTGGTGAGGGGCAAAAGAGTAAGTCTCATGGACGATGCGATTTCCCAGTCCATGAAATTACCAGCGGCTCCGGAATCCAGATATGCTGAGACCGAATGAGAAGAAGCACCAACATGAAGGAACACAGAAAGCAGAAGACGAGAAGGGGAAGGTGATATTTCTGGGTCCAATACTCCACTTTCCAGATGAAGTGGACCCGAACGTTTTTCTGGACAAAGAGAGCAAGTGTCACGAAAATGACCTTTGCCCCCACAGTAAAGACACAGACCAAGAGTTCTGCGCCTAGCACGTTCCTCAGGGGATAGCCTGGTCCGACCCAGCTGCATGGGTTCCTCAGCTGGTAGGAGATGCTCTACGGGTCGAAGAGAGGGGAGCTCAGGCTGACTAAGAACCAAGGAGTGCTGGCGTTGCTTTTCTAAGGTCCTCTCCTGAAAGCGAATATCGATCTGGTTACACAAGGAGATAACGCCGGCCAGATCAGTGGGGATGGTTCTTCCAGCTAATTCATCCTTCACTCTATCAGACAGGCCATGCAAAAAGGTTGCGACTAAGGCCTCATTGTTCCAGCTCAACTCAGCCGACAGTATGCGGAAATGAAGGGCATACTGTCCCACAGAAGCAGACTCTTGGCGGAGACGTAAAAGGGCGCTGGCCGCTGAAGAGACACGAGCCGGTTCTTCGAAGATATTCCGAAAAAGTTTCAAGAAGCCAGACAGGCTAGAAACCACTGGATCATTCAGTTCCCACAGAGGGGCTGCCCAGGCTAAAGCTTCACCAGAGAGGAGGGAAATGATATAGGCTACCTTAGCCCGATCAGACAGGAAGTTTTGGGGCTGGAGCTCAAAATGAATCGTGCATTGGCTAAGGAACCCCCTGCAAGCCTTGGAGTCCCCAGAGAAACGGGACGGAGCTGGCAGTTGTAGCGAGTGTGTGGCTGCGACTGGTGCAATAGGTGCAACCGCTGATTGTATTTGAGGTTGCGGATTCAGGGTTCCCAAGGAGGCCTGAAGCTGCTCGAAGCGAGAAGCCAGATCCTGGAGGAATCGCATCACCTGAGTCTGATTCGATTCCTGGGTTTCAAGTCTGCAAACTATGCCCTGCAATGGATCATCCGCGGGTAGCGGGATGTCAGCCGGGTTCATGGCTGATCAAACTGTCAGGGTCACCTGTGGCCAGGTGACAGATGCACACCGTAGGGGGACAGGAGTGCACCGCGAGGTAGTGAACCCTATGGCTGGCTTCTGTGGATAGGAAACTGGGTGGTTGTGGAAAGCGGGACCAGAGGAGCACAACCGGGATCCCAACGGAAGCGAGAGCCAAGATTCCCCAGGGCGCGGAGTCTAAGACCCAGCTGGTCTTCTCCAGGGCCTCTAGTGGTGAGGATGTTACGCTGCAGGCTGGGACCAGGTCGCGGCCCCTGGAGTTTCCTAGCTCACGCCCCGTAGGATAAGGGGAAGCAGCAGCACACGATAGAGAGAACCGAATAACAAGCCGAAGGTCAGGGGCCACAAGCAGACAAGGATAACGAAGAACGAGCCGAAGGTCAAGGGTCACGAGCAGACAGGGATGGTCGGGGACAAGCCAATAACGTAACAGAGAGACAGACGTAGCACACGGCAGGCAGGAACCCAAACACACAATGCCTAACAAACACGTTGATCAGCAAAGCAGGCTTGCAGTGCACAGGTTAATATAGTGTTCAGTGATAGGGCCTGGGGTGGAGTCAGGCTGGGAGGAGATTATAAAGGAAGCCAGGTGAAGGAGGTCTGGTCTCTAGATGAACACATGAGGAGGAAGGTAAGATGGCAGACAAACACTACTGCATATCCATGACAGACTGAAAGTATCCTAGTATTCAAGGTATAACCGTCATCTTAATAGCCGCTATTCTACCCATCTAGGAAAGATCATGGGCTTGCCAGTTTTTCAGGTCACGTTTGATAGTTTTAAAGGGGAGTATAATTAACCCTATACAACATTGCGATAGCAGAAGTCAGTTTAACACCAAGATAGGGTAGCGCCTGTATACACAATATTTAAAAGAGAAGGACATTTGTATCGATCCCAGGACTGAGTCCAAGAGATTAACATTTAATGCTTCCGTAATCCCGACTGGCTCCAAAGCTGGACAACAGGGCAATTAAGTAAGGCAAGGTCGTAATGGGATCCGTGATAAACTTGAGGATATAATTCCATTATGGTAGACTGGACAGGAAATATTTTATCACCCATTGCCTGGTATGTTTACACCATTTGGATTATATTTATTAAAAAAAAACAGCTAATGAGCTCCTGTACATTTTTAGTCCGACAACATACTAATAGTGTAACCAATATGGTTTGGTGATCATCTGTATCCATTATGGATAGATTATTGGAAACTCTCTGGGCACTCTTTGGTTCCTTAAAGGAATATTTGCTTTGTGTTGGTCTTTTAACACTTTTTGACTCTGTGGACCTTATTACGAATTATAATATATGATGAGAATATTGCGGAGGACTTGTTTATTTTATCATTTTGTTATTACTATTATAAGTATATTATAAGTATACAGAATATTATGTACTGGTCTGAGGTGTGTTGGCACAGAGCTACTGATAGCTTTTACCTGTGTTTTAATTACCTACTGGGTCAAAAAAGTTTACTGTTTTGTGCAGTTTCCTGCAATATCACATTGGTGTATTAGAAAATGAATATATTTGTTTTTTTAATTTTCAGGATGTCTGTTGCAGTCACTGAGATGGGATTTTTTTTTTTGTTATTCTCCTAAAGTAACATTTTGTAAATGCAGCGTGATCTGTCTTGTGCTGTTGCCCATTGTAAATATGAATGTGATCTTCAAAATATTAACATATATGTATAACAACATCAATAGGCTTTTAGTGCTGCATTAATGCAAACCTTAAGCATTATTTTTAGCAGTCCTGCTTATCCACTTGCCGACCGGCTCACGCCGATATACGTTGGCAGAATGTCACGGCTGGGAATATTAACGTACCTGTACGTTGCCCTTTAAGACACGGCATTGTGGACATGCAGGCACCACCGCGAGCTCTGTGAGTGTGACCGTGGGTCCCGTGGACTCGATGTCCATCGGGAGTTTCGCAATCGTCTCACGGAGAGGAAGAATGGGGAAATGCTGATGTTAACAAGCATTTCCCCGTTCTGCCTAGTGACAAGGACACTGATCACAGCTCCCTGTGATTGGGAGTGGTGATTAGTGTCGTGTCACACGTAGCCCCCCCCCCACAGTTAAAACACATCCCTAGGATACACTTAACCCCTTCAGCGCCCCTACTGGTTAACCCCTTCACTGCCAGTGTAATTTTTACAGTAATCAGTGCGATTTTATAGCACTGAACGATGTATAAATGACAATGGTCCCAAAATGGCGTCAAAAGTGTCCGATGTTTCCGCCATAACGTCGCAGTCATGATAAAAATCGCTGATCACCGGCATTACTAGTAAAAAAAAAAAAATTAATAAAAATGCCATAAAACTATCCCCTATTTTGTAGACACTATAACTTTTGTGCAAACCAATCAATAAGCGCTTTTTGCGATTTTTTTTTTTTTATACCAAAAATATGTGGAAGTATACGTATCGGCCTAAACTGAGGAAAAAAAATTATATATTTTTGGGGGATATTTATTATAGCAAAAAGTAAAAAATATTGCTTTTTTTTCAAAATTGTCACCCTTTTTTTGTTTATAGCACAAAAAATAAAAAACACAGAGGTGATCAAATACCACCAAAAGAAAGCTCTATTTGTGAGAAAAAAAGGACGTCAATTTTGTTTGGGAGCCACGTTGCACGACCACGCAATTGTCAGCGACGCAGTGCCGAATCGCAAAAAGTGCTCTGGTCTTTGGGCAGCCAAATGGTCTGGAGCTGAAGTGGTTAAACATCCTCCTATGTCAATGCAATCTAATTTGAATTGCTGAACTTTATCAAAAAGCTTGATGTACAAAAGCATTACAAACCACAGGCAACCTGTAAAAAGCTGAAATTCAATTGTAGAACTGTAAGATCTACTTGGAAATAATATGGGTATTAACCAGTAATATAGCTATAATCTTTACTTTCCTAATAGCCACAATCTGTAAGAACTGGCAAGCAAGTAGGTAATTGCATTATAATGTTCTTTGCCTGCTCCAATAGTTGGATCACGATTTGGCACATGGCACAGACTGAAACATATTGCTTTCAAATATTTGCAAGACACAGAAACACTGAAATGATTATATTTTAAAGCTGGCAAACAGATTGTGCTTGTAAAGTCAATCCTTGCTAATTTCTTCCCTTTCTTTGTAAAAATAAAATCAATACAGCAAAATGTGTGCCTTGTGGAAATATGGCAGCTTTTTTCCACTTTCAATAAAATATGTCCTAGTGCATCTAACATATGGTGACAATAGTTAAGTAGTCTATCACTCCATTTAACAGATGTCCATAATTTTATTTAAACTGTTCCAAAGATACAGTATAATAATGTCTATTGTACTATGGTCTACAAGGTGTTTAGGTGTTTCTTTTATTTGGTAGACCACATACTTCTTAAAAGAAATGTAAAGATAAATGAAAAATAATCTCAAGAAACTCTGTATTGCCTTACAGAAAAAATCACTAGAGATATAAATTTAGCTTCAGTGGAAATTACTAGAGGTATTTATATAGCACTGTCAATTTACACAGCATTATACCCTACCAGCATATATTTAGAGTCTAGGAAGAAACCAGAGTACCTGGGGGGGACCCATGCAAGCACAAGTAGTGTACTAGTTGAGATTTGAATCTTCACAGTGCAAACAAGCATGTAATTTATAACAAACAGAGCCCATCAATCTGCGGACTAAAGATGATCCACCCATCATTTATACAACTAACTAAACACACTCCTGCTGCTGCTTATTTATCAATGTCTTTAAGGTATTTTTAAACCCCAAAACAAAAATGTAATATGTTGCAGCTTACTAGTCCTTAGACATGGCATCTGCATTCCTTTTCAGGTTTGTACGGAAAAATACCTTTTTATTCTGCCAGAAATCCAATGTCCTTGTACTTTACTTTGAACTGAAATCTTAAATAATGTTATTATTCTTCTCAGCTATCTTCTGTTAACTAGAGAACACCTTTTCCCTTATGTTATGGAGATAAGAAGAGAGAGGGGTGTGTTTAGTCTAAATAAGGAGAACAGTCTGTGACAGAGCCAACCAGGATAGGGTCTTTTGGAGGGGACTGTAGGGTGGCCTTTTGTCTACTGACTATGGGCCCTACCTTTTAAGGGAATACTACTCTTTGGGAGGTGTGTGCCTGGGGGACCCTTTGAGTAGTCTTGTTTCTATTTGAAGTCCATGTCCCCCTAAAATACACAGACTTTGGGAACTTGAGGACCCAGATCCATATTTAGGGCCTCTATGCCCAAAACCAGCAATGACTGCTTTAGATTGCGATACTCAAAGCAGATGTGTTTATGTTTATAATAATGTGTAATGTACTTTATATCCAGGGTTGTGAGCTGGGGGCTGGACGGTCTGGTCACCTAGACTGGTTTAAGTGACTAGTTGTTAATTAGTTCATGTTAATTAGATCACTGTCAGCTATTTGTTGCTAGATGTGGATTAGCATACTGTTTATGTTGGCTGTTCCTTAGCTATGTTAATTATATTCCTGTATACAATTTTCTTTGCTCACCTGATCTGGTGTGCTATATATTCTGTGTGATTTTACAATAAAGTTAGTTCCAGAGCACCTAAGCTTGTGTCGTCTAGATTCTTGGGTGCTCAGCTATAATACCCGGTTCCTGGATCCAGACTGGAGGAAGCTGTATACTGACTGAAGCACCCACGCTGGGTGCTGGATGATTCAGTCACACAGTCTATGGTGAATATATGGCTCTCGCAGTACAGTGATTAAATGTTGTCACTCTAGGACAGCAGGTGTGTTGCTGGCAGGATCACCAGGGGGAAATAAAGGGAAGACATTTTTTTTTAGCTATCACATCTAAGGAATTGTATGCTTCAATATACTACATTTTTTTCTTGGGTTTAGATATGCTACAATAAATAGTAGTAGACTACGAAAAGTAAAGACAAGTCTGTTGATGACTGTGGATAGTGAAGGAGGATGCAGTGACACCTCATTAAAGAGGTCTGAATTTGCTGCTGTAAATAGGATCTTGGATTTGTTTATGTACATAGCACTCAAAAAAAAAAAAAGGAAGTACTTCACATAGTGACAAAATACTACCACGAATCTAGGAATCCCCTTTTAATAGGAAATAGGAAGGACAGAATGTAGGACAGTATGAAAATTCTGAGAGTAAATTCTCTCTTAGGCTTAAAGGGGTTGTAAACCTACATGTTTTTTTCACCTTAATGCATCCTATGCATTAAGGTGAAAAAACACCTTGCAGTGTCCGGCCCCCCAGCCCCCCGTTTTACTTACCAGAATTTCCGTGGGCGCATCCCCGCCATCCTTCTCTCCTTGGAGTCCCGGCTTTGATTGGATAGATTGATAGCAGCGCAGCCATTGGCTCCTGCTGCTGTCAATCAAATCCAATCAAAGCCGGGACTCCAAGGCGGGGGAGCCTATGAACGCCGAGTGTATGACACAGGAGTGCGCCCGCAAGGTAACCTCCTCGGGAGTGAGCTTCCCAGAGGTTGTTATCTAATACAGGGAGGAGCCGCGAGAGCCGCCGTGGGACCCCAGAATTGGTGGATCGGGGCCACTCTGTGCAAAACGAACTGCACAGTGGAGGTAAGTATGACATGTTTGTGAGGTACCTCATATATTAATATTTCAAATGTACAGACCGAAATAGCTATATTTCAATTAGAAGTGGACACCATCCCGCTTGGATACGAAATATACCGAAAGGTCAGATACTCGGAGTGGGACTAAATTGTACTGATCAGGAGGACTTCATTGTACAGGCGAATGTTCTGAAGGATACGTTTGTACAGAAGGGCTATCGAGAAGAACCACTTCAAAAATTAATAGAGGAAATTGGAGATGCCCCAAGAAGTCAATGTTTTGGAAAAAAGGCTGTACGATTAAATGATGGACAACATCAATGGGGCTTTATAACAGGCTTCCATTTCCAATATAGGGAGATTGAGACCATTTTCAAAAAATACTGGCATATTCTGGGCTGCGACAGATATCTGGGAGAAGTTTTACCTGATTTACCCAAATGTATATATAGACGGGCCCCAAGTTTTGGGGATAGGGTAGTACGGAAAATCTTGGATCCACCTGATAAAACAAATTTTAAGAATTGACCTTAAAGGGGTTGTAAAGGTTTGTTTTTTATTTTTTTAATAGGTTCCTTTAAGCTAGTGCATTATTGGTTCACTTACCTTTTCCTTCGATTTCCCTTCTAAATGTCTTTTTTCTTTGTCTGAAATTGTCACTTCCTGTTTCTCCTCAGTAAGCTGTTCAGTAAGCTGTTCTGGCTGACTAAACACCGCTCGGATGATTGTGTGAAGTTTACTGAGGAGAAACAGGAGGTGAGAAATTCGGACAAAGAAAAAAAACATTTAGAAGGGAAATCGAAGGAAAAGGTAAGTGAACCAACAATGCACTAGCTTAAAGGAACCGATTTAGAAAATAAAAAACAAACCTTTACAACCCCTTTAAAGGTTTTTATTCGTGTAGGAGATGCAAATGCTGTAGAACAGTAAAGGTACAAAATAGAAGGATAACGAGTGTCACGAATAATGATCAGGAAACCTTTGATAAAAAGAGTTTATTTCATGTAATTCTTCTTACATGGTATATCTTATGTGGTGCCCCTGTGGGTTATAATATGTAGGTAGAACTAAGAGGCTACTTAGAGTACGTATAGCGGAGCACCTCACTAATATCAAAAATGGTTTTAAATATCATGGTGTTTCAATACACTTTAAGGAAAAACACCAGCAGGATCCTTCTCTTATCCAATTTTGAGGCATAGACTGTGTGCATCCATCCTGGAGGGGCTCAAACCGTGTTAGAGACCTATCACAGAGAGAGACGAAATGGATATTTATTTTAAAAAGTCTTTATCCCAGGGGCCTTAATATTGAACTGGATCTTAACTGCTTTATAAATAATTTTTAGAAATATATTTTGTGTTGATCCAATTCTCTACTATACACAGTGATATATGATTGTGTATCACTGGACCTAGGATCTCTATTAACCAACTAGTTCTCCAAGGTTATGGGATGTGTATGTATATTTAATCAGTGAATGTGTAGTACACATATTACCCATCACCAAGTCTAAATTTTCTTCATCTACTCAATTTTTAAAATTTTTAAATTTATATATTTTGAATTTTTTTAATGTTCTACGTTTTAGTTTTAGGGATTTTTTAGAGATAGTTCTGTGATTTTCTATGTGACCCACCTTTATTAAAGTCTTCTTAAACGTGGTAGACTATTAGAATGTGGCACTTACTTAGTATAAGACACGCACATGTAGGATTATGTGTGTGTGTTAGAGCCTGGTCTGGGTATATATTACAATAAATGATGTATATTTCTTGCTTAATACTATTATCTCATGATGCCAAATGTTATATAATTTTTAATAATTTTTTAATATGTATATTAGCACTACATATGAATTCCAGAGTCACCGCACACCATATGGTCAATAATTGCTATGAAGGTGTATGTAATGTTATATTCTGTATGACCCTGCTGGGCAGAGTATTACCACTGGCTAGTATATGGTGGTTGCGGGGACACTCGGGTAATACATTCGTAGCGATATCCGGCTTCCATCCATGGTTGTAGGAGCTGGTGACGCACTTTCGCCCTCAGTTGAGACAGGAAGGAGGAGAATGTAGAATGACACACTTCCGCCCACGATTGTTGGAGAAGTGAGTGTATTTCCGCCCACACTTGGGATAGATAAGAGGAGGAGTTGTCGCACCGCACAGCCAATCCCATGATTAAGTCTTTACGACGAAACATGTCGGGGCGTGGATGTGCGGCAACCATCTGAAGGAACTTGTGATGTCACAAAGTCAAACTAGGCAGTGGAGGTCTAGGGAGAAGCGGCAAGGAGGTGGTGAGAGATCAGTGGTTTACCGTGGGTCTACCGCGACCAATACACTCGTTTTTGGTGCAGTTTTATGAGTTTGCTGTGATTTAATGCTCAAGTTTTCTGAGATTTATGTGAGTGCAATAGTTGAAGTGTTTACAAGTGTGTTAATAAAACAGATTTTACGATATCACACCATTGGAGCTTTTTTTACATATTTGCATGTGGAGCAATCTGACAGTCATTTGGTTGGAATCTGGAAAACCAACTACACCTATTTGTGAGATTTTGTTTACACTTACACGCTAAACACGAGAGTGTGAGGCAACTTGCTGTGGTGAGTTTTGCATCTGATGGGACACTGGGTGGGGTGGAAGATTAGAAGAGATCATATGCACTGGATTTAATGATACATTGTGTGGACTTGATACGTTACTTTTAGCTTGTGCACATATTCACTTATGTCACAGGGTGTAATTTTTGAAGGACATTATCACCTATAGTCTGTTAGACACAGACATCGTGTAGTAGTATCCTTTAGCGCTACTGTTTTCTTTTTAGATTTAACACTTTTTCACATGACATGTTTGTTATTTTTATTTTTAAAAACAGGAACCTTTAGTGTCACTTTAATGTACACGGGACATTTTGAAACCTCTCCTGAATGATTTAACCTGGCAGATAGTAACCGACATTTAAAAACGTCTGTTTTGCCGCATTTACATGCCGCGTTTAGCCGCATTTTTTTTTTTTTAAATAGTCAAAAATCTATCTCCATTAAAAAAGTTAAAAAAATGCTTCTAAACTCAACTGAGTAGAAAGGACTATAAATGACCCTGTGTACTTGTACTGATAAGATAATATAGAGGAGTTCAGGGGCAGCTGAAAAAAAAGCCCAACTGCTCCTAAACATCCATTTACCAGCAACAGTGTACATGAAGCCTTAGACTTATGGTATGTCTCTTCATGTCCTAACACAAAGGCGATTTCAAACTCCCATAACCTCCTTGTAAATAACACCATGAAATAGATACCACAGCTACATACATTTTCAAATTGGCGATTATTGATTTTCAAGCTTTTCTATAGAACACCATTGTATTTTATGGTTGTGTTGCAACACCAGGTTTCATTAGCAGTTAGCATAACTGAAATTTGTGCTGCTATGAGAAACCCAGGAACTACAATATGTGGGAAGAACCTTGTCTTACAATAGGATGGTGTTCCAGGCATAGAGGATTTCTAGTTTTCCTGGAACACTCCTCCTTGCCCTTAGTTTAAATATTTAAAATCTCAGAGTGTGTTTTGACTAAGCCACCTAACCTCCTCTTCTTTCCAACCTCCATGGTACTATGTTGTTATCAGGTCTGTACAACCATGCATTTTTTCAAATTCAAGCTGAGCAGTAAAATCTATTTGTAGCTCAAATTCCAGCTCACAGTATGATCCTACCAATGTCAGTATGATGTTAGCATATTATGCAAGAGGTGGTAGGAGTCTGAGAGTGAGAGATGTCTCTTGGTCACTCTGTAGAGGACAACATGTTATGCATGCATTCAATTGTGCAGCTCATGCAGCATTTTGTCATAGAAGAATTTAGCTTGCATGTAAAGTATTCCTTTAATCGACTTGTTGCAATCTACATACATTGGGGGTTATTTACGAAAGACAAACCCACTTTGCACTACAAGTGCAAACTACAAGTGCAAAGTGCACTTGAAAGTGCAGTCGCTGTAGATCCGAGGGGGCATTCAAGGAAAATAAAAAACAGCATTTTTGCTTGTACATGATTGGATGATAAAATCAGCAGAGCTTCCACTCATTTCAGATCTACCCTCAGATTTACAGCGACTGCACTTCCAAGTGCACTTTTAGTGCAATTTCAAGTGCACTTTGCACTTGTAGTTTGCACTTGTAGTGCAAAGTGGATTTGTCTTTCGTAAATAACCCCCGTTGTGAACAATGGGCACAGGGATGTTAGGCTTGCTGGAAATTTAACTCACTAAAGAAGCTGCAATTCTGTGAATAATCATGCTGGCCAAACCCAAAACCCTTCTAACTTGTTACATGAAGGCACAAGGCACACAGGAATTAGTTAAGGGATTTAAACATGTTCAAAGGAATTCACACAACAGCTAGATCGTTATTTTTCATTTAAAAAGTTCATTCTGGAAACCAGCTATGTGGAATACATTTGTTATGAGTTCATTACTTTTTCTTTCAGTGTTTTGTAACCCCCATAGCTTTCAGAACCTCACCACAATCTAGAGAATATTTAAACCTTGGCTGTTTATTCTGGATAGTACCTAATAAAAACATTTTAAAATCTCTACATGCTGGGGATATCATACGATATGGGTCAACTTCTGAAGTTTAGGATTCATCAAGACTACATCAAATTGTAAGACCGAAGTACCAGAGGCACAAAGGAAATCAATGGTTGTAAATACAGTGCAGTACAGTTGAAAAAAGTGAAGGGGGTCTTAATAATTAATGAATGCACTGGAAATTAAAAATTCCAGTTGATTTCAATACTCTAGAGGTGTCTACAGACTTAAAAGGACAGTCCTCCAGTGGGAAATCAGAATTGGACTGGGGAATAATCATATGTCTGTAGGCCCTTGCTGACTAAGCCTGGCCGAATACAAGAATAAAGGTAAATGCGGTAATATTTACACTCCCGTTATAGTAGTTTCCCCCACTTTAACAACTATGATGTGGTAAATTAACCAATGTGGAATTGCCCTTTAAAAAATTTGGATTCATTCAAATTTTTTTAAAATTAGACAGGTGACCAAAATGCTAAAGCTATATTATTAACTCTGGCGGGTTTGTTTCAGATTGGCTTAAGAAAAGGTCAGCTGTAAATGTAGCTGGGACAGGAGAGGATGAGTGAGACAGTGAAAGAAAGAGAGGGACTCAATTCTCTATTGCAGTGCATAAGGCAACTACTCACTATTGTTTTTCTACTCCCAATGAGCATGATGTATTAAAATATCAGTAGTTACAAATTAAGTTACTCCCCGACAGCCACCAATCAGATTCAAACAAGACCTAAATAATTGAATCATATTTGCAACTATGGTAAAATAGTTCCAGCTAATAGTGATGACATTGATAAACCATAACCAATGGCTGTACCTTTGTTTAGGTTTGTATGTCCTCCTGCAGTGGTCTTCAGCTGCCAATAGAATATGTGCACAGTATTGCACTTGTTTGACATTGGTGTAAAGCAAAATGTCTTTGTCTATTTCTATAGGCAATGTATAAAGTTGTATGTAGGTTTTCCTTTTGTAATATGTTATGCTTAGGACCATAAACAATTGTAAAAAATATTTACAACATAAAACAGTTCATACTTTAGATTCAAAATAGCTGTGGTCCTTCATTGTATGCGATGCAAGGTAGCCACTGTATAACCTGGAGAAAAGGATTGGTATGGAGGGACCAGCTGTTCATCATGGAATTAGCAGGGAAGAAGCCTGCTGGGGCATGAAATAAGACAAGTAATTGTCTGCATTACATCCCCCTGGAGTAAACCAGCAGAAATTCATATCTTTAAGAGGGGCACCCTGATTATCTTCTTTTTTTATTTTTTATTTTTTATAGCTGGCTGGACTTTAGAGTTAACTGATCTTGGGCCTGTTTTTCTAAAGTGGAAAATGAGATGTGAATTTGTGTCATCTTCAGACATTTGAAAGGAAATAAAAAAAATGAAAAAAAAATTATACAGTATATATATACATATACTATATTGTCAAAAATATTGTGGCGCCTGCCTTTACACGCACATGAATGAGCGAATTTGGGGTGGAGGAACTTGACTGGCCTGCACAGAGTCCTGACCTTAACCCAATAGAACACCTTGGGATGAATTTGAGTGGAGACTGGGAGCCAGGCCTTCTCATCCACATTAGTGCCTGACCTCACAAATGCGCTTCTGGAAAACTTTCCCAAAGACACACTCCCTCTCCTCGCACTGTATAGTGTGTGAGCGGTGCTCACACAGACCCAGCTGCCTGCTCTTTTCCCTCACCTGCTTCCTCATTGGCAGGGGGAGGAAACCAATAGGATTCCAGCACAAGAGCAGCAGGGGATCATGGGACAAGTAGTCCCAATGTAAACTCCCTGAGGGAAAGCTACACAGGCCAGCATGCTCTAGGAAGATTGACAAGTAGAGCACAACAAGAGGCTGCCTGGGAGCGAGACAGAGACCATGAGGGGAGGGAGCGGACGCAGGGGAAGCCGTGCTGCCATCCTGAGTCAGTATGACTGTTCCTGCCACAGCTCCAAGGTTGGTGGCAGACATCCCTGAAGGCGTGAGGTGTTCCGGTGTGTGAGGTAGCCAGTCGGGCCACTTAAAGAACCTGCCTGCCAGGACATCTACCTTTGGGCCTTTCGTTGCAGGATTGGTGAGCGAGCACCTGCCCACCTTAAAGACACTGCGGGCAGACAACATTGCTGTATCTGTGCCTACACCTGCAGAACTTGTGTTACACTTACATCCTGCTGAGCAGTCACAGTATCCATCTTGCTTACCAGGATACTGCCAGCATACTGTACATCACTCTTTTGATTCAACATTAGTGGTAGTATTTTTGGTATCAAACCTTTCCTAAATTGCAACACCAAGTACATCATTTATTTATTTACATGCAAAGCATGTGGAATTCAATACAAGAAGATTAAGAGACAGGTTGCAGGATCATGTTTATGATACCGAAAAGAAACATACCACTAGTGTTGCAAAGCACTTCAATGAGACTCATGATGGGGATACGTACCTTTCTTTTCAGTACATCACGGTACACAGAGCCATTAATTACTACATGTGTTATAGGACCACCTTCAGGTGATGGACACTGGCATAATCAAGATCGGAAGTACCCCTCTATATAACCCCTCCCACATGGGGTGTACCTTCGGTTTTTCCGCCAGTATCTAAGGTGTTGGTCATGGTTTACTTTATGCTCCCCAGAAGGACCCTGCCAAGGCCAGGGAGCTGTACAATCAGATCCATTCAAAAAGCCAAAACAAGGCAAAAGTGGATGGTACCAAGCATCGATACCGAAGAACGAGGTTTTGCCTGTAAGGCTTCTCCCAGGAGAGCTGGGCCCTGGGATCCAGCGCCTTGGTCACATTGCTATACCACAGGTTGTTCTGGCAGGGCGCTCTACAGGTCCAAGGCAGTGGACCCTATAAATTAAAAGGGGACCCTGTCCTTGAAGGTCTGGCAAGACTCCAAGCCCGGTGTGATGGGTGAAGATTGGGTCACTGTGTTAATTTCAGTAGTACCTTGCGTCAGGAATGGTACGTTAACAAGATCCTTTTGGACTTCTTTTAATGAATAGTTGATGTCTTGCCTGTATTCTCTTCAGGGTGTGAAGTAGCATACCTGGTGTCAGCATCACATGCCTGCCTGGTTGAAGTTCTGTCAGCAGCACTTGTGGAGGAGTTCTGCCTTCCCTCTCGGTTCATCAGCCAACTAAGGAGGGGAGGGAGAGTTTGGTCCCACCAGCAGTCTTCCCCCCTCCTTCCTCCCCCCAGATCCTTGTGTGGATCGCCACTTGCGCACGCGCGCACGTGCACATGCGAAAATAATCTCTTATTCAAAAAGTGACGCCACAGGGGCGGGGAGCAGCACTGCTGGGGTGCACATGTTTCGGCATGCACGTTGCCCTACGGCGCATGCGCGAACCAGCATTTTTTATAAATTCCAGCCGTGTGTGTACAGGTGCGTGATGGAGAGACACAGACACTATTCACAGGGCATGTAAGCGCTGGGGTGCTGGGGACAGGCATTTTCAAGACTCATCTGTTCAGCATCTGAGCTGTGGCATTTGATAGCGGCATATTAAGATTGCTAAGACTGAGCTCAGCAATAGATAACTAGTACCTTTGCTTTGTGCCTAGGACTATGTATTCCCGAAGGGGAGGGGCAAGAACAGGGAGAAGGGGTGCAAAAGCGCAGTGGTCTGGCTCTGGGAACCCTAGTCGTGCCTCCACGGCACCTGCCTCCCCTATAAGACCTGAAACGGTTGACCAAGTTGAACTCTAGTCAGGCATTGGAGCTATCTCCAACACCCCAGCCTCTGCATATGTCACTAAAGATGACTTGGCTAAGGCTCTGGCTGGTTTGGAGGGTAAATTAGCTAGTTTGATCACGTCCACCTCCCAGTCTGGGAGAAAACGTGAAGGTCTCCTTCCCCTGCTCCTGGGCCATCGGCTGCAGATCAGGAGTGGGTAGAGGATTCGGATGTGCCTCTAGAGGACACATTGGAAGGGCAGGAGGAGAGTTTCTCATTTGAGGGCTCAGCCCCGGAGGAAACTTCCACAACCTCACAGTCTCAAAGGTTGTTAATTCAATCGCTCACTGAGACAATACGTATTGGTTATAAATTGCCCTTGACAGAGTCGGTTGAGGCCCCCTTTTCCTCTCTGGGTTCTCTGAGGCCTCCTCATGGGGCACATGCTTTTCCTATGCACCTGTTGCTGGAACAGCCTGATTATGCTGAGTGGGAACACCCAGACAGGCATTTTATTCCTCCTAAAAGATTCTCTCAGATTTATCCTATGGAGGAGAAATTCACTAAGAAATGGAGTGTGCTGTTTCTTCCCTGAATGAAAATCTTACTTGTCCGGTTGACAATGTTCAGGTATTTAAAGACCCAGTGGATAAAAGTCTGGAGTCATTGCTTAAAGCCTCCTTTGCTATGGTCGGTGCAGTTGCACAACCTGTGATAGCAGCTATTGGCGTCTGTTAATTCCTTAAGGATATAGTGAAACAGGTCGTCAGAGGAGAACGGGTTCCCGACCTTCCGGAACTTCCTAAAGCCCTTTGTTTTGCTGTATATGCCATTAAGGATTCTATCCATCAGACGTCACGCCTCACTCTTCTTCTGGTACACATGCGAAGAGTACTATGGCTTAAGCAGTGGTCAGCAGAATTACCTTGTAAGAAACTGCTGACTGGTTTTCCTTTTCATGGAGAGCGTTTATTTGGGGATGACTTAAATAAATACATCCAGAAGATCTCGGGTGGAAAAAGTATCCTTTTTCCTGTAAATAGAAGAAATAAGCGTCCTTCATTTAAACGTTCTGCCTCTCCGTCGCCTGGGGCATCAGCCTCCAGGCAGTCACGACTGCCTCCGCTGTTAGCCCCAAGAGGAAGGCCCCAAGGCCAGGCTCAGGGCCAGAAAAAGTCCTGGGGTAAAAAACTGCAAAGCAGAGTTCCAAGGCCTCCTTATGAAGGGGCGCCCCCACTCGCACAAGTGGGGGGAAGGCTCCTGCAGTTTTCAGGAGCCTGGCAGGAGGAGATCCAAGACAGATGGGTCATCTCCATAGTTTCTCTAGGTTACAAGCTAGAGTTTCGGGAATTTCCTCCACCACCATTTTCTAAAGTCGAGGATCCGGTAAAAAGAGCTTCATTGTTTCAAGCACTAGACCGGTTGCTATCTCAAGGGGTGATCATAGAGACCCCCTCAAAAGAACAGGGAATGGGTTTTTACTCAAATCTCTTCACAGTACCCAAACCAAACGGGGACCCATTTTGGATCTCAAGGGTCTGAACCAATTTCTGGACATCCGCTCCTTTCGCATGGAGTCAATTCGGTCAGTAGTTTCCTCCCTTCAGGGAGGGGAGTTATTAGCGTCAATAGACATCAAGGACGCATATCTCCATATCCCAATTTTCCCTGCTCACCAGAAATTCCTGCGATTCATGGTGGAGCAGCAACATTTTCAGTTTGTGGCTTTGCCCTTCGGGTTGGCCACCGCTCCTCGAGTGTTTACAAAGGTCCTGGTTCCATTGTTAGCAAGGCTAATGTTGCGTACACATGGCCAGACTTTGCCATGGGCAAAACTCTGTCGGAATTTTTGACGGAAAAATAGAGAACCTGCTCTCTATCTAAGTCCATCACAAATTCCGACTGGAAAAGTCTGATGGGGCATACACACCGTCGGAATATCCAATGAAAAGCTCCCATCTGACTTTTTCCAACCGTGTGTATGCTGCATAGGAGCTCAGGGGATAGTGATAAAAGCATACCTAGACAACCTGTTGCTGATCGATCATTCCATAAAGGGGCTAGATCTGAGTGTAACCTGCATGGTCAGGTATCTAAAGCACCTGATTGTCAACCTAGAAAAATCTTCCTTATGGCCAGTAAAAAGACTGGAGTACTTGGGACTGATGATAGACACAGCCCACAAGAGGGTCTTATTACCCCAGGCAAAAGTTTACATAATAAGAGATCTGGTGCACGCGGTCAAGACAAGGGAGAAGCCTCCCATTTGTCTCTATGTGAGACTGTTAGGGAAGATGGTAGCTTCATTCCAAGCAGTTCCCTATGCTCAGTTCCATTCAAGACAGTTGCAAAACAGTATCCTGGCTGGATTTGGATTGTCCAATGCACCTGACTCCAAGCGTATACCAAAGTCTCAGGTGGTGGTTGCTAACCAAAAATTTACAGAAGGGGAAAACCTTCATACCAATCACTTGGAAAATAGTGACAACCGATGCCAGCCTTATAGGCTGGGGAGCAGTACTAGAAAAGAAGGCTGTTCAGGGAGAATGGTCAGAGTCCGAGAAGACCTTGCCCATCAACATTTTAGAAATTTGGGGCAGTACGGCTGGCCCTAAGGGCCTGGTTGGGCATACTGCGGGGATATCCTGTCAGGATTCAATCCGACAATGCCAGGGCAGTGGCCTATATCAATCACCAGGGCGGCACCAAGAGTCAGGCAGCCCAGAAAGAGGTAGATCATATTCTGGTGTGGTCAGAGGCGCATGTTCCTTGCCTATCTGCGGTGTTCATCCCAGGGGTAGAAAATTGGCAGGCAGACCTTTTAAGCCGCCAGCCATTTCTCCCAGGGGAGTAGTCCCTACATCCAGATGTTTTTCTGCCCATTTTCCAGAGATGGGTTACCCCGGACACATGGATCTTTTTGCGTCCAGGTTAAACACGAAACTAGACAAGTTTGTGTATTGAACAAAGGACCCGCTCGCTTGCGGGACAGATGCATTGGTAACCCCTTGGGATCAGTTTTCTCTGATTTATGCATTCCCTCCAGTTCAGTTGCTCCCGTGTCTGCTTTGCAGGATCAAAGGGGAACAGAAACGGCGTGGCCCAGGAGGTCCTGGTATGCAGAGATCGTGAGGATGGCAGTGACGGATCCTTGGGTTCTATAAGCCCGCCAGGATCTGCTGTCACAAGGGCCGGTGTTCCACCCTGCTTTACAAACGCTGAATTTGACGGTTTGGCTGTTGAGACCCTCATTCTAAAAGATCAGGGGCTTTCAGGTTCAGTGCTAACCACCCTGATTAATGCTAGGAAGCCGGCTTCTAGAGCTATCTATTATAGGGTCTGGAAGACCTATGTTTCTTGGTGTGAAAGCAAGGGATGGCATCCTCGCAAGTATAGCATGAGCAGGATTCTAGACTTTCTACAGTTGAGTACTATAAAAGGTCAAGTCTTGGCCTTGTCAGTTTTTTTTCTAGAAACGTTTTGCTTCTCACACCCTAGTACAGGCTTTTATGCAAGGTGTAACGCACATAAATCCTCCGGTCAAGTCGCCGATCTGTCCATGGGACTTGAATCTGGTCTTGTCAGTCCTTCAAGGGCCTCCCTTTGAGCCAATGTGTGAGGCCCCATTACCCATGGTCACAAGGAAGCTGGTATTTTTGTTTGCAGTAACTTCCGCAAGAAGAATCTCGGACTTGGCAGCGCTATCTTGCAGAGAACCATTTCTGGTGGTTCAAAAAGACATGGTGGTGTTACGTCCCCGGCTGTCTTTTCTGCCTAAAGTAGTGTCTAGTTTTCACTTAAACCAGGATATTTTGCTGCCTTCATTTTTTCCAGAATCAAATTCGGCAGTAGAAGAGTCATTACATTCTCTTGATGTAGTGAGAGCAGGTTTCTATCTGGAAGCAACTGCTCAGATTCGGAAAATGGCTGCGTTGTTCGTATTGCCAGAACGCCTCAGGAAGGGGCAGGCAGCATCCAATTCCACCATCTCTTGTTGGGTTTGTCAGATTATTACTCAAGCCTATGGTTTACAAGTTAATGTTCCGCCTTTCCGTCTTAGAGCGCACTCCATCAGAGCAGTTAGCACTTCTTGGGCAGTGCGTCACCAGGCCTCTATGACTCAAGTGGGCAAGGCAGCAACTTGGTCATCTGTGCATATATTCACTAAATTTTACCAAGTGGATGTGGGTCAACATGAGGTTGCCGCCTTTGGGCGTAGTGTTTTGCAGGCGGCGATATAGGTCCTCATGTCTGTCAGAGGTCTGCTTATTATTTGGTGTCTCCCTCCCCTCAGATGGCATTGCTTTGGGGCATCCCATGTAGTAATTAATGGAGCTGTGTCCCGTGATGTACTGAAAAGAAAATAGGATTTTTATAACGGCTTACCTGTAAAATCCTTTTCTTGAAGGTACATCACGGGACACAGAGGTCCCTCCCCTCTTTGGGATTATTATATATTGCTGTGCTACAAAACTGAGGTACTCCCCATGTGGGAGGGATTATATAGAGGGGGACTTCCGGTCTTGATTATGCCAGTGTCCATCACCTGAAGGTGGTCCTATAACCCATGTAGTAATTAATGGCTCTGTGTCCCGTGATGTAGGATTTTACAGGTAAGATGTTATAAAAATCCTATTATTACCGATATAGGCTATAGAGAAAGCATTGACACCTAAGAGAGGAGGAGACCATTTTGGAATTCTGTGTAAATGTGAAGTATTTTTGATCTTCACTTTGCAGACCAGAATTCCCAACGGTTTGAACTTTGAGTGGGATCTGACACATTTTTACAGCTGAATGGTAAATCGGATCTATTTTTGAATGGGAATATCCAGCTTTTTTGTGGTTTTTGGTTTACAGTACTTATTTAGGGAGACCAGCGAACAGATTTGATTCTAGTAATAATTTACAATTTAAAATTTGTTTGCTTTAGGTCAGCTTCATTTATGCATATACATATTCTTCTGTGCATATATTCCCCACAATTGTGTGTATATGTTTTTAATCTTTAATATCCAAGTTTTTTGTTCATTTTGAGTTTGTTTATTTTTTTCAATTAAAAATTTTGTTTGTTATTTACTATATCATGAGCTCCATCTATGTGCATGGGTGCATTTACGTGCTGCTGGAACTTTTGTGTGTTATCCTACTGCACATGTGTGAAGCTCGAGATGATGGTTGCAGTTAAGTGAGTGTGCACACCTGTTTCTTTACTCAATATCATTATGTATAGAGTGTGCAGACTGCATTCCTTTGTGGTATTGATAAAGCACAAACTATTGTGTGAAACGCAGCTACTGTAGATATCTTTTCCCTCCCCTGCCTTATCGGCACGTTTTTGCAAGGATTGAGTATGCAGCCATCCTATCTGTTGTGTTCCTGTACATCACTCTTGTCTGCCAGGATATCTTTAAATACACTTTGCCCATCCTGCCAAACAGGACACCAAGTGCACCAATGCAGAGCTAGCTATAGATACTGGACAGTTCCATTGCAAGGACTTTCCTGTTTCTTTTTCATTTAGTAGTTATTTGGTTATAGTTATGCTCACTAAGGAGGAACTCTAACGTTAAGCTTAAAGTTGATAATTTATGTTGTTGTATTGCGTACTATACTGTTATAAATCAGAGTTTTTGCTATTTCTGACTACTGGGTTACACTATCACGGTTTGCTGTATGCGAAAGAGTCTTTAGTAAACATACTTTCTGGTCGTTCACAGTTTGTACTGTTTTTTTTTTTAAACTATGTACAGTGTGCTACTCCTCTACCACACTGTTCACTAGGTGTGCTAGAGGGGCTGAGACTGTTCTTGGGGTTGAGAGGCAGAGTAGCAGAGAACAGAACCAAACATACTCAAGCGGCTCCTTCGGGAGTGGCGCTACATATATATATGTGTGTAGCTCCTGCGTAGGGATGAGCTTCGAGTTCGAGTCGAACTCATGTTCGACTCGAACATTGCCTGTTCGCCCGTTCGCCGAACAGCGAACAAATTGGGGTGTTCGCGGCAAATTCGAAAAATCTATGGGAGAAATCTAAAGTGCTAATTATAAAGGCTTATATGCAAGTTATTGTCCTAAAAAGTGTTTGGGGACCCGGGTCCTGCCCCAGGGGACATGTATCAATGCAAAAAGAAGTTTTAAAAACGGCCGTTTTTTCGGGAGCAGTGATTTTAATAATGCTTAAAATGAAAAAATAAAAGTGAAATATTCCTTTAAATTTCGTACCTGGGGGGTGTGTATGATATGCATGTAAAGTGGCGCATGTTTCCCGTGCTTAGAACTGTCCCTGCAAAAAGTGTCATTTTTGAAAGAAAAAAATGCATTTAAAACTGACTCGCGGCTATTAATGAATTGTCGGCTCCCGGCAATACATACAAAAGTCATTGATAAAAAAAAAAAAAAAAGCGTTGGGGTTCCCCAGAATTCAATTACCAGGCCCTTCAGGTCTGGAATGGATATTAAGGGGAACCCCGCCGCAAATAAAAAAAAAATTGACGTGGGGTTCCCCCAAATATCCATTCCAGGCCCTTCAGATCTGGCATGGATTTTAAGGGGAACTCCACCCCAAATTAAAAAAAAAATGGCGTGGAGTCCCCCTAAAAATCCATACCAGACCCCTTATCCGAGCATGCAACCTGGCCGGCCGCAGGGGAAAAGGGGGGGACGAGAGAGCGCCCCCCCCTCCCTCCTGAACCGTACCAAGCCACATGCCCTCAACATGGGGAGGATGTCCCCATGTTGATGGGGACAAGGGCCTCATCCCCACAACCCTTGCCCGGTGGTTGTGGGGGTCTGCGGGCGGGGGGCTTATCGGAATCTGGAAGACCCCTTTAACAAAGAGGACCCCCAGATCCCGGCCCCCCCCCTATGTGAATTGGTAAGGGGTACATTGTACCCCTACCATTTCACGAAGAAAGCGTAAAAAAATGTTTAAAAAAACACACAAACACCTTGAAAAAGTCCTTTATTTAAAAAAAAAAAAAAAAACATTCCAGCGCTGAAATCCAGTGTCCCGCGGCGATCCCGATGTCCAGCGCTGTCCGTCATTGGTTGTGCCTGAGCGGACCTGATGGGGAACTCCCTCTCAGTATTTTAAATGTATAGACCCGCCCCTTCTAAAGTTCCCCATCAGGTCCGCTCAGCGGACCAGATGCGGAACATGAGAAGGGGCGGGTCTATACATGTATTACCAAAGTGAGAGCAGTTCCCCATCAGGTCCGCCTCCTCGGTATGTCAGACCCGCCTACGTCATTGGCTTGAGCGGGGAACTTCCTTCACTATGTAAATTTAAATTTACATAGTGAAGGAAGTTCCCCGCTCAAGCCAATGACGTAGGCGGGTCTGACATACCGAGGGGGCGGACCTGATGGGGAACTGCTCTCACTTTGGTAATACATGTATAGACCCGCCCCTTCTCATGTTCCGCATCTCGTCCGCTGAGCGGACCTGATGGGGAACTTTAGAAGGGGCGGGTCTATACATTTAAAATACTGAGAGGGAGTTCCCCATCAGGTCCGCTCAGGCACAACCAATGAAGGACAGCGCTGGACATCGGGATCGCCGCGGGACACTGGATTTCACCGCTGGAATGTTTATTTATTTATTTTTTTAAATAAAGGACTTTTTCAAGGTGTTTGTGTGTTTTTTTAAACATTTTTTTTACGCTTTCTTCGTGAAATGGTAGGGGTACAGTGTACCCCTTACCAATTCACATAGGGGGGGGGCGGGATCTGGGGGTCCCCTTTGTTAAAGGGGTCTTCCAGATTCCGATAAGCCCCCCGCCCGCAGACCCCCACAACCACCGGGCAAGGGTTGTGGGGATGAGGCCCTTGTCCCCATCAACATGGGGACATCCTCCCCATGTTGAGGGCATGTGGCTTGGTACGGTTCAGGAGGGAGGGGGGGCTGCTCTCTCGTCCCCCCCTTTTCCCCTGCGGCCGGCCAGGTTGCGTGCTCGGATAAGGGGTCTGGTATGGATTTTTAGGGGGACTCCACGCCATTTTTTTTTTTAACTTGGGGTGGAGTTCCCCTTAAAATCCATGCCAGATCTGAAGGGCCTGGTAATTGAATTCTGGGGAACCCCCACACTTTTTTTTTTTTTTTCTCAATGACTTTTGTATGTATTGCCGGGAGCCGACAATTCATTAATAGCCGCGAGTCAGTTTTAAATGCATTTTTTTTCTTTCAAAAATGACATTTTTTGCAGGGACAGTTCTAAGCACGGGAAACATGCGCCACTTCACATGCATATCATACACACCCCCCAGGTACGAAATTTAAAGGAATATTTCACTTTTATTTTTTCATTTTAAGCATTATTAAAATCACTGCTCCCGAAAAAACGGCCGTTTTTAAAACTTCTTTTTGCATTGATACATGTCCCCTGGGGCAGGACCCAGGTCCCCAAACACTTTTTAGGACAATAACTTGCATATTAGCCTTTATAATTAACACTTTAGATTTCGAACGTTCGAGTCCATTGTATTTAATAGGGTTCTAAAGTTTACACGAACATTTTGTCTGTTCGCAGGTTCTGGTGCGAACCGAACAGGGGGGTGTTCGGCTCATCCCTGCTCCTGCGTCACACAACTGGATATTCTGCAAGTAAACACAGGTTCACTTCACCTAATTTTCTCTAGAGTAAATCAGTCCTGGGATGCTTTTATTTTATTTTGCATCACCTTACTTCACAGCAGTAAATCCGGCCTGGGCATGTGATCACAAGCATCCTTTATTTATCCCTTCTCTGTTTTTAATCCCAGCTTTTTTTTTTTTTTTAACAGACAGAATGCTTTTTTTTACCAAAAAACTGTTTATGCAGGTAAGGGGCAATCCCAAAATCCCAAAACCTACCTTGTGCCTGACTTTGAAGCCAGGCAGAATGTAAGTGTGATACTGATTTAATATAGGAAGGCACATCCCTGACATATGTCCTTGCTATAACATTTTACCAGCTTTTATCAGCACAACTGGTAAAATTGCAGCAAGAGAAGCTTCTTTTGCTGCAATTTAATGGTTGTGCTAATAAAAAAAGCATATGTCCGGTGCATGCCTTCCAATCCTGGATTAGTATGCAGGTAAGGAGGCCTGTAGATAAGAACAGACTTTGAAAAAAGTTAAATAATGCCTTTGCTATAGGTTTAGACCATTAACATACCTCCTGAAGCCTAGACAATAAATTGTCAGAGATGGCATCATCCCATCCTGACTTATTGCTAGGACATTGTTAAAACACTCCCAGCCAACTGAATCCCCCTCACATGTGCTCTCTTTCCCCTGTTGCAGTAGCTTTGATCTCAGTGATGCTGCAACAGAGGAGATAGTGGACCACACATGTGTGGGGATTTGAAAACTCGCTCCTGTGATGGTGGAGGTGAGCAGTAGCATCAAGGCAGGTTTTTCAGCCAGGTTTATATAAGGTACATACATAGTCTACACCTATCGCAAGGACATTATGCAACTTTGGTCAAACCTGCACAGTTGTCATTGCTTGCCTCCTTCCAAAAAGCCCACTTATGTGTCTTAAAGTGGTTGTAAAGGCAGAAGGTTTTTTATCTTATCGCTTTCTATGCATTAAGATAAAAAACCTTTGTGTAGCAGCCCCCCTAATACTTACCTGAGCCCCATCTCTATCCAGCGATGTGCACGAGTGCCTCGGGCATCAGGGAATCTCCCTCCTGATTGGCTGAGACACAGCAGCAGTGCCATTGGCTCACGCTGCTGTCATTCAAAGTCAGTTTGCCAATCAGGAGAAAGAGTGGGTGGTGTCTAAGCGTGGCTCTGTGTCTGAATGGACACACAGATCTGCGGCTCGGGTGTCCCCATAGAAAGCTGCTTGCTGTGGGGCAGGAAACGAGCACCAAAGAGGGACCCGGGAAGAGGAGGATCTGGGCTGCTCTGTGCAAAACCATTTCACAGAGCAGGTAAGTCTAACATGTTTGTTATTTTTAAAGAAAAACAAGACTTTAATATCGCTTTAAGTATTTTTATGTTGAAGATTCAGAAAAAACATATAGCTAATAAATAGCTCAGTACAGCAAATTTACATCATTCACTGATCCGTCGGTTCTAGACAAATTCTGATTTCTTTAGGGTTCCTGCAATTCACATATCGTCATGTTCCTTACTCTAGCTACCGTATTTATTTATTATTGTATGTGTACAGCGTAAACAAATTATGCTAAATGCTCTTTTTATATCTACATGGTTGTTACCTGAGTGGACACATGAACAAAAAACAGAAAGAAGTTTACCATTGCAGTAACAAAATTGCAATTCTAAATGCAGCCACAAAGGTGACTCATTTTTTTACTGGTCTGCCAGTCAGCTATAAATGTGGTATGTTGATTAGAATTTGATAGGTGTGTTTTTAAAAGAGGCCACATGAATGATGCCCCAATTTGAACTGTACTGGTCAAAAACAATTGCTACATTTTTAACACATCAAGGAGAATACATTGAGAAAACCAAAAGGTGCACTGAACGTACAATGTATGCTGCTGGTTGTTAAAGCTAAACTACAGTCAGATATATAAGCACTAACTAATTAAGTTATCTGTTTGTTTAACAATCATGAAATGTAGTTTTGAATGAAGCTTCTATATCTAGTTGCATTTGACTTGCTATCAGATTTGTGTAATTCTCTGTACAGTAGTGTTCAGGCCACGAGAGGGAGGGGCAGCTTTAAGGGCCAAGCAGGAGTTTGCATATACATGTGATGACAAGGACTAATCTGGTTAGCTGTACTATTTGTGAGGGCTGTGTGAATCTCAAGAATTTTTAGAAATAAATAAAAGATATTTGGTATGTAAAGCAGTTCTCATATATGTATTTCAATGTACAGTATTATTTAGCTGTTTGCCAGGAGTTCTTCTTTAGACATGGTGAAAAATCTATGCAGTCACGAAAGACATAATGATTGCTGGGCATGGTGGATGGCCATATAACAGGTGAAGAACATGAGTTAAAACCCTGTTTCCTTATCCTTATCCTATATTCTAGGAGAATATTGCACATTCTTGACTAATGTGTGATCTCTTCTACAGGGCCAAACACAGTGGCCCTGTGCCATGTGATTGCTGTGGCCAATTACAGCAATCATAGTAGTTAACACTGGCATCATGAATGGATGTATGCTAAACATATAGAGATCAACAATGTAATTAGCAATCATAGTTTAAAAAAAAAAAAGGTCACTCTCACGGAGCAGCAGGGTGTCCCTATTTATACTGCACTAGTCTGATGACAGTATGTTAAAAAAATATATAAAAATATTATTTTTTTAAATATTTTTTTTACATAATGACACCAAAGCAACTACAGTGTCACTGTGGTGACATCCTACTGCTGTGGCGATGATGATGTACAATGGCTGGCTGCTCTGACATCACTGCTGCCAGCCACCACTCACAGTGTCCCTGATCACTGCTTCACCAGTCATACTGTCCTTTATCACCACCACACCAGTCATAGTTGTCCCTGATCACTTCCACACTAGTTACTCATCCCTCTATAACCTCTGCACCAGTTAGTGTCCCTGATCACCGCCACACCAATTACATTTTTTTTCCCTGGACCTTAGAGCAATAGAGTTTGCTAAGAGTTTATTAGCTTGTGAGATAAGGCACTTGGTGGAAAAAAACACATGGAGAAGAGTATTTATTACACTGTATTGGGACAGTAAATGTGAACACAATCACTTATCTAATCAACTATATACAGTTTTGTTTTTTTCTCCATTCTTCTGATATAATTTCTGGAGCGAAAGCACTTTGTTTGAAAGGAAAAAAAAAACACGGCATGATTATGATAAAAAGCTTTATTTGACCCTCACATGCATTAAGGGTCAAAAAATGTGGATAGAATTTAAAATAACTTTTCAAAGGAAGAATAGGATTGATGATATTGGACTGTATTATTGGGCTAATATTAAAGTGCTGGTTTACCTATACTAACTGTTAAGCTACTCACCTGGGGTGGGTGGAATTGTTCTAGCTGCTAGGGTAATTGTATAGTTTCACCTGAGCGCTGAATATCAATCTAATATAGTTAATATTATAAAGGCTATCATCTGGAACAGGTGCAGTTTTAATTGTTCACCTTCAGCTCGTGACTTTTTACTCTTCCCATGATGCAGTGCTGAGAGACTGAGCAGGCAATTACAACACCCAAATGCTGTCACCTGGACATGGTAATAGAGTCCTTCTCCCTGTATTGTCTCCAACCAGATCAACTTGGAACTTACAGGACTTTTGCTTTTCATTTTGTCAGACAAACAGTGCAGTAGGGGGAGCAAAGTGAAGGTAAATAGCTGGGGAGACTATGGGCCTTTCTTCTTGAAGGATAGTACATTGTGCATTCTAGGAAGGTATGAAGGTCTGCTAAAGGCCAAGGGTGCCCTTTTTTTATTACCTTAGTTTTAAGTCTTTACAGTATTCTCACACCCCATTACTAGAGGTATAACACCACAGCAGTATATATTTTGCTTAATATACTTATATTTTTGCCATAATGCATAACATGTGCCATTTCCTCTTACCTCCCCGAGAATGTAATTTTACAATTACTGCTTCAGCTGGAAGCTCATTCAAGAGCTTGATTGCTCTCTGAATACCTTTTTACTTACTAGATTGAATGCTTCTTTGACCAGATTGCTACACAGCTTTGTGTTCAGATGTGAATTAAGTACCAGCATGCTCCATTTTGTTCTTTGTTGTCTGAAAAGGCTTTGTTTTTTTATAGTAACAATTCTCCATTACTTTGTTAAATTTAGAACAACATTATTTTTGGTTTGCTTGGACAAATCCTTTGTTTACTAATTTGTTATGGTTTTCTATTTTGAACAATTTCTCCCCTTTTTTCTATGGATTTCTATCTTTCTTTCTTCTGTCCTAGAATTATTAAATAGGAAGCCCTACTGGTTGATGGGGCAGCAGCTGAATTTTCTGGTTTCATTAATTATTTTAGGACTTTTTCATATGCCTTCGATAAAGTAAAATTTAAAGCACAAATCCATCATCATGTGCAATGGCAGATTCCCTTCCAAAGCGGCCTATGTGGCTTCTATATTGATCTGTAATGGTTTGTTTTCAGTGCCAGGCGTCCATCACTCATAGTTTTCAACACTCATTGTTTTCTCAGCATGAGAAGAATGAAAAATCTTCAGCTTGCACTGCAAGGGTTAAATGCAACTTTCTATCTAGGAGATTTGGTAAAGCATATTTTCTTACCTAATCCCTCCAGTCCTTCAGGCTACTCTGAACTGCTAGACCCATCCCTGTGGCTTCTTATGCCCCGTACACACGGTCGGGATTTCCAACGGGAAAAAGTCAGTCGGAAATTCTGACGGGAAAATTGAGAACCTGCTCTCAATCTATTTCTGTCGGTATTCCCAACAGAAAAAGTCAGATGGAGCATACACACCTCCCATCTGACTTTTTCTGTCAGGAATCCCGACCATGTGTACGGGGCATTAATCCCACGCACCAGCCATCTAATGTCCTTTGACATCATCAAGACTATAGCCCTGCATTGGGGAAAAGGACTCCAGGGGATGGTCCACTGCTGAAGCATGGGATAGTACCATCTGCCAGGGGAGCAGAAGATAGGGAAACTAAAAGTGCTTCTTGCTGCCCCTACACAGAAATTAGCCATTATCCCTTGCAATATGGGTGTAGCCCCACTGCAGAGGAGAATTTTTTATTTTTTTATGGTGTTGGCCTTTAACCTAATAAATTATTGTCAGGGATGCTTAAAATTATCAGCTTTTATTTATTTATATAAAATCTTTATCCCAAATGTAAAAATCTGTTTGTTGTAATTGATGGTAAAGTTCAGCTTCAACGTATTAGGCCAGCCATACATGTGTCGAATGCTGAAAGAATTGTGTTTCGAAAATCTTATCTAAGAATATTTGTTTGAATCTTGCACCATTAGTGAGCCACAGCAACGGACGATTTTTGTGCAGCCATTGAATTTCATTGATTGGGCATGTTGGAAATTTTTTGAAAAACAAACGATTTTCTAATCAATGATGGGAGAATCATGTGAGAAATTTAATTGAAAAAGAAAATAAAATTCCCATAAAGAAAAGAAAATTCCCTTAAAAAGAAGAAGATTCCCGGCCACGAAAATTAGCAGCATGTGGTGAAATTGAAAGCTTGGTTGGTCAAATTTCAAAATCAATGGTGGCATCATCGGATCACAAAACGCCCCAAGTTTCAGATTTTCAAAAGAAAATTTGTTCGAAATTCGACCCATTTATGGCCTGCATTACTTCTAACACTCCCCTCCCCCAAACTGACAATGCTGCTGCCCAAATCTGCCCCCTGTGCTCCTGCATCCAGAACGGTGTCTGTATAATACAGGAGCTGTGTCTACTGGCCAGATATATATTACATTTTTGGTTTTGGAATTAATCCCAATTTCAACCGCTTGACCATAAGCTCCTGGCTAAACACCAACCTAATCGCTAATGCTGATTAACCCCTATAGTGCTGTATACTCAGCTTGTCCTACACCAGAAGCCTATGCACCAAGAACATGCAATTTTAAGATGCCAGGGCCAGGAAACAAAAAAATGTGGCACTAGTGATAATGTAGGCAGTCCTTGGTGGTCCAAGAAGTGTGTATGAAGAGAAAAGGTGTGATTGACACCAGTGATTGGTGTAAATTAATGAAATACTGTCAAGGGGAGGGTACCAAATGAACAGATATAACATATGATGAACTCAGTGATACCCTTGACAGGAAGTACACATGTGAAATCAAGTCCTCAGTGTAATCAAAGGAACAATATTTCCATTGCAGGAAAATAATGTGGGAGTCTTTGCTGTACCACTGATGAGCGTATTAGGTAAGTGCTAGGTGAACTGCATCAACCGTGAGATATACACTTGCATAGAATCCAACATCCAGAAGCCAAAGGTAAGAAATGGGTACTCTTACCATGAGCTGTGGGCACACACGTCAGCGATGGTGTGCCAATCAAGCATGGACAGGAACTCTTGGGTCAGGCCTCAAAGAGATGGTGTCACAATGGGGCTTCTGGATATCACAGAGGATGCTGTTGAAGTTCGGTCTTGCCACTCTCAGATATGAGATAGAGCAGGTCAGATCCTCATCAAGCCAGGGCATATGATATCCCCAGATAAGAGATGTCATAAAGAGAAACAAAAAAATAGCTCCACATAGTGTAGATCATTCCAGGGTGAAGGTTTAAAAAATAGCTTTTATTGGCATAAAATCATGGATAAAAAATCTTCTCAATTACAAACAGCTGAGACGATGCATGTAAAAAATATTCACAGGAAGTAAAACAATTGATGAAGCGTGGTGAATAGAGCTTAGGCAGGCTGTGTACCCGACATGTTTCGAGCTAAAGCTCTTCAACTGGGGCATCAACCAGCTGACCTGCACCACGCCATTATATATATTCCAAGACTATTACCTGACCTGAAACAGCTGAAGTTGGACAACACTGTTCTGTGTGGTCAGCCAATCATCACAATGATGCATGGGGATCCGCCTACCAACGGGCGAACAATCCAATCCACGAGAGGGACGCGAATTGCGCGACAGCGTCATCACGCCAGCACTGTCATTACGCTGCTCTTGCGTTCCATGTGGCTTAACCACCCGTCGTCACCGCTATGCGACGTATGGGGGTGTGGCAAACTGGCTCTCATCGTGGTAGCGGACGCCCATTAGCATCTATGGAGAAAGATGAGCGGTGCGCCACATCATCACGTCTACGCCCGGTGATGTCACCACGCAACGTTTGCGTTCCACAGTTAACCAACCAGCGTGACTATTACACTTCCTCTATGGGTGTGTTAGACTAGCTCCAATTGTGAAGTTGGCCCCCTTAAAATGCTTCATACCCTCCAACCATAACGGTCGTCAGTAAAGATTTCCAATTGCGGGGGGGATCCCGCACCGGGCAGTAAGCAGTGGAAGGGTGGTAATAACAAAAAATAGATACACATAAATGACACCATCAAACCTCAACAACAGCTGATAATAGTGACATAATCTTCAGTCCAGAACATACATAGAGAATTGGCAATACATACATGCAGGAGGGGCAATAAAACATCTCGAGCAATACATCAGGAAAAAGGTCTCATGAGAAACCATAACTAAGGGGAAATAATCAAACGTATATCCTGTGAAAACAGGCATAAATGTGAAAATGGGTACATGTAGAGACAACCCACAAATAAAGGTCAATGATAGATATATGAAGTCAATGGGATACCATACGCAAGGGCAGAACTAGGGATCAAGATCTGTTGATGAACGCATTGATGTCCCAGTCGATGTTTAACCCATAAGGGGAAAAACATCTGAGCTGTTATATCCAGAACATCTCTAGTTGAGAGACTCCCCTGACACGTGAATCACCTCTTCAGTGCGGAGAGAATTTGTCAATCACTTGGAATCTAGTGCCAGATGGGTCTTTCTGAATTGCATTGTAAATAGTGTTTCGGAACACTATGATGAGAACTGAGTGGTAAATGACCATTTAAATCTGACATCCGGAGTTCGTTTGGGTTGTACGGAGATGAATGTATTTCGATATAATTTAGAAACCCTATCAATTTCCTCATCTATAATCAATGGCACGTAACCCTTTTCAACAAATCTGGATTTTAAAATCCCAGCTTGTTGATGGAATTCAGTCAGATTCGTGCAATTTCTCCTGATGCAGAGCAGTTGACTATATGGTACTGATTTCAACCATGAACTGTAGTGACAGCTATCCGTAGGGATGTAGCCGTTGCGATCGGTTGGCTTAAAAAACGTCTTAGTAACCAACCGATGGTCAACCACTGAAATCTCAAGATCAAAAAAATGGATCATGCTACATCTAGTCTCATAGGTTAAAATTATACCCATCTCGTTGTCATTGAGAGTGGCCATAAAGTCATTTAGAGACTCTTCATCACCTTTCCACAGGAGGAGGATGTCGTCTATATACCTAGCCCACAGTGCCAATTCAGAGCGCTGTAGGGCATAGACGACTTCCTCCTCCCATAAGGCCAGGAAAAGGTTCGCCAGGCTAGGGGCAAACTTCGCCCCCATAGCGACACCCTTTCGTTGGAGAAAAAATTGGTCATTGTACCAAAAATAGTTGCATTGTGTAGGAAACCTGAATAGATCCATAATATATCGTTGCTGAGTTTCTGGAATCAGGCTGCTATTGGACAAAAAGTGTTCCACAGCTTTAAATCCCAAGTTATGTGGGATGCAGGTATATAGAGCCGTCACATCCGCTATCACCAATATGCAATCGTTGTGGAAATCAACCGTTTGTAACCGGCGTATAGTGTCACCGGTATCCTTAAGAAAGGATGGAGTTTTGCAGACTAGTGGCTGTAAGTGGAAGTCAATATACCTGCCGATTCTCGATGTCACTAAATCAATCCCACTAACAATGGGTCTACCGGGAGGTCTAGTGATGCTTTTATGAACCTTGGGAAGGTAGTACATAACCGGAATGCGTGAAACTACCGGTACCAAATACTCCTTCTCCTTTCTGTCCAAAATGCCCTGTTGGAAACCATCATCTACCAATTCGGTCAACCCTTTCTTAAGTTTCTTAGTAGGATCTTGAGAAAGTAAAGTGTAAGTGTTCTCATCATCTAGTATCCGACACATCTCTGTGTGGTAGTCCATTTTATCCAAAATGACTAACCCACTGCCTTTATCGGCTGGACGGATGATCAGATCTTTTCGTTCGCATAGGGACTTCAGACCGATCTTAATATCCGGGTGATCATACATACGTTTTCTAGGTAGAGATTCTAAGTCTTTTAGGACCAACTCCCAGGAATACTTTAATAGAAGATGCCATGGAACTAGGGGGGTTAAAAAGAGAAGGGTTTGATAAACCTGTGTGAACCACACAGTCTGGTCCTATGCTGATATCTTTAGGCTTCAACGGATGGGCAATGAAATGTCTCTGTATATTTAGTCTGCAGACATATTTGTGTACATCCACAAACGTTTCAAATTTACGTTAACCTGCATCACAAAATCTATATATGGTACAAATTTGCACCGATTTGTGGTAGACAGAGCAATTATTAGATATAGTATTACTAACACTAACATACCTAGAATTGCAAAAGGTTTGTATTTAATCTCACATCGTATAGTTAAAGCTTAACTTCAGGCAAAAATGTAATTTGCATTTTTACATGCATTGTTTATCAATTAGCTTATTCCTCAGTCTTGATTTCAAAACTTCTTCCTAAGCCATTCCACAGTGTAATGGATCAAAGTCACAGCTTCCTCTTTGAGCAAAGCTAATATCCTGCTTTGGGGACCAGACATTTTTCCCTGCTAGTTATTTTCTTGGGCACCAATCCCCTCACCGCCCCTTGAGTTCTTATGCCTCTGGAGCCTATGAGAGAGGATGTGACCACTGGAGATATTGTCTCCACCAACAGAAGGTGTTCACATCATGTAGGCAGTGATGCAGATACCCAAAGAAGAAGATAGAAGAATCAGGCCAGCAGCATCACGTGACTGCAACTTCAGGTAAGTGAAATGGGTATTTGGGTAGTATTTTTTTCGTACCAGTGGTTAATTAGAGGAAGGTGGGAGGGAGGAATGGGGGTTGCTATGATCCTGGAGTTGGGCATTTCAAATCCTTAGTATGACGGATAAGAACAATGGGGAGCTCTTGCTGGCCGATTCTGATTCGGTATATAAACTGGCCAAAAGTAGTGGATCAGCGACCGAATCGGAGAAGAAAAGGGTCCCTCCTAAAAGGATGAGGTGTTCTGAAAACTAGGCAGCTACCAGCAGCACCATACACCCCAATGGCCAATCGACAAACACCAAAGGCATTAGACCCCTTTGGTTTTCTCTGGGCTTTGTAATTCCCAGATCAGGGTCTGGAGACCGGAGGCTTTGAAGAGATTTGAGTGGGAAGAAGCCTCTACCCCTGTGCCTATTCTTTCCTGACCGAGGCCCTAAGCCTGATGTTCCTGCCTGTTGCCTGGACAAATGCTTTGGCTGTCCTGACCATATCTCTGATTTGCTGCCTGTACTGACCCAGGACTTTTCATGAGCCATGTTTCTGCTTGCTACCTGAACAAATACATTGGCTCTGCTGACCATGTCTCTGCCTGCTACCTGTACTGACCCAGGCCTGCTGCCTGGATGTCACCCTGCTGCCTGTACTGTCCCTGGCAATGTTTTTGGACCATATTCCTGCCTGCTGCCTGGACGATTCCCTAGTCTGTAGCTGACTATGTCTCTGCCTGCTTCCTGGAACCAATCCTTTCTTCAAACCATGGGTAATCTTTTGTTTACCCTTTGTTCAGCCTCCTATACTTCCTGGCCAGTGAACATAGCATTATGCTATGGGGGCAGCCACGAACCAGTAGGTTAGGCTTAATTAGCTTTTAGGAACAGGAACTACTGTAGGTGAAGCTACACTATGCTATATTCACTGACCACTCTTACATAGGTGACCGTTACAGTACATTGTTTCCTATACAGTGTTGGTTGATTTTTGTGTTACATAGGTTGCAATGTTGGGTACAAAATCTGTTCAGAAACTGAAAAGGTCTTATACATGTGGTATCCCCATAATCGGGAGGAGTAGCAGAATGTATTTTGGGGTGTACAGTAATTCTAAGTATGTACATGCTGTTTGTTAGAAATATCCTATATATTGACAACTTTGTGTAACAGAAAATATGATTTAATTTTCTTTCCTCTTCTTCCAAAAACTTGTGGAAAAAAATTGCATGTTCAAAAGACCCATCATGTCTCATAGAAAATACGTTGGGATTTTTTCTTTCCAAAATGGGGTCATTCCACTGTCCTTGTGCTCCAGGACCTTCAAAAATGTGATAGGTTGTCAGGAAATAAGTTGTGTAATTTATGCCCTTAGAATGCCTGAAGGTGCTACTTTGATGTTGGGCCTTTCATTGTGGACAGGCTGTGAAAAAGTCTCACACATGTGCTATTGCCATACTCAGGAGGAGTAGCAGAATGTATTTTGTGGTGTAATTCTTGGAATGTACATGCTGTGTGCTAGAAATATCTTATATATTGACAACTTTGTGTAAACAGAATACATTTTAATTTTCCTTCCACATTTTCCAAAAACTTGTGGAACAAAATGACATGTTAAAAAAAAGTATTATGTCTCATAGAAAATACAATGGGGTGTTTGCTTTCCAAAATGGGGTAATTTTGTGGGTAATTCAATTGTCCTGATGCTCCAGAGCCTTAAAATATGTGATAGGTAGTCAGGAAATTAGATGTATAATTTATGCCCTAGAATGCCTTACGATGCTACTTTGATGTTGGGCCTCTCTATGTGGCTAGGCTGTGAAAAAGTCTTCAAAAAACTCTCCATGACTTTTACTAAATACCTTGGACTGTCTACTTTCCAAAAAAGGGTCATTTGGGGGTATTTGTACTTTCTTGGCATGTTAGGGCCTAAAGAAGTGAGATATGCAGTCAGTACATCGGGATTGATCAATTTTCAATGATGCGTACCATAGCTTGTAGACTCTATAACTTTCGCACAGAATAAATAATATACACTCATTTGGGTTAATTTAACCAAAGAAATATAGCAGTATAAATTTTGGCCTAAATATTTGAAGAAAAATTACTTATTTGCAAATTGTTACAATAGAAAAAAAAACAATTTGTTTTCTTTCAAACAGTGGTGGAAAAATACCACCAAAGAAAGCTCTATCTGTCTAAAAAAAAAAAGATACAAATTTTGTTTGGATACAGTGTTGCATGACTGTGTAATTGTCATCGAAAGTGTGAGAGCGCTGAAAGCTGAAAATTGGCCTGGGCAGGAAGGGGGTAAAAGTGTCCGGTATTGAGATGGTTAAATGATTAACTTTAGTATCACATAAGAAATTACATTAATGCTTACCAAAGACAGGTGTGTCTGATGCATCTAAGCAGATGCATTGTCCTATTTGATGCCCCAGTACTGTAAAGCATATGTATGCCTGCAGTCTGTATTTTCTTGAACGATAAATGCAGTCTGTTATGCATATGAAACACAAATCTGAGCAAAATGTATCCGATCTTTCCTAAGAATTCAATAACCTGGATTCTACATGCTATGCTGAAACATACTTACCAAATGTCACAACTTGCACATAGACCCAAAGACATAGATAGTGTTTTCCTAACAAAAATGTTACCAGTTTTCTTTTTAACAATAACAGGCATCTTTAACAAATGACAATTTGCTTTCTCCCTTCTCAGCTCAAAATCTGCCGGTTTGCTATGGATTATAACATTTTCATCATTGCTCCTTCCTTTTCTTTCTAGATAAATCAGTTTATGTAAAGTTAATCTTTTTTGACACTAAGTAACCATATGGAGGTACTAGCCTTATAGTCATAGCTCTGCTTTCAATCGTGTCCTCTGTTGTATGTTTTGAAACTGAAAATCTCTGCTTGATTTTCCTGCTTAAGGATTTGTGTATTGTTGTAAAGAAGACCACAGGAAATATTCTTCAAGTGGTGCCAGTTTCTGACAGTGTATAAAGCAAACACCCATCCAAAATCCTCGACTGTGCATAATTTCTTCAACAATTACCACATTGTTTAGTGCAAGTGTCAGGCAGCCAGTAGATTTAGGCAAAGCAATGGCTCAAAGCCAAATCAAGCTTTGCCATTCTAAATGTGAAGATGCTTTGTCAATATGCTGCCAATAGCAATACAAAGACATGTTGGTCAGGTTGCAGATGGCTTGCTAATTAATACAGTGCTGCTACTTGGAGCCCAGTGCTACTTTACTAGCACAACACTGTAAGGCAGTATAGTAACAGAATCAATGTGGGAAATAGTATTAACTATTGCTTATATAATAGTCTTTATTTATCTTGTACTTGCACATATGGGAGAATTATTGGTTGTGTTCCTTCTGTGGTTGCCCATATGCAGAAATTGTACAACTTAAAAAAAGTCTTAAGCTTTAAAGAACACTTGCAAATTAGTTGGCTTAATTGGTAAAGTCTGAGGGTAGACATTAGAGATGAATAGCTTAGAATGATTTCCTTTTGCACATCAGAAGGTTGGTATTCCACCAGTGATCTTTGTTTGAACCTGGCTGAAGAGTGGATGAGAGGCAAAAAAATAGATTAGTAGAGGCAAACCAGGAAAGTGTATAGACACGGAGAAGACTGAAGATGGACAAGGTAATCTGAGCAAAGAATGGAAAAGGAAGCTATAGAGTAAGCACGTTAATATATGTGGGTACTGAAAAATAGAGCTGCTGTCTACTAAAACACCCTAATGCCGCTTACACACGATCAGAAATTCTAACTGTGTGTAGGCTCCATCGGACATTTGCTATCGAAATTTCCAACCACAAAAATTTGAGAGCTGGTTCTCAAATTTTCCGACAAGAAAAGTTCTTGTCGGAAATTCAGATCGTCTGTATGAAATTCCGACGCACAAAAAAACACGCATGCTCAGAATCAAGCAGAAGAGCTGAACTGCCTATTGAACTTCATTGATCTCGGCTCATCGTGCACCTTGTACGTCACCGCGTTCTTGACGTTCAGAATTTCCGACAAGATGTGTGTGATCGTGTGTATGCAACACAAGTTTGGGCCAACATTCCGTCGGAAAAAAATCCACGGTTTTGTTGTCGGAATTTCCGATCGTGTGGACGTGGCAAAAGAGGGAAAATCTGATCATTTGTGTGTTCTCTTGTGCTGCTGTATAGCATACTGTACAGCTGTAATGGACACATACAGTATACGGCCTGTTTGAAAGTCACACTATTCCTGACTTCTCTGCTGATGTTCCAAGTTGATGCATGCGTTTAAACCAAGGTGTATTTACTCTTGATGTACTATTGTACCAGTAACATTTTTAAAAGTTGAATCTTGCAATTTCTGGCATTGGCATTGAGATAGAGTGCCTCAAACCATTACACAAGACCATATCTCCACCATTACTAAAGATCAGTACTCCACCCTTGGACATACTGTAGTTACTAAAATCCTACTGTATTTAAGTTTGCATTTCCATATCTTACCCCAATTAAGGTTAACACGCCTGAAACAGCTGTATGCAAGTTGAAATAAATGTCTCTAAAGCTCTGGGCAACAGCTGTGCTACACTTTGCCAATTCTGGTAGACTTGGCTACTTGGGCATACTGTATATAATAATTTGCATAGCTCTCTCTACTGTCCATTAATATGAAACAAACTCCTTTTCTTGGGTCTTTTTAGTCGACGCAATGACATTTCAACACACTCTCTTTTAAGATGACATTGCTGTATTTTCTTGCACTAGAAGTCATATCACTGTCTTTATTAACATACACATAGAAAGATTGAACTCTCAGTTATCATTGCTCTCATTATTTTATTATTTATGAGGATTCAGCAGTGTACACAATAATTTTATAAATTAGAAAATGGAGAATCCTGTGAAGCCTATGCTAATTAACTGAAGTCCAACACGGAGGATCAAAAGAGAGAAAAATCTTCAACTTTGTAATGTTAGCCATCAGTTGGCGAGGCATACATGAAAAATTACCTCTTTTATTACTGGGTATTCAAATTTTTTACTCAACATGATAATACCCTTTAGAATGTAAGCTCTATGAGCAGGGCCCTCCTGTACCTTTTGTATTGAACTGTACTGTAATTGTGTTGTCCCCCCTATACATTGTAAAGCACTGCGTAAACTTTTGGCGCTGTATAAATCGTGTATAATAATAATAATAATATAATAATACACAAAGTAAAAGAAAAAAAAACCTGAAAGAGAAATCTAATTCTGAGATGCAAAGGGACAAATTAAGTTTTTCTTATGTCTTGGAAGCTGTCAG
Source organism: Rana muscosa (assembly GCA_029206835.1). Lineage (NCBI taxonomy): Eukaryota > Metazoa > Chordata > Amphibia > Anura > Ranidae > Rana > Rana muscosa. The sequence goes on from CM055124.1 coordinate 177,334,951, forward strand.
TGACTGAGGCGAGATGTGATAAGCCCTGCAGATTTCCTACCACCAGGCAATACTGTATCCTTAGCTCCAGCATAATGGACTGTCATGCTGCCGCCCTGCCAGGTACTTCTCTCAGTGATATATAAAGTCTGTGCTATCCCGGTTGGGTCTAATTAAGTATTTCCACTCACTGACATATTGTTTTTGTATCTCTTTGCCATTTTCTGCTTTTCTTTTTCATGCCCTTCTTATTTTTCTCTCTTGTCTCATGACTCTGCTAGATCAGTTTCTTCCTTTCTTTGCTATGTCACATTGGACTTTCTGGGTCTATATTTATGTTGCTTCTACTTAGCACAGAGCTGTTAAGGCCCATAGCAGGGTGTCTGACTGATCAGCAGTCTCTTGTCAAAAAATATAAAGTGCTACTTATATAAATGCTTCACAGTGTTAAGCAGTCAGTGATAACATTTGGTTTAGATATAGATTTGTGAATGCAATAATTTTAAAGTGAACCTGTGCTTTGTTCATTTAGGGCAAAGTAACAGATTTATTTATTTTCTGATACCTCAAAGCTGTTAACATTTAGGGATGAGCTTCGAGTTCGAGTCGAACTCACGTTCGACTCGAACAGCGAACAATTTGGGGTGTTCGCGGCGAATTATAAAAGCGGAACACCCTGTAAAAGTCTATGGGAGAAATCTAAAGTGCTAATTTTAAAGGCTTATATGCAAGTTATTGTCATAAAAAGTGTTTGGGGACCCGGGTCCTGCCCCAGGGAACATGTATCAATGCAAAAAAAAGTTTTAAAAACTGCAGTTTTTTCGGGAGCAGTGATTTTAATAAAAGTGAAACAATAAAAGTGAAATATTCCTTTAAATTTCGTACCTAGGGTGTGTGTATAGTATGCCTGTAAAGTAGCGCATATTTCCCGTGCTTAGAACTGTCCCTGCACCAAGTGTAATTTCTGAAGGGAAAAAAAGTCATTTAAAAGCACTATAATTAATTGTCGGCTCCCGGCAATACAGAGAACAGTCATTGAAAGTCATTGATTAAAAAAAAAAATGCGTGTGGTCCCCCCAAATTCAATTACCAGGCCCTTCAGGTCTGGTATGGATATTAAGGGTAACCCTGCATCAAATAAAAAAGACAACGTGTTCCCCCCAAATATCCATACCAGACCCTTGTTCCGAGCACGCAACCTGGCAGGCCGCAGGAAAAGAGGGGGGCTCGAGAGAGCGCCCCCCCTCCTGAACCGTACCAGGCCACATGCCCTCAACATGGGGAGGATGCTTTGGGGGTCTGTGACCCCTCAAAGCACCATGTCCCCAAGTTGATGGGAACAAGGGCCTCATCCCCACAACCCTTGCCTGGTGGTTGTGGGGGTCTGCGGGCGGGGGGCTTATCGGAATCTGGAGGACCGCTTTAACAAAGGGGACCACCATATGTGAATTAGTAAGGGGTACATTGTACCCCTACCATTTCACAAAGGAAGTGTAAAAAAAAAAAACACACAGACACAGTTGGGAAAGTCCTTTATTAAAAATAAAAATGAAAAAATGAAAAACCCATTCCAGCGATGTAATCCAGTCTGTCCAGCGTTGTTCTCTATGTCCCGCGGTGATCCGATGTCCAGCGCTGCAGTCTCCTCCAGTCTCCACTCCACACGAAACCCCCATGACGTACGAGGGGGCGGGGTCACCCGTCACATCATAGGGTAAGTCCCAGATTTCCCCGCTTGCCGGGGAATAGCCAATGACGTAGGCGGGATTCCGCCTACGTCATTGGTTATTCCCCGCAAGCGGGGAAAGCCGGGGCTTACCCCTATTATCTTATGGGTGACCCCTCCCCCTCGTATGTCAGACCCCGCCTACGTCATTGGCTGAGTGGACCTGATGGGGAATGTGATTTGATTCCTCTGCAGTGTAATAAATAATTAGGCCCCGCCCCTTCTCACGTTCCCCATCAGGTCCGCTCAGCCTTTCACCCAGTGAAGGTGACCCCGCCCCCCTACGTCATTGGCTGAGCGGACCTGATGGGGAATGTGAGAAGGGGCGGGGTCTATTCATTTATTACACTTCAGAGGAATCAAATCACGTTCCCCATCAGGTCCGCTCAGCCAATGACGTAGGCAGGGTCTGACGTACGAGGATCCCGCCTACGTCATTGGCTATTCCCCGGCAAGCAGGGAAAGCTGGGGCTTACCCTATGATGTGACGGGTGACCCAGCCCCCTCGTACGTCATGGGGGTTTCGTGTGGAGTGGAGAATGGAGGAGACTGCAGCGTTGGACATCGGATCACCGCGGGACATATAGAACAACGCTGGACAGACTGGATTACATCGCTGGAATGGGTTTTTTATTTTTTATTTTTTTATTTTTAATAAATGACTTTCCCAACTGTGTCTGTGTGTTTTTTTACAATTTTTTACACATGCTTTGTAAAATGGTAGGGGTACAATGTACCCCTTACCAATTCACATAGGGGGGCTGGGATCTGGGGGTCCCCTTTGTTAATGGGGTCTTCCAGATTCCGATAAGCCCCCCCGCCCGCAGACCCCCACAACCACTGGGCAAGGGTTGTGGGGATGAGGCCCTTGTCCCCATCAACATGGGGACATGGTGCTTTAAGGGGTCACAGACCCAGGTACGAAATTTAAAGGAATATTTCACTTTTATTGTTTCACTTGAAGCATTATTAAAATCACTGCTCCCCAAAAAAAATGAAGTTTTTAAAACTTTTTTTTGCATTGATACATGTCCCCTGGGGCAGGACCCGGGTCCCCAAACCCTTTTTAGGACAATAACTTGCATATTAGCCTTGATAATTAGCACTTTTGATTTCGAACGTTCGAGTCCATTGTATTTAATAGGGTTCTAAAGTTTGCGCAAACTTTAGGTCTGTTCGCAGGTTCTGGTGTGAACCGAACCGGGGGGTGTTCGGCTCATCCCTATTAACATTGTATATGCATCTTTTCTTGAAACCCCCGCAGTCCCATTCCCCAACTGAAGCAATATAATAAAAAAAGGTTGTCACCCTGATGTGGCAACAATTGGGCTTGGGAATTGGTGGCTCAGGAATTAGGCTGGGGTTTGGACTGGTTTCTTAGTTCTGTATGGGGAAGGTACAGGTTCACTTTAAAGTATAGAGTATTAATATTAGGAGGGGCTGAGAGGGGCTGCTGCACACAGAAGGCTTTTTATCTTAATACATAAAATGCATTAAGATAAAAAACCTTCTTCCTTTAAAACCACCTTAATTTATTTATTTATGGAGTTTGGCTTGACTTTGTTAGTGTATCTAAATATGCTACTGTATCTAACACTACCCTCCCCCAGATTAACTATGCAGCTGTCCAAAGGTGTTTTTGTTGCTCCTTCATCCATTGTGCAGCACTCTAACACATTTATTGTGTTACTGGCCACTCAACAAAAACATTGCAAATGCCCATAGGATTTTTTAGAGGTACATCAAGACAGACAAAATAAATAAATACTTTTTTTATTATGAATATCAAACAATAAAAGTTCTTCACAAGCCTATTAAAACAACACGCTGATTTACTGTGGAAAATTCATATGGTCATATACTCCACAAAGTACCGATGGAATACAGTAATAAAGCACATCATAAATATTTAAGAGTTTTGTGAATATTTATGCACTTTATCAGGAGCAGAGGCTACTGACAGTGTCTACAAACTAGAAAACAAAATGTAAAAATATTACAAATAATTATAGCAAATCTATCCTTAACGGCGTGAGTATATACTCCAACCCCCAGGAACTGGATCCAATACTTACAGATCAACTTGAAAAATAATTTTAAATTTACTATAGCACTTCCAGATGATAACCACCCTGGGATTTGTGGGTAGGGCTCTCGGCACCCCAACAGGACAGCCAAGAGAGGGGGCAGCAGCAAACAGCACATCAATGGAAATTAGTGGTAATCACAGCCCATGATCACACCAAAAATAGGCATAACAAAAACCTACAAAACAATATAATATAAAGTACATATGTCAAAAAGTAAGTGTGTGCATATAATACATACACTCTAAGAAAAACTACCACCAAGACCTCAACAAATACCATAGTGTCCCCAATATTGTAAATTGCAAAAAATGAGGGACTACTAAGAATCATCATATATGCCAATGCTGGAGGTGCCCCTAGGAAGTAAGAGCCAGTGAAAAAAAAAGAGGACTAAAAAAAATAAAAAATAAGCATATATAATATAATATAACCACTTGCTGACCACGCTATAGCGGAATGACGGCTACAGCACGGCCGGCTAGTCCTGGGATGCTGTCATATGATATCCGGAGGACACAATCAGCGGCTCTTTACCACATGATCAGCTGTGTCCAATCACAGCTGATCACGGATGTAAAAAGAAGCCGGTTATCGACACTCCTTTCCTCATGCTGACAGCATAAAGAGAGATGAGAAGAGGGCCGATAAACGGCTTTTGTATAAGCGACATGTACACTGATAAACAGGGCACTTATTATCAGTGTCCTGATTATCAGTGCAGTCCCAACAGTGCTGCCAATCAGTGCCCATCAGTGCCTCCTCATCAGTGTCATCTGTAAGCTAGTAAGGGGAACTTTTCCCTGTACTGCTGTCACGGGGGGGGGGGCAGTGGAAAGCGGCTGCAGCACTGGGAACATGTTACATGTTCTACCCTAAAATCAGGTGGAACATGTAACATGTTGCCAAAGGTGAAATTATCCTTTAAGAACTTATTTTGTGCTTTGTTATGGGATAATTCCAGTGATAGGAACACTATGATCCTCTGCTGTAGCATATTGCACATTTTTTTGTTTATACTATAAGGATTAGGGATGAGCTTCGAGTTCGAGTCGAACTCATGTTTGGGGTGTTCGCTGCAAATTCAAAAAGCCACTGAACACCCTGTAAAAGTCTATGGGAGAAATCTAAAGTGCTAATTTTAAAGGTTTATATGCAAGTTATTGTCATAAATAGTGTTTGGGGACCCTGTCATTTCTGAAGGAAAAAAGTAATTTAAAAGCACTCGCGGCTATAATGAATTGTCGGCTCCCGGCAATACAGAGAAAAGTAATTGATAAAAAGAAAAAATGCGTGGGGGTCCCCCCAAATTCCATTACCAGGCCCTTCAGGTCTGGTATGGATATTAAGGGGAACTCCACACCAAATGAAAAAAAAATGGCGTGGAGATCCCCCAAAAATTCATACCAGACCCTTTATCCAAGCACGCAACCTGGCAGGCCGCAGGAAAAGAGGGGGGATGAGAGAGTGCCCCCCCTGAACTGTACCAGGCCACATGCCCTCAACATGGGGAGGAAACTTTGGGGATCTGTGACCCCTCAAAGCACCATATCCCCATGTTGATGGGGACAAGGGCCTCATCCCTACAACCCTTGCCCGGTGGTTGTGGGGGTCTGCAGGCGGGGACTGTGTAAAGTGTAAAACTGTGTAAGTGTAAAAAATTGTAAAAAAAACACACAGACACAGTTGGGAAAGTCCTTTATTAAAAATAAAAAAAATAAAAAATAAAAAACCCATTCCAGCAATGTAATCCAGTGTCCCGTGGTGATCCGATGTCCAGCGCTGCAGTCTCCACTCCACACGAAACGTCATTGGCTGAGCGGACCTGATGGGGAACTTCCTCCGCAGTGTAATAAATGAATAGACCCCGCCCCTTTTTAAGTTCCCCATCAGGTCCGCTCAGCCAATGACATAGGGGGCGGGGTCACCTTCACTGGGTGTAAGGCTGAGCGGACCTGATGGGGAACGTGAGAAGGGGCGGGTCTATTCATTTATTACACTGCAGAGGAAGTTCCCCATCAGGTCCGCTCAGCCAATGCCATAGGCGGGGTCTGAGGTACGAGGGGGTGGGGTCACCCGTCAGATCATAGGGGTAAGCCCCGTCTTTCCCCGCTTGCAGGGAATAGCCAATGACGTAGGCGGGATTCCGCTAACGTCATTGGCTATTCCCCGGCAAGCGGGGAAAGCTGGGGCTTACCCCTATGATCTGACGGGTGACCCTGCCATTTTTTGAAATGGTAGGGGTACAGTGTACCCCTTACCAATTCACATAGGGGGGGCCGGGATCTGGGGGTTCCCTTTGTTAAAGGGGTCTTCCAGATTCCGATAAGCCCCCTGCCCGCAGACCCCCACAACCACCGGGCAAGGGTTGTGGGGATGAGGCCCATGTCCCCATCAACATGGGGACATGGTGCCTTGAGGGGTCACAGACCCCCAAAGCATCCTCCCCATGTTGAGGGCATGTGGCCTGGTATGGTTCAGGAGGGGGGCTCTCTCTCGCCACCCCTCTTTTCCTGCGGCCTGCCAGGTTGCATCCTCGGATAAAGGGTCTGGTATGGAATTTTGGGGGGAACTTGACGCCATTTTTTAAAAATGTGACGCAGGGTTCCCCTTAATATCCATACCAGACCTAAAGGGCCTGGTAATGAAATTTGGGGGGACCCCCACGCATTTTTTTTATATTTTATCAATTACTTTTCTCTGTATTGCCGGGAGCCGACAATTCATTATAGCCGCGAGTGCTTTTAAATGACTTTTTTCCTTCAGAAATTACACTTGCATGGACAGTTCTAAGCACGGGAAACAAGTGCTGCTTTACAGGCATACTATACACACCCCCCCCCAGGTACGAAATTTAAAGGAATATTTCACTTTTATTGTTTCACTTTAAGCATTATTAAAATCACTGCTCCCGAAAAAACTGCAGTTTTTAAAACTTTTTTTTGCATTGATACATGTCCTCTGGGACAGGACATGGGTCCCCAAACACTTTTTATGACAATAACTTGCATATAAGCCTGTAAAATTAGCACTTTAGATTTCTCCCATAGACTTTTCTAATTTGCAGCGAACACCCCAAATTTAAAATCAATAAACGATACTAAAATAGCTTGGCCCTCCTTCTTAGTATCACTCTGCGCTTTTGGATAAAAACACCATCAAAGATAAAAGCAATAGCATAAAATGTGTATGTAAAACAGCAGCTGCTAAAAATCCAATGTCAATATATAAAATACAGTATCAAAACAACTTCGCTAAAAAGTTCAGATTAAAACTGTAGCAGCGCTACGGACAAAAGTTCATATGTGCGTCTTCTATACTGATTGCTCATATGAGCAATCAGTATAGAAGACGCACATATGAACTTTTGTCCGTAGCGCTGCTACAGTTTTAATCTGAACTTTTTAGCGAAGTTGTTTTGATACTGAACACCCCAAATTGTTCGCTGTTCAGTGAATGTGCGAACAGGCAATGTTCGAGTCGAACATGAGTTTGACTCGAACTCGAAGCTCATCCATACTGAGCACCCAAGAATCTAGACGACACAAGCTTAGGTGCTCTGGAACTTTTTAAGACAATAACTTGCATATTAGCCTTGATAATTCGCACTTTTGATTTTGAACGTTCGAGTCCATTGTATTTAATAGGGTTCTAAAGTTTGCGCAAACTTTAGGTCTGTTCGCAGGTTCTGGTGCGAACCAAACGGGGGGTGTTCGGCTCATCCCTAATAAGGATATTTATAATTAGGGATTATAGCCATTTTTAGGATATTTCGTTTTTTTGGGGCTAGGTTTCTTTGTAGGAAAAAAAAACCTTGCAGATGTTTAAACACTCCCCCCACCCAAAACTGAAAAAAATGGCTTGGCTGGAGCTGGACTTTAAAGTAAATCTGTCACTTGAGTTCATTCAAGACATAGCCCACTTCTTCTGCCTGGAATATTAACCTTGTTGCTTTGCCCTGTGGGGAAAAGTGACAGGTTTACTTTAGGGCCAAAATGTGAAAGAACCAGCTGTTTAAAACGGAAGAAAAACATATTCAGCAAGCTGGTACAAAAGAAGAGGTTATTTAATAACTCATTGAACATACAAATTGATTTCATTATTGTGCAACTACATTTTGATCAGCAGTGAGCTTTATCATAAGAATAAAATTGCCTACTTTGACTATGTACTTGTCCAATGCTTAAGCACATTAAAGATTAACTCCAGGTCAGTTATACAGTGCAAAGATTGGAAATGTAGAGAATTACCTCACACAATTCTGTTGAAACTAATACCTGTATTCCAATCATTTTATTTTACTTTCAGAGTGTTAAATAGAAAAGGTCTCCTTTTCTTAGTCACATGATTGGAAAGCATGGTAGGAAGAAAACTATTTTTATTTAACACAAACACTTTAAAATTGCAAGGCAAAGATAATGCATTATTACTTGCAAAATTATAACGTTGATTTACTAAAGCCAAATAGGCTGTTCACATTACATAGTTACATAATAGGCAAGGTTGAATAAAGACAATAGTCCATCCAGTTCAACCTGTGTAGGTATACAGTACGTGTGTCCATAATCATTTTCCATATTAATGTATGTTGTGTTCACTAAGATTCACGTCCAAGAGTCTTTTAAAAATATTAATACTCTCCGCTGACACCATTAATTGTAGAAGAGAGTTCCACATCCTTATCGCCCTGACAGTGAAAAACCCCCTACACAGCTTAACTGCAGCAGTGGCAGCTGGTGCTGGAGGATTTTGGGGGTGTGTGGGTGGGCCCCTCCAGGTCCGCACTCACCCTACAGGTGGAGCCCTCCAGCGGTCACAGGTCCCCAGGTGCTTCTGTGTTGATCCGGTCTTCTTTCCTTGTTCTGGGTCTTCGGCCTCTTGTCCTGATTGGCCGGGGCGGGAAGCCAGAAGTCGAGTGTTGATTCGCTGGTATCGCAGGGTTGGAGGGTTCACGCTGCAGTGCTCTGCACCCCTAGGACAACATGAAACAGACCAATTGGGGCCTCGGGATCTAGTCACATGCTTGTGAAAGGGTGACAAACCTGATAGAGACCTGTTGGTCTGGCGCCCTGCACAGTGCACGGCCACATACATGATGTTTGATTGTGCAGGCTAGGGGGGCGGAATTGTGTGGGCTGGTAGGGTGGCACCCCTGAGCTCCTTGTGGACCGGCCACCACTGCTCTGCAGGCTCCAGGGAAAAAAAGAAATTCAAATTTTTTTCCTGCAAAAATATGTGCATTTATTATTTATTCACAAAAGTGAACTTAGCCTTTGAGTCTTTTGGCAGGTGTTAAAAATCTCATAGTGTCTACAGATAGAAACAGAAAGGTTATTTAATAACATTGGAAGCATATGTGTATGTAGTGGTTTTATATTTTGTACTCCTATCATTTTAATGAAACCTATGTTACCCTTTAAAGCGGAGTTCCGCCGATTTTTTTTTTTTTTTTAAAAGTCAGCCGCTACAAATACTGCAGCGGCTGACTTTTAAAATAAGGACACTTACCTGTCCGGGCCGCCCGCGATGTTGGCACCCGAAGCCTATCCGTCCCTCAGCTCTCGGGTGCAGCCGCCGCCATCTTCGGTAAGGGAATCAGGAAGTGAAGCTTTGCGGCTTCACTTCCTGGTTCCCTAATGCTCATGCGCCACTCGCGCTGTGTGATCCCACTGGTCCCTGCTATCTTCTGGGACCTGTTTGTCTCCCAGAAGACAGCCGGGGGGACGGAAGAGGTGCTGGATGTGGTGTAGATAGCCACGGGTGGCTCCGCTATCTACGCCCGGAAGTGGGAGCAAAATACCTGTATTAGACAGGTATCTGCTCCCCCCTCCCCCCTGAAAGGTGCCAAATGTGACACCGGAGGGGGGGGGATTCTGAAAAGCGGAAGTTCCATTTTTGGGTGGAACTCTGCTTTAATAGCTGTAATGCCAAAAGCAGCAGAAGAGCGATGAACAATCATTGGTTCAAGACCAAAATTTACTTTAGAGTTCAAGTCTCTGGTTTCACTATAACCTCAAAAAACCTTTTTATTTTTCACAAACTCTGTTGTATGTTCCACAGATGATAGAACATGCACATTGCTAAGTACTTTACTTTTTTAGGTTCCTGCATTCCTTGTATAAGGAAATGTTCTGTTCCCTTCTGTGCTTCTAAAGTAGATGAACGTATCAAGTTTATTTAGCAAAATCCAAGTAATATTGGAAGTGTTTTGTGGCCTATTTATACTTTGAGAACAGGAAGGTTCCCAAAGGTCAGTCACATGTTGACTGTAAATATATTTGTGCAATCCCAAATGTCCCATATTAATTCACGGTTTCTAAAGAGGGATATTTTTTTTTAACACAAATTCTATTTTATTCTTGTAAATGTACAGAACAAAAAGTTAAAATGCCAAAATAAGAATACCTTATATTTTGCTCATTATTTCAATGCACATCAACAGACTATGCAGACTATGTATTTTGTTGTTATTTTTTATTTTTTCTTACAGGTGACAATCTTTATTTTATAATGTCCTTTTAAAGTTGAACTCCAGACGGACAAAAAGGACACAGATTAATGCAGCTGTATATTCATTTATACTTTCTTACATGTTTTTTTTTTGTAAGCGTAGGTACATGAATATGATTTGGGAACAACCTTTTGCTCTTCCTTTTGTATAGCAGTACTGGGGAGAGAGAAGCAAAATAAGGAACCAATGAGGAACCAGTGCTGTTAGGAAGATAAAGCCTCATACACAAGTTCGGACTTCAAACAAACTTTTTCGTGGATTTTTGTTTGAAGGGCGTTGGTCGGGAACGCCCATAGCATACACACGGCAGGACTTCTGCAAACTTTCCCAAAATCACGTGGTTTTTCTGCTCTTTATTGCCACCCTTTGGTCAACTTATGCTATTGTTGGTTGATTTTAACATTGGTTCTGGGCATGCGTGTTTGTACTTTGGACTAAAGTCCGATGGATTTCTGTACACACGATAGGACTTTGCACCGTATGATTTTTGTTGGCGAAAAGTTTGTCCATTTGCAGAGCGAACTTTTGTCCAATGAAAACCGAAAAAGTTTGTCAGATGAAGCGTACACACGGTAGGATTTTTTTGAAAACCTGCTCATTTTGAAGTTTGTTGTCAAAAAGTCCTACCGTGTATATGGGGCTTAAGGCTGACTGACAGATAAGTGAGCTCATCAGGATGCTGCTTCTCTTTTCACTGTCCAGTCACAGAGTGGGAGTGGGGAAGCAACCTTTAAAGCGTAACTCCACTTTTGTTGATAAAAAAACATTTGAGCAATAGTACCTGTGGCATTCTTTTTTATAGTATCTTCGATTCGTACTGGTTTCAGCAGTGCTACTGTCAAGACTAGTATGCTAGGGGTGATTAGAGTGCATCAGGCAGTTGTTGCTGCCAGTCCCTTGAAGAGCTTCCTATTTTTGCAGAATTTCACTCCATTCTTTAAAACCTCACTCTATTTGCACAGCAACCCATATACCCAATTTAAAAAAATATCAGAGCTACAGTCATTAGGCATGGTGTGATAAAAATTGGCCAGCACAGAGACAGTACGTAAACATTTAAGTGAACCTGTATAGGCGCTGCCTATTAAACTGAATCCAACCACCAGTGTGGTGACAAAAACTTAGTAAAGAGGTGCACTCTATACACAACACAATATGAACTAATAATAAGTGTAAGTGTCCGTATGGACAAATAATATAAAGTGCGGGAATTGCCCAATAGTGTGACACTTAAAAAAGGGGGGGAGCACCACTGTCACCTGTATCCAACCACTGAACATCTGAACAGGAACTTCACCAAGTCACCTATTACCACTGTCATTTGTCTAGTTATTGGGACTGCGCTAATACATTGCGTTGCCCTCTATGGGGTTAATGAGGAATTCCTTGTCTACTCAGGACATGTTTATAAATGGACATTTCTAATACTTGCACTAACCTTGTTAAGCACTGCCCGTGGGGGACTATTTATTAGTATATAATTGTTTGTTGCTTTATTATTGCATTAGCACGTTAGCTCTTTTAACAGGGCCACTTGTTATTTGTTTAGCCATTGTTTGGGAGCACCTGCACTGGTTGGGTTAACACAGTAATATTAATACTTACTTGTTTTAATGCGTGGCCACTGCCACAGGATTCTATAATAGGATACACACTTTTTTCACAAGGGTATATAGGAGAGGCCAGAGAAGAGCGACCGATGGTTTATCACCCTTCAGAGGCCTGATTAGACACATATAGCCCCCCAAATTCCATTACCAGGCCCTTCAGGTCTGGAATGGATCTTAAGGGGAACTCCGCCGCAAATTAAAAAAAAAATGCGTGCGGTTCCCCCAAATATCCATACCAGGCCCTTCAGATCTGGTGTGGATTTTAAGGGGAACTCCACCCCAATTTTTTTTAAAAAATGGCGTGGAGTCCCCCCAAAAATCCACACCAGACCCTTATCCGAGCACGCAACCTGGCAGGCCACAGGAAAAGAGGGGGGACAAGAGAGCGGCCCCCCCTCCCTCCTGAACCGTACCAGGCCACATGCCCTCAACATGGGGAGGATGTCCCCATGTTGATGGGCCAAGGGCCTCATCCCCACAACCCTTGCCCGGTGGTTGTGGGGGTCTGCGGGCGGGCGGCTTATCGGAATCTGGAAGACCCCTTTAACAAAGGGGACCCCCAGATCCCGCCCCCCCTATGTGAAATGGTAATGGGGTACAAATGTACCCCTACCATTTCACAAAGAAAGTGTAAAAAAATTTAAAAATGACAAGAGCCGGTTTTTGACAATTCATTTATTAATATCTTCTCCTTTTTTCCATCTTCTTCCATCTTCTTCTTTTCTCCATTCGGGTTTCTTCCTCCATCTTGTTCTTCATCTTCATCTTCCTCTTCATCTTTATCTTCATCTTCCTTCTTCCTTCGGTCTTCTCGTCCGCATCTTGCTCCGGCTTCTTCTTTCTTCTTCGGCCGCTCCGTTTGAATTGGAGGTTCCCGCTGTGTGACGATTCAGTTCTTCTCTTGGTCCGCTGCCACCCGGTGGCTCTGCCCCCCTGTGACACCACGGGGAAAGTCCCCGTGAAATCCATGTGTGTCAGAGGGGGGCGGGGTCACCGGGTGGCAGCGGACCCAGAGGAGAACTGAAGAACTGAAGCGTCGCACAGTGGGAACCTCCAATTCAAACGGAACGGCCGAAGAAGAAAGAAGAAGCCGGAGCAAGATGCGGACGAGAAGACCGAAGGAAGAAGGAAGATGAAGATGAAGATAAAGAGGAAGAGGAAGAGGAAGATGAAGATGAAGAACAAGATGGAGGAAGAAACCCGAATGGAGAAAAGAAGAAGATGGAAGAAGATGGAAGAAAAGAGAAGACATTAATAAAGGAATTGTCATTTTTAACATTTTTTACACTTTCTTTGTGAAATGGTAGGGGTATATTTGTACCCCATTACCATTTCATACAGGGGGGCCAGGATCTGGGGGTCCCCTTTGTTAAAGGGGTCTTCCAGATTCTGATAAGACCCCCGCCCGCAGACCCCCACAACCACCGGGGAAGGGTTGTGGGGATGAGGCCCTTGTCCCCATCAACATGGGGACATTCTCCCCATGTTGAGGGCATGTGGCCTGGTATGGTTCAGGAGGGAGGGGGGGCCGCTCTCTCGCCCCCCCCTCTTTTCCTGCGGCCTGCCAGGTTGCGTGCTCGGATAAGGGTCTGGTGTGGATTTTTGGGAGGATTCCACGCCATTTTTGTTTTAAATTTGGGGTGGAGTTCCCCTTAAAATTATACGAGATCTGAAGGGCCTGGTATGGATATTTGGGGGAACCGCACACATTTTTTTTAATTTGCGGCAGAGTTCCCCTTAATATCCATTCCAGACCTGAAGGGCCTGTTAATGGAATTTGGGGGGACCCCCACGCTTTTTTTTTTTTTGTTATCAAAGACTTTCAATGACTTTTATCTGTATTGACGGGAACCAGCAATTCATTACAGCCGCGAGTACTTTTAAATGACTATTATTTTACTTTAGAAATGTAATTTTTGTTATAAACATGGAAAACATGCGCTACTTTAAAGGCATACTATAGACACCCCCCGGGTATGATAGGGCCAGTTCACACCAAATGCAGTGCAGTGCGTTTTTTTGATGCATGAAAAACGCAAAGAAAGTTGATCACAATGGCATAGTTCAAACCACTGCAGTCCATTCCAGTGTGTTTCAGAAAGGCAAAAAAAAAATTGGTCATGCTGCATTTTTTAGGTACAGAACTGTACTGGACCGCAGTAAAACACATCAAAAACGCAACGGAACGTACCAAAAACGCACTGGAATGCACCGGAACGCACCTAAATGCACCAAAGACGCACTGCAACACACTTGTCCTAAGTGAAAAGAGGGGGAACAAAACACTGGACTGCATCAAAAACGCATCAAAGATGCACTGGAACGTGTCTCAAACGCGCATGCAGAAAAGCACCTGGAACGCATCCAGACTGCGTTTCTGTTTTTTATTTTATTTTTTATTTTTTTTATTATTCTTTGTTTTGTTGACCAATAAAATTTGATGCAAAGTTTTGAGGTTTGTTTTGCGTTTTCTTTGCAACAAATGTGACAGCTGATTGGCATGTCAAAACAACAGGTGTGATTTTTCTACCCTGGTGCCTTCATGGTGGCATATGCATGTATTGTATTGTGTGCTACCAGGAAATGACACATACAGAGCGGTAAATATTCAATTTTCCTTTTTTACTGCAGTGGTTCTCAGCCTCAGTCCTCAAGTACCCCCAACAGGACATGTTTTGTGAATTTATCTTATGGAGAATTGCTGTCCAAAATACCAAACCATTGACTGTGATTTAAAGCACATGTGCAAGATGAAGGAAAACCTGCAAACATGGCCTGTTGGGGGTACTTGAGAAGCACAGATTTTGAGCACTGCACTTAAAAATAGCTCAAGGCAATACAATTCTAATTGTGGGCATTTTGAGGGAAACAAAGTAAGTGTTAAAACCCCTGCTTGTGTTTTTTTTTTTTGTAGGTTGGGCTTTTAGTAAAATTGGCTTCACTTCCTGTCACACAGCTAAACAAGAAGTGAAGGTAAAACCCTACCAATGTCTTTTCTTGGGGACACACAGATCAATCTAACTAGGGTCCCCATTAAGCAAATTGCACTCTAGCACTTTGTTGTGTACACCCCAAATCATTGGGTAGTTTGGGGTTTAGTAAAGACAAATCCACTCTGCAGTAAAAGTGTAGCTGCTGAAAATCTGAGGGATCACTGGTTCATCCAATCATGTAAAAGCAAAGATGGTGTTTTTTTTGTTTGCTTGTATGTACCCCTCGGATATCCAGCAAGTGCACTTGTAGTGCAAAGTAGATTTGCCTTTAGTAAATAAACCCCAAAGTCCAAAATACCTAATAATTTGTGGTGTACCCCGCAATATGCTCGAGTGCAATGTGCATAATGGGGAAAGTATTTAGACTGACCTGTGTGTCCCCAAGGAAAGACATTGGTAGGGATTTCCCCTCACTTCCTGTGTGGCTATGTGACAGGAAGTGAATTATTTGGAAGGATAAAGTGGCCAAATTTGGGAGTTGTCTTCACCCTATCAGGGGTGCAGACATCCCCAAAAACTGTCTAGACTTGTAATCCCTCTGCACTCTATCCCCAAGCAAAAATAAGAAAGGATTTCATTTAGTTTAACTTTGCAAAGACACATTCCTAAGTTGAATTGTGATGCATGTCAATGGCCCATTTAGACCCTCTTTAATCACTTGAGATCAGCGCTCTAACTGATCGACGGCCACAGCATGGTCCTCAATTGCCGAGAGTCCGTCAATAAACGTCCTCCCCTTCGCGCGCGCGCTGTGGTCACCGAGTCACTGAGACTCGGGTGATGACAGATCCAAGTAAGGGGCCGATACCTGCCCTTTACCATGTGATCAGCTGTCAGCCAATGACAGCTGATCACGTGATGTAAACAAAAGCTGGGTAATGGTTTTTGGTTTCTCCTTGTGCTGACACCGTGAGCATAAAAAAAGGCAATCTCCGGCTTATGTGCAAGGGACATCGGGCCCGAAGAGGAAGAGGCAATTCTGTGACAATCAGTAGCCCCTGCCAGTGCCACCTATCAATGCCCACCACTGGTGCCAATCAGTGCCACCTAGCAGTGCTGCCTATCAGTGCCCATCACTGCCAACTATCATTGCCACCTAGCAGTGCCACTTCTCAATGCCCACCAGTGCCAACTAGCAATGCCACCTCTCAGTGCCCACCCTTGCCACCTTATCAGTACAGCCCATCAGTGCAGTCTCATCAGTGTACATCAATGAAGGCGAAAAATTACCTTTTGTCTAAATTTTCGAAATAGTAACCACTTTCCTACCGCCCACCGTCAAATGACGTCCTCGGCTTTGTGCGGTGACATCTGAATGATGCCTGCAGTTGCAGGCATCATTCAGATATCATTCTTTTCAGCCGGCGATTCTGTGCACGCTAAAAATTATCATAGCGGCAGTTCCGCCGCTTGATTGTTCTTAAAGGCGCGGGAGGGGACGTCCCCCCCCTCTCGCTGCCATCCGGTGCTTCTCCGGGCTCTCCCGTGCCATCTTGGGCTCAGAGAACGATTTGGCCGGCGCCGGATGGGAAGCATAGAGATGACCGTTGGAGGCCCGGGCGCGACGTTATGACATCACGCGGGGTTCCTGTATGTAAACCAAGCCCTGATCTCGGCTGTCAGCATGAGATTGGTGAATTTTTTTGTCCGATCTCATGCTTTCCAGCCTGGAAGAGAGATGTGGGGTCTTATTGACCCTGCATCTCTCCATAAAGAGGACCTGTCACAATAGATTCCTATTACAAGGGATGTTTACATTCCTTGTAATAGGAATAAAAGTGATCCAAAAAAAAAAAGTAAAAAAAAGAGAAAGAAATACAAAAAAGTAAAAAAACAAAACTAAAAAAATTAAGAAAAAACGCCCATGTGCCCGGTAGCTCGCGCTCAGAAGCGAACACACACGTAAGTCCCGCCCACATATGTAAACGCCATTCAAACCACACATGTGAGGTATTGCTGCGTGCGTTAGAACGAGTGCAACAATTCTAGCACTAGACCTCTTCTGTAATGAGAAAATGGTAACGTGTAAAAAAATTTAAAGCATCGTCTAGGGAGATTTTTAAGTACTGAAGTTTGGTGTCATTCCATGAGTGTGCGCAATTTTAAAGCATGACATGTTAGGTATATATTTACTCAGCATAACAACATCTTTCACATTATCCCCCAAAATTGGGCTAACTTTACTGTTTTGTAATTTTTTTACATTCATGAAACCATTTTTTTACCAAAAAAAAGGTGTTTGAAAATGTATTGCGCAAATACCGAGAGAGATAAAAATTTGCAATGACTGCCATCTTATTCCCTAGGGTGTCTGCTAAAAAAACATATATAATGTTTGGGGTTTTGAAGTAATCTTGTAGCCATAAATGTATGATTTTTACATGAAGGAGAGAAGTGCCAGAATAGGCCCAGTGCTGAAGTGGTTAAAATATCAATTTTTTTTTTTAACTTAGTCTTTTGTATTTATAGAAAACAAAAAACCGCAGAGGTGATCAAATAGCACCAAAAGAAAGCTCTATTTGTGTGCCAAAAATTAATACATTTTCATTGGGTTACAGTGTTGTATGAGCACGCAATTGTCATTCAAAGTGCATCAGCGCTGAAATGTGAAAATTGGTCTGGGCAGGAAGGGGGTTTAAGTGGCCAGTAAGCAAGTGGTTAATATAAGGCTACATGCACACGGACGTTTTTTCAGCCGCTTGTTTGAGCGTTTTTTTACAGCTTAAAAACGCCTCTCCATGTTAGCCTATGGCCTCATGCCCACCATGGCGTTTTTGAGCTTTAAATGGCATAGCCGTTTTTAGGCCCCATGTACACGGGACGCTGGTGCAAAGTCTTCAGAACTAAGGTTGAAAGCGGCGTTTAGAAAGGCGCGTTTTGTCGCGTTTGTATGCCGCGTTTTACCACATTTGCGTCTATATGCGTTTAGTTAGGAAACATGATAAGGTGCCGCCCTAAGCTCCAAAAACAGTATTATTAACGATTTCAGCTATTTTGTGAGACCAGAGTGAGTATCAGCAGCTGAGAGAGCAGCAGTGTAGTTGTATTTAGCGTGTCACTTGCCACATCACTTGCCCCAAGTTGTGGATTGTCCACTTGCCACGTCAGCTGCCCCAAGTTGTGGATTGTTCACTTGCCACATCAGCTGCCCCAAGTTGTGGATTGTCCACAATGCAATGGAAGCAATTTTGTTTATTTTTTGATAGATATATATATTTTTAATGGTTTTTCCTAAATTGCCATAATTTTGGAGTTTATCAATGTAAGAAAATAGGTCACCTTTAAAAACGCTTCTAAACAAAAATGCGGCTAAATGCCGGTACCCGCGTCTGAAACGTGGAAATCTTAGGCTTTGTGAAAAACAAGTTTAAACGCAACTGCAGATTTTTTTTGCCAGGCCAAAAACAGTGTTTTGGATGTAAGAGATTTCATTGCATCCAAAACGCAAGTACCGCGAATTTACGGCAATTTTTTATTTATTTTTTAATCTGTTTATAGCTGGTTGTTAAAAGAAATGTAAAAAAAAGAAACATTGCCGGCTCTAAAAAAAAAAAAAAAAAAAAAAACGAGAAAAAAAAACAGCGTGGGGTCCCCCCGGTCCATACCAGGCCCTTGGGTCTAGTATGGATTCAAAGGGGACCACCCCCCCACCACCAAAATGAAAAATAAATGGCGTGGGGGTCCCCCCAAAATCCATACCAGACCCTTCAGGTCTGGTATGGATTTTAAGGGGAACACCGCGCCAAACTTAAAAAAAATAGCGTGGGGGTCCCCCTAAAAATCCATACCAGGCCCTTTATCCGAGCACGCAACCTGGCAGGCCGCAGGGGAAGAGGGGGGGGCGAGAGAGCGGCCCCACCTGCCTCCTGAACCGTACCAGGCCACATGCCCTCAACATGGGAAGGATGTCCCCATGTTGATGGGGACAAGGGCCTCATCCCCACGACCCTTGCCCGGTGGTTGTGGGGGTCTGTGGGCAGGGGGCTTATCGGAATCTGGAAGCCCCCTTTAATAAGGGGGCCCCCAGATACCGGCCCCCCCACCCTATGTGAATGAGTACCCCTACCCATTCACCTGGTGGCAAAAAAAGTCAATAAAAAACACAACACAGGTTCGTAAATTAATTTATTAGGCAGTTCCGGGGGTCTTCCTGCCGGGCGCCCCGCTATCTTCTTCCAGCTCTTTTGCTAGCGGGTCCCAGGTTTCCTCGTCGTCTTCTTCCGACTTCGGGGGTCTTCCTGCCGGGCGCCCCGTTATCTTCTTCCAGCTCTTTTTCTAGCGGGGTCCCGGGCTTCCTCGTCGTCTTCTTTCAACTTTGGGGTCTTCCTGCCGGGCGCCCCGCTATCTTCTTCCAGCTCTTTTGCTAGCGGGGTCCCGGGCTTCCTTGTCATCTTCTTCCGACTTCGGGGGTCTCTTGTTCTGTTCTCCGGTGTCGTCTCCGCGCTCTCCGGTTCTTTTCCCGCTCTCCGGTGCCTTCTCCACGATCTCCGGTTCTTTCTGCCTTCTGCCCTGTGCCCCGCTATCTTCTTCCATCTCTTTTGCTAGCGGGGTCCCGGGCTTCAGCGTCGTCTTCTTCCCTCTTCTCTCCGCCCGATGTTGCCTCGTCGCTGTCTGCCGTTACAATGCTCTTGCCACGGAGCGCACCCACTTATATTGGCATGGGGCGTGGTCACTGGGTGATGCCACCCGCTGACCCCGCCCCCGTAGCACGTCACAGTCCCATCATTCCTCGGGACTGTGACATCATACGGGTGTGGGGTCAGCGGTAATATACTTGTTTTATAACAAAGCTTTGCCTTAATGGAATACACTTGTTTTATAACAAAAAGTTCATATTTGAATATGCTTGTTTATACCAAAGTTATGCCCTAACACAGCCCTCAAATTTTTCACAGGGAAAATGAGGGCTGGTAAGCGTGGGATGCCTCGGAGTGGGGGTGGGGGGGCGAGCATCGCCGGCAGGCAAAGTTGAATGGGAGCCGTTCTCGCAGTGATTTCCCCGGGGAAGAGAGAGGAGAGCAGGTGGTCGGATCATAAGAGCGCAGAGGAACATCGCTGTAACAGCTTTCATTGGGTTTGCTTTTAACCTATTTTATGTTGATGAGACATTTATTCCTAAAGTGTAGTACTCATTTGTTATTTAATATCTGTTCTTTGAGCTGCCTTTTGTTAGCATGATCCTGCATCAGTTGATAGATTGGTTAAAACAATAAACAGAAAAAAATGTTAGGGATGAGGATGCTTCATTAGGATGAAATACCCCCCACCTCCACTATATTCTTCCTCTTCATTCTCCATCCTTTTCAAACTATGTTTCCAAGTTCAGAAAGTGTGCAGTATGGAAATGCAGCAATGACCACAAAGAGGTAGAACCCAAGACATAAAATGAGGTTGCACAATTTGCAGTGCAAAGCACATAGTTTGCATGGGGAATGTTTGCAAAAAAAATAAAAAACTGACTGCACAGAAAAAAATAAGTTTTTACAACCAGGGGGTGGCCATTAGAACTGCACAGTTTTTTTTTTTTTTACTTTCATGAAAGCTATAAGACAAGGACATTATGTTGTTGGGAACATTGACCATAATAAACAATTTGAATCTCTTCCATCTCCTGAATTACAGCTCTAATCTTTTATTTAGTTGATTTTCAGCGATGTTGCATTGTCAATTGTTAATTCGCATAGTTGCTGAGAAGTTGGTAGAGTAGTACAACAAGCAGTGTAGCAGAATGAATTATATACCCAAGGTGATGCTCAGATTCTATTGGGATATTACTTTGAGGGAGAGTGTTTTCCTAATGTAACTGCTAATGTAACTCAGCAAGACACATCATCCAGCAGAAGGATATATAACTGTGACAAGCGCTCAGAAAAATTTTCAATGTTTGAAGCTTCCGAAGGCAACATAGCTTCTAGCCTTTGTAAACAAAAATGTCTGCTACATTGACTTTACTCTAGTGTTCAAAATACTACTAGTTTTGAGTGGAATATTGTGTTTACGTGAAAAGATCAAAGATTTAACCAACCAATATGTTTTTATTTCTTAAACCCATGTGAGACTAAATAGTAGAAGTGGTAATGTGAACGAAAATATCACTTCTGCACATACAGGAAATATACAGTAGGTCCAATTGCTTGCCTACAAAACTTTGTGAGCCTGTTTGCTGCTCTCCAAATGTCCTGCTTGCTGAAACCTTTGCTTGTGAACTTAAAACCTACAGTATGCATTTACAGTGTGTGTGTAGTGCCTGTGTACCTACTGTACGTATAACCAGCTTTAGTCAGTTGTTGTATGCAATCTCATACAAAAATGGGGGGGGGGAATAACGGGGTTGCAGTGAATTAAACACACATTCTAACAGTTTAACAAAACCATGAACATTATGATACAATTATCCTATGATATTTAAATTGAACACACTTGAAGTGATTTTAGAATTATCAACATGCAAACAAACTGCATCTGCAGTTACTGTTTTACAATATACCAGGCTCCAGCCTTTGACCAGCTCTTCCAGGTACTCCACCGGCAGGAGCAGTAGGGCTCTGATTGCGCGCAGTTACGTGAAATCTGCTAGGTGGAGCTTTACGTGTGATGTCACACTGCCACACCAGATCTTGTGTGGTGGCTGCTGATGTGGGTTGAATAGCGTTTTTTTTATTGATTTCAGCTGGATGATTTTTATATAAACTCAGTTATGTATTTATGAGTGAACATTTAATTTATTATCTGGTGAACATTTAATAAGTACTACACTGTGGTTCCTCTGTTCTGCTCCGGTGTGTGAGTTTTGTCTATACTGTGGTCTATTACACTACTGCACCTGCTGGTGAAGCGGAGTGCCTGGAGGAGCTGGTCAAAGGCTGGAGCCATTTTAAAGGGAACCTTACAGACTTATGATCAGACATTGTTGCTGCTTATTATCTGTCAGGAACTACTTCTGGTCAGTTTGCATTTCTTCTGATGATTGGCAGTGAACACACTTTTTGGTGAATGTCCATTTGATGGTGACTTGATGGAGGACTTCACAAATGTATTTTGAAGGAATTTTCTTTTCACAGTACTATTCTATTTGCACTTGAATTTCATATCATTCACACTTTTGATTGTGGCACTGCATTATTAAGATTTACTATGTAGCCTTTGTTTGATTTCTGTACATTTATTGCCAGTCTTGTAAACAGTTCACAAACTACTTCTGCTTGAGTTGCCTTAGCACCTGGTGCTTTTCTAAGCTTGAGTTTGGTGCCTGATGAATCCAATACTCATAACATTTACCCTCTATTTCAAAATACTGTAATTTGCTTTCAGTCTGGCTCTGTATACTATAAATACTGTAACTTTAAAATCCATGGCATAATTTTCCATTGTCTGGTATATTGTAACTAGACTTGTGCATTTGTTTTCGTCCGAATGCATTTTCGTCCGAATTTCAGGTATTTTCGTTATCGTTTTAACAAACGAAAACGAAAATGCAGAATCCGAAAACCGAAAGATCCGACATAAACAAATGCTTAATTTTCGTTTTCGTTGCAACAACAGTTCGATATAGATAGGAGATTCGACATGAGGCTGACAATAACAATCTGTGTCCATCGAACCTGTGGTCGAATGTGCCTAACCTTAACTCTATTAGTCCAAGATTATTCTACATAGAGAGAAAAGATTCGACATTATAGAGAGAAAAGATTCGACAATATAGAGAGTAAAGATTCGACATAGAGAGAAAAGATCGCTGCTGGAATTGGGTGGGGGAAGTAAAATAAAAATAATGATGATCATGAATGTTATTGGCTGATTGTAACCAAAGAGGAGGAGCAGTAAAATAGCTAGAACTAACTTGACAATTCAACGTGAACGATGAAGATTCGACAAAGCATCGAAAAACATACAAACGTCGAATCTGTCATTGAAGGCTTATGGTGTCTGTTGAAAGTTCTAAGAAGATTTGACGGAGCAGATAAACTGTACGACGCTGCGATCGTACATTTCCGGTCACATGCTCTGCCCATAGGCTATAGATGAATTCTAATGTTGGTTGACTAGTAATAATAATTAATAAATATAATTATTACTAGTCATACAACATTATAATTCTACTATAGCTTGTAGGCGGAACATTCGACCGGAAATGTACGATTGCAGCATCGTACAGTTTCGCTGCTCCGTCGAATCTTCTTTGAACATTCGACAGACACCATAAGCCTTCAATGACAGATTTGACCTTAATTAATTCAGATTTTCGGACTAATGCAATTTCTAACGAAAAACAAAATAAATAAAAACGAATTTCGGGAGTAACTAAATAAATGTATTTTTCTAACGAAAACGAAATTCCGAAACAAAATATTTCAGTGTGCACATGTCTAATTGTAACACAGTAACTGCAGATGCAGTTTGTTTGCATGCTGATAATTCTAACATCACATCAAATTCTCTTTAAATGTGTCCAATTTAAATATCATAGGATAATTGTATCATAATGTTCATGGTTTTGTTAAAATAATAGAATGCATACTTGTGTAATTCACTGCAATCCCATTGTTTGTGTCCCTTTTTTTGTATGAGATTACACACAACTGACTAAAGCTGCCATATGTGTATAGATTTCTTTCTTTCTTTAGAGATCTAACGGTTTCCTCCATCCATGCCAAACAATGTAGATAGACAAATTTCCCACTGTGGGCCTTTGTTTTCTGATACCCGGCACCGCCAGCTGTCAGAATACCTCAACGGTGCCTGCATATGATTGGAAGCAGACACTCTGTATGGCCAGCTTTTACTTCCTTGTTCTCAACATGACTTTATATGTTTACATCTTAGTTATGACATGCTTGAGAGCCTATCTATAATGACAAGAAATTACATTACAGCATGCACCAGAGAGGAGGTAATGTAAGAAGTCAGAATTTGAATAAACACTTCAAAATTGCCATGTTCAAGAAATGTGAAGGTTTATAATAAGAGTATCTGAAGCATTGCTTGCTAATATTTATCCCTCTACAGCAGGGTTCTCAAACTGGTGGCCCTCCAGCTGTTGCGAAACTACAAGTCCCATCATGCCTCTGCCTGTGGGAGTCATGTTTGTAACTGTCAGCCTTGCAATGCCTCATGGGACTTGTAGTTTAGCAACAGCTGGAGGGCCACCAGTTTAAGACCCCTGCTCTACAGTATCTTGAGAAAGTACAGAGCTTTGTCTTTGGATTTCCCCCCCCCCCCTAAATAGTATAGCCAATGTCATTTCAGCCAATCAAGCCAAATAATTTAAGGAACTGTTAAGAAACAGAGCAGTAAGATTATGTGTCCCTGATTTGGCCTATCTCCATACTGAACAATGATCCTCACTTCTAGGACTATCAATTGACCTACATTGACAATTATCAGGGGACATAACAATCAGCAGTGCTTAAATAACTGTACTTCCACCATAGCCAAAGAAAAAAAACTCTAAAAGATATTATAAAATAATGTTTCTTATCTTCATCTTTTTATTGTGTCTTTGCAGTACAGAGCATATAAACACAGATATTACTTTCCACAAATAAATCATACACAACAATTTGGAGAGGAAGGGGTAAGTAGGGAATTTTTACAAGTTTATTGTTACATTTATTTTACAAAAAAATATATATTTTTACAAGTTTATTGTTATATTTATTATTACAGCAGCAGTGTTTTATTTAGAAGTTGGGGCTTCAGTCTAACTAAAATACCCATATCTACCTGTTATCATCCTGTACAGTAACATAGAGGGGTTGATGTACTAACACTGGAGAATGCAAAATCTGGTGCAGCTGTTGATGGTAACCAAGTAGCTTCTAACTTAAGCTTGTTCAGTTAAGTTTTGACAAAAAAAAACTTGGAAGCTGATTGGTTTCTATGCCAAGCTGCACCACATTTTGCACTCTTTAGTTTTATTAAATCAACCCCAGAGTGTCCACCTTCCCACAGCTTTCACATTTTACAATACATTTTCATTAATTGCCAGTGAAATCAACAAAACACAACGGGAAAAAGAAATACAATGGCACCCTATGAGAACACTATTTCTACAAGAGCAGAAATGAGTCTGAAAAGTAAAAGGATTTTGTATTCTATTGATGGCTTCAGTGGGAGGTTTGAATTGTCTGTAGTCCATGAAGGCAAAGCAATTGGGTATTATGCAAAGTAAAGCCTAAATATTTCTATAGATTATTTTTGTAATTTGTACTCATCCAGAATGTGGTGTACAAGCTGTGAAATCAGAAAGGACATACATCATTATTTAAAGGGAACATAAGTCATCCAAAATTGAATGTTTGGTTTGTGGTTTGTACATAAGTAGATTTGTTTCTTGCAATTCGACCTCTAAATAACATTAGACAATTTAGAAGAAAACTAGCTATATTACTCATATGGTATCCTTACATTTACCTTGGAATATGAATTCAATTATTGTCAAGTTATACAGTCATAATATTTTCAGTGGAATAATTAGCATTATCGAATAACAGTCCAATGCTAGTAAAGGGAATCTATCATGTTTTCCATTTCTATCGTTTTAAATTTAAAAAAATTTGAACATTTGGTACTAAATTTTACAAATGTGTTTTGTATTTTATGGTATTTATATAATGTTTATGCATTTGTGGTGGTTGGTATATTTGTTGCTCATTTTGTGCCTTGGCCACAATTAATATCCCTGCTACTAAATTTGATACAAGTGTATACATGGCTCAGATAATAGAACATGTGTTAAACTGTGGGAATGTTACTAAACATTTGCAAAATGTTTCAAAGTAAAATTACACAGATTGTTCAATTTATGAACTTTCTATCTGGCATGTTCCGTACTTGATGATCTCAAATACATTATTTAGCAATGATTTTAATTTAACAATTTCTGACATAATGATAAGTGTGCTATGTAGTTTGTCCAAACAGATATAATAAATATCATAATTAAAATACCAAAGAGCATATATTTACATAGGAAAAGAGACATGTATTAAACTTATCCATTCACACCATTACATCAATTCAGAAAAAAATATTTGTATTGTTTTACAAAAACTGATATTTAATTGAACTGAAAAGCTGTCGCAACAGGGATGGGTTATGATGACCTAAAATGTTCTTTTAAAACTAGGGCCAACTACATATTTATTTTTTGTAAGTGTCTGCTTAAAAAAATGTGGCAAAACTTTATTAAATAAAATTTATGAAAATTCAAAAGAGGGAATTTAGGGACTGCAAAAAAAAAAAAAAAAAAAAAAAACAGCAACCAATCAGATTTCAGCTTTCATGTGCCTGAGTACATTAAAATGAATATCACAATGAAGATAGGGGCTGCAGTCTGATGACGGTACCTAAATTTGACAGTTTTATTAATGAACAGCACACACCACAACTTAATCATAGAGTTATTGTATTCAGTAGCTAAGCCCAAACAGTTTGTAGCCCTGCAACCTTGCCATTTGATTTTAGTTGTCTGTAGTTACGCCACTAATTTTTTTTATTTTTTTTTATAAAGAGTTTTATTTTTTAATATGTGTATAGACCAGTGTGCTGTCATCCACCATATCCAGCCACATTTTGACTTCAATAGGTTCAATAAGTAATGATAGCTACCATGATTAGCATATTTATAGTCTATTCGGTCTTTTAAAATGAATATATAAGGTTAGCAAAGTGTCTGCTATCAGATAAGCATTATTTCTGATCAGCAACCACACCTAGAATAGAGTCACATGTTTTAAAAAGGCACTCAGTTTTATACTCTTCCATGTGCCTTGTAACATGCGTTAACATGGATCAGCCTGCATTTGGCCATGTCTCCCTACATGCATTTTGCTCATTCCTACTTGAGAAAAATAAATAAAAATTCTGCTGCTCACTTGATGAACTTTAATACATTGGTAAACTATGTATACATACTATTGCATTACAATTTATTTCTACAGGGCCCAAAATGCACATTGACAAAGTAAAACGTAAGCAGACCGTGTTTTCCAGAACATATAGCACTATAGCACAGAAATATAGATGGGCTCAAATGATTTGTATTACAGTTCTATGTTTGCTGCGGTTTTCCTGTGTTAGTTCTCTGCATTATCCCACTGGGATCCACTTACATGTAAACACAGCCTAAAGAAGCACTGGGTGGATTGATCTATGTTTTCAGTTGCATTGTTGTATTCTAGAGCATGAGGACAACACAGAGGTTATGAAATCTCTAGTCTAGATAAACATGATTTTCTGTTGTTACCAGGGATTTCATATATTACCAATTCATTCCAGACTTTATAATGAAACTCATAAGAAATTCTAATTTAATGTGAGAAAAAAATACAAGGTATGATTCCACCCCTAAGCAATGAATAGGTTTGGGAACTTATCATAAGCTTAAAATTATCATTACATAAAATAGAAAATTAAGTTCAAATAACTTCTGGATATTTTTCTGCATAAAATAAAAAGTTAAAGGAAACTTGTACTGAGAGAAATACATAGTCTTACCTTACCTGGCTGAAATGCCTATCCAGCAACGTTAATGCTTTCCAAATCACTGACCTAGAACACGCATGTAGATAAAAGGCCTGATCTATGCTCATGTTCCAGGTTAGTGACTTGGAAAAAGTAATGAAACTATAGATTCAACATGACTGCCAGGGAACTAGCATTTGTAATTGAATAAAAAAAAATATACATTTAACATATTTGTTGCAAATACTATAACATGTTTAACAACTTTAGTACCACACTATAGCCAAAAGACGGCTACAGAATGGCTTTCTAGTTCTGGGAAGGCATCCATAGATGTCCTTCCAAAACCCCACCCCCTGCATGCCCCCTGGGGTGCGCATTGGGCACGATCTGTGACCGCTGTGTCCTTCAGAGCCAGATGATCACAGATCGCGGTAAAGGGCCAATCACTGTGATTCTTTACCATGTGATCAGCTGTGTCCAATCACAGCTGAGCACATGTAAACAGAATTGCCGGTTATCTGCAGTCCTTTCCTCACCCTCTGTGTCTGGGTGAGGAAAGGAGAACCGATGACTGACAAGGCTCTCAATACATTTACAATGATAAGCACAGCACTGATCATCAGTGCCCTGTTGATCAGTGCAGCCCCATCAGTGCCAATCAGTGCCCATCAGCGCAGCTTATCAATGCACATCCGTGCCGCCTATCTGTGCCCATCAGTGCCTGCTCATCAGTGCCGCCTCATCAGTGCCCATCAGTGCCCATCAGTGCAGCCTTATCAGTGCACATCAGTATAGCCTATCAGTGCACATCAGTGTAGCCTCATCAGTGCACATTAGTTAAGGAGAATAATTACATGTTTACGATATTTTATAACAGAAACTACGAAAAAAAAATTAACATTTTCAAAATTTTCGGTATTTCTTTGTTTGTTTAACAAAACATAAAAAACTCAGTGGTGATCAAATACCACCAAAAGTAAACTCTGTCTCCAAAAATAAAATAAAAAATTTAATTGATACAGTGTTGCATGACCACGCAATTGTCATTCAAATTGTGACAGCAGTCTAAGCTGAAAATTGACCTGGTCAGGTAGGGAGTGGAAGTGCACAGTATTGAAGTGGTTAACAGATGAATTCCTTTTTATTTTTTGTTCATTGAACTACTGTAAATGCCAGTAACTTTTTACTTATAAGTAGGATGAGCTGAACGTGCCTGGGTTCAGTCTGATGTGTGTTTACAGAACATGGGTAAAATTTTAGTGCTGAATCTGAACCCATTGAGGCTATTTGAAGCCAAATGTAAAAAAAAAAAAAAAAAAACAGTAATGGCCATTTTCTAGGCTGATAGACAAGGGATTGTAAAACAAATAGCATGAGGTGATTGGCACTGCCCTGGGAAACATGTACCAGAGCAAACAAAAGTTTAAAAAAATTATGTTTGGTGGGAAGCAACATTTTTAATAATGCTTTCAGGGCAACATTAAAAATTAAAATATTCTTTAAAAACGTGCCTGCAGGATGCCCTTAACCTGCCTGTTATGAGGTGCATCTGTACAAATGACAGCTTTATCCGCTTTACTTCTGTTTATAAACAAATGGCCATGGATTCCCTTATCCTAGATGAGGGTTTGATATAGAATGGACATTATAGACATTATAGAGTTACTCATAACAATACACCCCCCCCAAAAAAAAAAAAAAAAAAAAAAAAACAAAAACAAACAGGATCTCCCCAAAATTCCACACTTTGCCAAACAAAAGAGAATGAAACCCTAACCACTGATGGGCACATGGAATCTTGTCACTGACTGGCACCTAATGAAGTCCCACTAACCCTGCCCCTTGTTTCACATGTCCGGGGGGTTTTCCCAGCCAGTAAATGAATGGGGTCAGGTGATGTCACTGGTTACATGGGATGCAGTGGGTGTCAGCATCAGCCACTTCCTGAGCAATCATTGACGGCAAGGAAGAGTGTCACGTAGTCAGACATCCAGACAAACGCCCAAAGTTTGCTCTGAACTGAACTTTGAGCTCATTGCTACTTCTAGTATACTAGGGTACTAATGAACACCTTTTCATTTAAAATAATATTGCATAATTTTATAGCCATTTTCAGTACAAAATTATATTATTTGTACTTAAACCCTACCTTGATGATGTTTAGTATGCTAAAGCACTGTATTTTATAAACAATTTAATGTTTTTTTTTTATAAAATGCTGGCATTCCCTTTGTTGCATCCTGGTGCTGTTCATTTTCTGCAGCAATGTATGCATGCACTCCAGAGATGGCTGCATGACATTTCTCAGTGCCGCTTTTCTGATGATGACAAAGGTAGAATCACTATGTGTTATTTTTACCACCTCAGTACCAGACACTTTTAACTGTTCAGGCCAATTTTCAGATTTCAGCGCTGTCACACTTTGAATGACAATTACTCATCCAACTGACAATTAGTCATCCAACACTGTTCGCAAATTTTTTTTTTTAAATTGTGTTGGGTAGATAGAGCTTTATGTTAGCGGTATTTTATCGCCACTGGGTTTTTTTATTCTTTGCTATTTAAATGATAAAATAAGATTTTTTGAAAATCATGTTTTCCTAGTTTCTGTTATAACATTTTTGCAAATAAATAATATTTCTTCATAAGTTTAGGCCAAAAAGTATTCTGCTAAAATAACCCAAATCATTGTATATTATTTAGTCTGTGTAAAAGTTACAGAGGCTACACACTGATATATATTTTAAAATCCTGAGGTTCTGACTGCCTATCTAATTTCTTGATGCCCTAAAATGTCAGGACAGTGCAAATACCACCCCCTCCTAAATTACCCCTTTTTGAAAAGTAGACAGTCCATTGTATTTAGTGAGAGGCATGGGAATTTTATTTAAGTATTTTTTTAAACAATTTTTTGGAAAATTAAGAAATTCAATAAAATGTGTTTTTTTACAAAGTTGTCAATTTAACAAGTTATGTCTTACACACAGCATAGGCATACTTAGAATTACACCCTACAACACATTCTGCTATGCCTCCCGAGTAGGAGGATACCGCATACAGGTATGTGAAACTTTTTCACAGCCTCGATGTATAGAGGGGCCCAAAATCCAATGATGCATCTAATTTCCTGATTATCACATTTTGGAGGTCCTGGAGCAACCAGTACAGTGGAAACATCCATAAATGACCCCATTTAAAAAAACAAAAACACTCCAAGGCATATTGAGTCTTTTGATAATGTCATTTTTCGCCCCAAGTTTCGGAAAATGCAAGAAGGATTTTTTTTTTTATATATATATACAAAGCTGTCAATTAATAAAACATTTCTAACACACATCATAGGCATACTAAGAATTAGAGCCCAAAACACATTCTACTACCAATCCTAAGTATGGTGATATCACATGTGGAAGATTTTTTCCCAGGCTAGCCATATAGAGGCACCCAAAATCCAAGGAAGCACCTTTGGGTATTTTAGGGGCATAAATTATGTATTATTATATAGGATTTATATAGTGCCAACAGTTTGCGCAGCATACTGTACCTTGTGTATCACATAAATCATCCAATTGGTTTAAAACAAATGTACTGTAATGGTCACCTCTGCAAGTAATCAGGGAATAAAGTGTAGTGTAGAATCATCTATAGCAGTCTCAGTTCCTATAGGCAAAACAAACCTAGCCTACTGGCACATGACTGCTTGGTGTCTAGAAGGAATGTAGTCAGCTGGATGTAAAAATGGGTCAGTTCAGGCCACAGACACATGGTCAGCAAACAGGCAAATGATCAGTCCAGGCAGCAGGAAGAACTGCGGTCAATAAAAAAGTCCAGGGTTAGTACAGGCAGCAGGCAGAGGCAACAGTGCACTAGTGTGACGATGATCAGGAACACTGTAACTGTTGTGGCAGTGATCAGTGACACTGTAACTGGTTTGGTCTTGATCAGAGACAGAGACTGGTGTGGTGGTAATTAGGAGCAGTATGACTGGTGTGGCCATTGTGTACACTGTAACTGATGTGGCAGTGATCAGGGACACTGTAAATGTTGTGGGGGTAATCAGGTACACTGTAACTGGTGTGGCAGTGATTAGGGTAAATATGACCAGTGTGGCACTGATTAGGGACAATATGACTGGTGTAGCGGTGATCATGGACACAGTAATTAGTGTGGCATGATCAGGGACACTGTAACTGGTGTGGCTGTGATTAGGGACAATATGACTGGTGTGGCGGTGATCAGGAACAACATGACCGGTGTCAGGGCGATTAGGAACGCTGAGGGTGGGTGGCTATGATTAGGGACACTGACTGGTACAGCGGTGATTGGGGACATTGTGAGTGGGTGGCAGTGATTAGAGACACTGTGGGTGAATGTTGGTGATTAGGGACACTGTGAGTGGGTGGCGGTGATTAAGGACACGTTGAGTCCACTGCAGTGATTATGAACACTGTTAGCGGATTGGGGTGATTAGTGACATTGAATAGAATACTGACTGGCAGCACTGGTCTGGTGTCATTCTACTACTGTGGCGTTAATCAGGTGGGGCTGGACAAGAATGTGAGAGACAGTGTCTGTGCTAAGGAAGCCACAGGATTGTCTAGTGGCACACATGCTGCAATGCAGGTAACTGAAGGCTAGATACGTGTGTAAAGACAGCAGGGGTCAGTGCCAGGAGGCAGTAGGCTGTTATGACAGGTCCTCAGTGTGGACTGGCAGTGTTATGTAAAGCTGCTACTGCCTACAATGCACTGTACACAATGTGTGTACCTGCCAGACATCAACATTTATTTTTGCATTATAGTGGCAGCTGCCTGAGAGTAGGAAATGGTTAATGACCAAAGCTGTAGATTCCAATGTCACCATAGTGACAGTGCACTTGCTAAGGTGACAGCATGTACTCAACATTTTTTTTTTTACACTTTTCTTAAAAAAAAAAAAAAAAAAAAAAAACATTTTTGTTTTTTTATAACCAGAGTAGTGTAGTGGAACCATAGTGACACTGTATTGCTCTGGGGGGGATTAGGGATTTTTTCTTCTTATACTCTGATTGCTTATTACTGTGATGATTACTGTATAAGCAATCTGTGGTAGGTAATACTATTCACAGGCAATAGGTAACACTATTCACAGGTTTCATTCATGATTTGGCACAGCTATTACATGGTACAAGGCTGCTATGATTGTCCCTGGTACCATATGATTGCTGTGACCAATCATATAGTTCACACAACAGTAAGCAAGGCATCATGAATGACAGCCTTGCTTACTACTATAACTGTGATTGCTCTGATTGGCCACACTAATCACATGGCACCAGGGGGCAGCTCACAGCGTCCCGGTACCACGATCGATAATCCGCCGTGTATAGTCTATCTCACAGATTGCACCACTGTGTAATAAATATGTTTTGTTTAGGACTAACAAGACTTTCTTTTGAAGATATTATCTTGCAAACCTTAATATATTTTCTATGAAATATATAAACAAAAAAACATGAAAACAATAAAAAAATATATTTTTTCTAAGTTGTTAGTCTATAAATAGATAGTGTTATTGTAGATAAAATGTATGAATGTATTTGTCAAGTTTATATTGACTCTAAATTAAAGTTTCTGGTGCAAAGTTTTGTCAAACTTATTTACAAATAAAGTATAGACTTTTTTACATTTTTACATTTTTTAAAATACAAAACTTACAAAAAAAAAAAGAATAATAAGAAAAAAGTTCAGTTTCTGACATCAGCAGCTACAGCCAGCTTTTCTATTCAATCAGCAAGTCCCAGCTGTCATTTTAACAGCCGGGAATTGCTGGTAAATGTGGGGGAGCACATGCAGGTAGAAAAAGCCAAGGTGTTCTATGTATGCTGAAGTTTTTTGGGGGCGTACATATAATGCATAATGTCTGCAACTGGTTAAACACACAGTATTTAAAATTACAATAATGTGTTAAAAGTTATGAGACATTAGTAATTGAGTTTAGAAATATGTCATGTCTGAAGTTTTGTATATACTTTAAAGTATTATTTACAAATCTATTTTTGGGACGCTTAAACAGAAATGTAAAGACCTTTCTCTCTCAAAAAGATTATTCAATCATCCTAGTGCAAATCATTTGTGAAGCCCAGCTCAGTTTTTTCTTTTGTAAAATATTAGTACATAACATTAATATTTTTTTCTAATTGTACTGTATATTTTACTCACTTGTACTTTCAATGGGAGCTATTTACTCTTTACAAATATGCATACAGAAAGACAGTTTTTTAGAATGACAGAAGAACAGATTTATTGTGACGGTTGACTTCACTCTCTTGGCAGGAGTCGTAGAGTTTTTCTGTTTTAGAAAATATGTTTTATAGTTAAAGGGTAAAAGAGAAGCTTAAAGAATATCTCATACTGTGAAATATAACCGGCTTTAGATTTTCATGCAAATAAGAATATGTTTGCTGCTCACATTTTTCACCTACTGTTTGACACAAAAAATAAAACCTATTTTGTTTTACAACTTAAAGGGGTTATTGCATAAAAAGTACACTTTTTTTGTTTTTTAATAAAATATTAACTGAGTGTAATGACTGGAATGAATAGATAATGCCTGGGGAAGTTTGAAAACAAGAAACACTCCTGTTTATTCAGTGCAATATTGAACTCCATTAACGATTAACAGAAAAAATATGAGAATGCTTAACCACTTCAATACTGGGCACTTTCCCCCCTTCCTGCCCAGGATGATTTTCAGCTTTCAGCGCTGTCACACTTTGAATGACAATTGCGCAGTCATACAACACTGTACTCAAACTAAATTTTTAGCATTTTCTTCCCACATATAGAGCTTTCTTTTAGTGGTATTTGATCACCACTGGGGTTTTTGATTTTTGCTAAACAAACTAAAAAAATATCAACATTTTTGAAAAAAAAATAGTTTTTCTTTGTTTCTGTTATAAAATGTAGTTTTCTTCTTCACTGACGGGCACTGATGAGGTTGCATTGATGGGCACTGATGAGTTGGCACTGATATGCAGCACTGATGGGCACCAATAGGTGGCACAGATGTGCAGCCCTGATGGGCACTGATAGGCAGGACTGATGAGCACTGATATGTGGCACTGACAGGCACTGATAGGTGGCACTCATGGGCACTGACAGGCGGCACTGATGGGCACTGACAGGCAGCACTGATGGGCACTAATAAATGACACTGATAGGCAGCACTGATGATGAGGTACTGATTGGCATCTGACATGGGCACTGATTGGCACTGACAGATGTTACTAATGAGAACTGATTGGCTTTGATGGGCACTTGGTGGACACTGACTGGCACTGTGGTGGGTGCTGACTGGCAGCTGATGGGCACTGATTGGCAGGTGTGGCTGCACCTCTGATGGGGGCTGAGCTCATAATCAATGCGCTGATTATCAGCACAGAACCCCCTCTGACAGCGTGAACTGAGGAAAGCCGTTTACCAGCACTTTCTGGTTACATGCTGTGATCAGCTGTGATTGGTCCCAGCTGATCACGTGGTAAAGAGCCTCTGACGGAGATTGGAGTTGCGGTGTGTCAGAGTGCTATAGGCCAGGCGGGAAGTGGTTAAAGGTATTTGTAAAGTCTGTTTTATTTATTTTTTAAATAACAAACATGTTATACTTACCTCTGTGCAGTTGGTTTAGCACAGAACAGACCAGATCCTCCTCTTCGCGTGTCCCTCTTTGCTGCTCCTGGCCCCTCCCTCTTATCAAGTGCCCCCTCAGCCAGTAGCTTTCTATGGGGGCACTCGAGCTACGTCAGAGCTCTGTGTATCCATTCAGACACGGAGCCCTGACCTGGCCCCATCCCCTTTCTCCCCTGATTGGATGACTGACTTTGATTGACAGCTGCGGGAGCCAATGGCGGCCCTGCTGTGTCCCTGCCAATCAGGAGGAGCGTACCGGACGGCTTAGACATTCGTGGACATCACTGGATAGAGATGGGGCTCAGGCAAGATATTAGAGGGTGCTCAGGAGGCTGCTACACACACACAAGGTTTTTTATCTTAACGCATAGAATGCATTAAGATAAAAAAATAACTTTTGCCTTTTCAACTCCTTTAAGTGCTTTGTGTGCTCCTCTGTGTGCTTTGAATATTATTGGCTAGTTTAGCTGTCACTTTTTTCATTACAAGTGAGTACAGAAGTACAGAGTACAGGCAAACAGCTAAATAAACAGATGATAAACATATATGGGAGATAATTTACCTGACAAAAGGCTTGTATTTCTGTCCACCTACTTCTGAGATTTACAGTACACAGCTCTGTCACACCACACAGCCATGTCTGGTAGAGGTGGAGCCCTGATTTTTCCCCACTGTCAATCAGTAACAGATAAACTCATCTCTCTGTCACTGTTCTCTGTCCTATCAGCATACTCTTTGCACTGCAGCACAACTCATTGGCTTTTTGTGCTCCTTCTCCCTCTCCCAGCCTGAGGTTTGCTGTACAGGGACTGTGATACCAGGTCAAATCTGGGTACTTACAGTGCTTACATAAAAATAAAATACAATTAGGAATATACTGCTACAGAGTGGCCCTCCTGTGCAGAATCACACATATATATATATATATATATATATATATATATATATATATATATATAATTCTGCATGTCCACCTAGGGGGGCTGCTTTTGCTGCAGGCTGCCGAATTCTGCCGATCTGTAGGTGTCGGGCACTGGATGTCTGTCGGCACCCGCCGATCCCTGGGGAGAGAAACAGAACAGAGCTCTGCCTATGTAAACAAGGCAGAGCTCCAAGGCAGGGAATAAACTCATCCATCACTTCCCTTAGTAAAAACAGCACATACAGTACACAAAACCACTGGCTAGGCACACAGTTAACCCTTTGATCACCCTAGATGTTTACCCCTTCCTAGCCAGTGTCATTAGTACAGTGACAGTACAGTGCATACTTTTAGTGCTGATTATTGTATTAGTGTCACTGGTTCCCACAAACTATCAAAAGTGTCAGTTTGTGTCTTATTGTCCGCTGCAATATTGCAGTCTGGCTATAAGTCACTGATCACCACTATTATTAGTATATAAAACAAATTACAGTATATATCCCATTGTTTATAGACGCTGTAACTTTTGTGCAAAACAATCAATATACACTTATTGGGATTTTTCTTTACCAAAAATATGTAGTAGAATGCATATTGGCCTAAATTGATGAAGAAATTAGATTTTTACATTTTTTGATTGGATATTTTTTATAGTAAAAAGTAAAAATATAAAAATAAAATTGTTGGTCTTTATTTATGAGGCAAAAAAAAAAAATGCAGCAGTGATCAAATACCACCAGAAGAAATCTCTATTTGTGGGAGAAAAAAATACATCAATTTTATTTGGATACAGTGTTGCATGACCGTTCAATTGTCAGTTGAAGTAACGCAGTGCCATATCGCAAAAAATGGCCTGGTCAAGGCCAAGTGGTTAAGAAATACAGAGTGGCATTTATTTGCATCCTTTATATCTGTCTTGAGTTCAACTTTAATGTTGATAGTAAGTACGGGCAGAAAAATGAGCTAGGGTAAAATAAAACTCGAATGTCTTTGGAAAACCCTTGAAACCAGGGGCAATTGGCAGCTGTATTGCCGCGTACACTCGGTCGCAATTTCCGTCGGAAAAACCTTGGATGGTTTTTCCGACAGAATTCCGCTCAAGCTTGGCTTACACTCGGTCACACAAAAGTTCTCTGAACTTTTGACCATCAAGATAGCGGTGACATACAACACTACGACAAGCCAAGAAAATGAAGTTCAATGCTTCCGAGCATGCGTCAAATTGTTTCCGAGAATGCGCGTCTTTTTTGCGCGTTGGAATTGCATACAGACAAACGGAATTTCTGATAGGAACTTTTTCCGTCTGAAAAATAGAGAACCTGCTCTCAATCTTTTGTTGGCGGAAATTCAGACAGCAAAAGTCCGATGGAGCATACACACGGTCGGAATTTACGGCCAAAAGCTCACATCGGACTTTTTCTGTTGGAATTTCCGACCGTGTGTACGCGGCATAATAGTACAAGTTACAAGGCACAATTATGATTCTATCGCACTTTTTATTGAAAAGAGACTGAACTCTCCCCTTATTAAGAACTTCTTTTTTTTCTAGCATATAAGGATGGCCTTCTGTGCTACGAAAGTTCTCATCTCCCATTTTCTGAGCCCAATGACATACTTAGAAAATAGTTTGTAGTAATAATTTAGAGAATTTTCCCCTGACTAGTAAAAATGCCAGAAGCAAGGCTGTATTTATAGTTTGTACAGCCCTAGGACACCAAATATTAATTCACCCTGAAGTGTTCAACGTGGTTTGCACAATATGGATTTACCTGTGTAGGATCAAATATTAATTAAAAGAAATATATAAGACTGACATGATTGTATTTTGTCCTAACATAGATGCCTTAGGCTTTCTCTTCTAGACATATAAATGCCAAAAAGGGAAGTGATTTTACTGTGCTACAGGAAAATGACAACTTTATTCCTAACCCCGAAAAACACCCTCCAACAATTGCCTCCAATAATTGTTCTGTAAGGTTATAGCCATTTAAAACAATTCCATTACCTTTTCTCAAATGACAGAACATATGCTGTCTCTGAATTTTAAAGGATAAGTGCAATATTTGGTATAAAAAATAATAAATAAAGAACTACACTGACCACCATACTACACTACACTGACCTACTACACAGACCCACCTGACTCCTACAGTAGGAGTCCTACTTCGGCTTCCTGCACTACTCACACCCCCTCCACACAGCTCGGTGCAAATCCATCCTCTGAGTCCTCCTTACCTCTGTCTGCTCTTCGCCAGGACTCTCCTCAGGACAGGACCTCAGCAGTGCACTGGACGTGCAGAATTGCTTCGGAGTCCCAACTCCCCGCCAGCGCCATCCACCCGCAGCCCGCTCCATGGTGTCAGACGCTGCACGCCTGCACCTCCATGCACCCATCTCCACCGAGCCTCGCCCCTCCGCTCCACGCTAGACACACAGCACTGTACCAGAGCGGAGGGGAAGACAGCGGCCCCGGCGGCTCACACTTCCAGTGCTTGTCATGCCGCCATGTTCAGAGTTTCCCGTCACACTGTGATTGGGCGTATGGCGGGTCATGTGCGGAGGCGGGACTTCTAGAGTGATCGGGGACAGGCCAGCCCCACGCCGCACATGAGCCCCA
The DNA here is from genome assembly GCA_029206835.1 of Rana muscosa. Taxonomy (NCBI): domain Eukaryota; kingdom Metazoa; phylum Chordata; class Amphibia; order Anura; family Ranidae; genus Rana; species Rana muscosa. Next base: position 177,373,531 of record CM055124.1, read on the forward strand.
TACGTCCAATCACAGGGCACCAGACACTAAACATGGTGGCCAGAGATCGGGGACACAGGAAATAAAAATCAGGAGGAGACACGGAATGTCACCCCCCCATAAATGTCGGGCCCTGGGCGACAGCCCCCCTGCCCCCCCCCACGCTACGCCACTGGACCCTCCCAACCTTTGCTAATAAGTTTTAGAGGATGAAATACTTACCTTCCAATGCAAAGCAACTGTATTGAAACCAGACAGTCAGCAACTGGGTTTCCATTGAATGTGAGCCCTGAGACATTCTCGTCAGATTTGGCACGTGTGCCCTGTAACTCCATAGGCTAAAACTTATTCCTGACAACCTGTAAATTGGGGCTGCAGGGTGCATAGACCAAGCTAAGGAAAGTGCTTAGCACACACATTTCTATGGAAATCCAATCATTGACTCGCTAGGCAATGTACAGTCGTTTCTGCATCAGAAGCTGAGTCCTTTTTACTCTAGAGAGGACCTGGAGGGATTTTTTTTTTAATGTTTAACCACTTCAGCCTTAGAAGGTTTACCTCCTTCATGACCAGGCCATTTTTTGCGATACGGCACTGCATTAATTTAACTGAAAATTGCGCTGCCATGCGACGCTTTACCCAGATAAAATTGATTTCCTTTTTTTCCCACAAGTAGAGCTTTATTTTGGTGGCATTTGATCACCTTTGTGGTTTTTATTTTTTGCTCTATAAACAAAAAAAGACTGACAATTTTGAAAAAAAAACAATATTTTTTACATTTAGCAATAAAACATATCCAATAAAAAAAATTGAATTTCTTCATTAATTTAGGCAAATATGTAAAATCCCAATAAGCGTATATTGATTGGTTTGCACAAAAGTTATTGCGTCTTTTCTTTTTTTTGTAGTAATGGCTGCGATTTTTAGCAGGACTGTGACATTGGGGCGGACAAATCTGACACTAAGTGACATTTTCTGGGGATCAGTAACACTAATATAGTGATCAGTGCTAAAAAAATGCACTGTCACTGTATTAATACGTAGATATTTGCCAGCACACCAAGGAAGATCACTGTTTCGGAGCCACGCAGGACCCCTTCATCACATGCCTGAGGAAGGGGTCCTGCGTGGCTCCTAAATGTTGCACTACACTGCTTTGTGAAGTGATCTTTCTTGAATAAAAAAACCCTGGATGAAATTGATGATCCTTGGTGTCCTGGCAAATATCTACATATTTTATGGGTTCCAGTATCCAGCTGGTGATTGCTAATACACCCAGCAGTCTAAAGAGCTTATTCTGGGAATGTGTGCGATGGGAATATGGACTGTGGTCACTGTACTTATGACACTGGCAGGTGGGTTAACATCAGGGGCGATCAAAGGGTTAAATGTCTTCCCTGGGAGTGCTTGCTAACTGTGTGGGGGATTGCTATGACTGGGGGAAGACAGAGATCTGTGTTCCTGCTTAGCAGAAACACAAGATCTACATAGTCCCCTCTGACAGAACTATGTAAGCAAGGCAGACCGCCATTCTGCCTCTCTCATGAACAATCGCAGTGTGCCGGCGAACATCGGGTCCGCCGAAAGGATCCACCCTGACAATTAACAATTATTTTATATAGAACAGGAGAAAGTAGGAAAATCTAAAAAGTAGGTAAAAACGTAAAAATTAAATACCATTTTGGAAAATATTGTAAAGTTTACTCTTTTTACATGTACTACCTTAAACAAATATACAATTGGATACATTTTTTTTTTTATTGTTTATTTTTTTATACTTTTTATTTTCTCAGATTTGTTTCACCCCTTCGCTGCATGTTTATTTTTCTGGCTCTATCCATCATATTTTTTAAATTTAGCTTTGACTGCCATTCATATGCACCTAGCAGACACTCTCTGGATTCACTGCAATTTATTTGGAACTGCAAATTAATGGAAAGTACAGCTCACAGCAGCCACAGGAGGGATACAGTTCATACAGAATAGGATGAATGCGGGAGAAAACAGGAGATAACAAATTGTGGAAGTCTGAGGTCATTTTAAATACATCCAGTCTATACACAATATCTGTATAAACTCTATGATCTCATGAAGGGCTCGTATTATTATTTTTTTTAATCTTTTGGGATAAAAAAAGGTTGATTTTTACTTTGATTGCATCATTATTGTAATTGTACAGCAAAAGCGTATAAGCATATACAATATTTTAAATAAAACGTGTCTAGGGGTAAAAATCCATGAAAAAAAATCCTGGTTTGAGCTGCACTTGACCTTTGCTGAATCATTATATTCCATCTAGTTTATCTCCCATGAGATAGCTCTTATTCCGTTTAACATCCCTTTCACATCCTCTCTTCCGTGTACTCATACCACTTCTCCAAATGCTGCATAGTTATTTTCCTTGGCCGATTATTGTTTTTATGTGCTAAAAGTAACTCAAAACATAACAAGAAAATAATGTCAGAATTACTTAGGAACACAAATCACTGTAATGCTACATAGACAGGACTCCAAAAATATAAACACTTGATGACTAAATAACATTAGTGTCTATATAACATTAGTTAAACTATTGGTAGTATGCAGTATATTTATGATTTCTATAATCAGAATCCAGGCAGACGTTGCAAGGTAGGTTTTTGCTGCAAATCTTTAAGCATCTTACATATTGATGCAGTAAAAGTGCTGCTATTTACGTGATACATTTTTTTAACCCTAAAATTATAAGATTGAAGGGTCCACATATGTGTGGCTGCAGTTCACATCATGGGGTCTGTTTCTATACACCGGTCCAGGTGCAATTCAGGTCCGAATTTTTGCCAGAATTCGCACCTAAATCTAACCCACCCTTCTGCAATCTGGACCGCGACTTGTGTGAACCAGCTTCATTGAGAGGCGGTCACACTCGCCTGTCATGCAAATTTGATGCGGGGAAATCCGCATCCAATTTGAATATAAGTGAACCCAGCGTAAAGGTGCAGTTACATGTGCTTGGTGGGCAATCATGCATAGGGGTTGATTACTAAAACTGAAGAGTGCAAAATCTGGAGCAGCTTTGCATAGAAACCAATCGGATTCCATGTTTTTTCTCAAAAGCTTTAGGTCTGGTTTACAACTATGCAGGTTGCAGTTTGCACATTGCAGGTGCATTTTGCGTTTTCAATACATGTTTTTGATCCATTGAAGTCTATGAAACCAAAAACCAGAAAAAAGTCCCTGGCCCTTTTCAAAAAAAATATGCACAGATGTGAACTACATCCATAGGAAACCATGTTGTATGGATTGTTGAGTTGAGTTGAGTTGAGAGGTATCTTAATATAGCACAGTCTTACCCCGAAAGGTCCCGGCGTGCATAGCAGAGTTCATGGGAAAAGAGTACCCAGGAACCAAAAGTAGCACAGAGCGGCAGAAAGGGTGGAAGAGAGAGGCAACGCAGGAAAGGCTTGCGTGAAAAGCCAAGTCTTCAGTAACCCGCGGAAGACCGGGATAGAGCTCCTGGAGCTTGACAGGGAGGCTATTCCATAATACGGCACCCTGGTGGGAGAAGGCCCGACCACCACGCCGGATCTTCTTGGGCACCGAGATGTAGAGGAGATCTCTGCCGAAAGATCTGAGTGATCTGATAAGAGCTCATTTATGAAAACGAGAGCAGAGTAGACATGTGCAATTTTTTTTCGTACGAATCGAAAATTCGTATGAATTTCCGAAAATTCGTACATTCGGAAGCAGGACCAAATGAGGGAGGCCAAGGTGGGATATCTGGGGGGGTGGCCAGATCGCTGAAGATGATCACCTCAGTTTTTCCCCCATTAAGTTTCAGGAAGTTGGCAGACATCCATGTCTCCAAGCAGCTGGCAAGGGTGGCATCAGCTGTCTGGTTCCTAGGAATCTTCAGGTAGACCTGGGTGTCTTCTGCATAAACATGGTACTGGACGGCGTGGGACTTAAGCAGGTCGGCAAGGGGCCTCATATAGATATTAAACAGCAGGGGTGACAAGGCAGAGCCCTGTGGCACTCCGCAGTGCAGGGCGGTGTACTTAGAGTAAAAGGGGCCAGTCTTGACTCCCTAAACTCTACCCTCTAAAAAAGAGGCCATCCATGCCAAAGCCGACCCGCTCATACCCAAAACAGATCTTATCCGCTCCAGTAAGATTCCATGATTTATGGTATCAAACGCATGCAATGTGTTTCTGCAAAACTACAAATTTACTAATAAATGCACAGGTGTGAACCAGGCCTAACTGAACAAGCTAGTTAGAAGCTAATTGGCTACCATGCACAGCTACACCAGATTTTGTACTCTCCAGTTTTAGTAAATCAACCCCATAGAGTGATGTAGTGCATTGCAGTGTTACATATTTTGAATGGTACCCCAGAGCATTTATATAGCCGCAGGAAAAGATACCCACACTGCAGTGCCCCATAACACACACTCATCATGTCATGTTTTGGGCTACATTTTAAGCACTGCAGGGCAGGTGCATTACCCAATCCTGTCTTAGTGCATTGGAGTGCCATTCAAAATGAATAGCATCAGCACTTCACAAATAGTGCCATTTAAAATAAATTACACCGCAATATGCTATGTCGATAGTCGCTAAATGGTCAGAGCAGCTGTCAAATGACAAGCAGGAGACTTTGACTGGAGCAGATTGGATAAAAGCACAGGGTGACCATCACCTTACAGTTTTGGAAGCTTGTGGTCTCCCTATTAAAGTAGACCTTAGAAACCGCAGAAACTAGTGTTTAACCACTTCAATACAGGGCTTTTTTGTACCACTTCAATACCGGGCCTATTCTAGCACTTCTCTCCTACATGTACAAATCATCATTCTTTTGCTAGAAAATTACTCAGAACCCCCAAACATCATATATGTTTTTTTAGCAGACACCCTAGGGAATAAAAGGACGGTCATTGCAACTTTTTTTCTTGCACGATATTTGCGCAATCATTTTTCAAACGCCTTTTTAAAAAAAAAAAAAAATGGTTTCATGAATTAAAAAATAACAGAACAGTAAAGTTAGCCCAAGTTTTTGGGAAAATATGAAAGATGATGTTACGCTGAGTAAATTGATACCTAACATGTCACGCTTTAAAATTGCGCACACTCATCGAATGGCGCCAAACTTCGGTACTTAAAAATCTCTATAGGCGACGCTTTATTTTTTTTTTACAGGTTACCAGGTTAGAATTAAAGAGGAGGTCTAGAGCTAGAATTGTTGCATGCGCTCTAACGCATGCGGCGATACCTCAGATGTGTGGTTTGAACGGCGTTTACATATGTGGGCGACTTGCGTGTGCATTCGCTTCTGATTGCGAGCTACCGGGGACAGGGGCGTTTTAATTTTTTTTTTTACTTATTTATTTATTTTAAATTATTTTACTTTTATTTTTTTTGATCACTTTTATTCCTATTACAAGGAATGTAAACATCCCTTGTAATAGGAATGTGTGTGACAGGTCCTCTTTATTGAGAGATGCAGGGTCAATAAGACCCCACATCTCTCCTCCAGGCTGAAAAGCATGAGATCAGTGAAATTTTTTTCACTGATCTCATACTTACAGCCGCAATGGCGGCTTTGTTTACATTTGAGGACCCGGGCGTGACGTCATCACATCGCGCCCGGGCCTCCGACGATCATAGAGATGACTGGTGACCATCTGGCAGCAAACTCAATATACAGCTTTGTTTCTCTTATAGGGAGCAAATGGATGGACCTGTTTAACAGTTTGTGGGACATTTAGAGATTTTTATTACAGCGTTTTTTTATACATTCAAGCTGACATCTGGGCACTAGGATATTAAAGTGGTTGTAAACCCTTGTTTACAACTTAATGTTACAGGTAAGCCTATATTAAGGCTTACCTGTAGCTAACAAGGATATCTCCTAAACCTGCACGGTTAAGGAAATATCCTGTATTTGCATGTGCCGACGTATTGCGGCACATGCGCACTTAAGCCACTGGAAGCAATGGCACTATGTGCCGTAGCTTCAGTTGTACTGTGCCGTTATCGCGCGCATTCACGGGAGTGACGTCATCGCGGCTCCGGCGAAATCACAGCGCCGGAGCCGCGAGACCCGGATGTCATGCGGGGGCTTCGATCGGAGGTAAGTAAAACATAATCAGCTAGTATGCTTTGCATACTAGCTGATTATGTCTTTGTCTTGCAGGATTTTTTTTTTTTTTTTGAACGGAGGGTTTACTTCCTCTTTAACATTCAAACATGTTGTTAGCGCCTTACCTTTCCAGTGTAGCTAGTGTTTTTCTTCTTTTACTTCAATGAGCATAAAATCTGGCTTTTGGTTGTGACCATTTGTACAGCTTCTGTAGTGATTCTGCCCACTTGTTGAAATCAGTGCTGCAGTTAAAACTGAATTGTATTGTGGCTGGAGTGGACTTTAGAGCTTACTGCAAAAAAAAAAAAAAAAAAGACAAACAAACAAAAAAATTATAATTTTGTAAGCTGAAGAATAAATTGCACTGTTACAATCTTTATACTAGTATCCTATACATATATATTGACCCTATAGCTGTTGCGAAGTTAATTACAGTGCAATTAAAGGCAACATTTTTTTTTTTTTGGAAAGACACTCATTTTGGATAGAGAAAGGGAGGGTTATAATTCTTGTCAGTTTGTTTGTTTTTTGCCATCTGTGTCCCATTGGGGAGTTTTCCCTTCACTTCCTATCCTATAGCCAGAACCGGAAGTGAGAGGAAATCCCTCCAAAGTGAGGTAATCCCTGGGTGTCACCAGGGTCACCAGAACTAATGCCCCCTTTGGAAGGTTCCCCTTTATCACCGTTCTGATGTCACCCCAAAATTTGGGATTTTCTTTTACGTTCATTAGCATGCATTAAAATGGACATTTACTCCAGGGATAAAACGATAATTCTCCTACTCTACAAGACTCTACAAGGTCCGGTCGCATATGAAGTATGCCGTCCAGTTCTGGGCACCAGTTCTCAAGAAGGATGTGCTGGAACTGGAAAGAGTTTAGAGAAGGGCAACAAAGCTAATAAAAGCACTAGGGGATCGCAGCTATAGGGAAAGACTATAAGCATTGAATTTATTCACTCTGGAGAGGAGACGCTTGAGAGGGGATATGATAGTGTTGTACAAATACCTTACTGGTGACTAGGGATGAGCTTCGTGTTCGAGTCGAACATACGTTCGACTCGAACATCGGCTGTTCGATCGTTCGACGAAGATCGAACGATTTGGGCCGTTCGCGCCAAATTCGAGTGACGCGAACGGCCCACAATGCACTACGCCATCGCAGTGTCATCCAGGCGCTGTGATTGACTAAGCATGCACTGTGACCCCGCATGCTTGGCCAATCACAGCGCCGGCAGCGAGGAGAGCAATGATTGGCCACAGGCAGGATGCCTGTGGCCAATTATTGCTGAGGGTGTTTAGTACACGCCCCACACTATAAAAGGCCGCCAGCACGGCGGCCTAGTGTAGTGTGTTCCGGAGCAGGGAAAGACAAGCATAGGCAGGGACAGTGACATTTCTTTCTTTCTTGCTTAACCTGGATTCCTTTAGTTTAGGGAAAGAGAAGGATAGGTAGGGAGAGTGTCAGTGTGTTTTACTGTGCGAGTCCTTGTTTCTAGGGACAAAGAAGGAAAGTGAGGGGAATTCTCCTTGTGCTATAGTGTGCTTTAAAAAAACATTTTTTCTAGGGACAGAAAACTCTAGGTAGGGAGAGTGTCAGTTTCTTTCACTGTGCGAGTCCTTGTTTCTAGGAAAAAAGAAGGAAAGTGAGGGGAATTCTCCTTGTGCTATAGTGTGCTTTAAAAAAAAAAAATTTCTAGGGACAGAAAACTCTAGGTAGGGAGAGTGTCAGTTTCTTTCACTGTGCGAGTCCTTGTTTCTAGGAAAAAAGAAGGAAAGTGAGGGGAATTCTCCTTGTGCTATAGTGTGCTTTAAAAAAAACAATTTTCTAGGGACAGAAAACTCTAGGTAGGGAGAGAGTCAGTTTCTTTCACTGTGCGAGTCCTTGTTTCTAGGAAAAAAGAAGGAAAGTGAGGGGAATTCTCCTTGTGCTATAGTGTGCTTTAAAAAAAAAAAATTTCTAGGGACAGAAAACGCTAGGTAGGGAGAGTGTCAGTTTCTTTCACTGTGCGAGTCCTTGTTTCTAGGAAAAAAGAAGGAAAGTGAGGGGAATTCTCCTTGTGCTATAGTGTGCTTTAAAAAAAATAATTTCTAGGGACAGAAAACTCTAGGTAGGGAGAGTGTCAGTTTCTTTCACTGTGCGAGTCCTTGTTTCTAGGAAAAAAGAAGGAAAGTGAGGGGAATTCTCCTTGTGCTATAGTGTGCTTTAAAAAAAAAAAATTTCTAGGGACAGAAAACGCTAGGTAGGGAGAGTGTCAGTTTCTTTCACTGTGCGAGTCCTTGTTTCTAGGAAAAAAGAAGGAAAGTGAGGGGAATTCTCCTTGTGCTATAGTGTGCTTTAAAAAAAAAAAATTTCTAGGGACAGAAAACTCTAGGTAGGGAGAGTGTCAGTTTCTTTCACTGTGCGAGTCCTTGTTTCTAGGGACAAAGAAGGAAAGTGAGGGGAATTCTCCTTGTGCTATAGTGTGCTTTAAAAAAACATTTTTTCTAGGGACAGAAAACTCTGGGTAGGGAGAGTGTCAGTTTTTTTCACTGTGCGAGTCCTTGTTTCTAGGGACAAAGAAGGAAAGTGAGGGGAATTCTCCTTGTGCTATAGTGTGCTTTAAAAAAACTTTTTTTCTAGGGACAGAAAACTCTAGGTAGGGAGAGTGTCAGTTTCTTTCACTGTGCGAGTCCTTGTTTCCAGGGACAAAGAAGGAAAGTGAGGGGAATTCTCCTTGTGCTATAGTGTGCTTTAAAAAAACATTTTTTCTAGGGACAGAAAACTCTAGGTAGGGAGAGTGTCAGTTTCTTTCACTGTGCGAGTCCTTGTTTCTAGGAAAAAAGAAGGAAAGTGAGGGGAATTCTCCTTGTGCTATAGTGTGCTTTAAAAAAAAATTTTTTCTAGGGACAGAAAACTCTAGGTAGGGAGAGTGTCAGTTTCTTTCACTGTGCGAGTCCTTGTTTCTAGGAAAAAAGAAGGAAAGTGAGGGGAATTCTCCTTGTGCTATAGTGTGCTTTAAAAAAAAAATTTCTAGGGACAGAAAACTCTAGGTAGGGAGAGTGTCAATTTCTTTCACTGTGCGAGTCCTTGTTTCTAGGGACAAAGAAGGAAAGTGAGGGGAATTCTCCTTGTGCTATAGTGTGCTTTAAAAAAACATTTTTTCTAGGGACAGAAAACTCTAGGTAGGGAGAGTGTCAGTTTCTTTCACTGTGCGAGTCCTTGTTTCTAGGAAAAAAGAAGGAAAGTGAGGGGAATTCTCCTTGTGCTATAGTGTGCTTTAAAAAAAAAAATTTCTAGGGACAGAAAACTCTAGGTAGGGAGAGTGTCAGTTTCTTTCACTGTGCGAGTCCTTGTTTCTAGGAAAAAAGAAGGAAAGTGAGGGGAATTCTCCTTGTGCTATAGTGTGCTTTAAAAAAAAAAAAATTCTAGGGACAGAAAACTCTAGGTAGGGAGAGTGTCAGTTTCTTTCACTGTGCGAGTCCTTGTTTCTAGGGACAAAGAAGGAAAGTGAGGGGAATTCTCCTTGTGCTATAGTGTGCTTTAAAAAAACATTTTTTCTAGGGACAGAAAACTCTAGGTAGGGAGAGTGTCAGTTTCTTTCACTGTGCGAGTCCTTGTTTCTAGGAAAAAAGAAGGAAAGTGAGGGGAATTCTCCTTGTGCTATAGTGTGCTTTAAAAAAAAAAAAATTCTAGGGACAGAAAACTCTAGGTAGGGAGAGTGTCAGTTTCTTTCACTGTGCGAGTCCTTGTTTCTAGGAAAAAAGAAGGAAAGTGAGGGGAATTCTCCTTGTGCTATAGTGTGCTTTAAAAAAAAAAAAATTCTAGGGACAGAAAACTCTAGGTAGGGAGAGTGTCAGTTTCTTTCACTGTGCGAGTCCTTGTTTCTAGGGACAAAGAAGGAAAGTGAGGGGAATTCTCCTTGTGCTATAGTGTGCTTTAAAAAAACATTTTTTCTAGGGACAGAAAACTCTAGGTAGGGAGAGTGTCAGTTTCTTTCACTGTGCGAGTCCTTGTTTCTAGGAAAAAAGAAGGAAAGTGAGGGGAATTCTCCTTGTGCTATAGTGTGCTTTAAAAAAAAAAAAATTCTAGGGACAGAAAACTCTAGGTAGGGAGAGTGTCAGTTTCTTTCACTGTGCGAGTCCTTGTTTCTAGGAAAAAAGAAGGAAAGTGAGGGGAATTCTCCTTGTGCTATAGTGTGCTTTAAAAAAAAAAAAATTCTAGGGACAGAAAACTCTAGGTAGGGAGAGTGTCAGTTTCTTTCACTGTGCGAGTCCTTGTTTCTAGGGACAAAGAAGGAAAGTGAGGGGAATTCTCCTTGTGCTATAGTGTGCTTTAAAAAAACATTTTTTCTAGGGACAGAAAACTCTAGGTAGGGAGAGTGTCAGTTTCTTTCACTGTGCGAGTCCTTGTTTCTAGGGACAAAGAAGGAAAGTGAGGGGAATTCTCCTTGTGCTATAGTGTTCTTTAAAAAAACATTTTTTCTAGGGACAGAAAACTCTAGGTAGGGAGAGTGTCAATTTCTTTCACTGTGCGAGTCCTTGTTTCTAGGGACAAAGAAGGAAAGTGAGGGGAATTCTCCTTGTGCTATAGTGTGCTTTAAAAAAACATTTTTTCTAGGGACAGAAAACTCTAGGTAGGGAGAGTGTCAGTTTCTTTCACTGTGCGAGTCCTTGTTTCTAGGAAAAAAGAAGGAAAGTGAGGGGAATTCTCCTTGTGCTATAGTGTGCTTTAAAAAAAAAAAATTTCTAGGGACAGAAAACTTTAGGTAGGGAGAGTGTCAGTTTCTTTCACTGTGCGAGTCCTTGTTTCTAGGAAAAAAGAAGGAAAGTGAGGGGAATTCTCCTTGTGCTATAGTGTGCTTTAAAAAAAAAAAAATTCTAGGGACAGAAAACTCTAGGTAGGGAGAGTGTCAGTTTCTTTCACTGTGCGAGTCCTTGTTTCTAGGGACAAAGAAGGAAAGTGAGGGGAATTCTCCTTGTGCTATAGTGTGCTTTAAAAAAACATTTTTTCTAGGGACAGAAAACTCTAGGTAGGGAGAGTGTCAGTTTCTTTCACTGTGCGAGTCCTTGTTTCTAGGAAAAAGGAAGGAAAGTGAGGGGAATTCTCCTTGTGCTATAGTGTGCTTTAAAAAAAAAAAATTTCTAGGGACAGAAAACTCTAGGTAGGGAGAGTGTCAGTTTCTTTCACTGTGCGAGTCCTTGTTTCTAGGGACAAAGAAGGAAAGTGAGGGGAATTCTCCTTGTGCTATAGTGTGCTTTAAAAAAACATTTTTTCTAGGGACAGAAAACTCTAGGTAGGGAGAGTGTCAGTTTCTTTCACTGTGCGAGTCCTTGTTTCTAGGAAAAAAGAAGGAAAGTGAGGGGAATTCTCCTTGTGCTATAGTGTGCTTTAAAAAAAAAAAAATTCTAGGGACAGAAAACTCTAGGTAGGGAGAGTGTCAGTTTCTTTCACTGTGCGAGTCCTTGTTTCTAGGAAAAAAGAAGGAAAGTGAGGGGAATTCTCCTTGTGCTATAGTGTGCTTTAAAAAAAAAAATTTTCTAGGGACAGAAAACTCTAGGTAGGGAGAGTGTCAGTTTCTTTCACTGTGCGAGTCCTTGTTTCTAGGAAAAAAGAAGGAAAGTGAGGGGAATTCTCCTTGTGCTATAGTGTGCTTTAAAAAAAAAAAATTTCTAGGGACAGAAAACTCTAGGTAGGGAGAGTGTCAGTTTCTTTCACTGTGCGAGTCCTTGTTTCTAGGAAAAAAGAAGGAAAGTGAGGGGAATTCTCCTTGTGCTATAGTGTGCTTTAAAAAAACATTTTTTCTAGGGACAGAAAACTCTAGGTAGGGAGAGTGTCAGTTTCTTTCACTGTGCGAGTCCTTGTTTCTAGGGACAAAGAAGGAAAGTGAGGGGAATTCTCCTTGTGCTATAGTGTGCTTTAAAAAAACATTTTTTCTAGGGACAGAAAACTCTAGGTAGGGAGAGTGTCAGTTTCTTTCACTGTGCGAGTCCTTGTTTCTAGGGACAAAGAAGGAAAGTGAGGGGAATTCTCCTTGTGCTATAGTGTGCTAAAGCATTCCTCATCAACCATCTTGGAAATCCTTGTTTTTTGGACAGTCAGGGAAATTGTCGTTGTGCTATTCTGTGCAAAAGCAATCATCCTCAACCATATTTAGAAATCCTTAAGTAAAGGGACAGAGAAGGACACCTGAAGGTAGCCCTTATTGCTTTTTTCCCATCTCCCTGCAGGCCATCTATTAGAATGTCTGGAAGGCAAACAAGGAGAGGCAGACAGTCAGGAGGCAATAAAAGAGGGCAAGCAGGCTCTGTGTCTGGGGGCAACAGTGCTGGTCGTGGACGCGGTGCATTGTCATCAGCACATGGCCATGGGACACGCTTGTCCTTCTTTTCGGCAGCTGGACATGTTGAGCCACATCATGCCGAAGACTTGGTAGAGTGGATGACCAAGCCCTCCTCCTCCTCCTCATCCTCTCTCACCCAGGCTCAGGGTACTGGCAAAGCAGCTGCCAAAGCGTCCTCTTCCCTGGTATCAATGTCAGACTCATCATCAGTCACTCCTTCCCTAGACCCACCATGTCCTCCTCCTGAGGAGTCCCCCGAACTGTTTGAGCACAGTGTTGGGTACATGCTCCAGGAGGATGCCCAGCGTTTCGAAGGGTCTGATGATGAAACCCAGCTAGAGGAAGGCAGTAGCGTGAGAGCAGACAGAGGGGATGCTCAAGAAGGACACCAATCTGGCAGTCATGTTCCAGCAGCTGCAACATACTGCCAGATTGGCTCCAGTGATGAGGAGGGAGGGGATGATGAGGTCACTGACTCCACGTGGGTGCCTAATAGGAGAGAGGAGGAGGAGGAGGATGAGGAGGAGGCACATCTCCAACGAGGCAGGATGCCCTTTGGTGGCCAGCATAAGGGCAGTACACTGACGGAATCACACCGCAGAGCTCCGCCTGTGCAGGGCGCTGCCTCTGCCCGTCATTCAAAAAGTTCCTTGGTGTGGGCCTTTTTTGAGGCTAGTGCATTAGATCGCACAGCTGCTGTTTGCAACATATGTCTCAAGCGTATATCGCGTGGCCAAAACATCAGCCGCTTGGGTACCACATGCCTGACCAGACATATGTTGACCTGCCATGCAGCTCGTTGGCAAGCCTACCTCAAAGACCCACACCAAAGAACAAAGCGGACCTCTCCTTGCACCGCATCAGCTGGGATCTCCAACCCCACTATAACTTCAGTCCTCTCTGAAACATGCACTGAGAGGAATGAAGGTGTAGAATTAGGTGTGTCACAGCCAAGTACTTGCGGCCACTCTGCTAGCAGTACACTGACGTCCGATTCTAGCAGGCAAATTTCCCTGCCCCAGCTGCTGGACCGTCGAAAGAAGTTCACTCCCAGCCATCCACATGCCCAGCGGTTGAATGCTAGCTTGGCTAAATTGCTAGCGCTTCAACTGCTGCCTTTTCAGTTGGTAGACACGGCCCCCTTCCGTGAGTTTGTGCAATGTGCGGTTCCTCAGTGGCAGGTTCCCAAACGCCACTTTTTCTCACCGAAGGCTATTCCGGCTCTCTACCGGCATGTGGAAGGCAATGTCTTGGCCTCGCTGGACAGGGCGGTCAGCGGTAAGGTGCATATTACCGCTGACTCATGGTCCAGCAGGCATGGACAGGGACGTTACCTTTCTTTCACGGCCCATTGGGTCACTCTTTTGGCAGCTGGGAAGGATGCAGGACAAGGTGCAGTAGTGTTGGAGGTTGTTCCACCGCCACGCCTCCAAAATGCTACTACTGGTTGTGACACACCTCTCTCCTCCACCCCCTCCTCTTCTTCTTCCTCCATGGCCTCTTCCTGTGGTTTGTCCTATGAACCAGCGGTGCTCCGTAGCCGTTCACGGGGCTACGCAAGTACGCAGGCAAAAAGATGCCATGCCGTGCTTGCGCTGGTGTGTTTGGGGGACAGAAGCCACACTGGGGCAGAGGTCCTGTCTGCTCTGCAGAGCCAGGCCGAGAGGTGGTTGTCGCCACGCCAGCTTAAGCCAGGAATGGTGGTTTGCGACAATGGCACCAACCTCCTCTCCGCCCTCCGACAGGGACAACTGACCCATGTGCCCTGTGTGGCTCACGTCCTTAACCTGGTGGTGCAGCGGTTCTTGGGCAGGTACCCGGGCTTACAGGATGTCCTGAGGCAGGCCAGGAAAGTCTGTGTGCATTTCCGCAGATCTTATAATGCCAGTGCTCGCCTGGCTGAGCTGCAAAAGGAGTTGAACCTGCCCAAGAACCGCCTTATATGTGACATGCCCACCAGGTGGAACTCAACGTTGGCCATGCTGCAGCGGCTGCACACGCAGCAGAGGGCCATCAATGAGTACCTGTGCAACTACGGCACCAGGACAGGGTCAGGGGAGCTTGGTTTTTTTTCTCCACGCCAGTGGGGCATGATCAGGGATGCATGCACTGTCCTGGCACCATTTGAGGAGGCCACGAGGATGGTGAGCAGTGACAGTGCATGCATCAGTGACACTGTACCTCTTGTCCACCTGTTGGAGCACACGCTGCGTGGAATAATGGACAGGGCACTTGAGGCAGAACAGAGGCAGGAAGAGGAGGACTTCCTTGCCTCTCAAGGCCCCCTTTACCCAGACAGTGTTCCTTCTGTCCCACCCATCGCACAGGAAGAGGAGGAGGAGGAGGAGGAGGAGGATTGTGTCAGCATGGAGGTGGAGGCTGGCACTCAGCATCATCAGCAGCAGTCTTTTAGGGATGATTTACAGTCCCAAGAAACCAGTGGACTTGTACGTGGCTGGGAGGAGGTGGCTGCGGATCATGTCGTCCTTAGTGACCCAGAGGACTCCGGAGCGAATGCCTCAGCAAACCTACGCTGCATGGCCTCCCTGATCCTGCAAAGTCTGCGGAAGGATCCTCGTATTCTTCGGATCAAGGAGAGGGACCATTACTGGCTGGCCACTCTCCTTGATCCACGGTGCAAGGGTAAGGTTGCGGACCTTATGTTACCGTCGCAGAGGGAGCAGAGGATGAGACAACTCCGGGAGGCCTTGCAGAAAGGTCTGTGCAACGCGTTCCCAGAGACTGGGAGGTTACAAACTCCTGGTCCTGGACAACGAGTTGCTGAGGCTTCGGCCAGTCAAAGAAGGAGCGGTGGGGAAGGTGGCCGTCTGACCGATGCGTTCAGACAATTCTTTAGTCCGCAGCCCCAAAGTATGATCGGTTCCAGCAACCATCGCCAGCGTCTGATAAACATGGTGCAGGAATATCTAGGGGCAAGGTCAGACTTGGACACCTTACCCACCGAAAATCCTCTGGCTTACTGGGTCTTGAGGATGGATCACTGGCCAGAGCTTGCACAGTATGCAATTGAGCTACTGGCCTGTCCTGCATCCAGCGTTCTTTCGGAACGCACATTCAGTGCTGCTGGAGGATTTGTCACGGATCACAGGGTGCGCCTGTCAACCGACTCGGTTGATCGACTGACTTTCATCAAGATGAACCAGTCTTGGATCACCACCAGCTACCACACACCTGATGCTGATATAACAGACTAATTGATTTTAACATGTCACATCCCTTCAAGACTGATGCTGATGCTGAGTGCCTGTGCTGTTATGTTGACTGGCTATCCTCCTCCTCCGAGTCCTCAATGATACGATTGATGATGATAGCTTGGAAGATCATTTTTGTTTATGGGTGCCGCCACCAGTGGCTAAGGCCCAATTTTTCAGCCCCTGTTTTACAGGGGCGTGTAATTACAATTTTTTTAGCAATAATTTGCCATAGGGCTCATTGCTGTGCTCCAAGTACAGTATCTGTGAGGGGTTGGAGTGTTGTGGCACCAGTGCCTAAGGCCCAATTTTTTCAGCCCCTGTTTAAAAGGGGCGTGTCATTACAATTTTTGAAGCAATACCTTGCAACAGGGCTCATTGCTGTGCTCCAAGTACAGTATCTGTGAGGGGTTGTAGTGTTGTGCCACCAGTGCCTAAGGCCCAATTTTTCAGCCCCTGTTTAACAGGGGCGTGTCATTACAATTTTTGAAGCAATACTTTGCAACAGGGCTCATTGCTGTGCTCCAAGTACAGTATCTGTGAGGGGTTGTAGTGTTGTGCCACCAGTGCCTAAGGCCCAATTTTTCAGCCCCTGTTCAACAGGGGCATGCAATTACAATTCTTGATCTAATAATTCACAGCAGGGCCCATTGCTGCACCCACCAAGAGTAACTGTCAGGGCTTACAGTGTTGTGGCACCAGCACCACCATCAAAGGCCCAATTTTTACTACCACTGTTCAACAATTATATGTAATTAAAATTCCTGATATAATAGTTGACAGCAGGGCGTTCCAGCACCAACCAAGAGTAACTGTGAGTGCTTACAGTGTTGTGCCAACACCAACAACTAAGGGGCCTATTTCTGCAGAGTATATACGGCAGGTCCCTACTTTCAAACATCCAACTTACAAACGACTCCTACTTGCAAACGCAAGAAGACAACAGGAAGTGAGAGGAAATCTACCACTAGGAAGGAAAATTCTCTCCTGTAAGAATAAATATGGGAGAAAGGTGTCTCCTCTGTACTGATGCTTTATCAGCAATCCTTGTTTCAAGAAAAACACCACATTTCAAAAACAGTTGTCATTGGGACGGAAAGTGAGGTGAAATGTTCTGAACAGGGGCACAGACAGCAAAACAAATGTTACAGGGGTGATAACCCTTACCTATGTTTTCCAAAAAGTTTAAAAATAGATTTTTGGGCTGGAGCTACACTTCAACAATGTACCTGTTCAAAATTACAAACACATTCTACATAAGAACAAACCTACAGTCCCTGTCTTGTATGCACCGCCTGTATACGGCTGTTCAGAGTATATAGGGCCTTTTTTATTTTATGTGCGGGGTTCCCCTTAATATCCATACAAGACCCAAAGGGGCTGGTAATGGGCTGGGGTAGGGGGGGGGTCATGGGGTAGCTATGCCATTTTTCTTAAAGATTTTCATCCATATTACCGGGACCAGACATTACATTAAAGCCGCAAGCAGTTTTAAATGGCTTTTTTTTCCTTTAGAAGTGTCATTTTGTGCAGGGACAGTTCTAAACACGGGAAACACGTGGCACTTCACAGGCATACTTTAGACACCCCCCAGGTACGATATTTAAAGGAATATTTGACTTTTTTTTTAATCACTTTATGCATCATTAAAATGACTGCTCCCGAAAAACGACCGTTTTTAAAACTTCTTTTTGCATTGATACATGTCCCCTGGTGCAGAACCCGGGTTCCCAAACCCTTTTTAGGACAATAACATGCATAATAGTTGTTATAATTAGCACTTTAGAATTCGAACGTTCGCATCCATTGTATTTAATAGGGTTCTAATGTTCGTACGAACTTTCGGTCCGTTCGCGGGTTCTGGTGTGAACCGAACCCGGGGGTGTTCGGCTCATCACTACTGGTGACCCTAGAATAGGGAAAAAACGTTTCAGTGGGAGAGAGTTTAAAAAGACACATGTCCATTCACTTAAATTGGAAGAGAAGCGGTTTAACCTTAAATATCATAGAGGGTTCTTTACTGTCAGCACAGTAAAGATGTGGAATCCCCTTCCACAAGCAGTGGTATCAGCAGGGAGCATCAATAGTTTAAAAAAACGATTAGATGGGCATCTTAACAATCACAACATAGAGAGATATACAATTTACTATTGACATAAACACATGCACACACACACGCACACACCACAGGTTAGACTGGATGGACTGGTGTCTTTTTTCAACCTTACCAACTATGTAATTATGTTCACTTTCAATGATATTGGTAAACAGGGTGAATTTTCCTAAGGGGGACACATACAGCAATAAAAAAAAGGTGTTCCATACCCTCTGCACTCTATTAAAAAAAAAAAAAGTACAAGTTTCTCTTTTGTTACACTTTAAATGATTCATTTTTAATTGAGTATAATAAATAAATTATACATAATCTGATTAGATGAATATAATGAAAATAAATATAATAGGTTAATAGGTTCAGCAATCAGCAATCTAAAAAAAAAAACAATTGTTGTATACAAACTAGCCCTGCTGAATTGGGTATCGTTTTTGCAGATTTTTTTGAGGTATAATTGCTTTCTTTGCCATATAGCACATTTAATATGGCGATATGGGACCGTTTAGGAACTAAAAACATGTGAAACTGATCATTATTCTATGTTCAGCTTCGCGTTTCCTGCGGTTTTTGACTGTTTACGCTGCAAAACCCAATATATTTCAGTAGTCTTGAAATTTAATGTGAAGATTAAGTTTAAAGCTAACCCAAGGATAAGTCATTTGATTTCAGCCAGAACTGAGCAGTGACCGGATGCTAAGAATTTGAGAATTGGAAATCATTCTGGGAGACTAAATTTAATTTAGCATGTTCTTGTAAAGGAAGAAACTGTGAACTGCACAGCTGAGTCGCAACTTCAACCTTCAAGAATTGCTTAAATTTAAAGCACACATGACACTGCACACAAACTAGAAGATTAAAAATTGTGTCGTGCTTGTCCTTAAATTGGTATCAGAAATTCTGTATTTTTTAAACCTTTATTTTTAAACTGTATGAACTGCAAAGGCATAAATATCTGCACGTTTTAGAGGAGAAGTGCCAAGTATTTATTTTTAAAGGACCCAAACTAGTGTCGATGTGTGATTTTTCTGGAATGGCAAAAAGATGTGATTATAGATAAAGCAGAACTTCAAGCTAACATATATATATAATTAAAACCCATATATGTGAGTTGCTTTACCTGTCACCTTTTTTGTAATACTATGCAATCAGTCTTGTGATTGACACACTGACACGTGGTAAATAAAACCGGGTGATGACCCTGTATTCTAGTGTCACCTTTTCAGCTCCAGGTCTGTTTATTGGCCAAGGAATGAACATCATCATACCTATCCAGCAAAATAAACTCTAAAAATAAACCATAAAATGGTAAAGTGTTCTTCTGAATCCTGGCTATGTAGTATGGAAGACTAGTGTGGATCTCAAAACTGTATTTCGACTGTGAGTTTATTTATTTGCCTGGAGTTCTATTATTTAAAGTGGAGTTCCACCCAAAAGTGGAACTTCTGCTTTAAGCACTCCTCGCCCCCTTGCATGCCACATTTGGCATGTAATTTTTTTTGAGGGGGAGTGGGGGCTTCGTTAGGAGTGGGACTTCCTGTCCCACTTCCTCCTACCGCCCAGGGACCGCCAAGCAACTCCTCCTTTCGCCTTAGGCGTCCCCTCCCTCCAGGCGATCTCCTGGGACATGTGACAGGTCCCAGGAGATCGCCTGTACACTCCGAGAGTGCAGCGTGACTCGCGCATGCGCCATGCGTGCCCGGCCGTGAAGCCGAAAGCTGTCACGGCCGGGTGCCCGGAGGCGCCGGCGGAGAGGAGGGGGGGGGGGAGCGATGCTCCGTTCGGCCGCATCGCTGGACCATGGAACAGGTAAGTGTCTGTTTATTGAAAGTCAGCAGCTACGCTACACTTTTTGTAGCTGCTGACTTTTAATAAACATAAAAAGCCTGGAACTCTGCTTTAAGACCACTTAACCTAAAAAAACAAACAAAAAAAACAACATAGTATTATGTTAAAAGGGTCTTAAAAAGTCCATTTGCTTGTTTTAAAATATAATTATTTTATTCAGCAAAGCTGTGCAATGAGTAATATTCAAAATGCCAGTAAATCAAGGTAACTAATCATACGTTAACTCCTAATTGATTTATCAACAATAAACAGAGAATTTATTAGCTGCAATAGGTTTTTGCACTTTGTGTACACCCCTGCTGTTTATGCTAACTTATTAAAGCAGGTGTATCCAGTCATTGGGAAACGTTTAGTTTGCTAAAGCACTGTGTATCATAAAAATGTCCTTTCTATTTTTCCAAAAAATACTGTCTTTATCTTTTTTTCATCTTTACTTACCTTATTTCTGCTAAATTCCTCCAGCCCCTTTCATCTCATTTATGCCTACATGCACTCCCTACAGTGATAGATGCAACTCGTTTCTCTGGCAGGCTTTTTGATTGTAACAACAATAAACCATGCCTCAGCATGACAGCCTCTATTCCCCCTCAGGAGCACACTCAAAAGGGTGACAGTATAAGAGAACAATTGGGAGATAGATAATGGGAAAGGCCTAAACAAAAAACTTCCTGGTAGAATCACAGCATAGTCCCCAACTGTACATCATTTGGAGGGACTCTCTCTTCGACAACTAAATCCCTCTGTCACCCTTTCCTCCCCACTTGTCTCCCCTTTGGGACTAAAAAAAGTACTGTATTCTATCAAAAGTGCTATACTATTTTCCTCCCCCCTTTCTGACGAAATTTGTTCCCCTATAAAAGGTTCAAGGAGTTGTGGAAGTTAATCTTTTTATTGCACTAAAATTGTGCACTCTAACTATATTGTTTTATAATACACTTGTATAGTTTGTTGCACCATACTCTTTTTATTCCATAAACATTTTATTAAGAAAAAAAAGTATTATGCTGCAATAAAAGTTACATTTATTATTTGTTTAAAAAAAAAAAAAAGAATAAAAGGAAATTAGAAATTAAAAAGGGTACTCATGGGTTTAACCAATTATTTTTTGAATATGCATTTTATAGTTTGAGTGATTGAGGTGAGTGATTGTTATTTCAGAAACTTGCGATGTATACACCAAGTATATAAGCTGCAAATTTAAAATGAATAAAAACATTTCTAAAGAAAAATTTACGCGATAAAGCTTGTGTAGGATGTTAGTTATTGTGTTTAAATCTACTAATGTCCAAAACCTGTACAGGATCTGAGATAATTTTTTTTGTAAAGTCAACTATTTGCTTAATTATTGGCAAAAGATGGCTCTAAAATTTCATGTGATTTTGGTTTTATGAAACAAGATATTAAGGGAGAAGTATGGCCAAAGCTATTTTGGCCATACCTTTCCTATGGATCACATGAGTGCAGTTCGTTCTGCACTTCTACGATTCATTTTTAGTCGACAGTGAGCTGCAGCCCTCTGTCAACTGACATCACAGAGCCGATCCAGGCTCAAAAAAGATCCCAGCACCTCCTACCCCCTTCATAGCCCAGTGAGTACTGGAGGAGAGAGCAGAGAGTCGATGACTGGCAGTCACAACTCTCTGCTCAGAGCAACGGGGGAGAGCTGAGCGATCAGCGGTGTTAAATTGCTCAGTTCTCACGACAGAGCTGGTGTGGTACAGATGCAGTATCAAATCAATGCTGCATCCACCTAGGTGAGCATAAAAGTTTGTTTTTTTCAAATCCTGAACTTCTCTTTTGATAATGTCCTGGAATATTGAGTTGAGAATCTTCACACAATAAAATTTATTAATATTCACTTAAATAATTCAATCACGTGAAAGCAAATCCTTGTTTACTTATATAATCTTCACAGGATAATTAAAGTGAATATTCACACAATTTATTGTGAAGATTCTCAGCGCCTTTAGTAATTCAGATAATTTGTGTCACCTTAATTTTAAATAAATTCAGTTGTGATACTCTTTTGAAAATGTTAACTATTCATTTATAAATGATATTTAAATGTGTTTTACATACAGCAGCTTGGAGTTTATGGGAAGTGGCTCTTTATTCCAGAACAGGGCGAAAGACCAATTCACCTTCATATATTCTCATAAGAGAAGAGGGTCTTAAAGAGGTTTTGTACTTTCAGTTATAAATTTTAAGGCCACTTATAAATGTGAGTAATGTACAGGAGGTCAGTATTTCTCATTGAGCTTGCTTTGTCCAATACTATTTGTTCCATTATAAAATATTTAGTATACGACTATACAATTTTCTGATTGACATAGCATGATTCATAATGGGACAAAATGAACTCACTGGCTTTCTCTCCCTAGCAATACATTTTACGTTTTTATAAGCTTTTTGTCTTTTAGCGCAGGCATAGTTCCTTGCATGTTGTCTTTAAAGTTCAATCCCTCTTTAGACTAATTTCTTTGAAAATATATATTTTTTAGGTCTGATGTACAGATCAATATAAACCAAAAGCATTTATTTAGCTGTGAAAAAAAAAACTTTATCCAGAACCTCTTTCAAATTGTCTGAGGGGATTAAAACTATAGTAAGGCTTTTAGTGCAACCTGTGTTCCCACTGAGGAGATTCACCTTTGCTTCCTGTCTGGTGACTCAACACAAATGTCAATCTAACATTTTACAGGTATCACTGAAATGGAAGTAGACAGGAAATGTATTAATTGGGGCGCCAATTAAAAATATGGATTTTCCTTCATGTTCCAGTTCCTGTTGTGTCTCTTGAACTGGAAATGCCTTCAATGGGGACAAAGACAGAAATAAAAGCTTGAAAGAGGTCCTAACTTTTTTTCCAACTATTTAAAACAGAAAAAGTCTAGGCTGGAGCGCCACTTTAAAGAAGAGTTCACAAGTCCTCATATTGGCCACTTATCCTTATCATCATGTCATAGCTGAACAAGTCTGAAACTGTAATCAAAGCAAGCTCTGCTCTTGTGATCTAATTGGAGCCCTTATGCCAGTGTTTCTTATATCTGTCATGATAATGCAATAGAGGGAAGGCACACACACAGCATGTTTCCAAGTGATCTTAAAGCACAGCAGGCGCATACAATACATTATTCTGGGTGTCTGATTTAGGAGAACAGCTCAATTGCATTAGCAGAAAAACTGGCTTCAATAACTGAGACAGGAGTATTCATATTTATACAAAAGTTACTAGTTAGACTGCAGTTCTTCAACTTTGCAAAATATTGCTTTGCTTATTTTACTCATATTAATAAAACTGTGATGTTACCTATAGGAACCACTGTTATGTTTTGCTTTGTTTTCTAACATATTTAATGGAATTTAGGGGTGATACATGGGAGTAGTAGATTTACTAAAAGCAAATAGTCTGAGCACTATATATAAAAAAGAGAGATTGCGCAAAACCTCAAATACATCAATAAATAATCATGCAAAAAACACATAACATGTGAGTGAATAGATCAATATGAATCAATTATTATCGTGTTGAAAAAGTGCCAAAAACACAGGATAAACTTTAAAATAAAAAATCCATAATGACAACTTGTAATAATTGTGTTAAAAAGTCCCAAAACAATCAAGATGAATTTGGAATAGGGTAACAATGAAGGCAACTTCTGATGCCGCCCCTCGTAATCTGCAATGGTAACTGGTCAATGCCTAATATCTGAACGGATAAGTAAGCTAGAAAAGCCAGATGGCCTCTTACCGGATACGATGGACCCCAAATTATAGGGGTCAAACTCACCTGATACCCACACAGTAATCAGCTGTGATCCTCCACAGGATCTGCTCCAAAAAGGAATAGCTGCTCTCTGCCGTCTAGGACAGCAAGATGGTTTAATAACTTTTCCACCCTTCCAGTCACTCTGCTTGATACTCCTCCAGTAAGTTTAAAGGGATTTAGAAGAAAAAGAGGAACTTCATGGTGCAGTAAATAATGGTAGTTTCTTCCAAAATCTTCATTAAGCACAGCAAAGATATACAATACAACACACAGCTATAAGCTATCAGTCTGCCAGATGGTGCGTGGTGACGTCACAAGATTTCCACAAACCGACGCGTTTCCCTGTAACAAGCATCAACTGGGAACGGAGCTATCTTATTAAATTATACAAATAGTCTGAGCACTGCAAGTGCAGTTGCTCTAGATCTGAGGGGAACATGCAAGGGGAAAAAATGCATTTTTGCTTGCACATGATTGGATGATAGAAATCAGCAGAGTTTTCCCTTATTTCTGAGCTTCCCCTCAAATCTAGTGCAATTGCACTTGCAGTGCGCAGTATATTTGCCTTTTTAAAATCAACCTCATAGGATCTAATAAAGGGCACCTATGAAATTTGGCAATAAGGTTGGTTCAAATTCCTTAAAATCACTAAAATAAAAAATAAATCCAAAATACTTGCGTGAAAGAGGAACTTTTATATTTACCTGTATTGGCACTGTGTAGAGAGGCGAGCCCACACTCTGCTGTATCTGGGTGACACAGCTGGCTCTTGCAGACTCTGATGGCAACTATCAACAAATTCAGTGAATTCTCCGGTTTTACTATAAACTGGTCTAAATTCATCCTAATGGCCCTCGACCCACTAGGAGCACCCCTCCTGGCCTGCACCAACCAAATTATTGTAGCCAACTCTTTTAAATACCTAGGGGTGGTGGTCTGCCCTGAGTCCTCACACTATCTCTGACTGAATCTTACCCCTCTGTTGATTAGACAAAAAATAAAAAGCCTAAGTTGGTGTAAACTCCCCCTGTCAGAAGTGGGCCGAGTCAATTTAATAAAGATGGTCTGGGCCCCGCAACTTCTGTATATCTTGAAAAGGTTTTTTGATCGCGGGTATACCAACTTATATTTTAGCACCACATCCCTAGATTGAGTAGATGAAAAAGGGAAGTATTGGGGATTTTTTAGGTGCAAGAATAATATCAAATATATTATTTAAAAATAATAATTTATTTTTTATTTTGAAAAAACAAAATAAAAAATGTGTATAAAAGTATAACAGTTGGCAAGTACAATATATCACAGTAATAGCAAGACAGCACTGTAAGGTGGATTTCCCAACATGTTTTGCCCATGTATCAGGCTTCTTCAGGGGAGGCTGTCCAGTTTGGAAGTACAAACCTTCTATGTCTCTTATATTAGATCCAAATGTCGCCACACTTTCTAGATGGCTATCTGCGCCAAGGGGACCATATGTGACAGGCGGCCACAGGGGAATAGGAGGACCAGAAAAACAAGTTCTGCAGTGGACTTAATCTCTTGGAATTAAGTCCACTGCAGAACATAGAAGGAAATCCACCTTACAGTGCTGTTGTGCTATTACTTTGATATATTGTACTTGCCAACTGTTATACAGTTAAACACATTTTTTATTTTGTTTTTTCAAAAAAAAAAAAAATATTATTTTTAAATAATATATTTGATATTATTCTTGCACCTAAAAAATCCCCAATACTCCCATTGTTCTTCTGTATATCTTCCATAACTCTCCTATGTGGATCTCTAACAAATGATTTAAAAGGAAATATTCTTAGTTCCGAGACCTCATTTGAAGAAAAAAAAAATAGGTCCGTATTAGCTTAACCACTTTGCAGTATGGCAAGAATAGAGGGGGCTTGGCAGTCCCACACCCCAAAATGTATTTTATGACATCTCAGATGGAACAATTTATTGGCTGATATCAGTGTGATACCTCGGACCCTATAGCTAAACTGATAAGCTTGTCTAACTCTAAGTTCTTCTACAAAAGGTTTGGAAAGCCACTAAAGAAGCATTAGATATTGCTGGTCCTTTGGATCTTACCCCCCCTATGGCAGAATCCTAATTTTCCTGAGCTTTGTAAATTATTGGGATTCTCAACTTGGCATCAAAAGGGTATTTGGTTCTTCCATCAGGTCTGTAGTGGTACCACCCTGAAGGCTTATTACCATTTATACACTGAATTTTCATTATCTTCTAGGCAATTATACCAATACCTTTAGTTTAGGCACACGCTGCAAGTTCAACAATGAACCCTAAATTTGAATGTATCTAGTTCAGCCCTAGTGACTGAGATCCTACGATCTAGTACTCGCAAAGGCTTTATTTCTGGTATTTATCTTGAAATACTATTCTCTATTCAAGACCATGCTTGGCTGAAGTGCAGGGCTCACTGGGTGATGGATATTGGAGATATTGATGGTGATCAGGGGGATATAGCTTTAGACTCAATCCCTGTAACCTCCCTATCCATATCCCATAAGCTCTCGCAGCTGTTTTTTCTCCATAGAGCTTAGCGTACACCTGCTAATTTGTTTGACTGGGGAAGGAGAGATAACGCTGCTGTATTCTAAATGCAATATACATAGGGGTGACTTTATGTATATGATATGGCGATGCCCAGAATTCACAAGGTATTGGACTGAGGTCCTACAAACCATCTCCATTCCTGCCCAAGTGCCTATACCATTAATCCCCTGGTGTCCTTACTAGGAGCTTTGGATGGTGAATTGTACCCACCGACAGGATTGTTGTATTTGGCTAGGAAACTGACCGCCATCGAAATGCATTACAGAAATGTAATCTTGTGTGGCAGAGCTGGCTGGATTCTCGTGGCCTCGCTCCTTCACAACTAGTAATCAATAGACTCTTACAAATATGAGTTAATGTAGCTTTATAGTTAAGGGAGCCGGAATACCCCACCCACCTGTGGTGTTCACTAAGTTAACTTTGTTCAGAGCCCATATGATAATACTCTAAGAAAAAACAAAAATAAATTACATTGTGCAAAGATTGCTGAACTATGGGCTTGTGTTGTTTTGTTTTTGTTCTTGTTCACATTCTCTTTTTTTTTGTCGTGCACCTTGTTAGCATAGATTGACCATTGTCTTCTGCATATATATAATGTATGATCTATACTGACCATTCTATATAATGTTTTGCTCAGATGCTTTTTTTCTATATCAATAAAAAAGTTTGGATTTAAAAAAAGAGGTGAGCCCGTGCCACTGTTTATTTTGGCAGTTTAGGCCATTTTTGCAGAAAACAGGCACACTAATCAGCCAGGTGTGCACTGGGCTTATGTTACAGCTGGAAGTAGAGGTTAGTGGCCCCACCCTCCCAACGGGGTCAGTTATTGCAAGGGAGATGCGAGGAGCATGGTGTTCAATGCTGTCCATGCTGGGACAGTAAGGGCAGTGAAAGGCCGAGCCTGCGAGGATGCAGCATCTGGGAGCTGCAGGAGACACAGTTAGAGCTGACAGAGCTGCAGCGTGTTGTACGAGCACTGGGGAATGTGTGTGTTTGACAGTTTGGAGGGCCAAGGCAGGAGGCCTGAGAGAAAGTCTGAAAACAGAGTCACTAGGCTGAATATCATTTCAGTATTACTTTGATGGTGAGAACCCCCTGCATGGGAAGACATTTATGTGATGTTTTACTTTTTGTTTTAATAAAAGTGGGCAGAAAAAGCCCTAAAACTGACCTCTAGTGTGGAACAGACTCACTGTTTGGTGCTACCAATGAACTGAGTTACCCCAAGTCATCATACCTGTTACACACTAATAGTTTTTTCATTCAGCCCAGTTGGGCTGAGCAAAAAAAAAAACAACGTATGCATAACATTTACAGCGCTCACAATACATCATACATGAATACCATCAATAAGTGAACAAATTATAAAAAAACTTCCATATAAGTTGTGCATAGGTGCTCCAAAAACGACAGCTCCAGAGGAACCGCTGTACTAATAATGCAATCTTAGTACAGCAATCTCCCCTGCTGTGCTATTGTGTTCTGCCAGAACACTCTGGTCAGCACTCTCAGCCATGGAGCCAATCGGCAGTCCTTTTTCGGTCATGCACCATCAACAGAAGTCAGCCGAATGACCAGCTTCTGCCTGACCTGCTGCAGTACACATGTCGATGTCCCGAATCGACAGATGCCATCAGACATTTGGCCCCTGTGTACTAGGCTTTGCACACTTCAGGAAGTGTCACTTGTCTGCCCCCATTCCCAATTTAAAGCTAATTTCTTGGTCATCTTTGCTTAGCAACAGAATAAAAATTGTATGAATGGGTGTTGGGACGGGTAAGTATAAAGTCCATTCTTTTACAGAATCTTCTTATTTTTATTTTTTTAGTTCAGAAAAAAAGTCACTTTAAGTACTGTATTTATTGGCGTATAACACTCACTTTTTTACCCTGAATATAGGGGGTAAACTGTGCCTGCGTGTTATACGCAGGGGGCTGTGGAAAGTTTTTTTCCTGAAACTTCCCTCTTAAAGTTAGGGTGCGTGTTATACGCCGATAAATACGGTATATTTAAAGCACACATTACATCGCAAAGGAAACCAAACTCTGTGTACCCATGTTTTTTTTTTGGTAGGCGATACTAAAACACATAAATATATACAAAACATTCCATATTATTGAACATATAAAAGCACATATAAAATGTTAAAAGTATTGTATTTGCACCAGATACTAATTTACATTTTCATTTGAATGACCATAGACTCAGGTGGCTTCTTCATACATATAGCAATCATGAAGCAAAAGACAGATGGATAGATGGCATCACAAATCTCAACACATTTTGTGAACTAAAACTAAAATTCACTTCCTCAGGATTTTGTTCTACTGAGAAGGTGTCTATGGATTAAAAAGCAAAGTTAGATATACAACATATACATATGATAAATATTCACACCCTTAAACTTCACGAGGGTGGGCTCTAGACTTACAAATCAGCAACTCAATGAGATCCATTTGAGTTTTAGAAGGCAACCACCTTCAGATATCAGTCCTGGGGGTTGTGGAAACAGGGAGGAAAATAACCCTGCCGTGCTGATGGGCATGAAAGCAAATAGGTGCTTTGCCAATGCTGATTTTCATACCTACCTTTCCTTTGCTCCCTGCAACTCCATGAGGGCAACAGAAGCAAAGAAAGTTAACCCAATGTAAGCTACAAGTACTGCGGTTGGCAAGTGGATATATTGTCAGCCTATAATGTAGAGGAATTTTCTGCATTATGTCAGAATGTCAATGATGCTGTATTGAGACAGATGTTGTACATAGTTTTTATATGCATTTAGCAAGGATACATTTTTTTTTTATCACATACAGTATGATTGCTTGCTACTACTGCATTTGGATAAAGTTGTAACCCATTTTAAAATTCAGTATTCTTATATGATGGGATTTGCAATGATATCTGACATTCAGAGTAATTTTCCTTACTTGTACCAGCTTTTCTTACCCTTTTATTCTTTTTTTCCAGCATATTGGGAAATTACAGGTGCACTTTAAGCGTGAAATTTTCTAGGGAAATTTACTGTAGACAAAATAAATGATGGCATTGTAGCCATCAAGCTATCTTTTAGTACTTCAGTCAGCATGAAGCCTGTACAAGAGATTAATCTAGGAGCCTGCTCACTTTATAGTATTTTAAATCTATTTTTACAATATAAAAAAGGGTCAGACAAGATCACATTACAAGCTGTGAAGTGAGCATTTTCTACAACTAAAATGAAGGGCAAGGAAAACAAGCCATCTTTCAAATAATGTTATATACCATATTTTCAATATCTTCATAGCTATGTCTTTCCTCGCTAATGTGCACAAAATAGCAGCTATTAAATCTAATGCCATTAGCTACATTTTTTGGAATGGTCTAAACTTATTTCAACCATTATTCTGGAAAATAATTTTACTCTTGCAAAGCACAGCATCTATTATATCTTGTCTACATTAATAGAAATTGGGTGTAAAATGAAAATATAGTGTACGAGAAATTATGATTTTATTCATTTTTTCTTAGTCATTTTTAAAGCTAAACTCTAAGAAAATTGCTAAGTACATAGGTAAAGCAGCTGAGAAAATCTATATTTTTTCCGAAATAACAAACATCTTATACTTTCCTGCTCTGCTCTTACCTGCTGTCCCCAAACCTCCTGTCCCCAAACCTCCTCTTCTGGGGTCCCCTGCTGGCCCTCTAGCCTTCCTCTTCTTGGTGTGTCACCATAGGAAGCTTCATAAGGGGGTGCACCTGCATGCTCCTTCCCGAGGCAAGCTGTGGCACAGAGTGTCTTGGCCCTGCCCCCATGCTCCCTCCTCGCAGGACTTGATTGACAACAGCAGGTGCTAGTGGCTGCTGCCTCTCTGTCCTGTAAATGCAGGAATAGAGGAGAAAGATGGCCACAGCGCTGGATTCAGTGAGGGGTCTGGTAAGTATTAGGGGCATGAGGAGGCAATACAAACACTGTGACAATTTTTACCTTTTCTTATATATATATATATTTTTCCATTCATCTATACTTGGAATTTTTGTGTCTTCCAGTATTTTGGGATGGACCCTTTAGCTATAAAAAAAAAAAAAAAGATCATATACAAGATGCATTTAATTTTTATGAAAATAAGCCCCCAGTCTATCAAGAGGACAGGTTAATTATTGATAATTTTTATGTTTCACCACAACATACAATAATCAGCACTATTAAGAGAATTATGAATAAACACTGGCCTACAAGATCCCATGCTGCAGGGAATATTGCCAGAGAAACTGAAAACAGTTTCCAGAAGGGTAACTAATGTTAACCTCCCTGGCGGTATGATTCTGTCTGGAATTATGTACCAAAAGCGGTACAATTATTTTGCATGGAAATTTGGTGTTATGTATTGTAGGACTGCGAATCTTAGTAATTACTTACTTAAACCTGACCAAACAAGAGTCTAGTAGACATCCCGGGTATGATAAAGTTTGAAACACAAAATCATTAGGCTTGTGCACAACGGAAAAATTCGTTCCGTTTCGGTTCGTTTCTTTCCGGTCCTGTTGATTCGTAATCATTCGTAATTTTGCTAGACGGGATTTTTCGTGTTCGGACTCATTCGTATTTTTGCAAGCGACATTTTTCGTTGAATTTTTTGTTGCTTTATAATTCGTACTTTCGGTAGAGTACGTTGTTTTTCGTTGATTCTGGACACAACTCCTACTTTCGTAACTTTTTTTGGGTTCGTTGATTCGTAATTTTCTGTGTCTCTCTCACGACGACGCTGCCTATTATGCCTAATGTGCTTCGAATGGATTTGTACTTTTCGAAATACATAGCGGTTATTTGTAACGATTCGAAATCTCGTATTTTACTTTTGTTTTTTACATGCGGCTATAGCCTCCGCCCCTGTACACCATTTTGAGAGGGTTCAGCACGGTGAGGGAGAAGCAGAGAGCAGAGCAGAGTGTTATTGTGCTTCGAATGGATTAGAAATCTCGTATTTTACTTTCGTTTTTTACATGCGGCTATAGCCTCCGCCCCTGTACACCATTTTGAGAGGGAGTTCAGCACGGTGAAGGAGAAGCAGAGAGCAGAGCAGAGTGAGTGTTATTGTGTTTCCAATGGATTTGTACATTCATAAGTTTTTTCATAACGAATTATGCCGAAGACATTCAGGCATTCGCTATTTTGCGGTATAATTTATTTCGGATTCGGTTTTATTCGTAATTGCTTTGTTCGGAAATTCGAATGCTTCCGAATGTCCGAAAGTTGCTAAATTCGGACGAATTTCGATTCGTTACGAAACGAATTGCACAAGCCTAAAAATCATAAATTATAATATAATAAATAACTATAAATGATTATAACAAATAGTAATGTAATTATAATAAAAATTATTTAATAATGTAATCAAATCAAAAACACTGAAATTTGCTCAGTTGCAGAATTGTCACTGTCATTAGATTTAGTGTTTGATGACGAATTTCCCCACAAATCGCTATCGCTCAATTCTGCGAGTAATTCTAATTTATTGTCGCTGTTTTTTAGCTAGTCTAAAACCACTTTTGACATAAAGGGACACTTTTTGGTTGCTATGGACAATCTCCAGTTTCCAGGCAGAAAGAAAAGTTTTCATTATATAAAACTGCATGCAGGACACTGGACAGACCACTAAGGATAAAGGGGGTGTGTATTTATTACATACAGTACTGTAATCAGTAAGATTACAGTATACTGTATGTATACTATGTGTTTCACTTTTTGAATTTGGCACCGAACTCCGCCCCCGTGCGCCGCAACGTCGCAGGGAACGGAGCTCGGCAGTGAGGATCGAGCGAGACACGGCTCGCAGACACTGCGGGAGGACATCACAGGATCCAGGGAACAAGGTAAGTAACTTCCCTTGGATACTGCGATGCAGCCCGAGTCTGGCTCGGGGTTACCGCTCTTAGCATAAAAAAATCACCCCGAGCCAGACTCGGGAATACCGCTAAGGAGGTTAAGAGTCTGATAGTGCTCTGAAAATTTAGGGACATTTTTAGGGACAAAAACATAAAAAATTAGAGATATGCCTTCCTTTTTAGACATCCAAGGTTCGTTAGTGTAAAGCATGCCACTATATCTGCCATAGGCAAAATAACTTCATGGGTAATGATAGCCAAGTATTCAAAATCAATCAATTTATTACTCACAGTACCTTGTTTGAAGTTTAAGGTCTCAAATGCCCTTGGGGGCTTTACTATGTAGGCCGTACCATACGTACCATACGCACAATGTGCACCAGTGTCCCTCATCATTTTTCAATGCATCATAACATGGACATACTACGTCTGGAAATATTTGGCATTAAAGCTATAATATATGATCATACCCGAAGTTGAAATGTTCTCCAAGCTTTGCCAGAGAGATACCATTTGGACTGTCAGATTGAATTCCATGGCTCCCTATGACATAAACAAGGAACTGAAAATTAGTACCATTATTTAATTGTTACAATGCTACCTGCTCCTTGTTACATTAATGTGGGAACCTTAAGGCCCATACACACGATCAGAAAATCGGACTAAAATTCCACTTTGGAAGCGATACGATAATCTGATCGTTAGTACACAGCTTTCTTCTAAAATGATATCCGATTTTCCTTTATTCAGTACAGTTTTCATCCGAAAATACAATACAAATGCAATACAATACATTACATCACTTCCTAATTTTTACTCTGTTGTATGAGAATTTTCGTACTTTAGCATGCAACCTCTTCTTTTTTGATATGGAGACTAGCATGCACAAAAAAAAATCTCATTGTGTGTACCAGGCTTTAGTCTACTATTCTTTTTGTTTATCTTTTGTGTCTGTGTGTGTAATGTGATACAAAGTAATTTTCTTTCTATCGTTTTACATTTTCAGCCAGACTTGAGTTGGCCAAGTTTGTGTTTTGTCTTCAAGCAATTACCGAGTGCTTTAATTACAGTATATCCTCTTTCATTATTTATTTTATTATTATTATTATTTTATATGTATTTTGTAAAAACCGTACATTTTATTCACTTTTTTTATAACTTTTTAGGATATAATAATTCTGCATTTGTATTTACATTTGTACATTTTGTACCAGGAGGCTTATACATAAATAAATCAATTTCCTCCAAGTCTTTTTATATACATATGCATTAAAAGTGTCTTACATATACATGAGTTAATATTTTTATATATTTATCTTTGCTATAATATTAGCTATTTATTTACGTTCAGTGAATTTAGTTATTAATTATCAATTTTTTTCTCTTGTGCTTTTTTATGGTGGAGTTGGTGCAGATGTGCATATACATATACATTTCTATACATTAAGATATCTTTATATTAGTGTGTATATATATATATATCTATAAAAAATATATATATATTGTGTGAGTGCAATGATTTTATTTATTTTTTATCTGCTATTAAAAGGTTTATCTGCTCTTTTTGTTTTGTCCAATAACCCACTCAGCCTTTGACTGGACAATTAGGTAGCAATTAAGGTCATTCTTGAGCTCTCTAAAAGAGATTTACTAAAACTTGAACGTGCAAAATCTGGTGCAGCTCTGCATAGTAACCAATCAGTTTCCAGGTTTTATTGTCAAGGTTTAATTCAACAAGCTGAAGTTTGAAGCTAATTGGCTGCCATATACAGCTGTACCAGATTCTGAGTGTTCCAGTTTTAGTAAATAACCCCCTCTATGTTGTAGGCATGTTCACAATGTTTGAGAGCAGTATGCAAAGCAATAGAGCTTTGGGTAGCTTGTGTCTTGTCACTTCTACTCCCAGTGCCAGCCCTGTAGTGCAGAAAGTTACATGAAACAATAAAAACAGGTCCTTGACAGTGCCTCACTGATAGAATCAATTGTACACCCATAGTAATGCATACTTTCCACAAACTGCTAAGCAGGAACACCAATCTCTGTCTTCATTCGTTCAGAGCAATCCCCACACAGTAAGAAAGCACTTCCTAGGACACACTTAACCCTTTGATCGCCTGTGTTGTTAACCCCTTCCCTTCCAGTGTCATTAGTACAGTAACAGTGCATATGTTTGGCACTGATCACTGTATTAGTGTCACTGGTCCAGAAAAAAGTGTCAAAAGTGTCAGTTGATTGTCTGATTTGTCCACCGCAATATCGCAGTCCCGCTAAAATTCGCTGATTGCTGCCATTACTAGTAAAAAATAAAAAAATAAATTCCATAAATATATCCCATCGTTTGTAGACTCTATAACTTTTGCGCAAACCAATCAATATACGCTTATTGTGATATTTTATTTTACCAAAAATACGTAGCTGAATACATATTGGCCTAAATTGATGAAGAAATTCGATTTTTTCATTTTTTTTATTGGATATGTTTTATAGCAGAATGTAAAAAATATAGTTTTTTTTTTCAAAATTGTCGCTCGTTTTTGGTTTATAGCGCAAAAAAAATAATCACAAAGTTGATCAAATACCACAAAAAGAAGGTTCTATTTGTGGAAAAAAGGACATCAATTTCATTTGGATACAGTATCGCTCGACTGCACAATTGTCAGTTAAACTAAAGCAGTGCTGTATCACAAAAAATGGCCTGGTTATTAAGGGGGTAAAACCTTTCAGGGGGTTGAAGTGGTTAATGGTGCTGAAGCCCCCCCTCAGAAGAAGATTTCAAAAACTCATGTTCCTTAAATCAGGAATTGCATTACAATTGATCATTAAAAAATCTTTGGAGGAGTAATCCACTAAAATACATGAAAAAGTGAACACTTCAGCTTTCCTGAAATATCATACTCCCTCATATATCAATCATATTAATAGAGATATTAATAATGTAGAAGTCAGGAGGGAGGGTGATGATCAACCCAACGAGTTGTACACTTGCAGAGCACTTGAAGCACAAGTTCTAGTTGACACTTTTCCAATTTGTAGCAAATTTGCGTGGCAAGTCTCTAGCATAAGCAAAGTTGCAGTGGTGAGTCTACAGCAAGAGCTCTGCAAGTCTACAGCCTGAAAATTCAGCCACAGTGACCCCTGTTGTGGGGTGACTATTGCACAACACAACTGAACCAGAACTTGCAGCAGACTTTCAGCAGACTTGCAGAATGTTTGATCTGGAGTCGTGCAATGTGGACTTGCTGCAATTTTGTAACAAACTTATAAAGCCTGGCAAGTCTAGCAATAGCTTAGCAAGTCATTTATTAAACTTGCAGCACAATTGCTTGCTATCTGGGAGGGGTTCAGGAGATATTATTGAGCGTAGTTACTAAGAAAAAGAAACGCAACAAAATAATAATACACAGTCCAAATATGCATTGTATATAACAGTATATTGTGTCAATGCAAGACAGTTCTATATATAAAATTCATCCCTTACAAATACTTTCACAAAGGAATATATCATCTGAGCTAGTGGAAACCTTGCAGGACCTGGTATGGAGTGAATTGTGACCGTGGATGATGTGTTGAGATGATGCCCATGCATCCAGCCCAGGAAGCCACAAGGCTACACATAAGGAGAAGAGACCATAACTCAGTCTTTAGAATAAATGCATTTTCATGTGGCTTCCTGGGCTGGATGCATGGGCATCATAACTACACGTCATCCACGGTCACAATTCACTCCATACCAGGTCCTGCAAGGTTTCCACCAGCTCAGATGATATATTCCTTTGTGAAAGTATTTGTAGGTGATGATTTTGATATATAGAACTGTCACACACTGACTCCATTTCCTGGTATATACAATGCATATTTGGACTGTGTATTATTATTTTATGTTTCTTTTTCTTAGTATAACCACACTCAATAATATCTCCTGAACCCCTGAGAAAGCTACAGCTGTGAAACTTTTTGGGTTAATTATCACTCTCCCTCCTGACTTTTACATTATAATTGTTGTATTAATATCTCTATTCATTCATATGATTGATATACATTATGGGGGGGGTGATATTTCAGGAAAGCTGAGCTGTTCACTTTTTCATGTATTTTAGTGGATTATTTCTCCAAATACCTTTTAATAAAATTCTTGTTTTTCGAGCATGACTTTTTGAAATCTTCTCTGAGGAGGGGCTTTGGCACGATTAATAAGCCCATGTATTCTTACTTTTGTTTCTTATGTGGAATTTTTTTTTCCCTCCCCACATCTTTACAAATGTTATGAAAAATTCTCCAGACAATAAACTCCTCCTCCCTTTCCCTTTCATTCTGACCAAGTGCCTTCCTGCCAAGCTTCGCCCAGCTTTGAGAATACACAGAGCCTGATCAAGACAGGGTCAGCTACTTATTTCAATTGTGTGGATTAATCTGTATTAAATTACATTTTTATATGACAATCTGTCACCAACAAAATATCACTTCAATATGCAGCAAAGCTACATTAAATCCTATGTTTAGTAATCTTAAATAATGACTTGCAGTGTCCAGGCTTATACCTACATGCACACAGAATAAATATGGTGTTGCTAACAGATTTGAGTTCCTGATGCAAACACACCATTTAAATCTTTCCTTAGCACATAACTCCACTAATTGTTAATAGGAAATTCCATTTCTGATAGAGGAGGAAGGATCCAAAGTCATGCTAAGTATGAAGTGTTATACTGTGAAATTTATTTTGCCACCTCCTCAAAACTACGTGCCAGCTTGTGAGGTTACAGCAGGTTGCCTCGTCTCTTTGATCTTGTGAGTGATTCTGCAGAGGGAGATGCAACGTTAACTTATAGAATTTCTCTATTATCTTGGGATTTTCATGACTTAGCGTCACCTAGAGTGAGTCAGGTGTAGAAAGGCTAAAGCGGGCACATCTAGATGGGACTGAGGAGTCAGAGAAGGGCTTCTGGGCTTTCCAGCTGTGGTGCAACATTTGGAAATAGAAACCAGTGGGTGGATCTAGCATTTAAAACAGTCAGTTCAACTAACACCTGATGTTCTTTGTAATCTAATTAGTGAAAATGTTAACCTGTCATCAGTCCTTTTTCACCTGTCTGTGATAAGTTCACAACTAAAGAACGCAGCTGTTTTCAAGAGGAACAGCAAGTGATAAATGGATATCTTTGTTTAAAGCTGTGATTATTCTCAGGAAGAATAACCTTAAGATTAATGTATATAATTCTGGAAGCAGAACAGGCACTGCCTCTTGAGACCACAGTAAGCAAATGATAATAGCCTGTTTAGTAGGTTAAGTATAGGGTATTCGTTATTTTGATGATTTATTTAACTCAGCATTCAAGTGTTCTGCAGGATATCTGACTAATGACAGAATGTGGCATTAAAGCTTTATGCTGGAAAAATCTATACAAGCTTATAATATATGATGCTTTCATTGCTGTGCATTTTCAATATGAGTTAAAAATACAAAAATCAGACTCATGCCTCTGCATACGTGACAACTGAATTCTGATAACAGTAAGCACTCCCAAGTAAGGATGAGCTCTGGCGTGTTCGCATAGTACACGTGCACAGCCCGCCAGGAAGTCGGCACCGCGCTGCGCAAATCACAGCCAGGGAGACATTGTCCCGATGCTCGGCTGCAGAGATCGGGAAATGTCTCCCTGGCTGTAATTAGCACAGCGCGGTGCCGACTTCCTGGCGGGCTCTGCACGTGTCCTATGCGAACACGCCAGAGCTCATCCTTACTCCCAAGTTTCCTGTGCCTTAATTGAGCTCACTATAATTTAGGTAATGAACGGTCAGGAAATAAAAAGTGGAGGGGCTGACTTTTTTAACCTCTTTCTAAAAATGCTAGTTATCTGGTTAGTGCTAGCTTCTACTTTTCCCAGTTGCTTGTCCAGAACACACATGGAAAAATAAAGATAGTGTCAGAGAAAGCAAGGTTTCATGAAAGGGTTACAGGAGTGTAGTGTGAACATGTGGTTGAAGGAAAGTGCTTATCTTGCAGGCAGAAGGTGGTCAGATGGGTAGGAAGGATCCATAAGGGTTGTGTCTAGGGGGTTGACCTAAAGCAGCCATTCCAGAGAGTTCCAAGTCTTACATAGTGATCTCTAAACTATGAACGACCCCAAGAAGGCAACAAGAGTTACCAGGAGGCCATGCTGTCTCAAATCAGGGTAGTGGCTGAAGTTGCAGCATTACTTCAGTAAAGTATCACATCTAATTCCAAACAAACTTCAAGAGTTAGGCCTCCTGAGGGTTTTAGTTCTAATGACACCTCATATGTCTATGCAATAGTAAAAAATCACCATGCTGATACTATCCACAAAACGACTAAATGCTAAAGTAAACACGTGATAACATACGGTGCAAATAAATACTAAGAAAAGGCAGGTGATCCATTGAGACCCATAAATGCCATACCCATGCCTCCATCCCTGGTACATTGAAAATGAAAAAAGAAAATGGGCTGTGGGACTTTAAATGAGGCATGGATGGGCGTAAGAAAAAAGTCTAGGATATCAAAAATGAGTAAACATCACTGTCCCGTTGGGGAATAGTCTGTAGCCATGTATACATGCTGCATAGTCAGTCTGAAGAATGGAGATCAAGGCATGGATATAAATGTAAAAATGTATTTGTATCATGGTAAAAGTACACATGGATCATGCAAACAAAGGCATAATGTAAATAGGGGTTATCACATAGACATGATCAAAATTCACTGTTAAGACATGGCTGAAGCAAGTAATGACAGTTAAATGGACATACAGAAACAGTGAAAATGATTATCCAGTTAAAAAGTCAAGAATACACTTAATAGATTCATAGTTGGGCAAGCTTTACTTGGCATTCCAGAGCATGGACTCATGGATGGGCATGAGAAAAAGGTCTAAGATATCAAAAATTGGTAAACATCACTGTCCCGTTGGGGAGTGGTCTGTAGCCAGGTATACATGCTGCATAGTCAGTCTAAAGAATGGAGATCAAGGCATGGATATAAATAAAATATATTGTATCATGGTAAAAGTACACATAGATCATGCAAACAAAGGCATAATGTAAATAGAAGTTATCACATAGACATAATCACAATTCATTGTTGAGACATGGCTGGAGCAAGTAGTGACAGTTAAATGGACATACAGAAACAGTGAAATTAATTATCCAATTGAAATGTCAAGAATACACTTTGTAGATTCGTAGTTGGGCAGGCTTTACTTGGCATCCCTGAGCATGGACTCGACGCGTTTCTTGGCGTTTAAAGCCAGTCATCAGGAGTGGGGTGCATGTCATTTGACTAAAAGGGGAGATGGATAGACAGGTCAAATAAGGTCTTGAAAAAATGTCATGTTTGAAACAGAATAACAGAATCAGGTAGTCTGATACGTTACCAATGGCAAAACCCGGAATGGGGTTGTCCCAAGCATTTGAAATATGGCGTAGAGTGGTGGTCCTGGATGCAGTGTCTCACCCGGGGCTGAGGCGGGGAAGGCCCCCCAATAAACACTTCAACGGCCACTCGATCAAGAGGAGAGTCAAAGAGAAGATGGCATGGGACATCCATCAAGGAGAAACCCGGACAGCCACGGCACAGCACCAAACTGATGGAGAGGCACAGACAGGGTGCAAGGGCAGAATGCTGGTGAAGGGATGAAGAAATGCAAATGAGCAATGAGTGAAAAAGAAGGTTGAATGGTTTGAGAACCAAAATTAGAGTGTGATTGGGGGAGGGGAGGGGAAGGAAAAACAAAAACAAAAAGGGAGCAAAGGAAGAGGGGAGTGAATATGTAAATGATGTGCTGGTGGATGCCTAATGGGAATGATGTGTGATGGGTGCTGGGAGAAATTGAACAAAAAAGGGGTTAATGATAAAACATGACTGAAAGGGTTAACAGCCAAAGTTGGCAAATCAGCTGAGTGTTGGTGTAAATGAATCTGGTTTGAGAAAAAGCCAAACCAAATCCCCAAAAATGCTAAATATCGATGAAATGAAATGTGTGTTTGAAGCAGTGTGAGCAAAGTGCAAGGCAAAAATGTAGAAAAGCAGGTAAAAAGAGTATATATGTAAAGAATACTATGTGAATCCTGAAATAAAGATTGGAAATTACCTTGAAGTGTAGAGAAAGAGAGAAACTGGAACCTCTCGTCAGATGGATGTCTGTGAAGTGAAGCTCCCCAGGTGGCTACCGGATAAATGTCCACAGTAAGGGGCGTATCTCCGCCAGCATCATGTGACGCATGAGCCAGGTGTGGGGATGGAAAGAACCCCGCCCGAGATGCAAATGATCTCGGAGGGGTCCCTCCCATCCCCCTGGGTCATGCGAGATGGAAAAAACTATGATGAAAACGCAGGCGTCCCAATGGGTGCCGTGCGTGCAACATACTGACATGATGCCGATGCGCCAAGGATCATGCCCCGCCCCCCCGCCAAGGAAAGGCAGGTGGGGAGGGGGAACTGGGCGCATCGCAACCCCGGGCGAAAGAGACCAAAGAACAGGGACCCACCAATGTTTGGGTTGGGTGAGCCATGGGGATGGATAAATCATTGAAAATCACGATTAGGACTGTTATAATCAGAACAGGGGGATAAACAATAATGGCCTGTTGTCAAATGAAGTCTGGGGAAGGATAACAATGGTCAAAATTGGGTAAAAAGGATGCCAACATATAAGTAGTCTCAGAGAATTAATCACTGAGCAAATAAGAAAAGGAAATAGGGTTCAATAGGTCACCAAAGGGGAATGGGTGTCTTCCACCCTGGTAATTTATAAAGAAAAGGCAGGTGATCCATTGAGACCCATAAATGCCATACCCATGCCTCCATCCCTGGTACATTGAAAATGAAAAAAGAAAATGGGCTGT
This sequence comes from Rana muscosa, assembly GCA_029206835.1. Lineage (NCBI taxonomy): Eukaryota > Metazoa > Chordata > Amphibia > Anura > Ranidae > Rana > Rana muscosa. The sequence continues at coordinate 177,414,182 of CM055124.1, forward strand.
GGGACTTTAAATGAGGCATGGATGGGCGTAAGAAAAAAGTCTAGGATATCAAAAATGAGTAAACATCACTGTCCCGTTGGGGAATAAGTCCTAATCGTGATTTTCAATGATTTATCCATCCCCATGGCTCACCCAACCCAAGCATTGGTGGGTCCCTGTTCTTTGGTCTCTTTCGCCCGGGGTTGCGATGCGCCCAGTTCCCCCTCCCCACCTGCTTTTCCTTGGTGGGGGGGCGGGGCATGATCCTTGGCGCATCGGCATCATGTCAGTATGTTGCACGCACGGCACCCATTGGGACGCCTGCGTTTTCATCATAGTTTTTTCCATCTCGCATGACCCAGGGGGATGGGAGGGACCCCTCCGAGATCATTTGCATCTCGGGCGGGGTTCTTTCCATCCCCACACCTGGCTCATGCGTCACATGATGCTGGCGGAGATACGCCCCTTACTGTGGACATTTATCCGGTAGCCACCTGGGGAGCTTCACTTCACAGACATCCATCTGACGAGAGGTTCCAGTTTCTCTCTTTCTCTACACTTCAAGGTAATTTCCAATCTTTATTTCAGGATTCACATAGTATTCTTTACATATATACTCTTTTTACCTGCTTTTCTACATTTTTGCCTTGCACTTTGCTCACACTGCTTCAAACACACATTTCATTTCATCGATATTTAGCATTTTTGGGGATTTGGTTTGGCTTTTTCTCAAACCAGATTCATTTACACCAACACTCAGCTGATTTGCCAACTTTGGCTGTTAACCCTTTCAGTCATGTTTTATCATTAACCCCTTTTTTGTTCAATTTCTCCCAGCACCCATCACACATCATTCCCATTAGGCATCCACCAGCACATCATTTACATATTCACTCCCCTCTTCCTTTGCTCCCTTTTTGTTTTTGTTTTTCCTTCCCCTCCCCTCCCCCAATCACACTCTAATTTTGGTTCTCAAACCATTCAACCTTCTTTTTCACTCATTGCTCATTTGCATTTCTTCATCCCTTCACCAGCATTCTGCCCTTGCACCCTGTCTGTGCCTCTCCATCAGTTTGGTGCTGTGCCGTGGCTGTCCGGGTTTCTCCTTGATGGATGTCCCATGCCATCTTCTCTTTGACTCTCCTCTTGATCGAGTGGCCGTTGAAGTGTTTATTGGGGGGCCTTCCCCGCCTCAGCCCCGGGTGAGACACTGCATCCAGGACCACCACTCTACGCCATATTTCAAATGCTTGGGACAACCCCATTCCGGGTTTTGCCATTGGTAACGTATCAGACTACCTGATTCTGTTATTCTGTTTCAAACATGACATTTTTTCAAGACCTTATTTGACCTGTCTATCCATCTCCCCTTTTAGTCAAATGACATGCACCCCACTCCTGATGACTGGCTTTAAACGCCAAGAAACGCGTCGAGTCCATGCTCAGGGATGCCAAGTAAAGCCTGCCCAACTACGAATCTACAAAGTGTATTCTTGACATTTCAATTGGATAATTAATTTCACTGTTTCTGTATGTCCATTTAACTGTCACTACTTGCTCCAGCCATGTCTCAACAATGAATTGTGATTATGTCTATGTGATAACTTCTATTTACATTATGCCTTTGTTTGCATGATCTATGTGTACTTTTACCATGATACAATATATTTTATTTATATCCATGCCTTGATCTCCATTCTTTAGACTGACTATGCAGCATGTATACCTGGCTACAGACCACTCCCCAACGGGACAGTGATGTTTACCAATTTTTGATATCTTAGACCTTTTTCCCATGCCCATCCATGAGTCCATGCTCTGGAATGCCAAGTAAAGCTTGCCCAACTATGAATCTATTAAGTGTATTCTTGACTTTTTAACTGGATAATCATTTTCACTGTTTCTGTATGTCCATTTAACTGTCATTACTTGCTTCAGCCATGTCTTAACAGTGAATTTTGATCATGTCTATGTGATAACCCCTATTTACATTATGCCTTTGTTTGCATGATCCATGTGTACTTTTACCATGATACAAATACATTGTTACATTTATATCCATGCCTTGATCTCCATTCTTCAGACTGACTATGCAGCATGTATACATGGCTACAGACTATTCCCCAACGGGACAGTGATGTTTACTCATTTTTGATATCCTAGACTTTTTTCTTACGCCCATCCATGCCTCATTTAACCACTTAACGACTGCCCACCGCCGATTTACGTCGGCAGAATGGCACCAACAGGCAGAATCACGTAGATCTACGTGATCGCCTTTGTGCAGTTGGGGGGTCCATCCGGACCCCCCTTCACTGCAGTGAGCGGCCGTTAAATGTTCGGGAGCGATCAGGCATGAGGGGGCGGCCGCTCGATTCCGCCCCCCCCCCTCGCGATCGCTCCCGGCCAATGAAAATGCTTCCTCCGCCATGTGATGTAAACAGAGGCTGGAGGAAGTGATGTCATCTCCCTCGCCGCGGTCTTTTCGTTCCCGGCGCCGAGGAGAGAAGACAGAGGTTAGTGCTCCAACAGTCCACTGACACGTAGGTACACATAGGCACACAAATCACCCCCCAGTCACCCCCAGATCACCCCCCAGGTCACCCCAAAGCCCCCAATCACAGTGTCACTGATTGCAGTGATCATTTATTTTACTGATCACTGCATTTAGTGTCATCTGTGATTGTAAAAAGTTGCAGGGCAGTTAGGATTAGGCCCCTTTAGGTCCAGGGTAGCCCCCTAACCCCCCCTAATAAAGGTTTAACCCCTTGATCACCCCCCAGGTAACCCTTTCACCCCCTAACTTCAGCGTCACTAAGCGATTGTTTTTCCGATCGCTGTATTCGTGTCGCTGGTGTTTTAGATAGGCAGTTATTTTTTTTTAGGTTCGCCGCAGGTTTTTATTAGTGTCAGGTACCCCCATATATTATTTTAACCCCCTGATTGCCCCTAGAGTTAACCCTTTCACCAGTGATCGCCGTATAAGCGTCACTGGTGTCACTGGTTAGCCAGTAAGTTATTTAGGTTACCCGTCAGGTTTTTATATAGCGTCGGGTACCCCCATATTTAACCTAATAAAGGTTTTAACCCCCTGATTGCCCCTAGTTAACCCTTTCACCAGTGATCACCATATAAAGGTTACGGGTGACGCTGGTTGATTAGTTTGCTTTTTATAGCATCAGGGCACCCGCCGTATATAACCCAATAAAGGTTTAACCCCCCTGATCGCCCGGCGGGTGAGATCAATTAGGTTTTAGCGCCAGAGAGGGTCTGCGTCGCCCCAGGCAGTGTTAGGTTAGTGCCAGTAACGCTAACACCCACGCGCAAAGCATACAACCCCCTTAGTGGTATAGTATCTGATCAGATCTATACTAGCATCCCCAGCGGTTTAGGGTTCCCAAAAACGCAGTGTTAGCGGGATCAGCCCAGATACCTGCTAGCGCCTGCGTTTAGCCCCTCCGCCCAGCCCAGCCCAGCCCAGCCCACCCAAGTGCAGTATCGATCGATCACTGTCACTTACCAAACACAACACACATAACTGCAGCGTTCGCAGAGACAGGCCTGATCCCTGCGATCGCTAACAGTTTTTTTGTAGCGTTTGATATATTTGCTGACGACAGTCAGGTGCTTTTTTTCCTGTGAATCTTACTAGTGTACCCCTAAATTTAGAGCCCAAAATGGCAAGACGAAGGTACACTAGTAAAGAGGCCTACGAGATTCTGAGCATGACAGATAGTGAAGAGGAGGTCACGTATCTGTCAGATTCAGGCTCAGAATATCTTCCCGTAGAAGACAGTGACGTCAGCGGCCCCACGTCAGATAGCTCTGACGACGAAGTTGAGGTCCCTGCTAAGGTCAGGTGTACCCGATCCCGATCTTCTGAGGTTGTTGAGGAGCAAGAACCGCATTTCTCTCGTATCATGGAGCAGAGTAGTACTAGCGCCGCTATTCCTTCTGGTGAACTGGCAAGTACCAGCGGCCTAGTACAGCCTGGACGTACATCCAGCACTGCAGTAACACTTGGTGACGTGGCGAGTCCCATAAGTGCAGTTCAAGCTGGCGAGGTGGCAAGCACAAGTAGTGTCCCGCTGCCACCAAGAAGACAAAGGCAGGCCCGTCGTGCCCATACTGCCCTTCCTGCAGAATTTGCCTATCCTGATTGGGTCCCCACCACTTCTGCAGAACCCGTACTTCCCCCATTCACTGCCCAACCCGGTATTCAGGTGGAAACAGCTGATTTTATTCCAATTGATTTTTATTCGCTGTTTGTTTTTCACGGAAGATCTCTATAGATCTATTGTGGACCAGAGTAATTTATATGCTGGTCAATTTATCGCCGCTAACCCCCAGTTGCCTTCCATTGCCAAAGATTGGAAACCAATTACGGTTTCCGAATTTAAGACCTTTCTGGGCCTTTCCCTCAACATGGGCACACATAAATTTCCGTCATTGCGTGCTTATTGCTCCACGCACCCAATTGACCACATGCCCGTGTTCTCTGCCTCCATGTCCAGGGCACGATACGAGCAGATTTTGCGGTTCATGCACTTCAACGACAATGAACTTTGTCGTCCACGTGGGGACCCTGAATACGACCGGCTCTATAAAATTCGGCCCCTCATAAACCACTTCAACGAACGTTTTGCAGCCTTGTTTACTCCCGATCAAGTTGTCTGCGTTGATGAGTCCCTGATTAAATTTTCTGGCCGCTTGTCTTTCAAGCAGTACCTTCCCAGCAAGCGTGCCAGATACGGGGTCAAGCTCTACAAGTTCTGTGACAGGGCAACAGGCTATGTAGTGAACTTTACGGTTTATGAGGGAAAAGATAGTCAGATTGAGTCGGTCAACTGCCCGGATTACATAGGGAGCGCTGGCAAGATAGTGTGGAACTTGGTGTCACCCTTATTCGGAAAGGGGTACCACTTGTATGTGGACAATTATTACACGAGCGTGCCACTGTTTAGTCACTTGTTTGATCATCAGATTGGAGCATGTGGCACCGTGCGACCTAATCGCCGGGGCTTTCCCCAGCGGCTTGTAGATGCCCATCTTAGGCTGGGGGAGAGAGCCTGCTTGAAGTGTAATAACTTGCTCGCTATGAAGTGGAGGGACAATAAGAATGTTTTCCTTCTTACCTCCCTTCATGCAGACACGACAGTCCAAATTCGTACGGCGACTGGTGTTGTGGAGAAACCCCTTTGTGTCCACGAATATAACCAAAATATGGGAGGGGTGGACCTCAACGACCAGTTGATGGCGCCGTATCTAATTGACCGTAAGGCGAGACGCTGGTACAAAAAAGTGTCTCTATCATTATTCCAATTGGCTTTGCTGAACGCTCATGTGCTATACAGAGCTTCAGGCGGGACGTTATCTCTTCTAAAATTCCAGAATGAGATAGTCACAGAACTCCTGTATCCAGGCGGTTCTGCACCTCACCATCCCCAACCAAATGCAGTAAGCCGGCTGCATGAGAGGCATTATTCGTATGTCCTCCCGAGTACCCCTACCCAAAGCCACCCCCAAAAAAGATGTTGTGTCTGTAGCAAGCGCGGATTTAGGCGTGACACCCGTAGTTTTTGTCCACTCTGTCCTGACAAGCCTGGTCTTTGCCAAGGTGAATGTTTTGAACGCTACCACTCAAAAGTGAAGTTTTAGCGTAGGGTACAGCATTTCACAGACAAGGACACACTTACACAGGGTCTCCCAAGATGCCATTACATTTTGAGAGACCCGAACCATTACAGTTGTAAAGTTACAAAAAAAAGTGTAAAAAAGAAAAAAAAAACGTAAAAAACAAAACACAAAAAAAAAAAAAAAAAAAAAAAAAAAAAATAGTTGTCGTTTTATTGTTCTCTCTCTCTCTATTTTCTCTCTATTGTTCTGCTCTTTTTTACTGTATTCTATTCTGCAGTGTTTTATCATGCTTGCCTTTCAGGTATGTAATTTTTTGTTTTCAGGTGCGCCATTCAACTGCAGCGCGGAATTATTTATCTTGACAGCAACAGCGTTTGCTCCCACGATACATAAAGCCGTGACTCCAGTGCTGTAGGAGGTGATTTCACCACCACAGTTAAAAAAAAGAGCATATATGCCGAAGCATGGGGGCAGCAGGGGCGGAGGAGCGATTTTGCTCCTAATGCCGCGTACATACGGTCGAAATTCCGACGGAGGCCTGCCCGTGGAAAATTCCGACCGTGTGTACGCGGCATAACTTTTTTGCGGGAGGATGCCCCCATGCTTCGGCATATATATATTTTAGGCACAGGTTGCGTTAAAACATTTTTTTATTTTTTACTAGGTTTTGTTTTGGTATTTGGTTTGCAGGTATGGCATGGTAAGGTCTTACTGTTGTACTGTAATGTTACTTTGTTTTAATGTTAACCACCATTTGCTTAGCAGGTACGCCATTCAGTTGCAGCGCGGATCTATTTATCTTGACAGCAACAGCGTTTGCTCCCATGATACATAAAGCCGTGACTCCAACGCTGTAGGAGGTGATTTCACCACCACAGTTAAAAAAAAGAGCATATATGCCGAAGCATGGGGGCAGCAGGGGCGGAGGAGCGATTTTGCTCCTAATGCCGCGTATATACGGTCGAAATTCCAACGGAGGCTTGCCCGTGGAAAAGTCCGACCGTGTGTACGCGGCATAACCTTTTATGCCGCGTACATACGGTCGAAATTCCGACGAAGGCTTGACCGTGTGTACGCGGCATAACTTTTTTGCGGGAGGATGCCCCCATGCTTCGGCATATATGCCCATCATTAGAAGTGGGTGGATGAAGGGAGGTATTCTAATGGTGGGCATACCCACCAATCAATCTCTTTTTTTCGTTCAGCCAATAGGCTGTATGAAAAAAAAGATTACAATACATGTCCAACAAGGACCAGCAACGTACTGGTATGTTGCTGGACTTTGAATGTTTATACCAGAATGATGCCTGCGGGTTTAGGTATCATCTTGGTATCATTCTTTTCAGCCAGCAGCCGGCTTTCATGTAAAAGCAATTCTAGCAGATAATGAGCCTCTAGACTGCTTTTACAAGCAGTGGGAGGGAATGTCCCCCCCCCGGATATAAAAAGCGCCATTGGGAAATTGGGAAAGCATTTTATCACACCGATCTTGGTGTGGTCAGATGCTTTGAGGGCAGAGGAAAGATCTAGGGTCTAACCCCCCAATTTTTTTCAAAAAAAGAGTACCTGTCACTACTTATTGCTATCATAGGGGATATTTACATTCCCTGAGATAACGATAAAAATTGTAAAAAAATAAAATATGGAAGGCACAGTTTAAAAATAAAATAAAAAAGCCAAATAAATAATAAAAAAAAAAAAAAAAAGCACCGCTGTCCCCCCCTGCTCTTGCGCAAAGGCGAACGCAAGCGTCGGTCTAGCGTCATATGTAAACAGCAATTGCATCATGCATGTGAGGTATCACCGCGAAGGTCAGATCGAGGGCAGTCATTTTAGCAGTAGACCTCCTCTGTAAATCTAACGTGGTAACCTGTAAAGGCTTTTAAATGCTTTTAAAAATGAATGTAGTTTGTCGCCGCTGCGCGTTTGTGCGCAATTTTAAAGCATGTCGTGTTTGGTATCCATGTACTCGGCCTATGATCATCTTTTTTATTTCATCAAACATTTGGGCAATATAGTGTTTTTTAGTGCATTAAAAATAAAAAAAGTGTGTTTTTCCCCCAAAAAATGCGTTTGAAAAATCGCTGCGCAAATACTGTGTGGAAAAAAAAATGCAACACCCACTATTTTAATCTGTAGGGCCTTTGCTTTAAAAAAATATATAATGTTTGGGGGTTCAACATAATTTTCTTGCAAAACATTTTTTTTTTTCATGTAAACAAAAAGTGTCAGAAAGGGCTTTGTCTTCAAGTGGTTAGAAGAGTGGATGATGTGTGACATAAGCTTCCTAATGTTGTGCATAAAATGCCAGGACAGTTCAAAACCCCCCCAAATGACCCCATTTTGTAAAGTAGACACCTCAAGCTATTTGCTGAGAGGCATGTTGAGCCCATTGAATATTTTTTTTTTGTCCCAAGTGATTGAATAATGACCAAAAAAAAAAAAATGTACAAAAAGTTGTCACTAAATTATATATTGCTCAAACATGCCATGGGCATATGTGGAATTACACCCCAAAATACATTCTGTTGCTTCTCCTGAGTACGGGGATACCACATGTGTGGGACTTTTTGGGAGCCTAGTCGCGTACGGGACCCCAAAAACCAAGCACCGCCTTCAGGATTTCTATGGGTGTAAATTTTTGATTTCACTCCTCACTGCCTATCACAGTTTCGGAGGCCATGGAATGCCCAGATGGCACAAAACCCCCCCAAATGACCCCATTTTGGAAAGTAGACACCCCAAGCTATTTGCTGAGAGGTATGTTGAGTATTTTGCAGATCTCGCTTTTTGTCACAAAGTTTTGAAAATGTAAAAAAAGAAAAAAAAAAAGAAAAAAAAAATTATTTTTTAATTTTCAAAAACAAATGAGAGCTGTAAAATACTCACCATGCCTCTCAGCAAATAGCTTGGGGTGTCTACTTTCCAAAATGGGGTCATTTGTGGGGGTTTTGGGCTATTTTGACATTTTATGGCCTTCAAAACTGTGATAGGTAGTGAGGAGTGAAATCAAAAATTTATGCCCTTAGAAACCTTGAAGGCGGTGCTTGGTTTTTGGGGTCCCGTACGCGGCTAGGCTCCCAAAAAGTCCCACAAATGTGGTATCCCCGTACTCAGGAGAAGCAGCAGAATGTATTTTGGGGTGTAATTTCACATATAACCATGGCATGTGTGAGCAATATATCATTTAGTGACAACTTTGTGCAAAAAAAAAAAAGTTTGTCATATTCCCGCAACTTGTGGCAAAATATAAAATATTCCATGGACTCAACATGCTTCTCAGCAAATAGCTTGGGGTGTCTACTTTCCAAAATGGGGTAATTTGGGGGGGTTTTGTGCTATTTTGGCATTTTATGGCCTTCGAAACTGTGATAGGTAGTGAGGAGTGAAATCAAAAATTTACGCCCTTTGAAATCCTGAAGGCGGTGCTGGGTTTTTGGGGCCCTGTACGCGGCTAGGCTCCCAAAAAGTCCCACACATGTGGTATCCCCGTACTCAGGAAAAGCAGCAGAATGTATTTTGGGGTGCAATTCCACATATAACCATGGCATGTGTGAGCAATATATTATTTAGTGACAACTTTTTGTACATTTTTTTTTTCTTTTTGTCATTATTCAATCACTTGGGACAAAAAAAAAATATTCAATGGGCTCAACATGCCTCTCAGCAATTTCCTTGGGGTGTATACTTTCCAAAATGGGGTCATTTGGGGGGGTTTTGTACTGCCCTGCCATTTTAGCACCTCAAGAAATGAGATAGGCAGTCATAAATTTAAAGCTGTGTAAATTCCAGAAAATGTACCCTAGTTTGTAAACGCTATAACTTTTGCGCAAACCAATAAATATACGCTTATTGACATTTTTTTTACTAAAGACATGTGGCTGAATACATTTTGGCCTAAATGTATGACTAAAATTGAGTTTATTCGATTTTTCTTATAACAAAAAGTAGAAAATATCATTTTTTTTCAAAATTTTCGGTCTTTTTCTGTTTATATCGCAAAAAATAAAAATCGCAGAGGCAATCAAATACCATTAAAAGAAAGCTCTATTTGTGGGAAGAAAAGGACGCAAATTTCATTTGGGTACAACATTGCATGTCCGCACAATTTACAGTTAAAGCAGCGCAGTGCCGAATCCCAAAAACAGGCCTGGTCCTAATGGCCCGAAATGGTCCGGGGCTTAAGTGGTTAAAGTCCCACAGCCCATTTTCTTTTTTCATTTGCAAATAAATACTGTGATAAAACCTGATGATTCCACCTGTGTAACAGTGTGAAGATATACACACATCCAAGAAAACTATGAAATACAAATATTATCCATCATGCTGGAATTTTGCTTGCACTTTTTCTATGATCCTCACCAATTAAACTGATATAAAGTCAATTGGTGCAATAGTAAATGAGTGTCATGCTACCACTTTCTACTGCTTATAGCTATTTGCAAGTGTTATAATGCTAACATATACAGTGACATAAATAAACATACATACATGTGATTTTATGACGTAATGCAAAGAGCAGAGCCAGATGACATTATCACAATAACCAGAAAGTGATCTGATAGACAGGCCATAGCAGTGCTGATCACAGGCAGGACCAAGGGGGATATTAACCAAAAGTGATTTCTGCTGTGCACAATTCTGGGCACCTATAAGGTGACTGTCTTTTATCCTGAGCTGCACTGTGCTCCAGTGGATGACAATTGGAAGGAATACTGGAGGATTCATTCCCTTAAAGGGCACATGCTGTTAATTGACCTGTGTAATACACGGGTAAATAGCCAGAGGTGAGGCCTTATATTGCACACATGGGTCACGTGGTGGAAACATGAGTTATATGCAGTGATCATGGAGGAGAATTTTTGCAAGTTGTGACTTAAAGGGGTTGTAAACCCTCATGCTTTTTCACCCTAATGCATCCTATGCATTAAGGTGAAAAAACTTCTGTCACTGACTGGCCCGCTAGCCCACCCCCCCATTTTACTCACCTGAGTCCTGTAATTCCCCTCTGCCCCTTGTCCTGGCTCTTGATTGGATAGATTGAACAGGAACAGGTTTAGTTGGAACAGGTACATTTTTTAAGTGTTACTCCAGCCAAAAGTGTATATTTTTACAATTTGGATAGATAGCATAGGGAAGGGTTAACACCCCTGTAATGTTTGTTTTGCTGTCTGTGCTCCTGTTCAGAAGATTTCACCTTACTTTATATCCGTTTGATAATTGGATTTTGACAATTTTGGGTTGTTGTGGAAACAAGGATTGGTGATAAAACTTCAGTGGAGACACCTTTTTCCCATGATAACTCAAACAGGAGTGATTTTCCCTTTCTAGGGGTAGATTTCTTCTCACTTCCTGTTGTCTCCCTCCGTTTGTAAGTATGAGTTGTATGTAAGTCAGAAGTATGTACAGTAACTCGGGGACTGCATGTACTAGTGCCCAGGATACTGACTTTCATGACGCAAGTCTATTCACCTGCAGATTTTTCACTTAAACCTGACCAGCTAACCAGAAAAGAGGAAGACCCCTGAGAGGAGGATCACAATTCTGCATGAAGGCAACCAGGTAAGACTCTTTGAGTTCAGATACCTGCAAAAGTCGAATTGACAGGCAGGTAGAGGTTTCCATGGCTGCAGATTTGGGTTAAATTTGTAGATTCCTTTAGGATTAGATATCGGAAGTAGAATTTTGGGGATAGTAGATTTCAGAGACCATTTGGCAAGAATGTGCAGGGACACTGCGGACTGGACCACCTTCATTTTCAGTGGTTTCTGTTGGGGCCCATCCAACTTATGTTTTTTCTACAGAGAAAGGCAGCAGAGTCGACAGCAAAGGTTGTGACACTATTTGCATTTTACCAGAGTGTTTCCGTTTCAAACACAAGGTATAATCACAAATGAGGAATAATAACAGAGGAAGATACAACATCTGTCAAACACAACAATTGATGGATCTGCATGGCAGGAAAGCAAGGACACAGACAATTATAGGGTGTTTTGCACATCTGTGAAATTCTTTTGAAGATTTGGTAGGGAGAATATAAAAAACCTTTTTGCTTCAGGTATTTCAATAACGACAAGGGGATGGTGGATAAGTACAATAAGATTTAAAAGAAAACCATAGTGGCGCTTGATACGGAAAATTGTAAATGGATATAGTCTTTCATGATTTCAAAAAGCACATTAGTGGAAAGATGTCAAAAACCTTTTTTGCCTTTCTTCTGCTACTTGGCTTTAATTGCCATAGGCTTGCGTTAAGTAAAGTTTTGAAAGGATAGGAGCACCACACCAGCTTATATAGTCCTTTAAAGGAGTTTTATTTTGAAACAGCCAATACGTTTGGGGGGGGGGGCTCAGCACGCCTCGTTCATAGGGACTAAAAACTAGACAATAGAAAAAGTATAAAAATTCCTTAAAACATGTTGAAAGATATAGAATCCAATTATAAACAGCGCCAACCATGTAGACCTACATGCGTTAATGTAACAGCTCCCCCTTTGAGTGTAAATTTTGTCTAAATGAAAATCGATGAATACAGTAAGGCGCTATTCTCATATACCAAAAAATGTGTAGTGAAATCTCACAGGTGTATTCCACGGTTGTACCAAACCTCCATATATATTCATTCCATACTCAATATATAACAGCCTTACTTAGTGGTAAAATACATATAACAATATATACCATATAGTGTTGTAATAACAGCGAAAATAATAATGTGTGTTAACTGAAAGAGAAAAAAAGAGGGAATAAAAGAAGAAAATATATACATATTTAAACTGTTATTATACAGTTCTTTAACAAAGTCCAGTGTGGTTTCAATCAATCCCATCCACTGTGCTGTGCAAGAAGACTCTTGAAAAAGATTTTCTCCACTCCCTAACAATTAGTGCTCCACCACATGAAATAATGCAAATTCACTCACCAGAGCCCTATGGTCACAAGGACCAATATAGTCTTTTTATTACACCAGTAAGATCAGATGTGGTGATCAATCTTTCTCCAGCAAAATTCACACACTTCTCCAATCTCTATTATCACCAATCGCCAAAAAATAATAAATAACAGGATGATCATGCAATACTGTTTATTAAAACAATTCCTAAAAGCATCTCAATAAAATGCACTTACATTAAAAATTGCCCAGCCCGGCACCAGCTTGATCGGCCTGTATAATATCCTCAGTCAAATCACCCAAGTATCCGCTATGGAGAATAGGCGCACCACCATTACCTTCCAAGACCCGTGTGCATTCCACTACACCCGGATGTGACGTCACTTGTTAACCAAGACAACAAACAGCGACCCAAACTCTTGTATTCTTTTCCATTTAACAAATTAATAATTTAGCTGTTATGGTATATATTGTTATATGGATTTTACCACTACATAGTTACATAGTAGGTAAGGTTGAATAAAGACAACAGTCCATCAAGTTCAACCTGTGTAGCTTGTTATATTTTGAATATGGAATGAATATACTGTATATGGACTGTATATGGAGGTTTAATACAACTGTAGAGAACACCTTTGAGATTTCACTACACATTTTTTGGTATATAAGAATAGCACCTTACTTTATTCATTGATGTTAAAAGATATATACAATATATACATTTATACAATATATACATATATATATATATATATCTATAGATATACTGTATCTATCTATATATATATCTATATATATATCTATTGTGACAGCAGGAAGGTAAAGTCACCTGGTTGCATCCAGGGGGGTAGATATATTTCGCCCAGATTCAGGCTTTACGCCGATTTGTACAACTAGGTGGAGAGTTGTATAAGGCTAGTGTGCTCATGGATGACTCATACCTCTAGGGAGAGGGCTGGGCGTCGTGCAGACAGGGAGTTGATGAGACCAGCTGAACCTTGTCAGCTCATTTAGGCCTCTATAAGAAATCCCAGCTTCATTAGATGTTAGCTCATGCCTGGAAGCAGACCTGTGTGGACTGTCTAGGGAGAGTGAACCCCTGTGCGGTGAGAGAAAGCCTGTGTGGCTATATATTTGCTTGGACATTTAAAACCAGGGACTTAGGGACTAGGACAGCACTAGGCTGATCCCAGTTGTTAGTTAGGAAACCTGTATGTTTAGTCAGAGGTCAAGTTGACCAGGATTTATTTTGTTTATGTTTTTTTTTGCCTTGCTGTGTTTTTGTCACTGTAAATAGAAAATAAACCGCACCTTTTTGATTTTGAAAACCACAACCTCCGTCTGCTGGGCCTGTTTTTGGGTGGGGAGCCCATCCCGGGGGTCACACACACCCGCTGCCGAGCTAACCCCCTCACAGTTGGTGGAGAACCAGTGGCAGTTTTTTTTTTAAGCCAGCATGGAGGAGATACTGAAACAGCTGGCTCTAGCAAATGCCAATCAACAGCAGACAAATGCAGGTTTGCAAAGGAGCCTTGCAGCCCAGCAGCAAGCTCATCAACAGAGCCTTGCAACTTTACAACAGAGTCTGGAGGCTCAGCAACAAGCCCAACAGCAATCTGAGGCCCGCTTCATAGACCTGTTGCAGAAGCAAGAGCAGAGACTACAACAACAGATGGAAGCAGTAATGCAGCAACGTCCGCAGACCAGTGAGGAAAGCCGTCCCACTAATACCGCGTCCTTTGGGGTGAGTCGTTTATTGACAAAAATGACTGGAGAGGATGATCCAGAGGTATTTTTGACCACATTTGAAAGGACCGCTGAAAGAGAAAAGTGGCCTGAGGAGCAGTGGGCTGGACTAGTGGCTCCTCTGTTAACTGGTGAATCGCAGAAAGCTTACTATGACCTAGAGCCTAACCAAGCAAAAGACTATGTGATGCTAAAAGCTGAAATTTTGGCAAGGCTGGGTGTCACCCTGGCTGTCCGGGCTCAGCGTGTGCATAACTGGACTTTCCAGCTTGGAAAACCCCCCAGGTCTCAAATGTATGATCTCATTCACCTGAGCAGAAAGTGGCTACAGCCAGAGACTTTGTCCGCACCAAAGATTGTGGAACGTGTTGTAATGGATCGGTTTTTGAGAGCTCTTCCTACTGCCATCCAAAAGTGGGTAAGCCATGGAGACCCAGAGACGGCCGATGGTCTTGTGGATCGTGTGGAGAGATACTTGGCTACAGAGAACCTGACGGCCTCTTCCAGAGACACTCGGACTTTCCACCCTAAGACCAGACCATCCCCAGGGGCGGATAAGAGGATTCCAAGGGGTAAGGGTGGAGAGAGTGAGAGGGTGGGAGCTCTACCCCAAGTTTGGCGAGAACAGCCTGGGAAATCAGCGGCTCAAGAGGCGGCAAGAAGGATCGTTTGCTACCGCTGCCGGCAAGCGGGACATATTGCAGCCAATTGCCCGGTTGTGGAGGAACCCATGCAGTGTGACTTTCTGACGGGCAGACGTCAGTCGCTGTGTGCGACAGTCGCATGCACTGCCATTCGAGGAACTGAGAAACATTTATGCAAAATGTGTGTTAATGGTAGAAATGTTGTGGTATTGCTGGATTCAGGTAGCCTTGTGACCCTGATAAAGGCTGAGTTAGTTAAAACAGAGGTCTCTGGGAATAGCAAGGTAGCTGTTATTTGTGTGCATGGGGACACCCGAGAGTATCCAGTGACTACAGTGTGTTTCGAGACCCCCAAAGGTACCCTCTCTCATCCAGTGGGCTTAGTATCTCAGTTACCGCATGACGCCATTGTGGGAAGGGATTTTCCGAAGTTCTGGGAACTGTGGGATGATCCTGAGCCCCCCACTGGTGCCCCTATGTACCAGGAATGTGATAGCCAGAACTCCCCTGAGAGTGGTGAGGACTCTCCGGAATTTCCCTTGTCAGTATTGGCAGGGGAGACTCAAGAAACTGGAGAGGAGCCCACCTCCTCAGACGAAAACCTACCGTCTGTGGAGTTTTCTGATCTTGAGGTTCACAGGGAAAACTTTGCCACAGAACAGTTGAAAGACCCCGCCCTAATAAAGGCACGGGAAAACGTAGTGAAAATAGATGGCGAGTTAGTGAACCCAGATAATACCGGCACTTACCCATACTTCAGCGTAGAGAAGGACCTACTGTATCGGGTGGCAAAAAGGGCAGAAGAAACCGTTGAGCAGCTTGTGGTGCCCAAACCTTACAGGAAGTTGGTGTTGGAGTTGGCCCATGGGCACATTCTTGGAGGTCATCTGGGGACAGAGAAAACCCGAGAGAGGGTATTACAGAGATTCTATTGGCCTGGGGTGATGAAGGACATAGAAAATTATTGTTCCTCCTGCCCTGTGTGTCAGAGGTCGGCCCCGATGCCACATTTCCGTAGCCCGCTGGTCCCTCTACCCATCATTGAGGTCCCGTTTGAGAGAATCGCAATGGATTTGGTAGGTCCTATAATCAAGTCCGCTAGGGGGCACCAGTACATATTGGTTATAATGGACTATGCCACCCGTTATCCAGAAGCGATCCCTCTCAGAAATACCTCGGCCAAAACCATAGCCAAAGAGCTATCTCTTGTTTTTAGCCGGGTGGGTATTTGTAAAGAACTGCTTACGGACCAAGGTACACCCTTTATGTCCCGGGTTATGAAAGAGCTGTGTAAATTGTTCAAAGTGACGCAATTGCGTACATCTGTGTATCACCCCCAAACCGATGGGCTGGTTGAAAGATTCAACAAAACCCTAAAACAAATGTTGAAGAAAGTGGTGGATAGAGATGGAAGGGATTGGGACTGTCTACTTCCTTATTTGATGTTTGCTATTAGGGAGGTGCCCCAATCCTCTACGGGATTCTCCCCCTTTGAGTTACTGTATGGGAGACACCCAAGAGGGCTGTTGGATATTGCCAAGGAAACTTGGGAAAGTGAGAGTTCTCCCCACAGGAGTGTGATTGAGCATGTCGCCCTGATGCAAGATCGAATTGCACAGGTAATGCCCATCGTGAAGGAACATTTGGCCCAAGCGCAGTTGGCACAGCAGAGAGTGTACAACCGTGGAGCCAAGACCCGTACCTTTTCCCCGGGGGATAGGATATTGGTACTTGTCCCTACGGTTGAAAGTAAATTCCTTGCCAAATGGCAAGGCCCCTACGAGATAATGGAAAAAGTGAGCGAAGTGAATTACAAGGTCAGACAACCAGGAAGGCGAAAGCCCGAACAGATCTATCACGTTAATCTGTTGAAAGCCTGGAGGGATAGAGAGTCCCTAGTCGCAGACACTTGGTCACCAGCTCAAACTGGTTGCGTGATTCCTGAGGTTGGAATCGCAGCCACCTTGTCACAACCCCAACAACAGGAGGTTAAGGAGTTTGTGCTTCGCAACAAGGAGGTATTCTCTGAGCTGCCGGGACAAACATCTGGGGTAGAGCATGACATTATTACCCCGCCCGGTGAAAGGGTGAAGTTAAAACCCTATCGGATCCCAGAGGCCCGACGGGAGGCAATACGGGAGGAAGTACAGAAAATGCTGAACTTAGGGGTGATAGAGGAGTCCCAAAGTGATTGGTCTAGTCCCATTGTGTTGGTGCCTAAACCGGATGGGAGCTGGCGATTTTGTAACGATTTTCGTCAGTTGAACAAAGTTACAAAATTTGACACCTACCCCATGCCACGTATAGATGAGTTGATCGACCGGCTGGGAACAGCCCGATACATGACGACTCTTGACCTCACAAAAGGGTATTGGCAAATCCCCCTGGCCAAGTCGGCCAAAGAGAAAACCGCATTTGTAACCCCAGACGGGGCGTTCCAATATAAAAGAATGCCGTTCGGGTTACAGAATGCGCCGGCCACATTCCAGCGGAAAATGGACCAGATGCTGAGGCCCCATCGGAAGTATGCTGCGGCTTACCTGGATGACGTAATTGTTCATAGCACAGATTGGGCCTCACATCTGCCAAAAGTGCAAGCAGTCCTGGACTCTGTTCGGGAAGCAGGGTTTACGGCTAACCCCAAGAAGTGTACCATTGGGCAGGAGGAGGCCAAATATCTTGGGTACACCATTGGGAGGGGAGTAATAAAACCCCAACTCAACAAAGTCGAGGCCATCCAGAGTTGGCCACGTCCCAACAGCAAGAAGCAGGTACGAGCCTTTCTGGGAATCGCTGGGTATTATCGGCGATTCATTCCCCACTTTGCTTCTAAGGCTGTGCCCCTAACCAACCTGACGAAGGGGAAAGGGTCGGTCATGATTAAATGGACCCCCGAGGCTGAGGCAGCATTCCAATTCTTGAAACAAGCCTTATGTAGCCAGCCAGTGTTGTACTCACCCGACTTCTCTAGAGACTTTGTCGTACAAAGTGATGCGTCAGATGTGGGGTTAGGAGCAGTATTGTCCCAGGTCTGGAACGGGGAAGAGCACCCAGTCATTTACCTCAGCAGGAAGTTGAAGTCCCATGAGGTAAATTACGCCACCGTTGAAAAGGAGTGTTTAGCGGTGAAGTGGGCTCTAGATTCCCTTCGGTACTACCTGCTAGGTAGGCACTTTGACATGGTTACGGATCACGCTCCGTTAAAGTGGATGGCTCAAAACAAGGAAACAAATAGAAGAGTGAATAGGTGGTTCCTGGCCCTCCAGGAATTCAACTTCACAGTAAAGCATCGCCCTGGCGTTCAAATGGGGAATGTGGATGCTTTGTCTCGAGTACATGAATGCCTGATTGCTGGTGTTCCAACCCCGAGGTTAAAACAAGAGGGGGGGGTATGTGACAGCAGGAAGGTAAAGTCACCTGGTTGCATCCAGGGGGGTAGATATATTTCGCCCAGATTCAGGCTTTACGCCGATTTGTACAACTAGGTGGAGAGTTGTATAAGGCTAGTGTGCTCATGGATGACTCATACCTCTAGGGAGAGGGCTGGGCGTCGTGCAGACAGGGAGTTGATGAGACCAGCTGAACCTTGTCAGCTCATTTAGGCCTCTATAAGAAATCCCAGCTTCATTAGATGTTAGCTCATGCCTGGAAGCAGACCTGTGTGGACTGTCTAGGGAGAGTGAACCCCTGTGCGGTGAGAGAAAGCCTGTGTGGCTATATATTTGCTTGGACATTTAAAACCAGGGACTTAGGGACTAGGACAGCACTAGGCTGATCCCAGTTGTTAGTTAGGAAACCTGTATGTTTAGTCAGAGGTCAAGTTGACCAGGATTTATTTTGTTTATGTTTTTTTTTGCCTTGCTGTGTTTTTGTCACTGTAAATAGAAAATAAACCGCACCTTTTTGATTTTGAAAACCACAACCTCCGTCTGCTGGGCCTGTTTTTGGGTGGGGAGCCCATCCCGGGGGTCACACACACCCGCTGCCGAGCTAACCCCCTCACACTATATATATATATATATATATATATATATATATATAGTATAAATGTACAAATTCCTTGATGCATTGTTATTAGAGCCAAAAAAGACACACACCATTCCTCAACTAAGAAGAATAACCACCAAAAAATAATAATAATGTTTTTATTAAGGAAAGAGAAGAACAAAAAAAAAAACTGAAAATATTCTAGTTTTTAGTCCTGATGTCGGGAGTGCTGAGCTACAAAAACATGTAGGGTGTTGCAAAATAAAAATCTTTTAACCACTTAAGGACCAAGCCTCTTTTTAGTGTTGTTTACAAGTTAAAAACAAGTTTTTTTTGATAGAAAATTACTTAGAACCCCCAAACATTATACATTTTTTTTTCTAACACCCTAGAGAATAAAATGGCGATCATTGCAATACTTTTTGTCACACCGTATTTGCGCAGCGGTCTTACAAGCGCACTTCTTTTGGAAAAAATACACTTTTTTTGAATTAAAAAATAAGACAACAGTAAAGTTAGCCCAATTTTTTTTTATATTCTGAAAGATAATGTTACGCCAAATAAATTGATACACAACATGTCATGCTTCAAAATTGCGCCCGCTCGTGGAATGGCGACAAACTTTTACCCTTAAAGATCTCCATAGGCGACGTTTAATTTTGTTTACAGGTTGCATGTTTTGATTTACAGAGCAGGTCTGGGGCTAGAATTATTGCTCTCGCTCTAACGATCGCAGCGATACCTTATATGTGTGGTTTGAACACCGCTTTCATATGCGGGCGCTGCTCACGTATGCGTTCACTTCTGCGCGCGAGCTCATCAGGACGGGGTGCTTTAAAAAAAAAAAATCTTATTTATTTTACTTTCTTTTATTTATTTTTACACTGTTTTAAAAAAAAAAATATTTGGGTAACTTTTATTCCTATTACAAGGAATTTAAACATCCCTTGTAATAAAAAAAAGCATGACAGAACCTCTGAAATATGAGATCTGGGGTCAAAAAGACCTCAGATCTCATATGTACACTAAAATGCAATTTAAAAGCTATGGGTGGAAGTGACGTTTTAACTTCGCTTCCGCCCTGCTATGGTATGGAGATGGGTGGGGGCCATCTTCCCCTCACTCGTCTCCACGACAAGGACCCGATCGCCTCCGCCGCTACCATCGGCTCCGGTAAGCGGCGGAGGGCACAGGAGAGCGGCGGGAGGGGGGCCCCTCTCCCACTGCT
The DNA here is from genome assembly GCA_029206835.1 of Rana muscosa. NCBI lineage: Eukaryota > Metazoa > Chordata > Amphibia > Anura > Ranidae > Rana > Rana muscosa. Next base: position 177,434,294 of record CM055124.1, read on the forward strand.
GATAATGGTGATCTTGTGGCGAATCGGCCACAGAGACCACCATTATCGTAAACCTGACTACTGGCTGAAGAGATGGATACCTGGGTTATGGCAGCTAGCTGCTGCCATAACAGAGATATCCCTCTTCAAAGTGCCAACGTATATAGTCGTGTGGCGGTCCGGAAGTGGTTAAAGGACTATGCAAGCTGTTGTGGTGATCACATCCTGTCAAAGCTTTAGTAAACTCCCCTTGAAGTCCACCAAGACTCCACAGTTGTGGTGAGTGGCCTCTGGGACTGCTAACCAGCCATTGCGTTAAAAAGCATCCCCATAAGGTTCAGCGCTCTTACATCGCAAATATTGCATTGACTTGTGTTAAAGTGGATCGTCACTGCATCTGAGCACTACAAATCAAAAACACTATTTAAAGCAAACTTCCCCCATTCATCCACATCTCCATGCTTAATTTTGTTGAGAAATCACTTTGAAAAACAACTCCCTAGCATTTCTGGTCATGGCCATCTTGAGTAAGGGCAAATGATTAACATAGTGTTTACTGTACTTCCTGGAATCCATCTGCCCATAGCTAAAGCATGCATGCAGGAGAGTGTGCTTATCTGAGAAAACCCCTTCTCCTCTCCTCCCCACCTGAAGACTCCTGGGATGTATGACATCATGTGCCTAGGCAAAAAGACAGGAAGTAACTGAAGAAATATGAAAAAAACCTTTAAAACAAGTAAATATGATATACTTTCCTATCTATTAACTAATGCTAGCAGCATGAGGATTAAAAATAATCAGTGTTGATTGGGAGAGTGAAGTTCCACTTTAATTATTACATGTCCCATTTTTAATTACAGGCATTTGAAGCATTTACAGCTTCTTCTCAGTCTCTTTAAAGAAAAAATATAATATACAGTACAGCATGTATATATTTTTACTCATCATTGGAAAAGTTACCTAAAGTATTTTTTTATTCAGGTTTCACATTTGCTTCCTGTTTAATATTTTAATTATTGTATATTACATACAGTATATACATTGGTATATATCAAATTATTTTTATCTTTATGTAGCACACAGACCCCTTTCTTTACCTGCATTAACTTTGGCTCCTCGCAGGAAGAGAGAGGCACACCGCACCACAAGCCCGTACCCTCCTGTGTGAAGAGGTTGAGCGGTGTTGTTGATGGGTCTTCCACAGTTAGACAACCAGAGAATGTCTCTCACCTCTATTTTCAATAAAGACAAGTCCTTGTATCCCCACAGTAACTTGAATGTCCACACCAGCTGCACTCTAACGTAGAGGTTTATTTCTTATAAAACACAGTCTCTGACAGAAAAGGTTGGAGGGAGAACAGGACAGCTCAAGATGTGGATGAGGTCCAGGCACAAACGTTACACAATTCACTGCTCCGATTCTCAAGCAGACTCAGCCCATTCGGATAGTCTCTCTAACTTAGGACTAGCAGCTGAAATGATGCTCGAACTTTACCCTTGGTCTCTGCCACAGACCTGGTGAACTTGGTCTCTGTTCAAGGAGAAGACATCCCTCCAGAGAGTTACCGGGACCCTTCCTTCACTGTGACTTCCACACCAGTCCTTCGGAACGGTTCCTCCCCCTGCCTCCTCATCTAGGATACGGGTCCCCTCGCAAGGCGGCACCCTAAGATTCCTCGATCCCCGGTGGGCTCCAGCCGAAGGTGCTGGGCCCAGACCTTTGGCGCAGTCCCAGGGCTAAAGGTGCCTGGGACCCTTGACAACAAACCGCAGACCCGCCCCTGGGCTAAAGGTGCCCAGGGCAGACAGGAACGAGAACCCCGAACAGGCAGCGTCTGCCCCTTGTATGTCCTCTCCCAGCATGCCCAGCAGGTAGACCACACCCACCATATGGTTGCCGAGAGGGGACACACAAGGCACAGCACTGTATCAGTGGTTCAACCCTGGCCTACTATGGCAGCGCCACCTGCAGGCCACAAGGAACTGTACACCAATACTCCACCTGTGGAAAAAATGGTTTCAAGAACTCTATCAATTAGGGTGTTTGGGCACAACTACCACCCAAACACTTCCCCTAAATTTAGCACCCCGCTACATTTATATTAGGGAATTGCATGTATTTTATTTGATATACATGTAAACAATATTGTCTTGCTGTTAAATATCTTATCAACGTGTGTTACAATTCTTTGTAGCCATATCTTCCCCTAAATACCCATATCATTACATATTAGCAATGATACATATACATAGGGCAATCAGATTTGTTCATTACACACGAAGACTCTACTTTCTGCTTTGCAGTTTGCTACACAACGGTTGTACTTTACAAAGCCTCCTCTTGATGAAAGCCTAAATTAATGTACTCTACATCTCAATAGCTTTTGAATAGTTCAACAGAGTCATTGTAGTAGATAAATAGTAGTTTCACCTTGCTTCTGGAGCAGGGGTGTCAAACTCAATTTAATAGAGGGCCGCATCAGCATTATGATTGCCCTCAAAAGGGCCAGTTGTATCTGTAAGATTAGATGTCCAGCGCATCCCCTCCCCTTACATTAGATGTTAAGAGCCATCGCACCATCAGAAGTTGAGTCCCCCACTCTCCCTTACATCACAGTGCACCCCCCTTTCCCCTAAGCTGCTGCTGGGAAGAAGCTGGATGCATTGCTTAAAGCAGAAAGTAAGGGTCTTGAGGAGGACAAGAGGAGGGCGAGGGCCACATGAAATGGCCTGGAGGGCTGGATTTGGCCCGCGGGCCTTGTGTTTGACACCTGTGTTCTAGAGAATAACCTTAGAACCTCTCAAGTTAATACAGTAAACCTAGGTTCACACATATGCGATTTTTAATACGTTTTGCAGTTTGCAGAAATGCACTACCTTCCATTTAACATGGTTTCCAATGGTACACATTCACATCTATGCATTTATCAGCTGCTGCAGTTTTGGAAAGGGTCAGGGACTTTTTTTTCCCACAGCAGATTGTGTTTTGTGTGTAATATTTTTCAATGGGTCTACACAAAAAATGCAAGTGTTGCACTTTTGATGAGTTTTTTTGTGTGTTTTTGGCCTTCAGCATAGATGAGTGCTTTGGGGCAGGGAGGCTCTGCCCCCCAAAGGCACCTTTTCCCCATGTTGATGGGGACAGGGGCCTCTTCCTCACAATCCTGGCTGGTCTTATCGGAATATGGAAGCCCTCTTTAACAAGGTGGCCCCCAGATCATGGCCCCCCTATGTGAATAATCACAGCCATCAACATGAGGACAAGGTGTTGGGGGGGAAGAGTCTCCCCTGCCCCAAAAGCACTCCCTATGTTGAGGGCATGTGGTGGGCTGCATGCTCTGATAAGGGTCTGATATGGATTTTGGGGGGACCCATTGCATTTTAAAAAAAAATTGTCATGGGGTTCCCCTCAAAATCCATACCAGACCCAAAGGGCATGGTATGCATGGGGGGGGGGCGTATTCATAGTTTGTTATGGAGAAATAAAAAGAAAAACACAGCAAAAAGCATGAAAACTGCATACAAAAATGCATCAAAAATGCGGGTTAAAAAAATGCAAAACATTCTGACAGAGCACTGGTGACCCGGAAATGGCTTCCTGTGGCGTCCAGAGTTGCCATAGAGGAGTGGTGTGGGAGGGGTGATCTGTGATTCATGTGATGGTTACCCTCCTGGATAAACTTGCTGCTGCTTGTTTGACCAATATAATTTATGGTCCTCGAGTGTGAGGGCGTGAGGGTGTTGCTGGTGATGGATCCCTTTACTTTCAGTCTGCACAGATCATTACTTCATTGGATTGTTTTGCACTCATGAACTGTTTATGATTTGTTTAGTGTTGCATTATCAAGACTGAGTTCTATTTTGCACATGGACACTTTTTCATTTTTTCTTTACAACTTAATATTATATACTGTATTGTTGCATTGTTTGGAGCGCTGCTTATTTTCCGCTTATAAAAAATGCAAAACGTGCTGGAAAAACGAATTAAGGCCTGGTTCACACGCAGGGCTTTTTTTCGCAGACAATAGGTGTAGGAACTCCCCTTTTCTGAGTCACTTGTTTTCTCCGCCCCTACCCACCTCCGAGTAACGTCCCTTGGTTCCATCCCCAACCACCTCCCAGTACCGCCCCTTTTAGACAATACAGAACCAAGTATCATTTTGTTGTGCTAAGTAATTTGTATGGAATTTGGTTTCCCCTTCAGCCAGCAACAATAGATCCCCCTAACAATGTACCACCCACAACAAAATCCCCCCCCCCCAACAACAATAGACTCCCGGCAGCATCAACAGATCTCCACACAGGCAGCATTAATAGTCTCTCTGGCAGCCATCAACAATAGACCCCTCCCCCAACAGTAGATCTCCCTCAGCAACACTAGACCCCCTGCAAAAATAGATCTTCTCCAGCTAGAATAGATCCGCCAGCAGTGAGCATCAATACCCTGCGGCACACCCCAGCACCCCTTGACATTACATACAGTCAGTCCAGGAGGTGCCGGAACTGCGTTCCCCCGCATTCCCGCTGAAAAGCCCTGTTCACACCTATGCAGGTTGAAGTTTGCATATTGCAGGTGCATTTTGCATTTTTCAATACATGTTTTTGATCCATTGAAGTCTATGGAACCAAAAATCTGAAAAAAATCCCTGGCCCTTTCCATAAAACGCATAGATGTAAGCATGACCCATAGGAAACCATGTTAATTGGACTGTAGTGTGTTTCTGAAAAACTGAAAACGCACTAAAAAATGCATAGGTGTGAACCAGGCCTTACCGCATCAACCGCAACTGCATAGATGTGAACCTATCCTAACAAAAAGTGGAAGGACAAGCATACAAAATGTGAGTCATAGAAAAAATAATGGTAAACATGTTGCAAAAATAATAAAAAGTATGTGTTTATTGATAAACTACGTTTTCCCTGTATGAACTAAGATATTTGCACAGATAGAGATGATTGAGTTCTGCACAATAACAGACACTCCAGTACATGGCAAGTAGTGAAAAGATTCTATCTGGACAGGCACTAATGACAATAGAGGCTAATAAATTTAGAGCAAAAAAACAAACAAAAAACTGAAGCCAAAAAAAAAAAAAACAATCTTGGCCTATCATTTAAGCTCTCCCATTACTTCCCCACTTGTCTTTCAATGTAATAGATGGCATCACTTAGTCTTAGGAAGGTAGGGCCAACGCTGTATCCTGGCCTAAGCCAACAAGGCCCAGGCCTAGGGCAGTACTTTGCAGGGGGGCAACACGGAAAGAGTCCCCGTCGGCTTGGGCTACGCTGTTAAGCCGTGTACACACGATCGGTTTTACCAATGAAAACAGTCTGATGGACTGTTTTCATCGGACGAACCGATCGTGTATGGGCCCCATCGGTCTTTTTTCCATCGGTGTGAAAAAATAGAACATGTTTTAAATTTATCCGATGGGAAAAAAAACAATAGCAAAATCCGATCATCTGTGTGGAAATCCATCAGATAAAAAACCCACGCATGCTCAGAATCAAGTCGACGCATGCTCAGAAGCATTGAACTTAATTTTTCTCTGGCTCATCGGAGTGTTTTACGTCACCGCGTTTGAAACGGTCCGTTTTTTGACTGATGGTGTGTGGGCAAGACTGATGGAAGACAGTTTCATCGGATTTCCGATGGAAAAAAACATCGGATTAGAATCCATAGGATATCCAATCGTGTGTACAGGGCTTCAGTGTAGTGGCAGTCTTATGGGGAGGACTGGGCAGAGAGGCAAATTAGTCTAGCGCCCCCATAAAGCGGCCACACTGCTTCCGGTATGCGGGCGGCTGGCATTCCGCAACTGTGGGGAGGGGCGGTGCTTCTAATTTTGACTGTCCTATAATCCTGGACCACAAACCTTTCTCACTGTGCTATATGTTTTCTGCTGCACTATTGGCATGGTTATATCTTCTTAGTTCTCTCCATAAAATTATCAGAAATTTGTGCTTAAAGTAGAACTATAGGCAACACTTTTATTTTTAATTTTGGATTGAGTAAGGATAGAGTAATGCCGCGTACACACGACAATTTTTCTCGTCGGGAAAAATTAAATTTTTTCTCTTTGACGAGAAAAACGACTGGGTGTGGGCTTTTGGTCATTTTTCCAGACGAGAAAAACGGCATTAATCACGACGAGAAAAATTAGAACATGCTCTAATTTTTCTCCTCGTGATTCACGGCATTTTTTCCGCGGCAGTTTTCCCATAGGGAAACACTGCCGGGGAGCCTACACACGGTCGTTTTTCTCGACCAAGAGAAAAAATGTCGGGAAAAACGGCTGTGTGTAGGTGAAACCAGCTTTTCCTCATTTTTCCCATCGATTTTCTCGACGGTGTTTTCACCGTCGAGAAAATCGATCGTGTGTACGCGGCATAAGGGAAGGGTATAGTCCCAGTCATTTTTTTTTTTTAGAGATTTCCCTTCACTTCTGTCCCCATAGCCAAACAGGAAGCGAGAGGAATTCTATGCAAATTAAGGCACTCCATTGCCCCCCCCAGGCCCTCAGAACTAGTGTCCCAACTCGGGTCTTAAACAGCAAGGGGTGTGGCCTTGACAGGAAGGGGTGGGTCATATTTAAATTAGGGGGGCATGAGCTTAGTCAGGCCTAGAGCAGCACAAAACCTAAATACACTACTGGGTAGAGCTAAGCTTAACTTTTACAGGAGAAGTGGAGAGAGTGATGAATGGGGTGCAGCCTGGCCTCTGAAAAGCATTGGTTTGCGATTTTGGATATAAATACTTTTGGACTCCAGATCTTTTGGTGTGACGCTCCTATTAATCTACTTTCCCTAAACAACCGTTAAGCACATGTCTTCAATATTTATCTATTGCTTTGTTTCATTATGATGAAAAGTGTTGGCACTTGTACTAAAACAGAACTGTCACACAACGCCAGTTAGGAATCTCTCAGGTGATTTCTGAAGTTAAACAGAGTTAGTTCTTTTCTTATTTAATCATAAGACTTTTTCTGTTTGAGCAGATACGTCAGTCACTGTAGAAGAACAAAGTTTAACGGTTTATCAGATGTGCCTTTCTGTGCATACACAATGACTCTGGTAGCAGTGCTACAGATGATTCATGCAGCTGGAAGGAGAGTATCATCTTGTTTTATGCCTACTCCCTCCGGAATCATAAATGAATATTATGACTGTGTGCTTCTGAGAGGTAGAGCTAGTGACTATATAAAAGTAAAACACACACAGTTCACACTACAAGGGGATTTTCTAGCCTGACAGCTAGGACAGGTTTGATGGTTTAAAGGTACAATTAAAATGACAGTTTAATGCCTATATTCTATGTCGTGTTGTTATTTAAAGGAGTCAGTTATAACGTCAAAATGATCCACACAGAAAGGACAGCCACTGTTCAAAAGCTGCAATCAACCAGAAAGAAAATCCTTTCCATTTTACATTTTGGGTTCTTTATAGCAAATGTGTGTTCAGAGAATGGCAGCAGGAGCACCCATCACAGTCCCTTTGCTGTATACTCCACCGTTCTGTAGCTCTTAACATGCTACTTAGGATAACCAGAGATGCAAATTATGTTTAATCAGGAAAAAAGTAGAAAAAAACTGGGTTCTGTTATCACTTCACATATGAACACAAGATTGAGAATGCTAGCTAACTGTATCAGAAATTGACCCACACCTCACAATTTAAAAAATTTGATTCAATACACAATATTTCCCTATACTAAAAGGAGAACAAATATGAGAATTACACTGTGCCATAAAAGGGGAGTTATACACTCTCCGGCCACTTTATTAGATAAACCTGTTCCATTGCTTGGTAATAGGGATGAGCCAAACACCCCCCGGTTCGGTTCGCACCAGAACCTACGAACGGACCGAAATTTTGTGCGAACTTTAGAACCCTATTAAATACAATGGACTCGAACGTTCAAAATCAAAAGTGCTAATTATAAAGTCTAATATGCAAGTTATTGCCCTAAAAAGGGTTTGGGGACCCGGGTCCTGCCCCAGGGGACATGTATCAATGCAAAAATAAGTTTTAAAAACTCACGTTTTTTCCGGAGCAGTGATTTTAATGATGCTTAAAGTAAAAAAAAAATTGAAATATTCCTTTAAATATCGTGCCTGGGTGGTGTCTATAGTATGCCTGTGAAGTGGCATGTGTTTCCCGTGTTTAGAACTGTCCCTGCACAAAATGAAATTTCTAAAGGAAAAAAAGTCATTTAAAACCGCTTGCGGCTTTAATGTAATGTCTGGCAATATGGATGAAAATCATTGAGAAAAATGTCATGGGTACACCCCAACCCCCCCCCCCCCCCCACAGCTCATTACCATCCCCTTTGGGTCTTGTATGGATATTAAGGGGAATCCCGCACCCAAATTAAAAAAGGAAAGGCGTGAGGCCCCCAAGCCCTATATACTCTGAAAAGCAGTATACAGGCGGTGCAAACAAGACAGGGACTGTAGGTTTGTTGTTACGTAGAATCTGTTTGTAATTTTGAACTCCCTGCCTGCGGTATTAGTATGAGAACACCAGCAATTGTATTCAGGTAAGCTTTAGGTGCACACTGTGCAAAGGACACTAATGCAAAACACTGCAGCTCCCTGCTATTATTTGTATCAGAACACCAGCAATTGTATTGAGGTAAGCTTTAGGTCCACACTGTGCAAAGGACACTAAAGCAAAATACTGCGGCTCCCTGCCTGCATTTGTATCAGAACACCAGCAATTGTATTCAGGTAAGCTTTAGGTGCACACTGTGCAAAGGAAACTAAAGCAAAATACTGCAGCTCCCTGCCTCTATTTGTATCAGAACACCAGCAATTGTATTCAGGTAAGCTTTAGGTCCACACTGTGCAAAGGACACTAAAGCAAAATACTGTAGCTCCCTGCCTGTATTTGTATCAGAACACCAGCAATTGTATTCAGGTAAGCTTTAGGTGCACACTGTGCAAAGGACATTAAAGCAAAATACTGCAGCTCCCTGCCTGTATTTGTATCAGAACACCAGCAATTGTATTCAGGTAAGCTTTAGGTGAACGCTATGCAAAGGACACAGTACACTAAGTGAAACACTGCAGCTAGCACAATCACCTGCCTGCCTGTCACAGTATAGAGAATAACAGGAACGGATCTACCTAAACTGAATACAGTGTGTAAATATATATATACAACACCTAGGTATGCATATATATCCCCTACACACTGTAACTGCAGCTAACTAACTCAAATCAAAATACACTGTCTCTCTCTCTCCGTCTATATTTTAACCAACACCGCAACACACTACACAAGGCCGACTTCCAGGCCGCCTTATATAGTGTGGGTCATGTACTAAATCTCCTGAGGCATAATTGGCCAAAGCCACCCTGGCTTTGGACAATTATGGCTCTCTGTTTTTTCTGCGCTGTGATTGGCCAAAGCATGCGGTTCATAGTGCATGCTTGGCCAATCATCAGCCAGCAATGCACTGCGATGCCGCAGTGAATTATGGGCCGTGACGCGCCCCTCGAATTTGGCCCGAACGGCCCATAATGTTCGCAATTCGGCGAACAACCGAACAGGCGATATTCGAGTCGAACATGGGTTCGACTCCAACTCGAAGCTCATCCCTACTTGGTAACACAATTTGCTAACCAGCCAATCACATGGCAGCAACACCATGCATTTAGGCATCTAGGTGTGGTGAAGACAACTTGCTGAAGTTCAAACCGAACATCAGAATGGGAAAGAAAGGGAATTTAAGTGACATTTGAACGTAGCATGGTTGTTAGGGACAGATGGGCTGGTCTGAGTATTTCAAAAAGTGCTGATCTACTGGGATTTTCATGAACAACCATCTCTAGAGTTCAGCCTAGGGTTCAGCCTAGGTTCAGCCTAGGTTCACACTGAATGTGGGAATAAAATCATGCAAGTTCAGCTGAACTCGCATAATTTCATTTCCGCATGTCAGTCCTGACTTCAAGGGGGATTTCAGAGACATCTGTGTGGGTTTCTGCACAGATGTCAATGGAAATCGCAACCCCCAAATTGGCAAAAGTAGTACAGAAACTACAATTGGAAATCGGTGACGCGCCGCAAATGTGGCGTTGCACTGATTCGAATGCGGTCATTTTCAGAAAATCTCTGAGTGTATGTCACCTATATGTTTCAGGTCAACATACAGAAATTAGACTAGTGCAAATGAGATTTTGATTGGCTGTTATGGGTTCCTGCACTTAGAGTATAACTCTAGACAATATGTTTTCTTTAGTTTGGAATAGAGTGGAGAGGGACAGTTCTGTCAGGTTTTTATTTATGTCAATGAATCTTTATTGCAGCATTAAACACTGCTATATAATTTTCGTTTTAGGGTGGGTTATGCCATAATGTGCTAGTATGCACATTCTTAGTACATATTAGTCCATTGTGACAAACTGACCTGTCAAAAGGTGCCCTCCAGTGCTGAGGTGGGATTGATCCAGCTGCCTCCCTGGCACTTTCATCTTCTCCCGATCTTCTTTCTGGGCTATGTGCCTTTAGCCGCTTGATAGGTCGTGCCGCAATGATGTCACCCCTGCACATAAGCACGGGAGTCACATTGCTGCGGCACAGATCGGGGCCATAAATGTTCGCTGAGCTGCACCTGCATGCTCAGTGTACATGACAGCTGACAGGCAGGAGGATTCATTTATGGCAGAAGAGACCAATAGGGTCTCTTCTGTCATAAATACACTGCCTGTCAGCACATTTTCCAAAAATTGCCTTTACTTCCACCTTAAGAACATATCTACTCACATTTTCTACCAAACACCAGGACAAGAAATGTGCTGAATGTAGGTTTCTAGATAAGGATGGCACATACAGCAGTGTGAGAAGTTTTAATCTTTTCCCACTATTCTAAAAAATTTATCTGCACCACATGTGATTTGTAGCCAGCAGTGGTAGAAAAGTTTTCAGTTGCAACAAAAAGTTCCCCCTTCTTCCCAACATTGGTGGTCCTCGCCAGTATAAAAAGCCTCACCTTACATTCCACTTCATTTGGGGTTAAAAAAAGGTCCCCTCTTTATTTGTGGTCAGTGCCATTAAAAAAGTCCTCCCTTGTCTCAGCATTGGTGGTTAGTGCCAGTAAAAAAGTCCCCCTAGCATTGGAAGCCAGTGGACACTTACCTTTCAGAAGTCCATGTAATGCACTTTGCCTCCACCTTCTGCCAGAACTATGTAGATACTGCTGGGTGGGAGATCACTCGGCCTGACAGTGCCAACTTGGAACCAGTTCTGGAATCACTACCGGTTTACATTGCAGATATGTAGAAGTGTGAAAGCAAACCAGACATGTATACACATTAACACTTGAGTGGCTGGAGAGGGAAAATAGCATAGTGTCTTTTTATTCCACATTAGTTACCAATTCTTTTTGTTCTTTCTTCACTTCTCTTCAAGATTCAAAAATCTTGCCTTTTGAAGTAGTTTCTGTAAGCAGGCAGCATGTATGGTTACAAGGTAAGATATACAGAGTTTTATGATAAGTAAATAGAGAAAGGGGGGGGGGGGGCGATCTCACCTCTACCAGCTACTGTGCAGCTTCAATGCAGAAGTAATTTTTGGGATGACTTACTTAATTGGGTATAGATAGGGGGGTCTAAACCTTCAGAGAGTTCTGAGTATCTTTGGCTGTTGAATTTGCATTCACCATAGTGCTTTGCAATCTATTCCTATTTTCTGCTTTGCAATTTGTGTTCTCCAGAGGTTAGCTATTGCTTATTTGGTATCAGTGGACGTGAAGAGATCAGTCTCCTTTCATTTTTGGAGATGTCCTTGATTGACGTATTAAGTAATGCTTCCACTGGATCTTTGAGTACCATCAGCTGGAGGATCAAGTTTAAAAAACTGTAAATTCTTATCCAGAGAAATTGAACTTAAAGACATGACCACCATATGTGACATATGGTAGATATCTTTCATAAAATAGAAGCAAAACAAATAAAACCTGAAAAAAGATTTTCCTAAAATTGCTTGGTTTACACTTTAAATGAATCTTCACTTGCCTTCACGACAATTTGCTCCAGTTGCACAATATTTTCTTTTGAATTGAACTTGGTTATGTCATTGTCGGTAAGATGAAACTATAGGAATGGCACCTTGCTATGAAATTCTAGAGATATATGTTATTATACATTTGCTGCAGAAGTACCTAATCTGTGTAGAGTATCAGCAGTTGAAATAAGCTTTGAGGTAGCTTAGCCAGCTGTCGTACAGCTTGTCAGACATTATATTAGTTGTTATGACAGCATTCTTTTTGAAATTCCCTGTTTTCATGCACAATCAGACTACCGCTTCCCATTTATCTGCTGAAAAAGTGTAAGACATTAAGGAGCAAAGTATGGTTCATTTACCTTTTCTATTAAAGGTATATAGGGGTGTGTTTCTGTCCTAATAGGTACAATGAAATGGCAGTCAGTTATCCTTTATGACTTGGGTTATTTCTGGTAACAAAATGATGTGCTCAAAAAAAAAGTTGTTTTCTATGAGTGAAATGCATCAGTGCAAAAAATCAGTCTACAGCACAGAAAGTAGCAAACAAATTGATTTCACACATCAAATTTTGAAGAAATAATTTTACGTTAATCATGTCTATCTGTGGAATAGGAAAGGATCGTGCATTTTGATATGAAATGTAAATGAATATTGCATACCTAATGACAGTGTAAAAGCAAAACAAGAAAAAAAAACACTTAGCCCTTGTGGTCAAGTAGTGATAAAAGATTTGGAATTTGACTGCCTCTTTTTTTTAAATTACACTAGACATTGGTTTTAAAAAAATATATATTCAAGTAAGTTTCTTAACTAAAAAAAAAAGACCTTCTGTTGTTCCCCACCTCCTCCAAAATCTCCAGATTCCTTTTTTTTGTGCTGCTGTGATGCTAGTTACTGTTAGAAGGTGGCTACATTCATTCTCCCTGGACCCATTTCATGTAGAAATGTATCCTCGAGGGCGTGGCCAAGATGGAGACCTGAACAGACGCACATAACGGAGCTCTGCTGGCTACCTGGCCTTTTATCCTATCCAGGCGGGTTTAGGCTACGTTCGTGGCTCCCTTCTTCTGGCAGATGAGACGCCGTTCACGCAGGGGAGGTTCAGGTGGAAGCAAGACGCTTCGGTTCCCTCCGTCGTCCGAGATCCCTGCAGACTCTCCCCCGGCCTGTGTGCGGCCTCGTGGTGAGCGGCCTTCCAAGATGGCGTCCCAGACAGTGCAGGTGGAGGAGGCCCCGTCACAACCCAGCTATGTAGCCAATACCATGGCGGCCATAGCGAACTGCCAAGCGACACTTACCTCTAAGATTGAGGCTGTGCAAATGGAGATGGGGATCATGAGGCAGGACGTGGACAAGATAAGGTCCCGGGTCTCGGAGGCTGAGCGGCGGGTTGGTGACGTGGAGGACACAGTGTCAAGCCATTCGTCTGACCTCCGGGCCATGCACAACCGGATCAAAGCACTTGAAAACAAGGCCGACGATGCCGAAAACCGCAACAGGAGGAACAACCTCCGGATTGTTGGTCTTCCGGAGGGTGCGGAAGGTCAGTCTCCTACCGGGTTTGTGGAGAGCCTGCTGCGTGATCTCCTGCCAGAGGCTCACTTCTCCCCCTTCTATGCGGTGGAGCGAGCGCACCGGATCCCTCCGTGGCCGAATCCTGCCAGGCGTCCCCCCCGCACGTTTATCCTCCGGTTCCTGAATTTTCAGGATAGGGATGAGGCGCTGAGAGCCGCAAGGAGTAAGGAGGAACTTCGGTTTGAGAACGCTAAAGTTCTCATTTTCCCGGATTATTCGATGGAGACCCAGAAGTTGCAGTAATCATTCGACCAGGTCAAGGCCCAGCTCCGCACACGTGATATACGGTACAATATGATGTTCCTTGCACGCCTCCGGGTACAAGACGGTGAAACTGTTTGCATCTTCACGTCGCCAAGGGAAGCCTTCTTCTGGATTGACACCCTACCACCTCATCACTGATCTGGCAGCTGCCTTCCTTCTATGTATGTGATGTCATATCTGTCTTACAAACTGCTGCCCTCTTACTTGCGGTGGTGCCCACCTTGCTGCCTTCAACTCTGCCTGGACCCTACAGAGGTCTGGGTTCTGCTGCTGTTTGGGGACTCCAGTGCTGTATTGGGGTATGTACTATGTTCTTCCAATACCTCGAGTACAGTCCTCTCAAGTACTGTGCCCCTGCTTGCAGGAGATGTTTTTTGCCTGACTTACCACCTGTTGTCCCTAAGGAACCACATATATTACTGATGGCCTATTGGACTGCTCCCCTCCTTTTTTGGCTCCTGAACTTTTCCATGGAATGCCTTGGAGATCTAATGCTGCTACCTGCATTGATATGTACTTTGATGTGGTGGCCAGCGGCTCTGGTGCTGAACTAGCACTTGGACTAGTGTGTGGTCTCCTCTGGTCCACGGCCCTCTACACTAGTGACTTGTTTTAGCAGACCTGTTGTCTGGAGTTTGGGGATATATGCTCACCATGATTGGGATGGGGTGGCGGGGTGGAGGGGGGTAAGGATATGTTGGGATCTGGTTGTTATACTGCTGTTGCAGTGGGTTCGGAAGTTTTTGCTTTGCTTCTTTGTGGCATTACATGCCTAATAATTTTCATTTGCAGGTTCATTGGTGAGGATATTCTGGGGGTGGGGGGGAGTCCCTGTGTTTGCTTGTGTCTGTGGGGGGTGGGGATATCTTTATTTGTTACTCGCCCTAATGGCTCAGGTTAGAGTTGTTTCCTGGAACACTCGGGGCCTCAACTCTGCGGTCAAGAGATCTCTGGTGTTCCAGTATCTTCAAAAGGTCAACCCACACATCTGTATTCTACTGGAGACTCATTTAACGGGCTCACGTATTCTTGCTTTGCGCAGGGCCTGGGTTGGAGCGGCCTACCACTCCACCTACTCCTGTTATGCCCAGGGAGTGAGTATCTTGATTAGGAAGTCTCTGCCATTTCAGATCATAGATGTCCGCACAGACCCCGGGGGTAGATATGTGGTTCTACATGCCTGTATTTATGATAGGCGGATGGTCTTGGCTGGGGTGTATTTACCCCCCCCCGGCCTCGGTACAACTGCTGTATAATCTAATGGGGATAATTCTTGAATTTGATGCACCGGTGCTTTATGTTTTTGGGGACTTTAATATGGTGCCCTCCCAGGGCATGGACAGGCTGCACTCTGTGACTCGACCCTCCTCGGACCTCCCCCGCTGGGTAGATGCATATGGACTGACGGACGTGTGGAGACATTTTCACCCTCATACTAGGGAGTTTACATGCCATTCTGCTACGTATAAAATCTTGTCTCGTATTGATCTAGTATATGCCTCTACTGCGGCCCTCAATTGGGTTTGGGACTCTAGTCATTTATCTAGGGGCATATCGGATCATGCGCCCGTCTGTTTGGATCTATCACCTGCGGACTTTGGGGGTTCGAGGTTGTGGTGCCTCTCCAGGTACTGGGCCATGGATGGCAGGCTACAGGAGGATATGGCGGAGTCTATTTGTAATTACTGGTCTGCTAACAGGGACACGGCTGCTTTTAAGGCCTGGGTTAACGGGGAATATATCTCCTGGATATCCACATTGCAGAGGGAGGGTGAGAAGGAGTTGCTTGACAGGGAGGAGGAGGCTAGTGGGTGCGAGAGATCCTATGTTGAGGCCCCTACAGATGCAGCCTACCTTACATGGCAACAGGCCCTTAGGAAGCTTTCCCTGTGCCGGATTGATCAGACCAAGAAATCTATGTTACACTCTGCCCAACGGGTTTTTGAACATGGCAACAAGAATGGGCGTTTGCTGGCGTGGCTCTCCAGGGGTTTGACTCTGTCTACACATATAGTGGGTGTGCGGGACGAGGGAGGGACGGTGCTCACTTCCCCGGGCAATATTAATGCCAGATTCTCCCAATTCTTTCAGGGGGTCTACTCCTCGAGAGTTCAGTACTCGCCCTCTGACCTGCAGGCCTTTTTGGATTCTGTCCCTTTCCCTACACTTGATGAGACTGTGAGAGCCGACCTTGAGAAAGACATCACCCTGGAGGAAGTTCAGGGGGCCATAGGGGGTTTGCAGGGCGGTAAGACCCCTGGGATTGATGGACTTCTGACAGAATTTTATTCACAGAACTTGGAGACCCTTGCCCCGAAGCTGACAACCCTTTTCTCAGAATTCAGCGACCAGGGTGCCCTGCCGGACTCCATGGCGGAGGCGGTTATTGTGTTGGTGCCCAAGCCCGGTAAGGATCCTCTAGATTGTGCCTCCTACAGGCCAATCTCCCTACTGAACGTGGACACTAAAGTCCTTGCCAAATTCATTGCGAACCATTTATCAGGAGTGATTACTGAGCTGATCCACATAGATCAGACTGGGTTTATGCCGGGTAAGGGCACCGACATCAATATTTGTAGACTCTTTTTGAACCTCTCTGTGACGCATGGCCATGTCGGATCCCGTGTGGTGGCCTCTCTGGATGCAGAGAAAGCCTTTGATTCGGTGGAATGGGGGTATTTGTGGGAGGTCCTGGGCAGGTTTGGCTTCGGTCCCCGTTTTATACACTGGATTCGGATGCTGTATGGGGGGCCGGTGGCGAGGGTACATACCAATGGGTGGGTCTCAGAGCCCTTTCCACTTTTCAGGGGTACTCGTCAGGGGTGCCCCCTTTCCCCCAGCCTCTTTGCCCTTGCGTTGGAGCCCCTGGCGATTGCTGTCCGGGAGTCCCGTGCGATTACCGGGCTATCGATTGGGAGGCTGGAGGAAAGGATATCCCTCTATGCGGACGATGCCTAAATGATGCTGGTCCCTCGCTGCTGGCCACCCTGGAGACGTTCAAAGTTTTTGGGAGGTTTTCCGGAGTTAGAATAAACTGGTCCAAGTCGGTGCTCTTTCCGTTGGATGCTCAGGCCCCTTCTCTGGCTAGCCCGTCCCCCTTAAAGTGAGTCACTGACTTTAAATACTTGGGAGTAATGGTGATGAGGGAGGCTGCCCAATACTATACCTGTAATGTTTTCCCCCTGTTGACTGTAGTAAGAGAAAAGTGTTTGGCTTGGGCTGGTCTCCCCTTGAACCTCATAGGCCGCATCAACATTCTTAAGAAGGTTCTGCTACCAAAGTTTAATTATATCTTTCGGAACAGCCCAGTCTGGATCCCGGCCTCCTTCTTTAGAGCTGTTAATGGGTGCATTACCTCCTTCCTGTGGAATGGGATGGTCCCCAGGCTAGCTAAGTCTACCCTTCATCTTCCTACGCGGCTGGGGGGGCTTGCTTTACCAGATCTTCTGGTTTACTTCTGGGCAGCTGTCCTGGTGACGGCACCCTGGTGGGTGGCGGGTGATAGAACAAATGTGGCAGTGTGCCTCGAGGCAGCCTGTCTGGGCTCCTTGACGGACCTGCGAAACCTGGTATACAGAGGGGCGGGGGCATATTCTACGGTTCGGGACCCCACTAAAACTACCCTTAACCACCTCCCTACCGTGCACGAAAACCCCCTTCCTGCCCAAGCCATTTTTCAGCTTTCAGCACTGTCACACTTTAAATGACAATTGCGCGGTCGTGCGACGTGGCTCCCAAACAAAATTTGCGTCCTTTTTTTCCCACAAATAGAGCTTTCTTTTGGTGGTATTTGATCACCTCTGCGGTTTTTATTTTTTGCGCTATAAACAAAAGAAGAGCGTCCAGTTACTTTTTGCTATAATAAATACCCATTTTTTTTTTTCAAAGAAAATTTTCCTCAGTGTAAGCCGATACGTATTCTTCTACATATTTTTGGTAAAAAAAAAATCGCAATAAGCGCGTATTGATTGGTTTGCGCAAAAGTTATAGCGTCTACAAAATAGGGGATAGATTTATAGCATTTTTTTTTTTTTTTATTAGTAATGGCGGCGATCTGCGATTTTTATTGTGACTGCGATATTGCGGCGGACCCACCGGACATTTTTGACACATTTTTGGGACCATGCACATTTATACAGCGATCCCTGCTATAAAAATGCATTGATTACTGTATAAATGTGACTGGCAGGGAAGGGGTTAACCACTAGGGGGCGGGAAGGGGTTAAATATGTTCCCTCAATGTGTTCTAACTGTGGGGGGAGGGGACTGACTGGGGGAGGTGACCGATGGCTGTCCCTATGTACAAGGGACACAGCATCCGTCCCCTCTCCCTCACAGGATGTGGATCTCTGTGTTTACACACAGAGATCCACTTTCCTGCTCGTTTCCCGGGCAATCGCGGGTGCCCGGCGGCAATCGGGGCCACCGGGCACGCGCATCGGGGCCTTGGGAACGCCTTGGGAACGCGGCGGGCTCGCGCACGCCCCCTAGCTCGTTTTAAAGGCAGGACGTCATATGACGTCCTGTCAGAACGAGAGTGTCCTCCGCCCGCCGTCAATTGACAGTGGGCGGGGGACAAGTGGTTAAGGTTTGGGCGGCTGCTAGGAAACGTTTCTCCCAGCCCAACAGGTGGGCCCCGGCTCAGCCATTGTGGGGTAATCCTGGACTGCCACACTTTAGATCAATTCCTGATCCGCAGGTCTGGGCCAGATTCGGGGTAAAATGACTGAAAGATATTATGCCAGGTGGGGTACTTTTAACTTTTGCACAGCTTAGCAGTCAGTTCCAGTTGCCGGGATGGATGCTCTTCCGATACCTACAGCTACACCATGCAGCTAGGGCGCAATTTCCCACTAGGCCCCTGTTGGAACTTGACCCTGTTGAGTCGCTCTTGGTCCAGGAAGACCTCAAGAAGCCGCTTTCTGTACTATATGGGACATTGCTCAAGCTAGATACCCCGAGACTGGACAGGCTTTGGGATAAGTGGAGGGCGGATGTTCCATCTCTGGGGAAAGAGGAGTGGGAGGAGGCGTTGGAGGAATGTCCCAAGCTAGTGATTTCCTCCCGAGACAAAATGACACAAATCAAACTGCTGCACAGGGTGTATTATACACCGGTTAGGCTCCATAGGATATACCCTGACAGGGATCCCTGCTGCGCAAGATGTCGGGCCCACCCTGGTACCCTTATACATCTACTTTGGGAATGTCCTAAGATACAGGTATTTTGGAGGGAGGTTTTTGAATTGGTTAACCGAAAGCTGGACTAGGAGCTTCCCGTGTCGCCGGAGCTGGCCTTGTTTGGGGTCCCAGATGATGAGCAGAGGCCCCACCATAGAAAACTGTTGATTGCGTATTTGTTATTCTATGCAAAAAAGTCTATTATTTGCAGGTGGATATCCCCTAGCCCCCCGTCAGTGTCCACCTGGCTGGCCATGGTTGATGCTGCCATTCCAATGTACAGGCTGACCTATATTAGCAGAGGATGCCCCTGGAAGTTTGACAAGGTGTGGTTGCCCTGGATATCACCTTGACCGATCCTAGAACCCCCTTCTAGATCCTTGTGCTTAGTTGAGGTCCTGTGACCTCTGGGGGTGGGAACCCTGGGACGTCCTGGGGGGATTTGGGGTTCTCTGGTGGAGGCTCGTGGTCTCCTGGTAGTTTCGCCATCAGGGAAATTCTAGCCTTAGTTTAGGCTGGCAGGGGGCCCCCCATGCAGAATTCTTCTTTAAATTATTCCTTAAATGTCACTAATGCCTGCTGAATATACTGGTTTGTATGTCACTAGTTGTAATGTCATGTTCCTCGGCTATGGTGGCCGAGTTCTGTTTTTATGTTCATGTATATATAACTGCTCAATAAACACAACCTGATTGTAAAAAAATAAATGTATCCTCCCTCTCTTGCTCACTCCTGAGATGGACTATGGAAGTCAGAAAAACACAGTAAGGCTGGCCATACATGGTTCGAATCATTATTAATGGGCAGGCTGAATGTACCAACTTGGGTACAACCAGCCTGCTGGATTCTCTTGCGATTTTCACTGTCTTCTCCCAGCAGGGATGGCTTCCCTCGCCCCCCCCCCCCAACCGGAAGAAGACAATGGCCCAGCAGGAGGGATTCCCGCATCAACACTGTCTGTATTGATGGAGGAGTTATGCAAATATCAAAAAGCCCTCATGGTGTAAGTCTAGAGAAGTGGGAGATATTAAGTAGGCTGCATGTGCATGCAAAACTCCCTAGGTAAAGCCCACATGTGATGACTCCATGATTGAAAGATTCTAAATCCAATTAATAAAATAGGTAGGTCGGGTACAGAAAGGCTGTAGAGTAATAAGCTTCACAACAAAGAGAAGCTCACAATGTGCTGTAAAATCAGAGTAAGCATTTCAAATACAGGAGCCTGCTCAACTGTGCAAGAATGAAGGTAAGACTGGAGTTCAGGTTTAATAAATCTGGATATCTATCTTCCAAATGATTTTGCTCTGTTATTTTCACCTAAGTGGAAATATACATAAAAGGATTGCAGAAATTGCTTGGAGCAGCTTTATAGGCAAACCTATCACAAAGGATATTTCCTTTGAAAGTAAAAAGGGTGAAATAGTAATCCTGACCTTTATAAATAGGATCCTGTGACTAATATATGGCATATAGTCTGCTTTCATATAATACATATAATACATGCCCTTTATTAACATATGTCAAATTCCTTGTTATTGCCCGGCATTAAATGCATGTTATTAATGTGCAGCCTGGGATAGGTGAAGGTAAACCAAGAAATGTACTGTGGCAACATATCCAAAATTGTTTGCTTGTCTTATTATGCATGAAAAATAAAAATATACAACTCATGCCATGGTAAGTTTAATATCTAGTTATATTAAAGAGTAACTAAGGTCGATGGAGTATTCAAAATCCCAACCACCACTTCTTAATTTCATACACTTTATAGTGCCTCCAAGTATTGCTCACCAGTTCTACCCGGAACTTGAAAATAAGCTAGCCTCCCCCTTTCAATGTACTACCTACAGAATTACGTATATGCTTTTATTGGGAACAGTTCATTGTTATTAGCAAAGGCTCTATTCTACTTCATGGTTAATACAGCTTTTTATAATACGTGGATACTGACTGGATCTGTTTTCTTAATGTAAAAACAGAATCTGTAAAGTTTTTCAATATACACAATGTTGATATTGTTAGAATAATAAGAAGTACAATGCATCCTCTTGCAACAACTTGATAATTATATAAGATAGTTGAAACCACCTACAGTGTTATATATATTTTTTTATATTCTTAAAAATATCAATAACATTTCTGTAAAAAGAAAGAAACTAAGCTCTTTGGATGGCATGGGGCTGGTTTACAACGTCACAGTTTTTTAAATGCTACATAAAATATGTGCCAATTGAGGAGATTTCTACGCACTTCCTGGTCCAGAAATCACAGAAAGTAAAAGGAAATATTACCAGTGGGCAGTGTAGCAAATACATTGCAAATTGTCTAATGTTGTGAAAAGGGTTACAGGAAAGTAGAGAACCTGGATGAACTCACCATAGGGCTGCTTCTAATTTACTGTCCAGTCAGCAGGGATGTAAATCACTGCCTAGTGGCATTGCAGGCCAAAGACCTCACAATTTTGTCTGCTAGGCATACCTGGATCACAAGACTGGCTGCACAGAATTTCACATGTTAGTAAGATACAACACATATACATATCTCAACTGTGAATAGCCCTTTACACACAATCAGAATCATACAAAAAAATACCGCTTTCGAAGCGAGCATACAATATTCTGATCGTTAGTACACAGCTTTCGTCCAAAATTATCCGAAGGGACAAACATGAAAACTTTTCTCTTGCAATGCCAAATCGTACGATTTTTGTTTAATCAGCACAGTTTTTGTTCAAAAATACAATACATTACATCAAGTTTGAATTTTTATTCTGTCGTACGAGAAATTTCGTACTTTAGTAACCTCTTTGTTTTCGATATGAGACTAGCATATCGTCCGATAATCTCATTGTGTGTACTTGTGCTTGTGCAACTGTTTTGCCTGGAGTTTGGCTTTAAAGTGAACCTAGACTTTGTTGATACTAGGCTATATAACAGGAGTGTTCATAAGGAGTCAGCACCAACAAACTGCCGAAGACATACCCTGTACTTGCAGTTAGGAAGGAGCATGGGACACTCCCATTTGCATCCCCACAATGTAGCACCAATCCAATTTCTGCTTTTATGGTGGCTGTGTGCATGTGTAGGTTTCACAAAAATCAAAATACAGAAATAAAATGTATATTAATGTTTCCTCACTTAAAGACATGTAATTGTGTACAACTTGCCTTGTGATCAGCCAGACCACCTAGCCAGTCTAGTGACCAATTTTTTCTCTACTGCAATTATGCATAGCTCCCAACTGTCCCTGAATTTGAGGGACTGTCCCTGATTTGGAACAAAGTCCCTCTGTCCCTCTTTCATCTTCATTTGTCCCTCAATTTGGTCGGATCTTTATAGTTGTATATAAAATGCACTATTTATCATTCAAAAAGTGTTTCTAAGTGCTAAACCTTTAATCCAATTTTTAAATTGCTGCATTTGTACGTTTCAAAAGCCAGTATAAAGGAATAGTAGTGATAAAAAAAGCACTTCTGGGTTTAACAAATTTTTTTTTGTTAAGGTCTCCTTTAAGGGAGGCGTGGCATAGGGTGTGTCTCATGCCTACATACTTTTGCTAATAGGTGTCCCTCGTTCCCATCTCAAAAAGTTAGGAGGTATGCAATTATGCAGTTCACCTTGGTCACCACTTGAAGCTGGCCGGTGGTTACCTTCTTCTTACCTGAATGCTGCACATTAAGAAGGCTTTTTCGGGGACAGTTTCAGTTACACTTGTTGCATTTAAAATGCATAAAAATGCATTTTATACTTTTAATAAATAAATAGCTGGATTCTATGGTCTGTCTGGAGCTGAGTTAAAAAAAAAAAAAAAAAAAAAGTGAACGCATTAAAAGCTTTTATATGACCCAGCCCTATCTGCCAACATTTTTGAAACAATCCAGTAAAATTCTATAGAAAATATTAATTAATTTGCACCCCTTTACTCTGTTCTGTTTGTAAAACAGGGTGCAAGAAGCACCTCTAAGAACTTGACCTTAGGCTAAGAGACAGACAATACCGAACTGCTTTTGATCTCTTCTACAGGGTTTTTTGTTCATTTAGTACAGTACATTTCAATAGCATTTGACGAGTCCTATTTGTATTTCACAGTTCAGCTGTGGCCTTGATTATTTACTGTGAACTTCCTGACCGCGGCTGAATGTCAGACATATTTCTGATGGAATACATCTGCTGGAATGCACAAGCATTTCTTAGTGTCACTTGAACTTTTTATTTGATTTGTTGCGGGAACTGCATGTATAATGCATACCCTAACATTACATTAGTCTCTATTAGCAATTTTCTTCTCCTGATATCTCAAGCTGATACCAGGCTATGGTAGGATCGTTAATCAGTACTTCACAGTTCTCCAAGCGCACAGGTCTGTGCAGATGGTTTTAAATCACATTTGCATAACCATCAACTGATATACAATCTTTCAGAACGAGCAGTGGAAGTTTGAAAATTAAAGGTACACTCCAGTCAAACATGGGGATGTAGTGAAACTTCATGATGCTTATTTAACAAAAACTTGATTTATCCAAACATCTAGAGGTGGGAAAGACAAACAGACAGATTTCCGCTATATAGGTTTCCATCTCATGTTCTGTTCCTATTGTAGCGGTACCCCTGAAAGGGCCTCTGGCTTATGTTGGTCAAAGGCACAGTCAATTAGACATGTGCATTCGTTTTCGTCCGAATGCATTTTCGTCCGAATTTCAGCTATTTTCGTTATCGTTTTAACAAACGAAAACGAAAGCACAGAGTCTGAAAACCGAAAGAACCAACATAAACAAATGCTTTATTTTCGTTTTCGTTGCTACAAGAGTTCGATATAGATAGGAGATTCGACGTGACGCTGACAATAACAATCTGTGTCTATCGAACCTGTGGTTGAATGTGCCTAACCTTAACTCTATTAGTCCAAGATTATTCTACATAGAGAGAAAAGATTCGACATAGAGAGAAAAGATTCGACATTATAGAGAGAAAAGATTTGACATAGGAGAGAAAAGATTCGACATTATAGAGAGAAAAGATTCGACATAGGAGAGAAAAGATTTGACATTATAGAGAGAAAAGATTCGTTATTATACAGAAAAAAAGATTTGTTATTATAGAGAGAAAAGATTCGACATAGAGAGAAAAGATCACTGCTGGAATTGGGCGGGGGAAGTAAAATAAAAATAATGATGATGATGAATGTTATTGGCTGATTGTAACCAAAGAGGAGGAGCAGTAAAATAGCTAGAATGACGAAGATTCGACAAAGCATCGAAAGTTAGAAGATTCGACGGTGCAGCAAAACTGTATGACGCTGCAATCGTACATTTCCGGTCAAATGCATCCGCCCATAGGCTATAGAAGAATTCTAATGTTGGTTGACTAGTAATAGTAATTAATAAATATAATTATTACTAGTCATACAACATTAGAATTCTACTATAGCTTGTGGGCGGAACATTCAACCGGAAATGTATGATTGCAGCGTCGTACAGTTTTGCTGCTCTGTCGAATCTTCTTTGAACATTCGACAGACACCATAAGCCTTCAATGACAGATTCGACCTTAATTTATTTGGATTTTCGGACTAATGCAATTTCTAACGAAAAACGAAATAAATAAAAACGAATTTCGGGAGTAACGAAATAAATTTATTTTTCGGACGAAAACGAAATTCCGAAACAAAATATTTCAGTGTGCACATGTCTACAGTCAATGTAGGCTTCCAGCACAGATGATAATGATGACCAGAGTTCTTCCTCACTAATGCAGAGTCTGCCAGCACAGTTCAGGCACATTGACACAAAAAGCAGCCATGGGGGGGGGGGGGGGCGTCTATTTGTTGTTTTATTGTGTTGTTTTTATGTTTGTTTTTTAAAGGGTACCTTTATTAAACTTTTTTTTTTTTTGTGTCAAAGACAAAAGAAAAAAAAAGAAAATGTGCCCAGCAAGGCACAGCACCGAGATGCAGTTGGAACAATACAGAACAGAACAAAAATATCAGATTATCTATACATGACAATACCAGATGGTGTGATAGGGGCCAAAAAAGGAAGGTCCCCATCGAAACATCATTGCCACATCACAAAAGGGTTACCGAAACAGGAATATATGCAGACTGCCGTACAAAACATAATTCAAAAGACGGAAAAGGTGTTGACATATTACATGAGTACATCAAGATTACACAAATATTAAAGTCTGAGACATATGCAACCTTACTGTACAGCAATATATGTGAAAAAAAGTTGCGCTACTAATAAAAAATAAATGTGGTAGCAGCCAGCATCAACAATAAGACATATTGTGAACAAAGAAATAGGAAACAACAGATGCAGCGCTGTGAAATATATGAAACCCTGAAAATCTAATTGCAGGGTTAATAGTATAAAATGTGTGAATCCTGTGCAAACTACCACATCAATACATAATAGTACATCCAATACTTATAAGATTGAAATTATACTCTCACGAAAGCAAAAAAACAAAAAACACCCTGCAGGTGTATGTGTAGGTGAGTGGCAATTAAAAACCATTTGTATGAGAAATACAGTACATAACCTACAGAAATAGAGATAAAATACCATATGTATATAGTCCATGTAACAATACTGTATATCAAAGATCATTAATCAGGAAAAAATAAGAACCGTATGTAAGTTCATATAAATATTCATTATTCCAATTATCCAATGTGAAACAGTGGGATGTTATCACTCTTGTCAGAAATTGGCGTAGCTATAATATGCAAGGTGGTCAACACACACGTCACCCTGGGCAGTGCATCCAAACACGGACATAGGCCATAAGAAAAAATAAAAAGGGCCTCCACAGGCTATGTACCCAACATGTTTCGTACCAAACATGCCCCAGTTGATGTACTTTAGTATGAAACATGTCGGGTACATAGCCTGCTTATAGCTCTACATACTATGCCTTAACTGAAGCTTTTTCTGATCACCATTTACAAGCATTTTATGACGCCTGTATCCTTTTATCCTTTTATTGGATTTTATCTGAATAAACAAGCTTTTTTTACATCAAATCATTGGATTCATCTGCAGTATGTGGAGGCCCTTTTTTTTCTTTCTTATGGTCTATGTCCGTGTTTGGATTCTATGAGCTCTGCTGCTTTTGGATTCATGACGTTACAGCTTTCAACATTTGCCTTGTCTGACGTGGACGCAGGAAGCTTCCCTTCACAGGAGTTCCAACCGGTATGTGTGCCTGAGAGGAGTAGTCTTTTGCCTATCTGACCCACCGCCGCTGGCGTAAGAGTATTCATTCCCCCCCTCCCAGGTGTTGGATTCACTGCCCAGGGTGACGTGTGTGTTGACCACCTTGCAAATTATAGCTACGTCAATTTCTGACAAGAGTGATAACATCTCACTGTTTCACATTGGATAATTGGAATAATAAATATTTATATGAACTTACATACGGTTCTTATTTTTCCCTGATCAATGATCTTTGATATACAGTATTATTACATGGACTATATACTTATGGTCTTTTATCTCTATTCCTGTAGGTTATGTACTGTATTTCTTATACAAATGGTTTTTAATTGCCACTTACCTACACATACACCTGCAGGGTGTTTTTTGTTTTTTTGCTTTGGTGAGAGTATAATTTCAATCTTATATGTATTGGATGTACTATTATTTACTGTACAGCATACTACCTATGCAAATCTCGGCAAATGTAGTACCTCACATTTTTTCAAATGTTGCAAAAATAGAAGTAAAAACTTTACGAAATGGAAAAGGGAAGGGGATAGATAGAATAGGACAAAAAAAAAGGGGGAGGAGAAGACTACCATACATAGAAAAGGAACTCTGATCACCCTTCTCGCTTGGTACCTGGCTAAGGTCTCTGAAAGCCACACAGGCTCTTCACACATACTCCCTAGATGCTAAGCACATCATTCTAGAATTATACAAAAGCCTTTGATATTGATAATACTTGACTATGGCAAAAATAAATTCACATGTTTTAATTTTTGTCTTGACACATCCCCCTCCCCCCTTTTTCATTTTTGTGGGGTGAGATATGCCTTGTGTCAATACCGTCTTTGTGGATATGGAGATATATGGGTATATGGGGCTTGTCCATTAGGGCTGGTTTGTGTCCACATGGATGAGTGTACCCGTATTACATATCTGAGAGATAGATAGATCTATCAGAAGACAGATAGCCCATATCTTCAGTAAGACAGAATTTAATAGTATACTTTCTCTTTTTCTTGTACATCTCATTTTTATATGTGACTAATAGATGGGAGGAGAGAGAGATGTACCCCCATCTCTTCATACTGGTTGGTGTTAGTGAGTAGACTTTAAGTTTATATGTCCTCAAAATAGCCTGGAGCCTTTATATTGAATGTAAGAGGATCAAATGACCCTCATATTGTCTATATGTGTATATCAAGAGAAGTTTCACCAATTAACTTGGTAGGTGTAAATATTACAACATAGAGATAAAACTTTGGTTCATATATAGTGGCATTGACCTCACCTTATAGGGATACCTGTTATTGTCATTTACATACTTTTTATGATTTATAATAAAGGTTACATTTTAGATAAGTGCTTTTTGGCACGTAGGGAAGCGCACCCTCTTCTAGCACACATTTTAGGAAGCGCACAATGAAAACGCATGTAAATGCATGAAATATGCAAGTTGAAAAATGCATGAAAAACTGCATGAAAACTGAAGCACTTAAGAGTGAATTGCATCTAATGTTAGGGTTTGCACTTGTGTTTCCAAAGGAATGAATGGTAGAGCATGTAAACTACACTAATTACAATGCATAAAACCTACTCTAGTGCATGTTAAAATGCCCAGCAAAACATTATAAAACACATGAATTTTCCAGTGCAAAAGTGAAAATTGGCAGCATGTTCTTGACGCTGGATGTGAGCACTGCTAGTAAGTACCCTCTGTGCACTGAAGTCAAAGGTATGTAATGTGCTTGATTGCCAATGCAAGTTTATACTAGAATGAGGGAACAAATTATTGGCATGGAGAATGTGTGTTGATATTGGCATGGAGAACTTGCTTGCATTGAGGAATGAACAATATGAGTCACTACAGATGTATTCATGAAGTTCAACATATTAACAAAAATCATAGCACCACCCCAGAGAAGTAATATAAATAGCACCCATTTTTATGTCATGGTCCATATAATGCACAAATTGAGTTGTATTCTTGTATGTGAATGTGCATAGCCTATGCTCTTGTGATAGCCAATTCCATGACAACAGTTCAGTGTGTACCGTAATGACACACATTAGCCAACTTGTATACAGTTATCCAGTGTGAATTGTCACAGGTTTTGGAATGTGAGAATTTTTTTACACTGTGTGGACTGGGATGTACATCTTCTATATGTGTTTAACAGCATGGAGATATACATTGGTGCAACGCTTTATATGCATGCAGGAAAAAAACACTAGATGGTATCTCCGTAACAATAAAAGGCTGGATTATGGTGCCCTTAATAACAGGGGGGACTATGAGGATGCTGACAATTATCTCTATTTCAATGCTTTTCGTAGTAAGCCAAAATAGGGCTTTGAAGTCTTTTTATTTTTTTTTATTTTCAGAAGGTGGTCAGCAATGACATTCTTTGTATTGCTTTTAATAATGGTTTCCTATACGATTGATTATCAAATGAATAAAATACAATATTCATGCACCCTACCTGTACCTGAAAGCATTGCTTCCATATTATCTGCCTCCATCATATAAGTAATTTGCAAAGAATATGCAGCCACATAAAATCCTATTCAACATTAAAACACTACCTTCCAAATCCTGCAGAAACATTTTACAAATCCATGTCAAAAGTTAAACATAAATGTCTGTGTTCACTGACCATAATGCATGATCCAGTTAAACTGACCGGGGGCCATAAATAGAAAATAGCCTGAGGTCCATGGTACAATTAGTCCACCACTGATGGAAAGTGTACTATATTCTAGCCTGCAGATGTCCTCTGGGCTGCAGTAGAGGCATTTGTACAATTGTGATCAGACTCTATTATTCTGGAGTGGGAACTATGATAAGCACTTATGTCCAGGCTAAGCAAACTGAGAATTGATTGAGCTGGTATTCTGGATATGAGGATAATAAAAAAGCAAAGCACATGTGGAATACAATTTTCACTGAAAGTTATGTATATTTTTGAATATATATATATATATATATATATATATATATATATATATATATATATATATATACGTATATATATATATTTTTTTTTTAACCACTTAAGCACCGAAAGATTTTTGCTGTAATAAATATCCCCAAAAAACTAAAACAAAGTTATAGCGTCTACAAAATAGGGATTCGATTTGTAGCATTTTGAATTTTTATTTTTATTTTTTTACTAGTAATGGCGGTGATCAGCGATTTTTAGCGGGACTGCGACAGATCGGACACTTTTGACACTTTTTTGGGACCATTGACATTTATACAGCGATCAGTGCTATAAAAATGCACTGATTACTGTATAAAGTGGGTACGGAAAGTATTCAGACCCCCTTAAATGTTTCACTCTTTGTTATATTGCAGCCATTTGCTAAAATCCTTTAAGTTAATTTTTTCCCCTCATTAATGTACACAGAGCACACCATATTGACAGAAAAACACTGAATTGTTGAAATTTTTGCAGATTTATTAAAAAAGAAAAACTGAAATATCACATGGTCCTAAGTATTCAGCCCCTTTGCTGTGACACTCATATTTAACTCAGGTGCTGTCCATTTCTTCTGATCATCCTTGAGATGGTTCTACACCTTCATTTGAGTCCAGCTGTGTTTGATTATACTGATTGGACTTGATTAGGAAAGCCCCACACCTGTCCATATAAGACCTTACAGCTCACAGTGCATGTCAGAGCAAATGAGAATGATGAGGTCGAAGGAACTGCCTGAAGAGCTCAGAGACAAAATTGTGGCAAGGCACAGATCTGGCCATGGTTACAAAAAAAATTCTGCTGCACTTAAGGTTCCTAAGAGCACAGTGGCCTCCATAATCCATAAATGGAAGACGTTTGGGACGACCAGAACCCTTCCTAGAGCTGCCCGTTCGGCCAAACTGAGCTATCGGGGGAGAAGAGCCTTGGTGAGAGAGGTAAAGAAGAACCCAAAGATCACTGTGGCTGAGCTCCAGAGATGCAGTTGGGAGATGGGAGAAAGTTGTAGAAAGTCAACCATCACTGCAGCCCTCCACCAGTCAGGGCTTTATGGCAGAGTGGCCCGACGGAAGCCTCTCCTCAGTGCAAGACACATGAAAGCCCGCATGGAGTTTGCTAAAAACCACCTGAAGAACTCCAAGATGGTGAGAAATAAGATTATCTGGTCTGATGAGACCAAGATAGAACTTTTTGGCCTTAATTCTAAGCGGTATGTGTGGAGAAAATCAGGCACTGCTCATCACCTGTCCAATAAAGTCCCAACAGTGAAGCATGGTGGTGGCAGCATCATGCTGTGGGGGTGTTTTTCAGCTGCAGGGACAGGACGACTGGTTGCAATCAAGGGAAAGATGAATGCGGCCAAGTACAGGGATATCCTGGACGAAAACCTTCTCCAGAGTGCTCAGGACCTCAGACTGGGCCGAAGGTTTACCTTCCAAAAAGACAATGACTCTAAGCACACAGCTAAAATAACAAAGGAGTGGCTTCACAACAACTCTGTGACTGTTCTTGAATGGCCCAGCCAGAGCCCTGACTTAAACCTAATGGAGCATCTCTGGAGAGACCTAAAAATGGCTGTCCACCAACGTTTCCCATCCAACCTGACAAACTGGAGAGGATCTGCAAGGAGGAATGGCAGAGCATCCCCAAATTCAGGTGTGAATAACTTGTTGCATCTTTCCCAAAAAGACTCATGGCTGTAATAGATCAAAAGGGTGCTAAATACTGAGCAAAGGGTCTGAATACTTAGGACCACGTGATATTTCAGTTTTTCTTTTTTAATAAATCTGCAAAAATGTCAACAATTCTGTGTTTTTCTGTCAATATGGGGTGCTGTGTGTACATTAATGAGGAAAAAAATGAACTTAAATGATTTTAGCAAATGGCTGCAATATAACAAAGAGAGAAAAAATTAAGGGGGTCTGAATTCTTTCCGTACCCACTGTAAATGTCACTGGCAGGGAAGGGTCATTCAAGGGGTTAAATGTGTTCCCTGGGAGGTGTTTCTAACTGTGGGGGGAGTGGACTGACTGGAAGAGGAGAAAGATCGCTGTTCCTAATCACTAGGAAGAGAGGATCACTCTCTACTCTCCTGACAGAACGGGGCTCTGTTTGTTTACGTTCTGCCTCTCTGTGGAGTGATCGTGTGTGGCCGGCGGACATCGCGCCCGCTGGCCACATGCATCAGTTCTCTCGCCGTGCAGCACCCGCGCCTGCTATAGCTGTTTAAAGGGCCGCCGTACAGCTACGATGATTGGCGAGAACGAGCCAACCTGCTGCAGTAGAATGATGGCGGCTGGTCGGCAAGTGGTTAAATATACACATGCCATAACTATAGTGTAAATATTGATGATTGCAGTAACTGAAAATAAGCAATATACATGTGCATCACATATTATGCATTTTGCTAATAACTTTGTTAAAGCCCAACTCCAGCCAAACTAGCTTGGGAAGGGTTATCACTCCTGTCAGATTTGTATTGCCACCTGTTGGGGAGATAATACTAAAATCCCCCAGCAAAATGTTTCTATACCTTTATTTAATTTGATAGAAATGAAAGTGCTGCCCAAATGTACGGCACCTTAATGTGTATAAAATCCTCCATGCACAGGTGTGGGAGTGCTGCTGCACACACCCACAGGTGAGAACAAGGCTTAAGGAAGACAGGGATACTTTTAGTTAAAGTATAACTAAAGGCAAAAAGTTTTCTTTATTTTTGTATGGTGAAGAGAGATTAGAACGCCTGTGAGTTTTTATTGTTGTCCGTGCCCCGTCAAGGAGATTCACCTTCTCTTTTTGTCCTGTTTACCATTATCATAAAAAGCAAAAGTAAAAAAAAAATCCCAAATTTTGCGTTGTCCCTGGAAAAGTAATAGAGGGAAAACCTTCCAAAGGGGACACTAGTTCTGGAGACCTGGGGGTCCTCAAAATATTCCCTTAATTTGCAGGGATTTTCTCTAACTTCCTGTTTAGCACAGGAAGTGAAGAGAAATCTCTGCAATGGAACACAGATGAAAAAAAATAAAAAATACGACCGGGTTTATAACCCTCCCTTGCTCTATCCAAAATGAAAAAAATACGTTTTGCCCATAGTTCTACTATAAGCCTGCTCTTAACCACTTCAATACCAGGCACTTTCCCCCCTTCCTGCCAAGAACAATTTATAGCTTTCAGCGCTGTCGCACTTTGAATGATAATTGCGCGGTCATGCAACACTGTATCCATATATCAATTTTTATAATTTTCTTCCCACAAATAGAGCTCTCTTTTGGTGGTATTTGATCACTTCTGCGGTTTAAATTTTTTGCGCTATAAACGAAAAAGACCAACAATTGAAAAAAAATCAATTGATGCGCACTAATAGGTTGGCACTGATAGGCAGCACTGGCGGTACTGCTAGGTGGCACTGATAGGTGGCACTGATTAGCGGCACTGATGGGCACTGATAGGTGGCACTGGATAGGCAGCAGTGATGAGGAGCTACTGACAGGCATTAGTGAGTGGCACTGATTGGCACTTTGATGGGCCACTGACAGGCATTACTGATGGGGCACTGATTGGCACTTTGTCAGAGGCTTCATTCCATGATTGGAGTTGCTGTGTGTCAGACTGACACACAGCACATCCGATCACCGCGCTGCGCGCCCCTGCGGGCACGCGCCAGCTCTGTTATGCTGATCACGTTATATGTCATCAGGAGAACACAACCACTTTGCCCCTGTCATTCTGCTATATAGCGGGCGGCAAGTGGTTAATCTATTTATTAGTTACTGTGCAGTATTTCCCAAGCTGGAAGCTCGTAGAGTTTACAGTTAAAGACCACTCTTTGCAGAGGTGTCTTGACTTGGCAGTATGACTTCACATGTATTTGCAAATGTATGTACAAAACTCTCTGTTTATTTAACTTAAATGTCAAACAGTTTAATCAGGTTGTTTGTGCTGACTAGCTATTGTAGCGCAACCCCGCAAGGGTTGCTAAGTTGTGTCCCAGGTTATTTTCTCAAATAGTGCAGCGACAGCCAGAAAAACAACATTGACTCCTCCGGCTCAGTAAACAGTCAGGGGTTGCCTTTTTTTACAGTTTATTGCAAATTAACTTGGATGAGACTTACGGAAAATGTAGGATACTCCATGTCACTTGAAAAAAATGTGAGGACACTCTTCCCTTTGCAGCTACTTCTTGAAACAGTCTCTTAAGCAGTAAGACATAAAGCAGACAGCACTGGGACACCATACGTTATGTTCCAGGTCAGGCAAACCTTAATGTTAGTTAGTGTAACAGGGGTTAACAGCAGCGACATTCACTAGGATCCTTCTCTCAGGTTTGTACTCACAGTGCCCCTGGGACTGGGATGTTTCCCTGCAGACTCAGGCAGACAGTCTCCTCAGTGCAGCCTCCAGACCGGATCCTCAAATAAACCCCTCTTATGGCTCCTAAGAATTTGCAGCAGAATAGGTTCCTCAGTTGTGCCCAGCTGGGACCTTGATGAGACAAGTAGAATCTTCAGCTGGACTGCCTAAAAGAGCAGCAGCCCTTCTGGCTGGGAACCTCTCCACCTGGGGAAGAACCCTGCTCTCTGAGGCTCAAAACGATGTATATACTCCTCCAGCCACCATCTGGGCATCCTCCCTATAAGGATGAGTTGGCACCACATAAACCGTCTCCGGAGCACGTTTTGATTGGCCCACCACTCTTGTAAGCGGCTCCCCTGTCTGACAGCTCTGAAAACCTCTGTGCTGAATCCTCCGGCCGGTGTCCTCCCGAGTTACCTCAAGGCTGCAGTTCCCGCTGCTAGATGGCACCCGTTGATCTCTGAGCTTACATCCCAGCAATTCAAGTGGCAGTACTTCACCTTGTACCATCTTGCTGGACATTGGAAAGCCTTAACATACTGAAGCACTATGTAAGTGCACCTTATACTGGATTGCTAATGCCTTTTTTATAATAATAATAAATGATGCTGCACTAGGACTGGCCTGGCGCTTCTCTCTCTTTTTTTCTCCTTCTCCCTACATACAGAACACATTCATACATCTAGGAAAGGTAAAGGGGTGGGAGACTGACATATTTATTTAATCTATAACTAATTAAACAAAACAATGATCTGGTGTTGACTCTATGACTTTGACAGCCAGAGATGTCAATAATTCTGAATGAAGGGCAAAAGATACAATGTTCCTGTGAGTTCTACCTTGGTTCCAGGATATTTGGTGGACAACCTTGTTGTAATCATACAGGTGTTGCTATGCATCTGACCTTACAGGTGTTGCTATGCATCTGACCTTAATAACCTTTATAACAACTTATACATGGTCGGAATTTCCGATGAAAAATGTCCGATATTCCGACCGTGTGTGTGCCCCATCTGACTTTTTCTGTCGGAAATTCTGACGGAGTTAGAAAAAGAACATGTTCTCTTTTTTTTAGACCAAAAAAATTTCTATCGGACATTCTGTTCGTCTTTATGGAACTCTGACGGAGAAAAAAACATGCATGCTCAGAATCAAGTCGACGCATGCTTGGAAGCATGGAACTTCATTTTTCTCGGCTCGTCGTAGTGTTGTACCTCACCACTTTCTTGACGGTCGGAATTTGGTGTGACATTGTGTATGCAAGACAGCTTGAACGGAATTCCGTTGGAAAAATCCATTGGAGTTTATCCCGAGGGAAAATCAGATCGTGTGTACAAGGCATTAGATTGTTTTATTCAACTTTCTTGTCCGTCATGCATAAAAATTAGCAAGTCAATTTTGGTTTACTATAACAGATGTTAATTATATTTTTCTTTATTCTGGACTGTGACTTTTGCAAACCAGCACACTAAAGAGACATTGACGTGCTAATTTACAAGTACTGCACATATTTACCCTTCAGATATATCCTGGATGTTCTTGGTTAACAGGTTTGCCAGACATGTTCTCAATACATTGGCACTAGAAGGGTCCTCAAAAGACCATCTATGATAGTTTATATCATCTCCACTTATCGCCAGTTATCTATAATATGACTCTAAGTAAACAGTTGAAGTGAAGGTTTATTGATGAACACAATTATCGAATCTAATAATTGTTAATAATAATAATAATTGGCGCCATTCCACGTGTGTGCACAATTTTAAAGCACGATATGTTAGGCATCTATTTACTTGGCGTAACATTATCTTTCACATTATACAAAACAATCGGGCTAATTTTAGCGCTTTTTTTTATATATACTCATGAAACAGTTTTTTTCCAAAGAAACACATTTGAAAAATTGCTGCGCAAATACCGTGTAGCAGAAAAAGTTGCAACGACCACCATTTTGTTTCCTAGGATGTCTTTGGCCTGGGTGGGAAGGGGTTAATTACGTTAAGTAAGTAATATACAAATAATTATTATATATTGTTTTTAAGGTAATTTACTATATTTTCAAAAACTGTACTCAAGCAGGTGGCTTAACAGACAAATTACTGAAGTTTGAAATTATAACTTCAAACCAGTACTTTCACAGTAAATAGATAAATAATAAATGATTATGTTATAATAACTTATAGCATAATAATATATGATTTAGCTTGATTAAAGCAGTACATTTTCAGCAGGCAGCAGATTCTCATTCTCCCTTTTAACTGTGTGAGAAAAACATGGGGATTATGGATAAATCTTTTACCCTAAACCCATGGTTTTTCCTTGTATTTAAGAAGGCTGGGCTGGAAGGGAGCATTTGTCTTTTAGACACATGCCCCCTTCTATGACACTGCAGCGAGAGGACAGCCTCCACTGCAGAATTTTTATTTGACAGCTTGTTCCAATGGTGCTTTACCATTGGTTCAAGGCTCCAAGCTGTCCATTAAGCTCAGTGCTTCTGACAAGAAGTCAGAGGCACTGTGAGCTCATCCTCTCAGTCTGTTGCAAACAGAGTATGCTAGCTTGTTTTTAAACTGGCAACTCTATATGTAGCTTCTGACAGGCTGCACAAGAAGCCCCATATCTCCGGAACTATAGGTGGCAGTGGTGGCAGGACTTCAGCTACCTACCCACCAAATTTGGCCAGGTCGCCGGGCTACGACCCTCGAAGCTCAATCATTTTTTTGTTTTTTGTTTTTATGTTCATGACCTCCCCTGACACATGCCTGATTAATTCACAATAAGTAAATTTTAAAGGCTTCTAGATTTGCATAATGAAAATGTTTCTTTACGGGGACAAACTGAAAAGATGCATTCATATGATAGATCAATTAATGCCATCTATATCAATGTTGGTTTAGAGCTGAGCAAATTGAACAAAAAATAAATCTGGTAAATCAAAAGAATCTGACTTCTGGCAAATTGTGGAAGCAGTGAAAGCTAACCTAATTTCTATGAAACTAGATGGCTTCCAATTGCCTTTGTTGATGTATTTCTCAGGGTTGAGCCCAGATAATCAACATTTCGTGTTATATAAGTAATCAACGTAATAACCGTTGATGTGTTCTAGTGGATAGGTATGAGGTTCTGGTCTGCTGCTATCGTGGGTTGAGGCAAATCCTTCGGGATGAAATTTGTCATCTAGATTTATTTACTGTATGTGCACAGTAAATAAAGTATTTTTTTAACCATAATGCATTGCAGTGCCTTGATATATGGCCAACAGTCATACTGTAGATAAACTAATAAGGAGGCTTTTGGTTGAGCCAGGAACTATAAAAGGAAGGAGGTACAGAGCAGGTATAGCATCAGTGCATTCATAGATATCATAAGTAAAGTTATCGAGCTGCATAAGAGAGATTGGGGACAGTTTTATTATTATTAGGATCTTTTTTGTCTTTCATTTTATTTTGTGGTTGATTGAATGTCAGCAGTCACTTTTTTATATAATCTTTATTTATGAGGTTATAAACTGGACATATCCACAAGCAATAAAACAAAAACATTGATACAACATGCTTAGGACATCGTATATCTTCAAGTTTTCTGTACGGTCGTGGCAATGTTTACAGTACAGGTATATGAGCAAAGTAATAAATATATGTCTCAAAGTCTAAAAAACAAATAAAAAAACGGAAATAAAAAAAAGTACACAAAACCATGTACATGAAACCATGTAGGGGTGTATAGTACTGTACCAAGATCTGTCAACTCACTGGTGAGATATCTTGGTGTGTCACCTAGAAAGACTGAAAAATCAAGTGCACCGCAACATGCAACAAATCATAGTGAACAAGATTAATCAAGGACACCGTCACACAGGCATGCACTGGCCATCGGGACTACCAGGAGTTGGGCCGATGGCTCTGTGAGCCGGTTTCAGTGACAGCTAGTAGCGTGGCTAGGAGGTGGCTTTTGGGGCTATAACCCCGAATCTGGGGCCCATAGCCCCGAGTGCCAGGGGTCCCCAACCACAGGGCCGTGGCCCACTACCTGGTCGTGGCCTCTCTGTAGCTGTGCGGCGGGCAGCATGGGAGAGCCAGAGAGTGGGCAGGCAGCACGGGAGAGCCAGGCGGGTGAGAGAGCAGGGAGATGACATCATCTCTCACCGCCCACTCTGCATCACCACTGTTCCGCCCTCACTGTGCATCTGCGGGCAGCAGGGAGATTACATCATCTCTCACTGCCTGCCCTCTCTCTGGTGACCCTGATGTAAGGAGCAGCTCTCTGGGGACTCTGAGGTAAGGAGGGGCTCTCTGGGTACCCTGATGTAAGTAGGGGGGCTATCTGGGTACTCTGATGTAAGTGGGGGCTCTCTGGGGACCCTGATGTAAGGGGGCTCTCTGGGGACCCTGACATAAGGTGGAGGCTCTCTGGGGACTCTGATGTAGGGGAGGGCTCTCTGGGGACCCTGATGTAAAGGGGGTCTCTCTGGGGACCCTGATGTAAGGGTGGCACTCTGGGGACCCTGATATAAGGAGGGGCTCTCAAGGGACCCTGATGTAAGGGGGTCTCTCTGGGGACCCTGATGTAAGGAGGCTCTCTGGGGACCCTGATGCAAGGCTTAGGCTCTCTGATGTAAGGGCTCTCTGGGCACTCTAATGTAAGGGAGGGCTCTCTGGGGACTCTGATGTAAGGGTGGCACTCTGGGGACCCTGATATAAGGAGGGGCTCTCAAGGGACCCTGATGTAAGGGGGGCTCTCTGGGGACCCTGATGTAAGGGGGAGGCTCCCTGGGGAGCCTGATGTAAGAAGGAGGCTCTCTTGGGACTCTGATGTAAGGGGTAAGCTCTTGGAGAACCCTGATTTAAGGAGGAGGCTCTCTGGGGATCCTGATGCAAGACTAAGGCCCTCTGGGGACTCTGATGTAAGGGGGGCTCTCTGGGGGCTCTGATGTAAGGGGGCTCTCTCCGGGGACTCTGATGTAAGGAAGGGCTTTCTGGGGATACTGATGTAAAGAGGGGCTCTCTGGGGACCCTGATGTAAGAGGAGCTCTCTAAGGACTGAGGGACAGGCTTTTTTCGCACAATTGCGTATAGTTTATATACTGTTTTTGTGCATGTTTGCAAAATTAAATTGCTAGTCAGGATGAAGTCCAGGGACAAATTTTTGTCACAATTCAGCCCTGCTGTCACATCTTTAATGTATCCAATTTGCCCAGATTTTATCAAGTTTGTAATATTGGTCTCTGCAGGTGTATACCCATTGCTATGCCTCCATAATCTGATCTAATTTTTGTGGATCATTTGTCTACATTAGGTACCATTGGACGTTTCCAGTGCAAGGGGATCAGGATGTTTGCTGCATTTATTAAATGTGGGACTATACACCCTGCATATCCCTTAAGAGATGGAGGAGGGAGTACATTAAAAAAAAGCTGGAGCATCTTGTAGTAAAATGGTTGTGATGTCAGAGATCAGATTTCTGATCTTATTCCAGACTTAAAATGTTACCCTGCATTCACTATATCTGGTCTCCCACAGTACACAGAACATGGAAATGCCATTATTTTATTAAAGTGGTTGTAAACCCACTTTTTAAACAAAGACCTACAGGTAAGCCTAGATTAAGGCTTACCTGTAGGTGCATGAAATATCTCCTTAACCTACACGGTTAAGGAGATATTTGTATGTAAATGCGGCGACGCTGACGTCACCCCATTCATAAATTCGGCTAGGTCGCAACATTCGACGACGTAGCCGAATTCGACAGCTCACGCGCGCATGCGCGGAGTCACGTCTTCGCCGCTCCGGCCAATCACAGCGCCGGAGCGGCGCTGTGATTGGCTGCAGCGGCGATACCCGGAAGTAACATTCCGGCTATCGCCGCAGCGATGGATGCGGCTAGAGGAGGGACACGGACGACTTCGGGGGCCCCGATCGAAGTGGTACATAA
Organism: Rana muscosa; assembly: GCA_029206835.1. Taxonomy (NCBI): domain Eukaryota; kingdom Metazoa; phylum Chordata; class Amphibia; order Anura; family Ranidae; genus Rana; species Rana muscosa. The sequence continues at coordinate 177,473,770 of CM055124.1, forward strand.
TGAGCTAATATGCTAGTCATACTAGCTCATTATAGCTTTGTCTTGCAGGTTAGTAAAAAAATAAAAAAAAAGATAAAGGGTTTACAACCACTTTAAATATAAATGGTTAAACACCTTTTCCATCAGCAGTTAGAACAGTCTTATGACTTCTATCAGTGCCTGGTTAAAGCTTGAAGGAGGAGTTTTCATACTGCACTGACTGTCCTATCAGCATCCAGGACCCCTGACCCTCTTTCTGGACAGTGCTGATTGGCCCTGTGCTGATCACATGCACTCTCCCAAGAAAAAGAAACTCTCTAACAATCCACACCAAATTGAGCATGTGTTTTGTCCGGAAATGTTTTGGAGTCAGTGGAAGAAGAGGAGGATCTGTGCATACAGGATCAAACAGCCTTTGCACAATACAGAGGATTAACCCCTTAGGTTCCACAGTTAGTATACCAAGCATGCTTTACTGAATATACACACTGATTTTACTGTTGTGGGTTTAGTAACACTTTAAAGTGTCCTTAAACCCGCATCATTAAAAACTATAAATAAATGTTGTATTACATGCTGTTTGTACTCAGTCACTGTAGGATTCACTTTCTGTATTCTGCAAAAAACCTGGTTGATCCCGCTGTTTTCTGTATCCCCCTCCTGTCCATTTCTGCACTGCAGTTGGGGATTTTGCAAAGCACGACAGCTAGTTCACATGCTCAGTTTTCAGTGTATTTCCTCCCTATCACATCTGAGCAGCCCATATGACTATAGGGTCACACATGTTGGTGTATACACAGTGCTAAATGAAAGCCCACTCCCTCCCTCCCCCATGCTTAGCCACTAACCAACTAAACACAATGTGCATGGAATATTACATCTTGATTGATTGATGGAGGCTTAATTTCTCTGTAATTCTAAGACATAGACTTAAGGGGTTTGACATAGCCTGCGACTGGCAGAAATCAGCCAACAGCATGTTATTCCCAAAAAATAATAAAGATTTGAATACATATTTGTATGACAGTTTAAAACAGTTTGTTGATATTAGCCACTTGCCGACCAGGCTTATTCTGGCACTTTTTTGTTTACAAGTTTAAATCAGTATTTTTTGCTACAAAAGTAATTAAAACCTCCAAACATTATATATATATATATTTTTTTTAGCAGAGACCCTAGGGAATACAACTTTTTTACGTCACACGGCATTTGCACATCGGTTTTACAAACGCAATTTTTTTGAAAAAATACACTTTAATGAATTAAAAAAAAACCCAGAATATTTACCCTAATGTTATGTAATGTGAAAGATGATGTTACACCAAGTAGATAGATACTCTCGATTCCACGGTTTAAAATTGCACAGGTCTGGCACTAGAATTATTGCTCTTGCTCTACCGTTCGCGTTGATACCTCACATGTGTGGTGCTAATACCGTTTACATATGCATGCGCGACTCACCTATGCATTCGCTTCACACGAGCACAGAGGGATGGGGTGCTTTTAAAAATATATATAATTATTTTACTTTTTATTTTTAATTTTTTGCACTGTCCCTTTAATATTTTTCTAATCACTTTTATTCCTATTACAAAGAATGTTACCATCCCTTGTAATATAAATAAGATTGACAGGTCTTCTTTGTGGAGAGATCTGGGGTCAAAAGGACCTCAAATATCTTCTTTACCTCTAAAAGCAAAAGAAAAAAAATGATTTACTTCCAGCCTGGACCGGAAGTGACATCATGACGTCGCTCCAGTCCTCCAAGGCCATAGTTGATCAAAGAGTATTAACGCTTAATCATGGGAGTAGCCGGCCGCACCATCGGATCGTTTCTCGGGGCGAATCGGCGGAAACGGTAAACCTGAGAGATACCCATGAGCGGCGGGAGAGGGGTAATGTCCCCTCCTGCTGCTTCATGAGCCGCTTGGACCAGTTTTTATGAGAAAGCCAGCTGCGGGCTGCAAAAAATGATACCTGGGTTATGGTATGATATCTTCAGCCATAATCCTGGTAAACCACTTGCAAACCACACTGTATATTGAGGTCGGCAAGTGGTTAATTATTATGTTTCTCTCTGTATTGCAAAGGCTGTTTTTTTTGTTTTATTATTTTAAACATCTGACCGGTAGCAGAGGGCGATTCCTACAGCAGAAGCTCCTCCTACCCAGATATCACGGATAACTTGCCACAAATTTGTAGCAGCATTGAATTGTAAGTCTTGCTGCACATTTTCACTGGCAGGTTGTACACTTTTCCACGTTGTAGCAAATTTGCATGGCAAGTCTCTGGCAAGAGCAAAAATGCAGTGGTGAGTTTACAGGGAGAGCCCTGCAAGTCTACACACAGCATGAATATTCAGTCACAGTGACCCCTGTGGTGGGATGACTATTGCACAACATAACTGAACCAGAACTTGCAGCAGATTTGCAGAATGTTTGCAAAGAAAGTTGATCTGGAGTCATGCAAGGCAGGCTTACTGCAATTGTGCAACAGACCTATGAAGCCTGGTAAGTCTAGCAATAGCTTAGCAAGTCATTTTGAAACTTGCAGCTCAATTACTTGATATCTGGTTACCGCTGTTTCCCTACAGACAGGATGGGAAAGATCTGGGTCATGTGACAGCTGTATATCGATTAGGAAAGAAGCTATTTAGATGCTTTTTTTCAGTAAAATAATTACAGTGCCATCATCCACATACAGAAAGGGAAAATGTAATGTAAAATAAAAAGTGTGTGTTTAGTATCACTTCAGGGATGGAACAACCCTACCAAATATGGAGCAGTAAACCCTCTGACCCACAGCCTCTCTAACAGCGGTCTGTAGTTAAACATCAATGCTAATGTCTTTGGGACTCTGTATCGCCTAGTTAACAGTTTATAATTTGTTTACTGTGATTTTGAGTTAATACCCAAATAGCAAGGATGCACATTTTCACTGGCAAGCTGTACAGTTGCAGAGCACTTAAAGAGGAAGCAAACCCTGATGGGTTTTACTTCCTTTTTTGTTCCCTGCCAAGTAAAAGCACAATGTGCTAGTATGCATTGCATACTAGCACATTATGTGACACTTACCTGCAAACGAAGCAGGCGCTGTCCCCGCTGGAGGCCACATCCATGTTCACCTCTTTTCCTTCTGTGGCCATGGACTCAGGCTCTGTGAATGGCTGGAGTCACGTGACGTCACTCCCGCACATGGGAGCCGTCAGTCATGGTACTCGCTAGTGAAGAAATGTCACGTTTGGCTTCACCATAAATCTTCTAACATCTGTGAGAAGGGTTGTTTTTTTTAAGGAAAACTAAACTCTTCCATCCTCACAGTGAGGGAAACTGACATTTGAGGCTGGGTTCACACCTACTTGCATTTTTGAGCTTGGAGTCTTTGCCAACCTGCGGACTTGCCGACCTGGGAAGTCTCGCCGCTGTTATCATGAGGGGGAACTCCACGCCAAATTTTAAATAAAAAACGGCATGGGTTCCCCTCCAGGAGCATATCAGGCCCTTAGGTCTGGTATGGACTTTAACGGGGGAACCCCTACGCTGAAAAAAAACGGCATGGGGGCCCCCCAAAATCCATAGCAGACCCTTATCCGAGCACGCAGCCCGGCCAGTCAGGAAAGGGGGTGGGGACAAGCGAGCGCCCCTCCTCCTGAACCGTACCAGGCCGCATGCCCTCAACATGGGAGGGGTGGGTGCTTTGGGGCAGGGGGCACCCTGCGGGCCCCCCACCCCAAAGCACCCTGCCCCCATGTTGATGAGGACAGGGCCTCTTCTCGACAACCCTGGCAGTTGGTTGTCGGGGTATGCGGGCGGGGGGCTTATCGGAATCCAGGAGCCCCCTTTAATAAGGGGGCCCCCAGATCCCGGCCCCCCACCCTATGTGAATGAGTATGGGGTACATCGTACCCCTACCCATTCACCTGGTGGAAAAAAAATGGCAATGAAAACACTACACAGGTTTTTTAAGTAATTTATTAGTCAGCTCCGGGGGTCTTCTTCTGACTTCGGGGGTCTCTTCTGACTTCGGGGGTCTTCTTCCAACTTCAAGGGTCTTTTTCCAATTTCGGGGGGTCTCTTCCGACTTCGGGGGTCTCCGGTGTCGTCTCTGGGCTCTCCGGTTCTTCTCTCGCTCTCCGGTTCTTTCTTCCTTCTGCCGGGCCTCAGATATCTTCTTCCAGCTCTTTTGCTAGCGGGGGCCCGGTCTTCTTCGTCGTCTTCTTCCCTCTTCTCTCCTGGAGATGTTGACTCGTCGCTGTCTCCGGCTGTAATGCCGTGTGCGCAGAGCGCATTCATTTATATAGACATGGGCGTGGTCACCGGGTGATGCCACCCAGTGACCCCGCCCCCATATGAGGTCACAGTCCCGGTGAATGATGGGACTGTGACGTCATATGGGGGCGGGGTCACTGGGTGGCTTCACCCGGTGACCACGCCCATGCCTATATAAGTGAATGCGCTCCGCGCACACACTATTACAGCCGGAGACAGCAACAAGTCAACATCTCCAGGAGAGAAGAGGGAAGAAGGCGACGAAGAAGACCGGGCCCCCGCTAGCAAAAGAGCTGGAAGAAGATAGCGGAGGCCCGGCAGAAGGAAGAAAGAACCGGAGAGCGCGGAGACGACACCGGAGACCCCGAAGTCGGAAGAGACCCCCCGAAGTTGGAAGAAGACCCCCAAAGTTGGAAGAAGACCCCCAGGTACCCGCGATCGGCAGTTACACAGCCAAGGACATGGATCTCTGTGTGTAAACAGGAGGCCGATGGTGTGTCCATTGTACATCGGTCACCTCCCCCAGTCAGTCCCCTCCCCCCACAGTAAGAATCACTCCCAGGGAACACACTTAACCCCTTGATCGCCCCCCAGTGTTAACCCCTTCCCTGCCAGTCACATTTATACAGTAATCAGTGCATATTTATAGCACTGTTCGCTGTATAAATGTATAAATGTGAATGGTCCCAAAATAGTGTCAAAAGTCTCCGATGTGTCCGCCACAATATCGCAGTCCTGACAAAAATCGCAGATAACTGCCATTACTAGTATAAAAAAAAAGAAAAAAAAATGTCATAAATCTATCCCCTATTTTGTAGACGCTATAACTTTTGCGCAAACCAATCACTATACACTTATTGCGATTTTTTTTTTACCAAAAATATGTAGAAGAATACGTATTGGCCTAAACTGAGAAAAAAATATATATTTTTTTAAATTGGGATATTTATTATAGCAAAAAGTAAAAAATATTGTGTTTTTTTCAAAATTGTCAGTCTTGTTTTGTTTATAGCGCAAAAAATAAAAACCGCAGAGATGATCAAATACCATCAAAAGAAAAGCTCTATTTGTGTGAAAAAATGATAAAAATTTAATTTGGGTACAGTATTGTATGACCGCGAAATTGTCATTCAAAATGCGTCAGCGCTGAAAGCTGAAAATTGGTCTGGGCAGGAGGGGGGTTTAAGTGCCCAGTAAGGAAGTGGTTAAATTGATGGGTTTAGTTCTGTTTTGCGGATACGTTTTTATGAGGCCACACAGCTTTTACCAAGTATTAATGTGATTACTTCCCCTGACTTCAGTATCATTTCGGATATTTTAAATTACTTTCTCCCTTTCACTAATTTTCTCTTTAATAAAACTTTTAAAAAACCAAGTAAAGTAACTTTCTTACTTGATTGAAATAATACACCCTGAGGATTCATCCTGGCATTTGAAACTGCTCAGGAGCCAAAGTGGAAGGAGAGCATTTATATTTAATTGTTTAGGACATCAGAAAGTCAAGGTGTTACACAAGCAATCATGATTCATGACTTACAGGATTCTTAAGGGATAGGTTAAATCTATATGTACGATTTATGACAATCAAAACATGGCAATTCGTCAGAAAGTGCCAGGTTTAACAGAATCACTCAATCTTTAGACTTAAAGTGGTTGTACACCCTGTACAATTACTTTTACCAACAGGTAAGCCTAGATTAAGGCTTACCTGTAGGTGCTGAAAATATCTCCTAAACCTCTACGGTTTAGAAGATATTTTCAATAGAGCCATCCCCCGATGTCTACGCACTTTAGAAACGGCAATCGTGCTATTTCTAAAGGGGATCATGCCGTGACTGGCGGCTCCTGCGTGCATGCACGGGAGTGACGTCACACGACTCCGGCCAGTCACAGAGCCGGAGTTCGTGGCCCCAGAAGGAAGAGGGGTGATGGACGCTCGCTGCTAGTGGGGACAGCGGTGACATCGCAGGCTTCGGTTTCAGGTAAGTGACACATAATGGGCTACTATGCAATGCATAGTAGCCCATTTTGCTTTACCTTTGCAGGGAAATAAAGAGGAAGTAAAACTCATCAGGGTTTACTTCCTCTTTAAAGTGATACTAAAGGTACAATTTTTTTAAATAAACAAACATGTCATACTTACCTACTCTGTGCAATGATTTTGCATGGAGCAGCCTCGATGCTCCACTTCTTGGGTTCACCGATGGCGCCCTGGGCTCCCCCCCACCGAGTGCCCCTATAGCAAGCCACTTACTATGGGGGCACTCATGCATGCTCGCTCCTGAGTCCCGCTCTGTGTGTCCACAGAATGGGGCTTCCGCCCCCCCGCTCCCTCCTCCTCCTGTGATTGACAGCAGCATGAGCCAATGGCTCCCACTGCTGTGTCTCAGCCAATGAGGAGGCAGAGAGCTGGGAGAGCAGAGGCCCTTGTGCACAACACTGGATTGAGATCGGGCTCAGGTAAGTATTGGGGGAGGGTCTGGGGAACCAGCATGCAGAAGGTTTTTTACCTTCACGCATAGAAGGCATAAAGTTTAAAAAAAAAAACTTCTGCTTTTAGAACCACTTTAACCATTTACCTGTACTAAATTAATGTGATAGACTGTGTATCCTGATCTGTTTTTTCATATTTTTTACCTGATTGGATATTTAAACACAGCACAGGTATGGTTAAAATAACTTACACATATATACCAATATTTGAGATAATAGACCTTTATGTAACTTTGCCATATAGCCTTTATAATGGTGTTGGCTACCATTCATTTGAAGAAGCATCAACATGATTATAAGTATGTGATTACTTGTTATATCGAACATAATACTCTCCACAGCAACACCTTCATTTTAAATATCAAATTTTCTGTAATTGTGTGAATTACAGAATCCCTTATGAATGTTCTTAAAACTCTCATACAAACTAGTTTATAAAAATTGTATAATTTATGTTAGAGATCCTCAATTAAAAGAAAACCAGGCACTGGAAAAAATCTATTAACTTTGTCTTTCTCTTTGCATTGATCACATATTGATAATAGTTAAAGAGGTTGTAAAGCTTCGTGTTTTTTGCTGTGTCCGCCCCCCCCCGAGCACCTGTTTTACTTACCTGAGCCCCGAATTTCCAAGGGCGCGATCCCGCGTCATTCTCTCCATGGCTGATTGGCTCTTCATTGGATAGATTTGATAGATCTGCTGTCAATCAAATCCAATGACGCGGCCGCCGGGAGGCGGGGCCGAGTCATACAATCGGCGGCCATGGACGACGATTGTATGACACAGGAGCGTGCATGCAAGGTAACCCCCTCGGGAGATAGCTTCCCACAAGGGGTTAGCTCTTGTGGGAAAGAGCCATGAGAGCTGCCATGGGACCTCAGAAGAGGACAATCAGGGCCACTCTGTGCAAAACGAACTGCACAGTGGAGGTAAGTATGACATGTTTGTTATTTATTTTAATTTTTTTAAAGTGAACCTTTAGTGTCACTTTAAGTATATCACATTATTAGGTATTATACCAAATATGGTGCTTCAGGAAATCATATGACAGGGACCCCCCCCAAACAGATCTGCCTCCTGGCTGGCCTCCTCCAGACTTCACAAACTTCCTTGCACTTTTAAAACTGCTTGTTGTCCAGGATTCACCTCAGAGTTTTAAAAGCATTGAAAGGAGAGCAATTTGCTCTCAAATTCCATGTGCTAAAAACACAGGTTCCACACTATGGACAGTAGATCATTTGGTTAAGAAAATACAATTGAAAGCTACCAAAAAAGAGGCACTTACCTATGATAAAAGCAGTAACATAACTACCTGTCCATTGGCCCTTTTCCTAAAATTTCCACAGTTTCGTGTATGTAGTCGAGTGTGACCCCCACTGATGCTGTTGTTTCACCTGATGAATCCTAAATCAATATTGTGTACTGCAGTAATCAGGGGTCATCAGGAGGAACCATATTGGACAGTGGGAGGACCCACTATTTGGCCAGCCTGAACAGTCTGATTGTATCGGTGCCAGTGCTCTGCTACAGCAAATGAAAGCCAGACAGGTTTGTATAACAGTGTTTCTTCAGGGGTTGGTGCCTTTTTCATTTTGTTAAACCCCTGACAGGGTTACTTTAAAAGGAATTTGTGTGTGTGTGTTGTAACTATTTGCCTTGCCTAATACAGTGATAAATGAGTAAGGACAGGGAGCAGGTAACAACCTAATTGCCCCTCTTAGGGAAGAAGATTTACAGGGCTAGTGGCATAGAAGTGGAGGTAGGATACATATTTGTTTCAATGTTTTATAAATAAAATAAAAAAAGAGTACAACTGACCCTCCATGTGCTAAAAACTAGGGTTCAGTGCTATGAAACAGCTGATCCCTATAGAAAAACTTAGCATTTTCATTGCAATATGCAATGGTGTACAAAATACAAAAAAGGGTGAAGAGCTAACCAGGTTTTCAACAATAGGTTTCTGATATAAAAGTCTCTATAATAAAATACACATAACAATCCTCAAAAAATGATGGATAGTGTAGAGTCCCCACACCAGCTTCTGTGGGAAAAAAAGTACATGCACACTCGTCACCACTGTGAGGGAGGCAAGCCAGAGCCCGTTGACCCTCAAATTAAATTATAAAGTGGTCAATAGGGATGAGCTCGATGTTCGAGTCGAACATAAGTTCGACTCGAACATCGGCTGTTAGCGCGTTCGGCGAACAACGAACGATTTGGGCCGTTCGCACCAAATTCGAGTGACGCGAACGGCCCACAATACACTGCGCCATCGCAGTGTAATCCCGGCGCTGTGATTGGCCAAGCATGCACTGGGACCCTGCATGCTTGGATAATCACAGCGCCGGCAGCGAGGAGAGCAATGATTGGCCACAGGCAGGATTCCTGTGGCCAATTATAGCTGAGGGGTTTAGTACACGCCCCACACTATAAGAGGCCGCCAGCGCGGCGGCCTCGTGTAGTGTGTTCCGGAGCAGGGAAAGTGAAGGATAGGCAGGGACAGTGTCAAATCTATTCTTTGCTAAACCTTGTGTGTAGGGACAGAGAAGGATAGGCAGGGAGAGTGTCAGTGTCATATTCTTTGCTAAACCTTGTGTGCAGGGAGAGAGAAGGATAGGCAGGGGACAGTGTCAGTGTCATTGTTGCTAAGCCTCCTGCACATTATACACCTGAAGTTAGCCCGTATTGCTGCTTTTTCCTGGTGTGTTACACCAACAGGCATTTGCAGCACTTACAGCGGGCGGAGTGTGCCTCCTGATCATATTACACCTGAAGTTAGCCTGTATTGCTGCTTTTTCCTGGTGTGTTACACCAACAGGCATTTGCGGCACTTACAGCGGGCGGAGTGTGCCTCCTGATCATATTACACCTGAAGTTAGCCTGTATTGCTGCTTTTTCCTGGTGTGTTACACCAACAGGCATTTGCAGCACTTACAGCGGGCGAAGTGTGCCTCCTGATCATATTACACCTGAAGTTAGCCTGTATTGCTGCTTTTTCCTGGTGTGTTACACCAACAGGCATTTGCAGCACTTACAGCGGGCGGAGTGTGCCTCCTGATCATATTACACCTGAAGTTAGCCTGTATTGCTGCTTTTTCCTGGTGTGTTACACCAACAGGCATTTGCGGCACTTACAGCGGGCGGAGTGTGCCTCCTGATCATATTACACCTGAAGTTAGCCTGTATTGCTGCTTTTCCTGGTGTGTTACACCAACAGGCATTTGCAGCACTTACAGTGGGCGGAGTGTGCCTCCTGATCATATTACACCTGAAGTTAGCCTGTACTGCTGCTTTTTCCTGGTGTGTTACACCAACAGGCATTTGCTGCACTTACAGCGTGCGGAGTGTGCCTCCTGATCATATTACACCTGAAGTTAGCCTGTATTGCTGCTTTTTCCTGGTGTGTTACACCAACAGGCATTTGCGGCACTTACAGCGGGCGGAGTGTGCCTCCTGATCATATTACACCTGAAGTTAGCCTGTATTGCTGCTTTTTCCTGGTGTGTTACACCAACAGGCATTTGCGGCACTTACAGTGGGCGGAGTGTGCCTCCTGATCATATTACACCTGAAGTTAGCCTGTATTGCTGCTTTTTCCTGGTGTGTTACACCAACAGGCATTTGCGGCACTTACAGCGGGCGGAGTGTGCCTCCTGATCATATTACACCTGAAGTTAGCCTGTATTGCTGCTTTTTCCTGGTGTGTTACACCAACAGGCATTTGCAGCACTTACAGCGGGCGAAGTGTGCCTCCTGATCATATTACACCTGAAGTTAGCCTGTATTGCTGCTTTTTCCTGGTGTGTTACACCAACAGGCATTTGCAGCACTTACAGCGGGTGGAGTGTGCCTCCTGATCATATTACACCTGAAGTTAGCCTGTATTGCTGCTTTTTCCTGGTGTGTTACACCAACAGGCATTTGCGGCACTTACAGCGGGCGGAGTGTGCCTCCTGATCATATTACACCTGAAGTTAGCCTGTATTGCTGCTTTTTCCTGGTGTGTTACACCAACAGGCATTTGCGGCACTTACAGCGGGCGGAGTGTGCCTCCTGATCATATTACACCTGAAGTTAGCCTGTAGTTACACCTGAAGTTAGCCTGTATTGCTGCTTTTTCCTGGTGTGTTACACCAACAGGCATTTGCAGCACCTACAGCAGGCGTAGTGTGATTCCTGCAAAATATACTCCTGAAGCTAGGCCTTATTGCTGGTTTTCCCATTTCCCTGCAGGCCATTAGAATGTCTGGAAGGCAAACAAGGAGAGGCAGACAGTCAGGAGCCAATAAAAGAGGGCAAGCAGGCTCTGTGTCTAAAGAGACAACAGTGCTGGTCGTGGACGCGGTGCATCGCCATCAGCACGTGGCCATGGGACACGCTTGTCCTTCTTTTCGGCAGCTGGACGTGTTGAGCCGCATCATGCCGAAGACTTGGTAGAGTGAATGACCAAGCCCTCCTCATCCTCCTCATCCTCTCTCACCCAGGCTCAGGGTACTGGCAAAGCAGCTGCCAAAGCGTCCTCTTCCCTGTCCCCCGAACTGTTTGAGCACAGTGTTGGGTACATGCTCCAGGAGGATGCCCAGCGTTTCGAAGGGTCTGATGATGATACCCAGCTAGAGGAAGGCAGTAGCGTGAGAGCAGAGAGAGGGGATGCTCAAGAAGGACACCAATCTGGCAGTCATGTTCCAGAAGCTGCAGCATACTGCCAGATTGGCTCCAATGATGAGGAGGGAGGGGATGATGAGGTCACTGACTCCACGTGGGTGCCTAATAGGAGAGAGGAGGAGGAGGAGGATGAGGAGGAGGCACATCTCCAATGAGGCAGGATGCCCTCGGGGGGCCAGCGTAAGGGCAGCACACCGACGGAATCACACCGCAGAGCTCCGCCTGTGCAGGGCGCTGCCTCTGCCCGTTATTCAAAAAGTTATTTGGTGTGGGCCTTTTTTGAGTCGAGTGCATCAGATCGCACAGCTGCTGTTTGCAACATATGTCTCAAGCGTATATCGCGTGGCCAAAACATCACCCGCTTGGGCACCACATGCTTGACCGTTTTTAAAACTTTTTTTTGGATTGATACATGTCCCCTGGTGCAGAACCCGGGTTCCCAAACCCTTTTTAGGACAATAACATGCATATTAGTCGTTATAATTAGCACTTTAGATTTCGAACGTTCGCATCCATTGTATTTAATAGGGTTCTAAAGTTCGTGCGAACTTTCGGTCCGTTCGCGGGTTCTAGTGTGAACCGAACCCGGGGGTGTTCGGCTCATCACTAGTGGTCAACAACAACATATAAGGAAAATAGGGCAAGATGAAACAGCCAGTATCCCACTCTGATCATCGTACCATCTGTCTCTACCGGTCACTGTGGTATGTAGCTCCAATGGTCATCACCCAAGGAGATCCATTTTATGAATCAATATGATCAACAACATCATCAGTACCTGTAGCAGTAGTGTATTTAGGTTTTGTGCTGCCCTAGGCCTGACTAAACTCGTGCACCCCCTAATTTAAATATGACCCACCCCTTCCTGTCATGGCCACACCCCTTGTTGTTTAAGACCCACCCTAAATTTTCGAGTGGGGACACTAGTTCTGAGGGCCTGGGGCGGGGGCAATGGATTCCCTTAATTTGCATAGATTTCCTATGTTGCCTATAGTTCTACTTTAAGCACAAATTTCTGCTAATTTTATGGAGAGGACTAAGAAGATATAACCATGCCAATGGTGCAGCAGAAAACATAGGAAGTTTTGTGGTCCAGGATGATGGGGCAGTCAAAATTAGAAGTAGAGCCCCCCCCACATTTGCAAAATGCCGGCCGCCCGCATACCGTAAGCAGTGCGGCCGCTTTATGGGGGCGCTAGACTAATTTGCATCTCAGCCCAGTCCGCCCCAAAAGACTGGCGCTACACTAACTGTGTAGCGCAAACCGGCGAGCATTCTTTCCGTGCTGCCCTAGGCCTGGGCCTTGTTGGCCTAGGCCAGGATACAGCGTTGACCTGTAGGGATGTAAATGACACAACAATAGTGCAGTACGTTGAAGAAGCTAAAAGCCAGGCATAAGATCCAGTCCCGCCTTATTCGTTTTGTCATATTCTTCAGAGGCGACTAGGAGTACACACCCCAAATGTGTTGATCGATAAAAAAAACTGGCATCTGAGGTCGGAGACGTTGTACTAACAATCAGATGTTAGTACAGAGATCTCCCCTGCTGTTCTATTGTGTTCTGACATGGGGATGGCCCCCCCGTCAGAACACTCTAGTTAGGGCTCCCAGCCAATGGCTGAGTGCGCTGATCGGGAGCCGATCGGCAGACCATTTTTGGTCATGCCCCTTCGACAGAAGTTAACCGGCTTCTGTTGGACTGACTCCAATGCACACAGGCCAAATGTCGGGCAGTTTCCATTGAACGGGCCAATGCCGTCCGACATTCGGCCCATGTGTACTAGGCTTAAGGAGTAAGAAATTATTTTTCCTAGATGATACTATGCCTAGTGTTACAGAGACGGAGCCAAACGCTGATTGACAAAGAACATTAAATATTTTTTTTATGTAGGGAACAATATACCTTTTTGTTTTTTTTACTGAAATGCCATTTTAATACCAAAATTATTTTGAAATGCTACTGACCCTTCATATCACAAGGGAAGCTTGTGTTTTGAATTGCAAGATGTTCTTTCAGATGCTGTTTAGATCCTCTATTTCCTTGCTATGAAAATAAATCTTACTGTATAAGCAGAAGGAAATTTGACCATATTGAATATTGACTTCTGCTTTAATCATATTCAGCATCCTCCTATAAGTAGGTAAAGCAATATATTTCCACTCCATTGTATTAGCACTGTCATTACCTGCTATATTTCCTTTCAATCAATGGAGAAACACAACAGCCATTATTTCCATTAAAAGTAGAATTATGCATGGAATATTGGCTGGTATAAAATAGGACCTGCGATGATACTAATAGATCACTAGTTCTCAGTGGTGTAGCTTTTTCTCCATCAGTCCAGCTCAGGCTTAATGAAATAGCAAGCGATAAAGTAATTTATGCTTAATTAGGGCTATCCCTAATGTCAGATTTTTACGTGGTCGCTGAGGACTGAATTTGAGAACCTCAGTAAGAATTTGATAATTAGTAATATGCGCCATGATTTATTTGTGCTCACAGTGACCATTTAAAGGAGAACTAACCAACTTCCACTTGTACTTAAAATGCTTGCAAACCATGACCTACTTATCATTTAAAAGCTTAAATAAAGCCAATTTAAAGGATGCCATGATCTGCTGGACATCAATGTATTATCCCACACGGTGACCTGCATTTGATATTCTATTCATAAAATGCAGACCATGATGTACAGCTCGGTGTGCTTGAATGTCAGGAAAAACCTATATGATTGTGGAGTAGAGGTCAGTCATATGTATTTGACAGGTCAGATGACTTGGCTTTTTTTTAAATTAAATGTAATGCTTTCTTTGGGACTCTGCTTTGGGACTTTTATAAATGTGCAATGCTTCTGACAAAATGTAATTCAGGTATACAGATACAGTATGTGAATTTTTGCATTTGCAAGTCCTCCTCAGCATGTTGGACATGATCTGGTGGGAACCACAAAAATAGGTCAAGAGGAGGAGGTGAGAATACGTTAGATCATTTAGGTCCTGGGCTCAGTTTCAGCTGCTCTGCCTTCAACCACTTGACCTCCAGAAGATTTATCCCCCTTCATGACCAGGCCATTTTTTGCGATACGGCACTGCGTAACTTAATTGACAATTGCGTGGTCGTGCGACATTGTACCACAAAAAAAAATGTACCGTATTTATCGGCGTATAACACGCATAGGCGTATAGCACGCACCCTAACTTTAAGAGGGAAATTTCAGGAAAAAAACTTTCCATAGCCCCCTGCGTATAACACGCAGGCACAGTTTACCCCCTATTTTCAGGGTAAAAAAGTGAGTGTTATACGCCAATAAATACAGTATATCCTTTTTTCACACAAATAGAGCTTTCTTTTGGTGGTATTTGATCACCTCTGTGTTTTTTTATTTTTTGCGTACTGAACAAAAAAAGACCGACCATTTTGAAAAGAAAAATATATATATTTTTTACTTTCTGCTATAAAACATATCCTATAAAAAAAAAAAAAAAAAAATTCTTCATAAATGTAGGTCAATATGTATTCTGCTACGTATTTTTGTTAAAAAAATCCCAATAAGTTATAGCGTCTAAAAACTATGGGATATTTTTTATTACTTTTTTTTCCCAATAGAAATGGTAGTGATCAGTGACTTTTAGCAGGCCTGCGATATTGTGGTAGACATTTGGAACCACCTTTGACACTTTTTGGGAACCAGTGACACTAATTCAGTGATCAGTGCTAAAAATATACACTGTCACTGTACTAACGACACTGGCTGGGAAGGGGGTTAAACATCTAGGGCGATCAAAGGGTTAAATGTGTGCCAAACTGGTGTTTATGTGTACAGTGTGAGTTGCTTTGACTATGGGAAGTAATCAATTTCATTCCCTGCTTTGTGGGTAAAGAAAATCTATTACTTTCCCGCTGACAGGATGGGGCTCTGCCTTGTTCCTGTGTGTTTTCCAGACGATCAGTGGGTGTCGGTGGTAACCGGTTGGCCGGCACCCACTGATCGACATCTGCTGTGTAAAATCACATCAGAGCCGGGTCGCCGGTAGTGTGCGCACGCGCCCCTACCCGTAAATGCAAGATCCTCTACTAGGTACGTGATCTGGTGCAGGAGAGCCGTCATATACAGTATCTCACAAAAGTGAGTACATCCCTCACATTTTTGTAAATATTTTATTATATCTTTTCATGTAACAACACTGAAGAAATTACACTTTGCTACAATGTAAAGTAGTGAGTGTACAGCTTGTATAACCGTGTATATTTGCTGTCCCCTCAAAATAATTCAACACACAGCCATTAATGTCTAAACCACTGATAACAAAAGTGAGTACACAAAATGTGCAAATTTAGCCCAAAGTGTCAATATTTTGTGTGGCCACCATTATTTTCCAGCACTGCCTTAACCCTCTTGGGCATGGAGTTCACCAAAGCTTCACAGGTTGCCACTGGAGTCCTCTTCCACTCCTCCATGACGACATCACGGAGTTGGTGGATGTTAGAGACCTTGCGCTCCTCCACCTTCCGTTTGAAGATTCCCCACAGATGCTCAATAGGGTTTAGGTCTGGAGACATGCTTGGCCAGTCCATCACCTTTACCCTCAGCTTCTTTAGCAAGGCAGTGGTCATCTTGGAGGTGTGTTTGGGGTCATTATATTGGAATACTGCCCTGTGGCCCACACATTTTACAATCAATGCACATTGGTGCAACACAATTTTATTCATTCTGAATGTCAACCACTTCACGCCGATATACGTCGGCAGAATGGCACGGCTGGGAACATCAACGTACAGGTACCCTTTAAGAGCCCAGCCGTGGGTCGTGCGCGCCGCCGGCAGCGCGTTTGCGACCCGATCCTGAACTCCGTGACCGCGCCCGAGGGACACGCGGACCTGATCGCCGCCGTTGTCCCGCGATCGGGTCACAGAGCTGAAGAACGGGGAGAGGTGAGTGTAAACAAATCTTTCCCCGTTCTTCTCCGTGACATGTCAGTGATCGTCTGTTCCCTGTCATCGGAACAGAAGATCCGTGACGTGTAACGTGTAGCCACGCCCCCCTACAGTAAGAATCACTTCTTAGGGTACACTTAACCCCTACAGCGCCACCTAGTGGTTAACCCCTTCACTGCCAGTGTCATTTTCACAGTAACCAGTGCATTTTTATAGCACTGATCGCTGTGAAAATGACAATGGTCCCAAAATTGTGTCAAAAGTGTTCGATGTGTCCGCCATAATGTCGCAGTCATGAAAAAAAATTGCTGATCGCCGCCATAACTAGTAAAAAAAAAATAATAATAAAAATGCCATAAAACTACTCCCTATTTTGTAAACGCTATAACTTTTGCGCAAACCAATCAATAAACGCCGATGGCGATTTTTTTTTAGCAAAAATATGTAGAAGAATACGTATCGGCCTAAACTGAGGAAAATGTTTTTTTATATATTTTTGGGGGATATTTTTTATAGCAAAAAGTAAAAAATATTATTTTTATTTTTTTAATTGTCGCTCTATTTTTGTTTATAGCGCAAAAAATAAAAACCGCAGAGGTGATCAAATACCACCAAAAGAAAGCTCTATTTGTAGTAAAAAAAGGACGCCAATTTTGTTTGGGAGCCACGTCGCACGACCGCGCAATTGTCAGTTAAAGTGAAGCAGTGCCGAATCGCAAAAAGGGGCCTGGTCATTTAGCTGCATATTGGGCTTAAGTGGTTAATGAATGTTAATGCATTCTCCAATGCATTTTCTCACTGCACTTGTGATGCATCACAATGCAATGTATATAAACACACTAAGATATGTTGCAGTGTTCTACTCAGAATGGTGAGTGTGTTAAATGGACTGCAGTGGACTGGGCTGGTCTATATGGGCCTGAAGGGAATATCACAGAACAGAATTATGGGAGCTCGGGCTCTGGTGTCATGGGCTGTAAGGTGTGGAAAGTGTGTGAAAGCCTCCCGCTAAGCCATCCAGGGGCTCCTTCCATCTTCTTCATGCTCAGAGTCAACTCAGCATGCTTCTTAAATCTCTCCAAGTGACTCTAGCAGTGAGATTTTCCATTACAAGTTTCAAGCTTCACCAAACTAATTATATGCAAAATTAAACCTATTTAAAAAAACACCAATATGGTCTTCTGAAACACATCTTTACAGGTAAAACCAAGATAGAGTCCTTGTTGATGCTAAGAACCAAGAACAGTTTAGTAGCTCGTTCATAAGAAGCAGGGGAAAAACTTATTTGCATTTTTTTTTTTTTTGCAATCACACAATTACACACGCAAGGATGCTGATTAAAAATGACATTTTGAAAGAGTCACAACAATTTTGGAGGCTGCGTTCGGAGGAAAGAGGCTTGAAAAAAACTGCAAACATTACCAATCTAGCTGCTTATTAAAATGTCAGGAAGGAATGTGATTTGCTTAACACACATAATAAGAAGAACATATTTAAGCAAGGCTCCCGTATGGCCCTACAGTATGATTATGATATCATTTCATTTAGTACAGGAGAGTAATTACTAACAGCCATTTGAGAGAACTTCTTATCATCCCACTTTTAACCTATTAGTACAACTGCACAAGTTCAGTCCTGTGTTTGTAGCATGCGGAAAAGCAAAGCTGGATTGTATGTGTGTATGATATGAAGAAAGACATCGATTCTCAGAGAATGACGATTGGAAAAGATGAGAAATGCAAGAATTTGCAGGAGTAAAGGTAACCTAAACATCTAATTTGAATGCTGATATTTTGGGGAGGTAGATATATACCCAAACTCGCTCATCCATGTCTTTATGGACCTTGCTTTGTGCACCGGTGCGCAGTCATGTTGGAACAGGAAGAGGCCATCCCCAAACTGTTCGCATAAAGCATGAAATTGTCCAAAATGTCTCAGTATGCTGACACCTTAAGAGTTCCCTTCACTGGAACTAAGGGGCCAAGCTCAGTCCCTGAAAAACAACACCACACCATAATCCCCCCACTACCAAATGATTTGGACCAGTGCACAAAGCAAGATCCATAAAGACATGGAT
Organism: Rana muscosa; assembly: GCA_029206835.1. Classification (NCBI taxonomy): domain Eukaryota; kingdom Metazoa; phylum Chordata; class Amphibia; order Anura; family Ranidae; genus Rana; species Rana muscosa. The sequence goes on from CM055124.1 coordinate 177,492,188, forward strand.
GAGCGAGTTTGGGGTGGAGGAACTTGACTGGCCTGCACACCTGGTCTGGTCCTGACCTCAACCTGATAGAACACCTTTGGAATGAATTAGAGCGGAGACTGCGAGCCAGGCCTTCTCATCCAACATCAGTGCCTGACCTCACAAATGCGCTTCTGGAAGAATGGTCAAACATTCCCATAGAGACACTCTTAAACATTGTGGACAGCCTTCCCAAAAGAGTTGAAGCTGTTATAGCTGCAAAGGGTGGGCCAGCTAAATATTAAACCCTACGGACTAAGACTAGGATGAGCGTGTAAAGACAGGTGTCCCAATACTTTTGACAATATAGTGTATAGAAAATTCCAAGAAGAAAGAATGACGCCCATACAGTTTAGGAGCCTGCATTTTTTTCAAGAAAATGGTTATGCTCAGACTGATTTGGGTTAGTCCCTGCACCATTTTTAGTAAAATTCATGAAATGTGCCCATAATACATTGTGAGTTCTGAGATAATGTTCCACCCTCTATCTTCATTTTAGGGACAGCAAATAACCTGGACTTCAGGGTCAATCTACCTGGCAGCATAGATCCCATTTTGTCTTTTTGGTAGTAGAACCAAGCTTTACCTCAACGCAGACCTTTCTTTGCCTTGGAAGTGAGGGCTAGGTTGAGGACCGTGCAGGCCGTGTCTAATCTGTCGATTGGGACTGACTTCAGGTCAGCTTTGTGTTTGTTCGAGAGAGTGACATACTCCTTTTCTAATCTATCCATATCCGCGTGCTTAGTCCTACTGATCTGGGAGGTTTATTGATGGAGTTTCCCCCTAATTGTGGCTTTGTGGGCTGCCCAAAGGTATTCTGGGGAGGTTTCGGGAATGTCATTAGTATGGAAAAAATCTTTGATAGCCCCCTTGATTTCCTGAGTCCTGACAGGGTCACTAAGAATGGATTAGTTGAGCCTCCAGTGTCCACTACTTCTGCTATAGTGCATACCTTACCCTTCTTTGTTACCTTGGTGGGCACATTAAAGATCACTGGGGTTGATTTACTAAAACCGGAGAGTGCTAAATCTGGTGCAGCTGTACATAGAAACCAATCAGCTTCTAGAATTTATTGTCAAGGCTTAATTGAACAAGCTGAAGTTAGAAGCTTATTTGGTTACCAGGTACAGCTGCACCAGATCTTTCACCCTCCAGTTTTAGTAAATCAAATCGCCTGTCTACTCTTTCTTTATACTTGCTTCTTTCTGTTGCAAGATAGCATCCTGTAATACTGGAAATGGGGTGGTCCAAATCTAGCAAACAAACATACAGAAAACTACACCCTTTAATAATTAGAATTTGTATGTAACTCTAGAGTTAAGCTCTCCCTTGATGGACAACGGAACATTTCCTTCTCTCCTCACTCTTTTACCATTAGAGGTGGTGTTCTGTAGTCCAGCAAGGTAGAGCTCAGACGAGGTATATAACACTACTATGGATTTTAGTGCAGCAGAGGCTGCAGATTCAGCTGATTCAACATAAAATTAGGAGCTCACTGGATTTCTGGCAGGATAAACAGGTATTTTAATGGACTTGCAGAATTGGTAAAGAGACACACAATGGGGAATGTGCATGTATGTGGAGATGTAATGCATGTGTCTTTTTTTTTTGCCCAGACTTATAGCTTAAATACACAGAGAAGTTTCACATACTGTATACTACAACATAGATAGCTAAATTAATTTTGTGTTTCTGTGTGCAGTGTTGTGTGCTTTGATTTGTTGTTTGATTCCTTCTTTTACTTCTTTCGACCTCTGCACCTGTTTCAGGTTTTTCAGTTGTCCACATGCTCCTCTGTTGCTCCATCTGCAGAGCCTAGTTATTTTAAACATGCTTGCCTGACACTTGTTTTTTTTTTTACTTCTTCATTTTGAGGCCATCTCTTCAAAGCAGCTGGGAATGACATTTCAGGTCAACACCAAGAGAAATCCCAGTACTTTTCTAAATGTTAGAAAGAATTGCTCAGCCGATCTGTTTTTCAGCCGTCAGCGTGTGAGAGCTGCGTTTCCGTCTGGAACAAGTTTCATCAAAAATTAATGTTCAGTTTAACTAGAAATCATTTTTCTATAAAATTATAGAGGTTCTTGGATTTGTTTCAATATAATGAATATTTCAAAGCCCAATGTTGAAATGTAATGACAGATAGCCCCATGTGGGGCTGGCTGCAAGGAAGAAAAAAAATTGAGCCTCAGGCATGGCCCTACATTTTGGAAGATCCATTGGAAAGAAATCTCATCTATCTTACATATGAAACTCATAAGATAAATTGAGTTTCATCCTCGGTATAATTATATGTAATGCGTGATCTGGTGCATGACAGTACAGGCAGTATCCATCTCCAATATCTGATTCATAGATAAAAAAATGCCCTGTCCACAATAACCAATCCGATTCAGCTGTCGGCTATCTAGAACAGGTTAGAAAATCAAGAGACCTCTGAAAGTGTGTTATGGGTAACATGGATCCAGTGTTAGTCCTAAATGAACCAGCTTCATGTATCTCTATTGATCCCTGCATTCTATTTTATAATTTTTTTTTTCTAAAATTGAAAATGCAGCTGAATATTAACATTGGATCTTACTGTATATTGTACAAACTGCACAGAAAAATAGAAATCTCATCTTTAAACTATCATCATCACTAATTAAACTGGATGTCACAGTATGTGTGTATCACACAGTACATCTCTGAAATACATGTACATTTCCCCAAGTTTTATCCCATTCTTATAACCACTTCAAGACCGCAATACGTATCTATACATTACGGTTTTAAATCGGTTTACTGGGGCTATGGCTGCAGCTGTCAGCCATAATCCCAGTATTGTTTTTTGCAAGCAGCGATTCTCTTTCTGATAAAAGCGATCTGAGTGGCTGATTAACCCGCTGGCGGCCCCGGGGGGAACAATACAGCGGTTCTAGCGGCTGGCCATAGATGTGAAAGAGACCAGGTTGTCTCTGTTTCCCTATGTGATATAGGAGGCCAGAAGCGATGTCATGACTTCACTTTTGGTTTAGGGCAGATGTAAACAATTTATTTTTTATTTTGTAAGCATCAGATCAATGGTTTTGTTTTTGTTTTTTATCTAATGTTTTCAAGGATAGAGGAGAGATCTGGGGTCTTATAGACCCCAGATGTCTCCATAAAAATGACATGTTATGTTTTATTGTTATCACAAGGGATTTTTACATTTCCTGTGATAGCAATAAAGGTGATCAAAAGAATAAATAATTAAAGGGATAGTGTAAAAATAAAAAATACAATTGTAATCAAATAAATTATTAAAAAATTATTTTTTTGCGTTCAATAGATTTTTATTTTTCAAAATAAGCAAAGAAATTGCAGAAGTATAATATGACAAAGGGTTCATTCATGTATTACAAAGGAAAAAATAAAAAATAAAAAAGGGAAAATAAAACATTGTTTTCATCATCACAAAACAGTAAATTAATAATAAGTTCATCACTGAAAAGAAAAACTCAGGTTTGAGGAAATAAGAAATGAGTGAACTTCTGGTAAAGAAAGAAAATAGATGTATAAAAAAGAACCATAATGACAGACGGTCTGTGAGGTCCTACCCAACCTGGACACCTCAAATGGGATCTTCTTGTTAAAAAAAAATTATTTACAGTGCTCCCGTCCCCCCCCGTACTCACATGCAGAAGCAAGCACATATGTAGGTTGCGCACGCACATGTAAACAGTGTTCCTACCACACATGTGAGGTATCACCACAAATGTTTTAACAATAGTTCTGGACCTCCTCAGTAATTCTAAACTGGTAACTAGGGATGAGCTCGGTGTTCGAGTCGAACATAAGTTCGACTCGAACATCGGCTGTTCGACCGTTCGGCGAACATCGAACGATTTGGCCCGTTCGCGCCAAATTCGAGTGACGCGAACGGCCCACAATACACTGCGCCATCGCAGTGCAATCCCGGCGCTGTGATTGGCCAAGCATGCACTGTGACCCCGCATGCTTGGCCAATCACAGCGCCGGCAGCTAGGAGAGCCATAATTGGCCACAGGCAGGTTGCCTGTGGGCAATTATAGCTCAGGGGGTTTAGCACACGCCCCAAACTACAAAAGGCCGCCAGCGCGGCGGCCTTGTGTAGTGTGTTCCGGCGCAGGGAAAGAGTTACATAGGCAGGGACAGTGTCAGTGCTATTTGTACCTCAAACTTGTGTGTAGGGAGAGAGAAGGATAGGCAGGGAGAGTGTCAGTGTCACATTCTTTGCTAAACCTTGTGTGCAGGGAGAGAGACGGATAGGCAGGGAGAGTGTCAGTGTCATATACTTTGATAAACCTTGTGTGCAGGGAGAGAGAAGGATAGGCAGGGGACAGTGTCAGTGTCATATTCTTTGCTAAACCTTGTGTGCAGGGAGAGAGAAGGATAGAAAGGGAGAGTGTCAGTGTCATATACTTTGATAAACCTTGTGTGCAGGGAGAGAGAAGGATAGGCAGGGGACAGTGTCAGTGTCATTGTTGCTAAGCCTCCTGCACATTATACACCTGAAGTTAGCCTGTATTGCTGCTTTTTCCTGGTGTGTTACACCAACAGGCATTTGCGGCACTTACAGCGGGCGGAGTGTGCCTCCTGATCATATTACACCTGAAGTTAGCCTGTATTGCTGCTTTTTCCTGGTGTGTTACACGAACAGGCATTTGTAGCACTTACAGCGGGCGGAGTGTGCCTCCTGATCATATTACACCTGAAGTTAGCCTGTATTGCTGCTTTTTCCTGGTGTGTTACACCAACAGACATTTGCGGCACTTACAGCGGGCGGAGTGTGCCTCCTGATCATATTACACCTGAAGTTAGCCTGTATTGCTGCTTTTTCCTGGTGTGTTACACCAACTGGCATTTGCAGCACCTACAGCAGGCGTAGTGTGATTTCTGCAAAATATACTCCTGAAGCTAGGCCTTATTGCTGGTTTTCCCATTTCCCTGCAGGCCATTAGAATGTCTGGAAGGCAAACAAGGAGAGGCAGACAGTCAGGAGCCAATAAAAGAAGGCAAGCAGGCTCTGTGTCTAGAGACAACAGTGCTGGTCGTGGACGTGGTGCATCGCCATCAGCACGTGGCCATGGGACACGCTTGTCCTTCTTTTCGGCAGCTGGATGTGTTGAGCCGCATCATGCCGAAGACTTGGTAGAGTGGATGACCAAGCCCTCCTCATCCTCCTCATCCTCTCTCACCCAGGCTCAGGGTACTGGCAAAGCAGCTGCCAAAGCGTCCTCTTCCCTGGTATCAATGTCATCATCAGTCACTCCTTCCCTAGACCAACCATGTCCTCCTGAGGAGTCCCCCGAACTGTTTGAGCACAGTGTTGGGTACATGCTCCAGGAGGATGCCCAGCGTTTCGAAGGGTCTGATGATGATACCCAGCTAGAGGAAGGCAGTAGCGTGAGAACAGAGAGAGGGGATGCTCAAGAAGGACACCAATCTGGCAGTCATGTTCCAGCAGCTGCAGCATACTGCCAGATTGGCTCCAGTGATGAGGAGGGAGGGGATGATGAGGTCACTGACTCCACGTGGGTGCCTAATAGGAGAGAGGAGGAGGAGGATGAGGAGGAGGCACATCTCCAATGAGGCAGGATGCCCTCGGGGTGCCAGCGTAAGGGCAGCACACCGACGGAATCACACCGCAGAGCTCCGCCTGTGCAGGGCGCTGCCTCTGCCCGTTATTCAAAAAGTTCTTTGGTGTGGGCCTTTTTTGAGTCGAGTGCATCAGATCGCACAGCTGCTGTTTGCAACATATGTCTCAAGCGTATATCGCGTGGCCAAAAAATCACCCGCTTGGGCACCACATGCTTGACCAGACATATGTTGACCTGCCATGCAGCTCGTTGGCAAGCCTACCTTAAAGACCCACACCAAAGAACAAAGCGGACCTCTTCTTGCACCGCATCAGCTGGGATCTCCAACCCCACTATACCTTCAGTCCTCTCTGAAACCTGCACTGAGAGGAATGAGGGTGTAGAATTAGGTGTGTCACAGCCAAGTACTTGCGGGCACTCTGCTAGCAGTACACCGACGTCCGATTCTAGCAGGCAAATTTCCCTGCCCCAGCTGCTGGACCGTCAAAAGAAGTTCACTCCCAGCCATCCACATGCCCAGCGGTTGAATGCTAGCTTGGCTAAATTGCTAGCGCTTCAACTGCTGCCTTTTCAGTTGGTAGACTCGGCCCCCTTCCATGAGTTTGTGCTATGTGCGGTTCCTCAGTGGCAGGTTCCCAAACGCCACTTTTTCTCACGGAAGGCGATTCCGGCTCTCTACCGGCATGTGGAAGGCAATGTCTTGGCCTCGCTGGACAGGGCGGTCAGCGGTAAGGTGCATATTACCGCTGACTCATGGTCCAGCAGGCATGGACAGGGACGTTACCTTTCTTTCACGGCCCATTGGGTCACTCTTTTGGCAGCTGGGAAGGATGCAGGACAAGGTGCAGTAGTGTTGGAGGTTGTTCCACCGCCACACCTCCAAAATGCTACTACTGGTTGTGACACACCTCTGTCCTCCACCCCCTCCTCTTCTTCTTCCTCCATTACCTCTTCCTGTGCTTTGTCCTCGGAACCAGCGGTGCTCCGTAGGCGTTCAAGGGGCTACGCAAGTACGCAGGCAAAAAGATGCCATGCCGTGCTTGCACTGGTGTGTTTGGGGGACAGGAGCCACACTGGGGCAGAGGTTCTGTCTGCTCTGCAGGGGCAGGCCGAGAGGTGGTTGATGTCACGCCAGCTTAAGCCAGGAATGGTAGTTTGGGACAATGGCACCAACCTCCTCTCCGCTCTCCAACAGGGACAACTGACCCATGTGTCCTGTGTGGCTCACGTCCTTAACCTGGTGGTGCAGCGGTTCTTGGGCAGGTACACGGGCTTACAGGATGTCCTGAGGCAGGGCAGGAAAGTCTGTGTGCATTTCCGCAGATCTTATAATGCCAGTGTTCGCCTGGCTGAGCTGCAAAAGGAGTTGAACCTGCCCAAGAGCCGCCTTATATGTGACATGCCCACCAGGTGGAACTCAACGTTGGCCATGCTGCAGCGGCTGCACACGCAGCAGAGGGCCATCAATGAGTACCTGTGCGACTACGGCACCAGGACAGGGTCAGGGGAGCTCGGGTTTTTTTACCACGCCAGTGGGGCATGATCAGGGGTGCATGCACTGTCCTAGCACCATTTGAGGAGGCCACAAGGGTTGGTGAGCAGTGACAGTGCATGCATCAGTGACACTGTACCTCTTGTTCACCTGTTGGAACATGCGCTGCGTGGAATAATGGACAGGGCACTTGAGGCAGAACAGAGGCAGGAAGAGGAGGACTTCCTTGCCTCTCAAGGCCCCCTTTACCCAGACAGTGTTCCTTCTGTCCCACCCATCGCACAGGAAGAAGAGGAGGAGGAGGAGGAGGATTGTGTCAGCATGGAGGTGGAGCCTGGCACTCAGCATCATCAGCAGCAGTCTTTTAGGGATGATTTACAGTCCCAAGAAACCAGTGGACTTGTACGTGGCTGGGAGGAGGTGGCTGCGGATCATGTTGTCCTTAGTGACCCAGAGGACTCCGGACCGAATGCCTCAGCTAACCTACGCTGCATGGCCTCCCTGATCCTGCAAAGTCTGCGGAAGGATCCTCGTATTCTTCGGATAAAGGAGAGGGACCATTACTGGCTGGCCACTCTCCTTGTTCCACGGTACAAGGGTAAGGTTGCGGACCTTATCTTACCGTCGCAGAGGGAGCAGAGGATGAGACAACTCCGGGAGGCCTTGCAGAAAGGTCTGTGCAACGCGTTCCCAGAGACTGGGAGGTTACAAACTCCTGGTCCTGGACAACGAGTTGCTGAGGCTTCGGTCAGTTAAAGAAGGAGCGGTGGGGAAGGTGGCCGTCTGACCGATGCGTTCAGACAATTCTTTAGTCCGCAGCCCCAAGGTATGATCGGTTCCAGCAACCATCGCCAGCGTCTGATATACATGGTGCAGGAATACCTAGGGGCAAGGTCAGACTTGGACACCTTCCCCACCGAAAATCCTCTGGCTTACTGGGTCTTGAGGATGGATCACTGGCCAGAGCTTGCACAGTGCGCCTGTCCACCGACTCTGTTGATCGACTGACCTTCATAAAGATGAACCAGTCTTGGATCACCACCAGCTACCAAACACCTGAAGCTGATATAACAGACTAATTTATTTTCAAATGTCACATCCCTTCAAGACTGATGCTGATGCTAAGAGACTGTCCTGTTATGTTGACTGACTATCCTCCTCCTCCTCAATGATCCGATTGATGATGATAGCTTGGAAGAACATTTTTTTTCTGGGTGCCGCCACCAGTGGCTAAGGCCCAATTTTTCAGCCCCTGTTTAACAGGGGCATGTAATTAAAAAATTGTATGCAATGCTTTGCAGCATGGCTCATTCCTGCACTCCAACTAGAGTATCTGGGAGAGGTTGCAGTGTTGTGGCACCAGCACCAGTGGCTAAGGCCCAATTTTTCAGCCCCTGTTTAACAGGGGAGTGTTATTACAATTTTTTATGCAATGCTTTGCAGCAGGGCTCATTCCTGCACTCCAACTAGAGTATCTGGGAGAGGTTGCAGTGTCGTGGCACCAGCACCAGTGGCTAAGGCCCAATTTTTCAGCCCCTGTTTAACAGGGGCGTGTAATTACAATTTTTGATGCAATACTTTGCAACAGGGCTCATTGCTGTGCTCCCAGTACAGTATCTGTGAGGGGTTGCAGTGTTGTGGCACCAGTGCCTAAGGCCCAATTTTTCTGCCCCTGTTTAACAGGGGCATGTAATTACAATTCTTGATCTAATAATTCACAGCAGGGCCCATTCCTGCGCCCACCAAGACTAACTGTGAGGCCTTACAGTGTTGTGTCAACACCACCACCACCAAAGGCCCAAGTTTTCAGCCCCTGTTCAACAGGGGCATGCAATTACAATTCTTGATCTAATAATTCACAGCAGGGCCCATTCATGCGCCCACCAAGAGTAACTGTGAGGGCTCACAGTGTTGTGGCAACACCAACATGTAAGGGGCAAATTTCAGCTGAGTATATACGGCAGGCCCCTACTTTCAAACATCCAACTTACAAACGACTCCTCCTTGCAAACGGAAGGATACAACAGGAAGTGAGAGGAAATCTACCCCTAGGAAGGCAAATTCTCTCCTGTAAGAGTTAATATGGGGAAAAAGTGTCTCCTCTCCACTGATGCTTTATCACCAATTCTTGTTTCAATAAAAACCCCAAATTTTCAAAAAACATTTGTCATTAGGACGGAAAGTGAGGTGAACTGTTCTGAACAGGTGCACACTGCACAGACAGCAAAACAAATGTTACAGGGGTGATAACCCTTCCCTATGTTTTCCAAAAAGCTTAAAAATTGATTTTTTGGCTGGAGCTACACTTAAACAATGTACCTGTTCAAAATTACAAACAGATTCTACATAAGAACAAACCTACAGTCCCTGTCTTGTATGCACCGCCTGTATACGGCTGTTCAGAGTATATAGGGCCTTTTTTATTTTGTGTGCGGGGTTCCCCTTAATATCCATACAAGACCCAAAGGGGCTGGTAATGGGCTGGGGTAGGGGGGGGGGCTGTGATGGGGTAGCTATGCCATTTTTCTTAAATATTTTCATCCATATTACCGGGACCAGACATTACATTAAAGCCGCAAGCAGTTTTAAATGGCTTTTTTTCCTTTAGAAATGTAATTTTGTGCAGGGACAGTTCTAAACACGGGAAACACGTGGCACTTCACAGGCATACTTTAGACACCCCCAGGTACGATATTTAAAGGAATATTTGACTTTTTTTTTTTCACTTCATGCATCATTAAAATGACTGCTCCCGAAAAACGTCAGTTTTTAAAACTTTTTTGGGGATTGATACATGTCCCCTGGTGCAGAACCCGGGTTCCCAAACCCTTTTTTAGGACAATAACATGCATATTAGTCGTTATAATTAGCACTTTAGATTTCAATTGTTCGCATCCATTGTATTTAATAGGGTTCTAAAGTTCGTGCGAACTTTCAGTCCGTTCGCGGGTTCTGGTGCGAACCGAACCCGGGGGTGTTCGGCTCATCACTACTGGTAACCTGGAAAAAAAATTAAAGCGTCACATATGGAGATTTTTAGGTATCTTGGTTTGTCACCATTCCACGACTGAGTGCAATTTTAAAGCATGACATGTTAAGTGACTATTAACTTGGCGTAACATCATCTTTTTTATTTGACCAAAACATTGGTTGTATATTTTTTTCTTCATTAAATTCATTGAATTGTCTTCTTTTTTTTTTATCGCGTTTGAAAAACCGCTGTGCAAATACCATGTGACATAAAAATTGCAAAGACTGACAATTTATTCTCTAGGTTCTCTGCTAAAAAAAAAAAGTGTATATATATATATATATATATATATATATATATATATATATGTAGCACACAGATCCCTTACCCTGCTTACCTCCACTTGCAGAGTGGGACACACAATGGCACATGCCCAATATCCTCCATCTTGTAGAGGGTGAGCGGTGTTAATAGTTTTGGGTCCTGCAGCGAGTTACCTCTTTCCATTGGTTCTCATCCCTAGAGTGTAGGGAAATGTCTGTTTCTCTCTTGAGGAAAGCCAATGTCCAGACAATGTTAAACCCAATAAAAGTGTTTATTTTTCTTTTGCTTGCAACTCAATAGGAAAGTTGGAAAGAGAGAGAGTTGAACAGGAATATAGGTTCAGGCACGCGGCACTCAATTACCACTCGTCGCAACTCAGGCCTGAGTGGGTTTTGCTCACCCGGATAGTTCCCTCTCACAGTCCTTGCAGCCGGAGTGGAGCATGGAACATTTACTTTAGATTTGTTTCTCCTAGAGACACGTTCAGGAGATCCTCTGCCACAGGATCTTCTAGCTTCTAAGTCCTGAACTCCTCAACACTTGTAACTTTAGAGACCGTAGGTGCCAATGGGGCACGTTACAAGGTCTTTTGGCGGGTCACGGAATCCTTCCCTTTGACAGGTAACCAGGCCTCTCCCGAGACAGTGACATCCTTCACCGATCCCCTTAGAAAGGTCCTCCCCTGGTTGCCTCTCCTTCAGAGCGGGTTACCCTCCCACGGGCACCCTGGGATTCTGCGGTTTGGTTGTAGGCCTCAGTTAAAGGTACTGGGCCTACCTGGAACAATGTGGCCTCGGGCTAAAGGTGCCCGAGACCCAACACATTCACACGTACCCCTGGCTATGAGGGCCATCGAAGGTGGGGTACATGTCGAAGATGAAGACCTTTCGCCAATGGCGTCTGCCCCTTAAGTACCCTCTCCCGGCATGCACAGCGGGCAGACCACGCTTACCGCACAGCCACCGAGAGAGGACACCCAATAGCGCTGCAATGCCACCTTCGGTTCAACCTGAGACCTGGGCAACAGCGCCACCCACAGGTCAAAGGGAACTATACAACCAGGCAACATCACAATAAGCAGAGACCAATTTAAGAAATCAAACAGCCTGAGCCAACTAATGCTCAGGCTATCCCCTAAATTTCAGGCATAGCGACCCCAAATATGTGAGGCCCGCTACATATATATATATTTATAATGTTTGGGGGTTCTAAGTAATTTTCTGCCAAAAAATACTGATGTTTACTTGTAAACAAAAGTGTCAGAAAAGGCCTGGACCCTGCAAGCACAGACAAATACCTGTTGATGTGCCAGAAATGCTCTTAGCTCTTATATCGTGCTTGGGTGAGCAATTTACAGCATTTTTGTGGACTGAGTGCAACGCTGTATCCTGGCATAGGTCAACAAGGCCCAGGCCTAGGGCAGCACTTTGCAGGGGGGCAGCCTGGAAAGAGTCCCACCGGCTTGTGCTACACGGTTAGTGTAGTGTCAGTCTTATGGGGCGGACTGGGCTTAGAGGCAAGTTAGTCTAGTGCCCCATAAAGCGGCTGCACTGCTTCCGGTATGAGGGAGGCCGGCATTCCGCAACTGTGGGGGTGGAAGGCGCTGCTACTAATTTTGACTGTCCTATCATCCTGGACCACAAACCTTCCTCACTGTGCTATATGTTTTCTGCTGCACCATTGGCATGGTTATATCTTCTTATTCCTCTCCATAAAATTATCAGAAATGTGTGCTTAAAGTGGAACTATAGGCAACACTTTTATTTTTCATTTTGGATAGAGTAAGGGAGAGTTAAAGCCCCTGTCAGTTTATTTTTTACCATCCCTGTCCCATTGCAGAGATTTCCCTTCACTTCCTGCCCCATAGCCAAACAGGAAGTGAGAGGAAATCTATGCAAATTAAGGGAATCCATTCCCCTCCCTCAGGCCCTCAAAACTAGTGTCCCCACTCGAAAATTTCAGGGTGGGTCTTAAACAGAAAGGGGTGAGGCCTTGACAGGAAGGGGTTGGTCATATTTAAATTAGGGGGTGCAGTTTAGTCAGGCCTAGGGCAGCACAAAACCTAAATACACTGCTGTCTGAGTGACCAGTTTTCTCTTGCTAACTACTCAGACCCACATACTAGACCATCTTTACAACATCAAGGCTACTCATTCTGCAGTCCCAAAATGAAAGGTGGGAGGTGGGGTGAAAAACTGTCACCCCCGAACACCTATGGGACCGTGGCAGGCAAAAAAGATAGAATTTAATAGGTTAAAAGAAAGTACCTTTTGATTGGTTATATTTAAAGTTATTATTTAAATATTAACGGTACTCAGCTTGTGCTGGAGGGTATAAATTCATGAAGACTGCGTCATTGAAATGACAGACGGCGCTGGCTGAAGGAAGAAGGTCTGTTTTTGTTATTTGTTATTATTTGTTATTATTATTAAAGCGGAGGTTCACCCACATTTTAAAGTTTGCTGTCAACAGTCCCTCTTAGCATGAAGATAAATAAAAGACTAACCTTTTTTTTTTCTGTGCAGTTTTCTTTATTCTTATTTATTCGTTCCTACTTCCGGGATTTCCTCCCGCGGGAGTAGGCGTGTCCTTTGCTGTGATGTTGTCCTGCAATGTCTCCTAGGAGCAAACTGTCCTGCTTCCCAGGAGTAATATAGTAACCCCTTTCCTTGCAAATATCACGATAATTTAATCGTCACGTGACTCGTCTACCCGGTCACGTAACAAGGGCGGATCTAATGCCGGGAGACAAGCATTCATCGCTACCCGGAAGAATATGCTTGTGGGCTTCAAGATGCCCACAAGCAAAATGGGAAATACAGGAAGAGTTTTATAAAGTGTTTTTTAATCGCAAAATGGACGGGGGATGTTTAAAAGCGCTGGAGAAGTGAGTAATTAAAATGCATACGTTGTAGCTTAGAATGCCTAGAAAAAAAAAATGTATGGACTGCAGAACCTCCGCTTTAAGCCTATAATAAAGAACTGCGGCCTTTTTGATCCAAGTCTAGTGTTAATAGTGATTTATTTAAATATGAATAAATTACAGGTATACAAGGTCCTGACTTAAGTACCATAGGAACTAAAAGGTTTTTTTTACTCTCCTCCAGATAACATAGGAAGTGAGCACTAGACACAGGACAATTCTCAATTTCTAACATCGATCATAATGCAATTCTTTTTGGACTATATATAACAAAATGCATTCAATAGTATATTCAACAGACCAAAAGGGAGCAAATAAGAAAAAAAAAATTGTTGGGGTTTACAATACATACACTGTAATAGTACCAATATACTCTCCCTTTTTTATAATTCATGCTATAAATATACTCATGAACAATACATAAATACACATGAACTTGACTTGTACGTCTAACCTTGTATTTTTCTAAGGATCATTTTTGGAAGGATCTGTAATACTGTTTGAATTTCATAACAAGAACTCGATTACAATGTCATGGTAACATGAAATTACACATATTGTTCTGGAGATGTGTGATTGATTCTTTAGGTCAGGCTTTGCTTTGTTACATCTGTTGAAGAATAACATCTTTCTCACATACTTGAACTGTGCTGCTTTAGAGCTTGCTTTTTATCTACTTCAATTATTTCTTATTCTCTGAGAAACAGAGCTGCTGTGAGTGATATGTAGCCTAATCACTGTGCCGTGGTGTCCTTGTAGCCAGACTCTGACCTGGTAACTCTGGTCCATGCCAAAATGCCATATATCTGAAAGCACTTGGCTACATTGTGGCAAAGCCTCAACATGTTTTAATAAAAACGCTAAATTAATTTTAGCTTTCAAAAAGTGGTCCTGTGATTGGTCACAAGTACAGGTGTGGGCAGGTGTGCTTTATATGTCCAGGTACTTTTTATTCCTATTCTCACACAGTTTCTGCTTGTGGTTTTGAAACATTTATGGGAAACCTATGTATAAGCTTTGGATTGTCACAGCAGAAGTGTTTTGAAAAAGAAAAAGGTAGAGTAGACAGACATATCTTAATAAAAACAGCTGATCTTCTAAACCATAAGGTAAAACTTACCTATTGTCATTCTGCTGCCTCCTGTTGCTTCTTGTGAATTATTTGACTACCAAATGTAAGGCAGAAAAATGACCACTGAGTCTCCCTCTCCCTTCCCTTCCCTTCCCCTCTCCCTCCCTCCCTCCCTGTATCCCTCTCCCTCTCTCTCTCCCAACATCATTGGCATCCCAGTCTTATGTTGGCCACACACTATACGAAAAATCTGCCTAACCCATTTTTGAAAAACAAACATTCGGCCGTGAGAGCAAACAATATGTAATGACCGATAAATCATTCAGTGGACATAAATTAATCTATTTTTTGTTTGTTTTTTTACATATACCTAGTGCAAACAGTGTGGACGGGAAACACATTAACCTTTCAATTTATCATTCGTTTGGCAGAAAATTTTCAAACTTGTCCTTCATTTTTTTGGCTCAAAAACATCCAAACGTTTATCGATTTTGTGCCCATTAACTGGCCGAAAACCAAAACGCACTGGCCAAATGACCGAATTTCACATGATTTTTCGTATAGTGTATGGCCAGCATTAGTCCGTAGGGTTCAATATTGAGTTGGCCCACATTTTTCAGCTATAACAGCTTCAACTCTTTTGGGAGGGCTGTCCACAAGGTTAAGGAGTGTGTCTATGGGAATGTTTGACCATTCTTCCAGAAGCTCATTTGTGAGGTCGTGCACTGATGTTAGATGAAAAGTCCTGGCTCGCAGTCTCCGCTCTAATTCATCCCAAAGGTGTTCTATCGGGTTGAGGTCAGGCCAGTCAAGTTCCTCCACCCCAAACTTTCTCAGCCATGTCTTTATGGACCTTGCTTTGTACACTGGTATGCAGTCATGTTGGAACAGGAAGGGGCCATCCCCAAACTGTTCCCACAAATTTTGTCCAAAATGTCTTGGTATGCTGATGACTTAAGAGTTACTTTCACTGGAACTAAGGGGCCAAGCCCAACCCCTGAAACACAACCCCCACACCATAATCCCCCCTCCACCAAATGATTTTGACCAGTGCACAAAGCAAGTTCCATAAAGACATGCATTGAGTTTGGGGTGGAGGAACTTGACTGGCCTGCACAGAGTCCTGGCCTCAACCCGTTAGAATACCTTTGAAATGAATTAGAGTGAAGCCAGGCCTTCTTGTCCAAAATCAGTATCCGACCGTATATAAATGTGCTTCTGGACGAATAGTCAAACATTCCCATAGACACACTTCTGAACCTTGTGGACAGCCCTCCCAGAAGAGTTAAAGCTGTTATAGTTGCAAAGGGTGGACCAACTCAATATTGAACCCTACGGACTAAGACTGGGATGCCATTAAAGATCATGTGCATGCAAAGACAGGCTTCCCAATACTTTTGGCAATATATAGTGGGTATATATATATATATATATATATATATATATATATATATATATATATATATACCGTATTTATCGGCGTATAACACGCACCGGCGTATAACACGCACCCCAAGTTTAGGATGAAATTTTAGGGAAAAAAACTTTTAGGAGGGAAGTTTAAGGAAAAATAACTTACATTTAAATGCAGCCTTGTCAGTGTCCATTGCAGCCTTGTCACAGTGCAGCCTTGTCAGTGTCCATTGCAACCTTGTCACAGTGCAGCCTTGTCAGTGTCCATTGCAGCCTTGTCACAGTGCAGCCTTGTCAGTGTCCATTGCAGCCTTGTCACAGTGCAGCCTTGTCAGTGTCCATTGCAGCCTTGCCCCAGAGTCGCCGTGCAGCCTTGCCCCAGAGTCGCCGTGCAGCATTTTAAAATTGGCGCCGAGACTGTGCGGACGCCGCCGAGAACGCAGGGACGCAGGGACGCAGGGACTGGGCGGAGCCGCCGCCGAGATACACATAGCCGAGTGTACTCGGCTATACTCGGCTTTTCTCGGCTCCGCTCACAGTCACGCCGAGTCCCGCCCTATGATGGACATAACACAGGTCCAATGGCGGGACTGGGCGTGACTGTGAGCGGAGCCGAGAAAAGCCGAGTATAGCTGAGTACATTCGGCTATGTGTATCTCGCTCCGCTCCGCTCACAGACAGCGGAGACTGCTCAGGGATGTGGGTATCGGCGTATAACACGCACCCACGATTTTCCCCTGATTTTCAGGGGAAAAAAATGCGTGTTATACGCCGATAAATACGGTATATATATATATATTGTACAGGACCTGGATGGGTGCTATATAGCACCAATATTTGGGTTGTGGTCCCTTTAAGGAGTGGTAATGGTGTTCAGGAGGTCACCCTAAATGGGTGAGGAATTCCCGGCAAAAGAAGTAGTCCAGACTGGCTCGCAGTCCTCTTTGTCTTGATAGAGAGTTATTTGGGGCCCGGAATTTTGATATTCGGGTGGGATAGAGCCTCCACTCCTGACCACTGGGAGTCAGCACACAGGGGGTTAAAGGCTTCCAGGAAACAGCTCATAAAACAGGAAGTAAGAGGTGTTGTGAAAGGAGTATGGGAATTGCACCTGTGAAGATGAGCTGTGTGTCTGCTGGGAGCTTTTAAGGATTCAGCAAGGGCCCTGGAAGTTCTGGGGCGAAGACCCCTCTACAAACTGTATGTGCCTTTTATTTAATTTGTTTTGTGCTGAAGACAAGCAGGACTTTACTTTATGCTGGAGATAAGTGGACTTTTTTTTTATATTTTTCCTGTGTGCTGAATGAAGCTTTATTTTTGGTTTATTTACAAATAAAAGCCTTTTTGTTCAAGTTCAACGGTTTATGCACTTGGTCCCGTGGAGCTATAATCCCCAAAAGTTTACAATATATATATATATATATATATATATATATATATATATGTGTGTGTGTGTGTGTGTGTGTGTTCACTGACCCACTACAACTGTTCCTGCTAGTCTATACCAAGCATCAATTACTCTTTCTGTAGAATACTTTCTAAGATTAGTTTTGAGCTTTCCTCCTGTTAGTTTCCCTATGTTCTTGATCTGGGCTTTTAAGTTGATAATACTGCCCTCCTGAACCTTAATAACACCCATAATGTATTTAAACATTTCACTCTTTTCTTCAGACTGTACATATTATATTCCTGAACTCCCCCCTGATATGTTTAATCCATCAAACTTGTCATCATTTTTGCTGCCCATTTCTGGACTTGTTTTCTTTCATATCAATATACTTTTGGATCCTTCACACAGTGGACACTCCCTCCCAGCATCCAATGTATGGAGCATGCTAGCAACAAGGCAAGACTGGCAAATGATAACCCTATGGTTGTTTTTTGTCAGGTTTCGGGGGTCCTACAGATATAGAACTTACATTAATCAATACTTTTCGAAGCTGTTTAGTTTGTTTTAGCCTACTGGGGCCCCATGTCTACATATTCACTTTTATATAATAGATTAACTTAGCCTTTATTTAAAAAATTTGGCGGACCACTTCGAAACCAGCAACTTTTGTGCCAATGGAAACCTTGATAAGTAGTATGTAATATACAGCACAGCCTATAAAGCACAGCAGAAAAGTGTAATTAAAGTATAAAATAACCTATAGAATATGTAACTAACAACATAGGGGTTGAATTACTAAAGGCATATAGACTGTGCACTCATTCTCCCCAGAGCTTAGTTAATGTGGTGAAGGTCACTTTGTAAAGAATAGCCAATTAGATGTAAGCAAAAAAAAAACAACAGCATTTTTGCTTGCACATGATTGGATGATGGAAATCAGCAGAGCTTTACCACATTCAATAAGCCCTGGGGAAAGTGAGTGGAACTGCACTTGCAAATTGCACAGTCTATTTGCCTTTAGTAAATCAACTCCACTGTGTATAGAACACAGGGTCAAAAAAGATGTACTACATAACAAAATACAGTCAGGTTCATAAATATTGGGACATCAACGCAATTCTAATCTTTTTGGCTCTATACACCACCACAATGGATTTGAAATGAAACACAATGTGCTTTAACTGCAGACTTTCAGCTTTAATTTGAGGGTATTTACATCCAAATCAGGTGAACGGTGTAGGAATTACAACAGTTTATATATGTGCCTCCCACTTTTTAAGGGACCAAAAGTAATGGGACAATTGGCTGCTCAGCTGTTTCATGGCCAGGTGTGTGTTATTCCATTTACAAGGAGCAGATAAAAGGTCCAAGGTTAATTTCAAGTGTGCTTTTTGCATTTGGAATCTGTTGCTGTCAACTCTCAATATGAGATCCATAGAGCTGTCACACAAAACAAACCCATCAGAGAGATAGCAAAAACATTAGGTGTGGCCAAATCAACTGTTTGGAACTTGCTTAAAAAGAAAGAACGCACCGGTGAGCTCAGCAACACCAAAAGACCCGGAAGACCACGGAAAACAACTGTGGTGGATGACCGAAGAATTCTTTCCCTGGTAAAGAAAACACCCTTCACAACAGTTGGCCAGATCAAGAAAACTCTCCAGGAGGTAGGTGTATGTGTGTCAAAGTCAACAATCAGGAGAAGACTTCACCAGAGTGAATACAGAGGGTTCACCACAAGATGTAAACCATTGGTGAGCCTCAAAAACAGGAAGGCCAGATTAGAGTTTGCCAAACAACATCTAAAAAAGCCTTCACAGTTCTGGAACAACATCCTATGGACAGATGAGACCAAGATCAACTTGTACCAGAGTGATGGGAAGAGAAGAGTATGGAGAAGGAAAGCATGGTGGTGGTAGTGTCATGGGCATGTATGGCTGCCAATGGAACTGGTTCTCCTGTATTTATTGATGATGTGACTGCTGAAAAAAGCAGCAGGATGAATTCTGAAGTGTTTCGGGCAATATTATCTGCTCATATTCAGCCAAATGCTTCAGAACTCATTGGACGGCGCTTCACAGTGCAGATGGACAATGACCCGAAGCATACTGCGAAAGCAACCAAAGAGTTTTTTAAGGGAAAGAATTGGAATGTTATGCAATGGCCAAGTCAATCACCTGACCTGAATCCGATTGAGCATGCATTTCACTTGCTGAAGACAAAACTGAAGGGAAAATGCCCCAAGAACAAGCAGGAACTGAAGACAGTTGCAGTAGAGTCCTGGAAGAGCATTTCCAGGGATGAAACCCAGCATCTGGTGATGTCTATGCTTTCCAGACTTCAGGCTGTAATTAACTACAAAGGATTTGCAACCAAGTATTAAAAAGTGAAAGTTTGATTTATGATTATTAATCTGTCCCATTACTTTTGGTCCCTTAAAAAGTGGGAGGCACATATACAAACTGTTGTAATTCCTACACCGTTCACCTGATTTGGATGTAAATACCCTCAAATTAAAGCTGAAAGTCTGCAGTTAAAGCACATCTTGTTTGTTTCATTTCAAATCCATTGTGGTGGTGTATAGAGCCAAAAAGATTAGAATTGTGTCGATGTCCCAATATTTATGGACCTGACTGTATATCGAGTACAGGAATCATGAGTATGTTTAAGAAATGCACTGGTCAATGTGAGTTGTTGGTGTCTGTAATAAAGTACACTTGTTACATTGGTGTCAGTGGCAACGTGCTCTCATTACATTGGTGTCAACATAACATGTCCTTACTATGTTTGTGATCAGTCAGAGTGAAATAAGTCATTTATGTTCAGTGGGTTACTTACCTGAGTACATATAATCTCTGTGTTCGGGCTCTGCTAGGTCTGCTACTGCTGATTGTTATCGTTGGCAAACTAGGCACGTGCTGTTGTGCAGAACTTCCATATCAAGATCTTTCATTGGTTGCCAACTGGTGAATGATTTTATTACCAAGAATACTAGCCTGAAAAGTTTATTTTTGCACTTTGATTCACCGTTAAGATATACTGAATGTTTTGCATTGACCTGTTCCACTGTGACAAGGTTGAAACTCAACCTGCCTAACTTCAAAAAATGTCACTCTATATAAACTGTGTTTACGTAAAAGACCTTTAAAACATGCATGGGTGAATATGTAAAATTTGAAGTGAACCTGTCACCTGTAAAGCAAGGGTTGTAGAATGGACTGAAGACCACTGTCGTGTAGAATATAGATTTCCTATCCATTCATTTCATAGAAGAAGACTGCCAATTGTTATTTTCCTGTCACCCTGCCTAAAATGACAGCTGACATAGGCAGACTGGCTATACAGCAATGTTACATAAATGTCAAATACTCATTTTCTGTACAGGTTTGGGTATTATTACCAACCCAATTCTGAATTTTATTAGTAGCTCTTTAGAGCTTTTATGAGCTGTTGAGCTGTTAGTGGGGAGTATTTGACTAAGCAGATAATAATGCTGCCAGGCTCATATACTTCTACAAATTGAATTTACTGACTTTCAGAAGAAAATTAAAATTTTCTGTTTACCTTTATACATTCCATATATCTAAAAGAGCAATAATAGGTGTGTTAAATGGCTGTGCATGCTGCAATGGCATAGTGTAATCCAGAAAAATTAGTTTGCGTTGGTCTATACACTTTAAACTGCTGAAAGCCAAACTGTGACTGCTAAGTTGGTTGATATGCTGTATTCTGCATCATTTTCATTGAATTATATTAATAAGTAAAACTATATTTATCAGCTACAGGCAGAGCAGTGGTTATTTTAAAATGACAAAGGGTGGTATTTCTTGCAGGCAATTGAGAAGGAGCCTTACAGTGGACCTGTCAGTTCCCAGAAATTGGCTATGATACTGCTGAAGTGTGGGCATTTTAGGATCATGCAAGTATTTGTGAATATCTTCCAAAAAATAAATCAGGCTGTCCCTTTTGGGACACTGGATTTCAGGTTGTACACTACGCTTCCATCCAAACCTGCAATTAGTGCTTCCTACTCCTGACAATAAAAAGTAACTTTGGGCAAACAGCAAAATACATACCTGAGATACATATTTAGGGACTGTTTTCCTGCCAATTTTTTGATCTGTAATTCTGTTCATGTAATTCATAGATTTACACGACCCTACCAGACTGCAGAGACAGTACGAATGACATTTATCTGCTGCAGTTAAGAAATGCAGATTTATCTCCTTCTAGCCTATAGATGGACAGTAAAGGAGCAGCAACATTGTGATTAGCACATGCTTCTCCTTATTCTACTCTTTCTTACTGTCAGAATGCTCCAGTCATACGTTATATTGTACAGTGGATTGCTAAAAGTGGATGCCAAGTCAAATTCATGTAGTTACACTAGTTGCATTTAAAATACGTAGTTACATAGCTGATGTTTAGCTTTAAAAAAATTCCCAATAACTCTAGTCAAATAATTTACCTGTAACAAAAGTATGGCCCATGTTGTGAGGACAGCTGGAGAAATCTTCACTGCAGGGATGCCGATCCTCTTCCTGTCTCTGATCTCTCGGCATCCCAATGTTTAACAGCTCTGGGTCTTCAGGCAGAACAGTATTATAGATGGTCCAACAGGGACAGGCCCCCTCCTTCCTTCTCCTCCATTGAGAAAAGTTTATTTGTTGATTCCACTGCTTGTAACACAGTCTGTGAACTTGGGAGAGTCTGATCAGTCATAGGATTATCTCCCCCATTTACAGATTATTTTTAAAGCAGTGGAATTGATGAGCTTTAATGATCTTCTTCACAAATTCATAGCTACAATAATTGGCATTTCCCCTTTTCTATGTGCTAGGAGTTCATCTTAAAGTTCTGCCCCATCCAATTAACATTCTAATGCCAGAGTGGGATACTTACAGTAAGATTCTGGCATTGGTCAGGGGGGAAGTTGGAATGATGTGCCAGAAAAGAAGCTTAATGTTAACTTGGACAGATGTTAAATCCTTTCCTGTAGTTTAAACTTTAAATCCAAAGTCTCCCCAGGGACACAGTGATTGGTTTGAACTTTAATGGTACTTGCTGGTACCAAAATGTACCTGTTCTATAGTGTATATAAACGGAGGTAAAAATCAGTGGTGCTTTCGTTTGATTGGTTACAAAGCTGTTGTTCCTTAGCTCTGGGTCTCATTAATGAATTCTAAAAAAAAAAAAAAGCCCCATAGTATTTTTTAATGCAAAATTGCAAATATTATAAAATATTCTCCCAAAGAAAATATACAGTGTATATACAGTGAAGAACATAGTCGTTAAAGACAGGGGGGGGACTCTGGGGCCCACCAGAGAATGTTAGATTTTCTTTTTAAGGTTAAGCTCCCCTTTGTAAAACAAATATGAAATGCTTATCCTTTTGCAGGTAAGAAAATGTGCATTTTTTTTATTACTAGGAGCCTATAACGCATTGCACCAATTAGCAGATTGTGGGTGCAATGCAGGGATCTTGCAGGCTGTCTGTGTAAGCTATCTGGTCCTACCTCGTATGAGCAGGCAGTTGCACACTGTCAGGAAGCATCCACAGCACTCTGTGGATGAATGACCTGGCCAGGTGGGCAGAGCCCCACATGGCCGCAGTTTTTAAATTGTGACAGTGAGTGTGGGGAGCAGATCCCTTGCTCACTGCCACAACAAGGCACCAAGGCAACAAGGGGATGCTGCGCATCTGGAACATGTTACATATTACACCCTGAATTTGGGTGTAACATGTTACGAAAGGTAAACTTATCCTTTAACAATAACACAACTATAGTCTTCACCCAACCATACAGTCTTTCAGATGCCACGCGTTAACAAAAAATAATTTTAACTTTTGTCTTTAGAACACTATTGTACAAATCTATTCAAAATAATTTGAAATCTGATTTCATAATAATTGTGCTAAAGATGTATTTAGCAGGGAAATGACAGATGACAGGAAAATTACACAGTAATTGGTCAAGCATTTGTTGCTAAGTATGAAGAGAAGAATGACCAATGGTACAGAGCTGAAATCATTGTATTATCAAGTAATGTTGACATTAGTTATGTAGACTCTCTAGTGAGAGTGAAGAAA
The DNA here is from genome assembly GCA_029206835.1 of Rana muscosa. Taxonomy (NCBI): domain Eukaryota; kingdom Metazoa; phylum Chordata; class Amphibia; order Anura; family Ranidae; genus Rana; species Rana muscosa. The sequence continues at coordinate 177,515,482 of CM055124.1, forward strand.
ATTGATCAACAATACTATCAGACAAGTGTCACTAAGAATTATTAGGATGATGTCCAGGGGTAAAAAGCTAAAACATGGGTATTACCTAGTCCTAATATGTTGCTATTAGTTATGTAGAGTTTTGCAATGTTTTTTTGTGCGTCTTAGCTGTATCCACAATGTGTTCAGCAAAAATGTCAAAATTTAATCCCTTTTTAATATCTTTAAGATTAAGATGTAGTTATTACTAGCTTTGTTAGCATTCATTTTACTATTTGCTGACATCTTACAGGATGATCCTTTACCTGTAGGGATAAGGGGAGGTGGGAATTAAATGATTGTCTTTTTTTTTTTTTGTAATAACAATTGCCATCTGGGCCAATTTTGACATTTCTTGCATACATGTAAACATCTGCATTTTTTTGCTAGAAAATTAATTAGAATCCCCAAACATTGATTTAAAGTTGTGCACGACCATTGAATGGTGACAAACCATGGTATATTAAATTATCCATAGGCAATGCTGAAGAGACCTTTACAGGTTACCAGTTTAGAGGTACACATTACAGGTAAGTCTGGCCCTAAAATTATTGCAGCTTTCCTTGTGATAGATAGCCTGGGCAGTGGCAGGTACTCTTTATGGAGAGATCTGGGGTTTATTAGACCCCAAATCTCTCCTCTGCCCTTCTTTAACCTTTTCCAAACCACCATATGTAAATGGAGGTGGTATGTCTTTCTTTTATTAACCAGGTCCCCAACCTCCTCTATGTGCCTGTGGAGATTGACATCATATTTGCTAGGAAGCAAAACCAGCTAAAGAAAATGACCATTATTTTGATCAGGGTTACACAAAGTATAAGCAGCTTTAACTTCCTCTCTGTAAGCAATGCCTAGTTTGACAATGCACAGAATGTTATCAATAATGCCTCGTACACACGACCGGTTTTCCTGGCAGGAAAACTGCCATGAGAGCTTTTGGCCAGGAATCCCGGCTGTGTGTATGCTCCATCACAGTTTTCCCGACAGGAAAACCGCCAGGAATCCCAGCTGGAAAAATGAAAATATGTTCTCTTTTTTCCTGCCGGGATTCCCGCCGGTTTTTAAGCCGGCAGTTCTCCTATGGTTAACACTGCGGTGGAGCATAGACACGGCCGGGTTTCCCCACCAAAGCTCTCATGGCAGTTTTTCTGCCGGGAAACCTGGCCGTGTGTAGGGGGAAAAAGCTACCGAGCAGGTTCTCGGTTTTCCCCTCGGTTTTCCCGGCAGACTTTTTACCACTGGGAATCGTGTGTACTAGGCATGAGTCTCTTCACAATATCACAGTTTTTTGTCCTTTCTCCTTCTTTCTCCTTTTATCTGTTTTGCATGTTAAAATTAATTTGAGTTTCAACATCTTTGCTATTTTCTGCATGTAGATATGCATTTACCACTGCTTGATGTTGTGCATATCACTTATGATTTTAACATATAAACGTAAATTTCCACTTTCCAGCCAGTAATGAATGGACTTTGTCTGTTAATACTGAAAACCATGCAGGTTGAGCTAAACAATCCTTGTGTTTCTACAGAAAAAGAAAGCCATTTTCTTTGAACTGCACAAATGCCAGCCACAAGACAAAAGTTGATTTTATGTCCTTGGAAAGGTACCACAATAATTTCATCCAATGATAGCTGAATGTGACTTCACAATGTGTAATTTAGTTGTTGTACTGGACAAAGGATCTTATGTCACAAATGTCTTAGCCTTCAATGTAAAAGGCAAACCAGAAAGTATGGAAAATGTTTCTGCAGAAGTAGAAAGCATATCTTAAGGGGCAGCAACAGATACTAAACATTAGGGATGAGCTGAACACCCCCCAGTTCGGTTTGCATCAGAACATGCGAACAGGCAATAAATTTGTTCGAACATCCGAACACCGTTAAAGTCTATGGGACTCGAACATGAAAAATCTAAAGTGCTAATTTTAAAAGCTTATATGCAAGTTATTGTCATAAAAAGTGTTTGGGAACCCGGATCCTGCCCCAGGGGACATGTATCAATGCAAACAAAAGTTTTAAAAACTGACTTTTTTGGGAGCAGTGATTTTAATAATGCTTAAAGTGAAACAATAAAAGTGAAATATTCCTTTAAATTTCGTACCTAGGGGGTGTGTATAGTATGCCTGTAAAGTAGCGCTTGTTTCCCGTGCTTAGAACTGTCCCTGCACAAAGTGTAATTTCTGAAGGAAAAAAAGTCATTTAAAAGTACTCACGGCTATAATGAATTGTCGGCTCCCGGCAATACATAGAAAAGTCATTGAAAGTCATTGATTAAAAAAAGAAAATGCATGGGGGTCCCCCTAAATTCAATTACCAGGCCCTTCAGGTCTGGTATGGATATTAAGGGGAACCCTGCGTCAAATTAAAAAAAATTAGGTGGGGTTCCCCCCAAAAATCCATACCAGACCCTTTATCCGAGCACGCAACCTGGCAGGCCGCAGGAAAAGAGGGGGGATGAGAGAGCGCCCCCCCTCCTGAACCGTATCAGGCCACATGCCCTCAACATGGGGAGGATGCTTTGGGGGTCTGTGACCCCTCAAAGCACCATGTCCTCATGTTGATGGGGACAAGGGCCTCATCCCCACAACCCTTGCCTGGTGGTTGTGGGGGTCTGCTGGCAGGGGGCTTATCGGAATCTGGAAGACCCCTTTAACAAAGGGGACCCCCCAGATCCCGCCCCCTCCTATGTGAATTGGTAAGGGGTACATTGTACCCCTACCATTACACAAACAAAGTGTAAAAAATTGTAAAAAAAAAACACACAGACACCGTTGGCATAAGTCCTTTATTAAAAATAAAAAAATAAAAATAAAAAAAAGATTCCAGCGGTGGTAATCCACTCTCGGTCTCCACTCCAACGCTGTCGGTATCCTGTGATGGATGCTCTCCTTTCCGGGGGCCAGCGGTGGATGATCTCCTCTCCATCCAGGTCCAGGCTCCAGTGATGAGATGTCCAGCGCAGTGCATCCTGTCTCCACCAGAGACACCCTGGGAATAACGTCACCGCAGCCTGACAGGTCTTATGTAGCTGAGGACGGGGCCACCCATCACGTGACCCCGTCCCCCTCTGACGCAAGGGAAAATCCAGGCATTCCCAGTGACGGGGTGCGTGCTCGGATAAAGGGTCTGGTATGGATTTTTGGGGGGAACCCCACGTAAAAAAAAAATTCATTTGACGCAGGGTTCCCCTTAATATCCATACCAGACTTGAAGGGCCTGGTAATTGAATTTGGGGGGACCCCCACGCATTTTTTTTTATCAATGACTTTCAATGACTTTTCTCTGTATTGCCGGGAGCCGACAATTTATTATAGCCGCGAGTACTTTTTTTCCTTCAGAAATGACACTTTGTGCAGGGACAGTTCTAAGCATGGGAAACAAGCGATACTTTACAGGCATACTATACACACCCCCTAGGCATGAAATGTAAAGGAATATTTCACTTTTATTGTTTCACTTTAAGCATTATTAAAATCACTGCTCCCGAAAAAATGGCAGTTTTTAAAACTTTTTTTTGCATTGATACATGTCCCCTGGGCTAGGACCCGGGTCCCCAAACACTGTTTATGACAATAACTTGCATAGAAGCCTTTAAAATTAGCACTTTAGATTTCTCCCATAGACTTTTACAGTGTGTTCCACGGCTTTTCGAATTTTCCGCGAACACCCCAAATTGTTCGTCAAACGGGCGAAACAGGCAATGTTCGAGTCGAACATGAGTTCGACTCGAACTCGAAGCTCATCCCTACTAAACATACATATGAAATTACAGATTCTGCACATGTGTAAAACACATCTAGGGAAGAAATTAAAGACTTCAAAGGAGTGGAAACCATAACAGAGCAGGACAACTAAGATTTTGAAGAAGCTGTGCTTGAAGAAGGCATGTCTGCACATAACAGTTTCTACAAATTTTGAAGGCATATATACAAGGTTTTCTACATTCAGGATTGGTCACCCTCTCATTTCTCCTTGAGTCACGACCTATAATTTCCTCTAAACATGTCTGTTCAGTCAACTAGTCCCTAACTAACAAACTTAAAATTGCAGTTAAAAATAGAAAAACATTTTGCAGACATGATTTTTGATAAATCCTGCTTCAGCCAGTTTTAAATTTTTTGCTTTAGGTGATCCTCTTCACTTTTCTCACTTGTGGATGACCTTCTTTTAGGCCTAGTTCACTCCTGCATGTGTCATGAAAATACAATGAGATTTTATTTACTAAAGCTGGAGAGTGCAAAATCAGGCTCCTTTCTGCATAGAAATCAGCTTCCGGCTTTTAGCCCTCATTCACACTGAACACTATTTTGAAATCGTGCAAGTTCAGTGGAATACAGAGAAATTACTTTTCTTTTTATTGCCGGGACCGGCAATTCATTACAGCCGCGAGTACTTTTAAATGATTTTTTTCCTTCAGAAATTACATTTTGTGCAAAGACTGCTCTAAGCACGGGAAACAAGCGCTGCTTTTCAGGCATACTATATACACACCCCAGGTATGAAATTTAAAGGAATATTTCACTTTTATTGTTTCACTTTAAGCATTATTAAAATCACTGCTCCCGAAAGAACTGCAATTTTTTAATACTTTTTTTTGCATTGATACATGTCCCCTGGGGCAGGACCCGGGTCCCCAAACACTTTTTATGACAACTTGCATATAAGCCTTTAAAATTAGCACTTTTAACTTTAACGGGGTTCGGATGTTCGAACTAATTTATTGCCTTTCGCATGTTCTGGTGCGAACCGGAATGGTGGGTGTTCGGCTCATCCCTACTCTTTTTCATCAGATGGTTTAGCGCTGAACATTATACCAAAATTGTGTATGTGTTTCCTTATAAATACAGTGCAACTCAGTTTGTTATATATATATATATATATATATATATATACACACACACACTCTTAGAAACCATGAACAAGTGAAATTTGTAAAATTTGTCTTCAATAGTCCTTCATATATCTCCAATTAATATATAGTCTTATCAGAATTCACACCACTATGGCCTGAACAAGTTACAGTGCAAACATGTTTATAAATGTGTCCTATCACCTCCAGAATCAGACCCCATCACTACAGAGTCTCATTCGCCTCTACTTCACTCCTCCTGTGAGTGTCTCAATACCACTCCTCCTCCTCCTCGTTTCCATTTGGGAGAGATAAAAAGGGGGAGGACCATAGTGCTCTCTATTTTTAAAATGTATTCACTAAAAACAGGGATTATAAAAAATTAAAGAATGACTGACATACAAAAACAGGTGTTCAGGACTCTCAGCTCACTGCTGATGCATGGATAACTGATGTGTGACGTCACGGCCTCGGCTCCTCCCACCCATACACGTTACACCCTCATATTAGGCTTCTTCAGTAGACCTACTACTACTGTATTTATAATAATATACATTGTATGTGGTGGATCAGTGGAAACACTTGAGAGTGTTAGAAGCAGTTTTTGCCTTGATGATTATGCACTAGTTTTATTTTGAGAGTATTTTAAAAAAAAAATCAGTTAGTGATTGCGCTGATTGTGTCACATTAATACTGACAGTTACATTTTCCTTGGTGCATATTGACTTATGGATGGCATCAGAAATGGGGCAATGCTACTAGAGGACATTACTGTGTTACATCTTGCATGGTGATCATTGAGTTAGGAATGGCTTCAGAAAGGGGGAACTGCTGTTGGACCAGATGGAAGACACTACTATGCCACATCAAAGTTGGTGTGTGTTGACCTGGTGATGCATTCATGAATGATTTTGTTGCAAATTCTGAGGTTTCCAAATATAAAAATTTCTACTAATATTTTAGACATTTTAGATTTGAAGTTCTGATACCTGGGTATAAAGGTGAAATCATTAACATCAAACTCTAACTACAACGTTCAAAAAAACATAATTTTTAGCAAGATGAACATGCAACATTATAAATAATAGTTTGTTTCCTTAAAGGGGTTGTAAAGGAAAACGTTTTTTCACCTTAATGCATCCTATGCATTAAGGTGAAAAAACATCCTACAATACCGCCCCCCCCGAGCCCCCGTTTTACTTATCTGAGCCCTCGAAAGTCCCACGCTCGCCCCGTCATCCTCCTCGTTTCTGAGCCTGCCCGTTGATTGGATACACTGGATTGGTTGACAGCAGAGCAGCCATAGGCTCACGCTGCTGTCAATCACATCCAATGATGCGGCGCACCGGGGGCTGGGCCGAGTGATACAGTGAGCGGCTATAGCCACCAGCTGTATCACTGGAGCGCGCCCGCAATCACTCACCACCATGCGAGCTTGCATATAGGTGGTGAGTTCTTGCGGGGAGGAGCCGAGACAGCCACCGAGGGACCCCAGAAGACCAGGTTCAGGGCCACTCTGTGCAAAACGAGCTGCACAGTGGCGGTAAGTATAACATGTTTGTTATTTAAAAAAAAAAATATATATATATATATATTTACAACCCCTTTAATTTGCAGCCAGCAGATGGCGCTTCATGATCTTTGCCACATGTAAAAACCTACATTTTTGCCTGTGCTTGGGTGGGTTTAACTTTGTGTCTATTTGGATGAATAAAGCCTTTTTAGAAAGCTCAACATAGTGAACTTGAGTGACCCACAAATTAATGATCAAATTATCAGACTCAGTCCAACATAATGTTTCATTGTAAATTCTTGTCAGTAGATTAGTTAGAAAAGGCTTACTCATCCTAAAGAAGATGCCTGCCAGTTCCACATGTCTCTTCTTTGATGCCCCAATCCCACTGTTCCCAAACATTCCTTTCCATACAGTGAATGACCCCCAAATTAATTTTACCATTCTCGCGCAAAATTGTTTTTCATTTTTTGGTAAGTCAATTATGAGTTTCATTTAGGCTTTTCTGGTTCACCTACTAAACAATATGGCTGCCCAAATCCCACACATTACCAGTCCAAAATTGATTGAATGACTCTCAAATTAAAAATACTTTTCTTAATGTGCCCCAGGCTATATTTTACAATTGTTAGGCAGCCAGCTATTGAAGATACTTTAGGATTTTGCCTCACCTGCTAATGACGATGCCTACCCAAATCCCAGCATTACCAGTCCAGAAGTGGGTGATTGACCCCAAATAAATTTTAACATTCTTATTGTGCCCCAGAACATACTGTAGTTTTGTAATTGTTACTTTTTAGATTCAGTTGCTCGAGAAGATAGTGGTCCATATCCAAACTTTAGCATTCCCAAAGTGAGCAACTGACCCTCACATACATTATACTATTCTTACTGTTCTCCAATATATATATATATATATATATATATATATATAAAATGTTTTTATATATATATATTTTTTATATTGTTGGGGCTGATGGAAGGAGAAGGCTGGGTGCTCTGACTTCAGGATGTTTGTTTAGTCTTGCAGAGGTAGTAATATTAGCAACACAGGATACAAGAGCAGGTGCAGGAAAAGAGTAAGGGTGGATTGCAGCCAGAATGCAGACTTCAATCACATTTGAGACTCACTTAAGATGCTGTGAACAGAGGGAATTGATGTAAATGGCATGGCTGGGGGCCCTGGGGTTGGAATGATGGACGCAGAGAGGCAGGTATAAAATTGATAACTTTGAAATGACAGACCCCCACTAAGTACTTTTAAATCAATTTTTGGCCACATATTCAGGATGCTCCAGAAGATCCTTTGGGGGTTTTAGTGGATCCATCAAACGAATCCACCTTTAGTTAAATGGATAAAATATTCCAGCAATAAGTTAGCTGAAATGTTTACATAATTGGACAACTCTGATATTCTGGTTATGCAGTATTGTGTGAAATCAGAGAATGTAGTGAGATTGCAGTACATTTTAATCAAGTAAATAATTCCAAACTGCTATCTAGTCTAACTTGAATCTTATTATATGCTTCAGTTTCTATACTCTTACTGCAAAATGAATCATTAACCATTTGTCAGTGCTAAGTGATCTGCTGCATATTCAAATTAAACCAAGATGTCATTATAAAATCCTGTGCATAAATAATAGAAATTCATAATGACAGCTATGTTTACCATAAAAAATGTGCAGGTGAATTAACTTGGACAGGATAACGGGGCAACACCATGACACATTACATGTCATTTATGCTTTATTTTTAACTGTTTTTTACATATTTTTTGCATTTTAGCCTGATGTCGGGCACTTTTGATTAGGTGCTGTAGAGTGCTGCAGTGAGGAGTCACAAGACTCTTCTTCTGATTGTAAATCACTTTTTTAAACATGTTTAATTCATGTGAATAACGCAATCCAATATCTTTGTATGCTTGTGTGATAGTGTAGGTGATATGGATGGTTTTAGAAATTATTATTTAAAATGATCAGGAATGGAAATATAACTATAAAACAAGTAATACTGAAAAAAAAATTACAATGTGTCGTTTCTAATAGAGACTGCGCATATGTTATAACTAACATGACTTGTTACATTTCTCCATTACCACTTCACTGTGGAAATAAAGAGCAATCATACTGAGATGAAAGGTGTAAATTAAAGAGAACAAACAAAAGAAAAAAGGAAGTCTAACATGAAACACACTGAGAATTAGAGATGGGCCAAACACCCTCCCAAACAGGGGAAAAGTTCTAACCCGAACGACAAACCCCATTGAAGTCTATGGGAGCCGAACAGAAAAAAAAAGTGCCAATTTTGAAGGCTTATATGCAAGTAATTGGCCATTAAAGGGTTATGGAGGTCCAGGTACTGCCCTGGGGGACATGTATCAATGCAAAAATATTTTTTTTTAAATTATCATTTTTTCCAGGAGCACTGATTTTAATGATGCTTCAAGTGCAACAATAAAAACAAAAAAATCCTATCAATATAGTGCCTAGGGGTCCCCTTATGCCCTGTACACACGATCAGTTTTACCGATGAAAACAGTCCGATGGACTTTTATCATCGGACAAACCGATCGTGTATGGGCCCCATCGGTCTTTTTTTCCATCGGTGAAAAAAACTAGAACATGTTTTAAATTTATCTGATGGAAAAAAAGCGATAGCAAATTCCGATCGTCTGTGTAGAACTCCATCGAGGAAAAAACCCACGCATGCTCAGAATCAAGTCGACGCATGCTCAGAAGCATTGAACTTAATTTTTCTCGGCTTGTCTGAGTATTTTACGTCACGGCGTTTGGGACGGTCGGATTTTTGACTGATGGTGTGTAGGCAAGACTGATGGAAGTCAGCTTCACCGGAATTCCGATGGAAAAATCCATCGGATTTGAATCCATAGGAAATCCGATCGTGTGTGCAGGGCTTTAGGGCTTTTAAGGGAGGCTTTTACAGATCTGTAACATGCATAAAATATGTTGGATACACATATAATGTTATGGAAGTTTGTTGAATTATAAATTATGCAATTGTTTAATTTGACAACATGCTTGTCAATTCACATGCACATCTACTACACAGAGATCTAGTGCCCTTGTATCTCACATGCACGTCTACTACACAGAGATCTAGTGCCCTTGTATCTCACATGCACATCTACTACACAGAGATCTAGTGCCCTTGTATCTTTGCTGTCATATACACACTTTTATTACTTTGATTGCTGCACATACAGTACATGGGTAATGCTTGTTATAGTCTCCTGAACTTTGCCTATGACTCTCACTTTTTTAATTGAATAACTTGACTGCAGTATGTTTTATAATTGTATGTACATTTTGTTTTACAAATCTTTTTAATAATATTTCCTATTCTGTTCTGAGTCGATGCAATTTTAATGAGGGAACAACTGTACACAATAGGCTACCCACTCATATTAGTAAAGCTAATAAGTTACTTTGGAACGTTTAACTCCTCTGGACTTTGATGTCTTTGCTCTGTGAAATTGTCTACTAGGTTTAAAAAATAAAAGCGCATAAGAACTTTGGATACATCATGATCTATTATTAAAAAGACAATGCAATTTGTTCAAAATACATTTCCCAAAATGGCTATAGCATTTCCAATGTTAGTCATTCTCTCCAGAACTAAAATAGCACAGATATTTTACCAGATGTATTGTATGTAGGGAAAATGAAAGAGGGATGGCTTTAAAAATGGAGTAGAGATGTTTATTTATTTATTTATTTTTATAATAAAATGTGTACTGATAGCGCTAGCAGATTTTAAAACAAAGTTTATTATTTCAGAAATAAAAATGAGTAATAAATGGATCTAGAATTTAAAAAAAATCTACTCATGTCTAACAGGCTAGCGTAGCCACCCTGGCGGTATGATTATGTCAGATTTTTGTGTCTCAAAGTGGTACAATTGTTTTGCATAGAAATTTGGCATTTTTATTTTAGGCCTGTAATTCTTAGGAATAACTCACTTAAATCTGTCCAAACAAGACTATAACTATAAATAAATAAATAAAAAATAATAATACCGCATATACTCGAGTATAAGCCGACTCAAGTATAAGCCGAGGTACCTAATGTTGCCACAAAAAACTGGGAAAACTTACTGACCCGAGTATAAGCCGAGGGTCAACAATGCCTCACTGTTCCCTATCCTCACTGTTCCCTATCCTCACTGTTCCCTATCCTCACTGTTCCCTATCCTCACTGTTCCCATCCTTACTGTTCCCATCCTTACTGTTCCTATCCTCACTGTTTCCTATCCTATAATTTTACATTGTAAATAGTACCTGTAAAGAAGTTGCGGCTGCGGCGTCCATCGTTCAAATTCCGCGGTCTCTTCATGTTCCTTCCGTGATAGGCGATTCTCATCAGACACTCTCCGCCTATCACGATCATTCTCTCATCCTCAGTTTCCCAGCAGACACTGTGTTGGGTGTTCCGCCAATCACAGACGTCTGCTGGGAAACTGAGGATGAGAAAACGATCGTGATAGGCGGAGAGTGTCTGATGAGAATCGCCTATCACGGAAGGAACAGGAAGAGACCGCGGAATTTGAACGATGGATGCTGCAGCCGCAACTTCTTTACAGGTACTATTTCCAATGTAAAAATTTTGCTGACTCGAGTATAAGCCGAAGGGGGGACTTTCAGCCCAAAAAAAGGGCTGAAAATCTCGGCTTATACTCGAGTATATACGGTATAATTATAATAAAATGAATTTCCCCACTATTCACTATCATTCAATTCTGTTCTAATTTACTATCGCTGTTTTCTAGCTGGTCTCAAACCACTTTTGACATAAATGGACACTTTTTGGTTGCTATGGACCAGTGTTTCTCAACTCCAGTCCTCAAGGCGCTCCAACAGGTCATGTTTTCTGGCTTTCCATTATTTTGCACAGGTGATTTGATCAGTTTCACTGCCTTAGTAATTACCACAGCCGTTTCAACTGAGGGAAATCCTGAAAGCACGACCTGTTAGTGCGCCTTGAGGACTGGAGTTGAGAAGCACTGCTATGGACAATCTCAAGTTTCCAGGCAGAAAGAACAGTATATATAATATAAAACTCCATGCAGAGCACTGGACAAAACACTAGGGACAAATGGGATATGAAATAATTTCATACAGTAATGCAATCTGTAAGATTACAGTGTACTGTATGTATTATGAATTTTGTCATTTTTGAATTTGCCGCCAGGCTCCGCCCCGTGCGTCGCAACGCTTGCAGGGAATGGAGCCTGGCACACAGAGGCATCGGGCGGAGGACACAGCCCGTGGACACATCGGGGGGACATCGCAGGATCCTGGGGACAAGGTGAGTATACTGCACCAAGATCCTGCAATGCAATCCCGAGTATGGCTCGGGGTTACCGCTAATGGTACTGAAATTTAACCCCGAGCCACAAAGGGGGAGGGGAGGGCGGGATGACTATTGTGGTACAAGATGAGTAGGTAAACTCAGAAAGAGCAGGTATAATAAAAATGTATAAGTTTATTAACATGGTATCAAAGTAAAAAACATCAAACAACATAGACAATAAAATACAATACAAGCATCGTGACGGGCCATACGTGTCACCGAATTTGATGATCCCCTTGGGGAAGATCACGGTGGAGGTAGGGGGTCATGAGGGGGGTCTCTAGTAGTTTCGCAACCAACGTCGCTTCGTCAGGAGAAGTTCTGAAATTAATTGATATACAATCATTAACCATAAAGAGGTTGAACAGGTATAAAGGTTCATACAGGTCAACCTAACAACAACAAAAATATATGAGCATATAAACATTGGGGAGCAAGGGCTGTACCGCTTACCTAAAAATGTGGGTCCCATCAGCTCAAGTGCCAAAGCCACCGAGGGGGTCTCCCGCGGCTGCCAAGGGGGACGGACGCAGAGATGGACCTATCAACTACATATTAGAGGCAACTATAAATGAAAGGCTATATTTGTATTGAGAAGGAATAGTAGTATGCATGCATGAAGCGTGAGCAAAGCTGTGTCAAGTGGATATATTATGGGATGACAGGTGGGGAAGTGAGCGGAAAGAGGTGGAGGAGGGTGGTGAAGAGGGAGGAGGAAGAGGGAAAAGTGGGGAAGTGGGAAAAGACCCACCCCCTTCCTTCTTCCTTCCCCACTCTCCCTCCCCCTCCCTCTTTTGCCCTCTCCCCCCCTCTTCCTCCTCCCTCTTCACCACCCTCCTTCACCACTTTGCCTAACGATCAGCGAGCACCGTAGGACATTGAGTCCCTGGGACCCGAAGATCATCTTCTGTTGTGAACTATCACAGCAGAAGCGGTCCTCTGGCAGCACCGCACACGCCCCCTGCAGGTGGAGATATATACGTGATTCTGCCCACAGCTGCCGCCCTGTAGCAGTAAAAGTGCTATAGGGTAGTCAGCAAGTGGTTAAAGCTGAGCTGAGGCAGCATCCGATTTTTATTTTTATTTTTTTAAGTCAGCAGCTACAAATACTGCAGCTGTTGACTTTTAAAAATAAGGACACTTACCTGTCCAGGGCGCCCACGATGTCGGGACCCGAAGCTGATCTATCCCTTGACTCTCGGGGGCAGCCGCCACCATCTTCAGAAAGGGCATCAGGAAGTGAAGCGTTGCGACTCGCGCTGCACGTTCCCACTGGTCCCTGCAGTCTTCTGGGACCTGTGTGTCTCCCAGAAGACAGGGGGGGACGGAAAAGGCACCGGAAGTGGCGTAGATACCCACGGGTGGCTCGGGTATCTATGCCCGGAAGTGGAAGCAAAATACTTGTATTAGACAGGTATGTGCTCCCCCCCTCCCCCTGAAAGGTGCCAAATGTGACACCGGAGGGGGAGGAGGAATCTGGAAATCGGATGTTCCATTTTTGGGTGGAACTCCGCTTTGACTAAATATATAACTCTTAAAGCAACTCTATCTCTGGCGATAGTCTGTCACTATATATTTTATAACGTTCTACACTGTACATTATACTGTGCTAGGCATTTCACCCTTGCTATTCCCAATACACTTCTTTTATCTTGCAGCATCAATACTTCAACCTCTTAGACAAGATAACTGAACAATCTCTTCCAGGGAGAATGTATATCAATATCTGATACTTGCTATATGATGGGAACAGGGATAGATGACAAGTTACTGGATTAGGAAAGAAAAAGTATTACAAGGACAGAAGTCAGGTTTGCCTGACATAAAGTGGATTGACATGATTAATATCTAAAAGAGAATACCCAAGACTGGCCCTGCAGTGAGCTGGAGGGATATGCAGTATAACTTCTTGAGAAGAGCATCTGTCATGCCATCAATGAAAAAATAAGAAGAGGAACGTAGAACACCATTGCCCTAAGTAGGAGAGTAAAAGACAGCTAATCTGAAACATTGCCTGTAGGAGTGTCCCTCGATGGGAGCACTTCTCGCATGATACAGTATTGCATACCCAGCGGAACTTATTTCTCTGCACTCTGGGAATACAAAATAGAACAAGAGCAATCACTTAAAGCTTAGACAAATCTACTAGTTACAAGAAATATTGTGCCATCCTAGACATCAAACAATTCACTGTGTATAGCATTCCCTGAGGACCTGGTAATGACACTTACAAATAGACTAGCAATATCATCAATTTAAAAAAAATGAAAACACATGGAGGCATTCCTATATAGGGAAGATGTTATTTTCAAAGGAAATTGAAACTTCTATACATTGTTACACACTGTAGCTCCTTGACACAACTAATCTCAAAGACTTTCAATGGCCAAAAATGAACATCTGTTGATACAAAACATAAAGGAAAGTATGTATGTTCTATGTGCTTTAAAAGATCACTACATAAAAGGTATTTATTATTTAAAAAAAAGACACAGGGACACTACTGACTTGTAGGTACATCTGATAGAGACTATTATGACACTTACAACATGAGTGATAAGGGTTAGAGTTAGGTTTCTGTTATATTATTGTTAACTTGTTTAGTTGTGTACAACTTACTGGTACCAATATATATAATGGGTCAAAACCATTTGAGCTAATTCTCCTTCAACAATTAAAATGGAGCTACCCTTAGAGCCGGTTCACACTGGGGCAACACAACTTCCAGCGTGACTTTACAAGGCAACTTCGAGGCAACTTCAAGGCAACTTCGAGGCAACTTCAAGGCAACTTCGAGGCAACTTCAAGTTGCCTCCAGGACAGGTGACTTTGCCAGTGGCCAATCAAACAATAATCAGCTCTGTGGAAGAGAGGGGTTTGCCTGAGAAAACTATTTTCTCTTCCATTAAAGTTGCTTCAGTTAAGACACTGATCCGACTTTGGAGGCTACTTGCATTGAAATCAATGGGTACAAGTCGTCTAGAAGTCGCCTTGAAGTAGTTCAGGAACCTTTTCTGAAGTCGGAAGTAGTGTACATTAAGACGGCTCTCATTCACTTGAATGTAATTTGTCATGTCGCGCGACTTGGGGCGACACAAGTCGGATCCCAAGTCGCGGTAGTGTGAACCGGCTCTTAGGTGCATAATTAACATGAGTGTTCAAATTCTTTAAAAACAACACAGCTAATAGGCATCTGTGCTAATACATAAACATACACAGAAACCAAGCAAGGTTAAAGGGTTTAATAACCTTTTTAAAAGTCAAAACACAAGATGCAACACTGTAGGTATGTACAGATCTGCCAGGGTTTGATTTGCACAGGATTTGTTAAATCCTGCTTGAAATTCACATCACTCAAACTTATTGTAGTTGTGAACCCCATTTAATGGGGGGGGGGGAATCTTTTGTTCTTAATTGTGTCAATTTTCAAGGCTAAAGCCTCGTACACACGACCGAGTTTCTCTGCAAGAACCAGCAAGAAACTTGCTGGCAGAGATTTCTTGCAGAGAAATTCGTTCATGTGTATGGTTTCTCGTCAAGAAAACCGACAAGAATCTCGACGAGAAAATAGAGAACCTGCTCTCTATTTTCTCGTCGAGATTCTCGTCAGCCTGTTTCTCGACGAGAAAATTGTGTGTGTGTACACTTACCTGTCCTCCGGGAAGCCCGCGCATGCTCAAAATGACTTTGACGCATGCGCGGTAGCTTCCTAGGCATAGGATAGGGTGTACCAAGATGGCGGCGACGGCATCGGATGTGACGAGCGCATGCTCGTCGTATTCGATTACGTCACCGCGTTCGCTCCATTCAAAGAACCGCGGGTTCTTTGAAATGAGCGTGTGTACACTCGGCCGGAACAAGTTTCTTGTCCAAGGATCTCGTCGAAAAAAACGACGTGTTTTTTACGACGAGATTCTCGGCCGTGTGTACGAGGCTTAATAGCAAAATATTGTCAAAAAGGGCAGTGAAATATGGGACATTTACCAAAGCAAACAAATGTAGAAAAAATATACCATACGGTAGGAAGAGTGTCAATTTTAATATGACATCAAGGGAGACATGGAAAAAACACCAGTCCTTTAACTCCACTTTCGTTGGGGGGAAAAAAATAGCAAATAAAGAAAAAATAACAATTGCGATACGAGTCATATTGTAATTGAATGTTATTAAAAATTACCTTTCCATTTCAATCTGCAGCCTCTGTAATTTTCTATAAATGCAATGCTATATGGGTACATGGAGTTGTTCTGTACACAGAATGTGTACTGACCACTCCCCAGAAACAACATTTCCTGCTGTGTGATTGGCTCACTCATTTTCCCAGAAGTCTGCCTAAGATGCAAGTCAGATTTCAGGCATCCCCTGCAACAAAAATTTCATTTTTGGTGAGATATGTCCAATAGGAACATATCTAAAAGGATGCAGGTCTAACAGCTTTCCTCATTAGTGCTCTTCAGCTGCCACAGCTGACTGATAATTATGAAACCACTCCCATTAGACCCACTCACCCCAGAGGCACAGACAAACACACATGGATTTCTTCAGAACAACAAAAGGTAGGAATCTGCAACAACGATTGTTATAATTCTTGCAGTGTACATAGATCACTCAGAGGGAAATGGGTTTTTTTTCTCAACAAAAGCTTTAAATGACATGCTTTGTGATGTCTTAAGGACCAGGCCTTTTTCTGACATTTATTTTTTACAAGTTAAAATCAGTATTTTGTGCTAGAAAATTACTTAGAACCCCCAAACATTATATTGTTATATTTTATGCCACACCGTATTTGCGCAGCTGTCTTACAAACGCATTTTTTTCGGAAAAAATACACTTTTTTGAATAAATAAAAAGAAAGAAGTAAAGTTAGCTCTTTTTTTTTTGTATAATGTGAAAGATGATGTTACGTTGAGCAAACAGATACCTAGCATGTCATGCTTTAAAATTGCATGCGCTCGTGGAATGGCGACAAAGTTTAGCACTTAAAAATTTCCATAGGCAACGCTTAAATTTTTATTTATTTTTACAGATTACCCTTTTATGCCACGTACACATGCTCGGAATTTCCGACAACAAATATTCGATGGGAGCTTTTGGTCGAAAATTCAGACCGTGTGTAGGCCCCATCGGACATTTTCTGTTGGAATTTCCAACAACAAAAATTGGAGAGCTGGTTCTCAAATTTTCCGACAACAAAACTTGTTGTCGGAAATTCCAACCGTGTGTACACAATTCCGACGCACAAAATTCCACGCATGCTCAGAATCAAGCAGAAGAGCCGCACTGGCTATTGAACGTAATTTTTCTCGTCTCGTCATACGTGTTGTACTTCACCGCGTTCTTGACGTTCGGAACTTCCGACAACATTTGTGTGACCATGTGTATGCAAGACAAGTTTGAGCCAACATCCGTCGGAATGGCGATACCTCACATGTGTGGTTTGAACACAGTTTATATACATAAGCGTAAATTACGTCTGTGTTCGCTTCTGCGTGCGAGCCCGGAGGGACAGGGCACTTGAAATTTTTTTTTGTTTATTTTACTTTTTATGCTTCCTGCCCAGCCACACAGAGGATCAGATCAGCTCCGTGCTTACCAAAAGGTCTGGTAAGTCCGGAGACGACCGGACAGCGGCATGGGGGGGGGCGCACCTCTCCCACTGCCTCTAAAAGTGATTCTGTGGAAATGCGCTGCCAGGACTACTTTTATCGGAAAGAGGATCGCCCACTGTTAAAAAAAATATCAGGGTTATGGCAGCTAGCTGCTGCCATAACTGCAGTATATAATGTCAAACGAATGACCTATATATGACCTATATATACAGTGGGCGGTTCGGAAGTGATTAAGCTGTATGTGGTTTTATGGAATATTACGACTTCTGTGTACAGTGCCAGTGACACTGTATGTTGGCATCATATATCTTGGATATGTAATTGATTTTTTAACTTTTACGTTTAGCTTGGCTCAAATACTTTTTTGCAGTACCATATTACATTGTTCTCAAAGTTTTATAAAATATCATAACAGAATGCACAAAAACACTTCAAAGCCACAATGACACTACCTAAATGTCCTGCTATCCCAAATTATAAAAAGGCCGCAAATAGAAAGAGACAAGGCATATTTTATTTTGCAGTCAGAGACAATAGCCACAATTCCTGTTAAGTGACTGGACAATGTGTAAGCAACTTGGTTAGGGGGCTATTTAAGAGAGAAAGATAAGTCGTTTTATCTTGGACCAGAGTGTATTTTTGAAAGACAAAAGCAAAATTTTGTACAGTGACTGCACTGTGCAGTACAGTACAATTATGCCCACTGCCATCTGCAACATCAAATAGAAACTACTATCTAGAGCAGGGGTAGACAACCTTTGAGAGTTGGAAAGCTACCCAGACAACATTGAAGAGATTAAAGATCAACGGGCGCTGCACTGAGGTCAGTAGTAAGTAGGGTAGTGTACAGAGGTCAGTAGTAGGTAGGGCAGTGTACAGAGGTCAGTAATATGTAATGCAGTATACAAAGGTCGGTAGTAGGTAGGGCAGTATACAGAGATCAGTAGTAGGTAGGGCAGTGTACATAGGCCAGTAGGATGTAGGACAGTGTACAGAGGTCAGTAATAGGTAAGGCAATGTACAGAGGTCAGTAGTATGTAGGACAGTGTACAGAGGACAATAGTACATAGGACAGTGTACAGAGGTCAATAATAGGTAGGACAGTGTACAGAGGTCAGTAGTACATAGGATAGTGTACAGAGATCAGTAGTACGTAGGACAGTGTACAAAGATCAGTAGTACGTAGGACAGTGTACAGAAATCAGTAGGACAGTGTACAGAGGTCAGTAATAGGTAGGGCAGTGTACAGAGGTCAGTAGTATGTAGGGCGGTGTACAGAGGTCAGTAGTATGTAGGGCAGTGTACAGAGTAGGGATGAGCTTCGAGTTCGAGTCGAACTCATGTTCGACTCGAACATTGCCTGTTCGCCCGTTCGCCGAACAGCGAACAAATTGGGGTGTTCGCGGCAAATTCGAAAAATCTATGGGAGAAATCTAAAGTGCTAATTATAAAGGCTTATATGCAAGTTATTGTCCTAAAAAGTGTTTGGGGACCCGGGTCCTGCCCCAGGGGACATGTATCAATGCAAAAAGAAGTTTTAAAAACGGCCGTTTTTTCGGGAGCAGTGATTTTAATAATGCTTAAAATGAAAAAATAAAAGTGAAATATTCCTTTAAATTTCGTACCTGGGGGGTGTGTATGATATGCATGTAAAGTGGCGCATGTTTCCCGTGCTTAGAACTGTCCCTGCAAAAAGTGTCATTTTTGAAAGAAAAAAATGCATTTAAAACTGACTCGCGGCTATTAATGAATTGTCGGCTCCCGGCAATACATACAAAAGTCATTGATAAAAAAAAAAAAAAAAAGCGTGGGGGTTCCCCAGAATTCAATTACCAGGCCCTTCAGGTCTGGAATGGATATTAAGGGGAACCCCGCCGCAAATAAAAAAAAAATTGACGTGGGGTTCCCCCAAATATCCATTCCAGGCCCTTCAGATCTGGCATGGATTTTAAGGGGAACTCCACCCCAAATTAAAAAAAAAATGGCGTGGAGTCCCCCTAAAAATCCATACCAGACCCCTTATCCGAGCATGCAACCTGGCCGGCCGCAGGGGAAAAGGGGGGGACGAGAGAGCGGCCCCCCCTCCCTCCTGAACCGTACCAAGCCACATGCCCTCAACATGGGGAGGATGTCCCCATGTTGATGGGGACAAGGGCCTCATCCCCACAACCCTTGCCCGGTGGTTGTGGGGGTCTGCGGGCGGGGGGCTTATCGGAATCTGGAAGACCCCTTTAACAAAGAGGACCCCCAGATCCCGGCCCCCCCCCCTATGTGAATTGGTAAGTGGTACATTGTACCCCTACCATTTCACGAAGAAAGCGTAAAAAAATGTTTAAAAAAACACACAAACACCTTGAAAAAGTCCTTTATTTAAAAAAAAAAAAAAAAAACATTCCAGCGGTGAAATCCAGTGTCCCGCGGCGATCCCGATGTCCAGCGCTGTCCGTCATTGGTTGTGCCTGAGCGGACCTGATGGGAACTCCCTCTCAGTATTTTAAATGTATAGACCCGCCCCTTCTAAAGTTCCCCATCAGGTCCGCTCAGCGGACCAGATGCGGAACATGAGAAGGGGCGGGTCTATACATGTATTACCAAAGTGAGAGCAGTTCCCCATCAGGTCCGCCTCCTCGGTATGTCAGACCCGCCTACGTCATTGGCTTGAGCGGGGAACTTCCTTCACTGTGTAAATTTAAATTTACATAGTGAAGGAAGTTCCCCGCTCAAGCCAATGATGTAGGCGGGTCTGACATACCGAGGGGGCGGACCTGATGGGGAACTGCTCTCACTTTGGTAATACATGTATAGACCCGCCCCTTCTCATGTTCCGCATCTCGTCCGCTGAGCGGACCTGATGGGGAACTTTAGAAGGGGCGGGTCTATACATTTAAAATACTGAGAGGGAGTTCCCCATCAGGTCCGCTCAGGCACAACCAATGAAGGACAGCGCTGGACATCGGGATCGCCGCGGGACACTGGATTTCACCGCTGGAATGTTTATTTATTTATTTTTTTAAATAAAGGACTTTTTCAAGGTGTTTGTGTGTTTTTTTAAACATTTTTTTTACGCTTTCTTCGTGAAATGGTAGGGGTACAATGTACCCGTTACCAATTCACATAGGGGGGGGGGCGGGATCTGGGGGTCCCCTTTGTTAAAGGGGTCTTCCAGATTCCGATAAGCCCCCCGCCCGCAGACCCCCACAACCACCGGGCAAGGGTTGTGGGGATGAGGCCCTTGTCCCCATCAACATGGGGACATCCTCCCCATGTTGAGGGCATGTGGCTTGGTACGGTTCAGGAGGGAGGGGGGGCCGCTCTCTCGTCCCCCCCTTTTCCCCTGCGGCCGGCCAGGTTGCATGCTCGGATAAGGGGTCTGGTATGGATTTTTAGGGGGACTCCACGCCATTTTTTTTTTAAACTTGGGGTGGAGTTCCCCTTAAAATCCATGCCAGATCTGAAGGGCCTGGAATGGATATTTGGGGGAACCCCACGTCAATTTTTTTTTATTTGCGGCGGGGTTCCCCTTAATATCCATTCCAGACCTGAAGGGCCTGGTAATTGAATTCTGGGGAACCCCCACGCTTTTTTTTTTTTTTTTTCTCAATGACTTTTGTATGTATTGCCGGGAGCCGACAATTCATTAATAGCCGCGAGTCAGTTTTAAATGCATTTTTTTTCTTTCAAAAATGACATTTTTTGCAGGGACAGTTCTAAGCACGGGAAACATGCGCCACTTTACATGCATATCATACACACCCCCCAGGTACGAAATTTAAAGGAATATTTCACTTTTATTTTTTCATTTTAAGCATTATTAAAATCACTGCTCCCGAAAAAACGGCCGTTTTTAAAACTTCTTTTTGCATTGATACATGTCCCCTGGGGCAGGACCCAGGTCCCCAAACACTTTTTAGGACAATAACTTGCATATTAGCCTTTATAATTAACACTTTAGATTTCGAACGTTCGAGTCCATTGTATTTAATAGGGTTCTAAAGTTTACACGAACATTTTGTCTGTTCGCAGGTTCTGGTGCGAACCGAACAGGGGGGTGTTCGGCTCATCCCTGGTACAGAGGTCAATAGTATGTCGGGCGGTGTACAGAGGTCAGTAGTATGTAGGGCAGTGTACAGAGGTCAGTCATTTGTAGGGTGGTGTACAGAGGTCAGTAGTATGTAGGGCAGTGTACAGAGGTACCAGGGGTTCAGGAGGGCAGAATACAGGGGGAGTCAGGAGGGTATGGTGCAGGGGCACAGGATGGCAGAGTACAGGGGGGATGATGCAGGCAGGTCAGGAGGGCATGGTGCAGGGAAGGCATGGTGCATGGAGGTCAGGGGGGCATGGTGGAGGGAGGTCAAGAGGACATGGTGCATGCAGGTCAGGAGGGCATTGTGCAGGCAGGTCAGGAGGGCATAGTGCAGGCAGATAAGGAGGGCATGGCGCAGGGAGGTCAGGAGGTCATGGTGCAGGGAGGTCAGGAGGGCATGGTGCAGGCAGGTCAGGAGGGCAGTATGCATGGAGGTTGGGGGGGTCAGAAACGTTCTTCACTTATGCAGAGTGGTGCAGGGAAGCTGTCATGGTAAAGCTGACCATTTAGGAAAGCCTAAATTAGGCAAATGTGCCTCCACATTAAGGTACAGTATTAGATGCCAAGCAGAACATTTCTAATGTAACCTCTTCCCTCTCCTCCTCACCTTCCTCCTTCATCTCTTCCTTGTCCTCCCCTCATCTACTTTCTCCTCTCTCTACTCCTGTCTCCCTTCTTTCTTAACCTTTTCCTGCTCCATTTCCTCCTCCACCTTTTTTTGCTACTGTTTTATACGTTTGTTTTTTAATTTTCTGTTATTTCATGTTTTTCATTCTTCCTATTTCCTGGCAAGAAAAATAAATGAAATTTTGGGGTTTAGTGCTTTAGTTTTTTTTTTTTTTTGGGGGGGGGGGTTATATTTAATTTTATATTTTATATTTGTCCATACTCTCACTGACTTGTTGCCTTGAAAATGTGATGCTAGTGGTCAGTTTGCCCAAGGCTGGGCCAGAGAACCTTGAACACAAAAAATGTGCCACAAATCCTAGGTAGCAACCAGATCCTCATCCCCAGTCCCAAGTGACAGTGTGTTACAAGTGGGTACACAGCTGCTTTTTAATTATGTTGCTGTAATTTCTTTTTTTGCTTCTCTCGGCATCCTCTGTAGCTAATAAATCATGTAGCTCACAAGACTGGCTTAACAGAATTACAAATCTTTGGCAAGCAAGGCAGTTCACATTCATGTGTTTCAACTGTATATATACTTAGTCGTTTACCTGAAGTCCAGCTTTAAAGATATACTAAAGCAGGAAATCACTGCAGCATCACAAAATAGCTGTGTGTCCTCTTGTAATGTACTGTCAGTGCTTGGTACTTGTGATCCAACATTTGAAAAGGTAATTAAACCCCTGAACTACAATTTATTTCTGCACTATTTTCTTTTATCACATGATGCCTATAAACTGTGCTATTTTTAGGGAATCTGGAGGTAGGCGTTAATATGCACACTCATACAACTTAAGCACCCAAGGACTCATTTCTAATTAAAATTCTCATTTCCAATTAAAAACTAATTTTTAATTGTTTAAAGATGCTGTGCAAATGTTTTTGCCCCATGATCTTAAAAATACCAAAAAGCTGTACGTGAGACTATTTCAAGGCAAATTTTTTAGCTCATCTCTGCAATGCATGCACATTTGCCCATGTTTTATCCCTTTAAAGACAGTGCAAGTACAGAAAATAATTGCTTACCTGCCAAAAATGCACTCAACTCTTAATTTCCTTTTGTGGACTAACAACATTTCGTGTCAACTTTGCCCAGTTTTCTTTTGCTTAACTTTTCAACCACTCTAAGTGGAAAGAACAGGACACAAGGCAGCTCTGATTTTTTTTAACAGTTTTTTTTTGCATTTATAAAACAGAAATAACAAAACGCTTTCAATAGAATATTTAATAGACCAAAAGAGAGCAAATAAGTCAAGTTAATTGTTGGGGCTTACATACACTTTAAGAGCCATCATGGAGAGGCACCTCGTGCATGTACCTTTGTGTTCAGACCTTCACAGTTGGGGATAAAATGGATTACCAACATTCTGAAGATGGAGAGAAGCTAATATTCATGCTTGCATGGTGCCTGGTCTAATTTTTTCAGCCAAATTGGGATAACACCCTTACTTATATTGTTACATTCACAATACGTATATATATATATATATATATATATATACCGTATATTGCATATAATTGCACAAAGTGTGTCTGATTTAAATTGTATTAACTCTTGGGTAGGAACATTTATATTATTATTATTATTATACAGGATTTATATAGCGTCAGCAGTTTACGCAGCGCTTTACAATAAAAGGGAGTCAATACAGTTATAGTACAATAAAATACAAGAGGATTAAGAGTACAAAAGGTTATAACTGTGGGGAATGAGCTGATGGAAGTGGTAAAGGATTAGTTGGAGGCTTGATAGGGTTACCTGAAGAGATGAGTTTTCAGAGATTGCCTGAAGGTAGCAAGAGTATGAGCTAGCCGGACAGGTTGAGGTAAAGAGTTCCAGAAGATGGGAGAGGCTATATATACCGTGTATCCAGTATATAATAATGTATACAATATACAGTATATCCAATCTCATGGGCTACTTAGTTCACTAAAGCACAAAAAAGTATATTGCAAACTATTTTATCCCGGTAATGTCCACTATACCAGTACATAGCACACCTATAGCACACCTATAACCATTTTATCTTCACCGTATTTTTCAAAATAAATATATTTCTAAAATATCCTTTGTTTAATGCAAGTCTATTTCAAATGCAGGTTTTGATGTAAGAAGATTTGCAAACAAAATTAATTACCTTTCTGCGAGTGCTTTGCTGCAAGATCCTCTGTAATCCTTTATAAATACCTATGCTTTGATTTTAAGCTTCTGCTCATTGTCCATGGAAACAGTAGACAAGATGTTCAAGCTGCATCTACAGGTCAGTCTTTCTAAAGCTAGCTGCAGACATTAGACTATTGTTGGATGTAGGTCATGATCCAACCTTCAAACATTATTTACATTTTTTTGTTAAGCATACTGTTATTGCCTGAAGTTGATAAAGAATCAGGCACACAAGTAGATAAAAGAGTTCTATAGTGACAGCATACACTTTCATATTAACATATCATCATTGTATTAATACATACAAATAGTTATACTTAACAATCCAATATAGGCTTACTTAAAGCGGAGATCCACCCAAAAATGGAACTTCCGCTTTTTGGAATCCTCCCCGCCTCCGGTGTGTAATCCAGGCATGTGATCCCACTTCCGGGCATAGATCACCGCAGTGACCTACGCCATGTCCGGCGCCTACTCCTTCCCCCCCGCTGTCTTCTGGGAGACACACAGGTCTCAGAAGTCAGCAGGGACCAGTGGGAGCACGCAGCACCCGAGAGCCGAGGGACAGATCGGCTTCAGGTGCCGACATCGCGGGCGCCCAGGACAGGTAAGTGTCCATATATTAAAAGTCAGCAGCTGCAGTATTTGTAGCTGCTGACTTTTATTTATTTTTTTCGGCGGACCTCCGCTTTAAAAAAAATTCTTACATGTTGTGAGTGCTGACTGTCTCCTGACCATCTCTTCCCACAACTTCCTGGATTTTCTGCATGTTTGCACCTTCTCCTCTGCTGTTTACTCTCAATTTGTAAGAACTACATATCCCATGACACCTTGTTGCCTACAAGCAGTGATTCCTGTACTGACTCCACCACCTAAAATGCCTCCTCTCAGGACCTCTGTAGTTCAGAACACAGGCTAGGCTCTATAAATTCTGTGATACAGCAGTACTTACTCACAGAGCATAGTGAATACATGTCAATACATACAATACAATCCAAGGAAGAAAATATATGGAGATCTTCACAAATACATTATCAAACTCCAGGATCATTCAGATTATTAGTGAAGCACTGGCCCTGACCTCCAAAGGCCTAATAGTGACCTCTAGCATCAGGAAGAGCTGACATGCTTTGTTGTAGAGTGGGTTACTAGGCATAGTGGGTGTAATGCAAGATGGAATGATTGGGCGCCAGTCACTTTTTGAATGCGAACAGAAGATATTTATTGTCTCTTAACAAGAACTGGAGGAGAGAGGGTTAGGGCCAGGACACCCTTCAGGCAGATGCAATGGTAATTGGCAGACTCCCAGACAAAATAGGCAGACATCTATACAGGTTAAAGGCCTTCCAGCCAGATATGATCACTGTATTTGTAGAACTGCTGTCGCCTATGGCAACTGAACTTGCAACAGTCAATAGTGATCCTTACATGTATTTGGTATGAGGGGAGTAAACCATGGGTTCATTTTGAGCACAAGTATAATTGCACAGGGTTGCTGATCTACCTTAGAAACTGCCGGACCCAAGGTAGTCACAGATAACCTTTAATTGTGACTCCCTTCTCCAAACGTTTCACTCCAAGCTCATGAGCCCACCTAGCATTAACTTATGACCTGGGATCAAAACATTCTTTGAGAATGTATGGGTTTGTTGTATAACAGCAAGTCAGCCTGAATGAGTAAGGTTTTTAAATAGTAAGTGTAATAATACATTATTTAAAAAATAATGTCAAACGTTTCTTTTTACTATATTACTAGCGCAGCCAGAAAATACTGTTCAGTGAGAAATTTTACAAAATATTATAAGAAGGTTTCGTTTTACTTAACCCTGTTGTGCTAGCGGCCTTTTAAGAGGTTTCAGATGCCGGGAGGCGATGTGGGGTTTATGATCATGTGACCGTCGTGATTGGCTATCACAGTGATCAAATGATCTGAAAGCTCCCGATTGCAAGAAATGATCGGGAGCATTCTGTTAGCCTCTGGTAACTGTGCGCTCTCAGAACAGCTGTGCCTTCAAATTGGTGCACCAATATGCGGCGCCAGGACCCACCCGCTCGGTGCCGCTGCTCGGCGCCAAGACCCACCCGCCGAGAGGCCACATATTTACGTACTGTCAGCACCTAGGGGATAAATAAATCACTACAGGTTTAAGTATTTGCACCTGGAAGTTACTTAACCACTTCCCGACCGCGTCATGGACAAAAGACGTCCACAGAGTGGTCGAGTTATCCTGAGCTCACGTCCCTGGGACGTCCTCGTGCATTTGCGCTTCCCGCGCGCCCCCTGGTGCGCGCTCACGGAAGTGTCCGTGCTCGCTGAGTTCACGGCTCCCACTGCAACAAGGATCGCGGTGAAGAGCCAATGATAGCGGCTCTTTACCACCTGATCGCTCCCTCCAATTAGGGAGCGATCAGAATGTAAACAAACTGGGGTCAAACAGAGGTCCAGCTCTCTTCTCTCCTCACACCGATACAGCGTGTGAGGAGAGGAGAGATCCTTTTAACAGTGAGTGTCTCATATATATTCAGCAGTGCCCTTAAGTGCCACACAGTGCCACACAGTGCCACACAAGTGCCAATCTGTGCCCCACACTACCCATCAGCGCCCCTACAGCTCCCCTACAGTACCCATCTGTGTAAGCAGTGCCACAAAAATACTCATCAGTGCCACTACAGTGCCCATCAGTGCCACCAGTGCCACCAGAGTACCCATCAGTGCCACTAGTGTCCATCAGTGCCACCACAAGGCTGATCAGTGCCACCACAAGGCTGATCAGTGTCACTACAAGGCTGATCAGTGTCACTACAAAGCTCATCAGTGCCACCAGTGCTCATCAGTGCCACCTCTGCCACTTCAGTGCCCATCGGTGCCGCCAGTGCTCCACCAGTGCCACTACAGTGCCCAGTGCCACTACAGTGCCCCATCGGTGCCATCAGTACCACATCAGCGCCACTATAGTGCTCATCTGCACCCTCATCAGTTACCAGCAGTGCATCCTCATCAGAACCCAGAAGCACCCTCCTCAGAACCCAGCTGCACCCTCATCAGAACCCAGCAGTGCAGCCTCATTAGACCAGCCTCATCAGCACCCATCAGTGCAGCCATATCTGTTCCAGTTTTCCTACCACAGTTTGTCACCACAGCCCACAGTCACCAGTATGGCGAAAAAAATGTTTTCCGCTGAGGAGGCATACCAACAGCTTTGCTTGACTGACGAGAGCAGCGACGAGCTCTCTGAGTCTGATTCTGGTTCAGAATATGAACCTGTTATAAGCAGTGGGTCTTCTACAGATTCAGAGGAAGAGGAAAGTGTGCCCAGGAAACGAAGGCGTTCTGACATGGATCAGCAGGCTACCACAAGTAGCGCTGTGGCATCAACCAGCAGCTCAGTGCCATCCACCAGTAGCACAGTGCCATCCACAAGAAATGAAGTACCACTACAGCAAAGGCCAAGAACTAGCGGGGTGTCATCTCAGCCCCAAAGGGTTAGGACCCATGCCAGCCTTCCCTATGCCCTTGAAAACCCTCTGTGGCTTCCCCCCAATTCAGGAGCAGCAAACATCCCCCCTTTCACCGCCCAGCCAGGTGTTCAGGTGAACACAGAGAATTTTGCCCCTATTGATTTTTTTAATTTAATTTTTACCCAAGACCTATTATCCTCCATCGTGACCCAGTGCAACCTCTTTGCACAACAATTCATAACTAACAACCCTGATTCAAGTTATGCCCGTTCCTATGTGTGGAGAGAATTGACAGTGGAGGAATTTAAATTATTTTTAGGCCTAACGTTCAACATGGGGCTCTCAAAAAAAAATGAAGTATACTCCTATTGGTCCTCCAAACCCATCCAGCACATGCCAGTCTTTTCATCCATTATGTCAAGATCCAGATACCTCATGATAATGCGCTTTCTCCATTACAATGACAATACCCAGTGCCCTCCCCGAAATGACCCATCACATGACAAATTATTTAAAATTTGGCCACTTCTAAATTTTTTCTCTGAGAAATTCCCCCAGTTATATATCCCCGACCAAAATATATCCGTGGATGAGTCATTGGTCCACTTCACAGGCAGGCTTGGCATCAAGCAGTTTATTCCAAGCAAAAGGACCCGATATGGGGTTAAAATCTACAAGCTATGTGACCGGGTCACTGGCTACATTTACGCCTTCCTGGTGTATGAAGGGAAGGACTCCCAACTGCATCCCCCTGAATGTCCTGAGTACATCGGTGCCAGCGGAAAGGTTGTTTGGGAGCTTATATATCCACTCCTTGAAAAGGGTTACCACCTTTATGTGGATAATTACTATACCAGCATCCCCCTCTTCCGCAACCTTTACCGGAAGGGCACTTCAGCGTGTGGTACAGTGCGAGCCAACAGGAAGGGTTTCCCGCAAAGACTCGTTACTGAAAGACTACGAAAAGGGGAGACGGCGTCTTTGCGGAATGAAGAGCTATTGGCTATCAGGTGGAGGGACAAAAGAAATGTCCACATGCTATCATCGATATATAACGACACCTACGTGGAAATCCCCAAAAGAAACGGCCCTATCCAAAAACCAGCATGTGTTCATGATTATAATTTGTTCATGGGGGGAGTCGATTTTAATGATCAGATGATTGAACCCTATCTTCCCACAAGAAAAAGCCGCTATTGGTATAAAAAGGTCTCCATATATCTTTTCAGTATGGCCCTTTACAATACTTATGTCATTTACCGTAAATCTACAAGGACCCCCTTATCTTATTTTCAGTACCAAGAAGAAATTATCGAAGCCCTTTTGTACCCTGAAGACCCACCAGAAAGCATTCGCTCAGATTCAGTGAGCAGACTCCATGAACGCCACTTTCCTGATAAACTCCCCCCCCATGAAACAGGCCGAAAACGTGAGAAGAGATGCCGGGTGTGCTCCAAAGAAGGAACTAGAAGAGACACTGTGTATTATTGTCCCAATTGTCCTTCCCAACCAGGCCTTTGTTTTGGTCGATGTTTCCGTCGTTACCATACTTTTCTACATTATTAGGAAAGTATGGTAAACCTAATTGTCATTTACCGCCACACCCCTTATGCCACTGTACATACCGCTGCCTTCTCCGGAACTGACCCTGACCTGCTAAACGACCACGCCTCTGCCTAACGCTAAACTGTACCTACCTCTGCCTGCCCTGGAACTGACCCTGGCCTGTTATACGACCACGCTTCTGCCTAACCCTAAACTGTACCTACCTCTGCCTGCTCTGGAACTGACCCTGGCTTGTTATACGACCACGCTTCTGCCTAACCCTAAACTGTACCTACCTCTGCCTGCTCTGGAACTGACCCTGGACTGTTTGACCACGTTTTTTGCCTGCCTCTTGGATTGATCTTTTACCCTTCTATGCTAATGGGGACACAGGGGTCTCACATATGTGAGGGGCTCCAGAATTGTTTTTCTGGATGAAGAAAACTAATTTTTTAGTTTTCTCATTCCCGGATTAGGGTCTGGAGACTCGGAGGCTTCAAAGAGATTTGGGTGGGAGAAGCCTCTACCCCTGTCCCCATTCTTTCCTGGCCTGCTACTTGGACCATGTTCCTGCTTACTACCAGGACCAATATTTTGGCACTGCTGTCAATGTCTCTACTTGCACTGACCTTGGACTGTATATGGACAGTATCTCTGCCTGTACTGACTATGGACAATATTCCTGCCTGCTGCCTGGACAATTACATTCACTGACGCTGACCACGTCCCTGCCTGCTGCCTGGATCAGGGCTCTCCTTCTGTGGACAATTGCACTACTAAAACCACAGGTAATCTTTTGTTTACCATTTACTCAGCAGAATGTAGTTCAGGGTGTAATTCTTGGTATGTACATGCTATATGCTAGAAATATGAAGGGCCTTCAAAAATGTGATAGATTGTAAGGAAATTAGATGCGTAATTTATGTCCCTAGGTCACCTGATGGTGCTTCCTGGATATTGGGCCTCTATGTGGCCAGGCTGTGTAAAAGTCTCACACATGTGGTATCGCCATACTCAGGAGGAGTAAGAGAATATATTATGGGGTGTCATTTTTGCTATGTACATGCTATGTGTTGGAAATATCTTATAAATGGGCAACTTTGTGTAAAAAAAATGTGTTTTTATTTTTTTTCCACATTTTCCAAAAACTTCTGGAAAAAAATGAACAGTTCAAAAGACTCATAATGCCTCATAGATTATACGTTGGGGTGTTTGCTTTCCAAAATGGGGTCACTTTGTTGGCGTTTCCATTGTCCTGGTGCTCCAGGGCCTTCAAAAGTGTAATAGGTGTTTGAGAGATTAGATGTGTAATTTATGCTCCTAGAACGCCTGAAGTTGCTACTTCAATGTTGGGCCTCTGTATGTGGCCAGGCTGTGTAAAAGTCTCACATATGTGGTACCGCCATACTCAGGAGGAGTAGGAGAATATATTTTGGGGTGTAATTTTTGCTATGTACATGCTATGTGTTGGAAATATCTTATAAATGGACAACTTTGTGTAAAAAAAATGCGTTTTCATTTTTTTTCCACATTTTCCAAAAACTTCTGGAAAAAAATGAACAGTTCAAAAGACTCATAATGCCTCATAGATTATACGTTGGGGTGTTTGCTTTCCAAAATGGGGTCACTTTGTTGGCGTTTCCATTGTCCTGGTGCTCCAGGGCCTTCAAAAGTGTAATAGGTGTTTGAGAGATTAGATGTGTAATTTATGCTCCTAGAACGCCTGCAGTTGCTACTTCAATGTTGGGCCTCTGTATGTGGCCAGGCTGTGTAAAAGTCTCACATATGTGGTACCGCCATACTCAGGAGGAGTAGGAGAATATATTTTGGGGTGTAATTTTTGCTATGTACATGCTATGTGTTGGAAATATCTTATAAATGGACAACTTTGTGTAAAAAAAATGCGTTTTCATTTTTTTTCCACATTTTCCAAAAACTTCTGGAAAAAAATGAACAGTTCAAAAGACTCATAATGCCTCATAGATTATACGTTGGGGTGTTTGCTTTCCAAAATGGGGTCACTTTGTTGGCGTTTCCATTGTCCTGGTGCTCCAGGGCCTTCAAAAGTGTAATAGGTGTTTGAGAGATTAGATGTGTAATTTATGCTCCTAGAACGCCTGCAGTTGCTACTTCAATGTTGGGCCTCTGTATGTGGCCAGGCTGTGTAAAAGTCTCACATATGTGGTACCGCCATACTCAGGAGGAGTAGGAGAATATATTTTGGGGTGTAATTTTTGCTATGTACATGCTATGTGTTGGAAATATCTTATAAATGGACAACTTTGTGTAAAAAAAATGCGTTTTCATTTTTTTCCACATTTTCCAAAAACTTCTGGAAAAAAATGAACAGTTCAAAAGACTCATAATGCCTCATAGATTATACGTTGGGGTGTTTGCTTTCCAAAATGGGGTCACTTTGTTGGCGTTTCCATTGTCCTGGTGCTCCAGGGCCTTCAAAAGTGTAATAGGTGTTTGAGAGATTAGATGTGTAATTTATGCTCCTAGAACGCCTGAAGTTGCTACTTCAATGTTGGGCCTCTGTATGTGGCCAGGCTGTGTAAAAGTCTCACATATGTGGTACCGCCATACTCAGGAGGAGTAGGAGAATATATTTTGGGGTGTAATTTTTGCTATGTACATGCTATGTGTTGGAAATATCTTATAAATGGACAACTTTGTGTAAAAAAAATGCGTTTTCATTTTTTTTCCACATTTTCCAAAAACTTCTGGAAAAAAATGAACAGTTCAAAAGACTCATAATGCCTCATAGATTATACGTTGGGGTGTTTGCTTTCCAAAATGGGGTCACTTTGTTGGCGTTTCCATTGTCCTGGTGCTCCAGGGCCTTCAAAAGTGTAATAGGTGGATGAGAGATTAGATGTGTAATTTATGCTCCTAGAACGCCTGAAGGGGCTACTTCAATGTTGGGCCTCTGTATGTGGGCAGGCTGTATAAAAGTCTCACACATGTGGTACCGCCATACTCAGGAGGAGTAGCAGAATATATTTTGTGGTGTTATTTGTGGAATGTACATGCCATGTGAGAGAAATAACCTGTTATAATGACAATTTGGTGTGAAAAAAAATAAAAATAAAAAAAATCTTCATTTTGCAAAGAATTGTGAGAAAAAATGACAACCTCAAAAAACTAACTATGCCTCTTACTAACTACCTTGGAATGTCTACTTTCCAAAAAGGGGTCATTTGGGGGGTAATTGTTCTTTTCTGGCTTGTTAGGGTCTCAAGAATTGAGATAGGCTGTCAGTACATCAGGTGTAATCAAATTGATACATTTTCAGTGATTGGCACCATAGCTTGTAGACCCTATAACTTTCACCCAGACTAAATAATATCCACTAATTTCGGTTATTTTTACCAAAGATATGTAGCAGTATACATTTTTTCCCAAATTTATGAAGAAAAATTACTTATTTGCAAAATGTTATAATAGAAATTAAGAAAAATTCATTTTTTTACAAAATTTTCGGTCTTTTTTCATTTATAGCACAAAAAAAAAACAACCCAGAGGCAATCAAATACCACCAAAAGAAAGCTCTATTTGTGTGGAAAAAAAGGACGAAATTTCATATGGGTACAGTGTTGCATGACTGAGTAATTGTCATTCAAAATGTGAGAGCACCGAAAGCTGAAAATTCGTCTGGTTAGGAAGGGGGTTTAAGTGCCCAGTTGTCAAGTGGTTAAACCAGTTACTGTCCCTCAGGGTTTTCAAAAGTGGCCAATTGTATAATAGTGTTATTAAAATTCACAATAATATTTATATTCAGTTTAATAAAATAATAGTATGTTGTAGAAATAAATATTCTATAGTATTTCAGGGAGTCTTGTCATCAAAAATGATCAATACCTGCAGACAAGGTACCTGCATATTATTTAAAAATGTTTGCAATTTCTTAACTGGTTTTATTTTAATAATGTTAGTGGTAAAATTTGTATATACACACATCTCAACAAAAAGCCATTCAGCAAAGAATCACTGTATGAAATCCCAAGAGCACCTCACAAATATGTATAGAGACATTCTGGGTTTGGAAAAAAGCCCTTTTAAATAGCAATATACACTATGCACATGAATATACATTGCAGCTTCTTGACAAATACTTTGTTAACCACTTGTCCCCCGCCCACTGTCAATTGACGGCGGGTGGAGGATACTCTCATTCATATGACGTCCTCCCTTTAAAACGAGCTAGGAGGCGCGCGCGCGCGCCCGCCGCGTTCACAAGGCCCCGGTGCGCGTGCCCAGCCGCCGCGATTGCCGCCGGGCACCCGCGATTGCCCGGGAAACGAGCAGGAAAGTGGATCTCTGTGTGTAAACACAGAGATCCACGTCCTGTGAGGGAGAGGGGACCGATGCTGTGTCCCTTGTACATAGGGACAATCATCGATCACCTCCCCCAGTCAGTCACCTCCCCCCACAGTAAGAACACATTGAGGGAACATATTTAACCCCTTCCCGCCCCCTAGTTGTTAACCCCTTCCCTGCCAATCACATTTATACAGTAATCAATGCATTTTTATAGCAGGGATCGCTGTATAAACGTGAATGGTCTCAAAAATGTGTCAAAAGTGTCCGATGTGTCCGCCGCAATATCGCAGTCACAATAAAAAATCGCAGATCGCCGCCATTACTAATAAAAAAATAAAAAAAATAAAATGCTATAAATCTATCCCCTATTTTGTACACGCTATAACTTTTGCGCAAACCAATCAATACGCGCTTATTGCGATTTTTTTTTTTTTACCAAAAATATGTAGAAGAATACGTATCGGCCTAAACTGAGGAAAATTTTATTTAAAAAAAAAAAATGGGTATTTATTATAGCAAAAAGTAAAAAATAGTGGTTTTTTCCAAACTGGACACTCTTCTTTTGTTTATAGCGCAAAAAATAAAAACCGCAGAGGTAATCAAATACCACCAAAAGAAAGCTCTATTTGTGGGAAAAAAAGGACACAAATTTCGTTTGGGAGCCACGTCGCACGACCGCGCAATTGTCATTCAAAGTGTGACAGCGCTGAAAGCTGAAAAATGGCTTGGGCAGGAAGGGGGTTTTCGTGCACAGTAGGGAAGTGGTTAAAGAAACACTATAACAAATACAGTATGAGACTATACTATCTAAAAAACACAGTTGGGTATGTATTTATTTAAAGTGGAATTCTGGACTATACCTAACTAATCTTAAAAATGTTCCCTCCCTCTTCCTAGCACCTATGGTGACTAACCTGTGTAAAAAAAAAAAGAAATATACTTACTTATTTGCAGGCCGCTCCAGTCACACGATTTCCCCTGTGTCAGCTAGAAGCTCGTCCACGGCTGGTAACGCCTTGAAATGTGACGTTACTGATAGGCTTCTGTGACCATTCCATAATCAGCACTTCCTCTTCTGCCATGCATCCGCTTCTGGCTGACTCAGGGGAGCCGGATCACCTAACCAAAGCAGCCTGAAAATTGGTAAGTACCGGTATATGCTGTACATCTTTCTTACACAAGTTAGTCAGAATAGGTGTTAAATGAGGGGAGGGAGCATTTCTTAGATTAGTTAGGTATAGCCTGGAATTCCGCTTCAAAGAGTAGTTTACATAATTATCTTATCACAGGTATGCTTTAGGCAGAGAGGGTAACCATATTCCTGATTAGTGATGAGCCGAACACCCCCGGGTTCGGTTCGCACCAGAACCCGCGAACGGACCGAAAGTTCGAACGAACATTAGAACCCTATTAAATACAATGGATGCGAACGTTCGAATTCTAAAGTGCTAATTATAACAACTATTATGCATGTTATTGTCCTAAAAAGGGTTTGGGAACCCGGGTTCTGCACCAGGGGACATGTATCAATGCAAAAAGAAGTTTTAAAAACGGTCGTTTTTCGGGAGCAGTCATTTTAATGATGCATAAAGTGAAAAAAAAAAAGTCAAATATTCCTTTAAATATCGTACCTGGGGGGTGTCTAAAGTATGCCTGTGAAGTGCCACGTGTTTCCCGTGTTTAGAACTGTCCCTGCACAAAATGACACTTCTAAAGGAAAAAAAAGCCATTTAAAACTGCTTGCGGCTTTAATGTAATGTCTGGTCCCGGTAATATGGATGAAATTCTTTAAGAAAAATGGCATAGCTACCCCATGACCCCCCCCCCTACCCCAGCCCATTACCAGCCCCTTTGGGTCTTGTATGGATATTAAGGGGAACCCCGCACATAAAATAAAAAAGGCCCTATATACTCTGAACAGCCCTATACAGGCGGTGCATACAAGACAGGGACTGTAGGTTTGTTCTTATGTAGAGTCTGTTTGTAATTTTGAACAGGTACATTGTTGAAGTGTAGCTCCAGACCAAAAATCTATTTTTAAACTTTTTGGAAAACATAGGTAAGGGTTATCACCCCTGTAACATTTGTTTTGCTGTCTGTGCCCCTGTTCAGAACATTTCACCTCACTTTCCGTCCCAATGACAACTGTTTTTGAAATGTGGTGTTTTTCTTGAAACAAGGATTGCTGATAAAGCATCAGTACAGAGGAGACACCTTTCTCCCATATTTATTCTTACAGGAGAGAATTTTCCTTCCTAGTGGTAGATTTCCTCTCACTTCCTGTTGTCTTCTTGCGTTTGCAAGTAGGAGTCGTTTGTAAGTTGGATGTTTGAAAGTAGGGACCTGCCGTATATACTCTGCAGAAATAGGCCCCTTAGTTGTTGGTGTTGGCACAACACTGTAAGCACTCACAGTTACTCTTGGTTGGTGCTGGAACGCCCTGCTGTCAACTATTATATCAGGAATTTTAATTACATATAATTGTTGAACAGTGGTAGTAAAAATTGGGCCTTTGATGGTGGTGCTGGTGCCACAACACTGTAAGCCCTGACAGTTACTCTTGGTGGGTGCAGCAATGGGCCCTGCTGTGAATTATTAGATCAAGAATTGTAATTACATGCCCCTGTTGAACAGGGGCTGAAAAATTGGGCCTTAGGCACTGGTGGCACAACACTGCAACCCCTCACAGATACTGTACTTGGAGCACAGCAATGAGCCCTGTTGCAAAGTATTGCTTCAAAAATTGTAATGACACGCCCCTGTTAAACAGGGGCTGAAAAATTGGGCCTTAGGCAC
This sequence comes from Rana muscosa, assembly GCA_029206835.1. NCBI lineage: Eukaryota > Metazoa > Chordata > Amphibia > Anura > Ranidae > Rana > Rana muscosa. The sequence goes on from CM055124.1 coordinate 177,551,883, forward strand.
TGGTGGCACAACACTGCAACTCCTCACAGATACTGTACTTGGAGCACACCAATGAGCCCTGTTGCAAAGTATTGCTTCAAAAATTGTAATGACACGCCCCTGTTAAACAGGGGCTGAAAAATTGGGCCTTAGGCACTGGTGGCACAACACTGCAACTCCTCACAGATACTGTACTTGGAGCACAGCAATGAGCCCTGTTGCAAAGTATTGCTTCAAAAATTGTAATGACACGCCCCTGTTAAACAGGGGCTGAAAAATTGGGCCTTAGGCACTGGTGGCACAACACTGCAACTCCTCACAGATACTGTACTTGGAGCACACCAATGAGCCCTGTTGCAAAGTATTGCTTCAAAAATTGTAATGACACGCCCCTGTTAAACAGGGGCTGAAAAATTGGGCCTTAGGCACTGGTGGCACAACACTGCAACTCCTCACAGATACTGTACTTGGAGCACAGCAATGAGCCCTGTTGCAAAGTATTGCTTCAAAAATTGTAATTACACGCCCCTGTTAAACAGGGGCTGAAAAATTGGGCGTTAGGCACTGGTGGCGGCACCCATAAACAAAAATGATCTTACAAGCTATCATCATCAATCGTATCATTGAGGACTCGGAGGAGGAGGATAGCCAGTCAACATAACAGCACAGGCACTCAGCATCAGCATCAGTCTTGAAGGGATGTGACATGTTAAAATCAATTAGTTTGTTATATCAGCATCAGGTGTGTGGTAGCTGGTGGTGATCCAAGACTGGTTCATCTTGATGAAAGTCAGTCGATCAACCGAGTCGGTGGACAGGCGCACCCTGTGATCCGTGACAAATCCTCCAGCAGCACTGAATGTGCGTTCCGAAAGAACGCTGGATGCAGGACAGGCCAGTAGCTCAATTGCATACTGTGCAAGCTCTGGCCAGTGATCCATCCTCAAGACCCAGTAAGCCAGAGGATTTTCGGTGGGGAAGGTGTCCAAGTCTGACCTTGCCCCTAGATATTCCTGCACCATGTTTATCAGACGCTGGCGATGGTTGCTGGAACCGATCATACTTTGGGGCTGCGGACTAAAGAATTGTCTGAACGCATCGGTCAGACGGCCACCTTCCCCACCGCTCCTTCTTTGACTGGCCGAAGCCTCAGCAACTCGTTGTCCAGGACCAGGAGTTTGCAACCTCCCAGTCTCTGGGAACGCGTTGCACAGACCTTTCTGCAAGGCCTCCCGGAGTTGTCTCATCCTCTGCTCCCTCTGCGACGGTAACATAAGGTCCGCAACCTTACCCTTGTACCGTGGATCAAGGAGAGTGGCCAGCCAGTAATGGTCCCTCTCCTTGATCCGAAGAATACGAGGATCCTTCCGCAGACTTTGCAGGATCAGGGAGGCCATGCAGCGTAGGTTTGCTGAGGCATTCGCTCCGGAGTCCTCTGGGTCACTAAGGACGACATGATCCGCAGCCACCTCCTCCCAGCCACGTACAAGTCCACTGGTTTCTTGGGACTGTAAATCATCCCTAAAAGACTGCTGCTGATGATGCTGAGTGCCAGCCTCCACCTCCATGCTGACACAATCCTCCTCCTCCTCCTCCTCCTCCTCCTCCTCCTCCTCTTCCTGTGCGATGGGTGGGACAGAAGGAACACTGTCTGGGTAAAGGGGGCCTTGAGAGGCAAGGAAGTCCTCCTCTTCCTGCCTCTGTTCTGCCTCAAGTGCCCTGTCCATTATTCCACGCAGCGTGTGCTCCAACAGGTGGACAAGAGGTACAGTGTCACTGATGCATGCACTGTCACTGCTCACCATCCTCGTGGCCTCCTCAAATGGTGCCAGGACAGTGCATGCATCCCTGATCATGCCCCACTGGCGTGGAGAAAAAAAACCAAGCTCCCCTGACCCTGTCCTGGTGCCGTAGTCGCACAGGTACTCATTGATGGCCCTCTGCTGCGTGTGCAGCCGCTGCAGCATGGCCAACGTTGAGTTCCACCTGGTGGGCATGTCACATATAAGGCGGTTCTTGGGCAGGTTCAACTCCTTTTGCAGCTCAGCCAGGCGAGCACTGGCATTATAAGATCTGCGGAAATGCACACAGACTTTCCTGGCCTGCCTCAGGACATCCTGTAAGCCCGGGTACCTGCCCAAGAAGCGCTGCACCACCAGGTTAAGGACGTGAGCCACACAGGGCACATGGGTCAGTTGTCCCTGTCGGAGGGCGGAGAGGAGGTTGGTGCCATTGTCGCAAACCACCATTCCTGGCTTAAGCTGGCGTGGCGTCAACCACCTCTCGGCCTGGCCCTGCAGAGCAGACAGGACCTCTGCCCCAGTGTGGCTTCTGTCCCCCAAACACACCAGCGCAAGCACGGCATGGCATCTTTTTGCCTGCGTACTTGCGTAGCCCCGTGAACGGCTACGGAGCACCGCTGGTTCATAGGACAAACCACAGGAAGAGGCCATGGAGGAAGAAGAAGAGGAGGGGGTGGAGGAGAGAGGTGTGTCACAACCAGTAGTAGCATTTTGGAGGCGTGGCGGTGGGACAACCTCCAACACTACTGCACCTTGTCCTGAATCCTTCCCAGCTGCCAAAAGAGTGACCCAATGGGCCGTGAAAGAAAGGTAACGTCCCTGTCCATGCCTGCTGGACCATGAGTCAGCGGTAATATGCACCTTACCGCTGACCGCCCTGTCCAGCGAGGCCAAGACATTGCCTTCCACATGCCGGTAGAGAGCCGGAATAGCCTTCCGTGAGAAAAAGTGGCGTTTGGGAACCTGCCACTGAGGAACTGCACATTGCACAAACTCACGGAAGGGGGCCGAGTCTACCAACTGAAAAGGCAGCAGTTGAAGCGCTAGCAATTTAGCCAAGCTAGCATTCAACCGCTGGGCATGTGGATGGCTGGGAGTGAACTTCTTTCGACGGTCCAGCAGCTGGGGCAGGGAAATTTGCCTGCTAGAATCGGACGTCGGTGTACTGCTAGCAGAGTGGGCGCAAGTACTTGGCTGTGACACACCTAATTCTACACCTTCATTCCTCTCAGTGCATGTTTCAGAGAGGACTGAAGTTATAGTGGGGTTGGAGATCCCAGCTGATGCGGTGCAAGGAGAGGTCCGCTTTGTTCTTTGGTGTGGGTCTTTGAGGTAGGCTTGCCAACGAGCTGCATGGCAGGTCAACATATGTCTGGTCAGGCATGTGGTACCCAAGCGGCTGATGTTTTGGCCACGCGATATACGCTTGAGACATATGTTGCAAACAGCAGCTGTGCGATCTGATGCACTAGCCTCAAAAAAGGCCCACACCAAAGAACTTTTTGAATGACGGGCAGAGGCAGCGCCCTGCACAGGCGGAGCTCTGCGGTGTGATTCCGTCGGTGTACTGCCCTTACGCTGGCCACCAAAGGGCATCCTGCCTCGTTGGAGATGTGCCTCCTCCTCATCCTCCTCCTCCTCCTCTCTCCTATTAGGCACCCACGTGGAGTCAGTGACCTCATCATCCCCTCCCTCCTCATCACTGGAGCCAATCTGGCAGTATGCTGCAGCTGCTGGAACATGACTGCCAGATTGGTGTCCTTCTTGAGCATCCCCTCTGTCTGCTCTCACGCTACTGCCTTCCTCTAGCTGGGTTTCATCATCAGACCCTTCGAAACGCTGGGCATCCTCCTGGAGCATGTACCCAACACTGTGCTGAAACAGTTCGGGGGACTCCTCAGGAGGAGGACATGGTGGGTCTAGGGAAGGAGTGACTGATGATTTGTCTGACATTGATACCAGGGAAGACGACGCTTTGGCAGCTGCTTTTCCAGTACCCTGAGCCTGGGTGAGAGAGGATGAGGAGGAGGAGGAGGGCTTGGTCATCCACTCTACCAAGTCTTCGGCATGATGTGGCTCAACATGTCCAGCTGCCGAAAAGAAGGACAAGCGTGTCCCATGGCCATGTGCTGATGACAATGCACCGCGTCCACGACCAGCACTGTTGCCCCCAGACACAGAGCCTGCTTGCCCTCTTTTATTGCCTCCTGACTGTCTGCCTCTCCTTGTTTGCCTTCCAGACATTCTAATAGATGGCCTGCAGGGAGATGGGAAAAAAGCAATAAGGGCTACCTTCAGGTGTCCTTCTCTGTCCCTTGAAACAAGGACTTTCACAGTGAAAGAAACTGACACTCTCCCTACCTACAGTTTTCTGTCCCTAGAATAAATGTTTTTTTTAATCACAATATAGCACAAGGACAATTCACTCACTGTCCTTCCAGGTCCCTGGAAACAAGGACTTGCAGAGTGAAATAAACTGACACTCTCCCTACCTACAGTTTTCTGTCCCTAGAATAAATGTTTTTTTTAAGCACAATATAGCACAAGGACAATTCACTCACTGTCCTTACAGGTCCCTGGAAACAAGGACTTGCAGAGTGAAAGAAAAAAAACACTCTCCCTACCTACAGTTTTCTGTCCCTAGAAAAAATGTTTTTTTTAATCACAATATAGCACAAGGACAATTCACTCACTGTCCTTCCAGGTCCCTGGAAACAAGGACTTGCAGAGTGAAATAAACTGACACTCTCCCTACCTACAGTTTTCTGTCCCTAGAAAAAATGTTTTTTTTAAGCACAATATAGCACAAGGACAATTCACTCACTGTCCTTACAGGTCCCTGGAAACAAGGACTTGCAGAGTGAAAGAAAAAAAACACTCTCCCTACCTACAGTTTTCTGTCCCTAGAAAAAATGTTTTTTTTAATCACAATATAACACAAGGACAATTCACTCACTGTCCTTCCAGGTCCCTGGAAACAAGGACTTGCAGAGTGAAATAAACTGACACTCTCCCTACCTACAGTTTTCTGTCCCTAGAATAAATGTTTTTTTTAAGCACAATATAGCACAAGGACAATTCACTCACTGTCCTTACAGGTCCCTGGAAACAAGGACTTGCAGAGTGAAAGAAAAAAAACACTCTCCCTACCTACAGTTTTCTGTCCCTAGAAAAAATGTTTTTTTTAATCACAATATAGCACAAGGACAATTCACTCACTGTCCTTACAGGTCCCTGGAAACAAGGACTTGCAGAGTGAAATAAACTGACACTCTCCCTACCTACAGTTTTCTGTCCCTAGAATAAATGTTTTTTTTAATCACAATATAGCACAAGGACAATTCACTCACTGTCCTTCCAGGTCCCTGGAAACAAGGACTTGCAGAGTGAAATAAACTGACACTCTCCCTACCTACAGTTTTCTGTCCCTAGAATAAATGTTTTTTTTAAGCACAATATAGCACAAGGACAATTCACTCACTGTCCTTACAGGTCCCTGGAAACAAGGACTTGCAGAGTGAAAGAAAAAAAACACTCTCCCTACCTACAGTTTTCTGTCCCTAGAAAAAATGTTTTTTTTAAGCACAATATAGCACAAGGACAATTCACTCACTGTCCTTACAGGTCCCTGGAAACAAGGACTTGCAGAGTGAAAGAAAAAAAACACTCTCCCTACCTACAGTTTTCTGTCCCTAGAAAAAATGTTTTTTTTAATCACAATATAGCACAAGGACAATTCACTCACTGTCCTTACAGGTCCCTGGAAACAAGGACTTGCAGAGTGAAAGAAACTGACACTGTCCCTACCTACAGTTTTCTGTCCCTAGAATAAATGTTTTTTTTAAGCACAATATAGCACAAGGAGAATTCACTCACTGTCCTTCCAGGTCCCTGGAAACAAGGACTTGCAGAGTGAAATAAACTGACACTCTCCCTACCTACAGTTTTCTGTCCCTAGAATAAATGTTTTTTTTAAGCACAATATAGCACAAGGACAATTCACTCACTGTCCTTACAGGTCCCTGGAAACAAGGACTTGCAGAGTGAAAGAAACTGACACTCTCCCTACCTACAGTTTTCTGTCCCTAGAATAAATGTTTTTTTAAGCACAATATAGCACAAGGACAATTCACTCACTGTCCTTCCAGGTCCCTGGAAACAAGGACTTGCAGAGTGAAAGAAACTGACACTGTCCCTACCTACAGTTTTCTGTCCCTAGAATAAATGTTTTTTTTAAGCACACTATAGCACAAGCACAAAACACACTGACACTCTCCCTACCTATCCTTCTCTTTCCCTAAACTAAAGGAATCCAGGTTAAGCAAGAAAGAAATAACAGTCACTGTCCCTGCCTATGCTGCTCTATCCCTGCTCCGGAACACACTATACTAGGCCGCCGTGCTGGCGGCCTTTTATAGTGTGGGGCGTGTACTAAACACCCTCAGCAATAATTGGCCACAGACATCCTGCCTGTGGCCAATCATTGCTCTCCTCGCTGCCGGCGCTGTGATTGGCCAAGCATGCGGAGTCACAGTGCATGCTTGGCCAATCACAGCGCCTGGATGACACTGCGATGGCGTAGTGCATTGTGGGCCATTCGCGTCACTCGAATTTGGCGCGAACGGCCCAAATCGTTCGATCTTCGTCGAACGATCGAACAGCCGATGTTCGAGTCGAACGTATGTTCGACTCGAACACGAAGCTCATCCCTATTCCTGATATAAAAGTTATCAATAGAGGGAGCATTCACCAATGTGTAAATTAAATATATCAATCAAAAAAACAGAAAGGAAGTAAAAATGTGAAAGTCACATTAAAAATTTGTTTAATGTAATGGTTTTAGGTAAATGTTAAAAGTAACTAACATAGGTATTTAGTGAAAATACAACATTTTTTTTCTTTAGATAACCAAATGAAACCTTTGGTGGAGAGAACATACTACTGCATGAAAAAGTGAGTACAATCAATGGAAAGTTTTAACGTTTTCAGGTACGCGTTAGGTCTTCTCTTAACCGCTTGCCGACCAGCCGCTGTCATTATACTGTGGTGGGTCGGCACGATCCCGCAAGCCGTCATAGCTGTACATCGGCTCCTTTAAGCGTCATAGCTTAACACACACATCCCTGTTCTGCCTCTCGTGCCCGCGATCGCGCGTGGTCGGCGGTCATCGCGACCGCTGGCCACGAGCATCGGCACCCCCGCAGTGCAGCCTGCTATCCCGCTTAAAGGAGTCAATGTTTAGCTATGATGGTAAACACACACATCCCTGTTCTGTGAGGAGAGGAGAGGCAGATTGTGAGTTCCTATTAGCTAGTGACATTTACACAGTAATCAGTGCAATTTTTAAGCACTGATCGCTGTATAGTTGTCAATGATCCCAAAAATATGTCAAAAGTGTGTCTGATCTGTCCGCCATACTGTTGAAGTCCTGATAAAAAAAAAAAATTTGCCGCCATTACTAGTAAAAAAAAATAATAATAAAAATGCCATAAATATATCCCCTATTTTGTAGACGCTATAACTTTTGCGCAAACCAATCAATATACGCGTATTGCGATTTTTATTCAAACCTATTTCTAAACACTAGATAGAGTGTGAAACGCGTCAGCTGTCCAAGGTTTTTTGCTTGCTGTGACTTTTAGTGCTGTTCTTATTTTAATAAAGGCTATAATTTTTCAAGAGTGCGGCTGTCCAGAAATACATAATTACTATTCCTGCTCTGCTGATTGCATTGTCTGAACCTGAGATCTCTGTGGGTGGATTATTTCCAAGGTTCCCATCTGGAGCGGCTATCTTCCTTTCTAAAGTGACGCAGTGCCGTATCACAAAAAAATGGCCTGGTCATTGAGCAGCCAAATCTTCCGGGGCTGAAGTGTTTAAACAGTGTCGACCGATAAAGGTCATATACTTGAACAAATGACACAAAAAAATTGACACAGTGTAATAATTTTCATAATCTAAATGAATAATAAAATGCAGATTGGTAATGTGGAAAACATACACATTTTCATTTACCACTACTTTAAGGCTCACACTTAAGCCCCGTACACACGATCGGTTTGACTGATGAAAACCGTCCGATGGATGGTTTTCATCAGACCAACCGATCGTGTATGGTACCCATCGGTCTTTTTTCCATCGGTTGTAAAAAATAGAACTTGTTTTAAAATTTTCCGATGGATAAAAAACCGATGGGAATTTCCGATCGTCTATGGGCAAGTCCATCGGTTAAAAAACCCACGCATGCTCAGAATCAAGTCGACGCATGCTCAGAAGCATTAAACTTAATTTTTCTCGGCTCATCGGAGTGTTTTACGTCACCGCGTTTGGAACGGTCGGTTTTTTGACTGATGGTGTGTGGTCAAGACTGATGAAAAACAGTTTCATCGGATTTCCGATGGACAAATCCATCGGACGAAAATCCATAGGTTATCCGATCGTGTGTACAGGGCTTTACAGTGTGACTTTGCCAGGCAACTTGAGTGCGACTTGAAGCGACTTTGAAGCAACTTCAGGGAATGCCTGGGTAATCTTTCTGTAATGTCAAATCCAAATCACATAAATTAAGATGAGGATCTGACTTGGAAGCAACTTCCATTAAAGTCTATGGGCACAAGTCAGATAGACGTCGCCTTGAAGTAGTACAGGAACTTCTTCTAAAGTCGGAGCGACTTCAGTAGCTACTTAAGACAGCTCTCATTGACCAAAACGGGATTTCACATGTCGCTCGACTTGGGGTCTCACAAGTCGTATCACAAGTTGGGTCACTGTGACAGCCTAAAGGATAAATTCAGTTTTTGTAACGTAACATGTTACAGATGCACCCCATCCCCCATTTTGACAGCGAGTGGGGGTTTTTCTTCCCCCACTCGCTGTCACAATGATCTTCTCCTCTGGTCAGGTCGCGTCATTCATTAACAGTGGCTTTGTGGTTGTTTGTTTGTAGTTCTTAATTAACTACCAGGGCGCTGTTGAGGCACTGTTGAATCTTCCTTCCAGAGTGTAACTGCCTGCCGTTATCGAAGGTACGGTCAGGTAACTACACAGACTGGCTGCAGAACTGTGACATTATACCCACAATCAGCTGATTGTGGGTGCAATGCTTTACAGTCTCCTAACAAACAAAAAAAAAAAGTGCATGTTTTACGTGAAAAAAAATCTGCATATGTTTTTTTTTTTTGTACATGTGAACTTATCCCTTAAAGTTGTATTAAATACAATCCGTAGATGTAATGATTGCATTCATTTTCTTTTTTAGGCTTCCTTTCCTTTATTTTTTTCAACTGGTGATCCAGTCAGTAAGTTGGTTGTTTTTCAACAGAACACTCTCTTGCAAATGTGTCACGTGACCACTTCAGCCCCGGAAGAATTTACCCCCTTCCTGACCAGAGCACTTTTTGCGAAAAGGCACTTCATCGCTTTAACTGACAATTACATGCGACGTTGCACCTAAACAAAATTGACGTCCTTTTTTCCCACAAATAGAGCTTTCTTTTGGTGGTATTTGATCACCTCTGCGTTTTTTATTTTTTGCGCTATAAACAAGAAAAGAGCGAAAATTTTGAAAAAAAACTATATTTTTTACTTTTTGCCATATCAAATATCCCCCAAAAATCTATAAAAAACAAATTTCTTTCTCAGTTTAGGCCGATATGTATTCTTCTACATATTTTTGGTAAATAAAATCGCAATAAGCGTATATTGATTGGTTTGCGGAAAAGTTATAGCGTCTACAAAATAGGGGATAGATTTATGGCATTGTTTTTTTTTTTGTTTTGTTTTTTATAGTATTGGCAGGAATCTGCGATTTTTATCGTGACTGCGACATTATAGCAGACACATCAGACACTTTTGACACTATTTTGGGACCATTGTCATTTATACAGCGAGCAGTGCTATAAAAATGCACTGATTACTGTGTAAATGACACTGGCAGGGAAGGGGTTAAACACTAGGGGGCGATCAAGGGGTTAAGTGTGTCCTAGGGAGTGATTCTAACTGTGGGGGGATGGGCTCACTAGAACATGACAGTGATCACTGCTCCCGATGACAGGGAGCAGTAGATCCCTGTCATGTCACTAGGCAGAACAGGGAAATGCCTCGGAGTACGCGGCGGGACGTACCTGTATGCGCATTTGCGCAGCTGTGCCATTGTGCCGACGTACATCGTTGTGCGCTGGTCAGAAAGCGGTTAAAAGCGTTCAGACAAACCATTTACCACTGAAAATGGTGCTTACGATGATCAGTATTTATTTATTCATGTAAAACTTTTTTTTTTTTTTAAAGCTGTCGCTGTAACTGATTACTCAACTCCTGTAACAGTGATAGCTTTCTGAGAAGAGGAAAGTAAAATTTCAGTCTCTTCAATGTACTGTGGGATCTTTACTGTCTATCTACGGTTTGGGGCAGATCCTAGACCAGGTTGTTTTGCTCAGGTGCATTGTATTCTGCAGAAAACTCCTGGCAGTGCTGTCCAACAGGAGTGCTGGGATCACAAGGGTGGTTAACCACTTCCCGACCGGCTCCTGTACATATACGTTGGCAGGATGGCTCTCCTGGGCGAATCACTGTATATGTACGGCGGCTCCTTTAAGAGCCATAGCAGGCGCCCGTGCCGCCGGAGGCTCGCCCGCTGCATGGCGACCGCGGGCATGAGAGCCAGATGAGGCTTTGCGTGTGTAAACACACTAATCCCTGTTCTGACAGGGAAGAAGAGACAGATTGTCTGTTCCTACTAAGTAGGAACAATAATCTGGCTACTCATCTAGTCAGTCACATCCCCTCACAGTTAGAAACACACCTAGGGAACACACTTAAACCCTTGATCGCACCCTAGTGTTAACCTCTTCCCTGCCAGTGACAGTAATCAGTAGTTATTTTAGCTCTGATCGCTGTATAAATGTCAATGGTCCCAAAAAAGTGTCCAAAGTGTCCTATCTGTCTGCTGCAATGTCGCAGTCTCTATAAAAATCACTGGTCGCCGCCATTACTAGTAAAAAAAGATTTAAACAAATAAAAATTACATAAATCTATCCCCTATTTTGTAGGCGCTATAACTTTTGCGTAAACTAATCAATATAATTTTTTTTTTACCAAAAATATGTAGAAGATACACTGTAGAAGACGTAGAAGATAAACTGATGAAGACAGTTTTTATTTATTTTTTTAAATTGGGGATATATTATTATAGCACAAAGTTAAAAATATTGTGTTTTTTTCTAAATTGTCACTGTTCTTTTGTTTATAGCGCAAAAAAAGTCATCAAATACCATCAAAAGAAATCTCTATTTGTGGGAAAAAAATAACATAAACCACGCAATTGTCTGTTAAAGCGACGCAGTGCCGTATCGCAAAAAATGGCCTGCTCAGGAAGGGGGTAAATTCTTCCAAGGCTGAAGTGGTTAAACAGAATCCTTTGGAAGGTAAAACAATTCACCTACTGCAGGGGTCTCCAAACATTCTAAACAAAGGGCCGGTTTATTGTGCTTCAGGCTCTTGGAGGGCCGAACTTTGGCGGGAGTGAAAATTTTCCTGGCATCAGTGGGAGTAAACATCTGGTATTAGGGGGAGGAATAGTGCCCCATTGTTGGTATCATAGGGAGGGATAGTGCCCCATTAGCGGTGTCAGTGGGAGAAATGGTGCTCCATTGTCGGTATCAGATGGCAGAATAGTGTCTCGTATCATTGGGAGGGATAGTGCTCCAAGGGCCGGATAAAGGCAAGCAAAGGGCCGCATCCAGCCCTCGGGCTGCAGTTTGGAGACCACTGACCTACAGCTTTAAAGTTCCCAATTATGGTTAGACCTTAGTTTTAAGTTTTATGTTCTAATGCCGCGTACACACGGCCGGACTTTGCATCGGGACAAGTTCCGTTGGAATTTCCGACGGAAAAATAGAGAACCTGTCCCTATCTAAGTCCGTCGGAAATTCCGATGGGAAAAGTCCGATGGGGCATACACACAGTCGGAATATCCGATGAAAAGCTCCCATCTGACTTTTTCCATCCTAAATTCCGACCGTGTGTACGCGGCATAAGTCTTACCCTAGATGGTCATCAGCATCTATGACTTGGTTTACAGCAGTCCTCAAATCACAGAAGTATAAAAATTGCTATAAAATCACTTCTATAGATATCTGTGTTAAATTTAAAAATTATAAAACTGTAGCTCTACAGTGCCGTAAGCAATGAAATGAAACTTTTAAGCTCTGGTATTACTCATGAATCATGATTACTCTCATGTATAGTATCATTTATTTTATGTGAAGTGTAGGATTGGGTTTTCTTTTCCTGTGCTGTTAATTTGAGTATTTATATATGATAACATTTATCAGACTCCATGCTCATACATCATTAAAGGGCATTAGTCAGTGATATCGACAGCAGAGTAGTTAACAATTTCAGAAAATGGACAGATCTATTTCCAAATGCTACCCAGGGACAGGTCTTCAGTTTTTGACCAAAGGTGAAATTAATCTTACTGGCTGAACTATCAGGTCATTAGTAACTGTCACAATCCCACTTCATATACAGACAAGGAGTAGCAGGGAGTAACCATTTATCTGGGTGAAGAGATCTCGGAGCCTCAGCTCCTGAGCTCCTCTTGGGGAAAGTGTCATGAAAGATGTTTGGATGAAAAAAAAAATGGATGTTCAATAATGCAATGCATGAGTTTTTATCAATAAGGACACATTAGATCGTGTTTTTTATTAGTGATTATTTATCCTTTTTTTCCAGATGGAGTGATAAGATAACCATCAGTGCCACCTTAGAAATTTTGTTTTTCTTTTACGTTTCTGATATTCAGAATCACATTTGGGGTTTTATATTCCATGATCATGAATACAGTTAAAGTGTATTGCTTGATATCATTTGACGCACTTAGATTTATTCTGCATTTGGCTTATATAATGTTATATATGTTAGATTCTTCTTTTATTATTGTTCTTATATTATCTATAACATTTATATAATTAGAAATATTTGACTCTACTAATCATTCTCAGGGGTGCCAGATGATACTCGTTGTGGAGTCCAAAAGAACCAGTAGGGTGGCCAAGTGATCTTGTCCTGCAATTTAATGTTCCCTGTTTAAATAGTACCAGGGACACTGATTGCATAAAGTTTGTGTGTTATCTTCATATTTGCTAGGGTTTCTACTTGATGCACTTGTTTCCTCCGACAAAGCAAAAACATACTGGTATATTTATTGTAATGTAATTGATAGTGTGTATAAGTGTGATAGGGACATTAGATGGTAAACTTCTTCGGGCCAGATAACAATTTACCGTATAATGTAAAACCCTGCAAAATATGCCAGAAATACATAACTGTGGGAATTAATAATTGTTATATCTAATCTACTCTGGTTGGTCATGGACTTGATGCACTGTGTACATGTCTACTTTTTTTTTTCTCTAAGCAAATCTGTATTAATAACACGTACAAAAGTCATGAAATAATAATTAATTAGTTAATTAAAGTGCCAATAAACTGACTATTAGAAAGATCGATGGTCTGGAAGTCCTGGCTGGCAATTTGGAGGAGTGTGGAATGAAGTTCTTAGAAATGGCCTAATTTCCTGTGGATTGATTAGTTATTTTAACCCTTTGCTCTAGTGTTGCTAAACGCACTGCTTGCTGGGTAATCTTAGAGAGAATCAGTCACCTTTCCTTTGCAATGAGGGAATCAATTACATTTAATTTTCCTCAACTTCTGATTTTGAGTTCCATATAGCACAGAGAGGTGTCTCCAGCATGGCAACTTAGTAAGCTATAGCTGATGAAGACAATTTGTTTTGTCAAGTACTGCAGGATAGAATAAAAAAATCACATGTACAATATATCTGTCTAATACTGTGCACTATATAATGAAAAGCAATGCCTCCCTTATATTTCTCAATAATTATTATTATTATACAGGATTTACAGTATATAGTGCCAACAGTTTACGTAGCGCTTTACAACTTGAGGGTAGACAGTACAAATAAAATAAACTTCAATACAGTAGGAATCAGAGGGCCCTGCTCCTTAGAGCTTACAATCTAAGAGGGAAGATCAAGAGATACAAGAAGTAATAACTGTGGGGGATGTGCTGATGGAGAAAATAAATGTACATTTGTTAGGTGGGGCCAAATAGGCTTCTCTGAAAAGATGTGTTTTCAGGGATCGTCTGAAAGTGCACAAAGTAGGAGATTGTGGTAGAGAATTCCAGAGGATGGGAGAGGCTCTGGAGCAGTCCTGAAGGTGAGCACAGGAGGAAGTGACAAGGGAGTTAGAGAGCAGGAGGTCTTGGGAGGAGTGAAGAGAACGATTAGGTTGGTATTTTGGGACTAGGTTATTGATGTAGCTGGGGGCCAGGTTGTGGATGGCTTTGTAAGCTATTGTTAGTATCTTGAATTGAATTTGTTAGTTGAGTGGCAGCCAATGAAGGGACTAGCAGAAGGGTATAGCAGACTCTGAGACGTTTGTGAGGTGGATGAGCCTGGCAGCAGCATTTGTGATGGTCTGAAATGGGGATAGACTATTAAGAGGTAAGTCAATGAGGAGGGAGTTGCAGTAGTCAAGGCGAGAGATGACCAGGTAACGGATTAGAAGCTTTGTGGTGATATTGTTCAGGAAGGGGCGTATCTTGGAGATGTTGAGGAGGTTGATGTAGCAAATTTTGGATAGTGATAGGATGTGGGGCAGAAAGGTTAGCTCTGAGTTCAGGAATACACCTAGGACCTTGGCGTGGGGGTACAAGTTGATAGTTGAGCCATTATTATTGACAGAGAAATCAGGGGAAGTGGCACCTGGGGGAGGAAATATCATGAACTCGGTTTTGAATAGATTGAGTTTGAGGAAGTGATGTGACATCCAGGCTGATATGTCTGCTAGTAAGTTGGTGATGCGTGAGGAGACAGATGGAGTGAGCTGGGGGTTGGAGAGATAGATTTGGGTGTCATCAGCGTAGAGATGATATTGAAAGCCATTGGAGGCAATCAACTGACCCAGGGGAGTGGTGCAGATTGAGAAAAGGTGAGGTCCAAGAACAGAACCTTGGGGGACCCTGATGGAGAAAGGAAGAGGAGAGGAGGATGTAGAGTTGTAAGTGACACTAAAGGAGCTGTGGGATAGAAAGGATGAGAACAAGCGAAGAGGAGTGGAGTTTTTTGAGGAGGGGGTGGTCCACTGTGTCAAAGGCAGCAGAGAGGTTCAGGAGAAGTAGTACAGAATGGCGCTTGTTGATTTTAGCTGTTAGTAGGTCATTTGTGAGTTTACGGAGAGCAGTTTCCGTGAAGTGTTGAGTTAAAGTGAAAGTCCAGGATTGATCTAACTAAGCCTAAAATGATTATAAACATATATATTTTTTAAATACCAAGCATGTCATACTTATCTACTTTGTGCAATGGTTTTACACAGAGCAGCCCTAATCTTCCTCTTCGGGGGTTTCCCAATAGCGCTCTTGGCTCCCCCCCTGCTGAGTGCTCCCAAGCCATTTGCTATGGGGCAGTCATGTGGGCTCAATTCTAAACCACACTTTGTGTGTCCATTGATACAGCCCCCGCTCTCTGCTCACTGGCTGTGATTGACAGAACCTGGATCCAATAGCTCCAGCTACTGCCTCCACATCCAGTGAGGAGAGAAAGAGATAAGGGAGAGCCACTGCTTTCGGGCACATCGTTGGAATAGGATTGGGCTTAAGTATGTATAAGGTGTGGCTGGGGGGAGGAGCTAAACACAGAAGGTTTTTATTTTTTTTACCTTAATGCAAATAAAGCATTAAAGTGGTTGTATACCCACAAATATGAAATGCACCTACAGGTAAGCCTACATTAAGGCTTACCTGTAGGTGCTTGCAATATCTCCGAGACCTACACGGTCTCGGAGATATTTGCAAAAAAGAGTGCACCGCTATCTACGGCGCATGCGCGCCATAGATAACGGCGCAGGCGCACTGAGCACAGAGGCTCTTTGAATGGCAGTCTGCCGGACACTGCCGGAATTCGCGCATGCGCAGGGATCGTGCCGTTCCCCGCGCATGCGCGGGAGTGACGTCATCGCCTCTCCGGCCAATCACAGCGCCGTAGCGGCGATACCCGGAAGTCAGTCCGGGTATCATGGATGCGACGGAGGACGTGTCCGAGGACCGCTGCGGGGGCTTCGATCTAAGGTAAGTGATTGATAATGAGCTAGTATGCTAGTCATACTAGCTCATTATGACTTTGCCTTGCAGGTTCTGAAAAAAAAAAAAAAAGTTTTGCGGTATACAACCGCTTTAAGGTAAAAGTCCTTCTACCTTTACAACCACTTTAAGTTAGATAGGATTTTTTGGCAAGTACAAAAGCTCACTCATCACTCACCTGTTGAATTTAGCTAAGGCTCTCATACCTACTCTTTGGGGCCAACCTATAACCCCATCCATGAAGAAATGGCTACAAAAGGTCTCTGATATATGTCTCATGGAGGAACTTACTCATATTGCAAGGGGAAATACTAAACGCCATACCTTAACCTGGGCCCCGTGAAAAAAATTCATCACCACCCCTTGCTACAAAGATATTATGTCCACAACCTCACAGGACACCCAACCAACCAAAGCTGATTAATCATCATGATCATTACACAAATGTTACTTATAGCAATGGGTTCGCCTCCTCGGACCCTAATGCCTTGTACACACGATCGGATTTTCTGTCAGGATAAACTCCGACGGATTTTTCCGACGGAATTCCGTTCAAGCTGTCTTGCATACACACTGTCGCACCAAATTCTGACAGTCAAGTACGCGGTGACGTACAACACTACTACGAGCCGAGAAAAATTAACTTCAATGCTTCCGAGCATGTGTCGACTTGATCCCGAGCATGCGTGTTTTTTTTGCCGTCGGAGTTCCATACAGACGAACGGAAGTCAGATGGGGCACACACACGGTCGGAATATCCGATGAAAAAATTCCGTCTGACTTTTTTCATCGGAAATTCTGACCGCGTGTACGTGGCATTAGTGGTACATTTGCCTTATGAAAGTTACCAGGTTTACCAGCAATCCATCCTACCCTTACCCCTATCTCTACTCTGCTCCTCTTCCTTTCCTCTCCCCTCTTCCCCACTCTCCTATTTTCTCCCCCCTAAGCTCTGTGTCCGTCACTTTCCTCTATGAAAACCATTATCGGGTCATGTGTACTTTTTATTTTTGTTGGCTCAAATGCTCACCTAGACCTACGTCTTTTTATTGGCCAGATGTTGTACTTGTCTTTAACTATTGCATACTCTTATGCCTTGTACACACGATAGGAATTTCCGATGGAAAAAGTCTGACTGACTTTTTCCATCGGAGATTCCTACCGTGTGTGTGCCCCATCGGAGAAATTCCGATGAATTCCATTGGAGTTTAAATATAGAACACGTGCTTTTGGCCGGAGAATAGTCCGACCGTGTGTACGGGGCATTAGAGGCCATGAACGGTATATTGTTTATCTGTTGGACCCTAGGCGCATGTGAGCTCCTATACTTTGCTCCATTGATTGTTTGAATTTCGATGTTTGTACACTTTGTTTTTCCATTCTTTCTAAAATAAACAGCTATTAAACAAAAAAAAAAAGATAGGATTTAGAAATGGGTGGGTGCACGTTTAGACTTAGATTGATCCTGGACTTCCACTTAAAGATCAGTCAGAATCATGAAATATGATTTTTGATTTGTTGCTATGATTTTAAGAGGATTTTCACCCTCCACGCCTCAATTTTTTTTAAGCTCCTGCTTACCTGCACCACCAGGTTTCCTGTGACATCATTGATAGGCTTTTCCAGGTTCAGCTGGCATGCCTCCCAATGACGCTCTGACAGGCCTTTCCTCCTCCTTTCCTCAATGAAAAGCTATGCGTAATGGGATATGTGACAGTGCACGTCACTCACCTGCAGGAAGGGGGGATTCGTGAACATTTTATTTAAAAAAGCAAATTACAAAAACAACCCCCACCCCCCCCCCCCAAAAGAAAAAACAGCTCTATTCCTGCAGTGTAGCAGAGGAGGGGGGTAGAGGAGGTATATATTGGAGGGTGAAGATCATCTTTAAAGTGGTGTTCCGGGCAAAGATTTTTTGGGAAAAGCCAGCAGTTACACATACTGCAGCAGAGAGTTTCTGTGAACAGCAATTTTCAAGTCTTGCCACAGATTCTCAATTGGATTCAGGTCTGGACTTCTAACACATGAATATGCTTTGATCTAAGCCATTCTATTGAAGCTCTGGCTGTATGTTTAGGGTCATTGTCCTGCTAGAAGCTGAACGTCCACCCCAGTCTTAATTCTTTTGCACACTCTAAAAGATTTTCTTTTACGATTGCCCTCTATTTGGCTCCATCCATCGTCCCATCAACTCTGACCAGCTTCCCTGTCCCTGCTGAAGAAAAGCATCCCCACAACATGATGCTGCCACCACCATGTTTCACGGTGAGGATGGTGTGTTCAGGGTGTTGTGCAGTGTTAGTTTTCCACCACACATAGCGTTTTGCTTTTGTGGTAAAAAGTTCAATGTTGGCCTCATCTGACCAGAGCACCTTCTTCCACATGTTTGCTGTGCACCCCTCATGGCTTCTCGCAAACTGCAAACGGGACTTCTTATGTATTTCTTTCAACAATAGCTTTCTTTTTGCCACTCTTGCATAAAGGCCATATTTGTGGAGTGCATGACTAATAGTTGTCCTGTGGACAGATTCTTCCACCTGAGCTGTGGATCTCTGCAGCTCCTCCAGAATTACCATGGGCCTCTTGGCTGCTTCTCTGATTAACGCTTTTCTTGCCCGGTCTGTCAGTTTAGGTGGACAGCCATGTGTTGGGAGGTTTGCAGTTGTGCCATACTCTTTCCTTTTTCATACAATGGATTGAACAGTACTCCATGAGATGTTCAAAGTTGGGATATTTGGTATTTTTTTATAACCTAACCCTACCTTAAACTTCTCAACAACTGTATCCCTGACCTGTCTGGTGTGCTTTTTGGCCTTCATGATGCTGTTTGTTCACTAATGCCTCAAACACACGACCGATTTTCCTGACATGCCAAAAACCAAAGTTTTTCCCAACGTGATTCCACTCAAGCCTGCCTTGCATACACACGTTCAGGCAAAAAAACGCTCGACCAAAGCACGGTGACGTACAACACGTACGCCGGCACTATAAAGGGGAAGTTCCATTCAAATGGCACCACCCTTTGGGCTACTTTTGCTGATCCTCGTGTTAGTAAAAGTTTGGTGAGAGCCGATTTGCGCTTTTCAGCCTTGTGCTTTTCAGTCCGTTACAGCGTGATGAATGTGCTATCTCCATTACGAACGCTAGTTTTACCAGAATGAGCGCTCCCGTCTCATACTTGATTCTGAACATGCGCGTTTTTTTTCCCTTGGAAAAGCATACACGCGACCGTTTTTCGTGCCGAGAAAAAGACTGACAGGAAATACGACGAGAAAAAAGAGAGCTGGTTTTAATTTTTTTGCGGGCAGTTGCTAGGGAGCATACACACGACCGGTTTTCATGACCAATATAAAAAATGTCAGTTTTCTCGTCGGGAAAACCGGTCGTGTGTACAAGGCATTAGGTTCTCTAATAAAACTCTGAGGGCTTCACAGAACAGCTGTACTTATACTGAGATTAAATTACGCACCGATGGACTCTATTAACTAATTAGGTGACTTCTGATGGCCATTGGTTCTACTAGAATATAGTTAGGGGTATCAGAGTAAAGGGGACTGAATACAAATGCACGACACACTTTTCAGATACCGTATATACTCGAGTATAAGCCGAGATTTTCAGCACATTTTTTTGTGCTGAAAATGGCCCCCTCGGCTTATATTCGAATCACCTTTTTGCGCCTGATCTCCCAGACTTTGGGGACCCGGTACTTGGCACACATGTAGCCCCACTCTTCCTCTACAATTGTGCAAAGTTTGTTGTCCGGGGGACCTACGGCCGGGGAGCACCGATTTTTCAAAGCCGGGCACGCCTTCCATAGACTCCCATGTTAAACGGTAATTTCTCTGGTGACTTTGGGGATCCAGTACTGGCCGGTCGTAGGTCCCCTGGACCCGAAACTTGTCACACATGTAGCCCCATTTCTCTTCTATGAGTGTGCAAAGTTTGTTGTCTGAGGGACCTACGGCCGGGGAGCACCCATTTTTCAAAACCGGGCACCCCTTCCATAGACTCCTATGTTAAACGTCAGTCTAGTCATGGGCACAGTGAGGCATGGGCACAGTGAGGCATGGACACAGTGAGGCATGGACACAGTGAGGCATGCACATGGGCACAGTGAGGCACAGTGAGGCATGCAGATGGACACCCTAGACTTATACTCGAGTCAATACGTTTTCCCATTTTTTTGTGGTAAAATTAGGTGCCTCGGCTTATGTTTGGGTCAGCTTATACTCGAGTATATACGGTATTTATTTGTAAAACATTTATCACTTTCCTTCCACTTCACAATTATGTGCCACTTTGTGTTGGACTATCACATAAAATCCCAATAAAATCCATTTACGTTTTTAGTTGTAACATGACAAAATGTGGAACATTTCGAGGGGTATGAATACTTTTTCAAGGCACTGTAAATGTTACATAAATCTTCTGCCCTTACTTAAGATGACCGCAGCTAGAAATGATAGTATGCTAGGGGGAGGGGATTCAAAGGGATTTCTCAACAAAATACAAAATGAAACATGAAGACATGGATGGATGAGTGAGTTTGCTTTGAATAATGAAAATTAATTAAATAACCTTTTAAGTTTGTGATGCTCGGATACAGTTAAGTTGTGATTTAAGCAAATATCTCAGTGCAGACTTCACTGAAATCAATAAGCGAATCACACAAATAGAATATAACATTTCTGGGAATATTCTGTACACAAACAGTATATAGAATGCTTCCAGGTTGTGATATTGTAAGGGAACATACTTTGAATTTGACGGCTTCAGAAAATCACAAGAGCTACAGATTGAAATGCAGTTTTGAAATAACATTAGGGGATATCAAAAGACATAAACTTTTTTATTGTAATTTTCTATAGAGTTTGAAATATTTAAACCTCACTGGGGGGTTTTCCCCCATAGCTTTCTGTTCCAGAGACACAATTGGAAGTGACAAGTTTTCCCACACTTTAAATCCAGTACATGTGTGTAGGCAGGTGCCTACTTAGTGGTTGTTTTATTATATATATATATATATATATATTTTTTTTTTTTTATTGTTCTGTCTTGTCTGTACTAATTGCACTATTTAGTTATGCCGCACTTCTAAACTGGTGCCTCCGGGAAGTCAGGAGTTAACTATACTGCCCAGGTTTCCCAGGCATTTTGGTGGTACCGCCCTTTGCTGGTGGCAAGTAGTTAAAAGGGAGGGACAGCATCTAGTTGGGGTCACTCTGTATTTGGGAATACAAGATTGCTGTATCATGTAACAGTTATTTTTCCTTTGTGGTGCCCCATAACTATAACCCAGTCAGGGTTCCAGGACTTGGGCTTATGATCTTGTAAAATTGATCCTTGCCTGGTCTGAAGTTACTTGAGGACATACAAGAGGGGGTGCATGTAAGGTGTAACATACATATGATCACACCAGGGGACAAGACAATACAAGAGAATATGCAGTACCAGTGTCTGAATAAATGGTCAAGATATCTAGAGAAGGCTATATTGCCGATGCCAATGACTATAGCAATGTTTCTCAACTCCGGTCCTCAAGGCGCCCCAACAGGTCATGTTTTCAGGATTTTCCTCAGATGAAATGGCTGTGATAATTACTAAGGCAGTGAAACTGATCAAATCACCTGTGCAAAATAATGGAAAACCTGAAAACATGACCTGTTGGGGCGCCTTGAGGACTGGAGTTGAGAAACACTGGACTATAGAACTAGTGTCTATGTGCATATAGCAGCCAGCTAGTCGGGAACCTGCGTTGACTAGGGCATAGGTGAAGGAAGACCCCGGTAGTGAGGCAACTTGTGAGCTTGGATTCCTTCCAAGCTCAGACTCTGGGTCTTACTTGTGGTACCGGGTGTCTCAGCCTGTATGTCACCAAAGATGGAGTGAGAACTGGGAGAGAAGTGTACGAAGGAACTGGTATCCATAGTTTACAGTGGGTAAAGTTGAAAGAACCATGCAACAGAATATAGGAATACAACTACTGTCTGCATGGATAAGTGATGCTCATTATAGAGAGTGCTGTCTTAACACCATACCCATGTTTCAGAACATGCCTCAGCCAGCATGCAAGGGCATAAGCGCACACTACTTCCCATCCCCACCTTGGTAGCTCCCACATGTGTCTCTATTGCAGGATTTACCCTCAACCCCTGTTCCCAAGACTGTATTTGCAGTATTTGATCTACCTTCTCTTTACACCCCAGTGGCAATGGTCATAATTACAAGTAAAAAACGGATGAATCTCACTAGCATTGAGATGCACTTTAATATACAACATTGCTTGTGTAGCAATTATTTATGTTATATCATTGTTTTAACAAAAAATTAGTTTTCCTTAATAAATGTACACTTTACAATGCCGATGCTTACCCATTTTAGTCCCTTGTGTATATTTGCTTATCTAAAGTCCTCCCTTGCCTGCCTTGCAAATGATATATTTTTATTTTTATTAAGTTTTAACCAATCTTCTTGAAGTGACACTAAACTCAAATTTTGTTTTGCATAAAAAATTCTAAAATATTAAGTATATCATGGCTTAGTTATTTTTTTATTTTTAGGTCTCTTACCATGGTTTTCAGGCTTCTTCTTTGTCCTGTGCATGCTTTCTATTCTCCACTGAGACACGAATACCCTCCACTTGAGGGGGACTATTATCGGCACAACAGACGATGGAGATTCAAAAGATAATATAGTGAAACCTTGGTTTGCGAGCATAATTTGTTCCGGAAACATGCTTGTAATCTAAAGCACTCTTACATGAAAGCGAATTTCCCCATAGGAAATAATGTTAACTCAGATGATTCGTTACGCAACCATTTATTCATATAAAAATTATTACGGCAAAACAAAATACATTATAAAGTGTACTGTAAACATAAAACAAATTAAACTGCACTTTAAAATACTGTACTGTACCTCTGTGTTGCAAAAGTTTTAAGGTAAAGAAAAAGAATGTGCAAACTCATAGTTTTAAGGAGTCTGGTGCTCACCTATTTTAACCACTTAACGACCGCCCACTGTAAATATACGTCGGCAGAATGGCACCGACAGGCAGAATCACGTATATCTACGTGACTGCCTTTGTATAGTTGGGGGGTCCCATCGGACCCCCCTTCTTTACAGTGAGCGGCCGTTATTCGTTTGGGAGCGATCAGGGATGAGGGGACAGCCGTTCGATTCCGGCCACCCCCTCTCGATCGCTCCCGGCGAATGAGAGAGCTTCCCTGCCTGTGTAATGTTTACACAGGCAGAGGAAGTGATGTCATCCCTCCTGCGGCGCTCACATATACCGAGCGCCGCACAGGAGAAGATGCAGGTTAGTGCACAAAACACTACACTGACACCAGGACACATAGGCACATAAATCGCCCCCCCAGACACCTCAGACATCCCAGATCACCCCCCAGATCACCCCCCAGCCCCCAGTCACAGTGTCACTGATTGCAGTGACCATTTATTTACTGATCATTGCAATCAGTGACATTTGTGACTGTAAAAGTGTCACTAAAGTTAGTTTTAGGTCCAGTGTAGCCCCCTAACCCCCCTAATAAAGGTTTAACCCCCTGATCGCCCCCAGATAACCCTTTCACCCCCTAGCACAGCCGTCGCTAAGCGATCATTTTTCTGATCGCTGTCTTAGCGTCGGTGATGCCGATCGGTAGCCAGTTTTTTTTTTTAGGTTCGCCACAGGTTTTTATAGCGTCGGGTACCCCCATATATTACCTAATAAAGGTTTAACCCCCTTGATCGCCCCCCAGATAACCCTTTCACCCCCTATCACCACTGTCGCTAAGCGATCATTTTTCTGATCGCTGTCTTAGCGTCGGTGATGTCAATCGGTAGCCAGTTATTTTTTTTAGGTTCGCCGCAGGTTTTTATAGCGTCAGGTACCCCCATATATTACCTAATAAAGGTTTAACCCCCTTGATCGCCCCCCAGGTAACCCTTTCACCCTCTATCACCACTGTCGCTAAGCAATCGTTTTTCTGATCGCTGTCTTAGCTTTGGTGATGCCGATCGGTAGCCAGTAATTTTTTTTAGGTTCGCCGCAGGTTTTTATAGCGTCGGGTACCCCCATATGTTACCTAATAAAGGTTTAACCCCCTTGATCGCCCCCCCAGGTAACCCTTTCACCCCCTATCACCACTGTCGCTAAGCGATCGTTTTTCTGATCGCTGTCTTAGTGTCGGTGATGCCGATAGGTAGCCAGTAATTTTTTTTTTAGGTTCGCCGTCAGGTTTTTATATAGCGTCAGGTACCCCCATATATGACCTAATAAAGGTTTTAACCCCCTAATTGCCCCTAGTTAACCCTTTCACCAGTAATCACCATATAGGTGTTACGGGTGACGCTGGTTAGTTAGTTTGCTTTTTATAGTGTCAGGGCACCCGCCGTATATATAACCCAATAAAGGTTTAACCCCCTGATCGCCCGGCGGGTGATATCAATTAGGTTTTAGCGTCAGAGAGGGTCTGCGTCACACCCCAGGCAGCGTCAGGTTAGTGCCAGTAACGCTAACACCCACGCGTGAAGCATACACCCCCCTTAGTGGTATAGTATCTGAACAGATCAATATCTGATCTGATCAGATCTATACTAGCATCCCCAGCAGTTTAGGGTTCCCAAAAACGCAGTGTTAGCGGGATCAGCCCAGATACCTGCTAGCACCTGCGTTTTGCCCCTCCGTCCAGCCCAGGCCACCCAAGTGCAGAATCGATCGATCACTGTCACTTGCAAAACACAACACACATAACTGCAGCGTTCGCAGAGACAGGCCTGATCCCTGCGACTCCAGTGCTGTGGGAGGTGATTTCACCACCACAGTTAAAAAAAAAAGCATATATGTTGAAGCATTGGGGCAGCAGGGGCGGAGGAGCGGAGGAGCGATTTTGCTCCTAATGCCGCGTACATACGGTCGAAATTCCGACGGAGGCATGCCCGTGGAAAAGTCTGACCATGTGTACGCGGCATAACTTTTGCGGGAAGATGCCCCCATGCTTCGGCATATATAAATGGTGCATGTATGCCCATCATTAGAAGTGGGTGGATGAAGGGCGGTATTCTAATGGTGGGCATACCCACCGATCAATCTTTTTTTTTCGTTCAGCTAACAGGCTGCATGAAAAAAAAGATTACAATACATGTCCAACAAGGTATGTTGCTGGACTTTGAATGTTTATACCAGAATGATGCCTGCGGGTTTAGGTATCATCTTGGTATAATTATTTTCAGCCAGCGGCCGGCTTTCATGTAAAAGCAATCCTAGTGGCTAATTAGCCTCTGGACTGCTTTTACAAGCAGTGGGAGGGAATGCCCCCCCCGGATATAAAAAGCGCCATTGGGAAATTGGGAAAGCATTTTATCACACCGATCTTGGTGTGGTCAGATGCTTTGAGGGCAGAGGAAAGATCTAGGGTCCAATAGACCCCAGTTTTTTCAAAAAAAGAGTACCTGTCACTACCTATTGCTATCATAGGGGATATTTACATTCCCTGAGATAACAATAAAAATGATAAAAAATAAATAAATATGGAAGCAACAGTTTACAAATAAAATAAAAAAGCAAAACTAATAAAAAAAAAAAAAAAAAAAAAGAAGCACCCCTGTCCTGCCCTGCTCTTGCCCAATGGCGAACGCAAGCGTCGGTCTGGCGTCATATGTAAACAGCAATTGCACCATGCATGTGAGGTATCACTGCGAAGGTCAGATCGAGGGCAGTAATTTTAGCAGTAGACCTCCTCTGTAAATCTAACGGCGTAACCTGTAAAGGCTTTTAAAGGCTTTTAAAAATGTATGTAGTTTGTCGCCAATGCGCGTTTGTGCGAAATTTTAAAGCTTGTCGTGTTTGGTATCTATGTACTCTGCCTATGATCATCTTTTTTATTTCATCAAACATTTGGGCAATATAGTGTGTTTTAGTGCATTAAAATTTAAAAACGTTTATTTTTTCGCCAAAAAATGCGTTTGAAAAATCGCTGCGCAAATACTGTGTAGAAAAAAAAAATGCAACACCCACCATTTTAATCTGTAGGGCCTTTGCTTTAAAAATATATATAATGTTTGGGGGTTCAACATAATTTTCTTGCAAAAAAAAAAAATGTTTTCATGTAAACAAAAAGTGTCAAAAAGGGCTTTGTCTTCAAGTGGTTAGAAGAGTGGATGTAAGCTTCCTAATGTTGTGTATAAAATGCCAGAACAGTTCAAAACCCCCCAAATGACCCCATTTTGGAAAGTAGACACCCCAAGCTATATAATGAGAGGCATGTCGAGTCCATGGAATATTTTATATGTTGACACAAGTTGCAGAAAAAATACTATTTATTTTTTTTTGCACAAAGTTGTCACTAAATTATATATTGCTCAAACATGTCATGGGCATATGTGGAATTACACCCCAAAATACATTCTGTTGCTTCTCCTGAGTACGGGGATACCACATGTGTGAGACTTTTTGGGAGCCTAGCCACGTACGGGACCCCAAAACCAAGCACCACCTTCAGGCTTTCTAAGGGTGTAAATTTTTGATTTCACTTCTCACTGCCTATCACAGTTTCGGAGGCCATGGAATGCCCAGATGGCACAAAACCCCCCCAAATGACCCCATTTTGGAAAGTAGACACCCCAAGCTATTTGCAGAGAGGTATGGTGAGTATTTTGCAGATCTCACTTTTTGTCACAAAGTTTTGAAAATTGAAAAAAATAAATAAATATTTTCTTTCTTCATTTTCAAAAACAAATGAGAGCTGTAAAATACTCACCATGCCTCTCAGCAAATAGCTTGGGGTGTCTACTTTCCAAAATGGGGTCATTTGGGGGGGGGTTTGTGCTATTTTGGCATTTTATGGCCTTCGAAACTGTGATAGGTAGTGAGGAGTGAAATCAAAAATTTGTGCCTAGAAATCCTGAAGGCGGTGCTTGGTTTTCGGGGTCCCGTACGTGACTAGGCTCCCAAAAAGTCCCACACATGTGGTATCCCCGTACTCAGGAGAAGCAGCAAAATGTATTTTGGGGTGTAATTCCATATATAACCATGGCATGTGTGAGCAATATATCATTTAGTGACAACTTTTTGTAATTTATTTTTATTTTTATTTTTTTGTCATTATTCAATCACTTGGGACAAAACAAAATATTCAATGGGCTCAACAGGCCTCTCAGCAATTTCCTTGGGGTGTCTACTTTCTAAAATGGGGTCATTGGGGGGGGGTTGTGCTATTTTGGCATTTTATGGCCTTCGAAACTGTGATAGGTAGTGAGGAGTGAAATCAAAAATTTGCGCCCTTAGAAATCCTGAAAGCGGTGCTTGGTTTTCGGGGGCCCGTACGTGGCTAGGCTCCCAAAAAGTCCCACACATGTGGTATCCCCGTACTCAGGAGAAGCAACAGAATGTATTTTGGGGTGTAATTCCACATATAACCATGGCATGTGTGAGCAATATATCATTTAGTGACAACTTTTTGTAATTTTTTTTTTGTCATTATTCAATCACTTGAGACAAAAAAAAAAAAAAATATTCAATGGGCTCAACATGCCTCTCAGCAATTTCCTTGGGGTGTCTACTTTCCAAAATTGGGTCGTTTGGGGGGGTTTTGTACTGCCCTGCCATTTTAGCACCTCAAGAAATGAGATAGGCAGTCATAAATTAAAAGCTGTGTAAATTCCAGAAAATGTACCCTAGTTTGTAGACGCTATAACTTTTGCGCAAACCAATAAATATACGCTTATTGACATTTTTTTTACTAAAGACATGTGGCTGAATACATTTTGGCCTAAATGTATGACTAGAATTGAGTTTATTCGATTTTTCTTATAACAAAAATTAGAAAATATCATTTTTTTTTCTAAATTTTCGGGTTTTTTCCGTTTATATCGCAAAAAAAAAAAAAATCGCAGAGGCAATCAAATACCATTAAAAGAAAGCTCTATTTGTGGGAAGAAAAGGACGCAAGTTTCGTTTCGGTACATTATTGCATGTCTGCACAATTTACAGTTAAAGCAGCGCAGTGCAAAATTCTGAAAACAGCTCTGGTCCTTTAGCTACAAAATGGTCCGGGGCTTAAGTGGTTAAACCGCTGTGTATACTGTATGTAGAGTAAATCCGCTGGTGTGCAATATACAGCTCTGTATGTGGCCAGAGGTTGGTGATTATATATTTTAAGCCGCTCTGTATACAGTACTGTAGGTTCAGTAAAGCCGCTGGTGTACAGTACAACTGTTAAGTACAGAACGTACCTGATTCTAGAGCCTGACATGTAGAAGGAGACCTCTCTTACAGTCCTGGCTCAGGAGTCACTGAAACGAGGACAGTGAACTCGGGAGCGCAGCGAGGTAGGAGTGCCTGAGGTAGATGTAGTGGTTGGCACAGTGGCAAGGTGATGATCCTCCAGGGATCCTCCAGGGATGGCTGGAACTGTAGGCAGCAGAGGAGATGGTTGCAGGTTAGCGACCTGGGAGCTGGCAGGTACAGGAACAGCAGGAACCTGGAGCAGGGTGAGACAAGCCGGGTTAGGTGCACACAGAGCAGCAGACAATAGCAGGGTCAGACAAGCCGGGTCACAGCAGGTAATCAGACGGTAAGATTCAGCAGGCTTAAGCGTGGTCAGAGGTACAGGCAAGGTCTGGCAGCAGGTAGGCAAATAGGAGACTGAGCAGGGTCAAGACAAGCCAAGGTCAGGATTGGAGATATCGGATGGTCAAGCAGAGCCGGGTCGGTACAGGTAACAGATAACAGGTATGCAGATTACTGGTACAGAGCTGCAGATCAGACAGCAATTCATCACTGCAGTTGCTGACCTTTTAAAAGCATAATGGCGCCAAGTAGCGTTAGCACGCGCACCCACTGCGCGCTCCCGCATCAGAAGCAAGGCTCGCACAGGCATGGATGGACACTGTTGCCTGGCCTGTGCAGGAGCGTGCGTGTGCATGCACGCACGCAAGAGCCCTCCAGCAGGTCCCTGACAACAACGCTGTATGTGGCCACAGGTTCAGCTCTTCCTAGAGTACTCGAGAACTGTTCACATCACTTCCGGCTAAGCCCGTTCCCAGGAAGCGCTGGGAGCCACCATCGCCTGCAAATCTCTGGCCACATACAAAGCTGTACTGTATACTGTACACCAGCGGCTTCACTGTACATATACACAACGGCTTTACATGGATGAGCAGCAGACCCCTTCACATTGTGAGTGTAATTCTTTTTTTTTACATAAAAAAACGCTCATATATCAAGACAGTGCTCGCAGATCAAGGCAATTTTTTTTTTAAAGTTGCTCGTCTTTCAAACCGCCCGTAAACCACGTTACTCGTAAACCAATGTTTAACTGTATGTATAAAAAAACTTTACTTTATTACATATCAAATAAGGATAAAAGTCATAAAAAGCTAACAGCTTGAAAGTAGTACATGGGCAACATAGTAGTAATAGTTGCCAGAACCTTGACCAAAGTCAGTAAACAACTGAGACATCAGATGCTTTTCAAAAATAGGGGTTTGAATCCTTCTAAAGGGATGCTCATACAAGGATATTCTACAATATTAGGACAGCAATACGTTTCATATATAAACATACACATAAGCATCCATATGGTGCATAAGTAACATTGTTACTGACCTAGCTGTGTTCAAATGCCTAATACAAGAAACCGCAGAAAATAATGCCGCATAAAAGCGTAAATGCCATCTCCCAGGAAATCTAGACGAATTGAGAAGACCACCACACTAATCCACTCCGTCAATGCATCTCACCGCTACTAGTGTAGAACTAGTAGTGCTGTTATTTCTGGTCACATGCTCTGCTCTGTGTGTACTACAATTCCCATAGAACTGAGTGTGTCTACATGTAGATGTGTGGTCCATCTCAGGTTCGAGCTGGAAAGGGTGGCTATGTTCTCATACACAAGGAGAGCATGCAGGAGTCATCCTAGAACCTGAAGTCTGAGTACAGCAGAAAAAAGCTTGCATATGAGAGATGAAAAGAAGAAAGACATAGATGGTATGCTCTACTTATATTTAAACATTATATATACCTGTATATATAAAAAAGTGTACAAGCTCCAATGTTACTAAACAGACAAATAAAAAATAATGACTTCTTATTCAACCCATTATATGAGTGAGTGAGTAAGTGAACAACTTGTATAGCGCTACAACTAAATTGCCTCAAGACGCTTTGCATCCAGTGACGTCCTGATTCTTCAGAAGAGGTGGGTCTTGAGTTTTTTCCTGAAGGCCCGATGGTTTTCTTCCATACGGATGTCCGTAGGTAGAGCGTTCCATAGCCATGGTCCTTGGACTGCAAATCTTCTTTCTCCCTTTGATTTGTAGCGGGACTTGGGGATGTGGAGGAGGTTTTGGTTGGTTGATTGGAGAATGCGATTGGGGATGTAGTGTTTTATCTTCTCGCATAAATATTGAGGAGCGTTTCCTTGTGTGCACTTGTGGGTGAGACAGAGGGTCTTGAATGTGATCCGATCCTTTACGGTTAGCCAATGCAGGGTCCTTAGTGAAGGGGTGATGGATTCTCAAGGTTTTTTCCCTGTTACCAGTCTGGCTGCCGTGTTCTGGACGACTTGTAGGCGCGAAATCTGATATTTAGGTATATATGTGAAAACATACCATACAGCAAAAACCAAAAATGTAGTAACGTCCACATATATAAAAAAAAAAATACAAAATAAATAGACACAAGGGGTTTATTTACTAAAAGCAAATAGACTGTGCACTTTGCAAAGTGCAGTTGCACTCTGCAAGAGCAGTTGCTCCAGAGCTTACTAAATGAACAGAAGCTCTGCTGACTTTCATCATTCAATCATGTGCAAGCAATAATGCTGTTGTTTTTATTTTCCTTGCACGTGATTGGGTATTTTTTGCAAAGTGAAGGTTTACCTCATTTACTAAGCTCTGGAGCAACTGCACTCACAGAGTGCACCTGTTCTTTGCAAACTGTACAGTCTATTTGCCTTAGGAAATAAACCCCAAAGAGTCCACTCCCAGTGTCAAATTGTGGCCCTAAAGGACAATGGGGGTTATTTACTAAAGGCAAATCCACTTTGCACTACAAGTGCAAACTACAAGTGCAAAGTGCACTTGAGATTGCACTGAACGTGCACTTGGAAGTGCAGTTGCTGTAGATCCGAGGGGGACATGCAAGGAAAATATGATTGGATCATAAAATCAGCAGAGCTTACCCTAATTTCAGATCTACCCCTCAGATTTACAGGGACTGCACTTCCAAGTGCACTTTCAGTGCAATTTTACTGCCTTTTGTAAATAACCTCCATTGCTCTTAAACTTCCTACTGCAGTGCTCCCAGATCACCAGAAGTGTAACCACATAAACATGTCCAATCAATCCACAATCTGTGAGAATATCCAGCTTTTTCTCAGGGATATTTGGAAAAGAACAATAGAAGACTATAGAGTAGTACCGCTAAAAACTCATCATTTATTATACATAAAATATACTCACACATGTCACAAGGGACAAAAAGCATATATCACTACGGCATTGTACACGGGCGGGCAGAATAACGTCACAGGTCGCTGACCTCGCTCAATGTGATTTGCGTCTACAAATGGTATTTTCAGTGGAAAAGTGTAAAAAATAATTATATTGAGATGGTTATTAACCACTTCAGCTCTGGAAGATTTTATCCCCTTCATGACCAGGCAATTTTTTGCTATTCACTACTGTGCTAGTTTTACTGGTGATTGCACAGTCATGAAACGCTGTACCCAAATAAAAAATTTCTATTTTTTTCGCACAAATAGAGCTCTCTTTTGATGGTATTTGATCACCACTGAGTTTTAAATTTTTTGCGATATAAACAAAAAAAAAAACGACAATTTGTAAGAAGAAAACATTTTTTTACTTTTTGCTATAAAACATTTCCAATAATTTTTTTTTAAATCTAATTTATTCATACATTTTGGCCAAAATGTATTCTGCTACATGTTCTTGATAAAAAAATCCCAATAAGTGTCTGTTGATTGATTTGTGTGAAAGTTATAGCGCCTACAAACTATAGTATATATACTGAAATTTTTATTTTTATACTACTAATGGCGGCAATCAGCCACTTATAATGGGACTACGATACTGCGGTGGTCAATCTGACACTAACTGATGCTGGGGATAACTGACTAACGGACACTGACATCACAAGTGACAATAGAGGGGGGTGGTTTGTCCTGGGGGGTCTGTACTGATGGAGGGGGGTTGTTTTTACTGAGGGGGTGGTTTGTGCTTGCGGATCTGTACTGATAGGGGGGGTGATTTTGTCCTGAGTGGGGATCTGTACTGATGGAGGGGTGTTTTATCCCAGGGGGTCTGTACTGATGGGTGGTTGGTCCTGGGGGGGTCTGTACTGATAGAGGGAGTGGTTTGTCCTGAGAGGGGTCTGTACTGATGCAGGGGGCTGGTTTGTCATGGGGGGGTCTGCACTGATGGAGGGGGGTGGTTTGTCCTGGGGGTCTGTACTGATGTTGGGGGGGTTTCCTGAGGGGGTAGTTTGGTCCTGAGGGGGGTCTGTACTGATAGAGGGTGGTGGTTTGTCCTGAGGGGATCTGTACTGATAGCTGGTTTGTCCTGGGGGGTTTGTACTGATAGAGGGGGTGGTTTGTCCTGAGGGGGGTCTGTACTGATGGAGGGGGGTGGTTTGTCCTGAGGGGGGTCTGTACTGATGGAGGGGGTGGTTTGTCCTGATGGGGGTCTGTACTGATGGAGGGGGCTGGTTTGTCCTGGGGGGTCTGCACTGATGCAGGGGGGTGGTTTGTCCTGGGGGTCTGTACTGATGGCGGGGGGGTTTCTGAGGGGCGTGATTTTTCCTGAGGGGGGTCTGTACTGATAGAGGGGGGTGGTTTGTCCTGAGGGGATCTGTACTGATGGCTGGTTTGTCCTGGGGGGTCTGTACTGATAGAGGGGGGTGGTTTGTCCTGAGGGGGGTCTGTACTGATGGAGGGGGCTGGTTTGTCCTGGGGGTCTGCACTGATGGAGGTGGTGGTTTGCCCTGGGGGGTCTGTACTGAGGGGGGTGGTTTGTCCTGAGGGGGGTCTGTACTGATGGAGGGGGGTGGTTTGTCCCGGGGGGTCTGTACTGATGGGTGGTTTGTTCTGGGGGCGCGGTCTTTACTGATGGAGGGGGCTGGTTTGTCCTGGGGGGTCTGTACTGATGGAGGGGGGTGGTTTGTCCTGGGGGGTCTGTACTGATGGAGGGAGGTGGTTTGTACTGAGGGGGGTCTGTACTGAGGGGGGGTCAATACTGATGGAGGGGGTTTATACTTAGTGAGAGGGTCTATACTGAGGGAGGGGTCTGTACTTAGTGTCGGGATCTATACTGAGGGGGTCAATACTGATGGAGGGGGTTTATACTTAGTGGGAGGGTCTATACTGAGGAAGGGGGTCTGTACTTAGTGGCGGGGTCTATACTGAAGGGGGTCAATACTGATGGAGGGGGTTTATACTTAGTGGGAGGGTCTATATTGAGGGAGGAGGTCTGTACTTAGTGAGGGGGTCTATAATGAGGGGGACTATATTTTGTGGAGGGAGGTTCTGTACTGAGAGAGGTCTGCACTGAGGGGGGACTATACTTGGAGGGGGGGTCTGTACTGATGGGGGGGGTCTGTACTTAGGGAGGACTATAATTGGTGGAGGGGAGTCTGTACTGATTTAGGGGGGTCTATACTTAGTGAACAGGTCTGTACTGAGGGAGGGGGGGTCTGTACTGAGGGGCGACTATAGGTGGTGGACGTGGGGGTTAACCCAAGTGTTATATCACACCGGGTGACACCAACCCTAGTGATGCCCCTGTTGCCAACCAGGTTGGACTAAAAGCATGTCTGCTTTTGTTCATCTCCATTACATAGGGGTGGGGAAATTTGTTAGTTTACAGAAATGTAAGATAATTTGAGCTTTCAGCTACTCTCAAAGGAAGTTTCAGGAACATTGCATTTACCGCATTTTCTAAAAAATGTCCATGTGAAATTAAAACTAATGCAGCCACAACATCATATAATTAGTAATATGTTACTTTTTGCTTTTGGATTTTGATATCTAAGCTTTAGTATGATTTATTGTAATTAATTACCTGATGTAATTTTAAAAGTAATTTTTTTCATTTTAAATTTAAAGCATTTTTTTTAAATACTATCTGTTGATCCACCTACAAAGGTCCTTGTTTAGGTACTTTCTGCTATAATAAAAGAAATAAAAAAACAACGCTCAGTGCCTCAAATTAAATAAAGTGATAACGCCACTCAATAATTACCACAGCTACACTCTATGCCATAAAATACCAAACCAATAGTTAAACATTAGACTTGTGCACAACGGAAACATTTGTTTCGTTTCGGTTCGTTTTTTGTGCACAACGGAAAAATTTGTTTAGTTTCGGTTTGATTCTTTTCGGTCCTGTTGATTCGTAATCATTCGTAATTTTGCTAGACGGGATTTTTCGTGTTCGGACTAATTCGTATTTTCGCAAGCGTCATTTTTAGTTGAATTTTTAGTTGATTTATAATTCGTACTTTCGGTAGGGTACATTGTTTTTCGTTGATTCTGGACACAACTCCTACTTTCGTAACTTTTTTTGGGTTCGTTGATTCGGAATTTTCCGTGTCTCTCTCACAACGACGCTGCCTATTATGCCTAATGTGCTTCGAATGGATTTGTACTTTTCTAAATACATAGCGGTTATTTGCAACGATTCGAAATCTTGTATTTTACTTTCGTTTTTTACATGCGGCTATAGCCTCCGCCCCTGTACACCATTTTGAGAGGGTTCAGCATGGTGAGGGAGAAGCAGAGAGCAGAGCAGAGTGTTATTGTGCTTCGAATGGATTCGAAATCTCGTATTTTACTTTCGTTTTTTCATGCGGCTATAGCCTCCGCCCCTGTACACCATTTTGAGAGGGTTCAGCACGGTGAGGGAGAAGCAGAGAGCAGAGCAGAGTGTTATTGTGCTTCGAATGGATTCGAAATCTCGTATTTTACTTTCGTTTTTTCATGCGGCTATAGCCTCCGCCCCTGTACACCATTTTGAGAGGGAGTTCAGCATGGTGAGGGAGAAGCAGAGAGCAGAGTGAGTGTTATTGTGCTTCGAATGGATTCGTACATTCGTAACTTTTTTCATAACGAATTATGCCGAAGACATTCGGGCATTCGCTATTTTGCGGTATAATTTATTTCGGATTCGGTTTTATTCGTATATGCTTTGTTCGGAAATTCGAATGCTTCCGAATGTCCGAAAGTTGCTAAATTCGGACGAATTTCGATTCGTTACGAATCGAATTGCACAAGCCTATTAAACATCTACAAACATAGTTGTACTGTGTGAATAAAACATAAATAAACATACCGGTACATTGTGTTCATAAAAATCTAAACAATTGCATGAATTAAATTAAATTGTGAAGTCTGGTGTTTTGAAACAATAAATTCAAATACACAAATTAAATTTCTGCTATAGGGTAACTCTCTATTCTTTCTCTTAACTGTGTCCTTGCATTGTCAAGATGTGACGCAGGCTTTAAATAAAAAAAGGCTACAAGCAGCTGTGCCAACACGCATTACACATACATGGTTTACTCTTGTCACCATCAGGAAGCCTGCTCTGAGAAATGCCATGCAGCCATTGCTGTGAATATAGACAGGAGGTGACTGCAAAGAGGTTGCAGGGGGTCAGCAGCCCTAAGATGCAACAAAGTATGAAAAAATAAATATATATATATAAGTATCTCACAAAAGTAAGTAGACCCCACATAGTTTTAAAAATATTTTCTTATATCTTTTCATGTGACAACACTGAAGAAATGTATGCTACAATGTAAATTAGTGAGTGTACAGCTTGTATAACAGTGTAAATTTGCTGTCCCTTTAAAATAACTCAACAGACAACCATGATGTCAAAAGTGAGTACACCCCTAAGTGAAAATGTCCAAATTGGGACCAAAGTGGCAATATTTTGTGTGGCCACCATTAGTAGTAAGTGTACAGCTTGTATAACAATGTATATTTGCTGTCCCCTCAAAATAACTCAACACACAGCCATTGATGTCTAAACCACTGGCAACAAAAGTGAGTACACCCCTAAGTGAAAATGTCTAAATTGGGCCCATTTAGCCATTTTCCCTCCCCCGGTGTCATGTGACAAGGTCTCAGGTGTGAATGGGGAGCAGGTGTGTTACATTTGGTGTTATCGCTCTCACTCTCTCATACTGGTCACTGGAAGTTCAACATGGCACCTCATGGCAAAGAATTGTTGCTCTACATAAAGATAGCCTAGGCTATAAGAAGATTGCCAAGACCCTGAAACTGAGCTGCAGCACGGTGGCCAAGAACATACAGTGGTTTAACAGGACATATGTATATAATAAAGTGAAGCAGTGCTAAATACTGTGACCAATACTCAAGTGCTAATATATATTGTGAATATAGATAAATAAATCGTATCTCAATGTGCAAAAGTGCAATCAAATAACATCAAAAAAATAGTCCAATAGTATTAAAGTGCATCAAAAATCACATTGATTAAAAGTCTCTTTAGATTATGTAAAAAAAAAAGTGCAAAAAGTAATGTGCAAAAAATCAGAGGGGAAAAGGTGTCCAAGGGTCAGCAGGATGAAATATGATGATAGCCTGTAGATGACCTTCCACAATCCACACCCAGTGTGTTCTAGCCTCTCACCTCAAGGATAGACCCCAATGGGTCTAGTCATGCATCAAAGATGTTAGATCCCGATCAGCTGTGCTGTCTTCCTCCTCAATGGAAGTATCCTGGTAGGACAAGGAATCACTGCAGCCTCAAGGGTATTTTCCCATAAGATCCTGGCTCTACAACCAACTCTTCTGATATTTTTCCAATATTATCTTTGCGATGGCTTGCTGGGAGGAGAAGTGCAGTGTGTAGGGTGGTGCTGGTGACACTGAAGTTCAGCAGCTATATACACCTTGATTTTTTACTTTTATACTACTTTGATCGTTAACACTTCTAGTAGTGCAATAGTATTTCACATAAAAGGTTTAACAGGACAGGTTCCACTCAGAACAGGCGACCAAAGAAGTTGAGTGCACGTGCTCAGTGTCATATCCAGAGGTTGCCTTTGGGAAATAGATGTATGAGTGCTGCCAGCATTGCTGCAAAGGTTAAAGGGGTGGGGGGTCAGCCTGTCAGTGCTCAGACCATACGCCGCACACTGCATCAAATTAGTCTGCATGGCTGTCAGCCCAGAAGGAAGCCTCTTCTAAAGATGAGGCACAAGAAAGCCTGAAAACTGTTTGCTGAAGATAAGCAGACTAAGGACATGGATTACTGGAACCATGTCCTGTAGTCTGATGAGACCAAGATAAACATATTTGGTTCAGATGGTGTCTAGCGTATGTCACTTCAACCAGGTGAGGACTGGAGTACAGATGAGGAGTACAAAGACAAGTGTGTCTTGCCTACAGTCAAACATGGTGGTGGGCATGTCATGGTCTGGGGCTGCATGAGTGCTGTCGGCACTGGGGAGCTACAGTTCATTGAGGGAACCATGAATGCCAACATGTACTGTGACATACTGAAGCCGAGCATGATCCCCTCTTTTCGGAGACTGGGCCGCAGGGTAGTAATCCAACATAATAACAACCCCAAACACACCTCCAAGATGACCACTTCCTTGCTAAAGAAGCTGAGGGTAAAGGTGATGGACTGACCAAGCATGTCTCCAGATCTAAACCCTATTGAGCATCTGTGGGGCATCCTCAAATGGAAGAAACGGAAGGCGGAAGAGCGCAAGGTCTCTAACATCCACCAGCTCTGTGATGTCGTCATGGAGGAGTGGAAGAGGACTCCAGTGGCAACCTGTGAAGTTATTTTGAAGGGATAGCAAATTTATACTGTTATACAAGCTGTACACTCACTACTTTACATTGTAGCAAAGTGTAATTTCCTGACAGACTCCATGGCAGCCTACGTGTGGGTTAATCCCGCCCCTCATACCTCATAGGACCCTTCTCCCATAAATCTTTGCTCTGGGCCAGAGGCCGTGTTCCTTTTTTTGTCCTCCTCCTAGGACCAAGATATAGTCTTACCTTTTCATGAAGTTTTTCTGTAATCCAGGCCTGGCGGTGTGCACGGCGATACGTTGGTGGTTAGCGGTGATCCTCTCTGCAGTCCAGCAATCCTAGCTATTAGCAGGTGGACATGGGCGATATGATGTGATACCATGAAGAGCTTACTAACCTGGCCATTGGCAGGCAAGCGGCAATATGGCCAAACGTCCCAGCTATTAGCGGGAGGCTTTGTAAACGCCCGATCGTGCGGTGGGTCGAGCGAACAGCTCCCCAGTCCCAGGTTCTGGTCCGGATCGTGCCGTGGTGGTGGTAATGTACAAAGATATTCCTTTTATATGGCAGCCGTATCTCTGTGTTTTGTGTGTCTCCTTATTTTCTATCAAGCTCCAGTGAGTGGCCACAGCGGCTGGAGCGCAGCTGCGTTCCAGCTCGCCGTTTCAGGAAGTCGCTGCGCATCCGAAAGCCGCGAACGAAGATTCCGTGCTTGGTTTGTGCAGGCGCAGTTTCGCCAAAATGGCGGCGGCGGTCGCGCATGCGATTGGTCGCCACCGGATGGCAACCGCTATGGGGCGGTGACATCGTTAACGGTGGCAGATATAAATAGGTGCCAAGGCAGCTATTACTTGGGATGACTTGCAGGCTTATGCGGTATTTACCCAGGCACTGGGCTCTGGTTTACAAGGTAAATTGTTTGCTGCAGGCTCCCTGGGTGCTGGCTATGTTTTGTTATGTGCTCTCTCATGCCTGTTGTCACTCCTGTTTCTCATAAGGCTTTAATGATTCATTTCACTTTCAAACTGCCTTGCCATGGATCTGTCACCGCCCTCTTCTGGCCAACCCTTGCGCTGCAGGTAGGATTTATTTATTTTCTACCTGTGATGCTTGGGTTCACTTATTCAGGAGCTCTTAACCCTTTCTTTTTCACTCAGCTCTTCTAGTTCTGAACACCAAAGCACGGCAAAGACCGTCCTAGGTCTCAACGTTGTCACTCCTCTTCATGGTCCAGACGTCAGATCTTCCTTTAGATCTAGGTACCACAGATAGGAGTCTAAAACCACCTCTGGGTGTCACTCTCACCGCCACTCCAGCCGCTCTGTGAGGAAAGCCTGCTGGGTATGCGGGGCCCAGGTTCCTGAAGGCAAATCGCTCTGCAAGCGATGCTTTTCTAAAGTCGCATAAGAAAGAGAGGGTGGAGACCAACAAGTGGAAGCACTGGTCAGAAAGGTGGTCCATGAGTCCCTGAGTAAAGGGGATTCTGGTAATACCCACAACCCTGCTGGCGACACTATGTCAGTCCCTATTAGGGATGATCTCAAGGCTCCAGGCCCTTCACAGCCGAGCCATTCCTCAATTGAAGCCTCAGACAGTGAGGTGGAGGTAGATGACCCTGGTGCAGGTTTTGAATTTGCCCTAGTACCACAGCTGGTCAAAAGCTGTCAAAGAAGCTTTGAGATGGAAGAGCCAGTGGAGGCACCCTCCAAACAGAGGAAATATTTTAAACACCTCAAAAAAGAACACCCTAATTTCTCCTTTTTGGGTGAACTCAGCGCAATAATTACCGACGAATGGGGTGGTGTTGAAAGGAAGAATTGCCTGTTAATGAAGGTATCAAAAATGTACCCATTTAAAAGCAAGGATGTAAAACACCTGGAGTCGGCTCCTCTCATTGACTCAGCCCTAATGAGGATGGTGAGGCACGTCACACTCCCATTGGAGGATACTGTTTCCTTTAGGGATTGCCTGGAGTGGAAAATGTATACCGACCTCAAGCGGATCTACATTACAGCGGGTATGACCTGCAAACCAGCTCTAGCTCTCGCAGCCCTTTCTAAAGCGATGGAAGTCTGGGCAGACGACGTAGATGCTTCTCTGAGGAGCATCTCGGAAGAACTGGCCAGGAGCTCACCTATTCATGGGCTAAGGTTGACGTTGGCTTTTCTCGTGGGGCTTCCCTAGACATAATTCGCCTGGTGGCTCGGATCATGCTGACATCTGTCACGGCTAAGCGTACCTTGTGGCTGTGCCCATGGGTAGCTGACCCTGCCTCCAAGCAGGCATGGTGCAGGATTCCATTTGGGGGTTTGTCCCTCTTTGGGAACATATCGGACAGTGCCATCACCCGTGCCACAGGGGGCAAGTCGGGGTTCCTTCCCCAGGATCGCCGTCTGCTAAACCAGAAAAGAACACAGCCCAGGCAAAGTTCAGATCGAGCAAGGAATGCTCGCTACTATAGGCCTGGCCGT
The DNA here is from genome assembly GCA_029206835.1 of Rana muscosa. Taxonomy (NCBI): domain Eukaryota; kingdom Metazoa; phylum Chordata; class Amphibia; order Anura; family Ranidae; genus Rana; species Rana muscosa. The sequence goes on from CM055124.1 coordinate 177,592,119, forward strand.
GAGTTCAAGAAGACCTGGAAGAAAAAACAGCCTTCAGGCCAGAAGTTTTCAAAAGGGGCATCTTCTGGTGGACAAGAATCCCCTAAGTCTTCATGATATTGCACCTGTCTAAAACAGAGCGAGTCGGCATCCTTGCCTCTCTCGGAAGAGAAAAAGCGAATTCTCCTGTCTCTCTTGTGACTCAGGGTGCTGCAATTCCAGTTCCAGATGACAAAAGGTTTTAAGGGGTCTACTCGCCCCTCTTCATGGTGTTGAAGAAAAACTCTCCTGGAGGCCAGTTATAGACCTAACCCACTTGAATTCTTTTATCTAGAAGGAGAAGTTCAAGATGGAGACACTACTCATGATCAGTCAAGCAATCCAACCAGGCGATTGGCTTGTCTCTATAGACCTGAAGGACGCCTACTTCCATGTTCCGATAGTGTCAGAATTCCAGAAATACCTTCGCTTTGCTGTCGATCAAATCCGTCTGCAGTTCACCTGTCTCCCCTTCGGGCTTACAACATCGCCTCGTGTGTTTTCAAAACTTGTTGGCTGTCGTGGTTCTGATCAGGACCAGAGGTATCCGTCTGTATCACTATCTAGACGACCTGCTGTTGTCTCGGGACAAGGAGCAGTTGCTAATCCACAGATCCCAGGTCATCTCCACTCTACTCAAGTTTGGTTGGCTTCTGAATCTGTAAAAGAGCCATCTGGATCCTACACAATCCCTGGTATTCCTCGGGGCACACGTCAACGCTATCAAGAGCACCATCTTGTTACCCCTGGAAAAATACCAGTGATCCGGGACAGAGTTTGGCTTGCAATGTCGTCCTCATCTCCAAGCCTCTCAATGCCTAAAGTTCATTGGCACCATGGTGGCAACAACACCCATGGTAAAGTGGGCTCAGTGGAAAATTCGGCTCTTCCAGAAGGGTTTCCTCCAGCAGTATAATCCAGGGCTTCGGGATCACTTTATCTAAATAACCTCATCCATGCGGGAGAGCTTTCCTTGGTGGCTACAACAGAGGAACCTCCTCAATTGTCACTCCATCGCACCTGTGTCTTGGGTCACCATCACTACAAATGCCAGCAACAGGGGCTGACAGAAGTAGCCCAAGGCATATGGAATTTTCCCTCTCACAGGATAGTCTCCAATGTTCTGGAACTCCGGGCAGCGTTCTGCGCTCTGCAGGCCTTCACCACTTAACAGCAGGAGACTCAGTCCTCCTAAGACTGGACAACACAACGGCAGTCGCATACATCAAGAGACAGGGGGGTACTCGCAGTCTCTCCCTGTCAAAGGAAATAGAGCCCATCATGATCTGGGCCCAGAAAAACCTGGCCAACCTGACAGCTGTCTACCTCCCTGGAGTCCCGAACGTTCAGGCAGATTTTCTGTTGAGAGTTTCTCTGGACAACGAGTGGACTTCCCCCCCCTGAAGTCTTCAGGTGGGTCCTGTCCCTGGGAGTCATTCCGGAAGTAGACTTGTTCGCCTCCCCATGCAACCTCAGACTAGAGAGATACTACACGAGGTCTTGGTATCCCCAGGCTTTTGGGTAGATGCTCTGACAGACCATTGACGGTTCCACAGGGCCTATGCCTTTCCCCCAGTTCCTGTCATTCTCCGTTTTTTGTCGAGGCTCAGGATGGAAGAAGCAGAGATAGTGGCAATAGTCCCGTACTGGCCAAACAAGCCATGGTTTCCACTGCTGATGCAACTCAGCTTCCGGGACCCAGTTCCTCTACCCTCCAGACCAGATCTCCTATCACAAGGGGCATTTCTACATCCATGCCCGGCCCATCTACATCTGATGATCTGGTTCTTGAGAGGGGAAGGTTGGAGGCCCTAGGCTGTCCAAGTAGGGCCATCTCCACAATATTAAATGCCAGAAGAACAGGCACCAACAGGGTCTACCACAGGATTTGGATAAAGTTTTCAGACTACACCTCTTCCACTGCAGGTTCTTGCAATAACCCAAAGATACATGATATCCTGGGCTTCTTACAATCAGGATTGGATCTCTCATTGTCAGTCAGCTCGCTGCGAGTCCAAATCGCTGTAATCTCTGCCTTTACGGGTGTTTCCTGGGCTAGACACCCTCTTACTCAGTAGTTTTTCAGAGGAGCAATAAGGCTCAGACCTCAGAGCCAAGTTTTTCTAATTGGGATCTTCCCCTTGTCCTGGATTTTTTCTTAGGTAGAGAGTTGGAACATGAAGATCAATCTTCTGTCAAATGACTCTCTCTAATAGTTGTCTTCTTGGTGGCTATAACATCGGCCAAGAGGGTCTCTGAAATCAGCTCTCAGGGATGCAAGGAGCCATTTCTAAACTTTTTAATTCCTATGTTGGGTTCAAACCCCAAAGTGGCATCTGTGTTTCATGACAATCAGGAGATTGCTCTTCCAACGTTCAGATCTACCGAGGATTCCAGTGTTTATCCCTTAGATGTTGGAAAAGCTCTGAGTCAGTATCTTGAAGCTACAGCTTCTTTCCGTCAGACCGACCACCTGCTCGTTCTTTTCACAGGAAGTATAAGGGAATGCGTGCCTCTTCCAGATCTATCGGAGCATGGATTGTTCAGGCCATTCAGTGGGCCTATAAAGCCAAGGGCTTGGCGCCTCCAGAAGCGGTGACTGCTCACTCAACTAGAAGTGTGTCTTCATCATGGGCGGCATCACGTCACGTGCCTCCAGAAGTTATTTGCAAGGTGGCCTTGTGGTCTTCAATTAACACGTTCATGGCACACTACTGCGTAGTGGTTTACGTATCTTGTCTGTTGATGGTGCCAATTAAACCTTTTTTCTTTTGTCCAGCACTCTGCCCACCCGGGTGTGTATGGCTAGTTATTTCCCACACGTAGGCTGCCATGGAGTCTGTCAGGAAAACGGAAAATTTATATCAAATACTTACCGTAATTTTCCTTTCCTGATGGACTCCATGGCAGCAGGAGTTCCCTCCCAGTAGCTGGAGTAGGCTAAATTATGGAACACGGCCTCTGGCCCAGAGCAAAGATTTATGGGAGAAGGGTCCTATGAGGTATGAGGGGCGGGATTAACCCACACGTAGGCTGCCATGGAGTCCATCAGGAAAGGAAAATTACGGTAAGTATTTGATATAAATTTTCCGTTTTCTTCAGTGTTGTCACATGAAAAGATATAAAAATGTGAGGGGTGTACACACTTTTGTGAGATACTGTATATGTATATATATATGTAGCGGCCTCACTCTCTCTCTTGTATTGGTTGTTTGTGGCTGTTGTTTAGGGGTACTCTGGAGGAGAGAGTGCAGGACACTACGCCAAGCTCTCACCCTCTGTGTATGTGAGGTTTGAGCAAAGTCTTTTCTGAATTTACCTTCGGATCTGCATCCTGCATATGGAGCCTCTGCTTCTTCCGTGGAGGTGTATCTGCCAGTAATAGAGCCCCACACCATTAAAAGTTCAACAATCCTTTATTTCTTCAATGCCAAAATGAACATAATCAGTTGAACTTCCATAACAGACAGACAGGGGTGTGGATACGAGTAGGCCCAGGCACAATGAACTCTCCTATCCCTTTCTCGTGCAGATAGGCCTGGCGCACAGTCTCTGCCACCGACCGTGAAGTTGGTAGCTGCCACCTACCGGGTGAACTGTTTGGAGCCCCTGTCACGGACCTAAGTAACGGTCTCTGTCATGGACCTTAGAACAACGGTCTCTGCCACCGACCTTAGAATAACGGTCTCTGCCACCGACTTTAGAACATGGACCACCTTCCGTGTGAATATGGCCCCTGTTTGGCGAAGACATCCATCCCGACGTTCTCCGGAGGCCCTGTCCCGGCACTGGCAATCTGCTGCACCAGATCTACGGGAAGGTCACCTGCTCGGTCCCTTATGCCTGGATTCAGACACCCGATTCTGTGGGTGCCTTAGGATGGTTCCCCGCCCCGCCGTACAACGGCTGCGAGAGACCAAAAAGGGCACGGCACTCCAGTGATGGTTCAACCCCGGCCCAAAGTGACAGCGCCACCTGCTGGGCCGCAGGGAACTCACTGATGTCTCCACCCGAATCAACATACTGAAAAGTACCTACCCGCTACATATATATATATATTTATGACACACACAGTGCTTTAACAAACTAAAGTTATGGCTTACATCTACTTTAGGCTGGATTCACACTATTGTGGTATGTAATGTTTTGCACATTGTTTCACTGCGGTGCAATTAATTCTGAATGGTACCCCAACAGACCTGCTTTGTACTTTGCTACTGTGCACTGTGGTGCCTTGTGGCCCTTCTTTTGTGCAATCTGGCATTTTGGCTACCCTAATGCAATGCATGGTAACATGAAATCTAATGCAATACACCGGAATGCGATGCTGTGAAAGGGCCTAAGGCTATTTCATTAATTAGCATATGTACTATTTTTCATCACTTCAGCCAGAATAAATGCATTTTTTTTTATCAGATTGTTCATTTTATAATTGACTAAATAATTAGCCAACACAAGATAAAGCCTTAATGGAACTTTCTATTTAATATTTTAACTTGTCTTAAACTAGCAAAACTTATCTGTAAGATATAAACAATTATTAAACAAATATGTCTAGGACGTAATTATAACCTACATTTTGTGACCACTGATGTCCTAGTTTATTTTTAGAGAGGCTTGTGTTTGGGTAGGTTGTCATTAAATAAAACAAATAATTATTTTCTGTGGCTTTGGTAGAAAAATTGAGAGACATTGTATTAAGTTAAAATGGCTGTCAGTGCTTTTAATTGGTTGTCAGCATCTCATTAAAATAAAATAAATACAATAATGTAATTTGTTTTCCAATCCAATGATGGATCTTTTAAGTAGTTCAATAGGGCCCCTATTTTTTTTTTTTAATCCTTTTGGAAGAATTCACATTCAGTGTGGGCTAAAACCTTAAGGCACTTTGATCTCTCTGACTAATTAGATACCAAGTATTCTGTGTTTGTTAAGCAGATCCTATTAGTTGAAGTGTTTACTACAGAGCGAAACTTTCAGCTTACCTTGAAATGAAGTATAATTGCTGTAGTGTTCTTTCGAGTTTATGTACTAATGCAATCCTTTATGAAAACTGTCACAATGAATTACATAGCATATTGCTGCACTGTCTTTGGCAAAAGCTCCGACTTCCATTTTTTTTCTCAGTCAGGCTTATATTTTATTATTAATTTTGCCTATAGCATAAACACATGAAATGCATCATGAAAATTAGATGAAAACAAACAAGAGCCGAAGTCAAATAATAATACAATGGTAAGAAAAGAAAATCAATTGTAATAATTTCAGAAAATTCAAATATGTATAAAATCATAATACTCTTCCCTCCATTCACCTGTGGGGCGATGTAGCATAGGTGATTCTCAACTGCAACATTCCAACACAGAAGACCACTAATCGTCAGTGGTTAAAAGTAAGGCCTCGTTCACACTTGCGATTAGGACCAACAGCAGATTCCTGTGGCCTGAACTGGTTGTGAACAACTGCAGATGGGAAGCCTGTACACAGGTGTAAACGGTGTACAGGCATATGTAAACGACATATGTAAAGGGTGATCGCACCACACATGTCAGGTATAGTCGCAAGCGTCAGAGCAACAGCAATAATTCTAGTGCCAGACTTCCTGTGTAACCTGTAAAGTCTTTTGAGATTCGTAGGTACCGTAGTTTGGCGCCATTCCACGGGCGTAGACAGTTTTAAAGTGTGACCTGTTAGGTATCTATATTCTCAGAGTAACATCATCTTTTCTATTTTACCGAAAAATTGGTTAATATATTGTGTTTGTGTTCACTAATACTCATAAAAGTGTATTTTTTCCCGAAAATTTGTGTTTGATAGACCGCTGTGCAAATAGCGTACGACATAAAAAAATTACAGCTATTTTATTCTTCAGGGTCTCTGCTTTCAAAATATATAATTTTTGGAGGTTCTATTCTAAGTAATTTTCTGGCAAAAAAAAATGCAGATTTTTTACATATATGAAAGAAATGCCAGGATTGGCTTGGACTGGAACTAGTAAGGCAGAAAAAAACATCAGTGTTTTAGCTGAAAAAACATGGCAGAAAAAACACGAATTGAGAGCATATTGTAAACGTTTAGGCAAGTTTATTAGAGTTTGTGAGCGTTTGAGTTTACAGGTGTTTTTTGCACTTAACAACACTCCCCTGTGCAAAAGTTAACTCCCAAATTAAAAACAACCGTTAAAACTTGACGTTCACAAGAGATAACAGGAGTTTAGGAGCAATTGACGTTTTTACAGCTCCTAAACTTCTCCATAAAACGCGATTGAGAAGGTTTTTTTTTCCTGCCTCTGAACGTCCCTGTGAGAAAACGGCTGAAGTCATGATAATGTGCAAAGACCCATAAAATACAATAGAAGTGCTTCTCCAGGCAGGTGAAAAAAAACGTCAAACGCCTGTAGAATCAACGTTTTTTCTTTACCAGTGTGCATGGAGCCTTAAGCCTCGTACACGCGATCGGATTTTCCAACGGAATTGTGTGATGGCAGGCTGTTGTCGGAAAATCTGACCATTTGTATGCGCCATCGGACAATTGTTGTGGGATTTTCCGATAACAAATGTTGGATAGCATGCTTTTAAATTTTCCGACAACAAATGTGTGTTGTCGGATTATCCGATCGTGTGAACAAAATTCCTTCAGACAAACATCCAAAGTACAAACACGCATGCTCAGAAGCAATGCTAACCATAACACAACATTAGCAGAAGTTGCCCAAAGGGTGGCGCTACAGAGCTGAAAAACCACATAGTTTCGTGTTTGTTGGCCGACAATTATTTGCCGTTTGTATGCAAGACAAGTTCATGGCCAACGCCTTTCGGACAAAAGTCCTACACTTTGTCCGTGGAAAATCTGATCGTGTGTACCAGGCTTAACAGTTGCAGTACTTGTTGGATAGCCTGGCTGATTCAATGATTTGTTTCACTTGTTGCCTGAAATAGTTCCTTAAGGCTTTATTTACCCAATCTGGAAGCCCCCATGTGAATGAGTATGAGGTACATAGTACCCTATACTTTTACCAAAAAGAAAAAAAGGTGTCGAGTAAAATATGACAGTAGGCAGGTCGTAAAAAATCCTTTATTTTTGATCTATCATCAATCACGACGCCCGTCGTCACTACTAACCCGAAAAAGAGAAAAAATAAACGATCCGCTCCCGCCTTCTGCCAGCTATCCTATCTAAAAGTTGCTAAATAACTTCTAGATTGTAAGCTTTAACAAGCAGGGCACTCTGATTCCTCCTGTATTGAACTGTACTGAAACTGTACTGTCTGCCGTCATGTTGTAAAGCGCTGCACAAACTGTTGGCGCTATATAAATCCTGTATAATAATAATAATAATAATAACTAAGAAGCAGGAATATTAATAGGGGAAAGGGGAAGCACTCACAATGCCATATCCGTAATAGTAATTCATAGAACAAAATGGGAGGGTAGACTCAAAGAGGAGAAATACCCAGAAAGGCCGGACTTTAAAGGCAATGACACGGTAAATAGATACAAAATAGAAATTTATTTATAAAAGACAAAAAACAGTAACTACATGATTGAAAAAAATAAAAAAATATAGCAAGATGGAATATGCAAATGTGGTCCCTTTTGCGTCAACGCGTTTCGCCGTGAGGCTTCTTCAGGACTACTCAAGGATAGCAAGAAAGAACAGGACTTGCTATCTGCAATACAACATATTACATGATTATAACATGTGTGAGCATAAAAACATTATATTTCATTAAACAAATGTAGCAGGGTCTCTAAGTTTAGGTGGGACACTCAGGTGTGTAAGTATGGGAATAGTGGACCATTTGTGTTCGTGGAGGATTGGATGGTGTAATCATCTCCTTGGCCTCTGGGTAGCGGGGTACCTGGAGGCTCAAGGTAGATTGGCCGTCACAGTGCTACCCTTTTTGTCCCTTTCCGGAGATGGTACGGCGAGGGCGGGGAACCTGCCGGGGTGTTGATGGGAGGAGATAAAAGGGGGAGACGCCCTAACCAAGAGGTCTTCAGGAGGATCTTCTTCATACGCCCAGGCGCCCTAGGCCTGACCGTAATGGAGTTGGAGTCCATCCCAGGCACCTTCAGCCTGGGGTGAGGTACTAAACTAGGAGGCCTGGGGTCCAGTGACTTCGACTGGGTCCCGCGAGGTTGGAGAAGTCCGAGGGTCCCTGAGGTGGATGGGGCCCATGTCTGAGGTGAGGAGGCCGGGGAGGTTACCCATTCGGAGAGTCTGGAGCAGCATCAACCCAGTGATGGATGGGCCTCTGGTAACTCCCTTGGAGGGACATCTTCCCCTGATAGGGGCCGCAGCGCAGCAAAGGTACTCCTATCTACGTTCTTTTGAGTTGCTGGTAGAGACTCTCAAGTACTAAATCCTTTCTAGCTAATGCTATAGTAACCGCTGGCGAGATCGCAGTGGTTTAGCTGATAACCAGGATAGTGCCTCGACCTGCTCATTCCCCGTATCAAAATGTTATCAAGTCGCAACCAGTTGGCTACTGAAGCACTGTTTATTGTGAGATGTACAATAAAACAAGAGTTGGACTGTGATCGGTGTGTGGAACTCTGGTTAATGGGAGCAGAGGGAAGTGTTGACACAGCGGGACTTGATTCTAGACAAAAGCACTTAGTCCGAGGAAATATCTGGTACTGGCCTTCACCTCACCCACAGCTATGGGGAGGACATGGGCCGTAGCGCATCTCACCCTGTCGTGTGACATACCCCTAGACAAAGGAGATGGGGTGAGGCCGCTACACAAACATAAAAAGAAAAACAGAATTCAGAAAGTGCTCAAGAGACTGTTCGTCATAGCTGTCAAAACCCCATAAATATCCTGGGAATGGCGGGGTATTTATTAACCCTTGTTTAGAAAGAGTGCAGTCATGCACAGATCCAATATAATAAAAATGGGAATCATTCACATCTATGAAACAAAAACAAAAATAACCACAAAGTCAAAGATAAAAGTGTATCTCTCATCCTATGGAGAGCCTAATCTAGGGAATGGAACAAACATATGATATAGTATGATATAGTATGATGGATACCTCAGTGGTGCCAGAATGAATTTCAAGGTACTTCTTACAATGGAAGGTGGCTATAAAGAGGAGTCATATAACTCAGCGCACCATAGAGCACCCAGTAGCTTGAATAAAAAACAGGATGAAAATTAAACAACTATCCATTAACTACATATTTGGCTCAACTAAGAAGCAGGGTCACCCGCTTACATCATCGGGTGGCCCCGCCCCCGTGTGACATCGTCAGCCAGGGGCATGCTGGGCTGAAGATGTCACAAGGGGGCATGGTCACCGGGTGATTGTAGATTAATACATTTATTTAGTCTTTGCTCCCTAGTTTTTTTTTTTGTAAAAAAAAAGTAAGCCAATGAGGGGCCTGTAATCCAAGTCCTAGATTCTAGAAAGGAGCTTCTGTATCGTTCAAGAGCCATTTAAAGCTCATTGCATCAAAAAACCTCCTTAATTATATCTTACAGCTTAATTCCAATGCATTTTGAATTTTGCATGAAATGAAACCTCTCGGTTTTGGTAATCTTAACATGACAAAGACACATGCACATGCACAGCATATTTAACCTTTTATTGGCTGCAAAGCTGTAAATGGAATCAGGGCTAGTCCTTCAATTGGTCATTATAACCCCAAGCAGTTAAGTTTTCTCATATTACATGTAATCCGTGGTTTCCCCTAATCACAGTTAAAATTTCACAATTTGAAACTTTCTGTTAAAAAAAAAAAATCACAATTTATATTCATCCCCATACTACTGCTTTTGCATAATTTTTTTTATTTAATATAAGAACTGAATTCAGTAGCAAGCTTTGAAATTCTATGGAAGGGAGGAAATTACTGCCAGTAGGACCTATGGGTGTTAATCATATCTTGTGCTTTTCTTTTTCTGTGTCCCAGTATACTGTATAAATCTCCTATTTCATTATCAGCTCTCCTTTCAAATTCTCTTGGTTGTCCCCAGAGGCAGAGAATGTTGTTTGGCTTTGTACAGCATCAGACATGATTCTCCTATTTTGGATAGGTTTACATCTTACTAAAATACACGTTGGTACCGTCTCTTCGTACCACTTATAACTCAATCCCCATCTGGATATGGATGTCCGTTTATAAAGATGTTATTTTTGTACTTTGGAAAGCAAGAAATAAATGTTTTATGAGTGCCATTTATATGCACAATCTAGCTCTGATATGGGCCCTAACGACAAAGATGACTACTGTAGGATTAGCAGCTAGGCAACCAAAGACTTTTACCAATAGCGGATCACTGCCATCAAAACTAAAAACAAAAGCCAAAAGAAACACGTTTTCACTTCTTTAGTTATCACAGTAATATATGGTTGTGAGAAAGGTGGTGTTTGGCACACCCCGAACCAGCAGGGTTAAAGTGGGCAGCACAAAGCTTAAAGGCTAAGACCATATTTTTCAAAATGCAGATATGCGCATATTTTTGCAGAAATATGTACATTTTTTATTTCTTTGCAAATGAACCTTCAAAGCATTACAACAGTGATCGATGAATGGTGGGTGCAATGCCAGACTCCACTTCCAGCTTTATATTTATACCGAGGTACAGGCTTTCAGTTACAGTGCTGGAAGAAGTGTCAATGAACTTTAAATGCAGTGATTACTATACTTGTATTCCGTTGAAACCACAAGACTATTGGCAGCGGTCTTGTAGATGGGACTTGTAGGTCATTCATACACAGATCTCTGTGAAAGATAGCCTTGTCTGTGCAGGCAGGGCCCTACATAGCTGCACTGACTTCATATCTGACAGCTGCTGTGTGGAGCAAAGAACCACTACATGCTGTCAGAGGGGGGCCCTTTTTGAGGGTGTGTGGGAAACATGTAACATGGTCCTAAAGGTGGACTTAGCCTTTAAAGCTAAACTCTAACTTTCCTTTTTTTCTGCCTCATTGTAAATCATCCACTCATGATAAGAAATTGGTTAGCGTTGTTTCATTACACAGTGTTACAATCTAGAAATTGCTTTATCCCTAATACCTTATCCAGCATCATCCAGTCACTTCTTCCCCAGCCTGGCTGTGAGCAGCCTGCCCTTATTAGTGGATTGGGTATTAGTCCATCAATGACAATGAATATTACTAAAACACCTCCCAAGAACCAGCTAAAGGTTTGCATCAAACCTAAAGTCTCTTAAGGGGTGTACGCAGACAGGGAACTATGATGTATGCAAGTTGTCAAACACACTCCCACTAGCCACTGCTAGTTCCACAACATACTTTTGCTAGGTTGCTCAAGAGGAAACTAGGGAACTTGCCATTTATCAGCTTTAAGGGGAACCTGTGGCCAGACTATGGACATATACGAATTTACTGTAGTGCTTTTGCAGTACTTTGAAGATGAATTGCCTCAAAGTGCCTGCAGCTACATAGGTAAGTGTGGGTTTATTTAAAACTCATTGAGTGCTAGTTACAAATATGTAAAGTATCTAATGCATATATTCTGTTCATAAGTTACCCTAATATATACAATCTGATATACAGTTTTCCTTCATATTTTTTCTTTTTATCTTTTTAGGCCACCTATGGGAATTTGTGGCTTAACTGAGCAAGAAAACATTAGCCAGAGGGGATACAAGGTATGTTACGCCCATTATAATTTTGAAAACACAAAATCATTAGTCTTGTCTCTTGTTTAAAAAGTAGTCCTGAACATAACACAGACAGTATTCTTCCTCCAAAAGTGACTTCTAACAGTAGTTTTTACTAAAATAATCACATAAAGCAAAACACAGATCTTCTTAAGAATGGTATTATCATTCAAGTGTGCTTAGACAAGCAAGATATATATACATACAGCCTTGGTTGCGATGATTAATGATTTAATAAACCTCATCTTACAATGCCACAGTTCTGTTAAAGGTTGTCTCAGCCAATCACAATCGTTCAGTCTATTATAAGGAATGTTGTACAGGGTAATGGCTATCAATAAAAAAGGCAATTACCATTGAGGATTAATATCTAGGCAACTGGCCACCAGTGGTCTGTTAATAGGTGTGCCCTATGGGGTGCTAACTACCATTAGTAAATTGGTGTATGTTTAGAGGCTCTATAAATGCGTTCTAGCTACCAACGGTAAAGGTGGCTATTATTATGTGTGCAATAAGCTGCTTACCACCAGTGGCAACAATGTTTAATATTAGAAGCGCTATATGGGTGATGGCTACTACGGTAATTATAAAGGTGGCTATTAATATGGGTTAAGCCCCGTACACACGATCGGATAACCTATGGATTTTCGTCCGATGGATTTGTCCATCGGAAATCCGATGAAACGGTTTTTCATCAGTCTTGGCCACACACCATCAGTCAAAAAACCGACCGTTCCAAACGCGGTGACGTAAAACACTCAGATGAGCCGAGAAAAATGAAGTTTAATGCTTCTGAGCATGCGTCGTCTTGATTCTAAGCATGCATGGGTTTTTTAACCGATGGACTTGCCCATAGACGATCGGAAATTCCCATCGGTTTTTTATCCATCGGAAAATTTTAAAACCAGTTCTATTTTTTACAACCGATGGAAAAAAGACCCATGGGTACCATACACGATCGGTTGGTCTGATGAAAACCATCCATCGGACGGTTTTCATCAGTCAAACCGATCGTGTGTACGGGGCTTTACTTTTTAGGTCTCTGTCCATCAGTGGCAAAGGGAGTTGTTATGGGCATACTGTCTGTGCCACAAGCCAACTATATCAAGTTGGTCTATTTTTAGGGGTTTTATATAAGTTGTTGGTCACCGTTGGTAAAAATGAGCCGATTACTATTGGAACAATATAGGTTGCTGTCCAGTGTCCACAATAGCAAAGTGTCACTTCCTTAACAGAGGTCCAGGTGGGTCCTTAGCTGTGCTGTGTGACTGGGCAAAATTTATATTTTGCAATTGAAATGGAGTGCAATTACTACAATAGGGATATAGCTCTGGAACCACTGGCTAAAAGACCACTTGTTATCATTTTAATAACATGCATACATTTCTGAACCAATTTGTTAATTCAAAATATATCTTATTACATTATGTATTGTAAGACTTTCAGCTTTGAAAATGTTGCATTCAAAGACATTATAAAAAAAGAATGGTAATCTTAAGCATGAAACATTTCTCATTGTGACCTTTGTCAGCGCACTTTGAGCCACTGATCTTTCTAGAATCTCAAAATGTGCAGAACATTTTGCTCATGCCTAGCAATTAAATGAGCAGTTAATCAAAATGTGCTTGGTTAACTTATCTCTTCATGTTTGTGTCCACATTCAAAATGTCACAGATGTGTTACAACCCATTGTTAGGAGGAATCATAGAATAGATAAGGACTGCACAGCTCATCTACTTCGGGCCTTCACTTACTTATGAAAAGGTTTTGACAGGCTAATTATTCTATTGAAACCTACAATTTTATCTGACAAAAAGGACAATGATGCCAGGAGTCAGTAAAGAACATATATAAGGTCTGGGAAAATTGGGCCAGGTGAACATAAGGTGGCAGCTGCTAGTACCGCCTGAACCCATAAATGGTCACCTAGGAGGGAGATGTTGATTGGACTTTCTAGGTACTGATAACAAACGCAAAAATGTATATAAAAAATATTTATTACACATAAAACTATACAACGTTAAAAACAATTGAGCCAAACCCCACATTCAAAACAGAAGTTATTGGTAACGGGCGAACCCGTCAGGTGTCTGCTGCAGTGGAGAAGGGCCGAAAACCTCAACCCTATGCCGCTTCTTCAGGATGAAAATCTGTATAACGAATAATACAGTACAATAAACTAGCAAAAACATAAAAGACAAAATACATATAAAGATATAGTAAATTAACATATTGTGTACAGCCAATGTCAAAAAATGTGTGTGTCGGTCTGCTCACCAGATTAGGCCCATGGACTGGGTAATGGCTCAAGGGGGACCCCCCGCGGCGAACGAGGGGGAGTGTGTGTCGCTCTCTGATAAAATAATTAAATCATATTAAGGGTACAAAATTAGATATATCTTGTGCCAATGGGGGGCACCGCGGGAGGGTATGGTGACAACCTATGGGGAGGGGGGAAGGTGAAGGAGGGGGGAGGGGGGTTTGGCAAGGGGGGACATGGGAGGGGGAAAAAAGGGGGGAAGGGGAGGGGAAAAGGATAGGGAGGCGGAGGGGGGAAAAGGGGGGAAGGGGATGGGAAAAGGATAGGGAGGGGAAATGGGGGAAGGAAAGGAAAAGGGGAAGGGGGGAAGGGAAGACAGGCAAGGAAGGGGAAGGAAAAACGGGGGGGTAAGGAGGGGGGGTAGAGGGAGGAGGGGGGAAAAAGGAAGGGGGGGAGGGGAGGAAGGAGGAAATATGGGGAAGGAGGGAAAAGGAGGGAGGGGGGAGGGGGGATAGAGAGGTAACAAAAGGAGGGAGGGGGGAAGGAGATATATGAGGTCTGATGGAAACAAACATTTATGAACTAGCATTCTATTGAGGCAAATACTGCATTTTTGCCTATGCTGAAAGGAGAAACAAATCTTCAATGGACATGTAACATGTGATCTATAACATTGAAACTCACTCTAGTTCACCCACTACTACTTCCTTCTATGTGACTCCTTTTTCTCCAAGTCTCTGTCATCTCAGTGTTTTATTGTATGACAATTAGCAGAATAGCAGTTCATAACTGATATTGGACAATATTTGGCCAGCATACAATGCGTTTAAATTGTGTGCAATGTGAGAGGCTTTCAGCAGCACCAACTTGATGGTAAACTTAAGATAAACCCTGTAAAATGTGCTCTGTTTTGGGGTGTCTGGATTCCAATGAAGGAAGACCTAGTCTTAAAATAAGGGTTGGATTTATTTACAATAGGGATATAAATACATTATAATTACAGATAAGGAACTGGGGTAACACAATGGGGAGGGAGATGGACAGGGAAACGGAAGGGGGGTCTGTCTTCTATCGTATGCACATCCTCACAGACTATTCCTCACAAACAAAGGCCTCACGCCAATTCTTGGCCCACCCTCAAAAATGGATCTCAGCAAATCATGTACTCATCCTTTGTGGAAGATCTATGAAACTAAAAGGTCACAAAAGTTCATTCCTCTATTTCTCTCCCAGGCTCCACTTTGAGTTTATTTTGAGCAGATGATCAACACAGGATGTCTATAAATCCATCATCCTTCAGGCCCCATGCCGGCCAGGTGTGTCTGTGTGCCTGTGTGTATGTGTGTGTCGGGGGGGCGGGTAGTTGAATAGCCTCAGGAGTCCTACTGGTCAGATGATAACGACCTTGTGCATTCATCTAGTCCTTTTTAATGCAGACTGGTTGTGGAAATTGTCATCTGCCTCAAATCAAAGTCCTTTCAAAGCCATATTGTCAAAGCCATATTATTATCATGCCCCATCAGCATTAATATAAATGTTTCCAATATTAAATTATTAATTTTTATAGCCCCTGATAGTATATCTCTCTCTTGCCCCCAATGTCTATCTATGTTTAAATCAGTGGTAGAATGCATCAAACTATTCTTGTTGGAGAAACTTAAGGATTTATTGAATCTATAAGTTCACATAAGTAATATGAAAAAGTTTATATATATATATATATATATATATATATATATATATATATATATATATATATATATATATATATATATATACTGTATATATATTACGGGTGTCTGTTTTAATAATTTTGTGGGTTGTAATTTCCATAACAAGCAATCAGTGAAAGTGTTTCTATTCCTGGTCTTCTTTGAGCGTTAATCAGTAGGGTGCAGTTTAGTTACTATCTCAATCAGGGCTGTTCATTTCCTTTATTTATTTATTTTGCACAGCTGCTTGTGGATCAGAGGTGTCTCTGTAGGGACGAGGGGGCAGAAGAAAGAAATTTCTCCCTTTTTCATCTTTATGCATGTCTGCAGATCACAAGCTGTTTATGCTCTAAAACATTTTTAGATAAGCATCTTTGCTCTTCTTATCCTATTGTATCACAATGCATGGAATGCAGAGCGCTCAGTGGTTCAATAATTTCTATTCATGGTACTATGTCAGCAGGGTCCTTATTTAAAAAAAAAATATTTGCATGAGGTTGGAGGAAAAATGTTCTACAATGACATAAAAATATCTTCTATATGATAAGATGGTTGATAGAGAATAGTGTGTAATCCAAGATTTGGAATGCGTCAATCTACAGCTATAAACTAATTTCTGTTCCAAACCGAGCCTCAATGACTAATGGTAACTAATGTTGTTGTTCTAAATCTTTTTGGTAAAGAGTCCACCAAAAAGTGATATTTTAGCTTATATTTTAGTTTATATGTGGACCGTTATGTGTGGGTTGAGTCAACCCCTAGCTTCTTTTATACTCCAACAGTGAAATCTTCCTGACATATTCTTAATTCTGTTCTCATCTATCTGGGAGTTTTGGGTGTTTCTGTACACTAAGAATATTGGTATTTTAAAGTGATAATAAAGATAAAAGTTTGTTTTTCTTATTTAAATAATGTAGCTGTGTGGTATGGGGGCACCCTTGCGGGTGAGCTCCCGAGCCGGGCTGTATGCATCCATAGACACACACAGTGGAGCTAGGGCCAATTCCTGTTCCATCTTCACAGGATTTGACTGACAGCTGTAGGAGCTGCCTGTGTCTCCTGTGAGATCAAGAACCAGGAATTCAGTGCAGTGGTGCTTCAGATGGAGGAGGCAGCTACAGTAAGTGTATAGGGGTTGGGGGGGGGGCTAGTGGAAGTTTCTTAAAGCGGTTTTATAGGCTAAAGTTTTTTTTCTCTGCATTAAGGTAAAAAAAAAAACTTCTATTGTCAGCCCCCCTCCCCTTACATACTTTCCTGCCTTGATCTCGATTCATCAATGTGCCCAAAAGCAGTGGAAGCTATTCAAAGAGGATTTTAAACAGCTCATTGAGGATGTTGAATCCACCTGCTGTGCAGAGATTGAAACAGTGCACGCAAATTTCAAACATCTAGCAGATAGAGTGGAGATGGCAGAGGAGGAAATTCAAGGGACCAAACTGGCAAGACACCGCACTCAACTACAAGGTGCAGGCCATCGCATACTACTATATGAGAAAGATATGCAGCGTCATGTGGAGGACCTGGACCACCGGGGGCGCAGGAACAACATCCATGTCAGGGGCCTTCCAGATTCAGGGCTCCGAAGACCTGCAAATTACTCTGCAAGCCCTATTCATCGACCATGTGGGCGAGCCCCCTACCAAACATATTGAGATGTATAGGGCTCACCAAGCCCTACGCCCTAAGATTCCTGCTTCCAAACCACGCAATGTTATCTGTAAAGTTCATTCTTACCCCCTGAAAGAAGATATCATGCGAAAGCCCACTCTTTGACAAAACACTGCAAAAGCTCAGGCTCCTCCACCCCCTTCTTCACACGCTACGGAAAGAGGATATCATCTACCATTGTGGATTTCCTTTCAGCCTCACATCGATACGTCAAGGACAATTGGCCGTGCTGTGCTATTGGGAAGACCTGGATGCCTAATATATCTAGTAATGACCTAATTCTTTATTTTTTCCTAGTTTCTTTCCTTCCTTCCGTTTCCTATCTACTGGCTCACCCTATGGTCCTCTACAACCATCCAGGTCCCCTCCTGGAGATGGCACACTCCCGGTCTCTGTACCACGGTATCCCTCCAGATAGAACAGATAAGTGCTTTTATGTTTTCTTTTATCCAGCACCATGGCTATGGTTATGTCATTAAATGTCCATGGCCTAAATTCCAACAGAAAGAAACACCAGGCGCTTAGAGAATTCAGGCAGTCGGGGGCAGATATCATCCTGATTCAGGAGACCCATTTTAACAAAGGGGACTCCTTTGCTTTCGCTTCCAGACACTACCCTCGGGTTTACCAGGCGTTTAACCCCTGCAAACGTGCCGGTGTAGCCATACTTTTTAAACGTAGATTTCTGTTCACATGCTCTGAATCTTACATTGACCTGTGGGGACAGGTGCAGGCAGTCACCTTCTGTGCCTTATATGCCCCAAATGTCCACCAGATCAACTTTCTTACTAGAGTATTTGCACGCCTCTTTCGAACACCCAAAGAATTCTTAATTGTAGGCGGAGACTTTAACCTATCCCATTCCACAGTGTTTGACTGCCACGTGGTGAACCTGCGGGACTCGCAAACTCGAGCCTCTAGAGACTCTAAACTCTTTTGTCACCTTAGTAGACAATATGCTCTTTTTGATTCCTGGCGGGTTCTCCACCCTGGCGATCGGCAGTATACATTTTATTCCGCCCCCCACCATATGCATTCACATATTGACTACCTCTTTGTCAATAATGCCACGTTACGCGATCCGTGCAGATACTCCCAATCTCCTGGTCCAACCATGCCCCCATCCTACTCACACTGGACTTAAGTACCCCTAATCGTACGCCATGTCACTGGCAGCTGAATAATTTCCTCTTACAGCACCTCCCCTCCAAAACGGAATTAGAATCTAAACTTAAACTCTACTTAACTGAGAACCCCCCGATGTATCCCTTTCCACCCTCTGGGAAGCCCATAAGGCAGTCCCCTGAGGTCGCTGCATTGCACTCACTTCCGCTATAAAAAAAAGACACTAGGGCCACCAAATTAAAAATTGAGAGGGAGCTTAGGGCCCTCGAACACCGGCTACAAATCTCCCCATCCCTGCCCCTACTCAAAAAAATCACCTGTCTCCAAATGACTCTCAAAGAACTGGCACTTGGCCAAGTAGAAAAAGCCCTGACTAGGTGAAACAGCTATACTATGACAAGGATAATAAGGCCCACCCCTTATTAGCTAGAAAACTGTTTGAACGCTCTCGCACACCTACTCCACATCAAATTAAAAACAGACTGGGCTGTCTATCCCATCCTCAGGACATTGCTCACTCCTTTGAGAAGTTTTATACCGCTTTATACAATAATCCAGGGATCCCTCATAACCCCCCTCCCCCTGTGCGAGTTTATCTCATGAATCACTATCTAGAACGGAGTGGTGTCCCTCGACTACAAACCTCTGACCTCTTTCCCCTCAATGCACGCATCACAGAGGAGAAACTCATGTCGACCATTAAAACCCTACCCACACGTAAATCCCTTGGCCCAGACGGTCTCCCTTACGAGTACTATGCATCCTTTTTTCCCATACTGCAACCACACGTGTAAACTTTTTAACGCCTTCCTTCAGCAAACTCCCACCCCCTCAGACATGCAAATGAACTCTAAACCATCACTCAGCATGAAACTAGATTATCGTTAGCAGACAGCTTAACTAATATGCTGCCTCATTAGACTCAAAGAAGTCATGTAAAGCTTTGGTGCGGAGTGCAGAATCCTGCACTAGATCCAATTCATCTAACAAGCTTCCTAGTGGCCTTGTGTGCAACTTGCAGACTCGATATACTTCGTTTTTGGGGTGCTGCCTGTTCATGTTGCTCAGGCAGTTTGCTTTGTAAGAGGGGTATAGAAAAGAAGCAGATTTTGTTGCTTTGCAGCCTGAAATAAAGACAGACACAGTTTTTGTTTTATCCAGCTGTATTTACTCAGTGCAACTTATAACATCCAAGTGAAAGATATAAGACCAATAAGTCGGAAAAAAATAAAAACAAATCAAAAACAGAATCACTGAGTTGGAAAAAGGATCACCCTCATGTGTCAGTATTTTGTTGAGCCACTTTTTGCTTTAATTACAGCCTTTAGTCTGTTGGGATAGTAGTCCGTCTCAACTAACTTTGCACATCTAGACTTTGCAATATTTGCCCACTCTTCTTTGCAGAACTGCTTAGGTTCAGATAAATTTGATGGTGAATGTTTGTGGACCGCAGTCTTCAAGTCATTCAGAAGATTTTCAATGGGGTTTATGTCTGGGCTCTGACTAAGACATGCAAGGACAGTCACCATTTTCTCCTTCAACCACTGTGTGGTAATTTTTGCTGTGCTTTGGGTCATTGTCATGTTGGAAGGTTAATCTTCTTCCTATTGACAACTTTTTGGCAAAGGCAGGGCCGGGACAAGGGGTAGGCGGGAGGGACAACTGCCCTGGGCGCTATAGGTTTACTGTAGAGATGGAGGCGCCTTCCTTCTGTTACAAGGCTGACAGGAGTAGTGACCGTGGCAGTGATTTTGACAACCGAGAGACTGCTGGCCGTAGGATCCCCTAAGCTTGCACCTCATGAATGGGGAGGAGGGGGCTTGCAGTTTGGCATCTTTGCCATGGGCTCTGGATGACCTTGTCCCGGCACTGGGCAGGGGGCAGCAGATTTTCCTCAAGAATTTGATGGTATTTTGCCCCATCCATTTTCCTTTTATCCTGACAAGTGCTCCGATCCCTGCTGCAGAGAAACACCCCCATACCAGGATATTACCCCCTCCATGCTTTACTGTAGTAATGGTGTTATTTGGATGGTGAGCTGTATTGGATTTCCACCATACATATCGTTTGGTGTTGAGGCTAAATAATTAAGTTTTAGTCTCATCTGACCACAACACCTTTTGCCATGTGGCCTCGGAATCGGCAAGGTGCATTTTGGTAAAGCTCAGTCATGACTGCATGTGGCACTATTTGAGTACCCTCCCATACAAGCCCCATTTGTGGAGACGTTGTGATATTGTTGTCACATGCAAATAATGACCACTCTTTGACATAAATTCCTACAACCGCTTCAGAGTTGCTGTAGGCCTCTTGGAAGCCTCTCTGACCAGTTTCCTCCTGTATCTTTCATCCAATTTGGAGTACAGTCCTGATCCAGGGAGGGTCTGTGTTGTACCAAATACCTTCCACTTCCTAATAATAGATTTCACTGTGTTTCTATGCATTGATAAAGCCTTTGACATTTTTTTGTATCCATCTTCTGACTTGTGCCTGTCCACAGCTTTATCTCGGAGATCTTTTGACAGTGCTTTGCCACCCATAGTTGATTTTTTTCTTCAGTTGCACTACCGGGGACTGAAATGCTCCAGGAAAGCTCTTTTCATGTTTAGCTAATCAAAATGATCATAGCTGATCACAGTTGAAAGTCAAATGGCTTTATGTGCCATTGAGAAGGTGATTAGCTACACCTGATTGAGTTTACAAGTCATTTTTAGGAGGGGATGATCCTTTTTCCAACTCACTGATTATTTTTTTTTCTTCTGACATGTTGGTGTTAAATCTTTCACTTGTATGTTATAAGTTGCACTGACAAAATACAGCTGCATAAAACAAAAACTGTGTCTGTCTTCATTTCAGGCTGCAAAGAAACAAAATATGATTATTTTAAAGGGGGTGATTCTTTTCTATACCCACTGTATGTCCCAATTTTGTATGCTCCTGCAGCAGGGGTCACTGTGGAGCTACTGGATTATTTGTTTCTACAGCTATATATACTCCCTCAAATTAAAATGAATTTCATTTTATAATTATGCATTTTCATTAGATATTTATAACAGAATAAAACTCCTTCGGCTGAACTCCCTTAACAATAAGTATTTAAATGGCTAATGACACTGCATGCATCTTTTTTGCTTCTTTCCTGTCAGACTGCATGCATACTTAAGGATTAGATACAAATTGGCCACTAATTAGAGCCTTTTAAGAGGCTACTGTGAGTGTCAGTCATTGCAGGAGAAGCAATGGACCAGAATCACCGGCTTTATAGACTCACAGAGCACTAATTGAAATAGTTATGTCACTATACAAAAGCTGGACATTGTGCAAAATGACTCTCTCATTGAGAGCTGTTTTCCAGTCCTTACCCTGAGCCGCCAACACATTCAAGGTCACCCAGAATAACCAAAATGTTCCAACAGAATCAAGTGTGTGTGTCTGGAAAATTAATTAGGCAAAATCTTCAGTATGCTGTAGTTACACTTGTGTATGGCATGTATTAATGTGCAGGCTTACACCCTTTAATTGTGCATATTGTGTCTGAGACCTTTTAACAGTGGAAACCACGAACAAGCAAATTAAAGGCATTACTACAATTGTATCAGACATTGCTTGGCTAATATTAGAATCCTTTATATAGAATGGATACATGCTCTTTTGAAATATAGCAGTGGGTAGAATGATGGAAATATATGCTTTGCTTGTCATTCAAATAATTGAGGACAATCAACCCCCCCCCCCCCCAAAAAAAAATAAAAATAAAAAAAAATTATGCAAAGGACAGAAAATGTAAGAATATAGTAATGTATTATATATAAAAATACATCAAAACCCAACTCCAGTCTGCACTGTTTACTATAGAGCAGTGATGGTGAACCTTGACACCCCAGATGTTTTGGAACTACATTTCCCATGATGCTCATGCACTCTGCAGTGTAGTTGAGCATCATGGGAAATGTAGTTCCAAAACATCTGGGGTGCCAAGGTTCGCCATCACTGCTATAGAGTATAAACAAGACACAAAATGCTCCAAAGGAGTTGGGATATTTAAGGTGCCAATAATGTACTACAATATACAACAAAAATTTATATTTTTTATTTATCCATATTTAAATATAAAAGCACTCTAAAAACATTGTCCATAAACAGACATCTGAATGGAATATTCACAGCATAGTTTTACTGTAGATTCTGGTGTAGTGATCTCAACATGTTTCGCCTGTTAAGGCTTCGTCAGGAGATATACGATACCACACCTAAATTGAAGAGGTACAATAACACAATAATGGGATTCCACCCTAACTTAGAGGCACTCCAGAGAGTCATCTCTATTCTACAAACATTTAATTGATTGGGAACTCAAGACAACACCTAGGACATAGAAAAGAGACGCTTAGACATCAATCCTGGGCACCAAGTGGGTCAGACGAATACTACACCAATATTGGTCAGCCATATATCCATGGGTGCCCTGTATATCCGTACAGCCATCTACCATGTTCCCTCTAAGTTAGAGGGGAATCCCATTATTGTAGTTCTCATGTTGTTGCATCAGTTCCTTAAAGATTCACTAAATGTCACATGCTGCCTAGGTTTGGTGTTTCCCACATAGGCTCTGACTATTTTTTGTGCTTAGCTGAAGATAGTAGGACGGCATCCATGGAGGTGCGCATGCATGAATATTTAATGAACATTAGCATTGGCCAGAGGCGAGCGGCATCCCTATGTGTCTGCATCATGTCATGACGTCACCATGATGTGGCGGGAGGAGTATATACAGTCGTGCTCAAAAGTTTGCATACCCTTGAAGAAATTGTGACATTTTGGCATTAATATTGAAAATATATCTGATCATGCCAAAACTGTCTTTTATTTAAGGATAGAAATCACATGAAGCCATTTATTATCACCGTTTTTGTATCCTTTTTAAATCATAATGATAACAGAAATCAACCAAATGGCCCTGATAAAAAGTTTACATATACTGGAATGTTTGGCCTTGGTACAGATACAGAAGGTTGCACACACAGGTTAAAATGGCAATTAAAGGTTAGTTTCCTACATTTGTGGCTTTTAAAATCACAATTAGTGTCTGTGTATAAATAGTCAATGAGTTTGTTAGCTCTCACATGGATGCACTAAGCAGGCTAGACACTGAACCATGAGGAGGTAGAAAAGAACAGTCAAAAACCTGCATAACAAGGTAATAAAACTTTACAAAGATGGAAAAGGATATAAAAAGATATCCAAAGCCTTGAATATGCCAGTCAGTGCTGTTTAATCACTTATTAAGAAATTGAAAATTAGGGGCTCTTTTGATACCAAGCCAAGTTTATGGAGATTTATTTCAATAGTCAATTTGTTGCTGTTTTTAGCCTTAAATGTTTCCGCTTTTATGTGACACATGGTATCTCATGACTCCTTATAGACACGTTGGGTAATGTTGAGACTTTTCTTAATACCATCTCAGCCCTAAACCTGGGGAGTTTCAAACCTCTATGTAAAGTTTCTATAGAGATGTATAGATGTTGATATGCCACACGTATCTATTTGTCCAACATTTTTGGCTACTCCCAAATTATATCCACTCTTTTGAATTTTAGTTATATGATCCTGGATATCCCTCCTGTGGCCAAACATATATCACCCTGTTTTCCTGGGGGAATTGACCGCTGTGCCTCTGGGTTTTTCCAGCCTTTTAGAACAATTATGATTTGGTTTTCAGCTATTTAGCTTTGATTGGTAAGATGTCCTTCACCAAACTTTTTGGATTAAAGTATACTCGTTACAGGATATATGTTTTCAAGAATGTGTATATATTTACTTACTGTATTGTTTGTTATTGTACTGCACATCTTCAATTTAGGTCTGGTATTGTTTAATTCCTGAGGTAGCCTTAACAGGCGAAACATGTTGAGACACCATCAGAATCTACAGTAAAACTATGTTGTGAATATTCCAATCAGAAGTCTATTTATGGACAATTTTTTAGAAATTTTTTATTTATCTATGTTTAACTATAAAAACAATGAATTTTTATTGTATATTGTAGTATATTATTGGCACCTTTAAAATCTCAGCTCTTTCAGAGAATTTTTTGTCTTGTTTATGGTTATACATGGGATGTGGTCCCTTGAGTTCTCCTCTGACATAAGATTCATGTGCTGCATTTACTATAGAGGTGCTAACTGCTCGCTATTCTAAACTAAAAGAAGGGATTTTAATGACAACATGCAGCACATGAAATTAGAACGAGGTAAAATCCTCTAATCAGCATCCTTTTTCCAAATCACTGGGTTAAGCAGTAATAAAGTCAAAGTGTTAGCACAACGACTAGGCAACTAGCATTTTCAAAAGGAGATGGCATTCGTATTTACCCAGTAAATTTTCACCTAAAGCCAAAGATTTTTTAACAGCTTTGGATGGAGTAGGGAAAGGGTAACCCCCCGGCCAATGTATTTTTTTGTTGTCTGTGTCTTCTTAAAGATTGACCTTCACTTCCAATCCAAGGACTGTAATAGGAAGTGGGAGGAAATCTCTACAAAATGAGAGAAATTCCTTTCTTAGACAGTCACCACAGGAACAAATGTCCCTATAAGATTTCCTCTCTCCATCTACCGCTCTAGATTTATCATCATTTTCTGTATGTGACAATGATCACCAGGTTAAAGGGACTGTAAAGGCTTAGTTTTTTTTTTCCATAAACTAAAAAAAGATGTTATATTTACCTTCTCTGAGCAATAGGGGCGGCCCATCCATTAAGGGTACACGGGCGCTGCCCCCCCATCCATGCATCCCACCCCTTTCAGGACACCAGACGCATGGATTTTAATGTGGGGTGGGTGTTTCTTTGAAGCACCGATTAAAGCCAGAGGCTCTAATCGATGCTTTTACAATGTTGTAAAATGCTGTTGTCTACAGCGCTCAATAACTCAAACTATTTACACCGATAAATGATTTAGAGAACTTATTCATCCCTCTTCTGACAGCTTACTCTATTTGTGTCCCTGTTAGGAGGATTTACTCTCTTCTTGTCCTTGTGAACATCTTCCAATGGGGACACCTGTGCTAACTCTCTAAGGCTCCGTTCACACTAGTGCCACTCCGAGTGCGAATTTGGAGTGCAACTTTCATGCGACTTTATACTCTCTGGCACTCAAGTCACAAGAAAGTTGGATCAAAGTAGCGCAGGAACCTTTAAGTCACATAGATTATAATGGTTGCCATTGAAATCAATGGGCTGCGACTTGTCATGCGACTTTGTGTCCAAAGTTGCATGACAAGTCGCACTAATGTGAACGGAGCCCAAGAGTGGATTTGCTTCTTTTTGGAGAGATTTCCTTTCACTTCCCATTGTGTCTACAGCACATGAAGTGAAGGGAGTCTCTTGACTGGAACACAGATGGCTGAAAAAAAGCTGACAAGAGTTTTAACCATGTCTCAAAAGTTTTGGCTTTAGGTATACTTAAGAATATGTAAAAATGAGTTTACCTGAAAATATATTTTTGTCCCCAGTAAATTCTAGCTATATGCACCAATGTTTCGTTCTTCTTTTTATGGATCCTGGCAATAAAATCTCTGCACTAAATCTTCTGCTCTTCCAGTGCAGTACACCTAAGGTCATTTTTCTCTTGCTGGTCTTGCTTTAACAATACATTATATTGTTTACAATGTGTAGCATGTGGTATAGTGATTGAAATTCCTTCTATTGTAGCAGGCTGAGTAAAGACTCGTACACATAATGAGATTTATTATTTTTCTTGCATGCTAGGCTCCATATCGATAATGAAGAGATTACTAAAGTTACGAAAAACTGTACTGACAAAAACTGTACTGATAAAAGGAAAATAGTACGATCTGGTAGCGTACAAGAATTTTTTTTATGCTTGCCCCATCGGATAATTTTGCACGACCTGTCCTGACCGACTCTCTAAGAGCTCTTTCACACTGGAGCGCCCATAGCGCCAGCAGTAAAACGCTGTTTTTTTTACTGCCGACGCTATGGGAGCGGATTTGCGGCGCATTTCGGCCACTAGCAGGGCGGTTTTACCCCCCGCTAGCGGCCGAGAAAGGGTTAAAACCGCCCGCAATGCGCTGCTGGAGCAGCGCATTGCGGGCATTATAGCCGCGCTGTCCCATTCATTTCAATGGGCAGCAGCGGTGGAGGAGCGGTAAACATACTGCTCCTTCACCGCTGCAAAGATGCGGCTAGCAGGACTTTTTCTAACGTCCTGCTAGCGCAACGCTCCAGTGTGAAAGCCCTCAGGCTGGATCGATTTAAAAGGGGTATTTTTCGTACGATTTTCTGATCGTGTGTACTAGGCTTAAGGCTTCATTTTGGAATGGGCAAATGAGAGCTTGGATATCCAGAGATAGATTTTTTTCATTTTAAAACCTCAAAAATAATAAACCAGCAATTGATTTAGCCAGCCACTACCCCTTATAACTGAACTATTAATTTTAGTTGAAGGTTTTCCATTCAGAGATCCTCCAATTCTAATAAACTCCAGATTTGGCAGTTTTTTTTTATGCACATGTGTATATGTGTATTTCTAGCTATCTTCAATCTATTCTACATACGCTTGGTGGTTTAGGTTTAGTGACCTTTTAATCAGCAAAGCAGATATAACACTGACTAATATGATAGAACAGAGTATAGAGGTGACTGCATCTTCTAATGAAGAGGACACAGTCACATTGGCACACCTCCCACATTGCCCTTGATCAGAAGAGATCAATATGACTTTTAAGAAGTTTAGAGGGGACAGGAGACTGGGAGATGGTGGTGATAATCATTAAATAGATGGCAACAAACATTTGTTATGTGACCTGTAGTCCATGACTGTCATGTGCTCCTGCTGATTAGAAGACAATCTTCGTATAATCGCTGGTTCTCTTATGTGATGCTTGAATGGCCCAGGTGGCACTTTCTTACTCACAATCACTTAGTCCTATCTCCAGAATAAGCACTTAGCTTATTGTGTCTTCTTTATGGATTAATATACAGTATGTTTACTTATCCAACCCTTAAGAGCATATTTTTAGATACATCACAAGTAAGTTAAGGATGTTAGTCGGATCACTAAGAATTGTAAGCAAAATATATATTTTTTCTTGTTCAAATTGATTATTAATATAGATGAGTTGAAATGACAACAGACAGTTTAGTAACCCTTTGCGAGACATGAGGAAACAACATACAAACACACGGGAAAGGATAACCAGCCAAAAATGCAAACAGAAAAAATTAGAGATGTAACACATTCCCCCACAAAGCGGTGGTTAGCAAACAAGGCAAAACCTGACCAGCCTGGTTTTAAGTAAATAAGCAAAATAAATATTATACTGTGTGGTCATATGGTCATCACATACAGAATAAATATTTAAAAACCAGAAGTCTCCAGATGGAACAAAAGCATACAAAATTTGCAAAAAAAAATAAAAAATCAAGCGGTTCATCGAGTTTTCCCCCCCTTTTTTTAATATGCATGGTTTTATTTATTTGTACTTATTTATTGTTACATTTGTATTGTATCCATGTATTGAATTTGTTGACTTATAACTAGGAATGAGCTTTGTGTTCGAGTCGAACCCATGTTCGACTCGAACATCGTCTGTTCGCCAAATTGCGAACATTATGGGGCGATCGCGCCAAATTTGCATGGCGCGTCATGGCCCATAATTCACTGTGGCATCGCAATGCATTGCTGGCTGATGATTGGCCAAGCATGCACTATGACCCGTATGCTTTGGCCAATCACAGCGCGGTAAGAACGGAGAGCCGTAATTGGCCAAAGCCAGGGTGGCTTTGGCCAATCATGGCTCAGAGGAGTAGGTACATGCCCCAAACTATATAAGGTCGCCGGCTTGGCGGCCTTGTGTAGTATGTTGGCATTGGTTAAAGTAAAGAGACAGAGAGAGAGAGAGAGAGAGTGTCATTTATATTGAGTTAGATAGAGCAGGCAGGCGAGTCAGTTAGCTGCAGTTACAGTGTGTAGAGGATATATATGCATCCTAGGTGTTGTATATATATTTATACACTGTATTCAGTTTAGCTAGATCCATGCCTGTTATTCTCTATACTGTGACAGGCAGGCAGGTGATTGTGCTAGCTGCAGTCAGTGTTTCACTTAGTGTACTGTGTGCTTTGCATAGCGTTCACCTAAAGCTTACCTGAATACAGTTAGTGGTATTCTCATAATAAAACCACAGGCAGAGAGCTGCAAGTATTTTCAGTTAGTGTACTGTGTCCTCCGCACAGTGTTCACCTAAAAGTAACTGAAGACAATTGCTGCTTTTCTCATACTAATACCACAGCAGGCAGTTGATTCTGATGGCTGCATTATCAGTACAGAGATATATACTGTGTATATATATATATACCGTGTATATATATATATATATATATATATATATATATATATGTAGCGACCTCACCCCTCTCACCCCTTCTCATTCTCGGCTTGTCTGTCTCTGTCTAGGGGTGTCAGTACCGGGGGGAGGGATGAGATACACCACGGCCCATGTCCTCCATAGTGAAGAGGGGAAGGGCAGAAAGATCGGGCTTTGTGTAGGTGTCCTAGGGTCAAATCCTTTCCTTGGATCCACTCCCCTTTGCTCCTAGTAACCAGAGTTCCACACACTAAATAGGTCCAACACAGTTTTAGTCTTCTCAGCGAATAAACATACAGCACAGTCAAGTTGGGACCTTTGCAACAGTTCAGTATTAATGGGAGTAGGTCGAGGCACAATCCTTTAAAGTATCGCTAACCACTGTGGTGTCACCAGTGGCGAATAGTCACTGCCACTGACTGACTATATGAGGTAGAACATGAATTACCTTTGCTAGCACAGCCCCTGTCAGGGGAAGGATATCCGTCCAAGGGAGTCATCGGAGGCCTCTCTGTCACCAGCAAATGCTGCGCCGGACTCTCCAGAGAAGTTCCGCTCACCAGTCTCCTCGATCTCAGACACGGGCACCCAAGGAGTTAGGGCCCCCTCAGATTCCTCCACCCTCGCAGAACTCAGTCGAAGGTACTGAGCCCCAGGCATCCGCCATAGTACCTCACCCCAGGCTAAAGGTGCCTGAGATGGACTCCATCTCTCGCTCCGGCCAGGTCAAGGGCACCTGGGCCCGGGAACTCCGGAATGCCAGCTGAAGGTGCCTGGGTGTGGCCACTTCCTCCGACTCTGAACCCTAAGGTCAGGGTGTCCACCCCTTTTATCTCCTCTCCTTTTGCGTCACAGCAGGTTCCCCGCCCCGCTGTACCAGCGCCAGGAAAGGACAAAAAGGCACAGTCTTGCGGTGTGAGTTCAACTCCGGCCCAGGGCAACAACGCCACCTGCAGGCCGCAGGGAACCTCACACCACCAGAGTCCTCCAAGAACCATAAAAGGGTCTCGGATTCCCTAGCAATCAGTGCATCTGGGTTACACTACCACCCAGATGCTTCCCCTAAATTCAAATACCCGCTACACATATATATATATATACATCCCACCTTTGTGCAGCTACATCTCACTGCCGGCCATTAGTATGTCTGGAAGGCAAACAAGGAGAGGCAGACAGTCACGAGGCAATAAAAAGGGCAAGCAGGCTCTGTGTCTAGAGGAAACTGTGCTGGTCATGGACACGGTGTATCCTCATCAGCACGTGGCCGTGGGACACACTTGTCCTTCTTTTCGGCAGCTGGCCATCTTGAGCCGCAACATGCCCAAGACTTGGTAGAGTGGATGACCAAGCCGTCCTCATCCTCCTCATCCTCTCTCACCCAGGCTCAAGGTACTTTGTCTGGCAAAGCAGCTGCCAAAGCGGCCTCTTCCCCCGGCTCAATGGCATCAGTCACTCCTTCCCTAGCCCCACCATGTCCTCCTGAGGAGTCCCCCGAACTGTTTGACCACAGTGTTGGGTACATGCTCCAGGAGGATGCCCAGCGTTTTGAAGGCTCTGATGATGGAACCCAGCTAGAGGAAGGCAGTAACGTGAGCCCAGAGAGAGGGGGTAGTAACGTGAGCCCAGAGAGAGGGGGTGCCCAACAAGGACAGCTATCTGGCAGACATGTTCCCCCAGCTTCAGCATATTGCCAGATTTGCTCCAGTGATGAGGAGGGAGGGGATGATGAGGTCACTGACTCCACGTGGGTGCCTGATAGGAGAGAGGAGGTGGAGGCACATCTCCAACGAGGCAGGATGCCCTCCAGGCGCCAGCTTAAGGGCAGCACACCAACTGCATCACACCGCAGAGCTCCGCATGTGCAGGGCGCTGCTGTCTCTGCGTGTTATTCCAAAAGTTCTTTGGTGTGGGCCTTTTTTCAGACGTGTGCAGCAGATCGCACCGTTGCCATTTGCAACATATGTCTAAAGCATATCTCGCGTGGCCAAAACATCAGCCGCTTGGGCACCACATGCTTGACCAGACATATGTCGACCTGCCATGCAGTTCGTTGGCGAGCCTACCTAAAAGACCCACACCAAAGAACAAAGAGAACCTCTCCTTGCTCCTCATCAGCTGGGATCTCCAACCCCACTATACCTTCAGTCCTCTCTGAAACCTGCACTGAGAGAAATGAAGGTATAGAATTAGGTGTGTCACAGGCAGCCAAGTACTTGCGGGCAATCTGCTATCGGTACACCGACGTCAGATTGTACCAGGCAAATTTCCCTGCCCCAGCTGCTGCACCGCCAAAAGAAGTTTGTTCCCAACCATCCACATGCCCAGCGGCTGAATGCTAGCTTGGCTAAATTGCTAGCACTTCAACTGCTGCCTTTTCAGTTGGTAGACTCTGCCCCCTTCCGTGAGTTTGTGGAATGTGCGGTTCCTCAGTGGCAGGTTCCCAAATGCCACTTTTTCTCAAGGAAGGCAATGTCTTGGCCTCGCTGGACAGGGCGGTCAGCGGTAAGGTACATATTACCGCTGACTCATGGTCCAGCAGGCATGGACAGGGACATTACCTATCTTTTACGGCACATTGGGTGAATCTGCTGGCAGCTAGGAAGGATGCAGGACAAGGTGCAGTAGTGTTGGAGGTTGTTCCGCCACCACGCCTCCAAAATGTTACTACTGGTGATTCTGACACACCTCTCTCCTCCACCCCCTCCTATTCTTCCTACTCCATGGCCTCTACCTGTGCTTTGTCCTTGGAACCAGTGGTGCTCCGTAGGAGGTGGTTGACGCCACGGCAGCTTAAGCCAGGAAAGGTGATTTGCAACAATGGCACCAACCTCCTCTCTGCCCTCCGACAGGGACAACTGACCCATGTGCCCTGTTTGGCTCACGTCCTTAACTTGGTGGTGCAGCGGTTCTTGGGCAGGTATCCGAGCTTACAGGAGGTCCTGAAGCAGGCCAGGAAACTCTGTGGGCATTTCCGCCGGTCATATAATGCCAGTGCTCGGCTGGCTGAGCTGAAAAAGGATTACAACCTGCCCAAGAACCACCTAATCTGTGACATGCCCACCAGGTGGAACTTTACGTTGGCCATGCTGCAGCGGCTGCACACGCAGCAGAGGGCCATCAATGAGTATCTGTTGCAATATGGCACCAGAACAGGGTCAGGGGAGCTTGGATTTTTTCCCCACGCCAGTGGGCCATGATCAGGGATGCATGCACTGTCCTGGCACAATTTAAGGAGGCCACGAGGATGGTGAGCAGTGACAATGCATGCATCAGTGACATTGTCCCTCTTGTCCACCTGTTGGAGCACACGCTGCGTGGAATAATGGACAGGGCACTTGAGGCAGAAGAGAGGCAGGAAGAAGAGGACTTCCTTACCTCTCAAGGCCCCCTTTATCCAGACAGTGTTCCTGGCCCGGCTATCACACAGGAAGATGAGGAGGAGGAGGAGGAGGAGGATTGTGTCAGCATGGAGGTGGAGACTAGCACTCGGCATCAGCAGCAGTCTTCAAGGGATCAATTACAGTCCCAAGACACCCGTGGACTTGTACATGGCTGGGAGGAGGTGGCTGCGGATCAGGTCATCTTCAGTGACCCAGAGGACTCCCCACCGAATGCCTCAGCAAACCTACGCTGCATGGCCTCCCTGATCCTTCAAAGCCTGCGTTAGTATCCTCGTATTCGTGCGATCAAGGAGAGGGATCATTACTGGCTGGCAACCCTCCTTGATCCACGTTACAAGGGTAAGGTTGTGGACCTTATCTTGCCGTCGCAGAGGATGAAGCATCTTCGAGAGGCCTTGCAGAAAGGTCTGTGCAACGCGTTCCAAGAGACTGGGAGGTTACAAATTCCTGGTTCTGGACAACGTGTTGCTGAGGCTTCGGTCAGTCACAGAAGGAGCTGTGGAGAAGGTAGCCGTCTGACCGTTGCATTCAGACAATTTTTTAGCACGCAGCCCCAAGGTATGATCGGTTCCAGCAACCATCGCCAGCGTCTGGTTTACATGGTGCAGGAATACCTAGGCGCAAGATCAGACTTGGACACCTTTCCCACCGACAATCCTCTGGGTTACTGGGTCTTGAGGATGGATCACTGGCCAGAGCTTGCACAGTATGCAATTGAGCTACTGGCCTATCCTGCATCCAGCGTTCTTTCAGAACGCACATTCAGTGCTGCTTGAGGCTTTGTAACCGATCATAGGGTGCGCCTGTCCACCGACTCGGTCGATCGACTGACCTTCATAAAAATGAATCAGTCTTGGATCACCACCAGCTACCAAGCACCTGATGCTGATGTAACCAAATATTTTTTTTTTAAGATTGTCAGATCCCTTCAAGACTGCCTATGCTGATACTGAGTGTCTATCCTGTTATGCTGAGTGACTATCCTCTTCCTCCTCAATGATCATGCTGATAGCTTGTAAGAACATTTTTGGTTCTGGGCACCGCCACCAGTGGCTAAGGCCCAATTTTTCAGCCCCTGTTTAAAAGGGGCGTATATTTACAATTTTTGATGCAATGCTTTGCAGCAGGGCTGATTGGTGTGCTCCAACTACAGTATCTGTGAGGATGTGCAGTGTTGTCGCACCAGCACCAGTGCCTAAGGCCCAATTTTTCAGCCCCTGTTAAACAGGGGCGTGTAAATAAAATTTTTGATGCAATACTTTGCAGCAGGGCTCATTCCTGTGCTCCTAATAGAGTATCTGTGAGGGGTTGCAGTGTTGTGGCACCAGCACCAGTGCCTAAGGCCCAATTTTTCTGCTCCTGTTTAACAGGGGCATGTAATTACAATTTTTGATGCAATACTTTGCAGTAGGGTTTATTGCTGCGCTCAAAGTACGGTATCTGTGAGGGGTTGCAGTGTTGTGGCACCAGTGCCTAAGGCATGTAATTACAGTTCTTGATCTAATAATTCACAGCAGGGCCCATTCCTGCACCCACCAAGAGTAACTGTGAGGGCTCACAGTGTTGTGGCAACACCACCACCACTACCACCACCACCAAAGGCCCATTTTTTCTGCCCCTGTTCAACAGGGGCATGTAATTACAATTCTTTAACTAATATTTCACAGCTGGGCCCATTCCTGCGCCCGCCAAGAGTAACTGTGAGGACTTACAGTGTTGTGACACCAGCACCACCACCAAAGGCCCAATTTTTCCTAACACTGTTCAACAATGGCATGTAATTACAATTCTTGATATAATAGTTCACAGCAGGGCGTTCCAGCGCCCACCAAGAGTAACTGTGAGGGCTCACAGTGTTGTGGCAACACCAACACCTAAGGGCCAAATTTCTGCAGAGTATATACGGCAGGCCCCTACTTTCAAACATCCAACTTACAAACAACTCCTACTTGCAAACGGAAGGAGACAACAGGAAGTGAGAGGAAATCTACCCCTAGGAAGGCAAATTCTCTCCTGTATGAGTTAATATGGGAAAAAGGTGTATCCTCTCCACTGATGCTTTATCACCAATCCTTGTTTCAATAAAAAAAACAAATTTTCAAAAAACATTTGTCATTGGGACGGAAAGTGAGGTGAAATGTTCTGAACAGGTGCACAGACAGCAAAACAAATGTTACAGGGGTGATAACCCTTCCCTATGTTTTCCAAAAAGCTTAAAAATAGATTTTTTGGCTGGAGCTACACTTAAAAAATGTACCTGTTCCAAATTACAAACGGATTCTACTTAAGAACAAACCTACAGTCCTGCTGTTCAGAGTATATAGGGCCTTTCTTTAATTTGGGTGTGGGGTGTCCCTTAATATCCATACAAGACCCAAAGGGGCTAGTAGTGGGGTGGGGGGGGGTGGGGGGTACCCATGCCATTTTTCTCAATGATTTTCATCCATATTGCTGGGACCAGAACTTACATTAAAGCCGCAAGCAGTTTTAAAATGACTTTTTTTTCTTTAGAAATTTCATTTTGTGCAGGGACAGTTCTAAACACGGGAAACACGTGCCACTTCACAGGCATACTTTAGACACCCCCCAGGTACGATATTTA
Organism: Rana muscosa; assembly: GCA_029206835.1. NCBI lineage: Eukaryota > Metazoa > Chordata > Amphibia > Anura > Ranidae > Rana > Rana muscosa. Next base: position 177,626,929 of record CM055124.1, read on the forward strand.
AAGGAATATTTTCTTCTTTTTTTTCACTTTAAGCATCATTAAAATCGCTGCTCCCGAAAAAAAATGCAGTTTTTAAAACTTTTTTTTGCATTGATACATGTCCCCTGGGGCAGGACCCGGGCCCCCAAACCCTTTTTAGGACAATAACTTGCATATTAGCCTTGATAATTAGCACTTTTGATTTCGAACGCTCTAGTCCATTGTATTTAATAGGATTCTAAAGTTTGCGCAAACTTTCGGTCCGTTCGCAGGTTCTGGTATGAACCGAACCGGGGGGTGTTCGGCTCATCCCTACTTATAACCTTTTTGTCTAAGTGAAGACCTATATGTATCCCAAGCTGTTTAAATTTACTTACTTATAATTGACCTAATACTGCTGGAAGTCTGCTTGAGGTTAGTTAGGAACTATTTCCCTGATATTTTGAGGTAACGCCCCCATGTTCTTGATCTCAGCTTCATACTGAAAATACTGCGTGCCTGCCTCACTCCCCCCCCCCCCTCCGATTACCTGTCCTTCCTGATTGATGTTAAATTCCTGCAGTCTCTTGTGATTTGTTTTATCCCTTTGCATGATTTTCCTTGCCTATTTCTGTTTACAAAGTTTTATTTGGAAGTTCAAATGTACAGGTACATAGGGTGTTGATAAAGGTAATCAATATAAAAAACGTAGAGTTCATATATGCAAATATTGGTTGTACTCATTCTATCTCATTAAAGTGGTTCTAAAGGCAGAATGTTTTTTACCTTAATGCATTCTATGCATTAAGGTAAAAAAACGTATGGGTGTAGCTCCCTCCCCAGCCCCCCCCCCTTATACTTACCTGGGACCCATCTCGATCCCGCGATGTGCATGAGAGCAACAGCTCTTCTGGGTCTCTGTCTCCTCATCTGCTCATACTGCAGTGGGAGCCATTGGCTTCTGCTGCTGTCAATCACAAATAGTAAGCCAATGAAGAGAGTGTGGAGGTGGGGACAAGCAGCACTACTTGTGTGAATGGACAATGCTCATTCATAGGAGCAGGGCTCAGGAGCCTTCATAGCTTACAATTGAGGGCACTCGACAGGGGCAGGAGCTAGAACCACTGAAAGGGGACCCAAAAAGAAGAGGATTGGGGCTGCTCTGTGCAAAACCATTGCACGAGCAGGTAGGTATAACATATATATATATTTTTTAATCCAGCCCTTAGAACCACTTTAATGTCTTTGGACCAATCACAGCCATCCTAGGTGTACACTACCTGTGTTTCCAAACTTTCAGTCCTCCCTTACATTCACAACAGAGGAAATGGAGGTAGGAGGGTCGCCTATCTTAGGAAGTGAAAGGCAACAACAATGCAAGGTGTGTGTATGTGTGTGTGTGTGTGGGGGGGGGGGGGGCGGGGGTAATTTGTTACTGACCACCATTGATTGTGGGATCATTTCATTAAAGATGGTGGTTGTTTAAAGTGATACTAATCACCAATGATGGGGGTTGGAGTTTTAAAAAAGCCACTGATCACCAACAATGTAACCACTTCTATAGCAGAACATTTCTTAATTTCCCCAAAATTTTGGAAAAAATTGGATCACATTGGAGTCTATAGTTTCTAAAAATAAAATAAAAAACATTTTGGGGGAAGAGAAGTAATGTCCTAGCATTTTTGATTGAAATGCTATATAACAAAAAAATGTTTGGTCTTCTTTTTATTTATAAAGTAAACAATAAATGACACACCGGTTATTAAATGCCATCAAAAATGCTCTATCAGTCTCAAAAAATTATCTAAAATTAATTTAGGTGCACTACTGTGTGCTGTAGTAATTGTCAGTCAAACTATAACAAAACTGAAAACTGGCCTGACAACAATAAATGATACCAAATATTATTAAAAACGAGCAGATCGAAGTAACTGGAGAGGAGAATACATTCGAAAAATGTTAACAAATATTAGCGTGCCCCTGTGTTCTTTAGTTATGTCTCAGACAAAAATAATAAATGATTCAAAGATCCAAAGATAAAATAAAGTAACAAGTGAAACACTAAGAAACATACTACACTAGTTATGATAGGAGAGGATGAAGATGCTAATTATTTAAATGTATGGCTCGTCTTCTCTGCAATGAAGCAATACAGACACTTTCAAAAATGTGACTCATGAAGCAAAGCTACATTATAAATGTAACAGATAATACAGTTTTATTCTGACCTTCATCGTATTCATAGCTTGCTAATGGATGGGTTAAATAATTGATGGTTTTAGCCATAAGCTATAAATCACAGCTCAGTTCAGATGTAGTCAAGCAACTTTAATGCATTTTAAGAAACAACATATTTTTTAAAGCAATTTTTCAAATATTTTTATTGTCAAATTGTTTAATCTAGCATGCTCAAATGCAGTGGTGGCTGGTGGTCAAAGCGTTGGGGGGGCAGCAAGCAGACTTGCCCCCCTCACTCGCACTAGCACACCCCCCTGCGCGTGGCTCTCGATCAATCCACTCACACTACACACTCCTCCCACCCCCCTGCGGCTCTTGATCGATCCCCTCGCACTACACACTACCCCCAACCCCTCTAGTGCTCTTGCAATTACACCGCCACCCACCCCCCTTACCCCGTGCACGCGATCCATGGCCTTACCTTACTGCGGAAGAGGTGCGGGGAGGAGGACGAGGTGGCAATGCTGTGCTGAATTTGGGAATTTGGGGTAGGGCTCCTAGGATATTCTGCTGCTGCCAGGGCCCTTGCTTCTCACCTGAACAGGAGGCGGGTCCTAAAACCCGTTATAAGACTCCTGGCCAATCGGGTCTCAGGACCGGCTTTCTTATTGGCCAGGAGGAAAAGCAGGAAGACATTAGTGAATATTAATTTGCTAATGTCACACAAGTGAGTTGTTTTGGGGCGCAGTGCTTCAAAAATAAACCTCCATTAAAATCCACCTGCATGTAGATTAGGGGCCGGGCGCATGGATTGGGGGGGGGCAGTACCCATCCCCTGTTCCCCTAATGGGTGGGCCACCACTGCTCAAATGCAAAGCAAAGTATCTAACATGTAAGATACAAGGTACGAGTGCAAGGAAAAAGTGCAGGGAGTACAAAGCAAAAAAGTGACAGAGCCTCCTAAAATGCCTTTGTAAACAATGGGTCTGGGAAAGCAATCCTGAATTTAGGGGAAATATGCCTTGGTTTATATAACTGCAGGAGTCTCAAAGGAGGAGCCTATTGTTGGCCTTTTGACCTGTGCTGTGAGGGAAATCTAGTAAATGAAATGCAGAGGTCATTTTCACTCTCATAGAGAATTTAACAAATGAGGGGATGGGCATAGAGGGAAATAGGGTCCTGTTTGCAGCAAAGGATAGACAAACCCAAATGACAAGAACAGTGTTGATCACTGGAACAGAACTTAAGATGCGATCTGACAGATAAGTCGCTATTATGCAGTTTGAAGAGGCATGTTTCAGTCTTTCTTGAGATTCGTGTAATGTTAAAGTGAGTGAAGCAAATACAAAAATCCCAAAGTGAGAGAGATAAATAGCTGTATTTACAGTTGCTGCTGCCATTTAATTTCCTCTATGCATGACATTTATTTCATGACTATTAGCTATTACCTATCTGTACACCCATGCGAAGGGACATCTTTGCCCATATGGGATGAATAGGTGTTCCACGCATCCACATACAGCAGTTCCAATAGATATGAATAGGACACCCTGCACGCAGATGCATTGACCCCCTGTGTATCCCATGCAGACAAAGATAGCCCTTCGCATGGGTGCATGTATAGGTATGTTCATGTGAATGAGGACTTACTGAAAATAATTGTGATGGGGTGTGGTAAAAAGTGATCAAATATATTTTCTATACATTGGGGGGAGGAAGGTGTTACATTTTTTTGCCCCAGGTGTCACACATGGAGTATGCCACTGAGGGGGTGGGGGCAGATAGTGACTGGTGATATTTTAGATGCTTTATACAGTCTGGATTTAGATATCAATTGGCTCAATAGGGACAGAGGAATCATTTTTCAAACTTATGCAGTTTCATGGTTTAGCACTAGGTACATGCATGCAGCAGTCTTGTACCTTGGGTATTTTTTAAGCTAGGTTAGGATTACAAAGCCGAAGGTGGATTTTCATTTAATACAATTTTGTATTCAATCAAATTAATTAAATATGGTCTTATATAGTACTTCAGTCTGGATTTATTTTAGCCTTATGTTGTCCCTTTTACACCAAGAGCAAGGGTTTATAATGCAGTCAAACCCTTCTTTATTTCAGTTGTATCAATCTTATAGAAGATAGCAAACAGGAGATGAGAACACAAGGGTTACAATAATGAGCTCATTCATTATCCAATTACAGGTTGGGGCAGTCCATGACCAAGATGTTTTTCTTTAACTGCAAGTAAGACCAAAAAGCTGGCTGTGATGTCTTGAAGAGTTCTATTGATCAAAATAGCATACAAATATAATGTTTATTGTTTCTTGAAGGTATGTTCGCACATAGGTATATCAGCTGAGAATTCAGTATTTTTAGCCTGAGCCATTCAGCTTTAAATAATTTCAGATAAAAAAACAACATTGTATGGTATATGTATCAGTGTGTGCCCAACCTTTGACCACAATGAGAAAAAAAATTGGCGTACTTGCATTTTTGAGGCTTCTGCTTTAAGGACTTCCACAATCCTGTTTCCTTTAATTTAGCTTTCACACTGATCCGACACGGAAGTCGCACGTCTTCCAATCCTACTTTTCCCTGCGACTTCAGGTCAGACTTCCATACGACTCAATGAACGGGATCTGATTTTGATCTATCTTTGAGATCATTACGACTTGTACTTTGGCTCTGATATGGATGAAATATCACACCAAATTTATAAAAAAAAAAAAAAAAATCCCTCCAAATCCATACCAGGCCATTTGGGTCTAAGTGGATCTTAAGGGGAACCCCATGGCAAAAAAACAAAACAGGGTGCTCCCCCCAAAAAAAATAGTCTCGAACATTGGCTGTTCGCCCGTTCGGCGAACAGCGAACAATTTGGGGTGTTCGCGGCAAATTCGAAAGGCCGTGAAACACCCTTTAAAAGTCTATGGGAGAAATCTTAAGTGCTCATTTTAAAGGTTAATATGCCAGGTAATGTCATAAAAAGTGTTTGGGGACCTGGGTCCTGCCGCAGGGGACATGTATCAATGCAAATTTATTTTTTAAAAACTGAAGTTTTTTCGGGAGCAGTGATTTTAATAATGCTTAAAGTGAAACAATAACAGTGAAATATTCCTTTAAATTTTGTACATAGGGGGTGTGTATAGTATGCCTGTAAAGTAGCACATGTTTCCCATGTTTATAACAGTCTCTGCACAAAATGTCATTACTGAAGGAAAAAAAGTAATTTAAAACTACTGAATTGTCGGTCCCGGCAATACAAAGAAAAGTCATTGAAAGTCATTGAAAAAATAAAATAAAAAATGTGTGGGGGTCCCCCCAAATTCAATTACCAGGCCCTTCAGGTCTGGTATGGATATTAAGGGGAAACCTGCATCAAATAAAAAAAAAATGATGTGGGGTTCCCCCCAAATATCCATACCAGACCCTTTATCCAAGCACGCAACCTGGCAGGCCGCAGGAAAAGAGGGGGGACGAGAGAGCGCCCCCCCTCCTGAACCGTACCAGGCTACATGCCCTCAACATGGGGAGGATGCTTTGGGGGTCTGTGAACCCTCAAAGCACCATGACCCCATGTTGATGGGGACAAGGGCCTCATCCCCACAACCCTTGCCCGGTGGTTGTGGGGATCTGCGGGCGGGGGGCTTATCAGAATCTGGATTCCCCCTGTATCAAAGGGGACCCCCAGATTCCGCCCCCCCTATGTGAATTGGTAACAGGGTACATTGTACCCCTACCATTTCACAAAAGAAAGTGTCAAAAATTTTAAACATCACACAGACACCGTTGTGAAAAGTCCTTTATTAAAAAGAAAAAAAGCCATTCCATGACGCGTTAGAGGGGGCGGGGTTACCCGTCACGTCACGGGGGTTTCCGACCTTGGTTATAAAAGAACTGTCAACACTGCTTACGCATGGGAGAAAAAGAAACCCTGTACTGCCGCACTCTGTATAGACAGTTATTTATTCCAAAATTTCAAGTAAAAAATCCAAATTCAAAATAAATCCATAAATCCAAAACAACAAATGCAGATAGTATGCATGCAGGGAAGGGTGGCTAACGCGTTTCACGTTACGAATTGATGCTTACTCATAGCGTCATTAGCTGGGAGGCACCGGTGCATGGAAGATGTGCGTCGTTCATCGCTGGAGACTCGCAGCATCGCTGGAGATTCATGGATCATCTCTGGACAGACTGCATTACAACACTGGAATGTTATTTTTTATTTTTTATAAAGGACTTTTCACAATGGTGTCTGTGTGGTTTTTAGAAATTTTGACACTTTCTTTTGGGAAATGTACCCCGTTACCAATTCACATAGGGAGGGGGCCGGAATCTGGGGGTCCCCTTTGTTAAAGGGGCTTCCAGATTCCGATAAGCCCCCCGTCCGCAGACCCCCACAACCACCGGGCAAGGGTTGTGGGGATGAGGCCCTTGTCCCTATCAACATGGGGACATGGTGCTTTGAGGGGTCACAGACCCCCAAAGCATCCTCCCCATGTTGAGGGCATGTGGCCTGGTATGGTTCAGGAGGGGGGCGCTCTCTCGCCCCCCCCTCTTTTCCTGCGGCCTGCCAGGTTGCGTGCTCGGATAAAGGGTCTGTTTTTTTTTAATGTGGCGTGGAGTTCCCCTTAAAATCCATACCAGACCTGAAGGGCCTGGTAATTGAATTTGGGGGGACCCCCAAGCATTTTTCTTTTTTTTTCATTAATGACTTTCAATGACTGTTCTCTGTATTGCCGGGAGCCGACAATTCATTATAGCCGAGAGTGCTTTTAAATGACCTTTTTCCTTCAGAAATTACACTTTGTGCAGGGACAGTTCTAAGCACGGGAAACAAGCGCTACTTTACAGGCATACTATACACACCCCCTAGGTATGAAATTGAAAGGAATATTTCACTTTTATTGTTTCACTTTAAGCATTGTTATAATCACTGCTCCCGAAAAAAACTGCAGTTTTTAAAACTTTTTTTTTGCATTGATACATGTCCCCTGGGGCAGGATCCGGGCCCCCAAACACTTTTTATGACAATAACTTACATATAAGCTTTTAAAATTAGCACTTTCGATTTTTCATGTTCGAGTCCCATAGACTTTAACGGTGTTCGGATATTCAAATAAATTTATTGCCTGTTCGCATGTTCTGTTGCGAACCGAACTAGGGGGTGTTCGGCTCATCCCTAATGCAGTCCAGCAGGTCAGGAAAAGGGGGGACAACCAAGCCCCCCCTCCTGGACCATACCAGGCCACATGCCCCCAACATGGGGGGGTTCCACCCTAAAGCACTATGTTTATGGGGACAAGGACCTCTTCCCACAACCCTGGCCGGTGTTTGTGGGGATCTGCGGACAGGGGACCTATCGGAATCTGGAAGCTCCCATTCACCAAAAAAAAAAGCAGTGTACTGTTACAAAAAAAAGTGACAAGTCCTTTACTAAAAATTAAGAATGTCCCATGTTGTAGCTCTAACGTGAATGACGATGTGTTCTTTCTCCGACAATATCTTATTTCTCTGGTTCCTCCACCGATGTCTTCTTTCACAGGTTCCTCCACCAATGTCTTCTTCCTTTGCCACCACCGCTGCCACTGACAATAAAAAAAAACCTCCTCCTCCGACGCTGGCACCTGCCATCCTAGAGCTCTAATGTCTGACAGTTCTTATATAGCTATAGGGTGAGGCCATGCGATGATGTCACCCTGAGACCAGTTAAGATGATGATCCGACTTGAATGTGACTTCCATTCAAATCAATAGGCTGAAATCTAGCCCAAGTCGGACCAAAGTAGTCCAAGAACCTTTTTTAAAGTCGGACCGACAAAAGCCAGACCAGTTAAGACGGCTCTTATAGGGAACTATTGATTTTGACATGTCATGCGACTTGTGCTCTCGAAGTCGGAGCTCATGTCGGACCAGTATGAACCGGCCCTGACTGTTCATTCTCTTTAGAAAACAACCATTGTCCCCTGCTAGTATGCTGCAGAGAAGAAATCTTACTAGGCTAGAGCTCTGACTCATTAATGGGTGTGCAGAACCTCTGCAGAGAGACCACTACCTCAATACAGAGAGCAAAAGTTATTTTCTGCAGCATACTGATGGGGGACAGGGTTTTCGGCTCAGACTATGGCTGCTTTCTATAGAAAACAATCTGTAGGGACCTTAAAAGAGGTTTATGACTACACGTGTTACATAACACAGACAAGGTTGCTATTCATTGCTGTAGGCTGACAATGCCTAATGCCCATAATCGGTGCTAGCTCCATGGCTGACATATAACTGTGCATGATGCTGTGTAGAGCTTTGTTCTAACTGAAACTTGTCAAGATGGAAATTACATGGCACAGTGTGCATGATACTGTAGTGTTATGCTCTAGCTGGAACTAACTTCCAAGAAAGGGGCAATGGCAACTTCTAGCACTGGCTGTAACATGGGAACAATGGCTGTAACAGATCATGGTTATAGTTAAAAGGGGGAAGGGGAAGTGGTCAAAGGTGGGACTTTAAATGGAACACACAGCAGTACAGTTTAGGAATGGATAGTCAAGCGACTGGTAAAGTCATGTATTTTATTTGAACACCATTTAAACAACATTTTAAGGGCATACAGCCTCTAAATAAATGGATACATAAGTAGCATAAATTACATACAGGTATACAGTCAGTAATAAGAAATATTGTCAGTAAAAAACACTTGGTAACTCAAGACAATGTATATTTAACCAAAGTGTAACAACTACCTGATTGGTCTAAAAGATCCTTACATAAATAAAATAAGGGGGAAGGAGAAGGGAAAAACACAAACTTTATACCATAGTGGTACATATAGCAGAAATTGGACACATTAATAATTGATAAAATTTGATCCATGGTATATAGTGATGGTCAAGGGTTTGGTGGCTCTACGCGTTTCGCGGTCTAGTAACCGCTCATCAGGAGCAATAAAGAGAGAGAGAGAATATAACTGGATATTTACCAATGATTTAGATGGGATATACAGGGAAAAAGGAAGACAGAGTATATTGGGATAAAATGTAAAAATTGTATGGGGGATTGGTTGTACAATTGACCATCACTTGACCATCACTATATACCACGGATCAAATTTTATCAATTATTAATGTGTCCAATTTCTGCTATATGTACCACTATGGTATATAGTTTGTGTTTTTCCCTTCTCCTTCCCCCTTATTTTATTTATGAAAGGATCTTTTAGACCATGGATATGCAATTAGCGGACCTCCAGCTGTTGCCAAACTACAAGTCCCATGAGGCATAGCGAGACTCTGACAGTATCAAGCATGACACCCAGAGGCAGAGGCATGATGGGACTTGTAGTTTGGCAACAGCTGGAGGTCCGCTAATTGAATATCCCTGTTTTAGACCAATCAGGTAGTTGTTACACTTTGGTTAAATATACATTGTCTTGAGTTACCAAGTGTTTTTTACTGACAATATTTCTTATTACTGACTGTATACCTGTATGCAATTTATGCTACTTATGTATCCATTTATTTAGAGGCTGTATGCCCTTAAAATGTTGTTTGAATGGTGTTCAAATAAAATACACGACTTTACCAGTCGCTTGACTATCCATTCCTAAACTGTACTGCTGTGTGTTCCATTTAAAGTCCCACCTTTGTCCACTTCCCCTTCCCCCTTTTAACAATGATACCCGGGATGGAGGCATTACCCCTTTGGTTCTAGCCTCATTTAAAGTCCCAAAAACTCTTTCTTTATTTCAGATCATGGTTATAGGTTCCCTTTAATCAAAATTACATATACAGATATACTGTATTTATGTATAGTACAGTGTATATATATATATATATATATATATATACAGGCAAATGTAGAAATAAAAGCACATGGCCTTGAGAAAATGCTTGTTTATTCCCAAGATGTTTCCTCCTGTAACAAGTAAAAGGATAAAAATGTTCTGTAAAATACATTTAATTCTGTTAAAAGAAGTCAGATAGATGGAGGCATGTTCGTCTATTGATTGGAGCAACAATGAAGAACTTGGCTCTCTGACTGCACAGACTTGTCAATAGAAACCCAACAGTTTCTGAGCAGCCAACTTAACTCAGTGGTGATTCTGTGGGAAACAGCATTTACGTTACTTTACTTATTGACAAAAACATTTAACAAACTTTGGGTGGTAAAATGGTATTTAAAAGAAGTAACTATATTTTCTTATTTTTAGGGAGGGTTAAATTCACAGCTTTTAGTTACCTGCAATATTTTAAGTGAACCTGTCATTGAGTTAACCACATTATTGCAGGCACTAAAAAGCAATTGTACACACCTTTGCTTTATTATAAATCTTCTGCACTCCCTAGAGACCCACAATGCCAGGTCATTGGCTGTTTAAAATTCATTAAACATCAATATTTGTAATGCCTGTGTGGTCCTATAAGTGCAAGTAGATCCTGCTGTCTTTCAGAGAACCAATTCGTACTTGTTATACTGTTCTCTTTAACACATTTGCTAGATCTTTTCTATGGAATGTAACATAGAAGCCTTAAAGTGTTACTAAACCCACAACAGTAAAATCAGTCTGTATATGCAGTAAAGCATGCTTGTTATACTCACTGTGGAACCTAAGGGGTTAATCCTGCGTGTTGTGTAAAAAAGCTGTTTGATCCTGTCCTCTCTGATCCTCCTCTTCTTTTACTGTCCCCAATCCATCTGCTGAGAGAACAGGACCCTGGGAGGCATTCTGCACATGCTCAGTTTAGTGTGTATTGCTAGAGATTTTTTTTGGTGGTTGCATGTGATCAGTACATGGCCAATCAGCACTGTTCAGACAGAGGGTCAGGGGTTATGCAGCCTCATAGGACAGTGAGAGGAGAATGAAAACTCCTCCTACAAGCTTTAACTAGTGCTTGGTCAGACACTGATAGGGGTCACTAGACGGCTATATACTGCTGATGAGAAAAGGTATTTAGTAGTTTATAATTACTAAAATAATTGCATTTCCATGTTCTGTGTACTGCGGGAGACCAAATATAGTGAATTCAGGGTCCTGGGTTTAGTAACTCTTTAAAATAATGTGGGAACACTTGTGAGAGATGGCAGTGAGTTGAATCACTCAAAAGTCAGTGGATTCTTATGCAGCGTACACACGATCGTTTTTAATGTCATTTTCAAAAACAAAGTTTTTCTCGACGTGATTTTTCTTGTTTCCTCTCAAGCCTGTCTTGCATACACACGTTCATTAAAAAAAACGCTCAAGCAAAGCGCAGTGACGTACAACACGTACAATGGCACTATAAAGGGGAAGTTCAGTTCGAATGGCGCCACCCTTCATGTTAGTAAAGTTTGTTGAGCGACGATTCACGCTTTTCAGCCTTGTGCTTTTCAGTCCGTTACAGCGTGACGAATGTGCTATCTCCATTACGAACACTAGTTTTACCAGAACGAGCGCTCCCGTCTCATACTTGATTCTGAGCATGCGCATTTTTTTTCCCCTCGTAAAAGCATACACACTACCGTTTTTCCAGTCGTAAAAAAAACAACGTGAAAAACAACGTGAAAAAATAGAGCAGGTTCTCATTTTTTTTAGGCCATTTTTCACGTAGTTAAAAATGCTCTGGAGCCTACACACGATCGTTTTTGATGCCCAATTTAAAAAATTGCATTTTTAACTACGTGAAAAACGGTCGTGTGTATGCGGCATAAGGATGTGGGTGCCCTGTGTCTGGGGTTCCTCACAATCTGAAAAACATAAAGCATTCACTGAAACATTGCATAAGGATGAAAGAGATAGAAAGTCTTAAATAAGTTCTAAAAACCTATTCCCTTTTAAAAAATGAGAATACTTTTAGAAAAAAGGAAGTAATAAAATGCTGTGGTTGTTTCAACAATGTGGCAACCACAAAGTCAGACCCCAATTTGTTTAGTTTTTTGGGGATGATAAGTTCACATTTATTTTATAAGCAACACAGACATCAAGGAGGAGGTACAAAATGCAATAACGCACTTCAACCAGCAGTAATATGATTGGTTGCTAGTCTCAACGGTTGGGGGGGCAGGACGAAGGGAACGTTTTTTCTCTTTCCAGATTCATAAACAGGTGTGAATGTATTTGATAAAAAGTTATACTGTATGTTCCTTTAAGCCCCGTACACACGGTCGGACTTTTGCCCAACAAACTTCGTTTTAAGCAAGTTGGACCAACAATCCGACCGTGTGTACGCTCCATCGGACAAACTTTTTTCGTTTGGTTTTGGATTTCATCGGACAAAAGTTGGGTCTGCAAACGGACAAACTTTTGCCCAACAAAAGTCCGATGGAGCAAAGTCCGACCGTGTGTACAGATAACCATCGGACTTTAGTCCGATGGACAAAACAACTAATGTTAAAATCAACCAACAATAGCAGAAGTTGACCAAAGGGTGGCAGTAAAGATCAGAAAAGAGCAGAAAAAACATGCAATGTTGTAAGAAGTTTTAAGAAAGTTTGTAGAAAAGTCTGAGCGTGTGTATGCTATGGGTGTTCCCAACCAACTCCGTTCGGACAAAAATCCACGGAAAAGTCCGATGGAAGTCCGACCGTGTGTACGAGGCTTTACTGTTTAAAATTTTGAAATTCAGTATGTACAGTGGTACAGTAATTCACAGTAACCAATGACTGCTCTAGGCTAATGGAAGGTCAAATTTTAGTTAGTCAATTTACATCTTGAATATTTTCACTAGCTTATTATAAATATGCCTGTTTGGTATATATTTCTCATCCTTCCTGTCATCTGTTTGGTGTTCTAATGTGGAAAAATAAACATTCAGTGGAAAAGAGAAATCTAGACGCTGTATGCCACATGCTTCAGCTGGTTTGCTCAAAATAACAAAAATGCAATAACAGAGATACCTGGCGGCAAAATCTGTACAGTATATAAAAAACTTTTCTGAAACAATACAATTGATTGTCAAAGCTGACAGCTGGCATTCATGCAAGACGGTATACCCAAACTGGCATTGCCAAGTAACATTAGGAATGTCTTATAAGATAAATGCACTCTACTATTTCTCTCTTTTGCTTTAACTAGAAATTATATACCTAATGTCAAAAACAGGCAGCTTTTGTTCCAGCTAGGGATGAGCGAATCTGCTCAGGTTTGGTTCGACCTGAGTTTGGCAATCCCAGTGGGAAGCTTATTAGGAAGGCATTGCGCGGGGGGTGCTTTTGTTAGGTCAATTCAGTGTTGCATCTAAAAAGATCCAGTAGGCGGACACTTTAACGTGCTCAAACAGCAGCGGGTAGACTTTTATTGCACTTGGGGGTACTGTCTCTATAGCTTTAGGTAATTCATACAATCTTCTTTTGTGTCAGCTCACTTTTCAGAGGTGTGTGACAGGTGGTGAAGAGGCGATATGCTGCCTGCTCACTGCCTGGTTTAACCCTATAAATGCTGCACACCATTGTGGGACAGTTGCAGGTTGCCCCATTTACAGTAACTACATTTATTTTGTTCGCGATGGCACCACCCACCGAAAATGGCATGCTGTTTAAATTTTGCCTTGGCATGTGTACAGCCATGAGTGGCTATATGTTTAGTGTTAAGGTGAGTGGTCGTTGGGTGGTGAAATTACCTTAATTGTAAACAAGCCCTAAATGTTAAATTAAAAATAACAATGGTAAAGCTGTAATCTGTGAATCACACAAAAAACAGTAAAATATACCCTTTTTCATTATTTGACTAAAATTGTGAACCGAATTGTATATTACTAGAATTACCGTATATACTCGAGTATAAGCCGAGTTTTTCAGCACATTTTTTTGTGCTGAAAATGCCCCCTCGGCTTATACTTGAGTCACATTTTTGCGCCTGATCTCCCAGACTTTGGGGACCCGGTACCGGCCAAACTTGGCACACATGTAGCCTCCCTCTTCCTCTACAAGTGAGCAAAGTTTGTTGTCTGGGGGACCTACGGCCGAAGAGCGCCGATTTTTCAAAGCCGGGCACCCCTTCAATAGACTCCCATGTTAAACGGTAATTTATCTGGTAACTTTGTGGACCCGGTACCGGCCAGTTGTAGGTCTTCTGGACCCTAAACTTGGCACACATGTAGCCCCATTTCTCCTCTATAAGTTTGCAAAGTTTTTTGTCTGGGGGTCCTATGGCCGGGGAGCACCGATTTTTAAAAACCAGGCACCCCTTCCATAGACTCCCATGTTAAACGTCAGTCTAGTCATGGACACAGTGAGGCATGGGCACAGTGAGGCATGGGCACAGTGAGGAATGGACACAGTGAGGCATGGACACAGTGAGGCATGCACATGGACACAGTGAGGCAAAGTGAGGCACAGTGAGGCATGCAGATGGACACCCTAGGCTTATACTCGAGTCAATATGTTTTCCCATTTTTTTATGGTAAAATTAGGTGCCTCGACTTATATTCGGGTCGGCTTACACTCGAGTATATACGGGTAAGTGATTTTTTTTTCTTCATTTGCTTGTTGTAATAGGCTTAAAACTCTCCATTAGCCCGTAAGTCAATATATAATCAATACTGCAATCTTCTAAGTAGCACAAGGTATTAATGATGAATCCTCAAGTCACTAATAATGGCAAATAACATTTACTTAAACAACAAAACTGGTTTTCCAATCGCAACACGTGCTGGGAGCATTGTGCTTTTTGTCATTGCATTACTATCAAGGTATTTAAAACATATGAAGGTCTTTGTGCAGGTACTTCCTGTTATTGGTGACAATGCTCTGTCCCTGCCTACCAAATGTTCTCCTGCATTGTCTCTTGTCACACAGGCTTAAGGCACAGGCTAGTTTTATGCTTTTGTTAGAATGGGTGGGATGGGATTAATGATTTTACAGTGGTAGTAAACTCCCTTTGTTGATTTATACCTATAGGTAAGCCTATAATAAGGCTTACCTATAGGTACAGTAAGTATCTCCTAAACGTGAATCGTTTAGGATACATTTACTTTAGAAGCATCTGGTGACGTCACTGGCGCATGCGTGTTAAAGGAACGGCATACCCCTGCCGTTCCTTCAGAGCCCTGTGCGGTAAACAGTGATGTCATCGCGGCTCAGCCATTCATATAACCGAAGCCAGTGAACCCAGAAGGAAGACCAGGTGAAGATTGAAACGCCTACAGCGGTGAGAGCGCACCACTGGAGAGCTTTGTTTTCAGGTAAGTCTGTCATACTAGCACATTATGACTTAAAATGATGGGGCCCTGTACACACGATCAGTTTTACCGATGAAAACAGTCCGATGGACTTTTTTCATCGGACAAACTGATCGTGTATGGGCCCTATCGGTCTTTTTTACATCGGTGATTAAAAATAGAACATGTTTTAAATTTATCTGATGGAAAAAAAAACGATAGCAAATTCCGATTGTCTGTGTGGAACTCCATCGGTGAAAAAACCCACGCATACTCAGAATCAAGTCGATGCATGCTCAGAAGCATTGAACTTAATTTTTCTTGGCTCGTCTGAGTTTTTTACGTCACAGCGTTTGGGACGGTCGGATTTTCGACTGATGGTGTGTATTCAAGACTGATGGAAGTCAGCTTCATCGGAAATCCGATGGAAAAATCCATCGGATTTTATTCCATCGGAAATCCGATTGTGTGTACAGGGCTTTAAGGTTTTTCACCTTAATGAATACTATGCATTAAGGTGAAAAACCTTTTAAGGTGCATCTCACCCCCAGACCCCTCCTTTTTCTTACCTGAGTCCCATCCGATTCAGCGATGCGCACAAGAGCAGTGGCTCCTGCCTCGGTCTTCCTCCTCATTGGACAGATTGATAGCAGCGGGAGCCATTGGCTCCCGCTGCTGTCAATCAAAAGCTGTGACATGGGAGTGGGGGGGCGGGGACACACGGGTGCCCCAATGGAAAGCGGATTTCCGTGGGGGGCAACCGCCGGGACTGGAGCGCCGGCAGGGGACCCCAGAAGAAGAGAATCTGGCTGCTCTGTGCAAAACCATTACACGAAGCTGGATAAGTATAGGCATGTTTGTTATTTCATTTAAAATAAAACAAGGCTTTAGTTGACCGGGGCCCAATTTTTTTTATTTTTTGCTGCGGTTGACTACAGCTTTAAAAGCAGTATGTTGTCTTGATATGGTCGCAGAGCCATAGTACATCATTTCTTATATTTTTTTAGAATAAATCATTAATACTATTATAAAAACTAAGACTGGGGTGAACTTTAAAAAAAAAAATCTTTTTACGTAACTTGCTACTTTATGTAAAATTCTGGGGGTCTTGGAAGTAAGACAAGATTCTTGAGAAAATGGCCTCATTAAAAATTGTCCTGGAGAATTCCCTGCTGCTATAGTTGCTGCTGTTCAGGAATTAATCTATTCTGAGATTCAGCAGCGGCAAGTGTGTATTGTACTGTAACCAGATAAGACATTTTGTAGAGTGTGGTACTGTAAGTAAAAATCAAGATTTAGTCCTGCTGGTGCATCAGGCATTGGTTCATTCCAACCAAGGATCTTTCACTAAGGCCCCTTTCACACTGGCACGTTTTTCAGGTGGTTTAGCGCTAATATTAGCGCTGTTATACTGCCTGAAAAAATTGTGCCCTGTATTCTTCAATGTGAAAGCCCGAAGGCTTCCACACTGAAGCGGTGCGCTAGCAGGACAGCTCCAAAAGTCCTGCTAGCCGCATCTTTACAGCGGTGAAGGAGCGGTGTGTTCACCGCTCCTTTACCGCGGCTGCCCATTGAAATCAATGGAACACCGCGGTAATACCGCCCGCAAACCGCGGCAATAGCCGCGGTTTGCGGGAGGTATTAAACCTTTTTCGGCCGCTAGCGGGGGTTAAATTCACCCCGCTAGCGGCCGCATACCGCGGTTATAACGACGGTATAGCGGCGCTGAAAATCGCGTCGCTATACCGCCACGGCACCTGCCTGCCCCAGTGTGAAAGGGGCCTAAAGCCAAAGTCTGACAAATGTAGACAGCTTGCCATCAACATGCATCTTGCTTGCCTCTAATCACTTCTGCTTGCTCCTGGTAGCATTGGTTTGCCAGCTGACTACATTCTGAGTTTGATTTACTAAAGGCAAGAAGGCTGTTCACTTTGCAAGGGAATTTGTCTCAGAGCTTAGTGATTGTGATGAGGTTTTCATAGGCAAAGAATACCCAATTGCTTGCTTGATTGGATGATGGAAATCAATAGCGCTTCACCTTATTCACTAAGCCAAAGGAAAAATACCTTTGCAAAATCAAACCCTTTTATTTTTCAGAAAGAACACTGGATTGGCAGGACAGAGAGGTCTCATTTCTCACACTAGTCCTTGATCCTGTGTTGGGACTCTAAAAGCGGCATTGAACCCAAAACAAAAATGTATTATATTGCAGCTTACCAATCATTAGATGTGGTGGCTGCATTAGTTATCTTTTCTTTATTTTTCCCCCCTCTGGTGATCTGGTCAATAACACACCTCCTGTATTAGTGAAACACTACTCTGGATCAATGAGCACAGTAGGCACAGTAGACAGCAGAACTGTCAGTCTGGGGGGCGGATAGTGTTAAATACACTGACAAATTGAAGCCAAACTCCAGCTCATACATTTAGAATAAAGGTTTTACATGAATAAATAAGATCATTTTGGGTACTTCTGTCAGTGTGAAATGCGCCTTCTCATCCATGTAAACTGATACATTCTGCTGGAGAGATTAAGTTTTTTTTGAAAAAAAAACAGACTTGTTGGCTGGATCACTAGATGAAAATAGAAAAAAGAAAGCCTAAAAAATAAAACAAATGCAGCCATCACATTTAAGAATTAGTAAGCTACAATATAATAAATGGTTGTCTTGGGTTTAGTATCGCTTTAAACTGATCATCTCTCCAGTAATTCAGTAGAACCCTGGTGCCCAACCTGCTGCCTGGGGGCCACATTTGGTCCTTTTTTTGTGTGGCCCTCGGGGCCCCTGCATACACTAGTCTATGTTTCCCTATTGCCCTGTTATAGCAGTCATTAACAGCATTCTCAAGTAACATTTATCCAGTATAGGACTGCCTCCTGAAGCATGTGTTAAATCTCCGACAACTCCTATAGCATATGAAATAATACGAGAAATCTTGCGAGCTACCCAACGTTCACCTAAAAAAATGTGTGAAATAAATATGTGTGAAAACTGAACCAGACCAGCTGCTAAAACTGAACACATTCCCATATACATGTGCAGATAAAATGTGATCTTACAAAGTGTAGCGCTATGTCATAAACAAAAAATAATCTGATGAAACTCATTCACAATAACAAATAAAATGTGCATACAACAATATCATGCGAAGTGCAAAAAAGTCCATGTTAGGCCTCATGCCCACTGGTGTTTTTACAGCTGCGTTTTTTGCAGCTTAAAAACGCCTGTCCATGTTATTGTAAGGCCTCATGCCCACGGACGTTTTTACAGCCGCGTTTTTGAACGTTTTTTACAGCTTAAAAACGCCTGTCCATGTTAGTCTATAGCTTCATGCCCACCTAGACGTTTTTGAGCTGCAAATAGCATAGACGTTTTTAAGCTGTAAAAAAAAACCAGGACCAGTGCGTTCCTCAGCGTCAGAATTAGGCAGAAAAAAACGCGAGCGTCAAAAAACGCGCACTAACACGCGGTCGCGTTTTTAGCTCCGACATTTTTTTTTTTTTTGTTTTTTTTTTTAAATATTTACAATAACATGGACAGGCGTTTTTAAGCTGCAAAAAAAACGCAGCTGTAAAAACGCCAGTGGGCATGAGGCCTAAATATTTTTTTTTTATTATTTATTTATTTATTTTATTTTTTTTGAAAAAAAAAAAAACGTCGGAGCTAAAAACGCGACCGCGCGTTAGTGCGCGTTTTTTTGCGCGTTAGTGCGCGTTAGTGCGCGTTTTTTGACGCTCGCGTTTTTTTCTGCCTAATTCTGACGCTGAGGAACCTGGTCCTGGTTTTTTTTTACAGCTTACAAACGCCTATGCTCTTTACAGCTCAAAAACGCCTAGGTGGGCATGAAGCTATAGACTAACATGGACAGGCGTTTTTAAGCTGTAAAAAACGCTCAAAAACGCGGCTGAAAAAACGCCCGTGGGCATGAGGCCTAAATGTGCAGATCAAATGTCCCGCAAGTGATTGTTGAATATCTTGATCACATATTGGAAATAATAAAACAAATCCAACCATCGCCAGGTCACCGGTGGGTATAGGCTCACCTCTAGGAGTGCGACACCCCCCAGCTAAGTTGGGTCAAAAGGGCCTGTGAGTCACCCCAAGTCTCCAATGAGATAATTCAGATCAGCTGGCTCCTATACTTCTCCTCAGTTTCTCAGCAACAAAGTATATGCAGAGAAAAAGGCTCCAATAGTGCTTGAGTTATTTAGAAACTTGCAAATGTTTAATAAAAAATGTACAGGGTACTCACATAGTATAGGTGCTTCCAGCGCACCACACGTCACCCTGTGTCAATACTCAGAGATCCCAAAGATCCCCCTGAGGAAGACATGTGACCCTGTGTCGACATGCAATGGGGAGGGGCGAGGACGGTGAAGGTACTCAAGCTCTAAAGAGGTTTTAGCAGCCGATCATTAGATACTAGACGTGCGACTTTGTGTTACACACATACAGTCCTTATGTTTGCTATAGCGTGGTGCGCTGGAAGCACCTATACTATGTGAGCACCCTGTACATTTTTCATTAAACATTTGCAAGTTTTTAAACAATTCAAGCACTATTGGAGTCTTTTTCTCTGTATATACTTTGTTGCTGACAAACGGAGGAGGAGACCACGGCAGAAGTATAGGAGCCAGCTGATCTGAATTATCTCATTGGAATCCTGGGGTGGCTCACAGGCGCTTTTGACCCAACTTAGCTGGGGGGTCGCACTCCCAGAGGTGAGCCTATATCCACCAGGGGGAGCACGAGTGAGGTGCCCTGGCGATGGTTGGATTTTTTTATTATTTCCAATATGTGATCAAGATATTCATCAATCACTTGTTGGCCATTTCAACTGCACAATTACATGCACTTTATTTGCATGATATTGTTGTATGCACATTTTATTTGTTATTGTGAATGAGTTTCATTAGATGCTTTTTTATTTATGACATAGCGTTACACTTTGTATGATAACTCCTATGGCATGTTCACAGTCTCTCACTATCTCTTACTTAATGTCTGGAACCTGCGACCATCTCCTGTATCATGTCTGCAGTCTCTGACCATCTCTTGTATCTTGCGCATAGTCTTTAACTATATGCTGTTGTGTGTTTGCCATCTCTGTCACTGAATATTAACTGATTTTGTATGTGCGGCCCCTTGTAATGTCAAGGGCTGCACTTGAGGCCCCCATATCAAGAAAGTTGGCCACTGCAGTAGAACCTTTAGAGAAGCTCTTTATTATTACTATTATTATTAGCTTATGAATTACTGGTGTTACTTTTTGGCTGCAATTTCAGTCCTGCTTGAATGTTCTTATGCATAGATGTGCGCAGCCTATTGCATTAAGGTGTGCATCCCAAAGTTCAAACACACTTGTCCTTCTCTGCAGCCTCAGCTGCACTGGACAATGAATGAATGGGAAGTGCTCTGTGTTGAACAGCTTCCTGTTCATTTACAAGCGGAAGCATAGTAAACACAGTTTACTATGCTTCCTCTGTGAATAAACACGGTGAGTGTGTTCACTGTGTTCATTTAGAAAAGGAAGGGGCCGGTAAATGACATACTGACTAGCCCTTTTCCCCGCTCTCAATCCTGACACATCTCCCACAGCAGCTGATGGGAAAGGAGAAACAAAGAAGGAAGCCAGCAGCACTGTGGGGGGCAACCTGGGGGAAAGCCTGGACAGTAGGGGGAGTCAGCACCTCTCAGAGTGATTAGGTTGTGCCCAGGCACACCTGACACACCCCTGCACACACCTATGTCCCTTTGCACAAATAGTAGCATGTCTATAGAATGAACAAATAGGATAAAGATGCTGCACTACCTCTTGAGTGATTACGTAAATATAATTACATTAAATTAAACAGTGTATCGCCATCAGTGTATACATGTACTAAACAATAAATAGTGAATAATAATGATCCAATAATGGAAACCATGGTATTGCAGTTCATAAAACGTGAAATAAACGTGTCTTTACGAAAATCCTCAAGCCTCTTCCCCAATCACTTCAGTGCTCTCCGTGCCCTTACGTCAATAATGTAGTATACATGCATGTGCAATAATATCCAGCTCACTTCCCTCTGGTCAGATTGGTATTCCAAGATTCCAGGGTACTCTGTAGTAAGGTCCCCCACTCACCAGGGTATTCTTATTCACCTAGATCTTCATTCTCACTAATGGGGTTCTGACCCCTTTAAGATCGTGTGGTCCATAAACTGGGGTGCACTCATTAACCATGTGACATACAGGATAGCCCAATAGTGTAATATGCTTCAAAATCGCTTTATGCTTAAAATGCTGCTTATATCAATAACATATTACAAAGGCATATCAGGGATACAGTTATTTCTGGTATGACATCACTTCTGGTCCTACAGACTCCACCCTATGTGTTACATCCCATGTCACGTGACTTCATCAGGGGTTTTGAGCACAGGAGTTATACACCATTACATGTCTATAGGATGGAATATGACAGTTCTTTGAAATACAGTGCCTTGCAAAAGTATTCACCTCCTTGGCATTTTTCGTGTTTTGTTGCCTCACAACCTGGAAATAACATAATTTGTTTGAGGATTTGCACCATTTAATTTACAGAACATGCCCACAACTTTGATGTTTTTTTTTAATTTATTTTTTTATTGTGAAGCAAACAACAAATACTACAAAATAACAGAAAAAGTCAATGTGCATAACTATTTACCCCCCTAAAGTCAATACTTTGTAGAGCCAACTTTTGCGGCTATCACAGCTCCAAGTCGATTTGGATAAGTCTCTATGAGCTTATCACATCTTACCACTGGGATTTTTGCCCATTCCTCCTTGCAAAACTGCTCCAGCTCCTTCAAGTTGGATGGTTTGCACTTGTGAACAGCAATCTTTAAGTCTGACCACAGATTTTCTATTGGATTGAGGTCTGGGCTTTGACTAGGCCATTTCAACACATTTACATGTTTCCCCTTAAACCACTCAAGTGTTGCTTTAGCAGTTTGTTTGGGGTCATTGTCCTGCTGGAAGGTGAACCTCCGTCCTAGCCTCAAATCACACACAGAGTGGTACAGGTTTTTCTCAAGAATATCTGTGTATTTAGCACCATCCATCTTTCCATCAACTCAGTTTCCCAGTCCCGACTGCTGAAAAACACCCCCACAGCATGATGCTGCCACCACCATGTTTCTCTGTGGGGATGGTGTTCTTTGGGTGATGTGATGTGTTGGGTTTGCGCCAGACATAGCATTTTCTTTGATGACCAAAAAGTAAAATTTTAGTCTCATCAGACCAGAGCACCTTCCTCCATACATTTTGGAAGTCTCCCACGTGCCTTTTCACAAACTCAAAACATGCCATTTTGTTTTTTGCTGAAAGTAATGGCTTTCTTCTGGCCACTCTGCCATAAAGCCCAACTCTATGGAGCTTACGGCTTATTGTCGTCCTATGTACAGATACTCCAGTCTCTGCTGTGGAACTCTGCAGCTCCTCCAGGGTTACCTTAGGTCTCTGTGCTGCCTCTCTGATTAATGCCCTCCTTGGCCGGTCCATGAGTTTTGGTGTGCGGCCGTCTCTTGGCAGGTTTGCTGTTGTGCCATGTTCTTTCCATTTGGTTATGATAGATTTGATGGTGCTCCTAGGGGTCATCAAAGATTTGGATATTTTTTTATAACCTAACCCTGACTTGTACTTCTCAGCAACATTGTCCCTTACTTGTTTGGAGAGTTCCTTGGTCTTCATGGCAGTGTTTGGTTAGTGGTGCCTCTTGCTTAGGTGTTGCAGCCTCTGGGGCCTTTCAAAAACGTGTGTATATGTAATGACAGATCATGTGACACTTAGATTGCATGCAGGTGGACATCATTTCAATAATTATGTGACTTCTGAAGGTAATTGGTTGGACCAGAGCTTTGTATGGGCTTCATAACAAAGGGGGTGAATACATACGCACATGCCAATTGTCTGTTTTTTATATCTGGAAAATAGTTTTATGTATATATTTTTCTAATTTTATTTCACCAACTTAGACTATTGTGTTCTGATCCATCACATATAATTCCGATTAAAAAAACATTGAACTAAAGGCTGTAATGCAACAAAAGAGGTAAAAAGCCAAGGGGGTGAATACTTTTGCAAGGCATTGTATATAGAAGTTTTCCCTGATTCAGGTATGATTGCTCAGCACTTATTCCTTTAAAACTTACAAAGAAGTAATAGTACTAGGTAGCCTTGGTATCAATGTTAATGAATAGTGAAGTCCACTGGTCATCTTGTGAAATAAAAGTCTGGGTGTTGTGACCTTTTTTAATCTGGGACTGTAAAAAAATCGAAATGCCTGCAATGTTAGGCTCTGGGTTACATATTAATCAACGTAATGGGGTTTTGTGTATTTCTTAAAAAAAAAAAAAAAAAGAAGAAATCCTTTGCGTTACAGAGTAATGCCAGTGGCAGGAGCCAGTTTCTCTTGAACATCCAAAGGTCAGCTGTTCTCAGACACTCTAAAAGGATGCCAAGACAACCAGAAATGCTTTGCTGTACAGGATAAAAAATTTCCAAGGAGAAAATCACTGCAAGAATGTACCTGAGCTTGGGGAACATATCGGTCAACACAATGATCACCGCTGCTGATGAAAATGGAAGAATAGATGTTTAGCTGTGCTCTGAAAACTCCAGTTTGATCTTTGGTTTACGTTGACTGAGATAGGTCTGAAGCCTGCAGCAGAGTACTTACATGCCAACGCCTGATGCTTGTTCACATTTACCCACAGTGTGCCAGGCATCACACAGCTCATTTCCATGAATACATCAAAGGCTTCAATCATAAAAATATCACATTAATCTTCACAGATAAGGTTCTTTGAAGTTTACTAATGTCACTTTCTATGACAAGGGATTACCACCATATTAATTTAGATTCTGGAATGTTTTCTAAGCAAGTAATCATTTTCTACTTAGAAAAGTATGAGAACTCACAAGATATGGGGGTCATGGGTGAACTCATACACTACATTACCAAAAGTACTGTATTGGGACACCTGCCTTTACACGCACATGAACTTTAATGGCATTTCAGTCTCGGTCCGTAGGGTTCAATATTAAGTTGAGTGCTTTTCTGGGAATGTTTGACCATTTATCCAGAAGCGAATTTGTCAGGTCAGGCACTGATGTTTGACGAGAAGGCCTGACTCGCAGTCTCCACTCTAGATCATCCCAAAGGTGTTCTATCGGGTTGAGGTCAGGACTCTGTACAGGCCAGTCAAGTTCCTCCACCCCAAACTCACTAATCCATGTCTTTATGGACCTTGCTTTGTGCACTGGTGCACAGTCATGTTGGTACAGGAAGGGTCCATCCCCAAACTGTTTCCACAAAGTTGGGAGCATGCAATTGTCCAAAATGTCTTGGTACACTGACGCCTTATGATTTCCCTTCACTGGAACTAAGGAGCCAAGCCCAACGCCTGAAAAACAACCCCACACCATAATCCCCCTCCACCAAAACAATTGGACCAGTGCACAAAGCAAGATCCATAAAGACATGGATGAGCGAGTTTGGGGTGGAAAAACTTGACTGGCCTGCACACCTGGTCATGTCCTGACCTCAACCCGATAGAACACTTTTGGAATGAATTAGAGCGGAGACTGCGAGCCAGGCCTTCTCGTCTAACATCAGTGCCTGACCTCACAAATGCGCTTCTGGAAGAATGGTCAAACATTCCCATAGAGACACTCTTAAACCTTGTGGACAGCCTTCCCAGAAGAGTTGAAGCTGTTATAGCTGCAAAGGGTGGGCCAACTCAATATTGAAACCTACGGACTAAGTCTGTGATGCCATTAAAGTTCATGTATGTGTAAAGGCAGGTGTCTCGATACTTATGGCAATATAGTGTGTGTGTGTATGTATATATATATATATATATATATATATATATATATATATATATATATGTAGCGGGTATGTACTTTTCAGAGTGTTTGGGTCTGGTGAAGACATCAGTGATGACCAGTTCCCTGCGGCCCAGCAGGTGGCGCTGTCACTTTGGGCTGGGGTTAAACCGTCACTGCAGTGTCCAACCCTTTGTGACCTCTCGCAGCAGTTGTACGGCGGGGCGGGGAACCCGCTGTACTTGCTGGGAGAGGGTATAAAGGGGGAGGGCATCTTCGCCACGAGGTTCGAGTCCCAGGCACCTTCAGCCTGAGGGTTGCTGTACGCGGTCGGTGTCCAGGCGGCCTAGGCCTGGACACTTGGAGTTCGTGTTTCATCCCAGACACTTTCAGTCTGGGGTGAGGTACTCGGCCGGAGGCCTGGGGCACAGTACCTTCCGCTGGGTCCCGCCAGAGAGGGATTGTCCTAGGGTGCCCCGGGTGTTGGGCACCTGAATCCAGAGGCGTAAGGGACCGGAGGAGGGATTCATCCGAAGACCTGGTGCAGCATATTGCCAGTGACGGGTGAACCTCTGGAGACCGCCCGGAGGGATATCTTTCCCGAACAGAGGCCAAGTTCATAGAGGAAGGTGGTTCATGTTCAATGACCGGTGGCAGCGGTCCAACTAGTCAACTCAGGTTGGTGGCAGAGACCGGGCACCAGGCCTATTCACTTGCAAAGGAATAGGAGAATTAATTTGTGCCTGGGCCTACTCGTATCCACACCCCTGTCTGTCTGTTACTGAAAGTTCAACTATTATGTTCACCCTGCAATGGAGAAATAAAAGAGTGTTGGACTTTTAATTGGTGTGGGGCTCTGTTACTGGCAGACACATTTCCACGGAACAAGCGGAAGCTTCGTATGCAGTGAGCAGACCCGGAGGTAATTTAAGTGACTTTGCTCAACCCTCATACACATACGAGGTGAGAGCTTGGCGTAGTGTTCCTGCACTCTCCTCTCCCAGGTACCCCTAGACCACACCAGCGAACCAGGTGAAAGAAGCGGAGAGGGAGAGTGAGGCCCGCTACATATATATATATATATATATATATATAGAATCTCACAAAAGTGAGTACACCACTATGATATTCTATTATACCTTCTGTAAAGGCAGGCGACCCAATACATATATTTTGGCAAAAATACAAATTGATATCTTATTAATTTGTGTGTTCTGGTCTTTTGCGGAGTGAATTGAAAAAGCATTTAAAATGCATACCTGCCATCTTCTTGATGAATATTGTAATATAAACTAAGAGCACACATGCAAGCATTGTATACCCACAATAGAAATTCCTGTTTTTTTTTTTTTACTTTATTGGGAATGCACAAAAAGCATTCGTTTTCTATACTCTGTAAATGCTACAGCTACTATACATCCACAAACTGCCTTAGGCCTTATGATGACACATTAGAGATAAATCAAAGGAAATGACTGGGTTTTGACCATAGTAACCTTTTGTATCTTTTTTATCATTTTCCAGCCTTTATTGGATCAGAGAAGAATTGAAATCTGTCTGATAAAAGTAGCATATATTCTATTGTGCCATCTGATTTATAATTGTAGCAGGAAGTACTGTACCAAAACAGGACATGGGCCATATGATTTCTTATCAATGTAGTTGCGCTCTTTGAGTTGTAGACTGATTATACTGAGATAACCAGCGATCAGGAAGAAATGTAAAATGTAATCTCAGATTAAAAGTATAGCTATCAGGAAAGTATTGTGCTATTTTTCATATCTCTGGCAGGCGGTTGAAGGAGTTTCCAGCATTGTGAATTGGGGGAGTATGCGTGGATAGACCGACAGGCTGAGCTTGCTCATGGAATGGAAAGGTCCCTGCTGAAGGCAAGGTGCCAGGGAAAGAGAGATGGGCTGCTGTAGCATGAACCATTTTGAATAAATTAAAAAAAAGGGGGTGAATGTCCAAAAACCCAAAGAGGGGAGAACCTAGGGAACCCCACTATTTTTTAGGATCTTCTATGTATATGTCACTGTCATTTTGCAGTTTTAGAATCATGCTGTGAATAAAAAATAGAGATCAATATAAAGGAACCATATTCTACCTAGAGGCAATGTGTACTGTAAGTATCTGTATTATCAGAATACATCCACTATACTTATCCTACAATATGCATTTATTCAAATTTATTTTTCTCTTTTCGTCCATGGACGGACACAGCCTCTTAAGTCTTGACAGTTGGGTTATGTTCCTGTTCTATAGGAGAGGACTAGGCAGAACATGTTAGATATTTAAATACATGTTACTTTAACAGAGTTGAACAGCCCCGCCCAGGGGGTGGTCCCTCCAGACATAACCCTCCGCCCTGCAGTCAGCAGCTCAGTTTTCTTTCTGCCTAGTATAGGAGAAGGACCTGGTTCCTTTGGGCCAATGGTCCGAAAGAAATTTTATTTTTTTATTATTATTTTTTTCTTTTCTTTTAAGAAATCTTCTATCAACTACCGGCTGGGTGACAGGCTGGATATTATAGATCCTTGTAGTCTCCCCAGTCCGGCCATCGAGCGTGAGCAGGCCTTAGCTAGGCGCTGGGTCGAGCACGACATACCCCATGGCTCCAGGGGTGGCCGGTGAGCTTTGCTCCAGGGTTCACATATGACCGGGCTGCTTGCTGTCTCAGTCACAGTGGACCGGGCCAACAGCTACTCCGTACTGCTCGGTTGTAGGTCTGTCAGGAATGCACCAGCAGGTTCTCGCAAGGACGGGTAAGTACAGTTCCTCCTGCCTCGGTAGAATGGAACAGCTGGGCATTCCTAAGGGGGTTGTTAGGGGGTTCTCCTGCCATCCCCTCTCTCCCTCTGTCACCCCCTTTTTCCTCCTCCCCTTGTGGGGCTCGCTGCGACCGAGGTATACCTGTAGAGGGGCTCCAGGTCCCTGCTGGGGGCTGTGGGGGTGTCCAGGCCCGCTCTCTGGGGGGGGTAGCTGTTTGCTTAGGAAGCCTCCGCTGCGGCCTTCTTGTCCACCTCATGTTTGGCCGCCATTTTTGAAGCACAGGTGCCATTTTTCAGGTGCCTGTGATTTGCATTGTAAATCCCATTGGCGGAAATTTTGCCGTGGCCACGCTGTGACGCAGGTCTGCATTGCAGACGGCCATTTTCTTGTGGTCCGCGCTCTTTTCTCTGAGGTGTCCGGCGGCCATTTTGGAGTGGGTTTTGGCCTCTAGTGCTTGGATGGCTTCCTGAACAGCGCAAACGGCGCTATTCACCTCACAGAGTTCCTCAGACACACGCTGTGTGTGGATGGAGAGCGGGCAGCGGCGCTGAACAGTCTCTTGCAGGGTGGTGAGTTCCCTGGGTAAACTCCCCGGTCAGTGCAGCAAGGTGGGTGGACTTTTTTGTCAGGTCTTGATTGAGTCCCTAAGGGCTGTCAGTGGGCAATATGGAGTCAGAAGCTGGCGTTTTTTCCCCAAACATTCCAGAGGCAGCAACCGGTGCCCCTGCACCTGCGGTTACCATGGACGCTTTGTCAGCAGTCCTGGAGTCATTTGTTGCCAGGGATGAAGCGGCGTGCGGGCACAAGGGGGGTACTAAGCACCCCCTCCCCCGCCATCTCCTGGGGAATGTTCTGACTCAGACTTGGGCCTGGCTGCGGCTTAGGACCCCAGTTCTGGTGTGTCAGAAGATGCAGACCAGGACCTTCCCAGTGAGGAGGACCCCTCGTCCGGGTCAGCTCAAGATAGGGCACTTATGAGTGCGCTTATCTATGCTGTGAGGGACACTCTCAAGCTGGAAGATACAGCTGGGATTTCCACAGCAGGGTCTGTCCCTTTTGGGTCGCACAAACCGACCTGCTCTGTTAAGGTTTTTCCTTATGTTGATTTCTTTGACAAGTTCAGAAATAAGGAATGGGAACGGCCGCAGAGGTCCTTTGTGGTCCCTCAGCGCATGTTCGTTCTCCATTTGAGGAAAGCCTTTTGAAAAAGTGGGCTTCTCCTCCGGTCGTTGTTCCCCTGGTCTCTCGGTTAAATAAAGTAACCACTATCCCGGTAGAGGGGACCCCTGCCTTTAAGGACCCTACAGATAGGAGGTCCAAAGCGGTGACCCGCTCCATGTTCACCATGCTGGGGTCAGCATTGTGGCCTATATTGACTGCAACCTTGGTGTCTCAGACACTCACTGAATGGGCTAAAATTTTGCACCAGACAGTGGAGGAGCATCAGCTTCCTCCTGAATGCGTGTCACTGGCCGAACAGTTGGTTGAGGGACTTGTGTACGTCTGTGATGCAACCCTGGATGCGGCCCCTTTAATCTCCTGTGCTTCCACATCTGCGGTGGTATTGCGCCGCCTGATATGGCTAAAATGCTGGTCCGCTGACCAAGCTTACAAGAAAACTCTGGCAGATTTGCCTTTCAAAGGTGGGAGGCTTTTTGGTGCCTCACTGGACGACATCATTAAAGATGTCACTGAAAGTAAAAGCACACTTCTTCCTCAGTCCACTAAAGGGAAAGAGCCACGTCGTAATCCGGGGCCCTCCTTTCCCACACAGAAGCGGTATTTTCGTCAAGCAGGACCTGCTGGCAGACCCTCCCAAGTGGGAAAAGGCCCAGCTGGGGGACAGAAACGTCCCTGGGTGCGCAAGCCCAACAAGCCAGCAAACAAGCCTGCTTCCGCATGAAGTTTTGCCCCCACCCAACTCCTGGGTGGGGGGGCGGCTTTGCGGGTTTGCAGCTCGGTGGGCCTCCCTGCTCTCTGACCAGTGGGTCTGCGAGGTGATCACTTCGGGGTACAAGATCGAGTTTCTTTCTTGTCCACCAAACAGATTCTTTCCCTCAAATCTGCCTCTCCTTCCGGCTCGACGGACTGCCCTGCTGGGGGCAGTGCAAGACTTGTTGAGGTGCGGGGTAATTATACCCGTACCACCGCAGGACAGGTTTCAGGGTTTCTACTCAAATCTGTTTGTTGTCCCAAAGATGGACGGAGTCCGTCCAATCTTGGACCTCAAGGCCCTCAATGCCTTTGTAAAGGTTCAAAAGTTCCGGATGGAATCGATTTGTTCGGTGGTTGCTGCGCTCCATCCGGGGGACTTCCTGGCGTCCCTGGATATCAGGGACGCATACTTGCATGTCCCCATCTGTGTCAGGCATCAGAGGTTCCTGCGCTTTGCGATCGGCGAAGACCACTATCAATTTGTGGCTCTTCCCTTTGGTCTAGCGTCGGCACCAAGAGTTTTCACCAAGGTGCTCGCCCCGATTTTAGCTTTGCTGAGACAGCGCGGCATTGCTATCGTGGGCTACTTGGACAATCTTCTTCGTGTCTATAGCCAGTCAGACCCTCCGGGGGTTTGGTTGGGTACTGGACCTCCAGAAGTTGGTGTTAGTACCGACCCAGCGCCTAGAGTACCTGGAGTTGATTCTGGACTCTTCGGAGGCCAGAGTCTTTCTTCCCTTGGAAAAGTTGCAGACACTCCAGACTGTGGTGAGGTTGTTGACATCCCGCAAATGGTCGTCAATCCGTTTTTGCATGCGAGTCTTGGGCAATTCCACACTCTGGTATTGCAAAGGGAGATTCTCTCCAAATGGAACAAAACTCCGTCGTCTATGGATCGTCAAATTCAGCTAAGTCATCTAGTCAGGGCCTCTCTGAGTTGGTGGCTGAGATCCCCAGCTCTTCAGTCCGGGAAGTCGTTCCTCCCCTTCCTTTGGACTGTGATCACGATGGACGCCAGCCTGACTGGTTGGGGGGAGTCTGGGGGGTTCAGGCGGCCCAGGGCCGCTAAACTCCGGACGAATCCCAACTGCCGATCAATGTCCTGGAACTCCGGGCGATCAGGCTATGCCTCTTCAAATGGTCACAGAGGCAAAGAGGGCGTCCTGTCAGGATCCAGTCAGACAACGCCATGGCTGTGGCATACGTCAACCATCAAGGAGGAACAAGAAGCTCGGCTGCAGTGTTGGAGGTCGCTCACATCCTGCGGTGGGCGGAAAGGAGCATGTCGGCTCTCTCAGCAGTTTACATTCCGGGTATGGAAAAGGCGGACTATCTGAGCCGCCAGATGCTGGACCAAGGGGAATGGTCGTTGCATCCGGAGGTTTTTCAACTCCTTTGCCGGAGATGGGGCACGCCAGACGTGGATCTCCTGGCTTCTCGACTCAATCGCAAGGTGTCGAGGTTCGTGGCCAGGTCCAGAGATCCCTGGGCAGGCGCATCAGACGCGTGGTGGCCCCGTGGGGTCAGTACCGGCTAATTTATGCCTTTCCCCCAATGAAGTTGCTTCCTTGTCTGCTCCGCAGAGTAGAGTCCGAGGGGATTCCGGTGATTCTCATCGCCCCGGATTGGCCCAGGCGTCCCTGGTACGCTGACCTAGTGCGCCTGGTGGCGGATGCACCTTGCCGTCTACCGATGCGGGAGGACCTTCTCTCGCAAGGTCCCATTCTTCATCCTGCTTTACAGTCGCAGGCTTTAACGGCATGGCTATTGAAAGCCAGGTACTAAGGGACCGAGGCCTGTCGGATTCGGTCATTTCAACCATGTTGAGGGCACGGAAATCTTCTTCTAGGAAGATCTACCTTCGCGTGGAGAGCCTACATCTCTATGTGTGAGGAGATGGAATGGCGTCCACGGGCATATTCGGTTTCCAGGATCCTGCTGTTTTTACAGCGTGGAGTGGATCAGAAACTTGCCTTAAGCACTATTAAGGGCCAGATTTCAGCCTTGGCTGTTTTCTTTCAGCGACCCCTGGCGGCTCATTCATTGGTGAGTACTTTTGTGCAAGGGGTCCGACATGTGGCTCCTCCAATCCGACCACCACTACCTCCGTGGGATTTGAATCTGGTGCTCTCGGTACTTCAGAAACCTCCATTTGAGGACATCAGGGAAATTCCTCTTTTGACGCTATCTCAGAAGGTTGCCTTCCTAGTAGCCATAACATCAGTCAGGAGGGTTTCTGAATTGGTGGCCATGTCTGGCAAGTCCCCATATTTGGTCCTCCATAAAGACAAAGCGATGCTACACCCGCAACCTTCCTTCCTTCCAAAGGTAGTTTCGGCCTTTCACCTGAATGAGGACATTGTACTTCCATCCTTGTGTCCTCGGCCATCGCATTCCAAGGACGTTGCGCTGCATTCGTTAGACGTGGTACGTGCCTTGCGGGTGTACCTGTCTGCTACGGCTCCGTTCTGGAGGTCTGACTCACTGTTTGTGTCGGTGTCTTGTCCGCAGAAGGGCCTGGTGGTCTCCTCGGCCACCATTCCCCGGTGGATCAGGCAGACCATCATACAGGCCTATGCCCTCAAGGGGCGGGCGCCTCCCTTTCCTGTCATGGCGCATTCGACCAGGGCTATTGATGCCTCTTGGGATTTCCGTCATCAAGCGTCTGTCTCATAAGTGTGTAAGGCGGCGACCTGGTCGCCCGTTCACACTTTTTCAAAGTTTTACAAGGTTGATGTGAGTGCATCTTCGGATGCTAGCTTCGGCTGCAAAGTTTTGCAGGCGGCCGTTTGAGGTTGCAACTCCACCGTTGAGGAGCTCTGCTTGTTTGGGGTGAAATAGATTTTTTTGATTGCTGTTCCCACCCCTCGTTTTTTGACACTGCTTTGGGACGTCCCAACTGTCAAGACTTAAGAGTCTGTGTCTGTCCATGGACGAAAAGAGAAAATAGGATTTTTTTGTACTCACCGTAAAATCCTTTTCTCTGTCGTCATGGACGGACACAGCACCCACCCCTCCTTTTTTGGTTTGTACTGCTTTTTACGAACTGAGCTGCTGACTGCAGGGCGGAGGGTTATGTCTCGAGGGACCGCCCCCTGGGCGGGGCTGTTTAACTCTGTTAACGTAACATGTATTTAAATATCTAACATGTTCTTCCTAGTCCTCTCCTATAGAACAGGAACATAACCCAACTGTCAAGACTTAAGAGGCTGTGTCCGTCCATGGACGACAGAGAAAAGGATTTTACGGTGAGTACAAAAAATCCATTTTTTTTTATATACTAAAATGTCGAATTCTATAAAATATTTTTTTTTCTTTATTATTCATTTTAGGATTTCTATTGATCACTGTCCCTATTATTCTCTCTGGATGTTCAATGTTGTAAGCTATAACTGTTATTTGCCTTAACGGCTGTTATTTTTAGCAATCACTGCCAATGAATGCTGAAATAAACAGTCAGAGGGCTCAAAAGAATCATTGTGGCAAATAACATGTGTATTGTAGGTTGGTGCATTGATCCAAAATGTCAGCAAGGAATCCTCTTTACCAGTTGCGAGCCTGCCTTCAGTTTTTGAAATAAATGTAGACAGGATTTCCCATCAGAAGTCTGAAAACTTTATAATGCATTGGCATGTTGTTTCATTCTTCTAAAGTAAATTCCTGAAAGGAACCAAGATGATGTATTGTGGAACCAAATTACAGATTTGAACAGTGGCGGCCCGTCCAATAGGGGTGCACGGGCGCTGCTACCCCATCCATGCGTTCGGCCCCCTGATCTGCATACAGGACGCTGGTCCATGGATTTCAATGGTAGGGGTGTTTTTCTTTTTGAAGCACATGATTAGAGTCTAGGGCTTTAATAGGCTTCAAAAAAGGGTGGGCTTGGGGGGCAGAGCACTGCGCTCCGAGCTCACCCCGTTGTGTGACAATAGCAAATGAAAATTAGCTTTTGCCACACTGATCCTCCTCCTGGCAATTCTGGAAATGGGTCTTGAGACCCGTCACCCAATTGGCTAAAAGGAGAGGCGATCCTATTGGACGCATAGGGAAGGAGGCGCACGTCGGAAGCCGCTGTGATGCAGAAGAGGAGGAGAGAACAAAGCTGCCTGCTTTTTCCAGTGATGGGCTCTTGATGTACCTGTGCCAAATTCTGTCATTGAACAGGTACATCGTATGGGATAAAGAGGCCACCCTGTTGCTTGAATTTCTGACCAAGTTAAATTTAAATAACTGGAACTTACAGTTCACGATGACATATGACTCTGAAAAAAAAAAATTTTTGGACATTTGAGTTCAGAAGGACAATGAGGGTCGCATTTCGAGAGCACTATGCAGAAAGCCGACTGCAGGCAATACTATTTTGCATGCTACCAGTGCACATTCAGCTCCACTTATATGTTCCATCCCCTACCGACAGTACCTTCGGTTAAAACGTAACTGCAGTAATTTGGAGACTTTTCAAGTAGAGGCCGGCTTTTTGAGGGACAGACTAGAGGTTACAGTAAGAAATGTTTGGCTAGAGCCTATAATCACACCAAAGACCAATCCAGAGATTCATTATTGTTTCATAAAAAGACTGCCAAACCTACTAGTACAGTTAGATTCATCACCCGCTTCAACTCTCAAAATGATCAGTTGAAGGCCATTCTACAGAAATATTGGTATCTCGTGACTCAGGACCTGGCCACCTCCAAGTTTGTCCCCCCCAGCCAACCATTGTCTATAGATGAGCTTCCTCCTTGAAGGATAAGTTGGTGCATAGTCCCCTCTCAGGATCAAATCTTAAAACTAACCCATTGAAGGGCACATTCAAATGTGGAAGGTGCTCTTATTGCAAATACATTAACACGGATAAAAATATAATCTTACTGAATGGGGAAAGATTTTTTCCCAAGAAATTTGTCAACTCTTAAACACAGGGGGGGGGTAGTGTATCTCATGACCTGTGAATGCGGTGCCTTCTATGTGGGGAAAACCTTTAGAGAATTTTGGAGACGTATACACGATCAGGTGTATGCCATTGAAATTGTAGATTTATATTCCATCATAGGAAGGCATGCTGCTCACAATCATGCATACCGCCCCTTCAAGGTACAATTCTTAACCCTGGAAAAACACATCCCACAGGATCCATGTGGGGGAGATTGGGACAGGTTTATTTTACAGAGAGAAATGAGGTGGATACATTCACTCAGGGCAACTCATGCCCCAGGGTTGAATGGTGCCATCTCCTTTAGGTCCTGTCTACCCATTTAAAGGTGCTTTCCCTTTTTTTTTTTCTTTGCCTTTTTGACATATTTCTCTATTTTTGTATGATTTATATATTATGTGTGGAGATATTATTTGCATTATGTGCCATGTTGGTTTTTGTTACTATGATACATATTACGTCCATAGGAATGTCTGAAGATAAATGAATAGATATATGTAGATATATCTTTATTATAAATAAAAATGTTTTTTGTCTTTTTTTTTCTCTAGGGTCCTTTTCCTGGTTTTATTTTCCGGGAGTTGTAATCCCTCCTGTCCACTCTGCCCTCGGCATGCAGGGACCCCCATATCCATCCCAACCAGGTGCCATCTGGTGGTTGTCTGGGTTGGGGTGTCCCTGATGTGTGATGTGGCCTTCTGTCCCCTTCCGCTTCCGCTCCTGGGGACAGGTAGCATTACCTTTTGTCTCCTCCCATCTCAGGAGACAATACACATACTGTGGGCAGTGCGGTTTCCGTTTATTGTACATTCATCTGAATTATTTTAGAATACTGGTAATAGAATGTCCTAAATGTGCTGCACCAAAATGCACTGGCCCCTTACAGTAAATACAACCCTGTTTACAGGATTTTATTTTGTTTGGATCGGAGTTCTCTTTCTGTTTTGCGCAAATCATAGGCATACCCTTATTAAGTATTGCTTTTTAGTATATTTTGCCCTTCAAATTTCCTTCACATTTTCCCAAAGAAGGTTCCTTGTCTACAGAGTCAGCGTAGTGATGTTTTGAACAGTGAAAAGCAAAGATGCTCATTATTTTTGCCCCTGTCATTTGTTTTAGCACCTTGCTGTTTTTCTTCCATTGCAGCCCCCTCTTATTTCCTCTGATCGTGTCCTTTGTCTCTCCTCTCCTCCAGCTGTGTCAGCAGGTCTTCTCCCTTACTTCTTCTTCTATTCT
This sequence comes from Rana muscosa, assembly GCA_029206835.1. NCBI lineage: Eukaryota > Metazoa > Chordata > Amphibia > Anura > Ranidae > Rana > Rana muscosa. Next base: position 177,662,926 of record CM055124.1, read on the forward strand.
TTAATCAAAGATCATCAGTGCCCCAACATGTTCCTTTCATCCAAGCCACTGTTTACTATGCAAGGTCCTGTATGGTTGCCCCACTCCTGCCTCTTCCTTGTATATGCATATGTAGCACACGGACCTTTTCCTGCCTTCGGCTCACTTGCAGGTCAAGGCACACCGCGCTATATGCCCGTACCCTCCTGTTTGAGGAGGTTGTGCAGTGTTAACAAATTTGGGTCCTGCAGCAAGGTATCCCAGCAGACTGGTTCACATCTCCTAGAGTATAGGGACAAGTCTCTATTTTTCCCCCAGTAAGGCCAATGTCCACACCACTTTAACTCCAACGCTGAGTTTATTTTACAAGCAAGTTCAAGTTCAGCAGACAGGACAGGTGGATGAGAGAAAGGACAGTAAGGTTTTGGGAGATAGGTCCAGGCACAAACTGGTACGATAGTCGCTACTTGATCCCGAGTAGGTTTAGCTCACCCGGATAGTCCCCTGTAAGAGCGGATCCTAGCAGCCGGAGTGATGCTCGAACGTTCACTTAAGGTTTTCCTTTAGATACGATCGGGAGATCCTCTGCCACAGAATCTCTAAGTCCCAAACTTCTCAGCTGTTGCAACACAAGGACAGGTGCCAGCGATAGCACGTTGCAAGGCCTGTGGTGGATCTTTGAATCCCTCCAGAAGGTAACCAGGCCTCTCTTTCACCGTGAACTCTCACCGGTCCATCAGAAAGGTCCTCCCCCGGTCTCCTCTTCTTAGAGCGGGTCCACCCTTTCCCGGGCACCCTGGGATTCTTCTTTTGGAGATAGGCCCCAGCTAAAGGTGCTGGGCCTACTGGTGGAGCTGAAGCCCCAGGCTAAAGGTGCCTGAGACCAATGCATGCGTGCACCCCTGGCCTGGAGGGCCGGGTGGCGCAAACCACTCACACTCCAGACTCCTGACCTCCCCCCCCAAAAGAATGGCGTCTGCCCCTTATGTATCCTCTCCCAGCATGCACAGCAGGCCAACCACGCCCCACGTACCGCTGCCGAGAGAGGACACCCTAAGGCATAGCAATGTCACCCATGGTTCAACCCTGACCTGATATGGCAGTGCCACCTATAGGCCACAGGGAACTGCACATCAAGTTACATCACATAGGCAAAAGCGAGTACTAATAAATCAAAGTGGTCTGAGCCTGGCTACTGGCTCAGACCAACCCCTAAATTTAAGTACATAGCACCCCTGAAAAGTAAAGGGGCACTACACATACTTTACTTTTTCCAGCTTCCAGAAATGTAAGCTGTCTTGTAAAGGGGACTTAATAGCTAGAAAAATAGATGGAAAATAGAAAAATTTAAATGTAAAGGCATGAGCTGCAGCTGTGCAGAGAACACATTGATAGTTGACTCCATATTGCTGCCCTCTCCTGATAAGACTATTGTGTTACATCTAAAACACATGATAGCATACAAGATGTAATGATAACATTTGCAGATATCTATGTACAAATGTCAGGAAGCTAGTAGCATTCTAAGTATAGAAACACTGATAATATTCTTGGTTATTTATGTAAAAAACACAATTTCTGTACAGAAATTGAATACTCCAGCAGTCTTCTGCTTATTATTTGCTGTTGTTTTAATGACTAGCTATTTTTTTAACCCTCGGTTATACACATTGAGCACAATAAAATAATCATTCCCCAATAAAATATGTGTTAAAATTCTTACCCCATTACTTGCAGTTTACAACCTTTGATGCTGCTGGCTCCTGCTGTCTTCCAGTTTTCACAGGGAAGAATTAACAGTGGACAGCGCAATCTCCAGTCTGTCTATTAGCCTAGAGCAGGGGAGTGCCTTGCCATCCTTGCAGTTGCTAGGAAATGATCCTGTGGCCTCCTGGCAAGTATTGCATGTCCCAGGAGGCTGTGGGCAGGGAGGGGGTTGGAACGAGAGACATAGAGACATCATCTTCGCCTTGAAGAGGATTGAAGATGTGGGAGTGGGTAATAAAAAACAGTACTCGCTCCCTCCCTTTCCTCCAAAAACCTGCCACTAAAGTTTCACTTTAATATGGCTGGAGTTGATATTTGGGATGCACTCAGGGGACTTCCTGTCCAGTGATCTCAGTGAGGGACTATGTATGCAAATTTTTTAAGCTTCTACCTAGTCTGAAAACACAATTGATTTACACATGCAATGTGAGGGAAACCTAGGTATAGGGACCTTATATATGACCCTTTATCAATATAATTTTATGTGAAGCCATTGATAGCTGCTTACATCTATAACTGATAATAATAATGGGAAATCAGATCTATAGATCCTAACTGAGACTTCAAACTCAAACAATGTATAGGTAACATTTCATATTTGTACATGAGTAGTATTATAACTTTCTTTTTTTTTGTGAAATAAGGAAATTCATCCTTCATCAATGCCTGACATGTTCTGGTAATTTGGAGAACCACTGTCTAGAGATAACAATCACTTTTAACATCAGCGGAGCACCTACTTTTTACAACTTATGTATTGTCCTAGGGGATTAAAGGAGAAGTTTGGGGCATGTAAAAATACAAACATACATACTTTTCCCCATGCTGCAGCATCGGTTTGATGCTGCAGCTGTTGCCTGTCAGCTCTAAGCCCGAGAACTGAGCGATCACATGACCGCCGATTACTCAGTTGTCAGTCAGCTCTGAGCAGAGAGGAGTGACTGTCAACCACGGCTCTCTGCTCTGCCCCGCCACCGCTTAGTGGAGCATGAGGCTAGAAAGGAGGCAGGTGCAGCTGGCTTTGGCTCTAGGCCAAGCACTGAGAGCTAGAGCCAGATGTTAATCAGGGCTCTGGGTGGATCCTGACTATATGGTCAGGATGCTTCCAGAGCCTGAAGTGGCTCTGTGACGTCAGCAAATAGCGGGTTTAGCCTGATTTTGGGTCACAGGAGAGCACAAGTAAGTGCAGTTTGGTGACCCAACAACAACAAATGGGGAATACAATAGTATACTTACATATTTTTGGATAGGTACCACATTCTCTAAGATATAACAACAAATTTTCATAAAATAGTCCTGTAACCCACAGGAGAAGTATGGTCAAAAAGGTTTTGTCCATACTTCTCTTTTAAATAAATGACAGTTGGCAGACCTGTTTTTGGCTTGATTCAGTGACATTCTAATGACAATCTGCACCCCCAGACACACTTCTTGAGGAAGAAGATCAGTTGGAAAGCATTTCAACCTTTCCTGCTTGATATTTTTTCCTTCAAGATCACTTGTTACCCGTTCTTGTTCAAGTATTTTATTAAAGATTGTCAGAAAACATTGAATAAAATGTGTGAAGAGAAAAGTTTTACATTGTTACATTAAGATAATCATATTACAGGGAAGTATATTACTTGTCATAAATGACACCATAAAATTGTATAGTTAAAGATAGAAACAAACATAACCATGCAGTAGATACATTCTAATCTTATCTAACCAAAAGTCTACCTTATATTTAAATTTTATGTATGATCGCTAGTATAACTGGAATACATTAAATAGGAAAAAATTATGAGTAATCTATTGCTGATGCGGGGTCCATTATCAACATATTATTATGGTGTGTCAACCTACTTTAGTGGATTTTACCTGAAATGAAAAATGTAGTATGGAAAAGAAGGGGGGGGGGGAACAATTCCGGACGGCTTCACTTCCAAAAATCCTTATATTGAAGCTTCATATAACAAGTGGTTGACAGAGAGTCTGGAGAAATGGTGCTATCGAACATAGCTGAGGCAAGCCTAAAAATTGATTTCCAAAATTCTTGAATTATTGGGCATTTTCACCAAATATGAAAATGTGTGCCCAGCTCTGAACAGCCATGAAAAAAGAAAAGCCAAATGTTCCAGAACATATTTGGAAATTTTAGCGGGGACTAAGTACCAACGTGTAAGTACTTTATATACAGTACGGTCTCTACTGCTGTTACATTCAGTAAAGAAGATTTTGTGATTTACCATATTTCGGACCAATCTACTGTATCAATAGTATGACCCAAATCATTCTCCCATTTGGCCATGCACAGTATGCTGGTGGGAATGCATCTGGTTTATTGAGCAATTGGGAATAGAGCATTGAGATCCTTCCCCTATAATGTGGATCTTTAAAGCAAATGTTTTCAAAAACTGATAGGTTTATCAAAGCAATATTTATATTAAGAAAGTGGGTGTAAACATGTTTAATTTGCAAATAACAAAATAATTCAGATTGGGGAAGTCCATATGAACCACATAGATCTGGAAAGGGTAAAATTGATAAATAAGAAACTAAATTACGTAGGCATGAAATGCCAGCCTTAGACCAAGCTCGGAATGTCATGGGGGAAGTCCATGCCGGACAAAAGGCTGGATTTTTGAGGAATGAGAGTGTCATGGATTTGCAGTAATGTTTGTCTGTCAGCTTACCTTCCTCTCCATGTGTTCACCTTAGAGGCCAGACACTCTCACCTGGCTGCTTTTATAATCTCTCCTCCAAGCATGGCCCCACCCCAGGCCCTATTAGGGAACACTATATTAACCCGTGCACTGCAAGTCTGCCTTGCTGATCAACGTTGTTTGTTAAGCATTGTGTGTTTGGGTTCCTGCTTGCCGTGTGCTACGTCTGTCTCTGTGTTAATGATATTGGCTTATTCTCGACTATCCCTGTTTGCTTGTGACCTTGACCTTTGGCTTGTCCTTTGTTTATCCTTGTCTGTTTGTCGCCCTGACCTTGGCTTAGCTCCTCACTATCTCTTGTATCCTGAGCTGCTGCTTCCCCTCTATCCTTTACGGAGCGCGGGATAGGGGACTCTGGGGGCCGCAACCTCGATCCAGCTGCAGCTTAGGCCATCCTCACCACTAGAGGTTCGGTGAACACCTGCTGGATCTTAGACTCCGCGCCCTGGGGAATCCTGGGCTCTAGCTCCCTGTGGGATCCCTGTTGTGCTCCAGTGGATCGGCCTTCCTTAACCACCCAGTGTTCCATCCGCAGCAGTCAGCCAAAGGGTTCACTACCTTGTGGTGCACTCCTGACCTATGTTGTGCATCTGTCATCTGGCAACTCAGGTGACCTGACAGAGAGGAGTGGGTTATGTGGAGATTGTAACCCATACATTGTTCTGTGTCTATCCCATATTGATAAAGAATGCTTAGTGATATGGTTCAAAGGGGACTTATATTCCTTTGGATGTAACCATAATAAATTTGATATCGGGAAGGGGTCACAATCCATTGCTTCTATTGCAACCCAATGAGGGGTTTCAGTAGTAGCTTGATATTATGACAGCTGTGCCACTTGATCAGCCTTATAATATGTCAAAAAATTAGGAAAACCTAAGCCGCCCTGTGATTTGGGAAGATATAAGATATCTCTCGGCAGTCTTGGTTTATTTTGTCCACAAGTGAATCGTATCACTCTCTGCTGAGTAATTCTTAAAAAATAAGCCGGGATGGATATTGGGAGAACTCTAAATAGATATAAAAATTTCGGAAGGATGGTCATTTTGATTAAATCGATTTTCCCGATTTTTGTGTAGCCCATTTAAAAACATGCCTCATTGACAGTATACATTTCTTTATCAAATAATGAAATGTTCAATGCTGTTGATTTTTGTATATTAACTTTAAGACCAGAAATATCTGAAAACCTTTTTAAAATGTTTATAAGATTGGGGGCAGAGATTTGTGGGGAGGATAAGAATGGAAGAATATAATCCGCAAATAGACACAGCTTATGATGGTACCCACCTAGTTCTATACCTGTGATGGACGGTTCAGTCCCAATTCTCTGGGATAATGGTTCAATAAGCAGGGCAAATAGAAGAGGGGAAAGAGGGCACCCTTGTCTTGTACCCCTCCCTATACTAAATGCATCAGATTTATATCCCGCATATTGAATATATGCTTTGGGTAATTGTATAACGCATCGATCCAGTTTAGGAAATGAGGGCCAAAGCTCCATTTCTGCAAAGTAAAATGCATATAAGACCATGATATAGAATAAAACATTTTTTTTTATATCTAAGGAGAGAAGACAAGATGGAATTCCACCGTGTTTTAGTAAAGTGAGATAAGAGGATCGCTCAAAGAATATTATTGCTGGCTTGCTGGACAGACATGACGCCTACTTGTTCTCTATGTTTAAGATTTCCAATAAATCTATTCAATCTCGTAACAAGAATCTTAGCTAAAATCTTGATGTCTAGGTTTAAAAGAGAAATGGGGCGATAATTTGACCAAATTGTATCATCAGTGTGAGGTTTGGGAAGCATGCATATAATCGCTGTCAAAGTTTCTTGTCTAAAAGACTGACCTTTGAGAAGGAGATTTAAGGCATTGGCTAATACAGGAGATAAAATTTCTGTGAAAGTATGAAAATATAGAGCAGAGAACCCATCAGGTCCCGGTCTTTCATTGAGTTTTAACGTTTTTATGGCATTGAGTACCTCATTATCTGAAATCGATCTTATAGCAAGTCTGTTTGTATTTGAAATACAGATGGAAGAGAGATATGTGAGAAAAATTCATCAGCTCTTTTTCGTGATTTGTAGTATTTTCACAGGGTCAATAAAATAAATATCTCTGGAAATTTTCAGGTGAATTGGCTTAGAGGGTTTTTGGTAGGATTTAAGTGTACGGGCCAATAGAGTGTCTGCTTGAAGTCTGCTTCTAATTTACTGTATAGTGATTTGCGCTCTATATTGAAAAGTGCAGCTTGTCTTAGACATATCCCACGAAGAACCGGTTTATGCGCCTTCCATAGAGTAAGTGGGGATGTGTCAGGGATAAAGTTATGTATTAAGTAATCCTTAAGGGCAGATTAGATATTTATTTTGAATTTTTAAGGAGGGAGTCTTTGAGATACCATTTGGGGTCATGGGGTCCTTAATTTCTTTTAAAATTTAGAAAGGTTTACTGCGATGAAAGGCAATAAGTACACCACACTATTTGGATGCCGCAGAGGCTGTAAATACTTGTGGATATAATGCACTAAAGAATTTAGGAGTGGATTGAGTTGTAAAATGTGTTTCTTGAAGGCATAAAACGTGTGCCTTCCAAGTAGAAAAGGAGCGCAAAGCTTTGGTATGTTTTTGTGCAATATTGAGTCCCTGTTCATTCAGGGATAATATATTTAAGGGCGGCATGGGATTATTTATTTGTGTAATATATTATATCTGGCAATCCAGAGCAATAATTGGAAGAACCTACCTTATTTTATAGGGTATTAGAGAAAGATGGAAAGAAAGAGTAAAGCCCTGTACACACGATCGGTTTTACAGATGAAAACAGTACGATGGACTGTTTTCACCGGACAAACCAATCGTGTGTGGGCCCCATGTGACTTATTTCCATTGGTGAAAAAAACTAGAACATGTTTTAAAAATTTTTGATGGAAAAAAAAACGATTAAAAAAAACCGACACATGCTCAGACTGAATTAAGAGACGGGAGCGCTCGTTCTGGTAAAACTAGCGTTCGTAATGTAGATAGCACATTCGTCATACTGTAACGGACTGAAAAGCACGGAGACTGAAAAGCGTGAATCGGCTCTCACCAAACTTTTACTAACGCGCAGTAACACGAAATCAGCAAAAGCAGCCCAAAGGGTGGCGCCATTGGATTTGAACTTTCCATTTGTATGTGTTGTACATCACGGCGTTTGGGACGGTCGGAATTTTGTCTGATGGTGTGTAGGCAAGGCTGATGGAAGTCAGCTTCATCGGAATTCATCGGAATTCCGATGGAAAAATCCATCTGATTTGATTCCATCGGAAATCCGATCGTGTGTACAGGGCTTTACAATATCATATGGGAAAAAGGAACAAAGATATCAGATACATTAGATTAATCATATATATCAATATAACCTGGTCGTTGGGGGAGAAAAAATCACCCACCACGGAAACATAGGCTGCTATCAGTTGTCCACTATTAGTATGGACTAATTGAGGGTAGCAAGTGGAGGACACAAGGAGCTATCCCACAAGATAAGGAAAACCTGAATCCATATAATTACAAAAGTATAAGATAAAACTTGAATATAATTGCCCAAACTAATACTGTAAATCCTAATAATCCAATGTTGGATTATTCATTGAAAATTCCAAATATGAATATATTAACCAAACATCTATGATAAATTGTAACATTGTGGGAAATACATTTTAAAATTAGTGGGAATAAATAAAAATATTGAGGCAAAAAGGGCTAAGAAATGGAAAAAAATATATTTTTAAGTCTGCCTCATTCAAATGTAAAGTGAAGAAAAAAAATGAACAATTAGCAAAAAAGATCAAAAATCTTATATTCTTATCTGGAAAAAAAAAAAAACATATATTAGAGATAAGGGTCTTAATAAGGCCAGAAGACGGATAACCAGTACGGAATGGCATTACTGGGGAAAAAAAAGAACATAGCCTATTGAAGCTATCAATCCATTGAGTCAGCTGGATCAGGTTCTGGATCAGGGGATCTGAAACTGCCTCTTTTATTTGAACTTTGTTGATACTTTTTCCCTGTTGAGGTAGGGAATTTGCGTGTAGTAGATGAAATAGGTCTGTGACGTGAAGTTTCTGGATTCTGTAATGCATCCATCAGATATATGTCTTGAAGGATGTTCTGTAGTTCAGTCGCAGATCGACAAGTATATTTAGTACCACAAAATGAGAACCGGACTGAAAAGTAGAAGCCCTATTTGGTTCTGTTGTAGTATTTGAAGAAGAGGTTTCAAGGCTCATCTTGTGTTAATTGTGATAGGTCAGCAAAGATTTGGTAATTGCGTCCTTGAAAAATTAGAGACTCTTTTCCCCTTTCTGCAGAAAGAAGCTGTTCCTTTGTGCGATAAAAATGAAATTTAGCAATGATATCCCTATGAGGACCATTTGGTTATTTTGGGGGACAAAGCCCTGTGAACTCTGTCCATTTCAAGGCATTCAACTGGAATTGCAGGTTGTAATTTCTGAAATAGTACTATCATAGTAGCCCGTAAATCTGTTACAAATTCAGGAATGCCTCTAATGCGTAAATTTCAGCGTCTTGCCCTTCTTTCATAGTCCTCCAAACGGGTCTGTAGCATTACATTTTCTTCTTTGAGATTTTCCATTTCCGCTGAATTGTACACAGTATGGTTTTGGATATCAACTCGTGTTTCCAGTACTGATAAATGCTGGCCCAGCTCTCTAATTTCTTTTGTGAGGCTAGAAGTTATGTGGTCAGAGGTGCACTTTAAAGCCATCTGAAGCATTTTTTCAGTTTGTTTTAACACTGCTGGGGATAGTTGTTCACTCTGTGAGGAATCTTCCCTGCACACATAATCCCAATCATCTTCTTCAGAGTTATTAAGTGTCTGTGTGTTTGTCTTTAGGGCTCTCACAGTGCTGCTTGAGGTAGCTGAGGAGAATGGGATGGTTTGCATTTTGACTATAGAATGGGGTGATATGTTTTTGCCATATTTTCTCCACATATCCCGCTGAGAAACACCAAAAGGTACATCGCAAGCTCCCAGAACTTAATGGGCACAAACAGGTGTTATTTGTGTGCGGTTGTCACATAAACAGCCACAATTATAAGGCTTTTACCTTCCTCTGAGAGCAGAGCTTCAGGCAGGCATGTACGTGCTTCGGGTTTCCCCCCAGTTGATACCTTTTAGTATGACTACTTCTCCCTTCTCTGAAGGCAATAAAATGTACTATAGGACAGTTGGCTAAACAGCTAAATCCAAAGCTAAGATAGTTAAGCTAAGATAGTTATTGACTATAGAAACAGTATTACCAGTCAAAGGTTTTCTTAAAGTGCATTCTTTTGTGATCCCTCATTCTTCCTGTGCTTTGTGGTACATAGCAAAAGAACAGTGACAACTTTGATAAGAATCTGAAATTGTTCAAGCTTCATATCTGTGTCCTTGCTCCTGCCTGTTATATGGTCTACTAGTGAATAACACTAAGCAGATGCAGTATCAGAGCATCCAAAAGGTGACCTAGGCATGTGTTTTGGTCTGGGTAGATTCAGAGAAGCCCTGCCACAAAAGAAACAACCAGACAGCAGCTGCAATATCTCAGCCCATGTTGAGGTTATCTGAGCTTTGGTGCTCAAAGAAACATGGTGCAGTGAGGTCTGTTAAGCCCTGTACACGCGATCGGATTTCCAATGGAATCAAATCCAATGGATTTTTCCATCGTAATTCCGATGAAGCTGTCTTCCATCAGTCTTGCCTACACACCATCAGACAAGATTCCGACCGTCCCAAACGCCGTGACGTACAACACGTACGACGGCACTATAAATGGGAAGTTCAAATCCAATGGTGCCACCCTTTGGGCGGCTTTTGCTGATTTCGTGTTACCGCGTGTTAGTAAAAGTTTGGTGAGAGCCGATTCGCGCTTTTCAGTCTCCGTGCTTTTCAGTCCGTTACAGCATGATGAATGTGCTATCTACATTACGAACGCTAGTTTTACCAGAACAAGCGCTCCCGTCTCCTAATTCAGTCTGAGCATGCGTGGGTTTTTTCTCCGATGGAGTTCCACACAGACGATTGGAATTTGCTATCATTTTTTTTCCATCGGAAAAATGTAAAACATTTTTTTTTCACCGATGGAAAAAAGTCACATGGGGCCCACACACGATTGGTTCTTCCGATGAAAACAGTCCATCGGAAGGGATGTAAACATCCCTTGTAATAGGAATGTGTGTGACAGGTCCTCTTTATTGAGAGATGCGGGGTCAATAAGACCCCACATCTCTCCTCCAGGCTGGAAAGCATGAGATCGTGAACATTTTTTCACTGATCTAATACTTACTAGCCGCAATGGCGGCTTTGTTTACATTTGAGGACCCGGGCGTGACGTCATCACATCGCGCCTGGGCCTCTGACAATCATAGAGATGACTGGCGACCATCTGGTCACCAGTCATCTCTATGCTCGTCACGTGACCCACCACCGGCGCCGGAAGATTCTCTCCGGGTCCCCGATCGCACGGGAGAGCCCGGAGAAGCAACGGATGGCGGCGAGAGGGGGGGATGTCCCCTCCCGCCGCCTATAAGAATGATCAAGCGCCGAAACCACCGCTAGGATCATTCTTATGGTACACAGAATCGCCAGCACGTCAAAAGGATATCTGAATGATGCCTCTAGCTGCAGGCATCATTCAGATATCCCCCTTCAAACCCAGGACGTCATATGACGTCCACCCAGGATGGGAGATCCCATCTGTGGACGTCATATTACTATGGCTGGGTAGGGAAGTGGTTAAAGGAAATCTATGGTCATAGCACTTTCATTTGATAACATCAGCATTGTAATAGCAATACAACAATAGTTATCTTTGACAATCCAATATAAGATTTATACTTGAAAAAAATCTCCTTTCATATTGTGAGTGCTGCCTGTCTGCCGGCCATCTCTTTCCACAATTTCTTGAATTCCCTGCATGGTTTGCAGCTTCTCCTCTCCTGTTTACTCTTCATTTCTAAGGACTACATATCCCATGGTGTCCTGTTGCTTACATGTTCATTGTGACTGTAGATCTACAATGAAGTTGTGTTTTTTGTTATCCAGCCTAGAGTCCATATTACTCCAACTTTTCACTAGTGATCTCCCCAGCCCCCACCTATTTCCTTCCTTTCCTTCATTCCTTCCCTTTTCCTCCCTTTCTTTCCTTCCGTTTGAATAGTCACTCCTGCAAAACAGGATTGTGTAATTCCTTTAAAGCCAGTTTTTAGATATTCACATTCACTGGACAGAAAAATAGTTTAACAGCTTTTAAAGGAACGCATATTTAAATATAGGATTTATATACTTTTTTTTTTGCAGGATTTGTTCTTTAACAAGATTGTTACATATTATTTATAATAGAGTGTGTCCCATTTCTTTACCAAAGCATTCTTAAGAGTTGTCCAGACACAAACACAGAGAACAGCAAGTCACTTACGCTTACAACACTTCAACCTGGTTGTCAATGCTCACAACCCCTTTTATTTCGGCCACTCTCCTGCCTCTTCATCCTGTTTTTTCAACCTATCAGCTTCAAATCTCTTCAAATTCATTTAAATTTGAGTCAAAAGGGCAATAGCTGACATGCAGCCTTTTGGCTTGATCTGGTTCTGACATGAGATGTAGAAAGGCTGTTAGGTGCTGTGAGTCTGTAGCCTGCAGGGGGATTGCTGTTTCAGTGCCTATTTCAGAACATTTCATGAAAGCAGTCTTAAGAAGACTCTGGCAGCTCCTACATAGCAAAGCTTATCTTACGCAAGCTCATTCTGTGCTCCATCTGCAAGCCCATGGCTAGCAGTGATGTGGTTTAATGAATATAACCCAATGAATTAGAATAACATGGGTGTTAAATCAGCATGTTTATGTAGTACAGCTTGAGAACACGCTTGTACAATTTGATTCCCCCACACTTGAAAACTGCAGTGTAAAGTTTCTTTGTAAAGCTACATTATGCTACTGATGGTTATTACTCACAGCATTAAAGCATATACATTTCTTTGCTTATTCTCCTATTTTTCTTTAAAGTTTTGTTGTACTGTCTCCACCAAAGGCTATAGATAGATATCATGATATTCCAGGCATACCAGAATGATGATGCCTCTTTGTACAAACTCTACATTCTTTGTATCATGCATAAAGTATATTTAACCACCTCCGTACAGGGCACTTTCACCCCCTTCCTGCCCAGGCCATTTTTCAGCTTTCAGCGCTGTTACACTTTGAATAACAATTGGGTGGTCATGCAACACTGTACCCAAACAAAATTTTTGTAATTTTCTTCACAAAAATAGAGATTTCTTTTGGTGGTATTTAATCACTACTGGGTTTTTTATTTTTTACTTTAGCCGGTTCCCGACTGGCTCATGTCTATTTACATGAGGAAGATACAAGTTAATCCTGGTATCGACACGCATAGGGGAGGGGACAGGACGGTGCAGGAGGCAGTGGAGCATTCTCAGCTAAAGGACAGGACACATTACTTCAGCAGTATCCCTGAGCTTGTAAAGAGTGGTGCACTGTAACACTCAAGAAATGCGAGTACCCCACAGTAGGGGCTAAGTTTTATTTACACAATAAATTGTTTAAACCATATCACACTATCAAGTTTTTTTCATCATACACATGTGGAACACGTTACCAGCAACCAGCCCAGGATTCCAACACAATCACTGAACCCAGAGGTGGTTCATATGCGTGTTCTGACCAGGCTTGATTGCAGGGTCACACGCTTTAACCACTTAAGGACCGCCTCACGCCGATATACGTCGGCAGAATGGCACGGCTGGGCACATCAACGTACATGTACGTCGCCCTTTAAGAGCCCAACCGTGGGTCGCTCTATTTTTGTTTATAGAGCAAAAAATAAAAACCGCAGAGGTGATCAAATACCACCAAAAGAAAGCTCTATATGTGGGAAAAAAAGGACGCCAATTTTGTATGGGAGCCACGTCGCACGACCGCGCAATTGTCAGTTAAAGCGACGCAGTGCCGAATCGCAAAAATGGGCCTTGTCCTTATGCTAAATATTGGTTTGGGGCTTAAGTGGTTAAGGTGAGCGCATATACTGAAGAGGGGAGCACCAGAGTGGACACAAGGACACGTTTTGCTATCACCAGTTGCTTTGGATTTTTTTGAACTGTGAATGGACTGTATATATTATGCATGTTAGTTTGTGAATCAAGCAAAATAGCACTTTGCACATGGTACTTTTGTAGTGCATGGGAACACGTTTGTGAAAATTTTGAGCACAATTATATTGGATGTATTTTATGATAGATGTTTTTAATTTAGCATTAATGCATATCATTTTTATTTGTCGCACAGTATCACTTTAATTAGCATTAAGTTGTGGCACTAATTAGCACTTTATGCATGGCAATTAATAAAGTGTGGATATATGGATAAGTAGAGAAACTAATTAATTAATAGTTCACATGCTGCACAGTAATTGAGCAGAGAGTTACCCTAACTTGAGTTAGTGGTGTCATTAAATTATTTCTTATATGGTTTTCTATAGACATAATCTACTGTGAGTATATATGTGTAAAAAACACAAAGGCATATTTTTTAGCGCAGCACTTTTTTCTGTTACTTTTATACGGGGCAGAATGGCTCCCCTGCACGAAACCCCCTACCCTTATGAGGTTTCCTTTAAGAGCCGCCGGAGAGACGCACAAGTGCCCGCTGCATGGCGGGGGACCCGATGCACGTGGCCGGCGGTCGCGATCACCGCCAGCTACTCGCGATCACGTGTACGAGCCCCAGCACAGGGATTTCTATGTGTAAACACACAAATCCCTGTGCTGTCAGAGGAGAGGAGACATGTCGTTTGTTCCTAGTAAGTAGGAACAGCAATATGTCTCCTCTCCTACTCAGTCCAATTCCCATACAGTTAGAACACACAGAGGGAACACACATTTAACCCCTTGATCGCCCTCTAGTGTTAACCCCTTCCCTACCAGTGACATTTACACAGCAATCAGTGCATTTTTATAGTACGGATCGCTGTATAAATGTCAATGGCCCAAAAATGAGTCAAAAGTGTCCGACCTGTACGTCGCAATGTCGCAATACCACAAAAAATCGCAGATCACTGCCATTACTAGTAAAAAAAAATGCCATAAAAATGCCATGTAGACGCTATAACTTTTGCGCAAGCCAATCAATATACGCTTAATGCAATTTTTGTTACTAAGAATATGTAGAAGAATATATATTGGCCTAAACCGATGAAGAAATGTGTTTTTTAAAAACATTTTTGGGGATATTTATTATAGCAAAAAGTAAAAAATATTGTTGTTTATTTTCAAAATAGTCGCTCTTTTTTGTTTATAGCGCAAAAAATAAAAACCACAGAGCTGATCAAATAGCACCAAAAGAAAGCTTTATTTGTGGAAAAAAAAGGACACAAATTTTGTTTGGGTACAGCATTGCATGACCCCATAATTACCAGTTAAACCAACGCAGTGCCAGATTGTAAAACGTGCTCTGGTCAGGAAGGGGGTAAAACCCCGGGGCTGAAGTGGTTGAAAAAAAAAAAAATTTTTTTTTCTAAGTAAGTAATTTTTCTCCTTGACTCATGTGCGCTGATGAGGCTGCACTGATGGGCACTTATAGGCTGCACTGATGAGCACTGATGAGGTGGCACTTATGGGCACTGATCAGACAGCACTTATGGGCACTGATTAGCTGGCACTGATGAGGAGGCACTAATATGACGCACTAATGGGCACTGATAAGTGGCACAGATAGTTGGCACTGATGGGCAGGGATGAGCTGAACACCCTCCAGTTCGGTTTGCACCAGAACATGTGAACAGGCAAAAAGTTTGAGCAAACATTAAAACCCTATTAAAGTCTATGGGACACGAACATGGAAAGTCAAAAGCGCTCATTTTAAAGCACCCTCCCCATGTTGAGGGCAAGCAGCCTGGTATGGTTCAGGAAGGGGGCCACTTGCTCATCCCCCCCTTTACTGGCCTGCCAGGCTGTTTGCTCGGATAAGGGCCTGTTATGGATTTTGAGGGGGACCCCACGACAATTTTTTTTTACATTTTGTTGTGGAGTTCTACTTAAAATCTATGCCAAACTCAAAGGGCCTGGTATGGATTTTTGGGGGACCCATGCCGTTTTTCTTCTTAGTTCTGTCATAGAGTTCCCCTTAACGACTTCAATACACTGTATTATATACTCTACACTGACTGCACTGTGTATATATATATATATATATATATATATATATATATATATATACACAGTGCCGCAAACGCCCCATATGTTCAGTTCATTTGTGAACAAACGAACACCTGATGTTCGAGACAAGCTTACGTTTGATTCGAACATTAGGAACATCCCTACTAATGGGCATGGATAGGCGGCACTGATGTGCACTAATGGGCAGCACTGATGGGTACTGATGGGAGGCACTTATGGGCATTAATGGGCAGCACTGATGAGAAGGCACTGATGGGCACTGAAAGGCAACACTGACTGGCATTACTAATGGGCACTAATTGGTGTCACTGATGGGTAGTGGCAACCCTCAGCAACCAAGTGGGAACTATTAGCAATCAGCTACAGGTAACCAGAGAGAGGCCTATGAAGTTAACACTCAGCAAGCCTAATGGGGACAGTGCTACATAATGAAGTAAAGCTAAGTCAGTCTCTGGAGAGATCTCTGTGTTGGAATCTATGAGATTGATTGGAGGAAGAAATCCTACCTCAGTCCTTCAAAATCAATAAATCTTCCTTGGACGCTCATCACCCATCACAGTTCTTCATGGTTATGCAGTTAAACTGCAGCTCCCCAAGGTTTTTGTTTACCAACATACCATAAAGATGTGAGTTGTGTAGTTGGTTACCAACCAAAAATCAACTTTCAACAGCTTGCTGTAAACCAGGGGTCTCCAAACAAAGGGTCGGTTTGCTGTCCTTCAGACTTAAGGGGGCTGACGTCAGTGGGAATAAACTATTCCCCTTCATTGGTGTCCTTGGGCTCCATTGTTGGTGTCATTGCGAGAAATTGTGCCTTATCTTTGGTGTCATTGGGAGGAATTGTGCCCCATTTTGGTGTCATTGGGAGGTATCCTACCACTTAATTTTTGTCATTGAGGGGGGATTAGGTCCCATTGTTGGT
The DNA here is from genome assembly GCA_029206835.1 of Rana muscosa. Lineage (NCBI taxonomy): Eukaryota > Metazoa > Chordata > Amphibia > Anura > Ranidae > Rana > Rana muscosa. The sequence continues at coordinate 177,679,542 of CM055124.1, forward strand.
ATTATTGGATGAAAATAGTACCCCAAGGGCCAGATAAACGCAAGCAAAGAGCCGCATCTGGCTCCCGGGCTGCAGTTTGTAGACCACTCCTGTAGACAATAAAAGGTAAATCCTGAAGAGTTTCTAGTTACTGTACCTTTAAGATTTGGACTAAGCTAGCAAAAAGGAATATACAGTATATAAAACTGTTATTAAATGTTCTTAAAAAATTCAAATATTTTAATGGTTTTTAACTTTGGCTGGCAAGCCTGGAGATGAGCAAACATTTTAGTAAAACAGTGTGGCTGATTTACTAAAGAAATTGAGCAAGCACTGGTATTCATTGATTAGGAACAATGGGAAAGACTTATAAACCTAATGGTGGGTGGGGGAGGTAGTTAAATAGTTATACACATTCACTCTCTGTATGTTGTAGAGTTAAAGCATTATACACCAGTGACGCTTTCGACATTTCTGTGACATGGTGTGAGATTTATCAAAAAAGGTTAGAAATTCACATCGATGAGTGTCAGCATTTGTGTGAAATGTCTCTCAGCATTTCAAATGGGTCAAGGAGAGCAGTGCTGCAGCAAAATCCTTTGCTATTGCAGTGAATCATGTGGGATTATTGCTTTGTGAACTATTTTTATGTTTTCAGATATAGCGTTACATTGTTGGACAAGTTGGAGAATGTGATATCCATCTCATCCAATCAGGTTACGCTTTGCATTCATTTAAAAAAAGCATTTTCTGAACGGCACCCATGCTGGGCGGTTGACCTCTTGTGTTCAGAATACATCGAGCCCAGGGACGTACGTAGAGCATTTGGCACCCGGGGCGGATCCTATATCTGGCACCCCCCCCACATTAAAATGTAAAAACACCCCACTGTGCCCCCGGCATACCTCTGCATCCTTCAATATCTCTTTGTCACTGCTGTGTACCCCCTCTCCACAACTGCACCTCTGGACCCCTTTACATTACACATCACCCTGCACCTCTGGACCCCTTTACATTACACAGCACCCTGCATCACTGGACCCCTTTACATTACACATCACCCTGCATCTCTGGACCCCTTTACATTACAAAGCACCCTACACCCCTTTACATTACACAGCACCCTGCGCCTCTGGGCCCCTTTACATTACATAGAACCCTACACCTCTGGACCCCTTTACATTACACAGCACCCTGCACCTCTGGACCCCTTTACATTACACAGCACCCTGCCCTTCTGGACCCCTTTACATTACACAGCACCCTGCACCTCTGGACCCCTTTACATTACACAGCCCCCTGCACCCCTTTACATTACACAGCACCCTGCGTCTCTGGACCCCTTTACATTACACAGCACCCTGCATCTCTGGGCCCTTTTACTCTACACAGTCCCCTGCGCCCGTTCAGTGCAGCCCCCCATTCAGTGCAGCCCTCCTTCGTTCAGTGTAGCCCCCCTCATTCAGTGTAGCCCCCTCGTTCAGTGTAGCCCCCCTCGTTCAGTAACAGTGTAGCCCCCCCTCGTTCAGTGTAGCCCCCCTCATTCAGTGTAGCTCCCCCGTTCAGTGTATCCCCCCGTTAAGTGCAGCCCCCCCTTCAGTACCTCAGATCAGCACAGCGGCACATGCACAGCAGGTCCCCTCCCCCTGTTTACACATAAACAGAGAGGAGGGGGAGGCGGCTTCACTCTGCTGCTCGGCTGTGCCTGTGTGACATCTGGGATCGCACAGACAGGCAGCCCGCGGCCACAAGAGGAGAGGAGGGGATGGTAGGTGCAGCGATGTCACACTGCACCCCCCCCCCCCCCGCACACCCCCTCCTCCTCGCCACTGTAGCTAGCTCGCCTCTCCCTGCCTGTGTGTACCTGTCACAGTGTGCCGCTGTCACCGCTGGTGTAGTTCAATCGCGGAGGGGGGTGCCGGTCTGACACCCCCCCAGTGTGTGGTACCCGGGGGTGCCCCACCCCTTCCTTAGTATACTTCTGATGGGGCCAGCCACTCAGCATGGAACCCAGAAGCAAATGGGGATCGCTAGAGTCTACTACTGTCATTTCCAGCTTTCAGGGGGATCGGCCAGGTATGGTTTATACATAGTTACAGTAGTCCAAGCTTTAAAGCTGAATTCCGGGCAAACAGCTAAACACAGAGTTGATATGTCTAAAGATACCTATTTTACCTGCCAAAGGATTATATTGCTATCCATCCAGTTCATATAGAGATGCCAGCAGGAAAACACCACATTTTCTGTTAGTTATAGACTGTAGAAAGAATAAATAGGTGTCTTCTCTCCAAATTCACCTGTTAAAAGGACAGTATAAAAACCAGCAAAAGATTGATGGGCTTAACCCTCTGCTCACTCTCATCTTTTCTGTTATCAGCGTGTTCCTTTTTAGTACAATTGCACACCTAATCAGCTCCCAATCCTGCACCCCGCTTTTCAAGTCTGAGTACTGCCATATTGGAGATTGCAAAACGCTGTTATCAAGTCAAATTCAGGTACCTACTATAAGTGCATTTAAATGATAGAGTTTTGAGTGTTTTGTATCTGTCTGAAGTTCTGCTTTGTAAAATGAACCTCTTGACGCCAACGACGGCACACAAATATGCGGCTTCTCGCAGGGGGGCCTTGGCGCTGAGTGGCTGCATATTTGCGTACCACATTGCAAACACAGCTGTGCTGAGAGTGTGTGCCCTGCATGCTCCCGGGACATTTGCTGGCAGCTAATGAAAAGCTCCCAATCACTGCTTGCATTTGGGAGCTTTCTGGTCACGTGACAGCCAATCATGGCGGTCACATGATCATAAGCCCCGCCCTGCCCCGGCATCTGAAACCCCTTAAAGGGCCGGTAGCGCAGTCGCCAAGGGGTTCATAATAGGTGTGCATAAGGATATATCCAGTAAAATTACACACTTAATTCTGTACACAATGAATTTTAGAAATAATTTGAATTATTTTATTTGTTTATCATAAAATGTATAAATAAAGATAGGGGTATTCTGCTTACAAAAGCAATGTTTAGGGTGTAACTCCACTTTTGTTGAGAAAAAAAAATCCCCTCTGGGTGATCGATGTAAATTGCAAGGATTAATACAATCTTTGTTGCAGATTCCTACCTTTTGTTATTCTGAAGAAATCCATGTGTGTTTGTCTGTGTCTCTTGACTAAGTGAGTCCAATGGGAGTGGTTTCATAATTATCAGTCAGCTGTGGCAACTGCAGGGCACAAATGAGAAAGCTGCTGGGTCTTGCATCCCTTCAGACGTGTTCCTATTGGAATTATCTCACCAAACATTACATTTTTGTTGCAGGGGATGCCTGAAATTTGACTTGTATCTTAGGCAGACTTCTGGGAAAATCAGTGAGCCAATCACACAAGCAAATTATGTTTCTGGGGAGTGGTCAGTACACATTATGTGTACAGAACAAATCCATGTAGCCATATTGCTTTGAATTTATAGAAAATTACAGCGGCTGCAGATTGAAAAGGAAATGTCATTTTTAATAACATTTAATTACAATTTGACTTGTATCACAATTGTATACACTATATTATTTTTTCTTTATTTGGTATTTGTTTTTCCCTACGAAAGTGGAGTTACCCTTTAACTGTTATCTTCAGATGGGAACATCACAAATTAAGGAAATGTATTTAGGTTTAGTGCACATGTTCTTTATTTATTATTAAAAAATAAAATATAAAAAAACTCTGACCTCCATAGCTGCAGTTGAAACATACATACCCAAGTGAATAAGTCAGGACAGAAAGTGATAGGAAATCCAAAATCTAAGTGGGAATTTATCCTCAAGCCTCGTACACACGACCGGTTTTCTCGGCAAGAAAATTGCTGGGAGAGCTTTTTGCCTGAGAAAACTGTTCGTGTGTATGGTTTCTCGGCAGGAAAACTGCCGGGAATCTCAACGAGAAAAATAGAAACCTGCTCTCTATTTTTCTCGTCGGGATTCTCGGGCAGAGTGTTTCCTGCCGAGAAACCCGGTCGTCTGTATGCTTACCTGTCCAGGGAAATCTGCGCACGCTCGATGAGACTTTGACGCATGCGCGGTAGCATACAAGGGTAGTTTAGGGTGTAGCAAGATGGCGGCGACGGCATCGAATGTGACGAGCGCCGGCTCTTCATAGTCAATGACGTCACCTCGTTCTTGCCATTCAAAAGAACGGCGGTTCTTTTGAATGGCGCGTGTGTACACAGGGCTTGGCAAGACAAGCTTGCCAGGAATCCCGTTGAGAAAACCGACGTTTTTTTTTCTACGGGATTCCCGCCCGTGTGTACGAGGCATTACTTTCATTTTCTGTTGGATCTCCAGGACAAAAAGTGAAGAGAAACATCATCAACAGGGCATAAACAGCAAAAATAAACCTTCAGGGGTTCTTCACATGTGTATAAATATGCTCCTAAAGATGGGCATACACTGAGTGAATTTCATTTGGTTCATTAGTAACCGGATTAAATTTGCTCAGTGGGTGCCCCTGTTGGCACCACTGCACCTGACATCCTTTGATTGGCTCTGTCAGCAGCACTCCGCCTGACAGCCGTTAATTGTGAAATTGAAGGAGCTAGGGGGTAAACTGTCAACTAAATAGTAGCTGCAGCCAATCAGATACAAGCACAGTTTGCATGTTCTGACAATCGGTGGTGCCAGCTGTCAGAATACAATAGCCACGGCAAGAGATTTTTTTTTCAAATTCTGTATTTATATGATAGAATTAAGCATTCATCAGAGCAAAGTACAACAGAACAGGTGCAATGTCTCACTGAATATAAAGACAATCCAAAATGACAAGGTAATATAATATAAAGTGAGATTGCAGAAATGCAAAGTAATTTAACATCAACAAAACCCATAATAATTTTTCCAAAAATAAGGCGGTAACTATAATCAATATGCCCAAGTTTGCACGGGCGGACACTTTGGAATTTTAGAGAAAAATAAACTAAAGCACAGAAGCAGAGGGTCACCTAAGGGGGTGCCGAAACAGAAAGAGATAAAGAGGGAGGGGGAGAGAGAAAGGGAAAAAAAAGGGGGGAAGGGGAGCCAAGATGATGTGATACGTGGGTGCAACGGTACGAAGGACAGGAGGACCTCAATCCCCAGAGCAGCTCTCCAGGACGGACTTCATCCCTTCATCCAAATATATGAACATGTTCCAGTATGCCCATGTTTTCATTCATCGTTCTCTTCTATTTTGGGCGGCAAGTACCAGGTCATCCAGGGTATTGATACTCCTGACCTTATTAAGCCACATAGCAATGGAAGGAGAATTGGGGTCTTTCCAACACAAGGTGACAAGCTTTGGCGGCATTATTCAAGTGACAGAGAACTGATTTCTTGTATATCTGAAGCGGGATTTGTGAGCAGTGGAGCAGGAAGAAGGCAGGATCCTCCGGAATTGGAAAGTCTGTAAATTGTTGGGAGATCTTCTGCACCACTGACCAATTCTGTTGAATCTTCGGACAAGACCAGAAGATGTGAAGGAAAGCACAGCGAGAGATTTATAAATCCACACTGTTTAGCATAAGTGCAGGGATCTGTTGAATTTCTTTTATTTTGCTCACAGGTTGAGGGAAATACATTTATAGGACTATGACCAGCTTTAAGTTAACCACTTGCCGACCAGCCACTGTATACATACGGCGGCAGGTCGGCTCTCCTGCGCAAACCGACGTACCCATACATCGTTCCGTGCATGTTAAACTGCGGGTGCACGAGCCCGCTGCACGCCGCAGGAGTGCACCTGCGAGTTCTGCGGACTCAATGTCCGCTGGCCACCCGCAGTCGCGGTGAGGAGATCCAGAACGGGGATCTGCCTATGTAAATAAGGTGTATCCCCCTTCTGTCAGGGGACAAATCTGAGATCTGCTGTTCCTAGTGATCAGCAACAGCGATCTCTTTGTTGTCCCAGGCAACCCAGCCCCCACACAGTTAGAACACCCAGGGAACACAGTTAACCCCCTTGATTGCCCCCTAGTGTTAACCCCTTCCCTGCCAGTGTCAATTATACATTGATCAGTGCATTTTTATAGCACTGATCAATGTAATACTAATTATGTCATTGGCCAAAAAAAGTGTCACTTGGGGTCAGATTTGTCTGCCGCAATGTCGCAGTCCCGCTAAAAATAGCAGATCACCGTCATTACCATAAAAACATAGTCCATAAATCTATCCCCTATTTTGTAGACACAATAACTTTTGCGCAAACCATTCAATATACGCTTATTGTGATTTTTTTTACCACAAATATGTAGCAGAATACATATTGGCCTAAACTAATGAATACATTTGTTTTTTTATATTTTTTTGAGATATGTATTATAGCAGAAAGTAAAAAAATATTGTTTTTTTTTTTTTTTTTCATTGTCAGCGTTTTTTTGTTTAACCGCCTGCCCACTGGGCACTTTCACCCCCTTCCTGCCCAGGCCATTTTTCAGCTTTCAGCACTGTCACATTTTGAATCACAATTGCGCGGTCGTGTGACGCTGTACCCAAACAAAATTTCCGTCCTTTTTTTCCCCACAAATAGAGCTTTCTTTTGGTGGTATTTAATCACCTCTGCGGTTTTTATTTTTTGTGCTATAAATAAAAGAAGAGCGTCAAGTTTGAAAAAAAAAACACAATATTTTTTACTTTTTGCTATAATAAATATCCATTATATATTTTTTTTATTTAAATTTTCCTCAGTTTAGGCTGATACGTATTCTTCTACATATTTTTGGTAAAAAAAAATCGCAATAAGCGTATATTGATTGGTTTGCGCAAAAGTTATAGCAGATACAAAATAGGGGATAGATTTATAGCATTTTTTTTTTTTTTTACTAGTAATGGTGGCGATCAAGGATTTTTATCGTGACTGCGATATTGCGGCGGACACATCGGACACTTTTGACACATTTTTGGGACCATTCACATTTATACAGCGATCCCTGCTACAAAAATGCATTGATTACTGTATAAACATGACTGTCAGGGAAGGGGTTAACACTATGGGGCGAGGAAGGGGTTAAATGTATTCCCTGGAAGTGATTCTTACTGTGGGGGGAGGGGACTGACTGGGGGAGGAGACCGATGGTTGTCCCTATGTACAAGGGACACATCATTGGTCTCCTCTCCCTGACAGGACGTTGATCTCTGTGTTTACACACACAGATCCACGGTCCTGCTCGGTTACTGGGCAATCGCGGGCACGTGCATCGGGTCCCCAGTGATGGGGCGCGTGCGCGCGCCCCCTAGTGGCTCTTAAAGGCGCAACTTCATATGACGTCCTGTCAGAACAAGAGAGTCTCCCGCCTGCCGTCATTTGACGGTGGGCGGTGGACAAGTGGTTAAACGCAAAAAATAAAGACCGCAGAGGTGATCAAATACCGCCAAAAGAAAGCTCTATTTGTTGGAAAAAAAGGACATCAATTTTATTTGGGTACAGCGCTGTCAGTTAAAGCGACACAGTGCCATATCACAAAAAATGGCCTGGTCATTAAGGGGGTAAAACCTTCTGGGCTGAAGTGGTTAATATTCCTTTCTAGAAAGCACCAACCAAGATAAAATATACCCCAACTCCCAATTTGCAAAATAAGAAGCACCCCATCCTTCATTGTCTCTTGCCACATCAGTGCAGCTTTTACCTGAAACATAGGATAGCTGTATAAATGAGAGCGCATATACTATAGCTCAGTGTTTGAGATAGCTGTGACATAACCATTATTGGACATTTTCAGCACTCCAGTGGTGGCTATCTGAACAATGTTTTTCATTTTGCACAGCCATCTTGCTTAGTTAACTAGATTTAGCAGTTGATAAGGTTCATCAAGCCTGAGGCCTTCCTTCTCACAGATTGATAAATTGTATTTTATTTCTTAAACAAGCAGGGAACGCAAGGAAAAAGATATAAGTGATGGTTTAAAGGTCCTGAGAATTTTTTTAAATTGAATCTTAATAAAAGATGTAGAAGGTTGAGTGATTGCTTAATAAATGCTGTAGCCACTGAACTCAGACATTATGATGTTAAAGGTGTAGTAGAATATAATAGTAAAGTAGAAATTGTTAGTAAAACAGATGATGCTGTGATACATTCTCTCTATACAGCCTTGCTTATAGGCACACATACAAACCCCTGTCATGACTGTGTGCTTCAAAATCAGTACATAGGAAGATCAACATTTCACTCTCTAGTCTAAAGTCTCATACAGACAGTATGATTGTTGGCCAACCGAGCGTCTGATTTTTGTCTAAAGGGCGTGTGCCAGCATCTTGTCTTGCATACTAACGTTACACAATTGTCGTGCCACAAACACAAACATAGTGACATGCTACGAGGAATTTCAGCTCTTGAGTGACACTCTTTGGGCCCCTTCTGCTAATTTTGTGTTTGATGAGCATTGATTCTGAGCATGCGTGTTTGTACTTTTGACTTTTGTGTGACGGATTTGTATACTGGCCATACGAAAATCTGACATCAAACCATTGTCCGCTGAAAATTTACTAGCCTGTCATCCAACATTTGTTGGCGGAAAATTGGAAAACAATTGTCAAAAGGAGCGTACTAACGGTAAGATTTTAGGACAACAGTCTGTCAACAGACAATCCCCTGCCAACAATCGTATCGTGTGTACGAGGTGAAGCCTCAGCTCTAAAAATGTCCAACAAGATAAATCCCTTTCATTTCAATGGCCCCTGTTCACATCTGAGCGTTCTGTCGCCTTAAGCAAAATTCCCGTCGCTCAGAAAAGTACATGAGCTTCTATATTTGGCAGATTATAGGTGTTTTGCTGCTTTTCATTGGTCACTTGTCAACTCAAAACGCCTGCACAAAAACGCTGCAAAAACGCTGCAGAAACGCCAGAAAAAAACCCGAAAGACGCCTGTAAAAATAGTAACACCTAGATGTGAACGGAGTCCTAGGGAGATTGTAGCATTTTAACAATTGTAATTATATAGTACATTAAAGTGTATGCTACCCATGCAATGCATGGCCAAAACATATCTCATTCTTTTTTTTTGGGGGTTTTGGATAGAGTAGCCACTTGCAGATCATAGGACATCATATGACCTTCACAGTTTGCAGTGCTTATACCGGGATGATGTATGCAGCTACAGACATCATACTGGTATTACATTTTGCAGATTCCCTGTAACGCAGAAGTGATTAGCCACTCAATCACTTTTGTGGAGGGTGGAAGGGGGGGACCCCACCTCTCACCGCTGCCGCCAGCAGCAGTGACTGCACAGTACAGCGAGAGAGGAACTGACATTTTTCCTTCCTCTCTGTGACCCTGGAAATCGAATGTGGGGAGGATTTTGTCACTTCGGGTACTGCCTCTCTGTATAACTGACCTTTAGCGGCAATGAAAGCAGCCGATCAGACTGATCTGTGTCTGATTGGCTACATTGGAGGCCAGAGGAGAGATTTAGGGTCTAATAGACTGCAGATCTTTCCCTAAACAGGACCTGTCACGGCTGTCACAAGGGATATTGTTCATCCATTGTGATAGCAATAAAGTTAATACAAACAAAAGAAAAAATTGAAAGTGACAGTGTAAAAAATTTTTTCTAGATAAAATAAATAAAAAAATTACTGTAAAGCGTCCCATGCTTATGCGCAAATGCGAACAAATACACAAGTCTTGCACGCATATGTAAATGGTGATCGCCCCACACATGTCGTTAACGCCAGAGCAATAATTATAGCACTAGACCTCCTCTCTAACTCTAAACAGGTAAACAGGTACCGTATTTTGGCTCCATTCCACAGGCATACACAATTTTGAAGCGTGACGTGTTAGTTATCTATTTACTCAGCATAACATCATCATTTACATTTTATCAAAAAATGGGTATTACATTGTGTTTGTGTGCCATAAAATTCATAGAAATGTGTATTTATTTTTTTAAATATTACGTTTGAAAAAACGCTGCACAAATACTGCGTGACATAAACAATTGCAAAACCCATAATTTTCTTTTATAGGGCCTCTGCTAAAAATATATATATATATAATGTTTGGGGGGGGGGGTTATAAGTGATTTTCTAGCAAAAATATGTTGATTTTTACATGTAAGAGAAGTGTCAGAACTGGCCGGGTAGGGAAGACTTGAAACTCCCAAAAGGTTCTTTTCAATTTGTGTCCAATTGGAGGGATTTTTTTTCACTTCATATCTTGAATTCTCCACCTAAACAGTTGTCACCAGAACAGGTAAAGAAAAACAATTGCCTCTTGTTCTGGGGACAACTATAAGCCCCAGTTCACACCGGTCATTAAATTTGACAGGTCCAAATCGCATTGTTGGCAATGGAACTGTTCAAATCATTGCGATGCTGGCTTTGCAGTGCTGCATTGATTTGAAAAAGAAGTTCCTGGACTATTCTTGTCAATTTCAGGTGCGACTTGCATAGACATCTGTGCATGAAGTCGCCTTCATTTCAGGCTGCAAAGCAACAAAATGTGATTACTTTAAAGGGGGGTGATACTTTTCTACTTTTCTATACCCACTGTATAATATATATATATATATATATATATATATATATATATATATTGTGAGGGGGTTAGCTCGGCAGCGGGTGTGTGTGACCCCCGGGATGGGCTCCCCACACAAAAACAGGCCCAGCAGACGGAGGTTGTGGTTTTCAAAATCAAAAAGGTGCCGTTTATTTTCTATTTACAGTGACAAAAACACAGCAAAGCAAAAGAAACAAACAAAATAAATCCTGGTCAACTTGACCTCTGACTAAACATACAGGTTTCCTAACTAACAACTGGGATCAGCCTAGTGCTGTCCTAGTCCCTGGTTTTAAATGTCCAAGCAAAATATAGCCACACAGGCTTTCTCTCACCGCACAGGGGTTCACTCTCCCTAGACAGTCCACACAGGTCTGCTTCCAGGCATGAGCTAACATCTAATGAATCTGGGAGTTTTTATAGAGGCCTTAAACGAACTGACAGGCTTCAGCTGGCCTCATCAACTCCCTGCCTGCACGACGCCCAGCCCTCTCCCTAGAGGTATGAGTCATCAATGAGCCCACTAGTCTCAGCTGGGCTTATACAACTCTCCACCTAGCTGTATAAATCGGCGTAAAGCCTGAATCTGGGCGAAATATATCTACCCCCCTGGATGCAACCAGGTGACTTTACCTTCCTGCTGTCACATACCCCCCCCTCTTGTTTTAACCTCGGGGTTGGAACACCAGCAATCAGGCATTCATGTACTCGAGAGAAAGCATCCACATTCCCCATTTGAACGCCAGGGCGATGCTTTACTGTGAAGTTGAATTCCTGGAGGGCCAGGAACCACCTATTCACTCTTCTATTTGTTTCCTTGTTTTGAGCCATCCACTTTAACGGAGCGTGATCCGTAACCATGTCAAAGTGCCTACCTAGCAGGTAGTACCGAAGGGAATCTAGAGCCCACTTCACCGCTAAACACTCCTTTTCAACGGTGGCGTAATTTACCTCATGGGACTTCAACTTCCTGCTGAGGTAAATGACTGGGTGCTCTTCCCCGTTCCAGACCTGGGACAATACTGCTCCTAACCCCACATCTGACGCATCACTTTGTACGACAAAGTCTTTAGAGAAGTCGGGTGAGTACAACACTGGCTGGCTACATAAGGCTTGTTTCAAGAATTGGAATGCTGCCTCAGCCTCGGGGGTCCATTTAATCATGACCGACCCTTTCCCCTTCGTCAGGTTGGTTAGGGGCACAGCCTTAGAAGCAAAGTGGGGAATGAATCGCCGATAATACCCAGCGATTCCCAGAAAGGCTCGTACCTGCTTCTTGCTGTTGGGACGTGGCCAACTCTGGATGGCCTCGACTTTGTTGAGTTGGGGTTTTATTACTCCCCTCCCAATGGTGTACCCAAGATATTTGGCCTCCTCCTGCCCAATGGTACACTTCTTGGGGTTAGCCGTAAACCCTGCTTCCCGAACAGAGTCCAGGACTGCTTGCACTTTTGGCAGATGTGAGGCCCAATCTGTGCTATGGACAATTACGTCATCCAGGTAAGCCGCAGCATACTTCCGATGGGGCCTCAGCATCTGGTCCATTTTCCGCTGGAATGTGGCCGGCGCATTCTGTAACCCGAACGGCATTCTTTTATATTGGAACGCCCCGTCTGGGGTTACAAATGCGGTTTTCTCTTTGGCTGACTTGGCCAGGGGGATTTGCCAATACCCTTTTGTGAGGTCAAGAGTCGTCATGTATCGGGCTGTTCCCAGCCGGTCGATCAACTCATCTATACGTGGCATGGGGTAGGTGTCAAATTTTGTAACTTTGTTCAACTGACGAAAATCGTTACAAAATCGCCAGCTCCCATCCGGTTTAGGCACCAACACAATGGGACTAGACCAATCACTTTGGGACTCCTCTATCACCCCTAAGTTCAGCATTTTCTGTACTTCCTCCCGTATTGCCTCCCGTCGGGCCTCTGGGATCCGATAGGGTTTTAACTTCACCCTTTCACCGGGCGGGGTAATAATGTCATGCTCTACCCCAGATGTTTGTCCCGGCAGCTCAGAGAATACCTCCTTGTTGCGAAGCACAAACTCCTTAACCTCCTGTTGTTGGGGTTGTGACAAGGTGGCTGCGATTCCAACCTCAGGAATCACGCAACCAGTTTGAGCTGGTGACCAAGTGTCTGCGACTAGGGACTCTCTATCCCTCCAGGCTTTCAACAGATTAACGTGATAGATCTGTTCGGGCTTTCGCCTTCCTGGTTGTCTGACCTTGTAATTCACTTCGCTCACTTTTTCCATTATCTCGTAGGGGCCTTGCCATTTGGCAAGGAATTTACTTTCAACCGTAGGGACAAGTACCAATATCCTATCCCCCGGGGAAAAGGTACGGGTCTTGGCTCCACGGTTGTACACTCTCTGCTGTGCCAACTGCGCTTGGGCCAAATGTTCCTTCACGATGGGCATTACCTGTGCAATTCGATCTTGCATCAGGGCGACATGCTCAATCACACTCCTGTGGGGAGAACTCTCACTTTCCCAAGTTTCCTTGGCAATATCCAACAGCCCTCTTGGGTGTCTCCCATACAGTAACTCAAAGGGGGAGAATCCCGTAGAGGATTGGGGCACCTCCCTAATAGCAAACATCAAATAAGGAAGTAGACAGTCCCAATCCTTTCCATCCCTATCCACCACTTTCTTCAACATTTGTTTTAGGGTTTTGTTGAATCTTTCAACCAGCCCATCGGTTTGGGGGTGATACACAGATGTACGTAATTGCGTCACTTTGAACAATTTACACAGCTCCTTCATAACCCGGGACATAAAGGGTGTACCTTGGTCCGTAAGCAGTTCTTTACAAATACCCACCCGGCTAAAAACAAGAGATAGCTCTTTGGCTATGGTTTTGGCCGAGGTATTTCTGAGAGGGATCGCTTCTGGATAACGGGTGGCATAGTCCATTATAACCAATATGTACTGGTGCCCCCTAGCGGACTTGATTATAGGACCTACCAAATCCATTGCGATTCTCTCAAACGGGACCTCAATGATGGGTAGAGGGACCAGCGGGCTACGGAAGTGTGGCATCGGGGCCGACCTCTGACACACAGGGCAGGAGGAACAATAATTTTCTATGTCCTTCATCACCCCAGGCCAATAGAATCTCTGTAATACCCTCTCTCGGGTTTTCTCTGTCCCCAGATGACCTCCAAGAATGTGCCCATGGGCCAACTCCAACACCAACTTCCTGTAAGGTTTGGGCACCACAAGCTGCTCAACAGTTTCTTCTGCCCTTTTTGCCACCCGATACAGTAGGTCCTTCTCTACGCTGAAGTATGGGTAAGTGCAGGTATTATCTGGGTTCACTAACTCGCCATCTATTTTCACTACGTTTTCCCGTGCCTTTATTAGGGCGGGGTCTTTCAACTGTTCTGTGGCAAAGTTTTCCCTGTGAACCTCAAGATCAGAAAACTCCACAGACGGTAGGTTTTCGTCTGAGGAGGTGGGCTCCTCTCCAGTTTCTTGAGTCTCCCCTGCCAATACTGACAAGGGAAATTCGGGAGAGTCCTCACCACTCTCAGAGGAGTTCTGGCTATCATATTCCTGGTACATAGGGGCACCAGTGGGGGGCTCAGGATCATCCCACAGTTCCCAGAACTTCGGAAAATCCCTTCCCACAATGGCGTCATGCGGTAACTGAGACACTAAGCCCACTGGATGAGAAAGGGTACCTTTGGGGGTCTCGAAACACACTGTAGTCACTGGATACTCTCGGGTGTCCCCATGCACACAAATAACAGCTACCTTGCTATTCCCAGAGACCTCTGTTTTAACAAATTCAGCCTTTATCAGGGTCACAAGGCTACCTGAATCCAGCAATACCACAACATTTCTACCATTAATACACATTTTGCATAAATGTTTCTCAGTTCCCCGAATGGCAGTGCATGCGACTGTCGCACACAGCGACTGACGTCTGCCCGTCAGAAAGTCACACTGCATGGGTTCCTCCAAAACCGGGCAATTTGCTGCAATATGTCCCGCTTGCCGGCAGCGGTAGCAAATGATCCTTCTTGCCGCCTCTTGAGCCGCTGATTTCCCAGGCTGTTCTCGCCAAACTTGGGGTAGAGCTCCCACCCTCTCACTCTCTCCACCCTTACCCCTTGGAATCATCTTATCCGCCCCTGGGGATGGTCTGGTCTTAGGGTGGAAAGTCCGAGTGTCTCTGGAAGAGGCCGTCAGGTTCTCTGTAGCCAAGTATTTCTCCACACGATCCACAAGACCATCGGCCGTCCCTGGGTCTCCATGGCTTACCCACTTTTGGATGGCAGTAGGAAGAGCTCTCAAAAACCGATCCATTACAACACGTTCCACAATCTTTGGTGCGGACAAAGTCTCTGGCTGTAGCCACTTTCTGCTCAGGTGAATGAGATCATACATTTGAGACCTGGGGGGTTTTCCAAGCTGGAAAGTCCAGTTATGCACACGCTGAGCCCGGACAGCCAGGGTGACACCCAGCCTTGCCAATATTTCAGCTTTTAGCATCACATAGTCTTTTGCTTGGTCAGGCTCTAGGTCATAGTAAGCTTTCTGCGATTCACCCGTTAACAGAGGAGCCACCAGTCCAGCCCACTGCTCCTCAGGCCACTTTTCTCTTTCAGCAGTCCTTTCAAACGTGGTCAAAAATACCTCTGGATCATCCTCTCCAGTCATTTTTGTCAATAAACGACTCACCCCAAAGGACGCGGTATTAGTGGGACGGCTTTCCTCACTGGTCTGCGGACGTTGCTGCATTACTGCTTCCATTTGTTGTAGTCTCTGCTCTTGCTTCTGTAATAGGTCTATGAAGCGGGCCTCAGATCGTTGCTGGGCTTGTTGCTGAGCTTCCAGACTCTGTTGGTGAGCTTGCTGCTGGGCTGCAAGGCTCTGTTGATGAGCTTGCTGCTGGGCTGCGAAGTTCTGTTGTTGAGCTGCAAGGCTCTTTTGCAAACCTGCATTTGTCTGCTGTTGATTGGCATTTGCTAGAGCCAGCTGTTTCAGTATCTCCTCCATGCTGGCTTAAAAAAAAACTGCCACTGGTTCTCCACCAACTGTGAGGGGGTTAGCTCGGCAGCGGGTGTGTGTGACCCCCGGGATGGGCTCCCCACACAAAAACAGGCCCAGCAGACGGAGGTTGTGGTTTTCAAAATCAAAAAGGTGCCGTTTATTTTCTATTTACAGTGACAAAAACACAGCAAAGCAAAAGAAACAAACAAAATAAATCCTGGTCAACTTGACCTCTGACTAAACATACAGGTTTCCTAACTAACAACTGGGATCAGCCTAGTGCTGTCCTAGTCCCTGGTTTTAAATGTCCAAGCAAAATATAGCCACACAGGCTTTCTCTCACCGCACAGGGGTTCACTCTCCCTAGACAGTCCACACAGGTCTGCTTCCAGGCATGAGCTAACATCTAATGAATCTGGGAGTTTTTATAGAGGCCTTAAACGAACTGACAGGCTTCAGCTGGCCTCATCAACTCCCTGCCTGCACGACGCCCAGCCCTCTCCCTAGAGGTATGAGTCATCAATGAGCCCACTAGTCTCAGCTGGGCTTATACAACTCTCCACCTAGCTGTATAAATCGGCGTAAAGCCTGAATCTGGGCGAAATATATCTACCCCCCTGGATGCAACCAGGTGACTTTACCTTCCTGCTGTCACAATATATATATATATATATTGTACAGGACGCCGTGGCTGGGTCCTGGAAGGACGCTATATTTCCCCTCTGTTTGGGCTGTGATTCCTTTAAGGGAACAGCAATGGTTAACACACCTGTCCAAGGAAGTGGTTTAAGAGAGACAGGAAGTTGTAGGTGAGAGAGAGAAGGAGTGTAGTAAAGACTGCATGGTGAATGGTGGACACTGCAAAAGCTGTGGAGGCTGTGAAAAGCTCTGGAAAGCTGTGAATGTACATGGCAGTGGCCTGCATTGAAGTCTGCTAGCTGGGAAACTTACCTGCAACACCAAGTAAGGACTGTTTAACTGCAACAGCAGTTATAAACTCTACAAGTCGGTGAGACTGTTATTTCTTTTGTTTTGCTGCTGTGAAGCCATTTAAGTTTAATAAACGTCCTTTTGTTTGAAAAGCCTGTGTCCTGCGATCTAGCTGGTTCCCCGAACGCTACACTGGTGCTCGAATGCGGGCAGGACAGAATAACAGGCATAAGAAGAAAAAAACAAAACTTTTTTTTTTTGCATTGAACTTGACATTGAACTGACAGTTAAAGGGACAGTACATTGGATTTATGTCCTGGGTTAAAGCTGTACAAACATTGAAAGCTGAAGCAATGGAGGAGCTAATTAAACAGCTGTCCCTGGCTAATATGCAAGCGCAAACTCGCCATGAGGAAGCAAATCAGCTGCAGCAAGAAAATACCCGCCTGTTGGTGTCCCAGTTGGCAGCCCAGCAAGCAGCCCAGCAAGAGGTTATGCAGGCTCAGGTAGCTGTCTTAAAGGAAGCAGTGCAGCAGCTATCTCAGGTTTGGGAGCAAGCGGCTGTTGCCCCTGGCAACCAGGTGACTGTGAGGGCAAGCCATTTTTTGCAGAAATTGTCCCTGAGCGATGATGTAGAGGCATTTCTTGCTACATTTGAGAGGACGGCAGAGAGAGAAGGGTGGCCTCAGGACCAGTGGGCCGGCCTCATTGCCCCTTTTCTCACCGGAGATCCTCAAAAAGCCTACTTTGACCTGCCACCCGATGATGCTAAAGACTATCAAAAGTTAAAGGCAGAAATTCTGGCTCGTCTGGGGGTGACTACGGCCGTTCGGGCCCAACGAGTGCACCAATGGAAGTATCGTCCAGATCGGCCACCTCGGTCTCAAATGCATGACCTGGTGCAACTGGTAAAAAAATGGCTGCAGCCTGAGGTGTTGTTGGGCCCCCAAATCGTGGAACGGGTTGTGCTGGACCGATACCTGCGATCCCTGCCAGACGACCTTCAACGGTGGGTCAGCCATGGAGACCCCAAAACAGCAAACCTCCTTGTCGAGATGGTGGAACGATATACAGTGGTGGAGGACCTGCTCGGACCTACCAAGCGCATAGGCCCCAGTCTACCACGGCCTGTTCGACCAACTGCTGCCCTTCGAAAGGATGTTCCAAGGAGTCCTGGAGCAAACACCCCGGAAGGTCAAGAGTCATTCCCGGTACCTCCTCAGAGTTCTGTTCCTGTTCGGAAAGGAGGGGATGTACAATGTTGGCAATGTCATTCCTGGGGTCATACCCGGGCACACTGCCCACTGCAAGAGGAGTCCATGGAATGCGGGGTTCTTCAGAGGGGGTCTTTTTATGCCCATAAAGTATGCACCACACAGCTCGACCTGGGTGAGGAAAAATTTGAGTGTGAAGTCCAAGTGAACCACCTCCCTGCCTGGGCTTTGTTGGACTCCGGAAGCATGGTAACCCTGGTTCATCCTAGAGTAATTGGGAAGATCGGTCCGGTAAGAAAAACCTTACGGGTGGTGTGCATTCACGGGGACACTAGAGAGTACCCTCTCATCTCGGTGACCATCTCCTCAGCATGTGGCACTGGTACTCAAGAGGTGGGGGTGGTAAAGAACTTGGTACATGATGTTATAATAGGACGAGACTGTCCGTTGTTTACAAAACTGTGGGAACAAGGAGAACAGTTCAGAGATTGGGGAGAAACTAGCCTCCCTGTTCCTGCTGCTGAGAGGAATAACCCTGAACTGCCAAATGTTCTTAATGTGGATCCAAATGATGAAATTGCTAATGGTTGGGTTAATGGTGATGAAAGTAGAGCTGATACTGTTGATAATGTCAAGACATGTGGTCCACAGACCTACCAAAACACTGAGGGGGGAGGATCTTCCCCACTTCAGGTAATGCTGGGGGAAGAGGATGAGGAAGTGGCCTCTACCCCTGCCCTGCCAGATTTGGGTGTTCCCCAGGGGGCGTTTGGTACTGCTCAGATGCAGGACCTCACTTTGGCCCGTGCACGGGAACAAGTTGTAGTAGTAAATGGGGTTCCCCAAGAGCCAGGTGCAAATGAGCGGTGGCCACACTTCGCAATGTATAATGAGTTGTTGTATCGGGTTACCAAGGTGAGGGAAAATGTGGTAGAACAATTGTTGGTACCCCAACAATATAGACGAAAGGTTCTGGACCTGGCCCATGATGATGTGTTAGGGGAACACCTGGGAGTTGAGAAGACGGAAGCACGGATCACCGACCGGTTTTACTGGCCAGGTCTGAAAGCAGAGGTAAAGAAATACTGTGCCTCTTGTCCCACCTGTCAGTTGACCGCTCCGGTGACCCACTTCCGGAGCCCTTTGGTCCCTCTGCCCATAATTGAGGTCCCATTCGAGAGGATAGCCATGGATATAGTGGGTCCCTTGGTAAAGTCGGCTCGAGGTTACTCCTACATATTGGTGATTCTTGACTATGCCACCCGATATCCTGAGGCGCTTCCACTGCGGAATACCTCCTCTAAGGCTATTGCCCGGGAATTATTCCAGTTGTTTACACGGACTGGTTTTCCCAAGGAAATACTCACAGACTAGGGCACCCCATTTATGTCGAGAGTTATGGCCGATGTGTGCAAGCTGTTCCGGATTAAACAGCTGCGCACATCGGTCTACCATCCCCAAACGGACGGGTTAGTGGAACGCTTTAACAAGACCCTTAAGTCTATGCTAAAGAGAGTGGTACAAAGGGATGGGAAAGACTGGGACTGCCTGTTACCAGCTCTCCTGTTTGCTATCAGGGAAGTGCCCCAGGCCTCCACTGGGGTTTCGCCCTTTGAGTTGGTATATGGGCGGAGACCTCGCGGACTACTTGACTTTATTAAAGAGGAATGGGAAAGTGAACCTGTTCAGCATAAGAGTGTTCTTGAATATGTCTCCCAAATGCAGGAAAGGATCCAAACTGTGATGCCACTAGTCAAAGAGCATTTGCAAAAAGCCCAGGAGGCTCAACGACGGGTCTATAACAGGGCTGCTAAAATAAGGCACTTCCAAGTGGGGGATCGAGTAGCGGTGCTAATTCCCACTGTGGAAAGTAAATTCTTGGCCAGATGGCAAGGTCCCTTTGAAGTTGTGGAAAAAGTGGGAGAGGTAAATTATAGAGTCCACCAGCCAGGCAAGAGGAAACCGTATCAGATATATCATGTCAACTTGTTAAAGCCCTGGACAGACAGGGAACCGGTGACCTCCCTGGCTAGTGCAAGACTTGAGCCTCAGGTTGGGGTGGAGAGTGTCCAAGTAGCAAGTACCCTGTCTAAAATCCAAAGTCAGCAGGCAAAGGAGTTCTTGCAGAGAAATAAAGAAAAGTTTTCAGACTTGCCAGGGCTAACTAGTGTCATAGAACATGATATTATCACGGAACCTGGAGTCAAAGTTTTTGTCCGGCCCTACCGCATCCCAGAGGCTCAAAGGAAGGCAGTTTCAGAGGAAGTGAAGAAGATGCTGGACCTGGAGATCATTGAAGAGTCGCAGAGTGAGTGGTCGAGCCCGATTGTGTTGGTACCAAAGCCCAACGGGACGCTGCGATTCTGCAATGATTTCCGGAAACTTAATGAGGTTTCACGGTTTGATGCCTACCCCATGCCCCGGGTAGATGAGCTTATTGAGAGACTAGGTCCAGCCAGGTATATTAAAACATTAGACCTTACCAAGGGGTATTGGCAAATCCCGTTGACTAAGGCTGCTAGAGAGAAAACTGCTTTTTCTACCCCAGAGGGGAGTTTTCAGTACAAAAGAATGCCTTTTGGACTACAAACTGCTCCAGCCACTTTCCAGCGAGCAATGGATAGGATTTTACGACCTCACCGGGAGTATGCCTCAGTGTACTTGGACGACAGTCATTTTTAGCAGAGACTGGGAATCACACTTGCCCAAAGTCCAAGCAGTAATGGACTCTCTTTGGAAGGAGGGGTTTACAATAAACCCTGAAAAATGTGCTTTGGGAATGGAGGAGGTGAAATACCTGGGCTATATTGTAGGTAGAGGGGTGGTGAAACCTCAGGTTAACAAGGTAGAGGCTATACAGAATTGGCCCCACCCCCTCACAAAAAAGCAGGTACGTGCATTCCTGGGCATGGTGGGATACTACAGGAGATTCGTACCCAACTTTGCCACATTGGCGGCTCCATTGACCGATCTGACTAAGGGACGGAAATCGGTCATGGTGGAATGGAATGCAGATGCTGAAAAGGCTTTTTTGGAGCTCAAGTCAGCACTGTGCCAACACCCTGTCCTGATAGCACCCAATTTTTCAAACAAGTTTGTTGTCCAGACTGATGCTTCCGATGTAGGATTGGGAGCTGTGTTGTCACAGGTTGTTCATGGTGAGGAGCACCCAGTAGTCTTCCTCAGTAGGAAGTTGACACCAGCGGAGAAAAACTACGCTATAGTTGAACGAGAATGTCTGGCCATTAAGTGGGCTCTGGAATCCCTCAGATATTACCTCTTGGGAAGGAAGTTTAGGTTAATTTCTGACCATGCCCCTTTAACATGGATGAGGCAAGGTAAAGGGACCAATGCCAGAATTACACGTTGGTTTCTGGCGCTCCAGGAATTTAAATTTGTAGTGGAGCATAGGCCCGGGAGACTACATCAAAATGCAGATGCCCTCTCCCGAGTCCATTGTTTTAGCTCCACTGTTGCCTCCACCTCCTTGGCGTTGGGGCACAGGGGGGGGGGATATGTACAGGACGCCGTGGCTGGGTCCTGGAAGGACGCTATATTTCCCCTCTGTTTGGGCTGTGATTCCTTTAAGGGAACAGCAATGGTTAACACACCTGTCCAAGGAAGTGGTTTAAGAGAGACAGGAAGTTGTAGGTGAGAGAGAGAAGGAGTGTAGTAAAGACTGCATGGTGAATGGTGGACACTGCAAAAGCTGTGGAGGCTGTGAAAAGCTCTGGAAAGCTGTGAATGTACATGGCAGTGGCCTGCATTGAAGTCTGCTAGCTGGGAAACTTACCTGCAACACCAAGTAAGGACTGTTTAACTGCAACAGCAGTTATAAACTCTACAAGTCGGTGAGACTGTTATTTCTTTTGTTTTGCTGCTGTGAAGCCATTTAAGTTTAATAAACGTCCTTTTGTTTGAAAAGCCTGTGTCCTGCGATCTAGCTGGTTCCCCGAACGCTACAATATATATATATATATATATATATGTGTAGCACCCCCCAACACTGGCACTGTCACTATCGCAACACCATTGGGTGTCCTCTCTCGGCAGCTGTGCAGTGGGTGTGGTCTACCCGCTGTGCATGCTGGGAGAGGGTTCTTAAGGGGCAGACGCCATTAGGCGTGAGACGTTGGAGAGGACCCCTTGGTCCGAGAAGAACAGACACGTACCCCACCTTCGGTGGCCCTCATGGCCAGTGGTACGTGTGTGTGTGTGTTAGGCCCCGGGCACCCTTAGCCCGAGGCTGCATCGTTCCAGGTGGGCCCAGCACCTTTAGCTGAGGCCTACACTAGAAGAGGAGTCCCAGGGTGCCCAAGTGAGGGTGACCCGCTCTGAAGGAGAGGAAACCAGGGAATCGGTGAAGGAGGTCACTGTTTTGGGAGAGACCTGGCTACCTATCAGAGGGAAGGATTCCATAACCCGCCACAAGCTTAGTAATGTGCCCTATTGGCACCTAAGGACTTAAAATATTACTAAGCTGGGAGGTTTAGGACTTAGAGATTATTTCCTAAGCGTATCCCTAGGAAATTACAAGTGAACGCTTCGTGCTCCACACCGGCTGCTAGGACCGCTCTTGGAGGGACTATCCGGGTGAGCAAAACCCACTCAGGCCTGATTGATGATTGAGTGCTGCGTGCCTGAACCTACATCCTAGTTCATTTCTCTCTATCTACAACTTTCCTATCAAGTTCCTAAGCAACCAAAATAAACCTGTGTTTGGGTTTCAATACTGTCTGGACAATGGCCTTCTTGAGGTAAAGAGAGAGAATAGACTTCTTCCTACATTCTAGGTTGAAGACCCCAACGGAAGGAGGTAACTTGCTGCAGGACCCAAATTACATAACACCGCTCACCCTCTGCAATAAGGAGGATACTGGGCATGTCACATGGCAGCAACTCAATGCATTTAGGCATCTAGACATGGTGAAGATGACTTGCTGAAGTTCAAACCAAACATCAGAATGGTGAATGGTGAAGAAAGGGGATTTAAGTGACTTTGAATGTGACATGGTTGTTGGTGCTCGTCTGAGTATTTAAAAAGCTGCTGATCTACTGGGATTTTCACATACAACCATCTCTCAGGTTTACATAGAATGCTTTGAAAAAGAGAAAATATCCAGTGAGCGGCAGTTGTGTGGACGAAAAGGCCTTGTTGATGTCAGAGGTCAGAGGAGAACTGGCAGACTGGTTCCAGATGATAAAAAGGCAACAGTAACTCAAATAACCACTCATTACAACCAAGGTATGCAGAATACCATCTCTGAACATACAACACATCAAACCTTGAAGCAGATGGGCTACAGCAGCAGAAGACCACACTGGGTGCCACTGTTGCCAGCTAAGAAAAGGAAACTGAGGCTACAATTCGCACAGGCTCACCAAAATTGGAAATTAGAAGATTGGAAAATCTTGCCTGGTTTTATGAGTCTCTGTTTTTAGGCTGCGACATTCAGATTATAGGGTCAGAATTTAGGGGTAAACAACAGGAAAGGATGAATCCATCCTGCCTTGTATCAGCTGTCTGGCTGGTGGTGTAATGGTGTGGAGGATATATTCTTGCCACACTTTGGGCCCCTTAGTACCAACGCTTAGTACCAACCATCGTTTAAACGCCATGGCCTACCTGAGTATTGTTGCTAAATATGTCCATCCCTTTATGACTACAGTGTACTCCTCTTCTGATGGCTCCTTCCAGCAGGATAATGCACCATGTCACAAAGCTCAAATCATCTCAAACTGGTTTCTTTAACATGACAATGAGATTATTGTACTCCAATGGCCTCCACAGTCACCAGATCTCATCCAATAGAGCACCTTTGGGATGTGGTCGAACAGGAGATTTGCATCATGGATGTGCAACCGACAAATCTGCAGCAACTGTGTGATGATATCATGTCAATATGAACTGAAATCTCTGAGGAATGTTTCCACCACCTTGTTAAATCTATGCCATGAAGAATTAAGGCAGTTCTGAAGGCAAAAGGGGGTCCAACCTGCTACTAGCAAGGTGTACCTAATGAAGTGTCCAGTGCGTGTGTGTGTATGTATATATATATATATATATATATATATATATAAATTTATTTAAAAAATTTTACTTGAGTTATTGAACTTTGTAGAAAACAAGATTTTTTTTCAGCAGAGCTTCTATGAGTAGCTAAGCCTGTAGTTCCTCCTGCTGGAGTGCAATAGATGAACTAAAGAAAAATAAGAAAAAATTGTTTATTAATCTTGTAAGAAAATGGATGTAAAAACATTGCACAGTCGATTTAATATTCAGATATGGCAATTTGCATTGATTTACAAGGTAAAAGGGTTTGCATTTAACACATGGTGACTTATTATAGGATGTCACAAATGGTTTTAGGGAAGTAAAAAGAACATACCGGTATTTATGTGTGACATGAACTTTCAATGTTAGTGAAATGTTATTGCATACAATAACTTTTCCAAGGAAAAGAGGATAAGCCTTAATTGATTCACAATGACATAGAGAAACATACCGTAAGTGCATATCACCTTCAAGTCTGAATGAGTTGTCACATAGTGTCAGATCCTGAGTCATCATGCCGTAGGTCAAGTTCTTTTTGCAAGGTCATAGAAGTGGAGATAGAGAATGTCTGAGCATTTGACACCCACACAAACCAGCTTTAAATTCAATAATACTGTAAGTGAAGGGGCTTTTTGCAGAGTAAACTAACCTCTTGACCAGCAGAATAACATTGACCTTATTAGCTAATGTGCAATCTACATAATAACTTTTTGAAACCTGTGATCTAAATCAGACCTTGGACATGACATTTTCTAACAAAAACTTGTATTGATTGAAGTATTATGAAGAGTGTGAATGGTCGTCTTAAAGTTGTTCTGAGTGTGACTATATCAGTTCACCTTGTCTTCTGAGGTTGGGAAGAAGAACAATGACTGCTCAGTTTACTCCTGGGCTCAGAATAGTATGGAGTATCTATTATTGCAGGTTCTGTTCGGCCTGCACTGACAACTCCGCTATCTCTGCCATTGTAAACCAGTAAAGTAAATATGTTGAAAAACTCAGAAGTGTGGCTTAGTACTGTGTTCTTCATACTTCTTTAAAGCTAGACTTTTTCTCTGCATGGTTTAAGTGATATGACCTACATAACAGCCCTATGTATCTATTTATATTCATATAAACAGTATATGGCTACAATGAATTATTAGTTTAAGGGTATGAGTTCTGTGTTGTTGCATTATTTGTATAGTAGCCAGCACAGGAGTATCAACTTAAAGCGGAAGTAAACCCATCCATAAAACAGTTTCATTTCCGGCACGTGTCGGGAATGTAACACTCCCATGGGTTGTGCGCTCAACCAAACTGTCAAACCTTCCAATGACTGGTGTCATAACTAATCTGCAATTGCGATGATGTTGCACATGTGATCAAACAGAGGCAAAGAGGGCTTACACTTTAATAAGTATTGGCCAGAAACTTCAGTTAACATTTTAAGGTGGCTATAAAGTAATGTGTATCTAAAGCAATTTTTTTACTTTTTGGATAGAGTGGTGAAGGATTAGAATTATTATTAGGTTTTTATTGCAGTCTCCCCCCCCCCCCCCGGATATTAACCCCATCTGTACCTTGGGGATCATTATTACCAGCACAGGAAGTGCTGTTCCATAATTTTGATTTGAAACCAGAACAAAAATATAGAGGAAACCTTTCAAGACAGGAAGTGAAAGAAAACCCCTTCAGTGGGACACAGGTGGCAAAAAATACTGGAAGCAACTTTAACCATTTTATAATCTAAAAATTAAAAAAATCTGGTTTTTAATTTAGAGTTATTTGTTATCTGGGGTTAGAGGGTTAGGTTTAAAGTGGTTCTGATGCCAGAAGGCCTTAGAAGCCCCACTCTGGTTCTGCATTCATGGGCTTGGCTGAGAGCAGCAGGAGCAAATGGCTCCTGCTGTCTGTCAAATCTACTGAGGAAGGTGTGGGGGTGGGGCCAAGCTGTGTGTGTCAATAGACAATTGAGCCCACATGTAAGCCTCCATAGCACACAGTTTTCTTTGGGGGCACTTGAAGAAGATAAGGAGTCTAGAGTGATGAATGGAACCTCAGAAGAAAAGGTTCAGGGCCACTCTATGCAATACTATTGCACAGAGCAGGTAAGTATAACATGTTTGATGGCTTTGCAATTACTTTAATAATTAATATTAAGGAAGGCATGGAGTTAGTTCAAACGGAGCTCCACCCAAAAGCGGAAGCTCTGCTTGTTAGCTTCCTCCCCCCCTCCGCTGCCACATTTGGCACCCTTCGGGGGAAGTGGTCAAAATGAGCTACCTGCTCCCACCTCCAGGTAAGATCGCCACAATCATTGTGCGGTGATTTGCACAATTTCTGACCTCTCCTCCTTTCCCCCGTTGCCTTCTGGGAGACACACAGGTCCTAGAAGACAGCGGGACCATTCAGAAAGTGCAGCGTGACTCACGCATGCACAATAGCAAACAGTCTGTGAAGCCACGAGGCTTCACTTCCTGTTTCCCTAGTGAAGATGCAGGCGCCTGCATCCGGAGCCGATGGACTGATCCGCTTGGGGCGACGACATTGCGGGATACCTGAACAGGTAAGTGTTCCTATATTAAAAGTCAGAAGCTACAGTATTTGTAGCTACTGACTTAATCCCCCTCCAGGCATGAACTCCTCTTTAAGTAGTATAGAACGTAG
The DNA here is from genome assembly GCA_029206835.1 of Rana muscosa. NCBI lineage: Eukaryota > Metazoa > Chordata > Amphibia > Anura > Ranidae > Rana > Rana muscosa. Next base: position 177,705,874 of record CM055124.1, read on the forward strand.
TATTGAATGTCTTTTTCAACTAAATACATTACAGTCGAGCAGTGCACAACTCCCCAGTACATTTTGTATTTATATGCCCAAATGCTTACATACTTTGCCTGCTCACTGCCACTGGCTCCATGTCCAGTGTCGTTTTCACAAGCTTCTGGGTAGGGGTTTTTCTCATACACTAGCACTGTACTAGGGAGAGTGCAGCCTCCAGCTAGTATTAATCACTAGCTTGGAGGAGGAAGAAGGGTAGATCAAGGGCAGCTTTGCCTATCCATCTGTGGATGTAAGGAAGCTCCTGTATTGTCAGCGGGAGCCTAAGACCAAGTAACGGGATGGAGCCATTCAAAGACAGGAGCCAGGAAAGGGCGAATAAGAGACCAGCCACAGGCTTAAAAGAAAAAAAGACATACAAAGAAGACAATCATGAGGTCTTTAGCACAATTTTTAGTTTTAATTAGGTTTACTGACATTTTAAGGGTAACTTTTAAATGTCAGGTAGGGGCTTGGAGGTCAATTTTGAGGGTTAGGTCAAGAGAAAAATTAGAGTTACATGCTACTAATATTTTTACACAATAAATTTAAGGGTTAGGTTATGAGTTGAGGAGGTTAAGAGTTCATTCTAGAGCAAAGTTTAAGCATTAGGATTAGGTTGAGAGATATAGGTGATAGTTGGAGGGCATATAGTGATACCATTGAAATTCATGTTTATCCTTAGAGCTGTCCTGAATATTCTAAAATAGAGAAGAATTGGAACGCTGGGGTTGTTTTGTGTACAGTACACAAAAAAAACCAAGAGGGAAAACAAACTCCTTGGTTAGTTTACTTCTCGATGTATTTCATACTATGTTCCCAAGTTTGTCTCGAAATTACTTATAAATGTCTTCATAGCTTATAAATACAAAACAATCACAATAAAGTAGCCTGCATTGTGTTTATCAGGTGTGAACTTTAAAAAAAATGGGTTGGATATTTCTATACGAACCACTGCTTTTATTGCAATGATATGTTTGTGCTCCTGCAAAGAAGTTAGTGGATATAAATTACATTGAACCAGAAGCATGGAAGATAAAAAAAACAATGGTGTTCTTAAAGACTTTGACTTTGGATGATATCCTGTTGTTTAAGTTATGATGGCCTGAAAAAAATGTAGCAAAGGAAATCTGCATTTCTGTATTCCTTGCAGGTGCGCTAACCACTGAGAGGTTTAATGGGCCATTTCCACAGTAATTGCTCACAAGGAGCAGGTTAACAATTCTGTCTCCCGTTAAAAAGTCGGAGACAAATGGGGAAGATAATGTTAGGCACAGAGCTACAAAGCAGATACAACAATATAGGAAACAAACAATTAGCAAAGAATACAATATATTTAAAACACTGAGGTAGTTCAGAACATAGGGCTATTTATAAAGTAGTGAATATACATTTTCTCAACAATATCAATGTACTTACTATTTTTCTATTTTTGTGCTCCTAATAAATGTGGATTTGCTGTCTTTTCCTTATTAAAAGAATGTAATAAATCTCAATTTTTTCAAATTTTTGTTTTTTAACCACTTAAGCCCCAGATCATTTTGTTGCTAAAGGACCATGCCCCTTTTTGCGATTCTGCAATGCGTCACTTTAACAATTGACAATTGCGCGGTCGTGCGACGTGGCTCCCAAACAAAATTGACGTCCTTTTTTTCCCACAAATAGAGCTTTCTTTTGGTGGTATTTGATCACCTCTGCGGTTTTAATTTTTTGCGCTATAAACAAAAATAGAGCGACAATTATAAAAAAAATGCAATATTTTTTACTTTTTGCTATAATAAATATCCCCCAAATATATATATATATATATATATAAAAAAAAATTTTTTTTTTCCTAAGTTTAGGCCGATAGGTATTCCTCTACATATTTTTGGTAAAAAAAATTGCAATAAGCGTTTATTGATTGGTTTGCGCAAATGTTATAGCGTCTACAACATAGGGGATTGTTTTATGGCATTTTTATTAATATTTTTTTTTTTTACTAGTAATGGCGATCAGCGATTTTTATCGTGACTGCGACATTATGGCGGACACATCGGACACTTTTGACACCATTTTGGGACCATTGTCATTTTTACAGCGACCAGTGCTATAAAAATGCACTGGTTACTGTGAAAATTACACTGGCAGTGAAAGGGTTAATCTGTAGGGGGCGCTGAAGGGGTTAAGTGTTTCCTAGGGAGTGATTACTACTGTGTGAGGGCATGGCTTGGCGTGTGATGTCACTGATCATCGTTCCCTATGACAGGGAACAGACAATCAGTGACACTCACACTAGGAAGCACAGGGAGAGGTTTGTTTACACTTACCTCTCCCTGTTATTCAGCTCTGTGACCCGATCGGGTCCGATCGGGTCCGCGGGTCCCGTGGGCGCGGTCACGGAGCTCAGGACTGGGTCGCGACCCATGGCTGGGCTTCTTAAAGAGGACGTACCTGTACGTGCTTGTGCCCAGCCTTGCCATTCTGCCGACGTATATCGGCGTGAGGCGGTCCTTAAGTGGTTAAAGTTTGCTGTTTTTAGCTATTTTTTGGTGTGTGCATTACTGGAATTTATAAAGGGTGTGTATGATTCCACATAAAGGAGAAAAATACCAGCAGGGGAAAAATATATAATATAATATGGTAAATCAAGAGAACTGCTGCCTCTACAGATTACTACCACCTAGGTGGAGTAAATGAATGAAGGCGAAAAATAAGTAGGTGTGGCGCTGTTCAATGGATTATAATTGACTCTCAATGTGGTGGTGATGTAATGTGGGTGTGAATGTAACACCAGTAAATAATGTGCAAAATTATGACAAATAAATTATAAGTGAACATAAACATGTGCATGTAAATAAGCAATAAATAAATTAATACAAAATTTAAAAAGTTAAACTCCTATTAAGCATTCAAATCAGTCCAGAAAAAATACTAATTAGATATTCAAAAAAAGTACTAATTAGATATTCAAAAAACTCCATTGAGAGTCAATTATAATCCATTGAACAGCACCACACCTACATATTTTTCTCCTTCATTATTGGAATTTGTCACAATTATGAAACTGTGAAGTTGGAATATGAGAAAAAATTGCCTTATTCGTTCAGAACTATAATAGTGGGGGGGCATTATTGCCCAGATTACAAGTTTTACCTGCTTTATGGATGAGCAAAAATTGGGAGCTTTTCAAAATCTCAGTGAAAAATTTGAAAATGTCACCAAATTTGCTGTTTGAGTGAAATGCAATGGAATCAATGTGGAAGGTGAAGATAATGAAGTGTTTTGTGTTTTTAGGGTACACTAGGCTTAAATGGTTCTATCTAAGCAAGATATATATATATGTATATATATATATATATATATATATATATATGGACTAATATATCTAATATTATTTTTTAAACAATGTGAAACATTTCCTTTCTTTATTTGTGCATAGGTTTGTTCTTCGTGTGACAACCCTGTAGATGCATAAGTTAGTGTTTTTCTTTTTTACTAGTATGAGTCATGCCCTAAGGTCATGGTTGAAACTATTTGTTCTTATTTTCAGGCGCTTTTATAAGACTGCTGTTCTCTAGATTAAAGGTTGTGTCCTTATCTGGTCCAGTTAGCAACATATGTATTTCTGAAAAACAACCAGAGATCCCTCATACAGAATTTATTGCACCAAGAATGTGGCATGTGTCTCATGTATTATAGCCAGACTAAATTTAACTTGTTGCCTACCTGGACCAACTATCATGTATTACCCCATCCTAAAGTATGCAGAGTTTATCCATAAGTCACTCTTTAGGGTGCTTATTCAGAATGAAGAGATCGTTTAATCAACATCTCAGGTCTATGACTGGCCTTAGTAGTATAGTAATACCAGTATCACGCAGACAGAAACAGTTTCACAAAGATAGTATGCGAGAGAAAGGCCTTCGTAGTATAGTAATATCAGGATCATATATACAGAAACAGTTTCACAAAGAGGGAATGAAAACCTTAAAAAAAAGTCCGGAAGAAAAACATGTTTGCAGAATCAGAGATAGGGTCTGTGCAGGGCTGCTGATAGGGGATTGGAGCTTACCCTACTGGAAGGGATCTAGGCCCTATAAGTTCAGCGGGGGCCCGGGGACAGCGAGGGGCTTGTTTAAATACCTTTGGGCACATACACAGTAATCCCATGGACTCTGGCTCCCATTAATTAAATAGAAATTCCCCTGTCCCCATTAGTTCAACAGCAGGGGCTGGGTACAGAGAGTGAGGATGTGGAGAAGGTGGAGTAACCCTCTGTGCTGTGGCTTCTTTCAATAAAAATTTTATTTCAGCCTCTTCTATGTTAATCCACCAGGGCAGGCCGTAACTTTGATCTATTTTGCTGAATGGGGCAAAATTTGAGGCATTTGTCTAAATGCTGAAAAGCCAAAGATGAAACATTAACTCACCCCTACCCTAGGAGGGGGAAGGTCCTGTCAGGTAGATAGTATCAGGCTCCAATATTTCTATTGACAGCTCTGAGGTGTATGAGTTATGTTCTAAGTGTATGGGCCCAGAAGAGTTGAACTATTTATACACAGTACACTCAGTCGATAAAGAAAAAGAATTGACAATGCCTATCAATTCACAGCAGTGTTGTCAGCCTACCATGTACACTCCTACAGTTTGCTGTTAGGCTGTGTGATGATAACAATGAATGATGGCCCCAAACTGTGTGAAGAAATTGGGGAATTTATATTTAATGCAGTGCCACCCTTATTTTTCCAAAATGGGCAAGTGAGTAAAAGAAACAGATTTAAATCTCATGTCTTTGCTAGATATTCATGTAAGGTAACACATGGGAAAAAAGAAAACAGACTAGCTTAAAATATCAAAGGAAATCAGCTAGAAAGAAATGCAACAGTGTCATAAAGCTCCATTAGCAGAGTCTTCAGAAGACTCTTAATGGGCCTGATTGTAAATAGTCTGTTGTAAAATATTACGCTTGTGGAATACACATCTATCAGACTGGGGGTGGTGACCTATAATAACATACCGATGAACTGTCTAGAGTTAGACTTCATACAATTTTCATGATTCTTACTATAACTGAGCTACATTTACATTGGATGTATGGAAAGATGGCAATCTGTTAGACACCAAACACACCTATAATACCAGGTCCAGATGGCTAATATAGTGCTACACCTGAAAAAGCCACTGGAAAGGGGGTAGCAGGAATAGTCAAAAACAGGCAGAGATCAGAGCAGGCAGCAGTTATCATCTGTCTGAACCTGAGTACTTACCTATAGAGTACTCAAGGATAAAGGTGTGGATAAAAATTCCCCAGCTAGCAGTATTACCCAATGCCATTAGATGTGGGGGCCACACCATCAGTTATCAGTTAGAAACACTAGATAGCGAATAGCTGTAGAGTGCACAAGATCAATACCTCTGGAAAGAAGTATTAGCAAAAATATTAAGAGATATCATGAAAGACACCTTGAAAATTGTACGCATAAATTTGAGCTTTAGCTATTAAACTCTGTAAATACATTTTTCTTCCACAAAGAACTATGTAAAATACTGTATCTTAAAAGGAGTTTAGAGCTCCTGCTGGCTGAAAATTTAAATATGAACTGTTCATATGCAATATTTCATATTTTAAAAGTAAAACTTTTTTTAACAATTAGTTTTTTTACTTGTGAACACAATAAAATGGAAAAATACACACACACACACTCCTCTAATGAAAAAAGTATCTTAATAATTAATTTGATCACCTGCTGAAGTTTTGCCTTCATACTGCTTCATGCTAAAAAAATATTTCCTAAAAAATTACCATAATTTCTAGGGCTTTAGAAGAAAATTCTTATTCCTGCCTACAGGACAAATATATGAAGATTGATCTAATGTTAAAGCGTAACTCCACTTTTGTTGGGAAAAAAACATTCTATATACATTAATAAAAGGGAGGACACCGTGCTGACACCCTTAATAGAGTACAGCAGCCAGCACAGCAAGGAACAAATTGCAAATGACTGATTATAGAAATGTGCAGCGCTAATTGGAAATGGTCACCATATGACTGACGACCATAAAGAGGATAAATATTAAAAATAATAAATATAAAAACACAAAAAAACATTAAATAAAAAACATTGAAAAAACAATGATCATGTCCACATAGGAATAAACTAAAAAGTCAGTAAAGATGGTGGATAGTAACAAAGTGAAACAGTCCACAGAGTGAAAACTAATGCCTTGTACACACGATCGGAATTTCCGATGAAAAAAGTCTGACGGAATTTTTTCATTGGATATTCCGACCATGTGTGGGCCCCATCTGACTTTTCTTCCATCGGAGTTTAGAAATATAACATGTTTTATTTTTTTCCGATGGAAATTCCGATCGTCTGTGTGGAACTCCGACGGAGAAAAAAACACGCATGCTCAGAATCAAGTCGACGCATGCTCGGAAGCATTGAACTTCATTTTTCTCTGCTCGTCATAGTGTTTTAGGTCACTGCGTTTTGGACGGTCGGAATTTGGTCTGACTGTGTGTATGCAAGACAGCTTGAACGAAATTCCGATGGAAAATTCCATCAGATTTTATCCCATCGGAAATTCCGATCATGTGTACAGGGCATCAGTGTTGAGATTGATCCAGGTAGGAAGATAAATCCTTCTGGCATCAATGAGTGAGTATGGAAGATAACCACCACCAACAATGAGAAGGCTTACCGGAACAATTGGACTCAAAGAGCTTATGCCCAATGAGTTGTCAAGGCTTGTGGTGTAAAAACACTGATGTATTGGAACATCAACGCCTGCAGCTGCTGACCAAGATGGAATATGATCCCTCTATCCTCGAGGTGGCTCAAAGGGATAACATCAAGATGTAGCTGGTAATCTCAAATATAGGTGGACTGAGTCTTCCCCATACACTCACACCAAAAATGATAGAACCAAAAATGAAACAAATGTTCCACATAGTGTAAATCCATTAGTGTAAACAGAGAATTTATTTAAAATAGGAGAACTCACATTTGGATGGATAAAAAGATGTCTCTTTAGACGAAACGCGCCGGACGAGCCTCACTGATGTCATTGTGTCATATACACTGTTGCTCCTACAAGCGCTTTTTATCCATCCAAATGTGAGTTCTCCTATTTTAAGACCATTGTTTCAATATTGATTCCTGTCTGTGTTGTTGCCACACTCTGGATGTTCTCTCTTTCAAGACATTTCTGCCTAGTCTTTATTGTTAAGATTCAAGGTGTTTTTCTATCTTTAGGTCATCAATGGTTTTTCTGTTTCATCCTAAACCCTGATAATGCTGCTGTGTTTAATGCAAGCCATAGAGGATGTGATTTTCCTTTCTGCAACCACAGGTTGCAGGAAAGAAAATTGATTAATTCCCCCATCAACACAGGCAGTGTTGATGGGGGAATCCCTCCCGTTGCACTATTGTGTTATGCCGGTGGGGGAGCGGTGAGCCTTCCCTGCCGTCAGAACACAGTGATCACTGCTGGCCGCAATAATCACTTATAAATATTTAAACAGACTGGTTGTACTGAAATTGATCGATGAATCAACTTCAGTACAACCAGCTTGCCCATATATGAATTTAATCTCATCCAGCCCCTGCTGAACCGGCTGAGATTCGATCCATCTATGGCCCGCTTAAGTACCGTATTTTTCGCACCATAAGACGCACTTTTTCCCCCCCAAAAAATGGGGGAAAATGTCCCTGCGTCTTATGGAGCGAATACTGTCGAGGCACCGCCCCCCTCCGTCGCAGCCGCATTAGAATATCGGCACTCGGATTCTCTGTGGAGGAGAGAGGACAGGATGTGAGGCAGATCCTTTCAGGGGCATACCAAGTGGGAGCGGGGGAGGCGGTCTGCTCTGGGTGCCAAAACATGGGGAGTGTCAGTGGCATTGTTATGGGGGTGCGCTCCGCACCCAGGTCAGTTGACACCCGCCAAATCTGACACCGTTCCGAAAGCAGCAGGAGCCCTTGCTGTTTTTTCTTTTCAGCCGAAACACCCCCCCGGCGCAGTGGTCTGGTCCGGTCTCACTTCCTGCTCTTTCCACTGGAAGCTGCTGCTGCAAACTACAGTATGTCCCCTGTCATTCTTCCTAGCTGCTGCCCGGGTGCATCTGAGGCTGAGAGCCAGACAGCCAGCCAGAGGGGGTTGTGCATTGTAATGGCAGTGTCCTCCGCTGCCTGAGGTAAGCTGGTAATAAGGGGGTGGGAGGTGTGGGCAAGCATGGTATGCACTGCCCAGTCACCTGAGCTGCTGTGATAGAAGAGGCTGAAGGGGTGTTTGTGTCTGCCCTGCCACCCTGATCTGATCTGGGAAGGGGGGGAGGTTGCTGTGCCCACCACCACCACCCAGGTATAGTGTAGCTGAGCTGATTTGATAGGGGGGGTGGAATTGCTGTGTGTCCACCACCCACCTATACTAGTACTATAATATTAAATATTTTAGTACACCATTTGGTTCAGAATTGTTTTTTTATTTTTTTCCTCCTCTAAAACCTAGGTGCGTCTTATGGTCAGGTGCGTCTTATGGAGCGAAAAATACGGTAATCATATAAGTTGTAGCGGACCTCTATGCATTTACAGAACAATTTTTTCTCCATAATGCTTTCATCTGGACATGTTTGTACTATCAGCCTGTGGCACTGCTGAGGTGTTATGGAAGACCAGGATGCTTCAATAGCGGCCTTCAGCTCTTCTGCATTGTTTGGTTTCATGTCTCTCATCTTTCTCTAGGCAATGCCCCATAGATTCTCTATGGGGTTCAGGTCAGGTGAGTTTGCTGGCCAATCAAGCACAGTAATCCCACGGTCATTGAACCAGGTTTTGGTGCTTTTGGCAGTGTAGGCAGGTGCCCAAGTCCTGCTGGAAAATGATGTCAGCATCCCCATAGAGCTTGTTTGCAGAAGGAAGCATGAAGTGCTCCAAAAATCTCCTGGTAGGCGGCTGCGTTGACCCCGGACTTAATGAAGCACAGTGGACCAACACCAGCAGATGACATGGCTCCCCAAATCAACACAGACTGTGGAAACTTCACACTGGACTTCAAGCATCTTGCAGTGTGAGCCTCTCCATTCTTCCTCCATACTCTGGGTCCTTGGTTTCCAAATAAGATGCAAAATTTTCTCTCATCAGAAAAGAGGACTTTGGACCACTGAGCAACAGACCAGGTGTGTTTTTCTTTAGCCCAGGTAAGACGCTTCTGACATTGTTTGTTGTTCAGTTGTGGCTTGACAAGAGGAATACGACATTTGAAGCCCATGTCCAGGATCTGTCTGTGTGTGGTGGCTCTTGATGCACTGACTCCAGCCTCAGTCCACTCCTTGTGAAAGTCCCCAACACTTTTGAATTGCCTTTTCCTGACAATCCTCTCCAGGCTGTGGTCATCCCTGCTGCTTGTGCACCTTTTTCTTCCACACTTTTCCCTTCCACATAACTTTCTATTAATGTGCTTTGATACAGCACTTTGGGTACATCCAACTTCTTTTTGCAATTACCTTTTGAGGCTTTCCATCCTTATGGAGGGTGTCAATGATGGTTTTCTGCACAACTGTCAGGTCAGCAGTCTTTCCCATGATTGTGATTCCTACTGAACCAGACTGAGAGACCATTTAAAGGCTCAAGAACCCTTTGCAGGCATTATGGCTTTATTAGCTGATTAGAGTGGGACACTTTGAGCCTAGAATATTGCACCTTTTTACAATATTCTAATTTTCGGAGATTGTGGATTTGGGGTTTTCATGAGCTGTAAGCCATAATCATCACAATTATGACAAATCACGGCTTGAACTATCTTGCTTTGCATGTAATGAGTCTATCTCATATATTAGTTTCACCTTTTAAGTTGCATTAGTGAAATAAATAAACTTTTGCACGATATTCTAATTTTTTGAGTTTCACCTGTAAGTGAATGGAACATTTTACTCTAAGTTTTCACAAAAAAGGGAAGCAACTTTTAAGAAGTTGGCTGATCTTTTTGATGCTTATTGTAAGTGCTTACCTGATTTGAAGTAGATAGAGAAACCGGGGGAAACTTCTGAATGAAGTAGTTATCTGTCAGTGTGGAATGAAATGCATAGTAAGACAATAAGAGAACATAGCAATAATAATTCAATAGTTTCTAGAGTTTTACAGAGTGCCTGGTGAATAAGATAAGCTGGCTGTGCCATCACAGTGTGAACCAGAGCTCAGCTGCAGCTTTACTTGATGATATAATCAATGCCTCAAACCTAGTATTATGGTGATCAATACAGGGACAATAGTTTAAGCTTTAAAGTAAAGCTAATAGGGGAGCTTGCTGCTGGCTATAAAATGTTTTTTTTTTTTTTTTTCTGAAAGATTATTACATATGTATTTAAATGTCTCTAGTCTTGTCTGTTCCATCAATACTAGATATTATTATGAAGATTCCAAGGGAAACATAATTGCCCTCATTTATTAAAGCAATAGAAAGTATAACTACTATAAGCAAGTGCTGTAGCCTCAGAACCAATCAGAAATCATATTTTAACTAATCTTACTCCAGTAAACTGAAATCTGATTGGCAGTGATAAGATAATATTCATTATACCATTAGATAATGCATTGATTTGTTGAATGAGCCTGTATGACCGAGCACTGACAACCCCCCCCCCCCAGGAGCTGGATCTACTCCTCCTCCCGCCCCTCTCCTCCCGTGTACCCACAGCCCCGTTAACATTCCACTCCCCGGCAGAGCTGTGCTCTAAAAAGGGGATGAGTAGGTGGGAAAACCCAGCAGCTGCAACTACATTGTGGAGTATATTTAGACTGCATGAGCCTCCTTCCTTCCTGGGGTGAGTGAGCTCACCATCCATGGTGACTGAGGTGTCCCCCCTGCCTCTCCCTCCTTTTTCTCTCCTGCCTTTGAGTACATAGATGTAAAGGGAGCTCTGTGGACTCTGATGTAAGGGGGCTTTGATGAGCAGAGACCCCCTTACATCAGAGTTCCCTTTTACTATATACTAGAGTCCACAGCATTCCCACCCACACCAAAGCCCCCCCCCTAAATCAGGGTTCCCAAAGCACACCTTACATCAGTGTTTCCTTTTTACATTAAAGTTCACAGAGCTCCCCCTTACAGTGAAATTCTGTGGACTCAGTTTGAAGATGTCCCACTGCAGGACAATAATAAAGGGCCCTGTGATTGGATCAAAGACCTCAGAGCTTAGTGGGAAGGCCCTTCATGGTTTCTTGCACCAAGGGCCCCGAAGGTTTTAGTTATGCCTCTGAAGCACAAGTACTGTAGCTGTACTCCCCACAGCCCAAGAAGTCCAATCTTGTCTTCCTATTATCCTAAAGAGTCATTTGTACAAAAACTGAAAGTTAGCAGCTACAAATACAGACACTTACCACCGTGAGTGATTGAGTGAGTAACTTGTATAGAGCTACAAATGGGAACTAAATCGCCTCAAGGCCTCAATCGTCATCTTGCTTGTGGGAAGCCAGCTATGATTTCTTGTGACTACACAGCTGGCTCCCCACAGCGCATGCACAAGTTGGGCTGTGCTTTTTGAATCAACCCGCAGCTTCCTGGGACATGTGACATGTCCTAGGAGGTCGAGGGCAGGGAGAGGGGCCAACCTTCCGCCCTGCTCACCTAGGTGAACTAAGTGGGAGTGAGAGCGGGTACCTGTCAGAAATACTGTAGGTACCTGCTTCCAGAAAAAATAAATTCTAAAGTGCTAAAGGAGGGAGAGGAGGAGGAAAAGCGGAACTTCCCTTTTTAGGTGCATTTCCACTTTAGGGCTTCACCGCTGCTATGACTTCCTAACAAACCACAACCAGCCCCCTACTGCTCATGCACAAGCTCTTGCTGACTGTGGGAGAATGAAGCCTCCTGGGATGTTTTACAAGTATTTCAAGATACTTCAGGGAGGGAGAAGGAAGACCAAGGGCTACCTAATTATATTACCTGCTGAAAAAGGTACTTGCTACTCAAAAAAATAAAAAATCCAAATGTGTAATAGGGGGGTGGGAGTGTTAAGAAGATATGATATCTTAAATGTGATAACAAATCAGTTTAAAATATTCTTGCTGAAATTAATAAATAAAAAAGAGTAACAGGCTGAAATACTTTGCTTGCTTAGAAATTGCTGCTTTAGGCTCCATTCACACTTGTGAGACTCATGCCACTTTGGACATCAAAGTGGCATGACAAGTCATTCTGAATGTTTTACAATGATAACCATTCATATACGAGTGACTTAAAGTTGGAGCGACTTCCAAGCAGTTCATGCACTACCTTTGTCTGACTTTCATGCAACTTGTGGGCCAAAGACTTCAATGTTAACCTTCAAAAGTTGCATGAAAATCATGCCTGAATGTTATACAATGCAACAGTTGTGCAACAGTTGTCCGTTATCACTGGTCAAAAGCCAAAGTTATAGCCAAGTCGCACTCATCCAAAGTTGTACTTCAAAGTCGGTGCGACTTTGGAGTCGTACAAATGTGAATGGAGCCTTATGTTCTCTTCAGTGCTGCTAATATAATCAAAAGCTCAGGCATTTGATCACATGGTCTGTCAGTCTAAACTCACCACTTTCAGCAGATATCACATAACCAAATCCATAGATGTTTGTTTCTGTGAGCAGGCACTGGAGGAAACATAAAGCAACATTTTCTGCAGGAAAGATAAGTATTTCATCCATTCTATTAATTTTTATTTATTCTTCCTATCAAGACTAGTGGGATAGGTCAGCAATGGTCAAGCCTCTGTGTTGTAGCTAGTACAGATTTCCGGCAATGCCACCATTCTGCTGATGTCACCTGTCATTTAAACTGAATCCATTGATCCTCAGGACAACATAACAGGTTTATATGTATAAATAAATCTGCACTTGAAATAAACAACCTCCAGAGCTGCTAACACTGTACTTATGCACACTTATATACTTATGTACATATGAACACACAGAGCGAGGTTGGGAGAGAGCATACACGATTGCCCCCATAGCAAGCAGCCATACTCAGCAGAGGGAGTAGCAAGGAGCGCCAGCTCGAGCCCGAGGAGGAACGGGGCTGCTCTGTGCAAAACCATTACACAAAGAATGAAAGTATAACATGTTTATTATTTAAAAAAAAATACCTTTTAGTTCCACTTTAACTTTAAAATAAAGTTTGTACTATTTATATTGTTATGGAAATATACTCATGTTGGTGATCAACAAATAGTGTTACAGTTAAGAGAATAATCATGACTTAAAGTTGCCACATTTAAATATAAACAATTCATTTTAGCTACACAGAGATAACTACCTTCCCCTATATCTGAAGGCATTCATTCTACCGTCTAAAGTGATTGAAACTGCTGTCTTTAGTAATCGCAGTAGTTCTCTCATGAGAATGGCATTGACTGTATGAAACATCCTCTTATTCTTCCTTGGGGTGTATGGAATGAGTGGGAGTTAAAGCCCTAAAGCATTGCACATGGTGGAAAGAAAGATACAATACATAGATACCCCCTTGCGGCATTGATACACTAAAGGGAACCTGTCATTAAAAGCATAATTTATAACTAATACAAGCCCCTAAGATCAGCCACTGGAATGAACATGCCTTTTACTTCAAAAGAAAGCATCTTCTATTCTCAGAATGCAGACTTTGATTTGAGTACCTCATTGGAGTTCTATTGTGCCCACCAGGCATTCCACAATGCATTGCACATTGCCTCAACAGACAATAAAGCAAAAATGTGAGTTTGCTAAGCTTCAATCGGGAAGTTTGCTTTCTGATTGTATCCATGTATAGAGGCTCTTGTGGTCTACAAAAATAAACTCTTTCTAAAACTAAAGGACATACAGTCAAATTGTAGGCCTACTCTCGGAGTACAACTAACGCCTCCTGTCTAAAAAAGTTCTAAATCTAGTTATGTGATGCACAAGCCTCATAAAATAACAAAAAACATTTTTTATCTTCTCTGGCTCAGTTCATTTCTCCTTTATTTTTGTCTCACACACTACAGAAAGTGCAGCTCACAGCGGGAGGGTTTTCAGCAACAGAGGCAGTGCTGTCAGTCCAGAAAGCATGGGCAGGACTAGGTGCTGATGGACAAATTACAGGCTTTGCACACTCTCACAGGCAAAAACTATTTATGAAGTGACATTGGGTTGATTTTCTAAAACTGGATGTGAACAATCTGGTGCAGCTGTGCATGGTAGTCAATCAGCTTCTAACTTTAGCTTGTTCAACTAAGCTTTGGCAAAACAACTGGAAGCTGATTGGTTTCTGAGCTTTGCGCAGAACTGGACCAGATTTTGCAATTTCCAGTTTTAGTAAATCAATCTCATTGTTTTGCACTGGTACCCTGCTCTTCCGTTTATGCATGATGTTTCCATTAGGTTTCTTTTTGGAATCTGATTTACAGTTAATGCAGTATCCATTTGATTAGTTCATGTTTTTTGGGGTAATCCAGCGGCATGACCTCTAGAACTAAGTGCCCAGCTTAATGTATTTTGTATATTATGTTCATTTACAGTCATGGCTGAAATTATTGGCACCCCAGAAATTTTTCCAGAAAATCAAGTATTTCTCACAGAAAAGTTTTGCAGTAACACATGTTTTGCTATACACACGTTTAAGCGTTCCCTTTGTGTGTATTGGAACAAAACAAAAAAAAGGGAGGAAAAAAAGCACATTGGACATAATGGGGCTGATTTACTATAACTCCAGGAAGTACTGAGCACTATTGCAAATAATAGCTCCCATTTTAGCCAATTTAAAATTCAATGCGCGAATTTGCGAATGAAAAAGAGTGCTATTAACAGCAAACAAGTGTTGGTAAATATGAAATCAGTGCTAATTAGCGAATCCGCGTACATGCAAATGCCAATTTCCACTAAGTTTTTATATAGCACTGCACTGTAACCATAATCCATGTATGTGAAAGAAACATTTTTATATGAGATGTGCTCTACCTCGTGTGCATCTATTGCTGTATATTGAAATTAGTATTCCTAGTTTTTTTCCTTCTTTTGCTAACGAATGCAGTTATGAATGATTATTACATAGTAATGTCTGCTATTCTGTAAAATTACATGTATTAATCATTTAGGTTACCCATTTGTTGTATGTTGTTTTTTTCATGTTTTTTTTTTTTTCATTTAGGTGGCTATAAAGCGGTAATTATTTATGTTCATTCTTTAATCATACTACACTATTATGCAGGTCTTGTACTTAGCACAATGGCTTAGTGGTCTGCTCAGATGTCTCCACAGCTCTCATGGTACAAGTTCAAATACCAGCCAACCTACCATACAACAGCTATGTCTATTTTTTGCACAAGAAAATTAAAATAAACAAACAAAGAAATGTAAACTGCCCGTTAGCTAGTGTGTAATGTTTGGAATTCCACACCATAATATTATTGAATAAAAGTGCATTGGCTAATTGGCATTCACCTATTTTCAGCATATTCTTATTTTTGCTAATTGGCTAATAGGCATTTGCCTTTTTTTCACCAATTCAATCTTTTAGTATCTCTCTGTGGGATTTGAACCCATGAGTGCTTCAAAGCCTGAGTTTTTCAAGGTTAGAAGTGCTGACCACTAGCCTATTGAGCGTAGCACAAACATCTACCCGTGTGTGATGTTTCCTCTCCCCGAGCTGTCTCTCCTGCCACCGCCGTCTTTTCCCGCTGCTGTGTTCTTCCGCACAGTGGGTTACCCGCTAATAAAAAAAAAAGCTGCTCTTCTTCTGTGGCCATCCGATAACGTCACCCGGAGAGCCCGCTCCATGGCTATGTCAGAGACGCCACACAGCGGGTGACAACACAGGAAGACCGCCACAGAAGAAGAGCATTTTTTTTTTATTAGCAGGTAACCGACTGCACGGAAGAACACAGCAATGCGAGAAATATGCTGCTGAGTAAAATGCACACATTCAGGAGGTGCTGCCGTCAGTAGGATTTGAATTCATGGCTTAAACCTTTGAGGGCAGCAGGGAATACCACTATGCTACAGAGCTGAGCACGTACCTTCAGAGAAAATACATTTACTAATGTTTAATTCTATACAATAATGTTTTGCATTTCAGGCATTAAAGAGGAAGTAAACCCATTTTTTTTTTAAACCCTGCAAAAGAAAGGCATAATGAGCTAGTATGCATAGCATACTAGCTCATTATGAATGACTTACCTGAGATCGAAGCCCCCGAACTGCTCATCGTTCCCCTCCGCGTTCCACCGCGTCATCAGTTAGCGTCTGCTATTGACGTCACGTCCGGTTGCCGAAGCTGACTGCGCTCCAGCGTGAACCGCACGCCGTACGCCGTGTGGGAACTGGTGTCCACACTGGCATAGAGGGACAGCTCTTCTTGCATCTACCGTTCTTCTGCCATCTCCCCATCGCTGCAGCAACACCGCAGTGCACTACCTCTTCATCTTGGCAGTATTCCACCACTGGGAGACTACAGACACACGGAGTGACTCATGCCCTCCGCAGACAACTTAGAAGGATATCTATTTATGCTTATACTCCACTTCCATCCTGTGAGTAGCCATTTGGCTGTTATTTTAATTCTTTTTAAATAAATTTCTAACATACTGCACTTAGTAGGCGCATTTGTTTTTTCTTTTCTTTGCTGTATATAGAGTCTGCTTCGCTCTACAATTGCTGCCAACGGTGCATATGTTTATAAGACTTGCTTTTAGTATTACATGGACTTCCAAAGAGAAAGACTTTCATACTCTAAACCCCATTGATTTTCATTTGATTTATCTTTATCAGTTAGGTTGTTGTTCCTTCTTTTTGCACCGTCATTTGTATTATAATTTGTATATTCTTGAGGTCTATGGACCTCAAGTCGTATCAAAGTGGGACCAAAGTAGTGCAGGGACTACTTTGAAGTTGCACAGATATGAACCATACTCATTGGCAATCATGGGGTATGACATGTCAATCGACTTTGCAGTCCCAAGTCGCACTAGTGGAAACTGAGCCTGAAAGTCACACCAAAGTAGTACAGGGACTACTTTGAAGTTGGTGTGACTTAAAGTAGCACAGATATGAATGGTTTTCATTGAGAATCATGAAAAGTCGCCGAACTGTGAATCAAGTCATATATATTTTAATAGAAAGGAGCTCTCATTTATACTTGCATAGTCCTTACTGATTTACAGTAGCAGAACAAATGCAGGAAGTAGTGATGTGTGCACATGGGCCAGAAGCAAACGTGTGGTGATGCCAAACAAATCAATGAAGCCCACCCACACCAAATCCACCCCCACCTTGAGTAAGCACAAGTACATATCCTACACTTACCCGGCAAATCAGCAGCACCTCCTCTATGCTAAAGAGGGATCTTGCCATGTCCACCTAGATGGAGATCCTGATCAGCACAGGAACTTCCGGGTGATTACAATAACTAATTTCCGGGTCAGGAGGTGAAACCACACTCTGTTGATTGCAGCTGTGAATATTTGATCTCAATCACGATTAGAATATATTATTTTTGATTATTTGCAGATATCATTATATGTAAAAATACAGATTTGCATATTTGAAGGTAAACTTAAGGGTGTTTGATAAGAAATGGTGTCTCTGGCATAGCAGCAGGTGAATTACAAAAGGCAAAAGACACAGTTTGAGCTCTGCTTCACACTGACAGCGGGAGGAAATCGTTCAGCTGAACTCATACGATTTCATTCCCGCATGTCAGTCCCGACTGCTGGGGGGGGACATCAGAGAAATCTGTGCAGGTTTCTGCACTGATATCAATACAAATCGCACCAATTAGAACAGTGCAATTGCCACCGATTTGACATGTCAAATCGCACCAATGTTTACCAGAGCTGACTCACACAACACTAACAATAGATGAATTGAGCGCGCTCTGGATTAGGAAATACAAAAGAAAAAACCAAACATAAAACGGGGCTGACAGAATGGGAATGGAACTTAAATAGGCTGTATAAAAACACACATTAAAAGTCCATATCAATTAGTCCATGTGTGGAATAGCTTAAAAACTATCCGCAAGGAAGGCTGCCAGCTTACAGATAGAAGTGATCTGAAATAAAACAGGAAGAGGAAAAAAGCAGCGCCTTCTAAGCGTAGTAGTATCAGAAATTTATTAAAGAAATATATGACACAGCGGTAAGAGATACACTCACAAACGAGTATAGTAAAAGGCTTATCTTAAAAGTTGTCATCCGCTCGACCCGGGAGCTGTGAATCCTGATGTTAACAGGCTGGAATCCCACGTAGTGGTTAGCGGTGGTAAAAGGAACTTCACTCTCGCGGCCGCAGAGATGGGGAAGAATCGTCACTGGAACACAGCTAGTGGAATCGTCACTTCCGGGTATGATGTCAGCGGGGGATGCGCGCGTTCGAAGCATGCGCGCTTCTTCATCAGGCTCATAGGGGCCATCTTAGAGTGGGGCAATTTATACCACACCACAATGCAGGTGAATTAGCCTACTTAGTTGCCAAGGAGATGGATACAAGACGCGGCTAAAGAACATGGCATGACGCTTACAATATGGATTTAAATAGCGCTGATAGGAGTGTTGTCAAGTAATAGTATAAATAATAATTATAATAATAATAAAGATAAGGGGGGGAAAAACAAAGAGGAAAAAAAGAAAACACCACCTAGATACAATAAATGGATACAAATAAGGAGTACAATGAAAGTATATACATATATATATATACATGCATATACACATACATATATATACACACACATACACACATACATGCACACATACACATGGACGAAATATATAATAAAAACATTATAAAGATAATGTATGATCAAGCACTCAAGGTGCAGTGTTAAAATATATTGTATTATATAATATTATAAATATTATAAATATAGTATGTATAAATTATTAATGAATTGGAAAAATATAAATAAAATTGGGAATCCGAAGTTTACTATAACTTCCCCCAACCCTCACTTTTAGGATCCTTCAATACCTCATAAAAAATAAAATAGGATAAAAATAAATATTAAATATTAAAAATGTAGAGAAGAATATAAATTTGAATAGAGTTAATTGGGTGGTATGGTAATATATAATAGGCATCATTATGCTTAAGCTAACGCGTGCGCACCTGATACCTTTTCTATTTATCAATCAACTCAAAATGGTCACCCTAATGTACCATGTAAAATGTGCCACAAGGAATAGATGTGGCAAACCTATACTCAATGTACTGGATAACACTATATTATAAGAGTATGTTAATTTCAATACCCTCATTAAGGCCCCCAGGAGAGAGGCTATCTAAAGTGTAGATCCAGTAATTTTCCCTCTCACATAGCCTCTTATAACGTTCTGCCTTGGGCAAGTGTTTGGAAACGGCCTCTATGACCCAAACACGTAGCCCCTCAGAAGACTGCTGGTGAAATAATTTGAAGTGCCTTGCAACACTATATTTTTCTAAGCCCTTCTCCACAAAATTACGGTGCTCCCCAAACCTTTTGCGGAGGGTGCGAATAGTGCGGCCCACATAAAGTAGGCCACAAGGGCACGTAAGACAATAGACAACATACTCGGAAGAGCACGTGAAAAAATCAGGTATGGTGTATATTTTATCCTTACACGTAAACTCTTTTTGTCTGTGAGTGACATGTTTACAGGTGAGACATAGGGCTTTCCTGCATTGGTACATCCCCTTTACATTAAAAAATGTCAAAGAGGTGCTAGCAGTAGGCCCTAATTGTGTAATTTTACTTGGGGCTATACGTGCCTTCAGGTTTTTAGCTCTTCTATAGCTGACTATTGGTCTTTCAGGGAGTGTTGATTTGAGGTGGGGATCCTCACTCAAGATTGACCAATGTTTGACCAAGATCCTTTCCATTCGTCTAAACTGACTATGGAATTGGGTAACAAACCTGACCTGTTGTAAGTTGTCATCTGTGGTAGTAATTTTGTCACTCCTAACCTCAGTGTTGAGGTAATGTTGAAAGGCTCCCTCCACTAACTGATCGGGGTAACCCTTTTCTAAAAACTTAGTCTTCAGGTTTAAGCCATGAGTGGTATAATCCTGTAGCTTAGTGCAGTTATGTCTAAGTCTACAAAATTGGCTTTTGGGTATATTATTCACCCAACGTGGATGATGGCAACTCCCGTAGTGCAAAAAGGAGTTACCCGCAGATGGCTTGGTATAATTCTGGGCATGTATGTTATAATCATCATGAGACAATTCCAAATCTAGAAAAGCTAGAGTGTTCTCATCAGTAACAGAAGTAAATGATAGACCCATGGTGTTAGAGTTACAGTACTGTAAAAAGTCTGGAATAGACGTGTCTGGCCCATCCCAAATAATCACCACGTCGTCTATATAGCGACCGTAAAAAAACAGATTGGAGGAAAAGGGGTTATTATGCCAAATATGAAAATGTTCCCAGTAGCCCATTGTGAGGTTCGCATAACTTGGGGCAAAATTGGCCCCCATCGCTGTACCCTGAATCTGTATATAAAACTCACCATTCGTTTCGAAATAATTATGGGTGAGACAGTATTCTAACATATCAAGGAGGAAATGTATTTGTCTAGGATTAAGAATAGGGTCCTCATTTAAATAGTATTGTGTGGCTAACAAGCCCACATTATGGGGAATAGATGTATAAAGAGAAACTACGTCTAGTGAGAGCCAACGATATGAGGGCTCCCATCTATAAGACTGTAACATTTTTAAAAGTTGTATACCATCTTTGATATATGAAGGGAGATTTTGAACTAAAGGCTGTAGAAAGTGGTCTATATAAATAGAAAAATAACTTGTCACACTTTCCATGGCCGCCACAATCGGTCTCCCGGGCGGGTTGGTCAAATCTTTGTGAACTTTCGGGAGGTGATAAAAATAGGGTCTTTTGTAAAAATCATGTAACAGAAACGCGACTTCTGTTTTGGTGACAAGTCCCTCTGTCTTGGCCTGATTGACAAGGTCATGGGCCTCCTTAGAATGAGGGTATTGAAATTAACATACTCTTATAATATAGTGTTATCCAGTACATTGAGTATAGGTTTGCCACATCTATTCCTTGTGGCACATTTTACATGGTACATTAGGGTGACCATTTTGAGTTGATTGATAAATAGAAAAGGTATCAGGTGCGCACGCGTTAGCTTAAGCATAATGATGCCTATTATATATTACCATACCACCCAATTAACTCTATTCAAATTTATATTCTTCTCTACATTTTTAATATTTAATATTTATTTTTATCCTATTTTATTTTTTATGAGGTATTGAAGGATCCTAAAAGTGAGGGTTGGGGGAAGTTATAGTAAACTTCGGATTCCCAATTTTATTAATATTTTTCCAATTCATTAATAATTTATACATACTATATTTATAATATTTATAATATTATATAATACAATATATTTTAACACTGCACCTTGAGTGCTTGATCATACATTATCTTTATAATGTTTTTATTATATATTTCGTCCATGTGTATGTGTGCATGTATGTGTGTATGTGTGTGTATATATATGTATGTGTATATGCATGTATATATATATATATATATATATATATATATATATATATATATATATATATACTTTCATTGTACTCCTTATTTGTATCCATTTATTGTATCTAGGTGGTGTTTTCTTTTTTTCCTCTTTGTTTCCCCCCCCCCTTATCTTTATTATTATTATAATTATTATTTATACTATTACTTGACAACACTCCTATCAGCGCTATTTAAATCCATATTGTAAGTGCCATGCCATGTTCTTTAGCCGCGTCTTGTATCCATCTCCTTGGCAACTAAGTAGGCTAATTCACCTGCATTGTGGTGTGGTATAAATTGCCCCACTCTAAGATGGCCCCTATGAGCCTGATGAAGAAGCACGCATGCTTCGAACGCGCGCATCCCCCGCTGACATCATACCCGGAAGTGACGATTCCACTAGCTGTGTTCCAGTGACGATTCTTCCCCATCTCTGCGGCCGCGAGAGTGAAGTTCCTTTTACCACCGCTAACCACTGGGATTCCAGCCTGTTAACATCAGGATTCGCAGCTCCCGGGTCGAGCGGATGACAACTTTTAAGATAAGCCTTTTACTATACTCGTTTGTGAGTGTATCTCTTACCGCTGTATCATATATTTCTTTAATAAATTTCTGATACTACTACGCTTAGAAGGCGCTGCTTTTTTCCTCTTCCTGACTCACACAACACTGCCTATCCTCCAGCTGACTTCATTACCTGCAATTCTCCACAGCTGTTATATATAAAGATTCCACCTTTATCATTTACTTGCAGGTATGCTGAAGCCTAGGTTTACATTGGGACGATTTGTCATGCAATTTCAGAAATCAAATCGCATGACTATTGGTGGCAATGGCACTGCTCCAATCGATGCAACCCCAATTTTTTGGCACTGCACCGATTTGCAAAAGTAGTTCCTGCACTACTTTTGCCGATTTCAGGTGCGACTTCAATAGACATTTGTGTATGAAGCCACACAGATGTCTATCAAGTAGTACCTAAAATCGCACTAGTTCAAGTGAAGTAGTGCGATTTCAAAGTAGCATCAATGTGAACCAGGGTGAAGAGATTCGTTTTTTGGTGCACAAATGCATATAGAAATAAAATACAAAAGATATTGCACTTTGCCAAAACCACCACCACCACCACCAAAAAAAAAAAAAAAAAACACACCAAAGCTCAATAATGTACTTTTATTTTGCTAGCAGAAACAAAATTATGTACATTCATTTACTAGCTTCAAAAAATTTGGACAGGATACATGGTACTACATTTAGCAATTGGATTTTAAGGGCCCTGCTCATAGGAGCTTACAATCTAAAATTTGTCAAAACCTTAGAGTGCACACAGCTTTACTTTTAGTGTATAACGGGCAACACATCACATTTTTATCTGCAAGATTATAGAAACATACTCAAGTCATTATTCTTACAAAGCATTCCAACATAATATTTAAAAAAAGACACATGTTCAAAACACCCACCCCCACCCCACAATCCACATATACATACATTGGAGACCATGTTCTGCTGGAATCTGAATTTCTGTGTACATGATTAAGCAATGAGATCCAAGAGTAGAAGGTCAGCAGATGCTTCCAAACGATTTTGCCTGGTCAGACAGGAACAATACACACACAATTTTTGATTGAAAAAATGCACAAGAATTTCAGCAAATTACACTAGTTGGGGGGTTTGTCAATCTGCACAATATCATTTCTTCTCCCCCCACAAATCACAGCAAAAAACCTGGCCTTCTCAGACCAAATGATCCCCCATAGTGCAGGCCTTTATATAAGAGAGGCTGTATTGTTAGCAAACTGACACACACCCAATAGAAGTACACACCCAAAAGAAGTACACTCCCACCGGTATCTTTCAATCTGTCCCTTTGTGTATGTTTAAAGTGATTTCACCTGACGGGCAGGAACACATAATACTATTTGCAACTGTGTTAGCCCTTGGCTATGTGCATCAAATCTCCAACTACAGGCCAAAGATCCAAGTCCATTTGCATGCACATAAACAAAGCAACAGTTTTCTAAGCATATGTACCTGTGCAGTGTAAACCCTACAATTTTAAATGTCCAAGTCCCTGCGCATGATTAGTGCTAACAAACATTAACATCAGTCCCTGGCTCCAATGAGCTTCCAATCTAAAGTCCAAAACTAACTTTTTTACATTAGAGACTATTTTGACAGGAGACAAATAAAATACCAGCATGTCTTAGGATTGTGGTGAGAAACCCACACAGGGAGAACATATAAACTTCAACACAAGCATTAGCATGTTGGGGAATTGAACCAGCAACCCCAGTGCTGCTAGATGGAATCGCTACCCACTTAGCCACCAGGCAGCTTCACACATGTTCTCTGAATCTCTGTGGTGTGAACCAGCCCTAAGTCCATAGCCATGTTCAGTGTCTCCAAGCAATATACAATATATTGGCCTAAGTATTGGGACGCCTGCCTTTAAACGCACATGAACTGTAATGGCATCCCAGTCTAAAGCCCCATACACACGGTCGGACTTCCATCTGACTTTTCCGTGGTTTTTTGTCCGAACGGAATTGGTCGAGAACACCCATAGCATACACACGCTCAGACTTTTCTGCAAACTTTCCCTAAACTTTTTGCAACATCACGTGGTTTTTCTGCTCTTTACCGCCACCCTTTGGTCAACTTATGCTATTGTTGGTTGATTTTAACATTAGTTGTTTTGTCCATCGGACAAAAGTCCGATGGTTTTCTGTACACACAGTCGGACTTTGCTCCATCAGACTTTTGTTGGGCAAAAGTTTGTCCATTTGCAGACCCAACTTTTGTCCGATGAAAACAAGAAAAAAGCAAAAAAAGTTTGTCCGATGGAGCGTACACACGGTCGGATTGTTGGTCCAACTTGCTCAAAATGAAGTTTTTTGGCCAAAAGTCCGACCGTGTGTACGGGGCTTTAGTCCCTAGGGTTCAATATTGAGTTGGCCCACCCCCGAAGGCTGTCCACAAGGTTTAGGAGTGTGTCTATGGGAATGTTTGACCATTCTTCCAAGTGCATTTGTGAGGTCAGGCACTGATGTTGGACGAGAAGGCCTGGCCTACAGTCTCTACTCTAATTCATCCCCAAGGTGTTCTGTTGTGTTGAGGTCAGGACTCTGTCCAGGCCAGTCAAGTTCCTCCACCCCGAACTCATCCATGTCTTTATGGACCTTGCTTTGTGTACTGGTCCAAATCATTTGGTGGAGGGGTATTATGGTGTGGGGTTGTTTTTCAGGGGTTGGGCTTGGCCCCTTAGTTCCAGTGAAGGTAACTCTTAAGGCATCAGCATACCAAGACATTTTGGACAATTTCATGCTCCCAACTTTGTGAGAACAGTTTGGGGATGGCCCCTTTCCTGTTCCAACATGACTGCACACCAGTGCACAAAGCAAGGTCCATAAAGACATGGATGAGCGAGTTTGGGGTGGAGAAACTTGACTGGCCTGCACAAAGTCCTGACCTCAACACCCTTTGGCTGAATTAGAGCAGAGACTGCGAGCCAGGCCTTCTCATCCAACATCAGTGCCTGGCCTCACAAATGCACTTCTCAAAGAATGATCAAACATCTCCATAGACACACTAAACCTTGTGGACAGCCTTCCCAGCCTTCCCAGAAGCTGTTCTAGCTGCAAAGGGTGGGCCAAATCAAATTTTAACCCTACGGACTAAGACTTGGCTGCCATTAACGTTCATGTGTGTGTTAAGGCAGGCGTCCCAATACGTTTGGCTAAATTTTGCATCTGGCAAGATTTACAGTGGTGGTGGAACCCTCCTACACATAAATACAACATTTAGACATATTTTTAAGACCTGGGAGATGAGACAACTTCTCTACACGAAGCAGCATGTTTGGGATTTGAACCCAGACACTCAGGGATGCAAAGCAGAAGTTCTAACCTGTAAGCCACAGAGCTGCCACATGTGAGATCCTCATGCACATAAATACACATAAATACTGCATTTCTTTGGGCATACAGGTGATGGAATTACATTACTCAAGCGTTATTCTTCTTGATTTATTCTGTGAAATTTGGTGTTTTTTTGTGGGTGAGTTTAGAATAGTGATATTACCCTCAAATTTTGGGGAATTGCATTTTGATTTCTGATGTTGGAACACATATCAGATTTTTGGGGCTCAAATTATGATTATTTAGAAATAATAAAAAGCACAAAAAAAGTGACTAATTTAAAATTTGCATCAGCAATGATATTGTTTGTGCTTTGTAAAGACATCTGTGTGAGTTTGGGTAAAGATTGTTGTGAGATAGAGAGTAACAAGTGAAAGTGACAGAGAAAAATATATTTTATCAAAACATTTCACATTCCACATTCTTAAAAACAAAATATTTTAATTAGAAGCAACATTGTTGCAAAGGAAACTTTATTTCAGAGAAAGATACATTTCATCTCAACATTAAAAGAATTTATTTGTGAAAGTTACAATTGTATCATTAGAATCAATGGCTAAAACTTGAATTGGACTAAAATAGAGCAGATTTTCACTTCCAAAAAATGATCTTTAATTAGCTCTCATTTCAGTATTTACTATAACTCTTGTGAAAAAAAGACACTTGAGTTAAAATTTGAGTTAATTTAGGTCTGAGCATGCTCAGTTGTGTTGCACCTATTTGTCCAAAAAACAAGGAATTTTTCACTTCTCAGACTTTTAAAGATATTTCAGTGTAGAAATAACTTTTTCACACAGTTTAAAAGCAGATTATCTTTAAATAATATACTGCATATTTCAGTACCATTTAGGCAATTATATCATGCTCTAAACATTATTTCCATGTGCAATTCTCCAGCTTTTAGTAGAGTAAGGATTTGGGCGCTATTTGGATTCTGGGAGCTATAGTAAATTTGATTTTGGGAGTATTTTCTCTCCAGCGCTATAGTGAATACCGTTTTAGCGCTAATTAGCGCAAATTACCGTGAATCGCGCAAATTTGCGGCAATTAGCGCTAATTAGCGCCGCGGCGCTATAGTAAATTACCCCCACTGTCACACAAAACTCCAAAAATGGGCTGGTCAAAATTCTTGGCACCCTTAACTTAATATTTGGTTGCACACCCTTTGAAAAAAATAACTGAAATCAGTCGCTTCCTATAACCATCAATAAGCTTCTTACACCTCTCACCCGGAATTTTGGACCACTCCTCCTTTGCAAACTGCTCCAGGTCTCTCTTATTGGAAGGGCGCCTTTTCCCAACAGTAATTTTAAGATCTCTTCACTGGTGTTCAATGGAATTTAGATCTGGACTCATTGCTGGCCACTTTAGAACTCTCCAACGCTTTGTTGCCATCCATTTCTGGGTGCTTTTTGACGTATGTTTGGGGTCATTGTCCTGCTGGAAGACCCAAGATCTCGGATGCAAACCCAGCTTTCTGACACTGGGCTCTACAGTGCGACCCAAAATCCTTTGGTAATCCTCAGATTTCATGATGCCTTGCACACATTCAAGGCACCCAGTTCCAGAGGCAGCAAAACAACCCCAAAACATCATTGAACCTCCACCATATTTCACTGTATGTACTGTGTTCTTTTCTTTGTAGGCCTCATTCCGTTTTCGATAAACAGTAGAATGATGTGCTTTACCAAAAAGCTCTATCTTGGTCTCATCTGTCCACAAGACGTTTTCCCAGAAGGATTTTGGCTTACTCAAGTACATTTTGGCAAACTGTAGTCTTGCTTTTTTATGTCTCTGTGTCAGCAGTGGGGTCCTCCTGGGTCTCCTGCCATAGCGTTTCATTTCATTTAAATGTCGACGGATAGTTTGTGCTGACACTGATGCTCCCTGAGCCTGCAGGACAGCTTAAATTTCTTTGGAACTTGTTTGGGGCTGCTTCTCCACCATCCGGACTATCCTGCGTTGCAACCTTTCATCAATTTTCCTCTTCCGTCCACGCACGATTAGCTACAGTGCCATGGGTTGAAAACTTCTTGATAATGTTGCGCACTGTGGACAAAGGCAAATCTAGATCTCTGGAGATGGATTTGTAACCTTGAGATTGTTGATATTTTTCCTCAATTTTGGTTCTCAAGTCCTCAGACAGTTCTCTTCTCCTCTTTCTGTTGTCCATGCTTAGTGTGGCTCACACAGACACACAATGCAAAGACTAAGTGAACTTCTTTCCTTTTTATCTGCTTTCAGGTGTGATTTTTATATTGCCCATACCTGTTACTTGCCCCAGGTGAGTTTAAAGGAGCATCACATGCTTGAAACAATCTCATTTATCCACATTTTTGAAAGGGTGCCAAGAATTTTGACCAGCCCATTTTTGGAGTTTTGTGTGACACTATGTCCAATTTTCTTTTTTTCCTCTCTTATTTTGTTTTGTTACAATACACACAAAGGGAATAAACATGTGTATAGCAAAACATGTGTTGCTGCAATACTTTTCTGTGAGAAATACTTGATTTTCTGGAAAAAATTCTGGGGTGCCAACAATTTTGGCCATGACTGTATAAGAGGGTTCTCTTCTTGCTTTTTTTCAGATTTCGTTTTGCATTAAAGGGAGACTCACCTTTAACACTTTATTTTTGCATAAAAGATAAACTTTTAACTGTATTTTCACTAAATAAAAAAAAAATGATTTATTAGAAGATAAAGATGCATTCAATTATGCATTTGTTTCTGCATATAGTTCAGCTTTAAAATGGTATTAAAGCTTTGTTTTTGTTTTGTTTGTTAGTTTTTTTGTTAATAACACACATGTTATACTTACCTGCTCTGTGCAGCGCCGATCCTCTTCTTTTCAGGTAGCCCACCAGTTCTCCTGGCTTCTCTCCCTCGAGCAGTGCCCCCAGAGGAAGCCACTTACCCTGGGGGCACCTCTGCATGCTCGCTGAGGCTATCGTGAACATCGTTAGATCAGAGAGAGCTCAGGTAAGGATGGGGGGGGGGGGGGTGAGGGCGGCCAGCTGCACACAGAAGGTTTTTTACCTTCATGCATAGAATTCATGAATGTAAAAAAACCTTTAGCCTTTAGAACCACTTTAAGTTGATCTGAAGTTAAAAGCTAATCTCGTTATTTTGTACCATGTAACATGCAACACCTGTATTTAGGGCATAACATGTAACATGGTGCACATGGCCCCAAACCTTACCTTCAAACCCTCCCCTCCATTACAGCCTGTGGGGATTCCTCTCTCCTGCAGCCACTGTCAATTTGAAAGAGATCTGTGAATGATGGAACGATAAGTAGTGTTTGTGTATTTATATGATACAGAATTCTGTATGCCATCATGGAAGATGGATGTGTAGTTCCACTTCTCAATGGAATACAAGTGTAGTGATCACTGCACCCATAGTACATTGATACTTCCTCTAACTCAATAACTAAAAGTCTGTACCTTGAAGAAGAGTCTGTAGGAGCCTGACAGTGAAACTGGTGTCCCCACAGAAAGTTTTGCCTTCACCTCCTGTTCCCAGGGCACATGTAAAATATTGTACTTTCATTCATGTTCTGTCCCCATTGGGAAGAATGAAGCATCCCAGTTGGGACACAGACAGTTATAAAAGCCTGGGAGAGTTTTTTTACTCTGCCCTGCTCTATCCAACACTACAAAGGTTGAATCTACCCTCTGACACATCAAAACTATCATAGCAATAACTCCTTATGACTTAAATTAGTTTGAACATAAAACACGCCTAAAACAATGCATCCAAAGTTATAGACATCTAAAGTTATATGCAAATCTTTACTTTTCCAGTAAAAAAAAGAACCCCATCTAAAACCCTTCTTTGCTTGACCCCTTCTGGGTAAACCGGTCCAATTCTTAATACTGTTTTGTATCAATTGACTTTGTTACTACTAATCTTGTAATCCCCTGCTTTTTGTATACTACCAGAATATGACAACCATTATGTCAGTACCTTTCGTATTTTTCTCTTTATATGTAAATTTTTCTCTCAATAAAAATGATTGAAAGTAAAAAAAGGCTTACTTCAATCCAAGCACTCCTTTCTTAGGGACAGATTTAATTTGATATACGTTATATGTTCTCTTTTTACCAGTGACAAAATAGTTCCCATCAAATCTGATCATCTTCATCCTATAGAAGCATCCCCTATTAGGCAGGCAGAAGAAAGGTGGCAATGTGATTTGAAATTTGTCAGTGATGCCAAGCTGTGTTATGGCGGATTACCAGTGCGTTTGTAATTTCATGAATTGCTTCATCTCACACTTAAGATATAACTCATTGTCTTCAGTACAGGGTCAGGCTTGCAGATTGGACTCCTAGGATGACTTACACTTGCCAGTACATCATACACTCAGTTTGAAGCCATCTTTTACGAGGTCTCATTTCTACCCACTCATTTGACACATACGGGAGGTTCTTTGGCATGTTCTTGTATTTTGATTTCTGCATGCTGGCAATGCACGGTGCCCAGGAATACTAAACCAATGCTTTGTGTTTTCAGTTTATGTAAAAACACCTAGTGCCATTTAAAATATGCAGAACAGATGTTACCAAGAGTTTCGGCACAATAAATATATTAACAACATGCAGGATAAAATGTTCCCTTTTCCAGCTCCTGAGGCTTTTATGAATTTTTTCCACTGCTCTGATGGCAGAGCTTGAGGATTACTATCTAGCTGTTATGTGGATAGGCACAAGCAAAACAATCCTGCATTAGGAATGTGTGCCTGCAGGAAAAAACAACCAGAAGCATAAGCAAGCCTGGTAGTTTACAGAATGTAAAGGATCAGTCTGCCAAATATTGACATTTTGGTTATGATGTTCAGTGATTTCCCAGTCTGTTTTTATTTGAAGGGGAATATGCTTAGCAATCTGCTCACATACATTCCCAAATAATAATTATTCACTGTTATTTCCCCAATGTATGTGCTTTTTGGGAACTGTGTTAGTATAACGGCTTAAAGCAGGCCTGTCAATAAAATAAACCCAAATCTGCCCTCCCTGCTCTGTACTAGAATCATTATTCTAAGGGCTCCTGCAATTAAATTTAAGCACCCGTTAACACACCTAATGCATTAGGATGCTTTAAAAATTCATTTTTTTATGCATATGCTTTGTTTTAAAAAATGCTTGCCAGATGCCCCCTCTGTGTTGTTTTTTTTTTAATGGATTTTTGTATTATCACCTCGGCTAGTATTGCATTTTTTAAATGCATCTCAAATGCACTGTAAATGCCATAGGGGCTTTTGTGATGTGTCTGAAGTGTGTTGCCGTGCTTTTAATGAACATCAATGGAAGCTTTTGGAAAGCTGGAAAGCCTGGAATATGACATGTTTTGGGTCAATTTTGATGCAATGCAATAGTAACGCAACCATGTGAACAACGCTTGGGGCTGCAATGCACACAGTTTTGACAGGTGTTCATGGAGCTTGGAAAATGCTATTGAAACACCTGTTTTTGAAGCTAGTGTAAACTTAGCCTAACTTAACCACTTAAGCCCCGGACCAATATTCAGCATAAGGACCAGGCCACTTTTTGCGATTCGGCACTGTGTCGCTTTAACTGACAATTGCGCGGTCGTGCGATGTGGTTCCCAAACAAAATTGGCGTCCTTTTTTTCCCACAAATAGAGCTTTCTTTTGGTGGTATTTGATCACCTCTGCGGTTTTTATTTTTTGCGCTATAAACAAAAATAGAGCGACAATTTTGAAAAAAATTCAATATTTTTTACTTTTTGCTATAATAAATATCCCCAAAAAATATATAAAAAAACATTTTTTTCCTCAGTTTAAGCCGATACGTATTCTTCTACATATTTTTGGTAAAAAAAATCGCAATAAGCATTTATTGATTGGTTTGCGCAAAAGTTATAGCGTTTACAAAATAGGGGATAGTTTTATGGCATTTTTTTTTTTTACTAGTAATGGCGGCGATCAGTGATTTTTTTCGTGACTGCAACATTATGGCGGACACAGCGGACACTTTTGACACATTTTTGGGACCATTGTCATTTTCACAGCGATCAGTGCTATAAAAGTGCACTGGTTACTGTGAAAATTACACTGGCAGTGAAGGGGTTAACCACTAGGTGGCGCTGTAGGGGTTAAGTGTACCCTAAGAAGTGATTCTTACTGTAGGGGGGCGTGGCTACACATTACACGTCACTGATCGTCTGTTCTGATGACAGGGAACAGACGATCACTGACTTGCCACGGAGAAGAACGGGGAAAGGTTTGTTTACACTCACCTCTCCCCGTTCTTCAGCTCTGTGACCTGATCGCGGGACACCGGCGGCGATTGGGTCCACGGGTCCCGCGGGCGCGGTCATTGTCATTTTTACAGCGATCAGTGCTATAAAAATGCACTGGTTACTGTGAAAATGACACTGGCAGTGAAAGGGTTAACCAGGAGGGGGAGCTGTAGGGGTTAAATGTGCCCTGATGTGTTTTACTTACTGTGGGGGGCGTGGCTTAGCATGTGACATCACTGATCGTCGTTCCCTATGATAGGGAACAGACGATCAGTGACAGGCTCACTAGGAAGCACGGGGAGAGGTTTGTTTACACTTACCTCTCCCTGTTCTTCCTCTCTGTGACCCGATCGCGGGACACCAGCAGCGATCGGGTCCGCTGTTTCCACAGGGATGGTCACAGAGAAGAGGACCGGGTCGCAAGCGCGCTGCAAGCGCGCTGCCAGCGGCGCGCTCGCGACCCACGGCTGGGCTCTTAAAGGGGACGTACCTGTATGCCCATGTGCCCAGCCGTGCCATTCTGCCGACGTACATCGGCGTGCGGCGGTCCTCAAGTGGTTAATGAAAGAAAATGGAGTGGAACCAGACTCTACATCAATCATACCTTAAAGTGCTGTCATCCCATAAATTATAATACACTCAAAAATATGTGAGACAAAGGGATCTTGTGTGCAGCATTTTGAGGTGAATTACAACATAATAATATGGTTATAATTGAATAGTTCTATTTTAACAAATGCACAGTAGTAAAATTCATCACAGATAGATTGTTTAAATATATAGACACCTGGTGGTTGATTTACTAAAGGCAAATAGACTGTTCACTTTGCAAGGAAAGTTGCACTTTACAAAAGGATTATACCCAGAGTTTAGGGAAAGAGATGAATCTCTACTGACGTCCACTAACCAATCATGTGCAGGCAAAAATGCTGTTTTATTTTTCTTCTATGTGATTAGGTATTCCTTGCAAAGTGAAATTTCACCACATTCAATAAGTTCTAGGAAAAATTCCCTTGCGCAGTGCAACTTCCCTTGAAAAGTGTACAGACTATTTGCTTTTAGTAAGTCAAACTCAGCGTGTCAGTATGTATATCTCTAAAAACATTACATCTGGTAGCCACTAGTATTGGTATGTCCCCCAACTTCTGGCAAAATAACCATCTCAATAGGTACAGGAATCTAATTAACACCATAGAAACACCCCAGAAGAAAGACCCAAATGCCCAATAACCAGCAGTGTACCAGCAGTGTGCCTGTGCCCCTCAATGCCCACAGCCACAACCAAGGATGGAACCAAATATTCCAACATTGCTCCTACAGGGGGTCTCTTTACTCTAAAGCCCTGTACACACAATCGGATTTCTTATGGATTTTTAACCAATGGATTTTTCCATCGGAAATCCGATGAAGCTGACTTCCATCAGTCTTGCCTACACACCATCAGTCAAAAAACCGACCGTTCCAAACGTTGTGACGTAAAACACTCAGACAAGCCGAGAAAATTGAAGTTCAATGCTTCTGAGCATGCGTCGACTTGATTCTGAGCATGCGTGGGTTTTTTATCCGATGGAGTTCCCCCACAGACGATAGTAATTTGCTATCATTTTTTTTTCCATCGGATAAATTTAAAACATGTTCTATTTTTTTACACTGATGGAAAAAAAACGATGGGGCCCATACACGATCGGTTTGTCCGATGAAAAAAGTCTATCGGACTATTTTCATCTGTAAAACCGATCGTGTGTACAGGGCTTTACTCTGTGCTAGGCACAAGTAGGTTTATAGTCCCTCCAGGTATGGGGAACACATAGATGAATGAATGTTTTATCTAACTAAGCTATAGCTACCCTTCTACCCTTCATTTTGATGTTTCATGTTGCACCCATATTTAGGGTATCGCATAAAACATGGTCAGAGCCCAGAACTTCCCACCCCCTCATAATCCCACAGACTCCCTAGCAGCTCAGCTTGGTTCAGCCTGCACAGCTAGTCATCCATTCACAGAGATCTGTGAAAAGAGAGACTGCAAGTCCAATTTGCCACCAAACCAGAGGAATTCATTGTTCTCAATGGAGCCAAGTGTAGTGACATAATTGTAGTCTATTAATATTTTCTCCAACCCCATAACTAAAGGTCTGTACCTGAGCATGAACCTGCAGCTGGAGAACTAGTATGCAGGAACCCTTGGGCTCAAATGCAAAAAAATATTAACATATTTTTTAAGAACAATCTGGATGTATTTATTTTTTGACAAAGGGTGGAATACTTAAAAAAAAAGAAAGAAGTAGTTTGGGATAGAGTGGCAATATGAGAACTTATGTGAGATTATTTCTTCCTGTGACCCCGTTGGATAGATCTTCCCTCATTTACATTGCCTGTAACACTAGAAAATACATAATGGATGTCATTTGGACAGGGAGCCTCAAACTGCAATAAAAACTGTTCATCTCTCTTAGGACCCAGTTGCCTAAGGATGGTCAGATCACACCAACACATTCAAATATACTAACACACTATGGCCTCTGATGCAGCTGGTCGGAGTTGGGAAAAACAGTCAGGCTGAATTTAAATCATCTATGCTACCCCCTGTTAGTATTTTTTGAACACTTTGCTGCTATAATACTATTGAAGAAACCATGTTTTTCTTACTTGGCTTGATATGATGGACACTTGGAACATGTGACTGTTCTGAACATTGACTTTCTCCACCTAAGCCCCCATTATCCTTATTGAAGAATTGCCTGAGTCACCCTCCATATTACAACAACCGTATGGGAGTGACCTTCTGGGTAAGACCCAGTTTGGTGATGGCACAACATATCCTCCTCTTGACCACTATGCCCAGTTGGACATTTGGGGTGTGACCATCTGTAGGTTTATTCAACTATTGAATGGGGAGCTATTATTTGATTTGTCTATTGGACACACAGTCACAGTGATATGCTATATAAAATTGTCCTGGAGATACTTCTGGACTACTACATTGCATCATAACTTTGTGGATGGCGATTATGGAGTTATGAAGAGAGAGTTATGAAGAGAACATTATTTTTGCTTTTAAGTACCTGAAATGTATTGGCTTCTGAATTTTTTTGGGTTTTACCATACAGATATGTCATTAATATATACTGTATGCATGCTTACAATGAATATTTATATGAGGTGGAGAAGGATCATAGCTGCTTTTAATGCTGTTGAAGGGCTTACAATTGTGTGTTATTTTGGAATTTTTGTATCAATAAAGCTTTTTTGTGATGTGCACTGACGGAGTGGAACTATAAGTTGCAAGTACTTTAAGTATTTCTGTAACTAATCTATGCTGTGGACATATAAGAGGAAAGAGGTTGAGTCAAAAGAGGGTTTTTATATTTTGTTTAGTTTACGGTAGTTTTACCGGTGATTACTTCTCCTCAAGAAGCACAATATATGATTAACCAAATGTGGGACCTAGAGGATATTTTTTTTAGTTTGATTCCAAATACATTCTCCGTATAATGAGCTGCCATACTTTTCCTTTCTCAAGTGACAAAGCTACCATTTAAGTCTGACTGACTATAAACAGAGCTCTATCTATATCTCTGAGATTAAATGTCATCAGCTGTTATTATGGTAGTTTACAAGATTGTAATACATGGAGAAGAGTCTCTAGATTCTGCAATAGAAATATGATACAGCAAGCATTATTGCCCATCAGGTATGGATTTTTGATGCACGAAATGCATAAATGCTGACATACACCATCAAATATGAAAGTGTGTATATTGCTGAATTGGTTTTCTCAAGAGCTTCTGGGTTTATGAAATAGAGGTCTGTATGAAAAGCCTTAACCTACTTTTAAAACCATGACAGTAAAATGTTCTTTATTAACTGAGTGCAATAAAAAGGGGTTGACTTTCCAGAAAAGGGGAATGCGCTTTCTAAAATGTCATCTACTATTTCAAACAAGTCAAGGAGAGAAGAGAAGCAGAGGAGTTGTAAAACCCGTATTACATGCACAGTCACTGCCCTCAGGGAGCTTACAATCTATTGTCCTTACCTTATATACACTAGGGTCAATTTAGACAGCAGACAATTAACCTACCTGTCTTTGAAGTGTAGGAGGAAACCACAGCATTTGGAGGAAACCTACACAAGAACAAGGAGAACATGTAAATTCCTAGTAGTTAATGTCCTGACTAGGATACAAACTGCCGTCCCCATTGCTGCAAGGCAGAAGTGCATGACTACTGCATTACTGTATACAGTATTACACAAACTTCATACATGTCTCTATGCCAGAGGAACCTTGTATTTTAATTAATAAAGCAGCAGGGCGGAGGTAATTTCATACATCTAAGTCATTACTATAAAAGCAATATCATTACCATAATGTTACCAATGCAGAATTAAAGCATTTTTATTGCATATTTAGCAGTATGATTATTGTGGACAGCTGAATATTAGTATAACAGCTTGTATTAATTGGGCTATTTGTGATTTTTGGGCAGCTGTCTGTTGAAAAAACTAATCCTGATATACAATATTGATTGTATCACATGTTGAATTTTTCTATTTCTGTATTTGCATATACATCCATATTTCCGGAGAGAATAATCTCTAATTTATGATTTCAGTGCGTTTTCCTGGAGTAACATTAACCCTAGACACAGATCAGCTGACATCTGGGGCCGCACCAGTTCTGGAGATTAGGCCCTCTTCTCCAATTGATAATTTGGCCTATGATTTGATCAAAAGACCTAATTATTGCTCTCTTTGTTCACTGCAGGGATGCCAGGGAGAACGCAAAAATTGCTTAATGCTGTTTAGTTTTGTTCATTGGATCAGCAAAATCAAGGGACACCAGACTCTTCTAAATATTTTTAAAGGGAAGCTATAGAGTGAAAATATGGAGGATGCCTTTACTGATTCCCCTTTCTAAAATTACAAGCACTCTGGCTATCATTCTAATCCAATGGCTTTAATATTTCCTGAGGCACTGACCTGGGACATGTGTGCAGTTCAGGACTTTAATCTTCTGTCTGAAATGTATGCACTTTTTTTGTAATGATATGAGTAAAATAGGTTTGTATAAGGCCTCATGCACATGGGCACCTGGAACCATATGGTATAACTTTCGGGCTTGGATCTGCTGGGAGTCACAGGTGCTGCATGGAGCCACACTTAGAAAACAATGGCTGTACCTGGGTGTAAGCTGGTGCTTGTGTAAACACACATGTACACAAATGCACATCCCTGGATGCAAACTGTCTGTGGCCAGCATTGTATATCCCCAGCCATTGTTTTCTATGGGTGGCTGTAAGCAGCACCTGTGGTTCCTAAGTTGGGGAATACACCTGAATTTTACACCATAGAGCCTCAGGCAGCCATGTGCATGAAGGCATAAAGATGTAGTTTCATAAGTCAATTTTTTTTTGCTGAATTATTTGATGACTTTACACAACTGCGTTGTAGTTTAAAGCGGTTGTAAAGTCACTAATAACAAATCCTGGAATCCCCTCTGTTACAGAAAGATGTACTGTGCAGTGCATCTGTTTTTTTTAATTATTCAGCGAAATACCTTATTTTACAGCGCCGCTGTGCAGTATTGTTACCTACCAGCGCTCTTCTTCCCCGATCTGAGGACTACAGTGGGAGGGGCTGAGATTCCCCTCTGACATCAGCCAGGAGGAGAGTGGCGGGAGGCCACGTGAGTTCACAATGGCACTCTGAAATAAGGTAATTAGTTGCATAATTTTTTAAAAAACATACACTTCACAGTATATCTTGCTGTAACAGAGGGGATTTAAGGATTTGTGATTCGTGATTTTACAGCCACAGTGGAATAGCGATGGGAGGGGAGGGGCGGGGAGGAGATGGCTCACACACACAGACTCCCAAGCTTAAAGGTAGGGAGGGAGGGGGAGAAAGACTG
Organism: Rana muscosa; assembly: GCA_029206835.1. Taxonomy (NCBI): domain Eukaryota; kingdom Metazoa; phylum Chordata; class Amphibia; order Anura; family Ranidae; genus Rana; species Rana muscosa. The sequence continues at coordinate 177,743,487 of CM055124.1, forward strand.
TGGGAAGATGGAGGCATGTAAACTGACCATGGTATCATGGCTGCCACCCTGCTGTGAGTGGCTGGCTGGCAGGCTAGCATCCTGCTGTAGCTGGCTTGTTGGCTGGCCTGGCACCCTGCTGTGGGTAGCTTGCTGGCTGGCACCCTGCTGTGGCTGGCTTGCTGGCTGGACCCTGCTGTGGGTGACTGGCTGGCACCCTGCTGTGGGTGGGCTTTCTGGCTTGCATCCTGATGTGGGAGGGCTTGCTGGCTGGCACCCTGCTAAGGGTGGCTTGCTGGCACCCTGTTGTGGGTGGGCTTGCTGGCTGGCACCTTGCTGTGGCTGGCTGGCACCCTGCTGTGACTGGCTTGCTGGTTGGCCTGGTACCCTACTGTGGATGGCTTGCTGGTTGGCACCTTGCTGTGGCTGGCTTACTGGCTGGCCTAGCATCCTGCTGTGGGTGGCTTGCTGGCTGGCACCCTACTGTGGCTGGCTTGCTGGTTGGCACCCTGCTGTGGGTGGGCTTGCTGGCTGGCACCCTGCTGTGGGTGGGTGGCTGGCACCCTGTTTTGGCTGGCTGGCTGGCACCGTGTTGTGCCTGGCTTGCTGGCTGGCTAAGCACCCTGCTGTGGGTGGCTTGCTGGCTAGCACCCTGCTGTAGGTGGCTTTCTGGCTGGCACCCTGCTGTGGCTGGCTTGCTGGCTGGCACCCTTCTGTGGGTGGCTGGCACCCTGCTGTGGCTGGCTTACTAGCTGGCCTTACACCCTGCGGTGGGTGGGCTTGCTGTCTGGTACCCTGCTGTGGGTAGGCTTACTTATTGGCATCCTGCTGTGGGTGGCTGGCTTACTGGCTGACCTTTCACCCTGCGGTGGGTGGGCTTGCTGGCTGGTACTCTGCTGTGGGTGGGCTTGCTCACTGGCATCCTGCTGTGGGTGGCTGGCTGGAACTCTGCTGTACATGGGTGGGTGGCTGCTGGTTGGACTGGCTGGCCTCCTGCTGTGGGTGGGTGGCTGGCACCCTGTTGTGGCTGTCTGGCACCCTGCTGTGGCTAGCTTGCTGGCTGGCCTAGCACCCTGCTGTGGGTGGCTTTCTGGCTAGCACCCTGCTGTAGGTGGCTTGCTGGCGGGCACCCTGCTGTGGCTGGCTGACACCCTTCTGTGGGGGGCTGGCACCCTGCTGTGGCTGGCTTACTGGTTGGCCTTGCACCCTGCGATGGGTGGGCTTGCTGGCTGGTACCCTGCTGTGGGTGGGCTTGCTGACTGGCATTCTGCTGTGGGTGGCTGGCTGGCACCCTGCTGTGCATGGGTGGGTGACTGCTGGTTGGACTGGCTGGCCTCCTGCTGTTGGTGGGTGGCTACTGGCTGGCTGGCACCTTGCTGTGGGTGGGTGCTGGCTGGCACCCTGTTGTAGGTGGGTGGGTGCTGGCTGACACCTTGCTGTGGGTGGGTGTCTGCTGGCTGGCTGGCTGGCTGGCTGGCTGGCTGGAGTGTCCGTCCGAGTGTTGAGGTGAGGCAAGGGAGGCCTGTCAGACTCAGAACATTAGGCCCAGTGCGCGGAGGCTTAATGACGTCGTGTGCATGTCCCACATGCCCCTGGGCACTGGTTCTGCAGGCTTTTGGGCCCCAAAAAGATGGCCGCGGCCCGCAGAGGACAATATTAGTAATATTGGTCTATCTTTTTAATGTGACAACACTGAAGAAATTACACTTTGCTACAATGTAAAATAGTGAGTGTACAGTGTACAGTGTAAATTTGCTGTCCCTTCAAAATACCTCAACACACAGCCATTAATGTCTAAACCGCTGGCAACAAAAGTGAGTACATCCCTAAGTGAAAATTTCCAAATTGGGCCCAATTAGCCATTTTCCTTTCCCGGTGTCATGTGACTCATTAGTGTTACAAGATCTCAGGTGTGAATGGGGAACAGGTGTGTTCAATTTGGTGTTATTGCTCTCACTCTCTCATACTGGTCACTGGAAGTTCAACATGGCACCTCATGGCAAAGTACTCTGCGAGGATCTGAAGAAAAAGCGATTTAGGCATCAGTGTGTTGAGTTATTTTGAGGGGACAGCAAATTTACACTGTTATACAAGCTATGCACTCACTACCTTACATTGTAACAAAGTGTCATTTCTTCACTGTTGTCACATGAAAAGGTACAATAAAAATTTTACAGGGGGGCGTGGCTTGGCGCACAGCGTGGATGGACGCTGCATAGGAGAGCTCCGGTCAGAGGAACGGAACGGAAGCTAAAACAGCCACTTAATGGTGGATTATGTCCACACATTACCGAAAAGGAACTCCCAGCAGGCTTCTGCGTTCAATGGGCATGCCTAAAAGCAACGTTTTGCTGGCTAACTTGAGCAAATACTGATACACGGGTGGCGGCAGAAAATCCAAGATGGCGCCGGTTGTAAGGACGGACAGAGGAGAGGAAATGGAGGACGATGAGGTGTCCCTGCCTGCCTCAGAAGACTCCACTAGAGGTAATATACCAGATGACTGTCCCCTGACATATGCCTCTATGACAGAGATAGCCGCAGACATCAATAATTCATTCTCAATCGCCATCACAGACATCAAAACTGAGCTGCTTAGACTGTCAAGGGCAAATGGCGGTGACTGAGAGAGCTGGAAAATGGAGGGACAAGGCCCTGATTAGACTGAATGATATAACATCTGCTCACTCCCAGCATCTAATCGACACAAACAGGCATTTAGAGGACCTGGATAATCGCGGCAGGAGACACAACATCAGGGTGAGGCGTATACCTGAAACTATTCTGGCAGAACAAATTAGACCAGCACTCACCTCCATCAATAATAGCCTGCTGGATAGGCCTGAGGCCTCACCAATTGAATTCGATAGAACACACCGACAACAACCCTCCAAGGGATATAATTTGTTGTCTCCCTAACTTCAGCCTGAAGGAGGAAATAAAAAATTTACAAAAATGTGAGGGGTGTACTCACATTTGTGAGATGCTGTATTATATATATATATATATATATATATATATATATATATATATATATATATATATTGCAGTATAGTAAGCCAGTTACCATGCCCAGCCATGGTTATCAAGCCTATTCAAACAATGCAATAGAAATAATAATAATAATAAAGTCTATTCAAGCAAACATGCAAAGAATATTGCAGATATTGCAAATCATGACTATTCTGATAGGTAAAAAACTGAATTCTTATTGGTTGTTGTAGATCTGCTGCTTGCATATTCTTGTTGTTCTTTTCTGTACTGGATAAGCCTGCTTGTGTTTCTTTATAGAACACTAGATAAACTCTCATAAATTTTTTGTAGTATAATGGTGTGGCCCAATGGAGATGACCCGTAAACAGTAAACTGAAAGTCTTCACCCATCCCCATCCATTAAGTGCAACTGATTTCATGGAATAACTTGCTCAGAAACTCATGATATCCATAAAAAACCTTTTTGCCGCTAAAGACTGATGCTTACAAGCCTATCTTTTATTTATATGGACCTACCATGTATTTTTTATGAATTCAGTGTATAGTGGGAAAAGTTTAAAGAAAAAGCATTTAAGTTAAAATGACAAAATAGTGCTTGTGTAAAATTTACATATATTGATTAAATTGTTCTCCAAAATATATGTTCTGCAATGTCAATGTTTAATCCTTTAGACTAAAGCTTTAGCTAATACATACTAGAAATAAACTAGAAGAAAAGAAGGCCACGGAAGCAGTATACTAAGAGAGGTTGAGTGCAAGGACTGAGCATTTATGTCTATGTTTGGCAGGTAAATTATATATATTACTCTGTGTCATTCAGGCTCATGGGTCATGGATCTTTGCCATGAGAAGACACAATATGAATTTCTTCTGTTTTTCTGTATCTTGGAGGGCTGGATATATTAGTTACCTTTCCTTCATTTGCTAGTTTCTTCTTTGTCCCAGATTATGCAATTGTAGATTTAGTTGAAAAAATAAAAAATGAAACATGGACACCTCTCGTTGATACTAGCCAATGTTCATAAACCATTTATAATCTAGAAACTCTTTATGGCATGTTTCTGGCTCTGAAAATACAGGTACAAGTGTAGATATGCTGGGCAGTGTAGTGCAGTAAAACTGTATAACCCAAACCAAAACATGCCACTCCTGCTATATAATTGGATGTCTTTGGCATTGGTTCAGCATGAGCGGCCCTGACAGTCAGTATGATATAACAAGTGAACCAAGCACAGATATGTTGCTTTTCAAGATGTTGGATGTGTTGACATATTAGCTGCTCTTTTCACACCATATGTGTAGTGGAGTGCAGAAAAACACAGGTCTACAGATGTGGTGTAAACAAGCCCTGAATTTTTAGGAGATACTAGATCATACAGAGAAAGTTACACAGCAAATATTTATGAATGTACAGTCCCTAAGAGGCTGTGAAGTGCTTTTCAGAGTCCAGCTACAGTAAAATATATAGAATACAGATTAAGGTAAAGTTTGTAAACTTCATAACTTTAGCATTACTTTAGGCTTCATTCAGACTTTTGCAACCTGCGTTCCGCGCCTCCCCTCAGAAACGCGGGAAATAATGTAACTGAAAACGATCAGGAGAACATTCTCTTATGTATGCAGACAAGCTAAGTAAGCTTTTCTAATTCCATGTTTGCGCCTCCCCTGGTGCTTTTGGGGTGGGGCAGTTTTTTTTTTTTTTTGTCGTCCTTCTGCTTAGACGAATAGCAGGGTATTTATTGCCATATGAGCTGGTGTTATCTCTGAAAGGGGCCTACGGGGTTGCAAATATGGATAAGTAATGTCCTGTTGCAGTCTATAAATATATAATTATGAATGCTGTTACCAACTTTCCTTGCTGTGATAGAAAAATGAATATGCACTGAAAGATTTGACACCTTAGAAATAGTATTCATAAGCACATTATAGCAAGCCAGTGTGAACCAGAAAGAAAATCTAGCCCAAAAATACAATAAAATCCATCTCTGCTTTCCTCTATGGAAGCTTTTAAATTTAAGGTGTGAGTTCTTCTTTACAGAAAATACTGTAAAGGTGACCCAACATCGGACCTCTTCCCCACCCTTTGGTCCCCACTGTACTTACCACTGGCAATCCTGAGCTCAAATCTGTCAGAACTCTGGCAGCTGTTCCGCTGGTCTGCAGATTTGAAGTCCCTACTGCTCTCTCAAAAAGAAATAAAAAAAACTAACCATCTATGGCCAGCTTTAGTCTTCACTGTAGGGACATGTGACAGGGTGACAATGCAGGAGAGCACATTGACAGGAACAGAGTGACTCCATAACAGGAAATGTCTCAACAGGATCACAAAGTATTATTTTAGGATGAAAATCTAAAAAAGATTATACAAGACTTTTGTGACTAATTGTATATAGACTGTATAAGATTGGGCACAGGAAGATCATTTTAAAGGAAACATGTGCCAAAAGCTCCTACTGCTAACTCTTCTGCTGATGATCGTCAGACACATACTGACCTAGCACAAACATATACTGAATTCTTCTATTGGGAGCAGTCTTTGCTATTGTTCTTATTTAAAGGTTGTAAATCTAACTATGAATTAGTATAAGGTAATATCATGTATCACCACAAGATGGTGGACATTAGGTGTAACATCCTATACCACCAACAGATGGTGTTAAACCATATTTGGGAGCAGATAATACAGTCTATCTCCACTATGGGCTGTATGCCAAATTTACATACCATATTGTTATAATGATTAATTTAAAGATTTGTAGTACATCAATTTAGTATAAAATAGTTGAGGAGTGGGTTATACAGTCTATTACTGACTCAAGTTTAGGTATTTTGTTCACTATTTGAGAGGATTGATTTGGATTGGATTTTCTTAATTGGACAACAGTATAAAACCATTGGAGGTGATGTGTCCGGTCATATGACCCCTAAATAAGTCAGACGTGCTGACAAAACGTGTTAGTTGTGGTCGAGCGTGACACTTCACTTCTGCCCATAGTGGAACGCAGGTGAGGCGCAGAACGCTGTACCCACTTCCAATTCCTTTTTTTTAACATTTGTACACTTGTAAAGTGGATTTTTAGCGATTATTTTTAATAAAAGACCTACGTACTTCACCATTTCTTTTCTGCATTCCTCCATTGATGTCTGGAGATCTGGTGGGTGTCTTTCCTATGTGGTCCTGGAGGCTTCATTGCTGAGTCACTGAGACGGACAACGGGAACATCTAGCATCCACTTGCTGCATATAACTTCTGTAATGGGGGTCATGTGAATATGGTGTGTAGACTAAGTGATCGTGTTGGGGAAGGAAGAATTACAGTGACTTGATTTTCGGATCCATGAGATCATTGCACTTTTGGAAATCACTTGATAAAAGTTTTTGGATTATTATTATTACAAATTTAGATGAGTTTTTTGGACACTGCACTTGACTATCTGCCACTCACTGGAAACATTAGGTGGCAACCTCAATACACATTTATTTATTTTCACTTTATGAATTTGTATATCACATTTGTATAATTCATCCACTAGGCACATCTAGTGGTTATTTTTTGATATTGCATTTTGCACTTTATTGTATAATGTATCTATTTACAGGGTGCACCGTTGATCACTTATTTCCACTGAATAGGTTTTAACCTCACAATGAGCAGCCCCTAATCTAATATTAATATCAATCACACTTTTGCTCAGGTAGGCAATAACATCTAGTTACTCCCCTACTTACACATATATGGAATTCTGACAGTGTTTCTGATTTACTAAAGGAGTATGTTCACTTTGCAAGAGAGTTTCCTTACATTGACGAATGAGATGAAGTACTGCTGACTTTCATCATCCAATCATGTGCATGAAATTTTTATTTTTTTTATTTTCCTTGCACATGATTTAGGTCATTTTCACATTTACTAGGACAAGTAAAAATTATCTTGTAAAGTAAATTTTCACTTTGCAAAATAAATGTTTTACTGCTTCAGTAAATGAGTCCGATCGCCCTGGGTCATTCATTTGTAATTAAGTCATGGATGAGCATGAACGCCAGGCAGTCAGCATTTTAAGAGAGCTCAATAATGGCAGCTCAGTAATGGCAGCCTATGTATTTCTCTTTACAGCGGTCATGTTGCACCATCGAAACAAAAACTTGCCCTTGGTTTAAACTCTAGGTTTGTGCTGAGAATAAATAATTGTTGTTTTTTTTCCTAAGCTGTATTGAGGTTATGTTATATGGTCAGTTTTAATGCAAAGAGTACTTGGCAGAGTTCACCTCCAAGGAAAGATAGACCGGGGTGTGCCTTTCTCAAGGTGGCATTGCCATTGACTTACATGAGATGGAGATGTTCTCATTTGTCTCTTGCTCTTCTCTACTATGAAAGGTGACTTCAGTGGAGCATGATAAATGCACATTATGCCATGTAGAGAGGATGCTCTCATTAAGACAAATGAACTGTACTTAGCTTTTTATTGCTCTTTGTATGTTGTGTCTCATTACGTTAGCATTCATTATATTCAGTTCTTGTCTATAATAAGTGTGCTCTAAAAACCCATGGAAACAGGCAATATGATTATGTGGCATATCATGTTTCTGAGAGTGATCACATCATGGTTTAAGCTATAATGAATCTGTAATCTTACATCTAGTAAATCTTTGTGGCTTGTGGCCAGGGATCAAAGAGTCAAGAAACTACATTTGTTTTACACATGTCCACGATCATATTCAGATCAGCAATAAAAGATTGAATATGACTGGTTAAAATAAAAATTAGAAACATAGGAGCAAGGTCACCAATTGCCTCCAAAATGCAGACTTTATGTCACAAATGTTTGGGAAAACAAATGTTAGAAATAAACTACATGACTTCTGACCTGAATGGATGCACCGTCAGGCACTCCCGAATGATGTGAAGTCTCAGAGATTTAAAGCTAAACTCCAGGGAAAAAGCTAAATACAGGGACCCGACATTAGTGGTGCACTACAAGGCTCTGTGCTAGGTCAAATTATATTTAATCTATTTGTAAATTTAATAACTGAACGTTTGGTTGGCAAGGGCTAATGACACAAAGGTTTGAAAAAGGGTTATTACTCTAAAGGTGTTTGTAATGACTAACATAATTTGGCTACACTAGAATATTGGTCACAGCAATGGAAACTGGAGTTCAAGGTTTCTAAATGCAAAATAATGGAATTGGGGAAAAAAATCATGTGATACAATTCTGGGGTTGCAGTGTTGGTCAGCATTATGGAGAAAAAAAATGGGGGTACTTATTATAGATACTTACAAAATAGGCAAACCGTGTGGCCTTACAATGAATAAAGTGAAATGAATTCTGGAGTATTTTGCTAGAGGATCACCAGCAAGAGGATGGATGTCCTGATTTCCCAATATAGATCTTTAGTTATCACTAGAGGGGTCACCAGCAGGAGAAAGGAGGTCCCGATTTCCCAATACAGATCTATAGTTATCACTGGAGGGGTCACCAGCAGGGGGAAGGAGGTCCTGATTCTTCTATACAGATCTTTAGTTAGACCTCATTTAGAATACTGTGTCCAGTTCTGGAGACCTCACTTACAAAAAGATATTGCTAAGATATAACGAGTCCAGAGACAGACAACAAAAATGGTGAAAGGTCTGAGGGATAAAAAATTTCAGGAGAGATAGCAGGAATGTAAAGGGGTAAATTTACTAAATGCAATTAGGCTGCTCACTTTTTAAGGGAATGTAATCTAGTGTTTAATGAATGTAGTAAACTTTTACTTTGCAAAAAATACCCAGTCTTGTGCATATCAAAAATAAACAAATTTGTGCTTGTACATGATTGGATAATAGAAGTCAGTAGAACTTCACCTTATTCACTAAGCTTTGGGGACACTTGCCTTGCAAAGTGCAACTTCCCTTACAAAGTCAACAGTCTATTTGCTTGAGAGCCGGTTCACACTGGGGCAACACGACTTCCAGCACGACTTTACAAGGCAACTTCAAGGCAACTTCAAGACAACTCCGAGGCAACTTCAAGGCAACTTCAAGTTTCCTCCAGGACAGGCGACTTTGCCAGTGGCCAATCAAACAATAATCAGCTCTGTGGACGGGAGGGGTTTGCCTGAGAAAACTATTTTCTCTTCCTGTAAAGTTTCTTCAGTTAAGACACTGATCCGACTTTGGAGGCGACTTCCATTGAAATCAATGGGTACAAGTCGCCTAGAAGTCGCCTTGAAGTAGTACAGGAACCTTTTCTGAAGTCGGAGCGACTTCAGTAGTGTGCATAAAGACGGCTCCATAGACTAACATTACAGCGCGACTTGGGGCGTCTCGGGGCGACCTGAAGTCGGATCCTGAGTCGCCCTGTGTTGGGGAAAGGAGGGACATGATTGAAACCTTGAAATACATTAAGTTGTGAATAAGGATCAGGAAGGCAGTATTCCCATAATGAAGACAAAATTAAAAACACAAGGACAAGACCTCAAAATTGCTGAAGGAATGTTTAAAACAGAATATATAAAACTAAATTAAATTTGACCAAAAGAGTAGTTGATGCTTTGACAGACTTCCATTAGAGTTAGTGAGTCTGTCAACAGTAAGTCAATTTAAACATTCTTGGGACAAAATAACACAACCCCAAAAAAAATTAAACAGAAAAGGGGTAGACAAAAGGGATCACTTGGTCTTTTTTCTACTGTTACTCTTGTGTTTCCGTGAAAATATATAAATTAATAATTAATACAGCACTAATCTTAGTGTGAATATAACGATCAATGTGATAGAAAATACAGTCCTTGAATGCTGCTAAATATCAACAGTGCTTCCCACCACACTATACATACTCAGAATACAACAGTGATGTAGCACAATCAAAAAAAAAAATACAAAATATTGAAAAAGTACAATTTTTTTTTTTTTTTTTATAAAAGTCCAGACTTTTGATTATCAATAGTCCATCACCATTTGTGAAGAAATCTATAGACCTTTTTGTGTAAAATTTGTGTGCTTTGTTTCCAGCCACCCAGTGCAATAAATCTGCTCACCTTCAAATGTGGACCTCACTATAATATATAATATCAAGGCCATAAAAGCTTAAATCATCCACACTAAGGGGATATCTCCTCCAGGATGCTTCTGTATTCTCCCCATCCTCCTCCAGCAGCTCCAGACTCAAAGGTAAGGATACATGCAAACAAATTAAACAAAGTAAAAACCTGTGGGTTTTGAGCTGCTGGAGGAGGAAAAGGAGAATACAGAAGCATGCTAGAGGAGACACCCCCATGGTGGGAACGATTTAAGCTTGTATGACCTTGATATTATATTGGAGTCCACATTTGGAGCTGAGCAGATATATTGCAGTGGGTGGCTGAGGACACAGCACACAATTTTGGGAAGTTTATAGAAATCTTCACATATGTAAAACCAGGGCTTTTTTATTCTCTTAGAGAATAGGTAAAGAAACTCTCCCTTTCTGAATCACCCCATATCTCCACCCCTACCCACCTCCAAGCACCATTCCTTGGTTCCACCCCCTACTCCCCTCCTGTACCGCTCCTTTTAGAGAATACAGAACCAAGTATCATTTTGTGGTGATAAAAAATTTGCATGGAATTTGTTTATGATAACAAGAAATGCAGTAAATGCAGTAAAATAGATCCCCTAAAGCCAGCAACAATAGTTCCCACTCCACAAAGACCCCCCCACAAAAATAGACGCTCCGGTAACAATAGATCCCCACAACAACGGACGCCCCCAATAACAATAGATCCCCTACAAAAATGTACACCCCAGCAACAAAAGATCTGCCCATAACAATAGACCCCCACAGATCTCACAGCAGCCAGCATCAATAGACCTATCCTTCAACAATAGATACCCCCAGCAACATAAGATCCCTCTTCCCCAGCAACAATATATTCCCCACCATCAACAATAGACCCCCCTACATAAAAATACACCCCCCCAGATTCAATAGATCCCTGAGCAGCAGGCATTGATAGACCATCCAGCACACCCCAGCACCCCTTCCATACATTCAGTGCTGGAGGTGCAAGAACTGTGTTCCCCCGTGTTCCCGCTGAAAAAAAAGCCCTGTGTAACACAATGGTGATGGACTATTGATTGTCGGAAGTTTGGACTTAATTATTTTTTTTTTGTACCTCTCCTGTTTCCATGTTTCTGTGTTTCTATACATATAAGACAGCTCTTTTACCTGCCAAAGAATTTGTATTTCTCTCCATTCAGTCCTGAAATCTTCACAGCGCTGCTACATAGAGAAGGATGCTACTACTTTTTTTTTTTTTTTGTAGGTAGAAATACAGTGTAATGCCGCGTACACACAATCGGAAAAGTTCGATGTGAGCTTTTGGTCGAAAATTCCTACCGTGTGTAGGCTCCATCGGACATTTTCTTTCGGAATTTCCGACAACAAAAATTTGAGAGCTGGTTCTCAATTTTTCCGACAAGAAAAGTTCTTGTCGGAAATTCCAATCGTCTGTATGCAATTCCGACGCACAAAAAAACACGCATGCTCAGAATCAAGCAGAAGAGCCAAACTGCCTATTGAACTTCATTGATCTCGGCTCGTCGTACGTCTTGTACGTCACCGCGTTCTTGACGGTCATAATTTCCGACAACATTTGCGTGACCGTGTGTACGCAACACAAGTTTGAGTCAACATTCCGTCGGAAAAAAATCCACAGTTTTCTTGTCGGAATTTCCGATCATGTGTACGCAGCATTAGTATACATGACATACAACTACCACTTAGGTGTTGACAAGAAAAGAATAATGTGTGTAAAGAATATGAGATGTATGTATAGTACATAAATTAACATGTGTGCAAAAAATATATATGACAAAAAAGGATAAACAGTAAGAAAAATTTAACAACCAACAAATCAGATGGGAGGATGGGGGAGGGCAACCAAACGCCAAACCCTCATGGCTCCATGGGAAAATAATGAGTGTGGATGAACTTCTAAATTGGGTGCAAAACTACATGAGGTATATTGGTATGTAGAATCCAAGTAAAAAAAAAAATATATATATATATATATATATATATATATATATGTATAGCTTAAAAAGGTTGAAAATTGACATCCAACTAGGTAAAAATACGTGAAAAAAGAGGAGATGTTGAATGGAAATAACTTACCATGGTAGGACATGCTGACAAGGAATGAGAAGTAATGTGACTGACCACTGTGGAGAGCATGCAGGACTGATGCTTCCCTGCCCGTCCTATCCCAACATCAGGTTAAAAAAAAACTGAAGGGGGAGGGGGAAGGAGGAGAGGAAATCTCCACCATTCCCAACCATTCTGCGAGGAGGACAGCGCTGGTAAGAGCAAATCCTATCGCACTCACGCTGGACAAAGCTGCACGAGCCAGCGTGGTTTTGTCACGGCCAAGCCGCAAACCTGCGATGGACAGTCGCAGGGAGAGACAGGCGGGGAAACCTGATGAAGGAATAGCAGCATATGGCAATTATGTCACTGTTGATCTGTTGGAAATTGTATTTACCAATAAATCTTTACTTTATTGATTTTATTATTGAGTGTGTTGTGCCTCATCTAAAGTCCCACGGTCAATTCATGATTCTTTGTATATTGTGTAGGAATGGAGGAGTTTCACAGGGCACATCCAACCGTATTTAGTTAGGTAAAAATACAGTGTTGTCAGCTTCCCGCCCCCAGCCTGTTGATTGGACAGTAAAGGAGAAGACTGATATCTGCTTGCTCCTTGTCAGAACATTTGCATGCAGCAAACCTGATTGGCTTTCAGTGCTACCCCTAATTCACGAGTGCTGCTATGTAGGATAGTTCAGAAGGCTGATACCATGTCAAAATCAGGTATTTGTGCTATCCACATCTAAAAATTTGTAAATTATTAACAATACTAAATCTGTGTATTTTATATCTACCTGGTTTAAAGATTTAAAGCAAGTATCTGTGGGAACATTTTCGTGCTGTTTAATCTTCTAACCGAGAATTGGTAAAAATTATTTTGGTTTTCAGAACTACATATTGGTATATTAAGCCCTGGATCTTTTTCTGCAGATTTATAGGATTTTCTAAACTAAATAAGCCTCTGACAATTGGAATATGTTTTAGAGGGAATCTTTCACAGTAGAGACATGGCAGCTTCAACAGCTGACTTGTTTTTGAAGAGGAAAGTCAATCGCTGACCCAGAACAAGTATGCGGGCAGTGACGTGTTGGCAGACCTGACCTGTGTGTTTGTTTTGGGTCCCGTGACTCACTGGTTGTCTCAAGTTTTCTTAAAGACCAGTTGACTATATTAATAGAAATTATTTTTTTTGTGGACAGAGGAGAGAAAGGTTGAAGTTTTTGGTTAGATACTTTGTCTCACAACTGTCATGTATATATAAGAAATGTCTCTCCTTAGGAACAAACGTTATTACGCTTGGTATGTCATTGCTTCTTAAATATGAAAATCAAAGATATTTAAGAGCTATTTATGTCTAAATTGCTCACCATATTTTGATATAATTGGAGCAAAATAATTCTTTCTAAGTTTTAAGCTCCATGAGCAAGGTCCTCCTATTTCTTCCGTATTGTAATTGTACTTTTTCCCCTTATATTGTAAAGCGCTGGACACACTGTTAGTGCTATTAAATCCTGTATAAGAATATTATTAATAAAAAAAGCACATGCTGTTTAGGAGGAAATATCCTCATGCAGGAATTGGAACAAATTGATGTGTGTCCACTTGTCCTCATCAGCACGTCATAGCTGAACTGGTCTGAATCAGGATCAAAATTACGGAAAATTGTTATCCATACTTACTCTAATTTTCCTTTCCTGGATCCTCCCCATGTCAGCCTACTATGGGTCAGGTCCGCTCCCTCTGACCCCTCCAGGACCACCTTTTTCCTAGCCCATAAAGGGCGGCTGTCAGACCAGAACAGCATTCAAAACACTCATCCTCGTGACCAAAGATAGGGCGGGAATACCCGGCTGACATGGGGAGGATCCAGGAAAGGAAAATTATGGTAAGTATGGATAACAATTTTCTGTATTCCTGGACCTCCCCATGTCAGCCTACTATGGGATGTATCAAGAAAACCTTGAAAAAAGGGGGGGGGTAAGAACAGACAACTCAGAGAAAAACTGCTGCTTAATAAATTTAATGGCCGACAGCCGCAGTAATAATAGAAGAACCAAACGCTTCCATGGGAGAGAAAGCCACATTCAACCTGTAATGCTGGGTAAAAGTGTTAGGTGCTCTCCAGCTTGCTGCTCTGCCCACTATTTCAACTGACATAGGCTGCCCATGATGCTGCCATACCCCTCCTCGAATGCGCCCTCATCTCCGCAGGAGAAGGAAGGCACAGAGTCTTGTATGCAATTTGTATTGTCTTTTCAATCCAAGAAGACACAATCCTAGGCGGAGCTGCCATGCCCTTCTTTGGCCCCATAGGAAAGATGAAAGGCTGATCTTGCTTGCGAAAAGCCCTAGTTCGCTCTAGGTACGTTGAAACAGAGGATACCAGGTCTAGCCTCTTCCAATCATCTTGCAATGAATCCACGGGGAAGGCTGGCAGGATAGTCACCCAATTCATGTGAAAGGCAGTAGAGACCTTTGGTAGGAAGCTCGGAACTGGTCTAAGAATAAACAACAAAAAATTAATAAATATATATATTGAAAAACATAGGTAAAAACCTTTGCATGGAATATTCAGTGCAAAAGGCAGACAAGCAGGCAGGCAGAACCGCAGTTAGACCTGCAAGGTAAGAGTGAGGATAAGACTACAGTGGGAACCTACAGACCTGCATGAGACAGCAGCAGGGAGACACAGCTTACCTTAACAGAGCAGCAAGCTGACCAGCTGGAGCCAGGAAGCCGGACACCACCGTAGGAGTGACACAGGGAGGCCCAGAGACTGCCAGGTCCGCCCCTTAAGACAGAGCAGTGCCGTGAATCGGCGGCAAGCGTCCCCGCGGTTGCTAGGCAAGCAGACGAGGAGGCCGGCTGCCGCGACGTCATCCGCCCGACCCAGCGCTGCTCTGAACACACATGGGGCGCACTACTGAACCCAGCAGATGTAAATATGCTCAATAACAACAGGAGACAGGTAAAATCATTGCACTTGCCTGCTAAACCTTGCCACAACGATAAACAGTCATTTATACTGTGCCACATGCACTGCCTGCTAAAGTTTGCCAAAAGGATAACAGTAATTTATACTGTGCTGCATGTCCCTGCATCAAGGGAACCCACCTCCTTGGGAGATTTACAGCCCATCTGGGGGGAGGGTCTTCTGTACCAGGAGAGGCTGAACCCGAACAGGGCAGAAAAAACTTGTCCCAATTCTTTCTTTTTTTTTTTTAAAGGTGTCCGGAGAGAGAACGTAAAAAGAACACTGATCTGGTCCGACAGTCGCCCTTTATGGGCTAGTAAAAAGGTGGTCCTGGAGGGGTCAGAGGGGGCGGACCTGATCCATAGTAGGCTGACATGGGGAGGTCCAGGAAAGTGTATTCCCTACTGTAGTAAATATGTCAGTCATGGGGATATACAACACAACTACCACAGACTTGCAATTATCTTAAAGCGGAGTTCCACCTAAAAGTGGAGCTTCCGCTTATTTGTCTCCTCTCCCCCTCCAGTGCCACAATAGGCACCTTTCGGGGGGGACGGACAAGACAGGATATCCTGTTCCCACTTGCGGGGGTCTGCGCCGCGGCCCATCACGTCAACGTGGGCTCTCTCCTTCTTCCTCCTCCTCCCCCTGTCGCCAGGCCAGTAGGAGAAGGGAGCGAGGCCTCGCGCATGCACAGTAGGGTTCCCGGCGCAAAGCCGTAAGGCTACACTGCTGGTTTCCCTTACGCGCAATAGCGGCGCCAGCACCTGACAGCTGATGGAAACAGGACAGGAGACTCCAGGACAGGTAAGTGTCCTATTATTAAAAGCCAGCAGCTGAAGTATGTGTAGCTGCTGGCTTTTAATTTTTTTTTTTTTGGGCGGACCTCAGCTTTAATTAACTCCAGGCAAAATGCTTAAAGTGATTGTAAAATAAAAACAAATTTTATTATAGGTAGGTACCTGCTCTGTGCAATGGCTTTGCACTGAGCAGTCCCGATCCTCCTCTTCTGGGGGTCTCCTGCTGGCAATCCTGAGCTACACTGTGTGCATCTATTGACAAACATAGTGTGGCTTGGCTCCACCCCCACCCCCACTTACTCATCGCGTTATATGATTGTGACAGTAACAGGAGCCAATGGCTCCCATTTCTCTCACTGAGTCCAGTGAGAAGGGGATAAGAGTGAGGCACTGCTGCTCTTGGGCACAGCGCTGGATCGAGATTGGGCACAGGTAAGTATTTTGGGGGGGGGTGGCTAAACCTAAAAGTTATTTTTTACCTTACTGCAGAGAATGCATTAAAGTAAAACAACTTTCCCCTTTAGTTTCACTTTAAAGCCTAAAGCCCCGTACACATGGTCGGACTTTTGGCCAAAAAACGTCATTTTGAGCAAGTTGGACCAACAATCTGACCGTGTGTACGCTCCATCGGACAAACTTTTTTTGCTTTTTTTTTGTTTTCATCTGACAAATGTTGGGTCTGCAAACAGACAAACTTTTGCCCAACAAAAGTCCGATGGAGCAAAGTCCGACCGTGTGTACAGAAAACCATCGGACTTTTGTCCGATGGACAAAACAAATAATGTTACAATCAACCAACAATAGCAGAAGTTGACCAAAGGATGGCGGTAAAGAGCAGAAAAGAGCAGAAAAACCATGTGATGTTGGAAAAATTTTTGGGAATGTTTGCAGAAAAGTCCTAACATGTGTATGCTATGGGTGTTCCGGACCAACTGCCTTCGGACAAAAAAACACGGAAAAGTCCGATGGAAGTCCGACCGTGTGTACGAGACTTAAGTTTACTAAAAAGAAAAATCAGCACAAAGGATTTTTTTTTAGGTTTTTTATTTTAGGTCCTAATACAGAGGTGAAATACATATAAAACAACCTACTGAAGTTCCTGCATTTTTGTTTATCTGAGGTTTACACAGCCTAGTCACACAGCACAACCATGTAGATGGAATAGAATTGTATCCTCGCCCTTTCAGCATGTTCCTTATTAGCACATTGGCATGCTGATCCCCTGATTGGCTCCTGGTTTTACCAATACCACTCCCAGAAATGCAGCTATACAGGTGATTGTAAGAGGCTGATATCAATTCTAACTCAGATACTTACACTTAATGCATTTTAAAACACATTTAACATTGTATTAATGAATACAAAGCTGAATTCATTTTTGTATGTTACACTTGCCTGAATTTAGGCTTTAAAGTGGTGCAGCCACAGAGAACAATTTATAACAAATTTTAATGAGGACATTATTTACAGTGTACAGCTAAATAGTCTTTTAAATTGCCTTAGCATTAGAAATTGTAGGAATTTACTTTAGGTTTTCCACTTTCAGACAGATATCAGAAAACCTGTGGGTATGTCCTTCCTGCTGTTGATTGGTGGGAATCTCCCTACCTGGTACCCCTATAAATAAGGTGCTTGAATAGCACCATGAAGCAACACCAATGCTTGCAACTCAACCTTTGCCACAGCTCATTTTTCTTGGGTGCAATGCAACCAGGTCACAGGAAACATTAAAAACAAATGATTTTATTAGTCTGCTTTTCAGGTTATTTTTCATTTATATTATTTTTTATGTTTTATAAATAATTGAATATTGAGGATTATATATTTTTTATTGTTTTTGTCATGAATTATATTCTTGAATGACTGCTTTGATTAGGTTTGAGATGTATTATTGATTTATTGATATTCTTGTTATGAATTGGGATAAGATGATTTTTAAATATGTTCAATGTGTAATTTCATGCACTGGGTGTTCAATACTTCATGAGGATCACCTGCAGCTCTGTAAAAGAAGAAAACACCCACATGCCCTGACTACCGTCTGGAAGAAGTTGTCAGACTGATGAAATGCATTGGGGGAGTCAGGCTTTATGTGTGTTGATCGGCGGCATTCAGCTGTGCTTTGGGCAGTGTCTCTTCTCACAGTATGGCTGGCTGTGTGAGACACAGACAGGAGCACTCACTACTCAGTGTTGTGGTCCACTGAGGATATTTTGGTTGCTTAGTTGTACAATTTCAATGTGAGTATAATGGCTTTTTTGTTAATAAAATATTTTTAATTCTATGGTATTTCACTGTGTATGGCCTCTTTCTTTGTATGCTCGCTGGTGGAGATATTACATGTAAGCATCAGAACATAGCTTAGTGATTGAAAAGGCAGCTTTCATCTTTTCTGGATCTCATAAGCCAATTGTCATATTTGTGAGAGTGTGGCAATATTGTTTGGTGAGTAGTTACAAAGGATAGTGGCGCAGGCTGTAGTAAAAAAATGTATCATGAGTCCATACAAAGGTCCTTTGAGCTATCTAGCTCTGTGTGAGAAGACAGTCTGTAGTGTCAGGGCAGCCTTGTAGGGGGAGTTGAAGCACACTCCAAACATGTGAAGAAATAAAAGAACATAGGTGCCTCTTTGTAAGACTGTTATATTTAATAGACAAAGTGTATTAAAAACTCACATTATGATTACACCGCCCGCAAACTATCAACCTCTGTGTTTCAGTGCGTGGGAGACGGATATCGGAGGAGTGCTCTCCCCACATCAAAGGCAAAACTCTCTTCACTTTACATATAAATCCTCCATTTGCACAAAGATTCAGGAGACAAATTTCAAGATTTTGACTAGATGGTACACCACCCCCTTAAAACTACAAAAATTCTTTCCGTTGTCCTCAGACCGATGTTGGAGGTGCCAGAAAGGCAAAGGCACGATGCTCCACATTTTTTGGTCATGTCCCAAGCTGGACCATTTTTGGAAGACGATCAGGCCCAGGAGTTCACCGAATGTCCAATTCCGGAAGATCCAGCCTTTTTTCTCCTTCATGCATCCGACATTCCGCAAAAGATCTATAAAAAATCACTGATCCGCCATCTCCTGGACGCGGCCAAAGCGTGCCTCCCTCTAGGCTGAAAATCCACACAACCTCCATCTATAGGACTATGGTTTAACCACTTAAGCCCCGGACCATTTGGTAGCTAAAGGACCAGAGGTGAATTCAGAATTTTGCACTGCGCTGCTTTAACTGTAAATTGTGCGGACATGCAATGTTGTACCCAAACGAAATTTGCGTCCTTTTCTTCCCACAAATAGAGCTTTCTTTTAATGGTATTTGATTGCCTCTGCGATTTTTTTTTTTTTGCGATATAAACGGAAAAAGACCGAAAATTTTGAAAAAAAATGATATTTTCTACTTTTTGTTATAAGAAAAATCGAATAAACTCAATTTTAGTCATACATTTAGGCCAAAATGTATTCAGTCACATGTCTTTAGTAAAAAAAATGTCAATAAGCGTATATTTATCGGTTTGCGCAAAAGTTATAGCGTTTACAAACTAGGGTACATTTTCTGGAATTTACACAGCTTTTAATTTATGGCTGCCTATCTCATTTCTTGAGGTGCTAAAATGACAGGGCAGTACAAAACCCCCCCAAATGACCCCATTTTAGAAAGTAGACACCCCAAGGAAATTGCTGAGAGGCATGTTGAGC
This sequence comes from Rana muscosa, assembly GCA_029206835.1. Taxonomy (NCBI): domain Eukaryota; kingdom Metazoa; phylum Chordata; class Amphibia; order Anura; family Ranidae; genus Rana; species Rana muscosa. The sequence continues at coordinate 177,763,050 of CM055124.1, forward strand.
CCATTGAATATTTTTTTTTTTTGTCCCAAGTGATTGAATAATGACAAAAAAAAATAAAAAAATTACAAAAAGTTGTCACTAAATGATATATTGCTCACACATGCCATGGTTATATGTGGAATTGCACCCCAAAATACATTCTGCTGCTTCTCCTGAGTACGGGGATACCACATGTGTGGGACTTTTTAGGAGCCTAGCCACGTACGGGACCCCGGAAACCAAGCACCGCCTTCAGGATTTCTAAGGGCGCAAATTTTTGATTTCACTCCTCACTACCTATCACAGTTTTGAAGGCCATAAAATGCCAAAATAGCACAACCCCCCCCCCCAAATGACCCCATTTTAGAAAGTAGACACCCCAAGGAAATTGCTGAGAGGCCTGTTGAGCCCATTGAATATTTTTTTTTTGTCCCAAGTGATTGAATAATGACAAAAAAAAAAAAAATTACAAAAAGTTGTCACTAAATGATATATTGCTCACACATGCCATGGTTATATGTGGAATTGCACCCCAAAATACATTCTGCTGCTTCTCCTGAGTACGGGGATACCACATGTGTGGGACTTTTTAGGAGCCTAGCCACGTACGGGACCCCGGAAACCAAGCACCGCCTCCAGGATTTCTAAGGGCGCAAATTTTTGATTTCACTCCTCACTACCTATCACAGTTTTGAAGGCCATAAAATTCCAAAATAGCACAAACCCCCCCAAATGACCCCATTTTGGAAAGTAGACACCCCAAGCTGTTTGCTGAGAGGCATGGTGAGTATTTTACAGCTCTCATTTGTTTTTGAAAATGAAGAAAGAACATTTTTTTTTTTTTTTTTTCAATTTTCAAAACTTTGTGACAAAAAGTGAGATCTGCAAAATACTCACAATACCCCTCAGCAAATAGCTTGATGTGTCTACTTTCCAAAATGGGGTCATTTGGGGGGGTTTTGTGCCATCTGGGCATTCCATGGCCTCCGAAACTGTGATAGGCAGTGAGAAGTGAAATCAAAAATTGACACCCTTAGAAAGCCTGAAGGCGGTGCTTGGTTTTTGGGGTCCCGTACGCGGCTAGGCTCCCAAAAAGTCTCACACATGTGGTATCCCCGTACTCAGGAGAAGCAACAGAATGTATTTTGGGGTGTAATTCCACATATGCCCATGGCATGTTTGAGCAATATATCATTTAGTGACAACTTTGTGCAAAATAAAATAAAAAAATAAAACATTTTTATTTTTTCCGCAACTTGTGTCAACATATAAAATATTCCATGGACTCGACATGCCTCTCAGTATATAGCTTGGGGTGTCTACTTTCCAAAATGGGGTCATTTGGGGGGTTTCGAACTGTTCTGGCATTTTATACACAACATTAGGAAGCTTACATCCACTCTTCTAACCACTTGAAGACAAAGCCCTTTTTGACACTTTTTGTTTACATGAAAACATATTTTTTTTTGCAAGAAAATTATGTTGAACCCCCAAAAATTATATATATTTTTAAAGCAAAGGCCCTACAGAATAAAATGGTGGGTGTTGCATTTTTTTTTTCTACACAGTATTTGCGCAGCGATTTTTCAAACGCATTTTTTTGGGAAAAAATACACTTTTTTTTAATTTTAATGCACTAAAACACACTATATTGCCCAAATGTTTGATGAAATAAAAAAGATGATCTTAGGCCGAGTACATAGATACCAAACATGACATGCTTTAAAATTTCGCACAAACGCGCATTGGCGACAAACTACATACATTTTTAAAAGCCTTTAAAAGCATTTACAGGTTACCCCGTTAGATTTACAGAGGAGGTCTACTGCTAAAATTACTGCCCTCGATCTGACCTTCGCGGTGATACCTCACATGCATGGTGCAATTGCTGTTTACATATGACGCCAGACCGACGCTTGCGTTCGCCATTGGGCAAGAGCAGGGCAGGACAGGGGTGCTTTTTTTTTTTTTTTTTTATTATTAATTTTGCTTTTTTATTTTATTTTTAAACTGTTGCTTCCATATTTATTTATTTTTATCACTTTTATTGTTATCTCAGGGAATGTAAATATCCCCTATGATAGCAATAGGTAATGACAGGTACTCTTTTTTGAAAAAACTGGGGTCTATTGGACCCTAGATCTTTCCTCTGCCCTCAAAGCATCTGACCACACCAAGATCGGTGTGATAAAATGCTTTCCCAATTTCCCAATGGCGCTTTTTATATCCGGGGGGGACATTCCCTCCCACTGCTTGTAAAAGCAGTCCAGAGGCTAATTAGCCACTAGGATTGCTTTTACATGAAAGCCGGCCGCTGGCTGAAAAGAATGATACCAAGATGATACCTAAACCCGCAGGCATCATTCTGGTATAAACATTCAAAGTCCAGCAACATACCAGTACGTTGCTGGTCCTTGTTGGACATGTATTGTAATCTTTTTTTTCATGCAGCCTGTTGGCTGAACGAAAAAAAAAGATTGATCGGTGGGTATGCCCACCATTAGAATACCGCCCTTCATCCACCCACTTCTAATGATGGGCATACATGCACCATTTATATATGCCGAAGCATGGGGGCATCTTCTCGCAAAAGTTATGCCGCGTACACATGGTCAGACTTTTCCACGGGCAAGCCTCCGTCAGAATTTCGACCGTATATACGCGGCATTAGGAGCAAAATCGCTCCTCCGCCCCTGCTGCCCCAATGCTTCAGCATATATGCTTTTTTTTTTTAACTGTGGTGGTGAAATTACCTCCTACAGCACTGGAGTCGCAGGGATCAGGCCTGTCTCTGCGAACGCTGCAGTTATGTGTGTTGTGTTTTGCAAGTGACAGTGATCGATCGATACTGCACTTCGGTGGCCTGGGCTGGACGGAGGGGCAAAACGCAGGTGCTAGCAGGTATCTGGGCTGATCCCACTAACATTGCGTTTTTGGGAACCCTAAAATGCTGGGGACGCTAGTATAGATCTGATCAGATCAGATATTGAGCTGATCAGATACTATACCACTAAGGGGGGTGTATGCTTCACGTGTGGGTGTTAGCGCTACTGGCACTAACCTGACGCTGCCTGGGGTGTGACGCAGACCCTCTCTGACGCTAAAACCTAACTGATATCACCCGCCGGGCAATCAGGGGGTTAAACCTTTATTGGGTTATATACGGCGGGTGCCCTGACACTATAAAAAGCAAACTAACTAACCAGCGTCACCCGTAACACTTATATGATGATCACTGGTGAAAGGGTTAACTAGGGGCAATTAGGGGGTTAAAACCTTTATTAGGTAATATATGGGGGTACCTGACGCTATATAAAAACCTGACAGCGAACCTAAAAAAAAATTACTGGCTACCTATCGGCATCACCGACACTAAGACAACGATCATAAAAACGATTGCTTAGCGACAGTGGTGATAGGGGGTGAAAGGGTTACCTGGGGGGCGATCAGGGGGTTAAACCTTTATTAGATAATATATGGGGGTACTTGACGCTATAAAAACCTGCGGCAAACCTAAAAAAAATTACTGGCTACCGATCAGCATCACCGACGCTAAGACATCGATCAGAAAAATGATCGCATAGTGACGGCGGTGCTAGGGGGTGAAAGGGTTACCTGGGGAGTGATCAAGGGGGTTACACCTTTATTAGGTAATATATGGGGGTACCCGACGCTATAAAAACCTGCGACGAACCTAAAAAAAAATACTGGCTACCGATCAGCATCGCCGACGCTAAGACATCGATCAGAAAAATTATCGCTTAGTGACAGTGGTGATAGGGGGTGAAAGGGTTACCTGGGGGGGCGATCAAGGGGGTTAAACCTTTATTAGGTAATATATGGGGGTACCCGACGCTATAAAAACCTGCGGCGAACCTAAAAAAAATTACTGGCTACCGATCAGCATCACCGACGCTAAGACATCGATCAGAAAAATGATCGCATAGCCACGGCGGTGCTAGGTGGTGAAAGGGTTACCTGGGGGGTGATCAAGGGGGTTAAACCTTTATTAGGTAATATATGGGGGTACCCGACGCTATAAAAACCTGCGGCGAACCTAAAAAAAATTACTGGCTACCGATCAGCATCGCCGACGCTAAGACATCAATCAGAAACATTTTAACTTAGTGACAGTGGTGATAGGGGGTGAAAGGGTTACCTGGGGGGCGATCAAGGGGGTTAAACCTTCATTAGGTAATATATGGGGGTACCCGACGCTATAAAAACCTGCGGCGAACCTAAAAAAAATTACTGGCTACCGATCAGCATCACCGACGCTAAGACATCGATCAGAAAAATTATTGCTTAGTGACAGTGGTGATAGGGGGTGAAAGGGTTATCTGGGGGGTGATCAGGGGGTTAAACCTTTATTAGGGGGGGTTAGGGGGCTACACTGGACCTAAAACTAAATGTAGTGACACTTTTACAGTCACAAATGTCACTGATTGCAGTGATCACTAAATAAATGGTCACTGCAATCAGTGACACTGTGACTGGGGGGTGATCTGGGGGTGTCTGGGGGGGCCTGGGGGGGCGATTTATGTGCCTATGTGTCCTGGTGTCAGTGTGCTGTTTTGTGTACTAACCTGGCATCTTCTCCTGTACGGCGCTCGGTATATGTGAGCGCCCCAGGAGAGATGACATCACTTCCTCCTTCCTGGCAGGCAGGGGAAGCTCTCTCATTCGCCGGGAGCGATCGAGAGGGGGTGGCCGGAATCGAACGGCCGTCCCCTCATGCCGGATTGCTCCCGAAGGAAAAACGACCGCTCACTGTAAAGAAGGGGGGTCCGATCGGACCCCCCAACTATACAAAGGCAATCACGTACATATACGTGATTCTGCCTGTCGGTGCCATTCTGCTGACGTATATTTACAGTGGGCGGTCGTTAAGTGGTTAAAAAGGTGGAAGAAATCAAAAAGATGGAGGATCTTATCCTCATGTCCCGCCACCAACAGGAACGCTTTACTAAGACATGGAGAATCTGGAATGTATTTGTTTTCTCTGACGAGGGGCGGGCTCTTTTTGGGAGTAACACAGCTGTTTGACTCCTCTCTAGTAGGTTTAGACTGCCGTTTGCGGTCTTGGGATGCCTTCCAGACCCCGGTTAGAGTCTAGAGAGACACCTAGAGAGAGGCACGTTCGTCGTCTCACCCCTCCCTCCCCTCCTTCTATCGGTACCCCCAGTCTACCCCCGTTTCATTCCCCCCTTCTTTTAATTCACTATCTCTCTGAGTTTTGTGACTCTCTAACTTTCCTATTTTATTTTCTCTTTTTCTTTCTCTTCTTGTTTTATAGTTTTAAGGACGTTTTTACGGTCTTTTAAATGACACTGTTATATAATAAATGGAAAATAGAGGCTGGGAGCGCGGGATCACACACTGTTTTTTAAAGATCGGGGAATGGATACTGATTACTTTGGTAATGAAGGCTCACAACCATATCCCTTAAGTACCAACGTGGGGCAGCTCATACATTCCGCTGTAAGCATATATGTTTGTCATAATTTGTATCTTTGTGTATAGCTGCTTACCCTAGGTTTTACTCTAGGTTTTGTTGGACTGTTAATCATTATCTGATGCCATCAGTTTTTTGTCATTCTCTTATTACCATGGCTGTTGTGAACTGTGTTCCCATGTCTCATTCAATAAAGATTTGATTTGAAAAAAAAACTCACATTACAGTATCATTGCAGTAAGCAGGCACAGTGAAGTCCAGTGAGATCGCACAATCTCCGTCCTCGCTGTCAGCGGTGGTCTCATTTTAGTGATCTGTGTGGGGCCGGCATCTTCGCCAGCAGGAGTCTCTCGTCACTCAAACGGGATCCAGAGCGAGGTTTGGAACGCAGCCGGGGATCACAGAGGGCTAGAATATAGCACAGGGCGGGATGGCGTCACGGACATTATTGCGACGCGTTTCAGAGCGTGCGCACTGGGAAGATGTTTGCAGTGCACGCTCCTTTGTCAAGCTAACGAGATTAGGCTGGAATAAGCCTTTTTATGTTCCTTAATGGTGCTGCCATCTAGTGGGGAAAGTTGCAATTGCTCTCCATACGCACAATAGAGGCTTACAACATAGTTGTTAATGGATAAAATTCAGTTGAAAAAAAAATATATAGATACATATCTCTCTACACACTTCAATGCTCAATAGTATTAAACATTAGGGATGGATCATCAAAACAAAGATAATAAATAAATTATATATACACTTTATAAACAAACATTAATAACCATGTTTTGAAGTTGGATGTAAAAAAATAGAAAAATAGGGTAGAAAGGGATGTAGAAGAGGGGAGGGGGAGTTTTGGTGAACCTGCAATAACGTCCATGACGCTATCCCGCCCTGCACTGAGTTCCAGCCTTCTCCTGTGATTCCCAGCTGCGTTCCAAACCTCGCTGAGGTTTAGTTCCAAACCAAACGTCTGAGCTCCAAGAGACTCCTACTGGCCAGGATGACGGCCCCACACAGATTACTAAGACGAGACCACCGCTGACAGCCAAGATGGAGATTGTGCGATCTCACTCGACTCCACTGTGCCTGCTTACAGATACTGTAATGTGAGTTTTTAATACGCTTTGTCTAATAAATATAACAGTCTTACTTAGAGGAGCCTATGTCCTTTTTTTTCTTCATTGTTTGGTGAGTGCAGATCCATGTGCGTGTTTGTCTTTGTTTTTTTTAGGGTGGATAATAGGTCACATAGGAGTGACAAAATACGTTTTTTGGACACTGTAGCGCCTTTTATTAATTTCAGCTCATCCTGGGATACTGTTGAGTTCTTTGGGGATTTATGTACACATTTATTTTGCTATTATTTTTTAAGTGATATCGTTACTATATATACAGTATATATTTTGTGATACATTAATAAGGGGATAAATAAGTACTTAGCGCTGTATTGAACTAAATCATTTGTTCTGGTTTAATCATATTTTACTTTAGCCACTTGACCTCTGGAAGAATTATCCCCCTTCAAGACCAGGCCATTTTTTGCAATACGTCACTGCGTTACTTTAACTGACAATTGCACGGTTGTGCAATGCTGTACCGAATTAAAATGTGTGTATTTTTTTTCCTACAAATAGAGCTTTCTTCTGGTGGTATTTGATCACTACTGCATTTTTTCTTTTTGCCCTATAAACAAAAAAAGGCTGACAATTTTAAAGAAAGTTGTTTTTGTCATGAATTATATGATGAGGGTTCAGCATCTAATACCAAATTAATACAAATTTTGGACAGGCCAACCTTTTAAGTTCTATCAAAGTATGGCCATCTTAAGTTATATGACTGATATTATTAGATATTGTTCTGTATATCATATAAGTCAGCTTGAGATTTAAGTTTACCACAGTATTGCAGATGGTGCTGTACCAAATCATTATACCACCATCACTTTTTAACCCATAGTATAACTTACCCCGCACGTGTTCTTTTTGGATTTAAAGTGGTTATAAAGGCTGAATTTTGTTTACCTTCATGCATTCTATGTATGAAGGTAAAAAAACTTCAGTATGCAGCTCCCCCCACACCCCCCCCCCAATACTTACCCAAGTCTGATCATGATCCAGTGATGTAAATGCGAGTGGCTGCTCTCCCAGTTTCTGCCTCCTGATTGTCTGAGAAATAGCAGTGGGAGCCATTGGCTCCCCTTGCTGTCAATCACAGCTCACAGCCAGTGAGGAGGGAGTGGGAGGTGGGGCCAGTGGTGTATTTTGGTTTTGTGCTGCCCCAGGTAAGACTAAAATCGGACGCCCCCTCATCTAAATTTGTCCCACCCCTTCCTATTCAGGGTGGCTATAGTGGCTATTTGGAGTCTCTGGTGGCTATTTGAGGTCTTAGATTGCTATGTGAAGTCTCTGGTGACTATGTGGGAGGTCTTAGTGTGCTATATGGGTCTCTGGTGGCTATGTGTGGTCTTTGGTGACTATGTGGGGTCTCTGGTGGTTATGTGGGGTCTTTGGTGGCTATGCAGAGTCTCTGGTAGCTATGTTGGGTCCCTGGTGGCTGTGTGGGGTCCCTGATGGCTGTGCGGGGTCCCTGGTGGTTGTGTGGGGTCTCTGGTGGTTATGTGTGGTCTCTGGTGGCTAAGCAGGGTCTCTGGTGGACTGTGGGGTAGTAACCCCCCCGCTAGTCTGACACAGTGTTCTCACTAACCCCCTGCCGCTAGCCTGCCACAGTGCTCCCGATCAAACCCCTTACTAGCCTGCCACAGTCCCCCCCCCCAAACCCCTCACCCCCTAGGAGAAGAAATAGGAATAGGAAGGAAAGTGAGATGGAAAAAGTGAGAAATGGAAGAAGGGGAGGAGAGAGGAGGGGGGAGCCAAAGCCATCACAAATATTATTGTATCCTAGCCTGTGCTCTTAAACTTAAATTAACGAGGCAGGTGAGTGGATATTTTGCAGACATTAGCTAAATTGCAGCTAAACTAGCTATGCGATCTACAGCCTTTGAAAACAATTCCAGCTATTCCCAAGTCAGCCAATAAGGTAAGTACTTTTTCTCTAAGCACATTGTTAGCCTCCCTGGCTCTCATTCAAACAGTCATGGCACAGACCTTAAGCCTAAGCCAGAACTTCATCCGCTGATCTTTTTTTTAGGTTAAAAGCTTCAATTCATTTGACATTTAGAATAGTCCAATAACATATCAACTCTTTCTCCCTGCTGTATGCTGAGTGACTATTACAGACAAGTCTAAAATAATCTGTTGCAAGGAAGTTGTTTTGCCTTCGTATTGCACAAATAGCAGAAGAGAAAAATTCTCACCACTTATGCAAATGATGCCGTGTTAAGTATTCATAGAACAGTATGAAGCTGGATCTTCTCCCAGAATGACTTGGGACCCGTCCAGAATCCCTAGGGACCATTGTTACTTCCCAGAGGGGTCATTTATCAAAGAAAAAAAAAATCCAATTTGAAAGTAATGGAAATTTTTCTTTGATAAACTTTATTCCGCTTCTCCGCTTGTGGAAACATAACAAAAGCTAGACAACCAAAATACAAATGAAGCTAGAGTGCAGGCTTATATTCTGCTTATGGTGTGGTATCTAAATACTGTTGCCATTTACACTTAGCTGTTAGATCTACTAATGCTTTCACCAAATGATGTCTTTTTTTCAGTGGCTCTCAATGATTCAAGCTTGCCTATTCACACGGAACTTTCAGGGGAATAGAAAACACAATAATGAACATTCCACATACAAATATTTACGAAGGCTTAGCAAAGACAAAGGGTAATTTGAATAACGTATGTTGAGGTCACTGAGTGGAAAATTGAATATACTTTGCTGTTTAAAACTAATAGTTTAACACTAATAATAAACATTTATGCACAATTACATAGTTAAAGTATATTCAAATACTAGTTTATGAGTTGGGAGTGTCAATGCAAATTGTAATATAGTAATAAGATTTACAAAAATTCAGAAAAAGTTGAAAAAAGTCAGTGATATTTGTTTAGAGTAAAAAAAAAAAAAAAAACAAAAAAAAAAACAAGCTATAATGCATCTGCATGTGTGTGAGCTTTTTGATATAAAAAAAAAATGGGGGTCTAGTGATTTTTGGGCTTAGTTCCTTTATTTGCAGATTGACTTCTAGCTGCTGTCTTGTCTAGACACTATCAGGTTTTAGACTGAAGTACCTTGCATACCTAAATCTGTAGTGTAAGAAATTCTGGGCTAAAGCTAATGCAGATGCAGTTCCTTTTTTTTTTTTTTCCCCTTTTCCATCTGAATCATGTGTACTGAAAATGATCTGTACTCACTGGTGAGTAATATACCACATGAGATGAGATTAGATGTCTTTATCAAGTAGTTTTGAAGGCTGTCAGCCTGCTTGCTAGAGGCTAGGATTGGGTATTAACCCCCCGGTGTGAAATCTGTTTTTATTTGTGGAATATTTTGTTGCATTACAAGAAGTCACAAATTATGTTTTTAAAAACCAATGTATTTAATTTTGCTGACTGGAGCTCTGTTAATTCTGGGAAAGTAGTGACAGATGCAAGTCAGGAATGACCTGTCATTTTCACATTGGTTCAGCAGTTTCTGTGATATAATATTCCTTGGCTAATATGTCATTGTCCCATAAGCTTACAAGAGTAATTGCATTGGAAAAAATATAGCCGATAGCTGAATTTTACATGGTTTTTCAATTGTAGGATAATGAATCACAGAATCACACTTGAATCACAGGACTGTGAATCTGTATTATTATTGGGCATATAGACAGAGAAAAATCAATACTCACGGTGTTCAATAATGGAGTGCTATAAGTGTATCAGTTGAGTGCCATTGGTCTGAAGTATAAAAATGCAAGTTGCTTCACTTTCTTTTTTTTAAATCATATAAAATATCTAACAGAATTGAGGCTAGTTGTATGGCACCATTAAAGTGGAGCTCCACCCAAAAGGGGAAGCTCTGCTTGTCTGCCTCCTCCCCCCCTCCGCTGCCACATTTGGCACCTTTCGAGGAGGAAGTGGTTACCTGGTTTTGACAGGTACCCTTATCCTACTTCCGGCTCAGTTCGCAGTTTGGTATTTGCCCCCCCCCCCCCTCTTCCTCTCTGCAGCCTTCTAGGACACTTCTCAGGTTCCAAAAGACAGTAGCCCATTCACAAAGAGCATACACAGTAGGAAACTGGCTGTGAAGTTGCAAGGCTTCAGTGCTGGTTTCCCTTCACCAGGATGGCCGCGCCAGCACCCAATAGCTGATTGAAGAATCAGCTTGGGTGAGGACACCACTGGATGCCCGGAAAGGTAAGTGCCCTAAAATTAAAAGTGAACAGCTACAGTATTTTTTTTTTGGGGGGGGGGGTGCTGGAGGTCCTCTTTAAGTTCCCAAATTACTATCCTACATCTTCAAAAACATCCCTGATCTGAATTTAGTTTCATAAACATTTTATTGAATACATGGAATAGTACAAAGAAAAGATTCCAAGTACAGCACTTACTTTACAAGGTAGGTACAGACTGTCGTGACATCACTTCCTGAATAAAATCTGGGAAATAATATAAAATACAGAAGTACGTGACCTACAGTGCCTTGAAAAAGTATTCATACTCATTGAAATTTTCCACATTTTATCATGTTACAACCAAAAACGTAAATGTATTTTATTGGGATTTTATGTGATAGACCAACACAAAGTGGCACATAATTGTGAAGTAGAAGGAAAATGCTAAATGCTTTTCAAATATTTGTACAAATAAATATCTGAAAAGTGTGGCGTGCATTTGTATTCAGCCCCCTGATTCGATACTTTGTAGAACCACCTATCGCTGCAATTACAGCTGCAAGTCTTTTGGGACTGTCTCTACCAGCTTTACACATCTAGAGAGTGGAATTTTTGCCCATTCTTCTTTGCAAAATAGCTCAAGCTGTGTCCAATTGGATGGAGAGTGTCTGTGAATAGCAATTTTTAAGTCTTGCAACAGATTCTAAATTAAATTTAGGTCTGGACTTTGACTGGGCCATTCTAACACATGAATATGCTTTGCTCTAAACTATTCCATTGTAGCTCTGGCTGTATGTTTAGGGCTGTTGTCCTGCTGGACGGTGAACCTCCGCCCCAGTCTCAAGTCTTTTGCAGACTCTAACAGGTTTTCCTCTAAGATTGCCCTGTATTTGGCTTCATCCATCTTCCCATTAACTCTGACAAGCTTCCCTGTCCCTTAAGAAAAGCATCCCCACAACATGATGCTGCCACCACCATGTTTCACGGTGGGGATGGTGTTAGTTATCCAGACATGCATAGTGTTTTGCTTTTAGGCCAAAAAAAATCTATATTGGTCTCATCTGACCAGAGCACCTTCTTCCACATGTTTGCTGTGTCCCCCACATGTCTTCTCGCAAACTGCAAACAGGACTTCTTATGGCTTTCTTTCAACAATGGCTTTCTTCTTGCCACGCTTTCATAAAGGCCAGATGTGTGGCGTGCATGTCTAATAGTTGTCCTGTGGAGAGATTCTCCCACCTGAGCTGTGGATCTCTGCATGTAACGTACCTTGGTTGTGAGCCTGACGTGCAGAGAGGGACCTCCCGTACAACCCCGGTTCGGAGACCACTGGAGTGGGGACAGTGGTGGTAAGAGCACGGTGAGGTAAGGGTGCCTGTCTGATCTTCACTGCTTGGAGTGGTGGAGCCGAGTGGAGACTGGAACGGCTGGTTCCGGAAGCAGCGGATGCAGGTCAGCAGGTGCAGCTTGCAGAGCAGAGGATGCAGGTCAGCAGGTGCCGGTTTGCAGGGCAGGGATGCAGGTCAGCAGGTGCAGGTTTGCAGAGCAGGGATGCAGGTCAGCAGAGCAGGGATGCAGGTCAGCAGGTGCAGGTTTGCAGAGCAGGGATGCAGGTCAGCAGAGCAGGGATGCAGGTCAGCAGGTGCAGGTTTGCAGAGCAGGGATGCAGGTCAGCAGGTGCAGGTTTGCATTGCAAAGGATGCAGGTCAGCGTGTGCAGCTTGCAGAGCAGAGGATGCAGGTAAGCTGGTGCAGGTTTGCAGAGTCAGACAAGCCGGGTCATACACATCAAGGTAAACATCACAAGTGGCAGGCAGAGAGTAGTCAAAGTCCAGGCCGAATCTTGGCAACAGGCAGACTGGCAGATAACTGAGCAGGGTCAAAGAGCCGAGGTCAGGACTGGAGACAGAAGCGTGGTCAGGAAGCCGGGTCAAACACAGGAACAGGATACAAGCACAGAATCAGGAACTCAGGGAACAGAAGCAGATCAAACCGCAAGGGGCAACATCTCTGGAATGTCTTTTATAGGAAGTACATGGGAGGAGCAAGGGGTTCAGAGTTCAACAGTAATCAGACACCAAGCAGAGTAGTCTAATGGATCAGATAGGTTATCCAGCAGATCAGGCAGGGAACTGTCCAGCATCTCAGATAGCTCCGCTGGAAGAGTCAATGCCAGACACAGAAGAGGTCACAGGTTCAAGCCCAGCACGTCCCTGACACTGCAGCTCCTGCAGAGTTACCATGGGCCTCTTGGCTGCTTCTCTGATTAATGTGCTCATTGCCCGGCCTGTCAGTTTATGTGGACAGTCATGTCTTGGTAGGTTTGCAGTTTCCATTTTCGGATCATGGATTGAACAGTGCTCCGTGAGATGTTCAATGCTTTGAATATTATTTTATAACCTAACCCTGCTTTAAATGTCTCCACAACTTTATCCCTGACCTGTCTGGTGTGTTCCTTGGCCTTCATGATGTTGTTTGTTCACTAAGGTTCTCTAACGAACCTCTGAGGACTTCACAGAACAGCTGTATTTATACTGAGATTAAATTACACACAGGTGGACTCTATTTACTAATTAGGTGACTTATGAAGGCAATTGGCTCCACTAGATTTTAGTTAGGTGTATCAGAGTAAAGGGGGCTGAATACAAATGTACTCCACTCTTTTCACATATTTATTTGTAAACAATTTTGAAAAACATTTATAATTTCCTTCCATGTCACAATTATGTGCCACTTTGTGTTGGTCTATCACAGAAAAAATACCAATAAAATACATTTACATTTTTGGTTGTAACATGACAAATGTGGAAAATGTCAAGGGGTAAGAATACTTTTTCAAGGCACTGTGCATCAGGTAGTGGGGCCTAAGCCCGGAAATGAGTACCTGGGCAATATATATCATAACATTTTTTGGAACATGAACAAAAGAACCAGAGTGAACAGTGCACTAATAAACAGACACAATAGTAGAGAAGTCCCCTGAGCACCAAAGTAAAGAAGCCTATCCCTTCACCCTCCCACTATGCCCATATACTCACGATACAGAAGGCATTTTGTCTGAACTGAAACCATATATGAGAGAGTAGGGGGGAGGGGATGATTCAAGAGTTCTGAAGGACTTAGGGAAAAACAAGAAAAAGGGAAGGGAAGAAGGGGAAGAGAAAAGAGGGGAGGGGGTGGGTGGGAAAATAAAGAGGAGAGATAACGGGGGACAGGGTAAGAGGGAGAGGAAGTGTCATCCACACACCTTCATCTCCACCTGCAGACTCAGATCCAGGGAAGCAATACCCACGGTAGAGAAAATAGATGTCAAAAGAAAAAAGAATCTGGTCTATATTCCCATTGCACATGTAGCGGTTGGTTGCTACAAGTTGCTACATCCACTGATATCACCCTGCTGCCAGACATCCATTAGACAGACACACTCTTTCAGTCAATGAAAAGTCTTTTGCTTGTTTTTATTATTTTTATTAGGGGAATAACTTGGATGGGGAATAGGGACATGGGATGCCCACAGAATGAATTATTACTTTTAATGTTATAGCGGATCATGCTATAACTAAAAATATTACAACAGTTCATACGTTACACTCCTCAGATGGGTTAAAATGGCAGACCCTAATCCTGACAGACTTTTCACCTCAGAACTTTCTCGCCTCTGCACTCTCCCTGCAGACTTTTACCTCAGGACACTTCTCCTCCTGCACATCACTTTCCTTTCACAGATTAGTACTCCTGTCCAGCCATCTTCAGTCCACTAGGCCTCACTCTGAATAAATCCTAGTAGTTTCAATTGATGATCCTGAATAGGCCAGGAGCCTGCAGTACTCCTTCTTGTGGCCATGGACATTACTTCAGGAAAATATTTGATGATGGACTACTGATCCCAGCTGTCCTGACGTGCAAATCCTGCGCCCTCAGGCCACATCGATTTGACACAAACTCCACAGTCTCTCCTCTAGCTCTACACCCTGCTCCTGTTCCAGGACACCTTTCCATGACTGTGTAAGGAAAGGCTCCCTCACAGCTCTCCCTGGCATGCCTCTTCCAGATCTCCACTGTGCTTCACTCACCAACTTCTGCCTGCCCTGAGTCCTTCTTGAAGGATTTACCCAGACATGCGGACCAATTGCTTCTCAAACTCCTGTTCCAGGACACCTCTCCATGACCCTGTAAGCTCCCTCCCAGCTTCCGAGCTCCTCTGCCTGAGTCACACCCTTCCTCCCGACAACTCCCCTCCAGGAGGCTGACTGAGGGAATAGATAGGAGGCCCGCCCCCTGCCAATCCTAGTTGGGGATTGTTTAGAGCTCCTACATACACCCCATGCCACTCCAACTCCAACTCTCAACCCTGTCCCCTTTCCAGAACATTCTCACTGGAAACAGGGGAGGCGCCCAACAGCTAAAGTACATGGCAGTCACACCCACTGCTACACTAAACTACTCCCTGCCCCCAGATCAAAAACAAACAGGCCTATCTCGCAGGATAGGCCTGCTTAAATTTACCTGCACTGGCAGCTAACACCAAAAACCTCACATCTAGCACCTACCTATGGTAGAGGGTGCTACACACACATTCCTGGATCACGAGGCTCATCTGTAGCGGGTGCTGTAGCGACTATCTACTGGACACTGGATATCGCAGATCAATGCACTTATTTGCCAGCACACCATGGACATGCCTGACGAAGGGGTCCTGTGTGGCTCCGAAACATTGCACTTGTTCTTTTGTAAAGTGATCTCTCTACAGTAAAAGCTTTGGACTGCAATTGAAGATCCATGGTGTGCTGGCGAGTATGTGCATTGGATAGAAAAAAAAAAAGACCTACCAGTAGCTTGGGTGCTTAGACAGGAACCAGAAACACAAGGTCCATGGTGGCTGCTAACAACACACAGGGTCTGTCACGTACCTGGTAGGAGTCTGATATGACGAGGTCGGCCTCTCTTGTATCTCCAGTCCAAGCCCCACTGAGGGTGGAACAGATGTTGGCAAGGCTAGGAGGAACATGAGTGCCAGTAGAGGTTGCTAGCAGAAGTTGCAGGGGCAGGTGAAACTTGGAGATCCCGATGGGTAGACAGGTTCCAGGCACTTTTATGGAAGAGCAGGTGTAAAGGGGAACTCCAACCCACATGCAGATTCTGGAACGTAGCAAACTGGAACAGAGGTCAAGGGTAGCCGGGTTCAGCAACAGGCAGGCAGCGCAGTTCAAGGAGAAAGCAGTAGCAGGGTCAAGGAAGCCGGGATCAGGAACCATAAGTCAGCAAATAATCAGAGTCCAGAGAAGCGTCAGGGCAAGCCAGAGTCAGCAACGGGTATCGGGTTAATCATACGGATAGCAGGAAGTTTCACAGGACAAGCTGAATACTAGTCAGCACTTGTAGGGAGTCAGATCACCCTTTAAATAGGCCGTCTGGCGCCAACTGGCGTTAGGGGTGCGCTCCTGCGCGTGCACGCCGTTCATTGCGCATGCGCATTGGCGCACGCATATGCGCCATACGAGAATACGTAGTTCTCTTACAGGGTCAGACCTGCCAGGGCGCTGCTTCTGTCTCGCAGGAGTACTTGATATGACACAGAGCCCTGAAAACATGTCCAGGACGCTCAGGTGTGAGAGAGTTTTGAAGATTTGCATTGTGACGTGTAGATCAACTCCCTGATCTGATTTTTTTCCTCTAAGATAAATAAAAATGGGGTTGACTTAAAGTACTATTGTTTAGCTATTAAAGGGGATCTATGTCAGGGCCAGGCTGTTTGTAAAAGTATATTTTTATGTGCAACACATGAATTCAGACACAAGAAGTCCTGTTATGATTTTACCTCTGTCCTAGTTGTGCTAGCTTGTCTGGGTGTTCCAAGATTCCTCATAAAGGTCATCATGCTGTGAGCAGCAAGTGAGGAAAATAAAGGAAAGTCAAGGATCTAAATGTAATTCTTGGGGCTAAAAAGAGAAATATAATTACAAGCACGGACTGCTTACCCCCCAACTCCCAAAATGACCAATTTTTTGGGTTGGGATTATTCTTATGCCATGTACACACGATCGTAATTCACGGCGGTGAAAACACCTCTGTGAATCACGACAGGAAAAACGAGGGAACGGCTTGTTCCCCCACACACGGTCGTTTTTCCCGTCATTTGTTCTCTTGACGAGAAAAACGACCGTGTGTAAGCTCCTATGGGAAAACTGCCACGGAAAAAAATGACAGGAATCACGACGAGAAAAATTAGAGCATGTTCTAATTTTTCTCGTTGTGATTAATGCCGTTTTTCCCGTCGGGAAAAAACTGCAAAAAGCCCACAGACGATCGTTTTTCTCGTCCAAAGGAAAAAATTTCATTTTTCCAGAAGGGAAAAATGATTGTGTGTACGCGGCATAAAGGTGTTAATATACATGAGAGGATCTTCAAAACCCCAGCTCTCCCAATGGTGAGGATTTAAGTGAATCCATATTTGCGCAGTTCAGTTCAATCAGCTCTAATCGTTATCTTCTCAGTGACACTCCTACCCACATGCCATTTCCCTGGAGGAATTATAGGTTGTTACCTGAAGCAGCACTGAACAGCAATACAATGTGTGCCAACTTTTTATAACAGCAAAGCAGTTTATTATTTTCTGTTCAGTCTCAGTGGGGTTAATAAGATCAAAGGCTGTTTATTCCTTTCAGTCTATCATAATGTTTTTGCTGGCTTTGCAAACAATTTGCTAAAAAGCCTTTTTTGTTGTTCTTTTCAACAGATATGATGCACAGTTTGCAAGTGATTTGTTAGTAATGATTTAGTAGAAGACAAAAGAATCATGAGCAATATTAGATGTGCTTGTTTCACAGTGGGGGAAAGAAAAAAAAATAACATTTTATAGTTTCCACAAAATGTGCTGTAACGCTGTGCGGATCAGTACCCAATAATTATAAATGTCTGTATATTCAGCAATTCCTGTCTTTTCTACAAATCCATCTGGTCTTATCTTAAAGACATTAATGGAAGAGAAACATGACTTGAAGTTCATGTTAATGCAAATAGCTGTCTTGAAATAAATTCTTGAAGAACATGGTTCGAAGAGTTTTGAGAGCTAGGAGAGCAAACTAAGGAGATGAGTCAAGGCGTGAGATTTGTTTCCCAGGGGATGGAAGAAGGTCATCCACGTGGCGGAGTCAATATTCAGGCTTAAGAAAACTCAATGCTGCAGGAGCTATAGACAAATTTTGTTGCAGACGAAGCACAGGGGGTTAAGAGTTTCAGACATCCAATAAATCTGTTCCAGGATAGCTACACATTTATATACGCTTGGAGGTAGCAAAAGATAGCATTCAGTGAGATTTTTTCTATTTTACAAAACATAAAATGTTAGGTATTTGTGGTAACACAGTCTGCTCTATATCTTATGATAGATCCATAATAAGGTACACATTTATATTGTAGAAGATATAAAGTGTTATTAAATGCTAACAGGCTGCTTTTTATTTTAGTGACTGTAAAGCGGAACAGAACTCTTCTATCCTGGGTTCACACCTATGCGTGTGGCTGCGGGTGTGGGAATTGAAGCGGTTCCTGCACCCGCAGCCACTTGCAGTGAAAATGCATTTCTACCCAAATTTCTCATGATTTAAGACTCTGATATCTGGTAGACATGTGCATTAGTTTTCGTCCGAGTGCATTTTCGTCCGAATTTCGAATTTCAATTCGTTTTAACAAACGATAACGAACGCGCAGAATCCGAAATCCGAAAGATCCGACATAACAAAATGCTTTTTTTCGTTGCGACAACAGTTCGATATAGATAGAAGATTCAACATGACGGTGACAATAGCGATCTGTGTCTATCGAACCTGAGGTTGAATGTGCCTAACCTAACTCTATTAGTCCAAGATTATTCTACATAAAGAGAAAAGATTTGACAATATAGAGACATGAAGATTAGACGAAGCAGCTAAAAACATACGATCACGAGCAGACATTTATGGTCAAATGCTCCGCCCATAGGCTATAGAAGAATTCATATGTTGGTTGACTAGTAATAATAATTAATAAATATAATTATTACTAGTCGTACAACATTAGAATTCTACTATAGCTTGTGGGTGGAGCATTCGACCGGAAATGTACGATTGCGGCATCGTACAGTTTAGCTGCTTCGTCAATCTTCTTAGAACATTCAACAGACACCAAAAGCCTTCAATGACAGATTCGACCTTAATTAATTCGGATTTTCAGATGAATGCATTTTTTAACGAAACAAAATATATAAAAACAAATTTCAGAAGTAACTAAATAATTAAATTTTTCGAACGAAAACGAAATTCCAAAACAAAATATTTCAGTGTGCACATGTCTAATATCTGGAGAACAAGGGGGATATATTACTTGTTGTTCAACCAGTTGTCTGATGGAAATCCTAAAACATTTGATCAATTGAAAACAGACTTTGCCTTGCCAAATCATATGTTTTTTTAGGTACCTGCAAGTTTGCCATGATATACAATCCCAATTCTGCTCTACACTTCCTCAATCGGTTCCTAATTAAATTATGGATGTGATCAGGGGTACGAAACCTCGCAAGTTGATTTAATTGTTTATAGTATGTTACACCTTCCCTCCTCGACCCTACTGGCCTATGAGATTAAGTCACGATGGGAGGCAGATTTGGGTGTAATGGTTGATGAAGATTGAAGTGAGGCCTTAGACATTTGCAAGGCTGTATCACCTAAAATGTCGGACCGACTTACTCAACTTACACCACACCTATCTTACTCCTCTTGGACAGGCTCGATACAAAAAAGAAGCAAAGTATATGTCCCCTGTGTTTACATAAAGTGGGACAGTTTTATCATTTAATTTGGCAATGTCAGGTCATACAGGGTCTCTGGTCACAAGTAATTAACTTCCTGCATGATACCATGGACTCTCCCTTAACTCTACGCCCCAAACAGTGCCTGTTAGAGATATTCTCTGATTCAGATCTGGACAAATTCACTAAGGTTTTCCTACATGAAACTATGTTTTCTGCCAGAAAAATCATTGCCAGACAATGGATGAGAGCCACTCCTCCTATATTGTCAAACTGGATCCTTACATAGTTACATAGTTAGTCGGGTTGAAAAAGATACAAGTCCATCTAGTTCAACCAAAAAAAACAAACATACAATAGTACCCAGTTATATTATGTACACCTAAGAAAGAATCCAGGTCTTTTTTAAAGCAATCTACTGAGCCTACCCTACCAGAACCACCTCTGCAGGGAGTCAATTCCACATTTTCACAGCTCTTACTGTAAAGAAACCTTTCTGTATTTGGAGATGAAATCTCTTTTCCTCTAGACGTAAAGAGTGCGCCCTTGTCCTCTGTGATGACCCTAAAGTGAATAACTCAACACCAAGTTCACTATATGTACCCCTTATGTATTTACTTTGAAAGAAAAGAAAGTAAAGGAGTGCTTGGTATCCAATGAAGGTATGTAAATTTGTATTTTATTTGAAGTTGCAGCAGTAAAAAGAGGCCAACGTGTTTCGGGGGACTAAGGACTCCCCCTTCATCAGGGCTGCTAGTGGAAGTGGTTATGGAATAATCCTGTTGGAGGGTGCCTTTGGCACATGAATCGGACTGTTAGATGTCCACAACGCTGGCTGTTTTTTCAAAGGCAGCAAAAAGATACATCCAGAACAAAGGCACCCTCCAACAGGATTATTCCATAACCACTTCCACTCGCAGCCCTGATGAAGGGGGAGTCCTTAGTCCCCTGAAACACATTGGCCTCTTTTTACTGCTGAAACTTCAAATAAAATACAAATATACTTACCTTCATTGAATACCGGGCACTCCTTTACTTTCTTTTCTTTCACATTATATGCAAAGTCGACCTTAAGGCCACACCCTACTTACCTACAACACTGACTGATCGAGTCAGTCCAGCACGACCTACACCCACTCTTCTAAATTATGTATTTACTTGACATAAATAATACCCTCCCATACAAGAAATCCTTTTATATCAACAGGGGTTTGTTCATCCAAATACAATAAAATTTGGGACCGCTGGCTACAGGCATCCGAAATGTGAAGTTAAATATGTCGTACTATTAGACAGATCCAGCTGATTTTTTCGAATGTCATCTGAGAGTAATATTTGCTGAAGCTATATAGCTTAATTTTAATGTTCATTATGAAGTATGAGACCACTATCCACTTTGTTGTTTTGTACCTTGATTTGTCTGACATGTTTGGGAGACAATTCAATCCCCAATTTCAACTTTTTATTCTGTGTGTATATTTGTTACCTGGTGTAATGAAGTGTAAATCGAGGGTTACAGCCAAGGAGGTGGCTATCTTAGCCTCTGTTAGATCTGCAGTTGTCATGGTGCTGCACATGTGATCAACTATGACCCCAGACATTAGATGGCTTGACAGTTAGGTTGAGCGACCAAGCAACTATGACAGTTATCATTCACGGCATGCCTTGAATATAACTCTTTTGGAAAACATTTGATGGATTTACTTATGCTTTATGTTACAGGTCTCACTGGTAATTTTATACATTTTTTTTTACAAACAAAAATATTATAGTCTACGGACATTAGAGAAAAGTGTGGTTGCTGAAAATACTTTTTTAAATTACAGTTGAATTGTATACTCGTGTCTCATGAAAAAAACTTTAACCTGTGCACAACTACAGTAGAAGCATTTGCTCTTCTTGGAAAAAGATATGCATATTGCATTCACTAGTATATCATGGGGATATCACCATGCAATGCCTATACAGCATTTAACATTTAGGAATACTGGAAACTATCCTACTTATTTATATGATTGAAGAGAATTGTAAGAGCTAAATAGCAATGTGCATAAGGAGACTCTGTTACTTTGTGCACTCAGAATCTTTACAAAGCTTACCCCTGACCACTTACAGTCACAGTCCCCTTGCTCCTCCAGTGTTCTGTTCATTTTCAGTTCTATCCCTATGTATATTCTATGTCAGATGGCATCAATGTTTAAACAGGGTTGATATTGTCACTTCTACCCATTATATGAAAGTGTTTGGGACTGACGACTTTGAAGCCTGAGCTTTGCATGCTAGGATGAGATCACTCAAAGATACTCAAATGCACTGATGGATGAACGGAACAGCATATTAAAACATAAGAATAAACCCAATCACATCAGAGTCCCTCCATTACATCCGAGTCAGCCTCTTCACATTTGAATCCCCCATTACATCAGGGCTCCCCCATTACATTAGAGCCCCCCTTCAAATGTGTGTCGCCTTGTTACATTAGCAACCCCCTTCACTTCAGAGTCCCTCCATTACATCAGTGCCCCTTCTTTATTTCATAATTCCTCCATTACATCAGAAACCCTTAACTTCACATCAGAATTATTACCCCTCACATCAGATTCCCCCTAATACATCAGAGTCAGCCCACCTGAAAAACAGGGTCCTCGGTCCTACCTTCAAATCTGCACCATGGTTGTTGTATCATGGCAAAGCACAGGAGGCAGAGCAGGTCTGGACAGAAAAGGGTCTTCCGTTCTCATATGAATGCCCTCCCTGAAAAAGCATCATCCATTTATATGGTGCAGGCTGACCAGCCAGCACCATAGCAATGAATTACGCTGTGAATGCATCCTGGTTGGCTCTCCTGCACCATGGAAACAAACAATGTGGTACAATGAACAGGAGCATTGCTGAGGCTGCATGGTGCCCCCCAGACCCTCACTGACCTTTATTTGTCTCATGGTGTTGTGACTGAAGTCTGGGGGATATAGCCCACAGCAGCAACGCAGCGCTCCCACCCTGACACCAGCATCCTGGCAACCAAAGTGCCTGCTTGCTTGTTTCAAATTGTAAACAAGCTAGCAGGCATCCCAAGTGACGTCATTACATAAATATGGTCAATAGCATATACTGTACTGTATGGTCAATGACATTAGACAGCAACAACAGTGATTTGTTGACAATTTGTTGCTGTCAACTGTGGCAAGAGTCCATTGGGAAAGGACCATTTTGGTCAGGTCGGCATGGGGGGTCCCACCCAAAATACATACCAGACCCCTATTGAGCATGCCCCACTTTTTGAACTATATCATGCCATATATCAGAGGGATCCCCCCAGCAAAGCACCATGTTGACGAGGACAAGGGCCTCTTCCTCACTATACCTTTCTATGAATGAGGTAAAAAACCTTCTATAGCAGACCCCCCAATTACCTGAGCCTGATCGCAATCTAACGATGTGCACGAGAGCCTCGTCTCTCCGGGGACTCTCCCTCCTTACTGTCTGAGACAGGAGTGGGAACCATTGATCGCAGCCAATTAGCCAATGAGAAGAGAGAGGGGCTTCGTGTGTGAATGGACACGCAGAGTAGCGGCTCAGGAGTGAGCCAGCTTGGGTGCCCCATAGCAAGCTGCCTGCTCTGGGGGTACTCGGCAAGAGGGAGGGGCCAGGAGCGCCGACAGGGGACACCATAAAAGGAGGATCAGGGCTGCTCTGTGCAAAACCATTGCACAGAACAGATAACTATGACATGTTTGTTATTGCTTTTTAAAATTGTCTTTAACCCTTTTGCCACCTGGTTCGTACGTCGTACATACCTAACGGCGGGCGGTATTGCACACAATCCGGTGGCTGCAGCCACCGGGATTGTGTGTGAAAATGATAGGCAGCCTCCTGCCTGTCAGGTGAAAGCCTGTCAGGTGAGAGCCCTCACACACCCCCGGTACCGACCCCCCGCTAGCACACTCCCGCCATGCTTATCGGGCTCCGCTTGCCCATCAGCGGGCCCGGGACAGTCATGGCGGGTGCCGGCAAGTAGAGGGGAAGGAGAATAGCGGATACACGTCCGCTCTCCTCCCCTTCTTGCAGTGACCCGGAAAAGGGATGTCTCTGATGTCACTTCCGGGTCACGTTCTCGGTGTACCCGCCTCTCTTTGCCGGTGTAGGATGTTTTGCAATGCGACCTGCATTGCAAAACATTCAGTGAAATACAGGGGGATATGCAGGGTCTTTTAGACCCTGCATATCTCAATAAAGACAACATGTCACCAAAAACCATCACATAGGGGACCGTTTGTCTCCTATGTAATTAAAGAAAAAAGTTAAGTAAAAAAAATAATGTTACACCCAAGCACATAAAATCCTCCCCCAAAAAAATGTTTAGGCCCCCCCACCCACACATATACACACGCACGAATGTAAACACATGAGTCGGGGCGCCTACGTGTTGATTGCGATACACATGTTACATATCGCCGGAGTGAGAGTAATAATTCTAGCACCAAACCTCCTACGTAACACTAAACTGATACCTATAGAGGCCTTTGAAGCGTCACCTATAGCAAAATATAGGGTACTGAAGTTTGATGCCATTTCTCAGCACAAAAAAATTCAAGGTTTGGCATGTTGGGTATCTATTTACTGGTACTCAGCACAAGCTCGTCTTTTATATTTTTCAAAAATGTGGGTAATTTATTGCGTTTGTTTGCCCCTAAATTCACGTTAGTGTGTTTTTTACTGAAATATTGCGTTTCCTAGACTTTTGCGATAATATCATGCAACATAAAAAATTGGAACTACCGCTATTTTATTCTCTAGGGTGTCTGATTTCATAAAATATAAAATATTTGGGGTTTTGTGTAATCTTCAGGCCTAAAATAATTTTTTAAACATGTGTGCAAAACACGCAAAAATGTTGCCCTTTAAGACTTATTAAAAAGAGCACCTCTAATGGATTGTGTTTTTTACCACAATTTAAGTTTTTGTCGTGGTACAAGTCCATCAGTGTACACAAGTGATTGAACATCTCTGGTTCATATAGTAATGTTTCCTGTATGACCAACCCAGTTGGATAAATATTATCGTAGCAATCTGCAATTAAAAATATTCCTGGGAAATGTAATGCTTTAATTCTGTTTTTTGACTTTGGAAATAAATTAATCAATAGTAGATTACCTGTAATAACAACAAATATGAAAAATGCCTGCTGAGGTAGATTACTTTTTGAGAGAATCTTGGGTAATCATGAATTGTAAAGTGATCATGGCTGTTGTACTACATATAACACAAGTAGAAAGCTATCCACACACCACACTGAATAAATCACTGCCATCTGAGCTAGATATCAGTTTGAGCGGATACATTCACTAATTTCTATTGCCTACATATCACAGACAGTAAAGTTACTGATATATATTTAATGATCCTGCTGCTATTAGGGAATAACTTAGATGTTTATGAATACCTTCAGACTTGAGCAGGGATCTCAGATCTTGCAGGGAAAATATATAATCTAGATTGATTTTTTTTTGGCTAATAGCTATATTGTTGAATATAGGGCTGACATTTGAGTTGTAGAGGGCCTAGGCACATGCATTTATGCAAATTCTACTAGTGTATACAAATAAAAATAAATCCTGATTGTGCAGATGTGTCCAATCCCAATGCATATTACCAGCTTAAACTTACCAGTACAGATACATGTAACATACTGTAACTGTAACCACCACAATTTAATAAGTATATATGAAAAATAATATTATATCCTAATTTCTTTCTCGTACATCACGGGACACAGAGCGACATAGTCATTACTAATGGGTTATATAGTTACCGTCAGGTGCTGGCACTGGCAACTTCCAAAACCGGAAGTACCCTCCCCTATATAAGCCCCTCCCATCCGGGAGCACCTCAGTTTTTTGCCAGTGTCTAAGGTGTTGGCCAAGAAGAAACATGTGTTTTTCACTGAGCTTGCGTACAGGTTCTTTTGGGCCTCAGTAAGCTATTCCGGATCCGACCAAAAAAGCTTCATAGCTAAACGGTCGGTACCCGGGCCTTGCAGAGAAGAGCAAGGTTCTGCCTGTAATGCTTCTCTTAGGAGAGCTGGACCCTGGGATCCAGAGCTCTGGTCATACCCACGACCAAGATGTTTTCTGTGCAGGGTGCTATACAGGTCCAGGGGAGTGGAATCCTTGGGAACCCGGTCCCTGAAGGTTTGATTACAATGCCTGCCGTGATAGGTGAAGTTTGGGCTTTTGTGGACCAAACAAAGTCCTGCGGCGGGGAACAGGTAAGTGGGGGCCCCCAGGAACTTGGTTCTATTGGGGGACCCCCAAGCCTAATTTGTCTTTCTGTCTGTTACCTAACGGTATTCCCGCTAATATCTGTGCATGCCTGTAACTACTAAAAAAATGTAATAATTTTTAATGGTGGTCAAGAAAAAAAAAAAAAAAAAAGAATGTTTTTTTATATATGTTTAGTATATTAAACTGCGGTACCTGTGTTTGTCCACTAGAGGCCGCTGTGGAATGTTTTTCTTGTCATATGGACTAGTTTCTTCTCAGAGAGCAAAGTCCAGGCAGCTGGTGAGTTCTCCTACAGGAAACTGTTTCCTCTGCCATGTTGCAGTGTTCGTCTATCCCCCGGCCTGCGGCAAAGGGGGCCCTGGCTCCTGTCCCTGGTTTCCATGTTTGAAAATTAGCGCCGAGGCGCACGTGGCCGCGCGCGTGCGCGTGCACGCGCCTCTATATATAGAGGTGGCCGGAAAAAGGGGCGGGGCCTGGGGGATGACGCTCTGTGCGCGCCGCAGCGCTTCTGCGCATGTGCGGGCGTCCCAGCAGGTTTTAAAAAGCCACATTATTGCAGTAAGCTGGCTATGAAGTACAGAGACAGAGCTGACAACATTTAAAGGCATACAGCAAGCGGTTGATACAGGCATCCCCTAGAAAGGCACATTAGTAGACACCAACTGTTTATTATAGCAGCATTTATGCTAGACTATTATCAGTAACTGGTGTATTTTCGGCTGGAATACCTCAGCTTTGTGGCTTAGGAATATGCCGTCTAAAAACTCCGGGACTAGAAATTCCAGGAGGAATAGGGGGTCTCCATCGGGCTCTGAGGATCTTGGGCATGCTTTGGCTGCACCAGTCTCCCCTGAAGAATCAGAGGTTAGTGACCGTAGGGCACCCCCAGGAGTACCTGGTACTGTGGCTGTCCCCAGTTCACCTGCTCCTGTGTATGTAACAGAGGAGGTTTTTTCCTCAGCTCTGGGAGGGCTGGAAGAGAGATTGTCAGCACTAATTGCTGCTTCCCTGTCACAGGAGAAAAGCGCTCGATCTCCGTCTCCTCCCTCAGAGTGCCTGTTAACAGAGCAACAGTCCCATACAGAGGTCGACCTACCTGAGGGGGATCAGGATGAGGTTGATTCGGTTGTAGAGGAATCAACAGTGGAGGAGCCGTTCTCAGCATCACATGCTGAGAGGTTATGGGTTCAGTCCCTGACTAATATGGTCCGATCAGCATTTAAAATGCCACTTGCGGAGCCATCCTCCTCTTCTGTCTCCTCGTTGGGGTCGCTAAAAGCTCCCCAGACTGTTTGTTCTTTCCCGATCCATCCTTTATTGGAGGGGCTCATTTACCAGGATTGGGAGCATCCTGACAAAATATTTACTCCCCCCAAGAGATTTCCGGTGGTCTATCCTATGGAGGATAAGTTCGTCAGAAAATGGAAGGTCCCTACAGTGGACGCAGCCATCTCTTGTGTGAATAAATCACTGACATGTCCGGTGGAAAATGTCCAAATGTTCAAGGACCCAATAGATAAAAAATTGGAGTCCTTATTGAAATCTGCTTTTTCTACAGCAGGATTGGTGACACAACCAGCAGTGGCAGCTATAGGGGTCTGCCAAGCAGTGAAGGATCAGTTGAAACAGGTCTTAAGGGACGTGCCAGATCAGCAGGCTCTTGCTCTAGCTGATCTACCTAGAGCCTTATGCTTTGCGGTGGACGCTATAAAGGATTCAATCCATCAGGCCTCCCGCCTTACGCTGTCTGTAGTACATATGCGCAGGCTTCTATGGCTCAAAAACTGGTCTGCTGAAGCTCCCTGTAAAAAATTGCTGGTCAGCTTCCCATTTCATGGGGAGCGTTTATTCGGGGAAGACCTGGACAAGTATATCCAGAGAATTTCCAGCGGTAAAAGTACACTCTTGCCGGTCAAAAATAGAGTTAGAGGTCCCTCTTTTAAGAGGCCGGCTTCTCCAGTCCCTAGGACATCGGCTGTGAAACAGTTCCGACGGCCTCCCCGGTCAAATCCCGGAGGTAAAAATCAGGGACAGTTGCAGGGTAACAAGAAGCCCTGGAGCAGGAGAGGTACAAAACCTCCCCCAAAGTCAAATGCATGAAGGGTTGCCCCCACCCAATCGGGTGGGGGGAAGACTTCAGTTGTTCACAGAAACCTGGCGGGACACGATCCGAGACAGATGGGTGCTCTCCGCAGTAAATCTGGGATACAAATTGGAGTTAAAAAACTCCCCTCCTTCCCGCTTTATAAGGTCGAACGTGCCAAGGGATCCCCAGAAGAGAGGATCCCTCCTGTTGGCACTGGAACAATTATTGCTTCAAGCAGTAATTATAGAGGTCCCCCTGGAAGAATGGGGGTTCGGGTTTTACTCAAACCTCTTTACAGTTCCGAAGCCAAACGGGGACATGAGGCCTATATTAAATCTAAAAGGGCTAAACAAATTCCTGCATATCAGGACTTTCCGGATGGAGTCGATCCGATCGGTAGCCACTGCCCTACAAGGGGAGGAATGGTTAGCCTCGATCGACATCAAAGATGCGTATTTGCACATCCCCATCTTTCCAGCCCACCAAAAATTTCTACGCTTTGCGATAGAAGGGCGCCATTTTCAGTTCAGAGCCTTACCCTTCGGTCTGGCCACAGCACCAAGAGTGTTCACAAAAATTCTGGCCCCATTATTGGCCAATCTAAGAACACGAGGTGTAACGATAATGGCATATCTAGACGACTTGTTGCTGATAGACCACTCAGTGGAAAAACTAGAAGTGGTTGTTCACAAGACAATCAAGTATCTGGAATATCACGGTTGGATTATCAACCGAGACAAGTCAGCCCTAGAACCAGTCAAAAGTCTGGAATACTTGGGGCTAAGGCTGGATTCAGACCAGAGAAAAATTTTCTTGCCTCGAGAAAAGGGGTCGTCTTTGAGAGATTTGATCCACTTAGTGGGTTCAAAAAGACAGCCATCCATACGCCTGTGCATGAGGCTGCTGGGAAAAATGGTGGCATCATTCGAAGCAGTACCCTACGGTCAATTCCATTCAAGGAAGTTGCAAAGGGCCATACTGTCAGCCTGGAACAAAAAAGTTCAGGCTCTGGACGTACCAATGTCCTTGTCCCCTTCCGTTCGCAGAAGCCTCCGTTGGTGGTTGGTTCCCCGGAATCTGGAAAGAGGGAAATCCTTCAGTCCGATTTCCTGGAAGGTGGTCACTACAGATGCCAGCCTTTTAGGCTGGGGAGCAGTACTGGAGCAATGGTCTCTCCAGGGCAGATGGTCGGATGCGGAAAAGGCCCTGCCCATCAATCTCTTAGAGATACGAGCAGCCCGGTATGCCCTAGTAGCATGGACATCCAAACTCCAAGGGTCCCCTGTCAGAGTTCAGTCAGACAATGCCACAGCAGTGGCATATATCAATCGTCAGGGGGGCACCAGGAGTCGTGCAGCCCAAAGGGAAGTAAATTACATCCTGAGATGGGCAGAAAGATATGTCCCAGCCATATCTGCGGTATTCATTCCAGGGGTGGAGAATTGGAAGGCGGACTTTCTAAGTCGCCAACAATTATGCCCAGGGGAATGGTCCCTTCATCCCGAGGTTTTCCGGACAATATGTCAGCGGTGGGGAACACCGGATGTAGATCTGCTAGCATCCAGGTTCAACACGAAAGTGGACAGGTTTGTCTCTTGGACAAGGGATCCCCTAGCGTGCGGCTCGGATGCCCTAGTGTTCCCTTGGGATCAGTTCAAGCTGATATATGCATTCCCACCGCCACAATAAAATGTTACCTCGATTACTCCGCAGAATCAGGGTAGAAAAGAAACCAGTGATTCTGGTGGCTCCAGCGTGGCCCCGAAGAGCATGGTACGCGGAGATCGTAAAAATGTCTGTGGGGAGTCCTTGGACCCTCCCACATCGTCCGGACCTGCTTTCGCAGGGACCGATATACCACCCTTCCTTACCAGCCCTAGGTTTGACGGCCTGGCTATTGAAGCCCACATTCTAAAAAAGAGAGGGCTCTCTAATGCTGTGGTGTCTACCATGATCAATGCCAGGAAACCGGTATCCAGGCAGATCTACTATAGAATCTGGAAGGCGTACATCGCCTGGTGTGAAGCCAAGAAATGGCATCCACGTAAATACGTAATAGGTAGAATTCTGGACTTCCTACAATGGGCTGTAGATAGGAAGCTTGCCTTGAGTACTATCAAAGGTCAGATTTCGGCCTTGTCAATATTTTTTCAAAGGCCCTTGGCTTCGCATTCACTAGTCAAAGCCTTTATACAAGGAGTGATGCGTATTAGTCCTCCGGTTAATATTCCCATATGTCCATGGGATCTAAACTTGGTTCTGTCGGTTCTACAGAAACAACCATTTGAACCATTACAGCATATTTCCTTAGTGCTTCTCACCAGGAAATTGATTTTTCTAGTAGCCATTTGTTCGGCTAAAAGAGTATCGGAATTAGCAGCTATGTCCTGTAAGGAGCCATATCTGGTTATCCATAAGGACAGAGTAGTGTTACGTCCTCATCCAGCCTTTCTTCCTAAGGTGGTATCGAGTTTTCATTTGAACCAAGATGTGGTTCTTCCTTCTTTTTTCCCCAAGCCTACTTCGGTAGAGGAAAAGTTATTGCATTCTTTGGATGTAGTAAGAGCAGTTAAAGCTTATCTAAAAGCCACTGCTCAGATTCGCAGAACGGATACTTTGTTTATTCTGCCGGAAGGCCCCAGAAAGGGTCAGGCAGCGTCAAAATCTACTTTAGCCAAGTGGATTCGACAGGTCATAATACAAGCCTATAGCTTGAGAAGTAGACCGCCTCCGTTCAAAGTTAGGGCGCACTCCACGAGAGCAGTTGGAACTTCATGGGCAGTGCATCACCAGGCCTCCCTGGCTCAAGTCTGTAAGGCCGCAACATGGTCTTCAGTACACACGTTTACTAGGTTCTACCAGGTGGACGTTAGAAGTCAGGAGGATGTCGCCTTTGGGCGCAGTGTGTTGCAGGCCGCAAAAGATCCTCATGTCTGATAGCGCTCAGCTTATATATGGTGTATCCCCCCCCCTCATTTGGCATTGCTTTAGGACATCCCATTAGTAATGACTATGTCGCTCTGTGTCCCGTGATGTACGAGAAAGAAAATAGGATTTTTATAACAGCTTACCTGTAAAATCCTTTTCTTGGAGTACATCACGGGACACAGAGCTCCCGCCCCTCTTTGGGGACACTTATTGCTTTGCTACAAAACTGAGGTGCTCCCGGATGGGAGGGGCTTATATAGGGGAGGGTACTTCCGGTTTTGGAAGTTGCCAGTGCCAGCACCTGACGGTAACTATATAACCCATTAGTAATGACTATGTCGCTCTGTGTCCCGTGATGTACTCCAAGAAAAGGATTTTACAGGTAAGCTGTTATAAAAATCCTATTTTTACACTTCATATTTTATTTTCTGAGTGCAACCTGCCTTATTAGTAATCCTTGCTTGTGTTGTCTGTTCTTTTTCCTATAGAGTAGAGTGGATGCCAAAACCCTTCGAGATGTGTTTTCCACCAGCTGTCAACACTGCCTTTGTGCCCGCTGCTGCTAGGATGCTATTTCTGATGGCCCTGGCATGCGCCAGCCCTTTTCTAGAATTTCGAGAAGAAGAACCTGCAAAAACTCTTAACGTGGCCATAATTTTTAGCGGTACCTCTTACACACCGGAGAATACCCGCATTCCACCCTCAGCTTTCCGCAATTTTTCTATGGAAGTGAATCCAGTTTCAGTAATACTTAATGACACAAACCCTCGCAACCTTATCCTGCAAATATGTGATGTTCTGTCCAGCCTGCGCATTCATGGCGTTGTCTTTGAAGATGATACAAGAACAGAGTCTGTGGCTCAGATACTGGACTTTATTTCTGCACAAACATCCATGCCCATCATTGGAATTAATGGAGGATCTGCAATTGTGCTTACACCAAAGGTATGTAGAAATATATATATATTTTTTATTATTTCTATAAGAGCTCCGTGTTTCTGTGTAGTTTTTTCCATATATATATATATATATATATATATATATATATATATACTATATTACCAAAGTATTGGGACTCCTGCCTTTACACGCACATGAACTTTATTGGCATCCCAGTCTTAAGTCTTAGTCCATAGGGTTTGATATTGAGTTGGCCCACCCTTTGCAGCTATAACAGCTTCAACTCTTCTGGGAAGGCTGTACACAAGGTTAAGGAGCGGTGTTTATGGGAATGTTTCACCATTCTTCCAGAAGCGCAGTTGTGAGGTCAGACACTGATGTTTAACGAGAAGGCCTAGCTCGCAGCCCTTCTCACCCAATTGATAACAGTCAGCAGAGGCAAATCAAACAGGAAGCTTACAAGATTTTTGACAGGATCAGTTGATATTTTTGCAATTATTGAGAAGTAATAGTAAAACATTTTCAATGGGATTTTTACTAGACCAAAAGGAACTAAATAATAAAAGCTAATTGTTAGGGTTTACATACACTTTATTATTGTCCCATCACTGCTGGATGGTCTTATTAACCAATAGTATGGGAGGTATTGGGATCAGGCTCCTAGCCCTAAAACCCAAACAATATTTGCATGGTAGGGCCTAATGTGATCCATGCACTCTATAAAAATTCTGACCAAGTGTGCAGGCACCTGGAGGTAACTGCTGTACTATGTACATTTTTGTTTGTTTTGTATAGTCACATGTTTGGTTTGGTTTTATTTTATAGTGCAGTGTTTCTCAACTCCAGTCCTCAAGGCGCCCCAATAGGTCATGTTTTCAGGCTTTCCATTATTTTGCACAGGTGATTTGATCAGCTTCACTGCCTTAGAATTTACCACAGCCGTTTCATCTGAGGGAAAGCCTGAAAACATGACCTGTTGGTGCGTCTTGAGGACTGGAGTTGAGAAACACTGTTATAGTGTATTCCTTATTGTCTAACTTTATCCAACCTTTTTTTCTTTTGCAAAGATTAATGAAGATTTTACATTTCTGTAAGTTTTTTTTTCATTTCACTTACTATCCTCATTGGGAACCTGCAGCAACAAAACTAGAAGTTTTAAATCTGTCAAACTTTATCTATATCAAAATGACTAGAGTTCAGCTTTAAGTAACTGTCACATGTGCAAACATCATTCAGCAGCTAGAGATAATCCATGTTTTACTGAAGAAGGGAAAGAGAGGAAGAGAAGAGTGTTCCACTAAAGTGGATATAATTAGTACAGCTAGCAGCCCTTGATTAGCAGTATATTGTATTTACATATTCCCTGGAGTTATTCTTTAAACCAAAAAGTGAAGACAGGCTCCCTAAAATAATGAACTATCCCAATACAAAGATAGAAATTCTCTGAGCTTAGATTGGTGGAAACGAAAGTATATTGTGTGTACAGTGCATTTATCTCCAATTTTACTACTAGGTGGAATTACACAGAGAATATTAAAAAGTTGCTATTACAACCAATAAACCTGCAATAATCCTTATTTTCCAAGCAGTTATGGGTACAATTTATCTGGTAAAACAATCTTGGGGTGAGGATGAGTAAATGCACTTAAAACACGATCATCAAAAAATTTCTGTAGTACCTAGCAGATATCCTGAGTAGGATAGAGGCATTGATAATCTAGCCACGTATCATTTTGAATTCCTACAGAATGTTCTCCACAAGTTTGTTGAAAGATGCATGAGGCCAAAGCGCATCTTCTGTATCCACATTAAAAACTCTCCCCTGCCTTGAATAGTAATATGACAGGTTCTCCATCATGTCCAGTAAGTGACCTTGGTTGTTCCATCAAAGTGATTTGCTGGGAATGATTTACAGGAAAGAACAATTCATGTTAATCGTATTCCGAATACTAAACATTATAAAGACTACGGCACAAGGAAGCTTGGTTCCTCTCTTTCTTGCTTAGTCTGTAAATATTGTACACCAGTGGTTGTGCTATGGATTTAATATACTCCATAAAGTTTTGAGAAAGGACAATATTACCCATTTTCTAATATAGTTTACTATAATATGTGTAGCAGACATAACAATGTATTGTAAATCATTTTAAAGTGTTCCTGTCAGGAGGTGGGGAAATGAGACATGTGCCCAGTTTCGTATGCACATATGACATGTCATCTTTGGTGCCAGTGTAGTACTACCCCCAGAAAAGTCACTAATTTGTTTTGTGATTTCTCTGCTCACCTAAAGTTGACACACCTCGCTCACCCAGCACTTACGACACACCTTTAGATGTTTCAAATAATATATTATTTTGTGCCACCACCCCTCCCTTTAGATTGTAAGCTCTATGAGCAGGGCCCTCCTGTACCTTTTGTATTGAACTGTAATTGTAATTGTGTTGTCCCCCCTATACATTGTAAAGCACTGCATAAACTTTTGGCGCTGTATAAATCGTGTATAATAATAATATAATAATAATAGACCAAGTACAGCCTAAAAGGAGAAATGATTAGCAAGTGTACTTATTTAAACAACCAATAAGACAATAACTTTATTCTGAGAGATAGTATTCTGACTAACAATAATTATCAGAACTAAACTGCATTTACCCAGCAACAGTATATAAAGAAACCCGTAACTTGCTCCAACAGTCCCAGTTTTTTTCCACTGGCAAGTGATTGATGAAAAAAAAATTAAGACGGTGCCCTTAAAGTAAGCACAATAGTTCCCAGCAGGCAACAGATTAACTTTTATGATGTTAGTTCCTTACGAGTCCAAGAGCATCCTCTTCTGGGTCTCAGGACGTGTGCCCCCATTCAGTAAAGGTCCAGTTCAGACATCGGACATTGCTGATGAGCTCTCGCTTTCATTCCTGCTGAGCCTGTCTTTTCCTTACAAGTGGTGAGAGTGCTCTCTAGTACAGTCTCATCTCACCAGACATCCAAATCACACCCTCCCAAGCAGAAGGTTCTGACCTGATTTTGACCAGCTATGGAATGGATCTGTTCATCCAGCAGCAGCAGCAGCTCTGGTCAGCATCATTCTCCTGGGCACCACAGCATCAGATAGCTCCAGCAAAAAAATAAAAACATGGTCCCCTTGGTCGCCTCCTCCTTGCATTCTCCAGGATGGTGGCAGACAGAGCTCCCATTTTCAGCAGCCCAGTTCACTGTCCCCTTGCTCTGTTGCATCAACCAATCACCAAGATGCTGCCCCAGCACCGGAGACACTCCATAGATGTGCATTGCAACGTGGACTCCTTAAAGATGGGTGCTGCACTTCTGCATTGATACTCAGTTTAACCCTGTCCACACTGAATAAGGATAATACACTGCAACAAAGGACAAAGTTAAATGGCATTTATCAGCTCCAGTCCAGAATACACCAGGAAGAATACAATCCTGTGCATGTCCATAGAAATTAAATAATATTGGCCTGGACAATTAAGATGATCATAGATACCAAAAACTGTTGGAGTCCGATTGAAGATGTTAGCTTTGGGTCGTTGAAGCAGGTCATGACCATAACATTTCCGGAGGGAGCACATTGTCAGCTAAGTTTGCCATAATGTACAAATGTGCTATGCATACTTGCACCAGGTAGTAGGTCTGCCTGGGGGTGAATAGCCTGTTATGTGTTGACACCCGCCCCCCCACAACTTTTTTTTTTCTTCATTTTCTTTTTTTGCGCTTGTTTGTAGGGCAGCAGAACTTCTTTGCTGCTGCCCTGCCAATTTTAAACCCCCCCAATACAATTCTTTATGTTTGGTAATAACTTGCTCATCAGTCCCACAAGAGATCACAATTGCTCAGTAAACTTGTCCTTCAATGGGGTTTGCAGTGGGATTTGTAGATTTGCAGGAAACAGTAAGTGTTGCAGATGCAGGTGCAATTATATGTTGCCAAGTGGTACTCTGAGATTAAAATCTTGGGGGGATATTCATTACATTTCAATCATGATAACTTGCCCTGATTAGAAATTGATTAGTGTTCAACTCAGAGATGTTAAACGTACTTTATAATTAAAAAAAATCTCTAATCCAATTGACCTTTCTAAGAAATGTAATATAATTTCATATTAGTGCCAGTTTTCATAAAAGTCTAATATGACTGATGCAATCCAGTCAAACTCCTCCTGAAAAAAACAATAATTTCCGATTCTTATCATAGTGTAATCTACTACAAAGAGGAAGTTAGGACAAAAGGTATATTTTGTATGCCATAGTACATTTAAAAAATAGGTGACAATAGTTTTAACGTATTTAAATTTAACAGCTTTATTTGCTAGACATGCTATGTTTTCATAATGGTATTTAAAATACAGTCTTGTAGGTGCTCCCTCTAGTTATCATTTTTAAGTTAGACGCAGCAGTCAGCACAGTGATTCTAAGTGAATATCAGTTACAGTACATGTTAACTAAAATCTGCACTATTTCAAATAAGTCGTTATACTGTACGTCTTAGTCTGAGCCAACTTTTGAGTCTTCAACACTCCATGCAAAAAAATTTTAACCACATGATGCTGGAATCAAATTTTTATTGGCACTGTATAGGCTATAAGGGGAAGCGCTGGTGACTTTTATCATCCAATCATTTGCAAGAAAATGCTGTTTTTTTTTTTCTTCACCTCATTCAACAGTTTGACGACCAGCCCCCACAGTTATACTGTGGCAGGTTGGCTCGGCTGCACGAATCGCAGTAGGTGTACACGGCATTCTGTGGGCACGCGCGTGTGCCGGTCAGCCGGGGAACCAATCAGTGGGTCTGGAGGACTCAATGTCAGCCGGCCGCCTGCGATAATTCCCCGCAGAGACAGAACGGGGATCTGCCAAAGTAAACAAGGCAGATCTCTGTTCTGGCAGGGGATGACACAGAGATCCTCTCTTTCTGCTATGCAGGAAGACAGATCTGTGTGTTGTCCCAGGCAGTCCATCCCCCATACAGTTAGTAAACACACCCAGGGAACACGTTTAACCATTTGATCACCTCTAATGTTAACACCTTCCCTGCCCGTGCCACTAGTACAATATCAGTGCATATTTTTAGCACTGATAACTGTAATAATGTCACCGGTTCCCAAAAAAGTTTAAAAAATGTCAGTTTGGTGTCCGATCTGTCAACCGCAATGTTGCAGTCCCGCTAAAAATCGCAGATTACCGCCATTACTAGTATAACATAAAAATGCCATAAATCAATCCCCTATTTTGTAGACGTTATAAAATTTGTGCAAACCAATCAATATACACGTATTGTTTTTTTGTTTTTTTTACCAAGAACATGTAGCAGAAAACATTGGCCTAAATTAATGAAGAAATAGTATTTATTTATTTTTTTAAATATTGGGTATGTTTTTAGCTGAAAATATAAGATATATATATTTTTTTTTAAATTGCGGAAAAAAAATATCCGCAGAGGTGATCAAATACCACCAAATGAAAGCTCTATTTGTGGCAAAAAAATGAAATCTATTTTATTTGGTTACAGCGTCACACACAATTGTCAGCTAAAGTAACGCAGTGCCGTAGGGCAAAAAATGGCCTGGTCATTAAGGGGGTAAATCCTTTGAAAAGTGCACAGTCTATTTGCATTTAGTAAATCAACTCCACTGTCACCTATCACATTTAGGGCAAAGTGACACTACATTTCTGAGGGGTTCCCTTGAGCTCTTGATACGCATCTTGCCACCACAGTCTTGCAGGTTCCTAGAGCTGCAGAGCATAGTAGAGTGTGTAGACTTTTCCTATGATAGTGTTTGCTACTAGCGATTGGTTGCTAGACCCAAGCATTGTCACATGACCAGGCATGTGACATCACTGTTCCCATCAATATCCACTATGGTACTATAGATACTATAGATTTTAGTGCCAGCTGTGAAGAAAGGCAGGATCGGTAAAGGAGCACTGTCAACTGGTTCATGGGGGAACATAGGTCAGTGCTAAGATGGCTTTTATAGACCTGAGAAGATAAGGATATGGAGTAGGCAAGGAAGCAGGGGCTACAGTTAAAATGAGAAAAGTTTACTGATAGTGCCATTCAATGTAGCAACCATAATGACATAATAATAGTGTATATTTTGAGAATCATATCCAGCAAACAAGACTAGGGCTAGTGTGCTGCTACCATACACACAGAATACGAATAAAGACTGAGAATTACATCCACCATACCAAAGGTGAGAAGTGATTAGGGATGAGCCCGATGTTCGAGTCGAACGTAAGTTCGAGTTGAACATCCGGTGTTCGTCTGTTCGCTGAACATTATGCAGTATTTGCAGCAAATTTTAAAGCTGCAGAACACCGTTAAAGTCTATGGGACATTAACATGAAAACCCAAAAGTGCTAATTTTAAAGGCTTATATGCAAGTTATGGCATAAAAAGTGTATGGGGGACCCGAGTCCTGCCCCAGGGGACATGTATCAATGCAAAAAAAAGTTTTAAAAACTGCAGTTTTTTCAGGAGCAGTGATTTTAATAATGCTTAAAGTGAAACAATAAAAATGAAATATTCCTTTAAATATCATGCCTACTTCCGGTTCCGGCGCCGCATGGAGTAGCTGCGCCTCTCCACAGCTCCCACTACAGGTACCCCAATTCGGCCTAAAAAACCGGCCTGAGTGGCCCTAACAACTTACCTGTCACCACCGAGGCACCCCCACCACCCGCAGGTCACGGATGGACCGTTTTTTCGAAAAGTCCGGCACCCGATCGCACGCTGCCGTCACGGCCCCGTCGGACAGGCCGCAAATCGAGCCCCCGGCTCCGGCCTACTCGCATGCTGCGGCGGACACACAGCCAGGAGAGATGGAGGTTAGTGGCTGCGCTTCTCAGAAGCCCTTAAACTCACCCTCCTCAGCACTCCAGGGCCCAGCTCTACCACTCTCTCTCTCAACCATACAAGGGAACACTATTCCTGATACCCCCTCAGGGGATGATGGTCACACACAGCGCATAGCACAAGCCGTGGCTGCGCTCCTGAACCCTATGATTGCAGCCTCTGTGGAAAAAGCAGTCAATGCAGGCATGAACCAAATCAAAGCCCAGTTATCTGAACACACTCAAAGGCTGAATGAAGTTGAACATCGCCTATCAGAAGTAGAAGATGAACTCTACCAAGCACAGTCCGCGGAGCACTCCCAAGACAAAACTAACCAATACATTATCCAGAAGTTGGAAGACCTGGAAAATAGGTCCAGAAGGAGCAACTTGCGTTTTGTAGGTGTCCCGGAGTCGTTACCCCCTACAGCTCTTGCGGACTTCTGTTCTAAACGCATCCCCGAAGCAATGGGCCTTCCAGGCCCGTTCACAGTGGAACGCGCGCACCGGATGGGCACCCTCAAACCTGAACGCAAATCCCCTCGCCCCATCATTGCCAAGTACCTAAATTATGCAGATAAATCCACTATTCTCCAAAAATTCCGGCAATCCCCGGCTCTACAAATAGATGGGGTAAAAATCCTCATCTTTGCCGACTACTCAATAGAAGTATCTAAGAAGAGGAAAGCCTTTCAGCCGGTTTGCTCTGAACTATTTAAGCAGCAAATAAAATTCACTCTGGCTTTCCCTGCAACCCTCAGACTTCGATCGCCCAATGGGGAACAACTCTCCTTCCAGGATCCCTCGGAAGCAGAATCCTTCATTTGCTCTCTTCGCCCGGGCTCTCTCCACCAGACGCCTTCCAAATCTGCCTCCAGTCTCCGCTCTCTGGAACAAAGAAGCCCACGCAAGGATTCCCCCAAACGTTTTAGGCCTTCTGTTCCGGATTATCGCAATAGAAACACCCTGACCTGAAGTCTTGGTTCTGAGCCGCAACCATTACATCCTTCACCGCAGGTCGTATGTTTTTTTATTTTTTCTCTTTCTTTTACATATGTTCTTCTGACATATACCTCCCTGCCTACCCCCCAGCCGACCTGCCCTACCCTGATGGAGGGTCTATTCCGAGGTCACTTAGACTTAACACCCCATCGCTATCTCTTTCTTTTTGGTTCCTCAGGACGCTACGCTGTTTCAACCCGTGTTCTCTATCACAGATACCATGGATCCACGGAAGTTCTATCGTGTCTGTTTTCTTTCTCTTATTTTTATATTCTCTACAGGTCCCCACAGTGTTTCAATGCTATTAACAGGCCTGCCGGCCGAGAGACATCTGTAGATGTCAAACTGCTCTGTTTCAATATTTGTTCTAGTGTCATGTTTGAATGTTTGGTTTCCATATTTGATCTAGTGCAGATGCTAATTGTACTACTGCTTACTTGTTCCCCTTTTTCACCGTGAGTCTGCTGTGCACCACTCTCCACTCCCTCTTTCGTAACAATCTGAGCCTCTAGAGCCTCGTGTCAGTAGTCCCAGGGCTCTCAGGCACCCTCGCTATCTCCCCCTCCCTCTTTGGAGGTCCTGTATGAGGAGCCGCTTGCACAGTGAATTCATGCGGAAAAAAGTGAAGTTCACGAATATATATATTCTGGTTCTGTTGTTTTTTCCTGTTTGGTTCCCTACTACCTTCCCTCCCATCCCACTCCTTCCTTATTGCATTTTCTCCTGCATCGTCTACCCACAAGCTTGCTGCCCGCATAACCCATGCAACTCCATTCCTCAGTCGAGTCTCCTATATCCAATCTATGATACACTGATCTCAGGTCCCCTCAAATACCTCCTCTTTAACACACCAACTTAGGGTTGTTTCATGGAATGTTAAGGGTCTCCGTTCTCCCCACAAGAGAATGAAGATCCTCCGCCACCTTAAACGGTTGAAAACCGATATTGCGCTACTTCAGGAAACACATCTCCATTCTTCTGACTTCCACCGAATGCAGAAACTGTGGGTAGGGACAGTCCTGGGCTCAGAGGCAGTGGGGCGTAAAGCTGGTGTCCTCCTGCTGATCCATAGAAACCTCCCATGCTCAGTCCTCTCCACTGACACAGACGACCAGGGGCGCTTTATCTCGACCCGAGTTAAACTCGGTTCTAAGGAGATATTAATATCTAACATATATGCCCCCAACAGCCGGACGAAACCTTTTTACTGTCAACTATCCTCATTGCTCCTCACCCCTACTCATCTACCCCATTTGATTGGGGGAGATTTCAACGACATTATGCACTTGACAGATGACAGGTCCTCACCAAAATCATCGTTAGCACCCTCCTCTCCCTACACCCATACACTGCTCGCGTCAACCATGGACTCCCTTCATCTCTCAGACCTATGGCGTCTATCTCATCCAACAGATAAGGCCTTTACATTTTACTCTAACCCCCACAAGATCCTTACCAGGATCGACTACTTCTTTGGCTCCGATAACCTTATACCCTTTATATCAGAAACCGGGATAGAAGACATTGCCATATCTGACCATGCCCCAATTACACTTACCCTTGAACGACTGGATCTCCCTCCACACCCCAACCTTTGGTGCTTTCCCTCATTCCTCCACAATAACACGGACTTTAGAAATTATATAGTGCACTCCTGGGAAGAATTCTCCTCAGCTAATGCCTCCCATTCAGGCGACCCGAACCTCTTCTGGGATGCTGGTAAGGCCTTCCTGAGGGGGAGGATCATATCTTATGCTGCTACTTTTAAGAAGAATGCGCTATCTAAGTTTAAGCTAGCCAGTACTAGACTACACAGTGCGCAACTCAAATTAGTCACTTCCACAACTCCAGCTGACAGAGACGAATGGTCGGCAGCTAAATCCTCCTTTGACGCCTGGGCAACTACCCTTGAACTTACCAAAAAAGCTCACCTAGACGCCACCTTACACAAATTCGGGAACAAATCTGGCAAACTTCTTTCTAAGCTTTCCAAGGGGTTTTCCCGTCCGACCCACATAACCTCACTTAGAGATCACCTGGGGAAGGTACATTCCACCCCTCCTGCTATTACCAAAGCCATGCTGCAATTTTACACGGCCCTATATGGCCCAGATCCCATTAACACAGAGGCTTCACAATACTTTCTAGACAAAATGCACCTTCCTTCCATATCTCCCGTCCAGCTGGACTCCCTAAATACCCCCATCACGACAGATGAAATAACACTCGCCATTAGAAATCTTCGCCCCTCGAAAGCCCCGGGCCCCGACGGCTTTACTAGCGAGTTCTACAAAACTCTCCCCGACATAGCGATACCCATGCTTCACTCTGTTTATTCCGGCATTTGGGCTGGTGGCCCTTATCTTCCCTCGGGCAATCAAGCAATCATTAAACTTCTCGAAAAAAAGGGTAAAGACCCACTAAAACCAGGTTCGTACAGGCCTATCTCATTACTTAACATAGATGTTAAAATCCTATCGAAAATAGTGGCCTCCAGACTAGCAGTAATCCTCCCAGACCTCATACAACCTGCGCAATCCGGTTTTGTAAAAGGACGCACGGCCACCCTGAATATTCGCAAGGTGCTTTTAGCCCTCGAACAGGCCAAACGAGACCCCAAGGGAGACTATGCCATAATAACTCTAGACGCTGAAAAAGCCTTCGACAACGTAAGCTTTGATTGGCTCTCGCTCTCGCTTTCCAAAATGGGGTTTAATGGTCCCTTTTGTCACCTCATAAGTGTCATGTACGCATCGCCCTCAGCTAGACTAGTCGCAGCAGGTCTTCTTTCGGAAGAATTCCGCCTTCATAAAGGGACCAGGCAGGGGTGCCCATTATCCCCTCTATTATTCAACATTGCCCTAGAACCCCTCTCCAGATTCCTATCCCACGTTGCTCCCATTCGAGGTATCACTGTTGGATCCATGGAACTGCGCACGTCACTCTTCGCGGACGATGTCCTCATTTTCACGTCTAACCCCCCAGCTGACGTCTTGACAATTAAAAACATCTTCGACGATTTCAGAATATGCTCGGGACTCCGCATAAACTATTCTAAAAGCGAAATTCTCCCGATCGGTGGCCAATCAAACCCTCCTTGGTCTCAACACTCTCTTTTTCAAGTTGCCACGTCTCACATCACCTACCTAGGGATTAAGATTGGGAAACTGCCATCTTCTCTTTACCATCTTAACTACCCCCCTCTCTTTGGAAAAATCTCTCAGGAACTGTCTAACTGGATGGATCTCCCCCTGTCGCTCTTGGGAAGGTGCCACCTGATAAAAATGATCAGCTTTGCCAGACTACTGTATCCTTTGCAAACTATTCCACTATTGTTAAAACACAAAGATATATCGGCTCTCAATTCTAAAATCTCTAAATTCCTTTGGCATGGCAAAAGGCCACGCATAGCTTTTAGGAAACTGCACCTTCCCAGGACCGAGGGGGGTATTAGCCTGCCACATATTAGAATGTATAATCTCGCTTGTTTAGTTAGGACTAGCCTCGACTGGGTGGCCCACCTATCCCGTCATTCCAACTATGAACTAGAGTCTGAAATGGCACAACCCTACTCCCTGGTGGCCCTCCTGCATTGCAGGTGGAAATCTGTCCCCCTCCCACTGCAACATAACCTCCTTCTACGTGACACAGCCTTGGCCTGGAGGGAGACCAGAAAAATCCTAAAGCTCCCATCCTACATCTCCCCCCACCTTCCCATTAGGGGGAATCCTGGTTTTCTTCCTGGCATGCACAGCAAACCTTTTGAAATATGGCAGGAGCATGGCCTATCAAACTTCTCCGCGCTCTGTGATCTCACGACCGGAAAGCCCTTGTCTTTCTCGACAGTGGCTACCCAATTCTCCTTACCTCCTTCCCATAGGTTTTACCACAATCAATGTGTCAGTTTTCTCTCCAGTACCTGCAAAGAACCATCCTGGAGATTTAAACCAAGTTTCTTAGATCGGTTGCTAAAGATTGGTCACTTCTCTATCTCGGACATATACAAGCCTCTGCTACATGAATCCTCCCCACCTCTCACATCGTCTTCTATAGCCAACTGGAGCAAAGACTTCCCAGACCCTAACCTCATCGAAAAGATTCTATCTGGCCTCCAAAGGGTTCTTCGCTTAACCCCTAATGAAACATGGAGGAAAACGCAGCTAAAAATTGCTCACCGAGCATATATTCCCTTCCTCTCTCCCAAATCCGAGACGGAGGGAACTGCATGCCCCTTATGTTCAGTTACCAGACCTTCGCTTTCTCACCGCTTTTGGTCCTGCTCCTTCATCTCCTCGTTTTGGGATCAAGTTATTCTCTACATCTTCGAAGTCACGCTATTGACAATCCCCAAAGACCCTTTTCTCTTAATTTTTGGATATTGGGACCCCTACTGCTACCCTGGTCATCCTCCTCATCTAAGGCCGCATCCCCCAAGGGGGCGGCCCCAAACTCTCCCTCAAAGGATTGGATCCTGCTATGCCTACTCATCGCAAGGAGACTCA
The DNA here is from genome assembly GCA_029206835.1 of Rana muscosa. Classification (NCBI taxonomy): domain Eukaryota; kingdom Metazoa; phylum Chordata; class Amphibia; order Anura; family Ranidae; genus Rana; species Rana muscosa. Next base: position 177,807,099 of record CM055124.1, read on the forward strand.
TCCTCAGACATTGGATTTCACCTCAAAGTCCACCCATTATCCAACTCAAAAAGGATTGTCATAGTCTTCTATACAGAGAACGACTCCTCACAGACTTTAAAGACCCCAAATCCAGATCTCAGTTTCTCATTAGATGGCAATTGTTCATCTCTTCAGCTCTATCTCCAGACGACCAACTGGATCTTCACACGCTTTCCTTCTCATATGATGAGCCAATCCCTGAGGATCCGTAATCTGTAATCCGTATAGTCATTCCTGGATATCATCTTTTTCTTTTTCAATATTACTACACTCGGTGGACACTTTTGGAGCCCCTATATGACGTTGCATCCTCTTAAGCCCGCAAGTCTTACCCCCCCCCCACGGTGCTTTCCTGGTTGTACCCCTCCCCCCCCCCCGTCTATTAGAATTTATTTTTATTTTTTCTCAGGGGTTAGCATTCCGATCCATCCAATTTTCTGTCTTCAACCTTATCTAGACTGTGTATTTGCTGCAACCCCACAACGTTAGTTGTTTTTGTCTTTCTTTAAATACCTTCCTGTGTTCATCAACTGTTCAGTCCTGCTGACATATGTGCTATGTACAGATCTTTGTTTGTTAGATCTCATGCAGTTTCTGTAAAAACAACTGACAATAATCTGTATATGTGTCTTTGTACTCTCTTTTTTTTTGTTTCTCTACCCCATGTGACAGCAGGAAGGTAAAGTCACCTGGTTGCATCCAGGGGGGTAGGTATATTTCTCCCAGATTCAGGCTTTATGCCGACTTATACATCTAGGGAGAGTGCTGGGCGTCGTGCAGGCAGGGAGTTGATGAGACCAGCTGAAGCTTGTCAGCTCGTTTAAGGCCTCTATAAAAACTCCCAGCTTCATTAGGTGTTTGCTCATGCCTGGACCCAGACCTGTGTGGACTGTCTAGGGAGAGTGAACCCCTGTGCGGTGAGACAAAGCCTGTGTGGCTATTTGTTTGGACATTTACTAAACCAGGGACTTAGGGACTAGGACAGCACCAGGCTGATCCCAGTTGTTAGTTAGGAAACCTGCATGTTTAGTCAGAGGTCAAGCTGACCAGGGTTTATTTTGTTTATGTTTCTTTTTGCTTTGCTGTGTTTTTTGTCACTGTAAAAAGAGAAATAAACCGCACCTTTTTGATCTTGAAAACCACAACCTCCGTCTGCTGGGCCTGTTTTTGTGTGGGGAGCCCATCCAGGGGATCACACACACCCGCTGCCGAGCTAACCCCCCCACAGTTGGTGGAGAACCAGTGGCAGTTTTTTTTTAAGCCAGCATGGAGGAGATACTGAAACAGCTGGCTCTAGCAAATGCCAATCAACAGCAGACAAATGCAGGTTTGCAAAAGAGCCTTGCAGCTCAACAACAGAGCTTCGCAGCCCAGCAGCAAGCTCATCAACAGAGCCTTGCAGCCCAGCAGCAATCTGAGGCCAGCTTCATAGACCTGTTACAGAAGCAAGAGCAGAGACTACAACAAATGGAAGCAGTAATGCAGCAACGTCCGCAGACCAGTGAGGAAAGCCGTCCCACTAATACCGCGTCCTTTGGGGTGAGTCGTTTATTGACAAAAATGACTGGAGAGGATGATCCAGAGGTATTTTTGACCACATTTGAAAGGACTGCTGAAAGAGAAAGTGGCCTGAGGAGCAGTGGGCTGGACTGGTGGCTCCTCTGTTAACTGGTGAATCGCAGAAGGCTTACTATGACCTAGAGCCTGACCAAGCAAAAGACTATGTGATGCTAAAAGCTGAAATATTGGCAAGGCTGGGTGTCACCCTGGCTGTCCGGGCTCAGCGTGTGCATAACTGGACTTTCCAGCTTGGAAAACCCCCCCAGGTCTCAAATGTATGATCTCATTCACCTGAGCAGGAAGTGGCTACAGCCAGAGACTTTGTCCGCACCAGAGATTGTGGAACGTGTTGTAATGGATCGGTTTTTGAGAGCTCTTCCTACTGCCATCCAAAAGTGGGTAAGCCATGGAGACCCAGAGACGGCCGGTGGTCTTGTGGATCGTGTAGAGAAATACTTGGCTACAGAGAACCTGACGGCCTCTTCCAGAGACTCTCTGACTTTCCACCCTAAGACCAGACCATCCCCAGGGGCGGATAAGAGGATTCCAAGGGGTGAGGGTGGAGAGAGTGAGAGGGTGGGAGCTCTACCCAAAGTTTGGCGAGAACAGCCTGGGAAGTCAGGGGCTCAAGAGGCAGCCAAAAGGATTGTTTGCTACCGCTGCCGGCAAGCGGGACATATTGCAGCAAATTGCCCGGTTGTGGAGGAACCCATGCAATGTGACTTTCTGACGGACCGACGTCAGTCGCTGTGTGCGACAGTCGCATGCACTGCCATTCGGGGAACTGAGAAACATTTATGCAAAATGTGTATTAATGGTAGAAATGTTGTGGTATTGCTGGATTCAGGTAGCCTTGTGACCCTGATAAAGGCTGAATTAGTTAAAACAGAGGTCTCTGGGAATAGCAAGGTAGCTGTTATTTGTGTGCATGGGGACACCCGAGAGTATCCAGTGATTACAGTGTGTTTCGAGACCCCCAAAGGTACCCTCTCTCATCCAGTGGGGTTAGTATCTCAATTACCGCATGATGCCATTGTGGGAAGGGATTTTCCGAAGTTCTGGGAACTGTGGGATGATCCTGAGCCCCCCACTGGTGCCCCTATGTACCAGGAATGTGATAGCCAGAACTCCTCTGAGAGTGGTGAGGACTCTCCAGAATTTCCCTTGTCAGTATTGGCAGGGGAGACTCAAGAAACTGGAGAGGAGCCCACCTCCTCAGACGAAAACCTACCGTCTGTGGAGTTTTCTGATCTTGAGGTTCACAGGGAAAATTTTGCCACAGAACAGTTAAAAGACCCCGCCCTAATAAAGGCACGGGAAAACGTAGTGGAAATAGATGGCGAGTTAGTGAACCCAGATAATACCTGCACTTACCCATACTTCAGCGTAGAGAAGGACCTACTGTATCGGGTGGCAAAAAGGGCAGAAGAAACCGTTGAGCAGCTTGTGGTGCCCAAACCTTACAGGAAGTTGGTGTTGGAGTTGGCCCATGGGCACATTCTTGGAGGTCATCTGGGGACAGAGAAAACCCGAGAGAGGGTATTACAGAGATTCTATTGGCCTGGGGTGATGAAGGACATAGAAAATTATTGTTCCTCCTGCCCTGTGTGTCAGAGGTCGGCCCCGATGCCACATTTCCGTAGCCCGCTGGTCCCTCTACCCATCATTGAGGTCCCGTTTGAGAGAATCGCAATGGATTTGGTAGGTCCTATAATCAAGTCCGCTAGGGGGCACCAGTACATATTGGTTATAATGGACTATGCCACCCGTTATCCAGAAGCGATCCCTCTCAGAAATACCTCGGCCAAAACCATAGCCAAAGAGCTATCTCTTGTTTTTAGCCGGGTGGGTATTTGTAAAGAACTGCTTACGGACCAAGGTACACCCTTTATGTCCCGGGTTATGAAAGAGCTGTGTAAATTGTTCAAAGTGACGCAATTGCGTACATCTGTGTATCACCCCCAAACCGATGGGCTGGTTGAAAGATTCAACAAAACCCTAAAACAAATGTTGAAGAAAGTGGTGGATAGAGATGGAAAGGATTGGGACTGTCTACTTCCTTATTTGATGTTTGCTATTAGGGAGGTGCCCCAATCCTCTACGGGATTCTCCCCCTTTGAGTTACTGTATGGGAGACACCCAAGAGGGCTGTTGGATATTGCCAAGGAAACTTGGGAAAGTGAGAGTTCTCCCCACAGGAGTGTGATTGAGCATGTCGCCCTGATGCAAGATCGAATTGCACAGGTAATGCCCATCGTGAAGGAACATTTGGCCCAAGCGCAGTTGGCACAGCAGAGAGTGTACAACCGTGGAGCCAAGACCCGTACCTTTTCCCCGGGGGATAGGATATTGGTACTTGTCCCTACGGTTGAAAGTAAATTCCTTGCCAAATGGCAAGGCCCCTACGAGATAATGGAAAAAGTGAGCGAAGTGAATTACAAGGTCAGACAACCAGGAAGGCGAAAGCCCGAACAGATCTATCACGTTAATCTGTTGAAAGCCTGGAGGGATAGAGAGTCCCTAGTCGCAGAAACTTGGTCACCAGCTCAAACTGGTTGCGTGATTCCGGAGGTTGGAATAGCAGCCACCTTGTCACAACCCCAATAACAGGAGGTTAAGGAGTTTGTGCTTCGCAACAAGGAGGTGTTCTCTGAGCTGCCGGGACAAACATCTGGGGTAGAGCATGATATTATTACCCCGCCCGGTGAAAGGGTGAAGTTAAAACCCTATCGGATCCCAGAGGCCCGACGGGAGGCAATACGGGAGGAAGTACAGAAAATGCTGAACTTAGGGGTGATAGAGGAGTCCCAAAGTGATTGGTCTAGTCCCATTGTGCTGGTGCCTAAACCGGATGGGAGCTGGCGATTTTGTAACGATTTTCGTCAGTTGAACAAAGTTACAAAATTTGACACCTACCCCATGCCACGTATAGATGAGTTGATCGACCGGCTGGGAACAGCCCGATACATGACGACTCTTGACCTCACAAAAGGGTATTGGCAAATTCCCCTGGCCAAGTCGGCCAAAGAGAAAACCGCATTTGTAACCGCAGACGGGACGTTCCAATATAAGAGAATGCCGTTCGGGTTACAGAATGCGCCGGCCACATTCCAGCGGAAAATGGACCAGATACTGAGGCCCCATCGGAAGTATGCTGCGGCTTACCTGGATGACGTAATTGTCCATAGCACAGATTGGGCCTCACATCTGCCAAAAGTGCAAGCAGTCCTAGACTCTATCCGGGAAGCGGGGTTTACGGCTAACCCCAAGAAGTGTACCATTGGGCAGGAGGAGGCCAAATATCTTGGGTACACCATTGGGAGGGGAGTAATAAAACCCCAACTCAACAAAGTCGAGGCCATCCAGAGTTGGCCACGTCCCAACAGCAAGAAGCAGGTACGAGCCTTTCTGGGAATAGCGGGGTATTATCGGCGCTTCATTCCCCACTTTGCTTCTAAGGCTGTGCCCCTAACCAACCTGACGAAAGGGAAAGGGTCGGTCATGATTAAATGGACCCCCGAGGCTGAGGCAGCATTCCAATTCTTGAAACAAGCCTTATGTAGCCAGCCAGTGTTGTACTCACCCGACTTCTCTAAAGACTTTGTCGTACAAAGTGATGCGTCAGATGTGGGGTTAGGCGCAGTATTGTCCCAGGTCTGGAACGGGGAAGAGCACCCAGTCATTTACCTCAGCAGGAAGTTGAAGTCCCATGAGGTAAATTACGCCACGGTTGAAAAGGAGTGTTTAGCGGTAAAGTGGGCTCTAGATTCCCTTCGGTACTATCTGCTAGGTAGGCACTTTGACATGGTTACGGATCACGCTCCTATAAAGTGGATGGCTAGAAACAAGGAGACAAATAGAAGAGTGAATAGGTGGTTCCTGGCCCTACAGAATTCAACTTCACAGTAAAGCATCGCCCTGGCGTTCAAATGGGGAATGTGGATGCTTTGTCTCGAGTACATGAATGCCTGATTGCTGGTGTTCCAACCCCAAGGTTAAAACAAGAGGGGGGGTATGTGACAGCAGGAAGGTAAAGTCACCTGGTTGCATCCAGGGGGGTAGGTATATTTCTCCCAGATTCAGGCTTTATGCCGACTTATACATCTAGGGAGAGTGCTGGGCGTCGTGCAGGCAGGGAGTTGATGAGACCAGCTGAAGCTTGTCAGCTCGTTTAAGGCCTCTATAAAAACTCCCAGCTTCATTAGGTGTTTGCTCATGCCTGGACCCAGACCTGTGTGGACTGTCTAGGGAGAGTGAACCCCTGTGCGGTGAGACAAAGCCTGTGTGGCTATTTGTTTGGACATTTACTAAACCAGAGACTTAGGGACTAGGACAGCACCAGGCTGATCCCAGTTGTTAGTTAGGAAACCTGCATGTTTAGTCAGAGGTCAAGCTGACCAGGGTTTATTTTGTTTATGTTTCTTTTTGCTTTGCTGTGTTTTTTGTCAATGTAAACAGAGAAATAAACCGCACCTTTTTGATCTTGAAAACCACAACCTCCGTCTGCTGGGCCTGTTTTTGTGTGGGGAGCCCATCCAGGGGATCACACACACCCGCTGCCGAGCTAACCCCCCCACACCCAATAAAAACATAAATAAAAAAATAAAAAAGACACAGGAAAAAAATAAAATAAAAAAAAATATCATGCCTGGGGGGTGTCTATAGTATGCCTGTAAAGTGGCGCATTTTTCCCGTGTTTAGAACATAACCACAGCAAAATGGCATTTCTAAAGGAAGAAAAGTCATTTAAAACTGATCGCGGCTTCTAATGAATTGTCGGGTCTAGGCAATACAGATAAAGTCATTGAGAAAAACGGCATGGGCCCCCCAGTCCATTACCAGGCCCTTTGTGTCTGGTATGAATATTAAGGGGGAACCCAGAACATAAATTTAAAAAAAAATTGCGTGGGTGGCCCTTCAGGTCTGGTATAGATATTAAGGGGAACCCTGCGCCATTTTTTTTTTTAAATGGCATAGGGGTCCCCACCAAAATCCATACCAGACCCTTCAGGTCACCGGGTGACCCCGCCGTCAGCTATATAACAGCTGTCACCGAGAAAAAGCATCACTCGGCGGGAGCCTCCCATGGAGGCGGATCTGTTGCGTTTTTGTTTTTTTTTGTCCGTGCGGTGGCGTGATAGAAGATGAATGGACATTGCTGGACAAGGTGCTTTGGGGTGGAAGGCACAGAGTCCCCATGCCCCAAAGCACCCATCCCCCTATGTTGAAGGCATGTGGCCTAGTATGGTTCAGGAGGGGGGATGCTCTCTCATCCCCCCTCTTTTCCTGCTGCCTGCCAGGTTGTGCGCTCGGATAAGGGTCTGGTATGGATTTTGAGGGACCCCCACACAATTTTTTTATTTTATTTTGGTTCGGGTTTCCTCCTAATATTCATACCAGACCCGATCGGCATCAGTTTTAAATTACTTTTCTTTCTTTAGAAATGTCATTTTGCTGCAGGACTAGTTTTTAAAACTTTTTTTTTGCATTGATACATGTCCCCTGGGTCAGGTCCCAGGTCCCCAAAGACTTGCATATTAGCCTTTAAAATGAGCAGTTGATTTTTCATGTTCATGTCCCATAGACTTTAATGGTGTTCGCGTGTTCAAACACACTTTTTGCCTGTTTGCAAGCTCTGGTGCAAACTGAACTGGGGGGTGTTCTGCTCATCCTTAGAAGTTATACTGTGCAGCATCCATATACTGTATACAGAATAAAAACAAATACTGAGAATTACACCCACCATACAGGACAAAAGAAGTAAGTGAATTAAGTTATTCATAACAACTGTTTTCAAACTGTGACATGCACCAATGTTTTAAATGAGGCATGAGACTTCTCATATGGAAACACAAATTCTAACATCCCTAACCTGACAGGATATGAACTGCACAATAGAAGGCCAACTTCTATTTGTCAAATCAATCCTCTACAGTGCAGTTCATATGCTAGCAGGAGATGGATGTGCATAGCATTGCATATGACATAATACAGCAATAAAAGTTCTAATTTAGCAGTATAGTGGCTTTATAAAGAAAGCATTTCCAATTTAAAGTCTAGTCATAATGTGCCATGAGTCAGCTAGAAGGCAAGCAATTTAAATGGAGCAGTTTCATATTTTTGAAACGGAGAAGTAGAAAAAGCTGATATGGACAGATTTTGGAGAAGATGGTGGGCAAATTGAACAGAATGTAGATAGGGATTATAGTACACAGGCATTGAGAATCAGTCAAAAAACATAGTTACTTCAGCGCTAATAGGTCTTCAAAGGTGAGGAGTGACAGATGTCAGACAAAATGGTGTTATGAAAGGTATATATGGTATCCCAAAACTAGGTGGATGCTGCCTTACTCAGAGGGGGTAATTCTAAAGGAACTACAAAAAAAACAGAAATGGAAGGCGCGCACACCTAGTGCATTACCAGAGATAATTTAATAATAAGATATTTTAGTATAAAAGTGAGTACTCACAAAATGCAACTGACAAAAGACCATAAACACAGTGCATGGACATGCACAAAACACGGGGTGCAGGTCAGTAGTGTATTTAGGCTTTGTGCTGCCCTAGGCCTGACTAAACTCATGCACCCCTAATTTAAATATGACCCACTCCTTTCTGTCAAGGCCACACCCCTTGCTGTTTAAGACCCGCCCTGAAATTTTCGAGTGGGGACACTAGTTTTGAGGGCCTGGGGGGCAATGAATTCCCTTAATTTGCATAGATTTCTTCTCACTTCCTGTTTGGCTATGGGGCAGGAAGTGAAAGGAAATCTCTGCAATGGGACAGGGGATAGTAAAAAATAAACTGACAGGGGCTATAACCCTCCCTTAGGCCCCTTTCACACTGATGCGTTTTTCAGGCGTTTTGGCGCTAAAAATAGCGCCTGAAAAACGCCTGAAAAAATCCTGCCCTGCAGTCTTCAATGTGAAAGGCCGAAGGCTTTCACACTGAAGCGGTGTGCTAGCAGGACCGCTCCAAAAGCCCTGCTAGCCACATCTTTGGAGCGGTGTGTTTACCGCTCCTTCACCGCTGCTGCCCATTGAAATCAATGGGACAGCGCGGCTGGTTTTAACCCTTTCTCGGCCGCTAGCGGGGGTTAAAACCGCACCGCTAGCAGCCGAATACTGCGGCAAAAACAGCGGTATAGCGGCGCTAAAAATAGCGCCGCTATACCGCCAGTGCACCTCCCCGCCCCAGTGTGAAAGGGGCCTTACTCTATCCAAAATGAAAGTTCTACATTAAGCGCAAATTTCTGATAATTTTATGGAGAGGACTAAGAAGATATAACCATGCCAATGGTGCAGCAGAAAACATAGCACAGTGAGGAAGGTTTGTGGTCCAAGATTAGAGGACAGTCAAAATTAGAAGCAGCCCCCCCCCCTTACGGTTGCAGGATTGCCGGCCGCCCGCATACCAGAAGCAGTGCAGCCACTTTATGGGGGCGCTAAACTAATTTGCCTCTCAGCCCAGTCCGCCTCATAAGACTGGCGCTACACTAACAGTGTAGCACAAGCCGGCGGGCACTCTTTCCGTGCTGCCCCCCTGCAAAGTGCTGCCCTAGGCCTGGGCCTTGTTGGCCTAGGCCAGGATACAGCGTTGGTGCAGGTAACGTGTTTCGGGGGTGCATCCCCTTCCTCATAGCTAGGCTAGTCTCGTACACCATGGGCAAGCACTTTTATAGGGAATGGTGGAATTGAAAATTGTGTGTCAAAAAGAGCCGCGCCCTCAAAGGGCTGGGAAAGCATAAAAAAAAATTGTTGATAAGAAATGATTAATAAAAAATCGGGTGATCCCAGTGTGCGGGTTTTGGACACCTCTGAGTGCCCAAACCCCCTCCCCCGCAGCTATTTCAGGCATGGAGTGGTGAGACATGGATTGAACCACTTATCAATCCTGCATCCTTTTTTGCTTTTTTGCTTATGTGTTTCTACACCTGTATTCATCTGACTAAATATAAATGAATGTACAATTTATCATGGATTGAAATGAATCATCATTATGTATTTATTATAGTACTTATGATGGAGCTTTTTGTTTTGGATATAGGTTTTTAACATGGATTTTGTCCTTTTTACATATGACTATATATATATATATATATATATATATATATATATATATATATATATATATATATATTATTACATTTTTTATTAATAATTTCTTATCAACAATTTTTTAATTTTTTTGGCTTTCCCGCACCTTTGAGGGTGTGGCTCTTTTTGACTCACAATTTTCAATTTCACCATTCTCTATAAAAGCGCTTGCCCAAGGTGTACGAGACTAGTCTAGCTCAGAGGAAGGGGGTGCGCCCCTGAAACGCGTTAGTTGTACCCTTGTGTTCTGTGCATGTCCATGCACTGTGTTTATGGCCTTTTGTCAGTTGCATTTTGTGAGTACCCACTTTTATACCAAAATTTCTTATTATTGAATTATCTCTGGTAATGCACTAGGTGTGCGCGCCTTCCATTTCTGTTTTTCTTGTATTAAGAATCAGTCAGTTTGAGATTAGTTGGTAAAAATGCTTCATTGGTTTACAATATGCTCTTTCATGGTTTCCACTAGCCCTAAAGTAAGCAGACGTGGTGTGGATGCATCAAGCAGAAAGTGGACAAAGTTCATACAAGGTGACTTGGAGAAAGTGCAGGGAAGAAAGTAGGGAGGAATGAACAGGGTTAGAGGATAAAGGAGTAAAAAGAGTGGATGAAATACGCAAGAGTAAAAGAGAAGATGGACTATGGAGTGGTACAAGTAAATGGAATATTGAGTGGGCAGAAGGGATGGAATAATGGAGTGGGCAGAGTGAATAGGCAATGGAAAGGGCAAAATGGGCAGTATATGGAGTGGATAGAATATGGAGTGGGAAAAGTGGATGGAATATGGCATGGGTAGAGTGGATGGAATGTTGAGTGGTATGAGGAAATGGAATATTGAATGAGAAGAGTGGATGGAATATGGAATGGGCAAAGTGAATGGAATATGGCATGGGCAGAATGGATTGAATGTTGGGTGGTACAAGTGAATAGAATATTGAAAGGGAACAGTGGATGGAATATAGAATGGGCAAAGTGGATGGAATATGGAATGGGCAAAGTTGATGGAATAGGGAGTGGGCGGAGTGGATAGAATATGAAATGGGAAGAATGGATAGAATATGGAATAGGTAGAGTGAATAGAATATGGAATGGGCAAAGTGGATTGAATATTAAGTGGGCAGAGTGGATAGAATATGGAGTGGGCAAAATGGATGGAATGTAGTGGATAGAGCGGATACAATATTCAGTGGACAAAGTAGATAGAATATGGAATGGGCATAGTAGATGGGCGATGGAATAGGCAGAGTGGATAGAACATTGCATGGGCAATGTGAATTGAATATGGAGTGTGCAGAATGGATAGAATATTGAGTGGGCAGAGTGGATGAAAGCGAGGTTAGATCGGTTTTGGGTTTATGTATGTGGCAGGGTGCAGTTCAGAGTTCAAATTGTCACAAGTAGGCTGCAGGAGAGGCTGTATTCTGTCAAAATTACAATCCTTTTCTTCCTTAATTGTCTGTTCAAGTAAGTTTTTTTCTCACGTGCAATTCAGCTAGTGTTTTTCCCATTGTTATTCTTGTGCAGTTCATTGAAAATTTTATATGTATTTTGAACTGTAGCTTTTATTATATTTTGTATGTGCATTACATTGGTGTACTATATTTTAAATGAAATACATAATATATGTGCAAAAGAAATCAATTCTTTTTATTTTATTGGTTTGCTAAAAAATCACTATGTAAAATATGCATAGAAATGTATTGTATGGTTTGCAAGAGATGAATCTTGGGGCGTCCTAGGGCTTATAACATGTGAGGGCGAAGTAGAAAAGGTCTGAGAAGAACTGGGCTACAATGTACACAGAATCCTAGCTTCTTCTTTTTTTTTTTGCTGTAATGATGGGTTATGGACTTTGAATAAGTCTGAATACAACCACATCAAGCACCTTTCAGAGAAGCCCTTTTATCTTCTAACAAAAAGCAGGGGCTATGTTTCTATACCATTTTCTAGAAATCACCGCTTCACCTGTGTAAAACATTATTTAGTAATAGGAAATAACCTTATTGCTCTTTGTTCTGACAGTGGTTGGTATATGTTTTGCAAGATTTTATTCAGAACTTGATGCTGATTTATTTATGTATCTGTTAAATCTGTTTCAGAAGCCAATCCATTACTTTTACATTACTTTGTTTTGTTTTGTTTTTTTGTTTGTTTTTACCAACCCTACATACATATATTGGGGAAAACTGAATAGCTATCCTTTCCAAATTTGTGACTTTAAGCCTATTTTCACATTGGAGGCGGGGTTGAAATCGTGCCCGATGTGAACGGGGGCTAAGGGTTTTTGTCAACAGAATTTTGTTTGAGTCAAAACTGCTTCTTTCCCCCATAGAAGTTAAGAAGAATGCAAAAGCTGCTTGAAGCAGATTGATTCAAATTAGAAAGTGATTAAATGCAGGTCATATGCACCTGTCAATCGGATCTCAAATGCAACCTGAAAGCAAGCTGAATTTCCCATTAAAAAAAGCCCAAAGTCCATCAACATAGGCCCCAACAGTGACCACTTTAGCTAAAGGGTAAGCAGTTGTTCTGTTAAAATGCTTTAAAGGATAAATTAATTTTTGAAGAAAGCGCACTTATACTGTTGCCCCTTTAAGGTGACCTAATTGACCCTATCCCCTCCATCAGAGATATCTTCAGCATACTTACCTCGATCTGATGGCTGTGGCTTTCAGAGATTGTTTTGAATGACAAGTCCTCTGTTTCCTGGCCACACCTGCATAGGAAGCCTCATGAAAGGCCATGGGGTCCATCTACCTCTGCCACCAGATGGGAAATACAGGATGACAGGCCTCATAGTCTTCCATGGGGGTTTACTGTGCAGGCATCACCAGGAGACAGAGAACATGCAGAGTGTGTTATAAACAATACCTGGATGTCATGGCATTGGATTGCGGTAAGTATGCATTTTTGAACAGGGAAGTGGGATATTTTAGGTTACCCTAAAGGAGGGCAAACAGGATAGGTGCACTTTTATAAATGTGCACTTATTCTTTAAAACACTTTTGGATTATCACCCCGTTGATAGAGGAAGGTCCCATCTTGGAAACGAATATGTAGCATTTATCACAGAATTTAGCCTTGTCCTTGATTCCCTTTGTAAGAGTTTTTTTGCTACAAACAATATCCAGATGCCAAAGAACTCCCTGCTCCAGTTTCTTCACAGTAACTCACCTACATAAATTAGAGCCCTTTAACCTTAACAACAACCTATCCAACTCAATCTTTCACAAAGCAAAATTTTTGACAGCCAAAATATACTTTCAGAGGATCAGTTTATTACCTAGCACTATGACCCATCCTATTCCCACTGCTTCAAAGGTAAGTGAAAACTTCAAATTGCATCAGTATTGTGTGAGCTCCCTTCCCTCTTCTAAACCAATCAAAACCTCTGAGTTCATAGAAGATCAGCTTCAGACATTGTAGGTCAAGGAGACTGGTTTTGAGAGCAACGCAAAGCCTTTCTTATGCTCCCAGAGTCAGGACAATGAACACTGCACAGAGGAGCATCAAGTGAGTGGGAAATATAAACCTTAAATGAAGCTCAGTAACATTAATAATGTGATCGTGTTCTTTTTTTCAGTAAGTGAACTGGTCATTTGTGAGAGTTCTCTTTAAGTACCTTATTGAATTGTTCTACTTGACAGCTGCAACAGACTCCTTATCAGCATTTGTCCTTGACAGACAGCTATGATAAGAAATTCCTTAAGGAACAAACAATATTGTTAGAACTAATTCATGAGCTTTGTGTGCATTTAACTTTGTTTTTCCTGCCGTCTGTGATGGCCTTAGCTGTTTCTGCTGTAAATGTCGTTTAAGCCCTCTGGTGGTAGAGCTCCCTAATAATACATCAGTTTAGTTAAGGTCCATCTGGTGTAATACAAAACCTAGAAGAGCATTTGTATTTATTTTAACAGTTTCGTTTCATGATAGTGGTGATAGGTTTATTGTAAAAGGGAAACTACAATGGCTTGTGATCAATTTAATTTAAAGTACTTATTTAATTCGTACTTATTTAAAAATATGTGTAGCGCCCCTCTACTTTGAGGGGTGCTATGTATCTAAATTTAGGGGTTGGTCTGAGCTAGTAGCCAGGCTCAGACCGCTTTTATTGATAGGTTCATTTACTTTGATTCTTCAGGTGTTGTACTGGTGTGCAGTTCCCTGTGGTCTGTAGGTGGCACTGCCATGACAGGTCAGGGTTGAAACACTGGTAACAGTTCTGTTTCTTAGGGTGTCCTCTCTCGGCAGTAGTACAGTGGGCGGGGTCGGCCTGCTGTGCCTGCTGGGAGAGGATACACAAGGGGCAGACGCCACCTGGAAGGGGGTTTTGTTTTTTTCTTCTTGGAGGTTGGGGTTCGGGAGTCCGAGTCCAAGGTCACGCCACCTGGCCCTCCTTGTCAGGGGTGCGCGTGTGCGTCGGTCCCAGGCACCTTTAGCCTGGGGCTGCAGCTTCGCCAATGAGCCCAGCACCTTTAGCTGGGGGCCCATATCTAAAGGGGAAGAATCCCAGGGTGCCCCTGAGAGGGGACCCACTCTAAGAAGAGGAGGCCGGGGGAGTACCTTTCTGACGGACCGGTGAGAGTTCACGGTGAAGGAGAGGCCCGGTAACTTTCTGGAGGGATTCAACCATCCATCCAAGGCCTTGTAATGTGCAGCCACCTGCACCTGTTCTTGAGTTGCAAGCGCTGAGAAGTTCGGGGCTCAGAGATTCTGTGGCAGAGGATCTCCCAATCGTATCTAAAGGGAAACCTGAGAAAATGTCAGAGCATCACTCCGGCTGCTAGGATCCGCTTTTGCAGGGAACTATCCGGGTGAGCTAAACCCACTGGGGATTCAGTGGTGATATTAAGTGCCGCGTGCCTGAACCTGCCTCCCTGTTCCCTTGTTCTTCAACTTCAACTTTCCTATCCAGTTTCCAGCAAATAGAAAATAAACCTTTCTTCATTGAGGTTTAACCTTGTTTGGACATTGGCCTTATTGGTGCACCTACAACAGACTCTTCCCTACACTCTAGGGGTGAGAACCAGCTGAAGGGAGGTTAACTCGCTGCAGGACCCAACAATTTCAGAACACCGCTCAACGTTTTAAACCAGAAGGATCCTGGGCATTGTAGTATGGTGTGTCCCGCCTTGTGAAGGTAAGGTCAGAGATCTGTGTGCTACATATGTATATTATATTTTTCTTTAAACCTGTAAAAAATCCTACATTTAAAGAGGAAGTAAACTTCCCTCTAATGTTTTTACCTATAGGTAAGCCTATAATAAGGCTTACCTACAGGTACTTTAAATATCTCCTAAACTTGCACCGTTTAGGAGATATTTACTGTATACTGCGCCAATGACGTCATCGGCACATGAGTTCTGAAGGAACGGTGCCTGTGTCAGGGCCCTGTGCCGTGACCCACGGCTCCTGCACGCATGCTTAAAGGGGCCAATAAGGGACTTTTGGTTACGCCAGCCCTCTCGCTGTATAAGAGGGGACAAATAGCATCCACTGTGTTAGTGAATTGGAAGCTGTTGCAGGAAAATAATATTTCTGATTGCTAGCTCTTTTGGCAAACAACTTTTCCTTTTTTTATCTATATTATTGAGTTTTTTTTTTAAGTCTTTCATTTTATTTTGTTGTTTGATTTGAAGTCGGTGGTCACTTTCAACTGCTTTTGTGTAAATGGTAAAAAGCAGAACATTTTTGCAGTAATTTATTCGCTTGTCAACTGGCCAACTGAAATTTTACTGCTGGCTGGTAGCTTGAGCTGACACCACGATGTACCACTACACCACCCCGCTCATGCGCACTGGGCATGCACCCTGGGTGGGCAGTAGGGATGAGCCCGATGTTTGAGTCGAATGTAAGTTCGACTCGAACATCGGGTGTTCGCCGAATAGCGAACAATTTGGGGTGCTCGCGGCTGCGGAACACTGTTTAAAAGTCTCTGGGAGAAATCAAAAGTGCTAATTTTAAACTTTAATATGCATGGTATTGTCATAACAAGTGTTTGGGGACCTGGGTCCTGCCCCAGGGGACATGTATCAATGCAAAAAAAGTTTTAAAAACTGAAGTTTTTTCGGGAGCAGTGATTTCAATAATGCTTAAAGTGAAACAATAAAAGTGAAATTTTCCTTTAAATTTCGTACCTGGGGGGTGTCTGTAAAGTGGCGCAGTTTTCCCATGTTTAAAACAGTGCCTGCACAAAATGACATTTCTAAAGGAAAAAAAGACATTTAAAACTACTCACACGGCTATAATGAATTGTCGGGTCACGGCAATACAGATAAAAGTCATTGAAAAAAACAGCATGGGTCCCCCCCCAGTCCATTACCAGGCCCTTTAGGGCTGGTATGGATACTAAGAGGAACCCTGCGCCAAATAAAAAAAAAATGGCGTAGGGGTCCCCCTCAAAATTCATACCGGACCCTTCAGGTCTGGTATGGATTTTAAGGGGAGCCATGCGCCAAAATGAAAAAAAATGGCGTGGGGTTCCCCCCAAAAATCCATACCAGACCCTTATCTGAGCACGCAACTTGGCAAGCCGCAGAAAAAGAGGGGGGCGAGAGAGAGCCCCCCCTGAACCGTACCAGGCCACATGTTGATGGGGACAAGGGCCTCATCCCCACAACCCTTGCCCGATGGTTGTGGGGGTCTGCAGGCGGGGGGCTTATCGGAATATGGAAGCCCCCTTTATCAAAGCGGACCCCCAGATCCCGGCCCCCCCAATGTGAATTGGTAATGGGGTACATTGTACCCCTACCATTTCACCCAAAAAAGTGATAAAAATGGTAAAAAACACACACACACAGCTTGGGACAAGTCCTTTAATAAAATAGAAAAAAATTCCAGCGATGTAATCCTTCTACGACCGATGATACACGCCACCATGATCGATTCCGCCTCCATGGGAGGCGGCCCGCCGAATGACGCGAGAACTGCTTGACAGCTCTTATATAGCCGAGGGCGGGGCCACCCGTGATGTACGCTGGTGACCCAGCCCCCTTTGACGCAACAGGGGTTTGCCGCGGGGTTACTCAATGACATATACGGGTGACCCTGCCCCCCTCTGACGGAACGGGGTTTGCCGCGGGGTTACCCAGTGACATGTACGGGTGACCCGGCCCCCCTCTGACGCAACGGGGTTCCCTTGTCCCTTGTCCCCATCAACATGGGGACATCCTCCCCATGTTGAGGGCATGTGGCCTGGTACGGTTCAGGAGGGGGGCGATCTCTCGTCCCCCCCTCTTTTCCTGCAACCTGCCAGGTTGCGTGCTCGGATAAGGGTCCGGTATGGATTTTTGGGGGGAACCCCACGCCATTTTTTTTTCATTTTGGTGCGGGGTTCCCCTTAAAATCCATACCAGACCTGAAGGGTCTGGTATGGATTTTGAGGGGGCCCCTACACCATTTAAAAAAATAAATTGACGCAGGGTTCCCCTTAATGTCCACACCAGACCTGAAGGGCCTGGTATAAAATTTGGGGGGACTCCCATGCATTTTTTTTTTGGTTCAGGGTTCCCCTTAATATTCATACCAGACCCAAAGGCCCTGGTAATGGACTGGGGGGTACCCATGTCGTTTTTTTCAATGACTTTTATCTGTATTGCAGGGACCGACAATTCGTTATAGCCACGAGTAGTTTTAAATGACTTTTTTTTCTTTAGAAATTACATTTTGTGCAGGGATTATTCTAAACACGGTAAACATGTGTTATTTTACAGGCATACTATAGACACCCCCCAGGTACGAAATTTAAAGGAATATTTCACTTTTATTGTTTCACTTTAAGCATTATTAAAATCACTACTCCCTAAAAAAAATCAGTTTTTAAAACTTTTTTTTGCATTGATACATGTCCCCTGGGGCAGGACACAGGTCCCCAAACACTTTTTATGACAATGACTTGCATATTAGCCTTTAAAATTAGCACTTTTGATTTTTTATGTTCGTGTCCCATAGATTTTAACGATGTTCGCGTGTTTGCCTGTTCACATGTTCTGCTGTGAACCGAACCGGGGGGTGTTCGGCTCATCCCTAGTGATTACATGGTAACTAGGCCAATCACAGCACCCTGTACCATGTGATAGCCGTGTAAATTAAGGAGAAAGGGGGAGTTCCTCTAAATGGGACTTTGGAGGGCGATATCACTCTGGGAGTCAAGAACGTAATGAAGTAGAAAAAGGTTTATTCATATAACAATAAGGAGATAAAAATTATTGATGCAGCAAAATATACATGATGCAGAAGGGAATAGGCATACAATACAATACAGTGAGACACAACAACCACTCTCCTGTTGTATGATTGGTACAACAGAAAAGACCAATCATACAACAGGAGAGTGGTTGAGTGGTTGTTGTGTCTCACTGTATTGTATTGTATGCGTATTCCCTTCTGCATCCTGTATATTTTGCGGCATTAATAATTTTAATCTCCTTATTGTTATATGAATAAACCTTTTTCTGCTTCTTTACGCTCTTGACTCCCAGAGTGATATTGCCCTCCAAAGTCCCATTTAGAGGAACTCCCCCTTTCTTATTAATTTGCTCAGTTTCAGGGATGCAGGCAATATACTCTCTTCATTCTTGAAATAACGGCACTAATCAGTAAAATGTGATAGCTGTGGTCAATCACAGCATCAGAACAGTAAACAATGAGGAATGAATGAAAGTTCAAGTGATTTCTGTTACAGTGATCTTCACTGTAACAAGCAGACACAGTGTGAAACCCCCTCCCCCAGCCCAGAGTTGTACAGTGTCTCTATAGTAACACTGAACTATTTTAAAGACAGTATGTAAAAAAATTAAAAAAACGATAAAAAAAAAAAAAATGATATTTCTTTTTTTTATAAATAATAATAATAATAATATTTGTTTTTTTATTTTACATACTGTCACCAGTCAGTATTCCTGATCACCACCACACCAGTTATATGATGACGCTGCACTGTACTGGTGACAGTATGTAAAAATAGAAAGGCAGTCAGTACAGGACTGATCAATTTTCAAATATATATATACCATAGTTTGCAGAGTCTATAACTTTCACACAGACTAAACAATATACACTTATCTGGGTTATTTTTACCCAAGAAATGTAGCAGACTGCATTTTGGCCTAAATTTATGAAGAAAGGTTATTTGTTTTCAAATTTTTAAAACAGAAATTAAGAAAAATTTAGCTTTTTTTAAAAAAAAAATCTCTGTATTTTTTAATTTATATAGCAAAATAAAAGCACACATATGTAGCAAAATAAAAACATCAGTGGTGAATTAGTACCACCAAAGGAAATCTCTATTTGTGTGAAAAAATTATAAAAAAAATATAATTTGAGCAAAAAAATGCCCTGGTCATGAAGGGGCTAAAACCTTCCGTAGGTCAAGTCGTTAATTGTTCTAGTTAAACCCCTGCCATTAGATATTTTTTTTTACATTTTTGCCTATTATCCCTGATTAAAACTGTTCTGCTACTGGACAAAGTTTCACTGCCTTATCCTCTGCAGTATATTAATTCTTGAGTAAAGCATCACCCTGTATTTTTTGTCTCTAGTAAATTTAGGTCTAGTCTTGTTTATTAAAACTGTCCTGCTGCTGGTCAATATTACATTATTGTATTATCTACATTTTCTTTATTCATGTAGTAAAACCTTGCCCGTACTGTTTGTTTTTAATAAATTTTGGCCTAAAATCCCTGATTGAAACTGTTCTGCTACAGGGCAATTTTACACTGCTCTATCCTCTGCAGTATCCTAATTTTTTAGTAAAGTCTCAGCCTATGCTCTTTGTCTCCAGTAAATTTAGGCCTAGCATTGCTATTTAAAATTGTCCTGCTGCTGGCCAACTTTACACTGCTGTGTCATCTGTGGTTTCTTAATTCTTGTAGTAAAACACATATGCATACTCTTTTTTTCTTTAGTACATTTCAGCCAATTCTCGCTCATTAAAGCGGAGTTCTGCTTCACATCCCCAAACTGACCACAAAGCACTTGTTCCTTGGTATTTATGTCCTCGACCAGGGGGCAGTACCATGAATAACAAGCGAGAGCATGACTCATACATTACCTACCTAAGTACCAAAAAGTGACTAGGAACATCACATACATATATTATGGTATTAACATAATACATAACAGAGACAAAAATAACCCAGCATAGAAGACCACGTGCGAAACATGCGAAACAGTAGACACCTGCCTATACATTGGTGTGAATTGAAACAATTGGACATATGGCAGGTTGCCTTGCCTGTGTATTGGAACTGGTTTGAGAAATGCTGCTTTGGTGTGAAAGGTCTCCTAATGGATGAAATTAGGTTGGCTAAAATACTTTGTAAAATAAATAATGGCCTTTTTTAAAACAAAAGGCTGTTGTAACTTTCAACCTTTGTTGCAACTGTTGCAAATCTTTTTTCAGGGTAGGTTTCCTGAAGAAGACATCAGTAAATATTGCTTATACTATGTGGGTTGGCAAGGTCGCTTGTATTCTCTATTCGTCATTGTGTGACTAAGTGACAATGCTACAGAACATTGCAACCTTATAACCAGTGGACGCCACCCCCCCTCCTTGGTCGAGTCACAGGCACCCCCCAGTCGGTCACAGCCTCACACTTACCCCATCTAGGTCACTGGCTGCGCTTCCTGCGAGCGGCGTCTCCTCCTCCTGGTGCTTCACGGCGGCTTCCCCTGCATCTCCTCCCTCCTCCTCCTCAGTGGCCAATAGGATCGATTCTCCTTTCAGCCAATCAGGTGACGGGTCTTAGGACCCGCTTCTTGATTGGCTGGGAGGAGAATCAAGAAGACAATAGAGTCTCTGGCTCTAATCACATGCTCGAAAAAAAAACCACTGGAATCCATGTGTCCGGCTCCCCGCATGTAGATTAGGGGGCCGGACGCATTGATTAGGGGGGCGGCACCCCTGCGCCCCCTGCGCCCTGCATTATGGGCCGTCACTGCTTATAACAGGAAGTGCTTGTTTAAGCACCTTCTTGGCAGGGTCATCTGGTATTATTTTAATAAAAACATTAAAATTGAGTTTTGAGATTACATTAATATTTTGTTCACTTTTTTAAGAAAATTGATTTTAGACAAAAGTAGCTCCAGTAGGTTAAACTACAATGTGCAATTTTGTAAAATGTTTTTTTAGTTTGTTAGTTTAACACCAACTGGGACTTTTTTGGCCAGGCTTATGGGGGAGGGGGGGCAGAAATGGCCCATAGGCAAGCACATTTTAACCTACTGGGGATACTTGGGTGCAGAGGCCATGTTCTTAAAAAGGTGGACCTAACCTTTAAAGACTATACAGTATGAGCTGCTGGTTGACCATTGCAATGCAAAATAACCTTTGCTGTGAATGATATAAGTAAATAAGAAGAATTTATCCTTCTTTCCCATGTATCAAACATAAAAAGTCTTAAAATGTTTGTGCCTACAAGCCCTTATTTTTCCATTCTGTTTTCCTATTCCATTTTCATTATTCTAACCTCTGTTAATGTAATTTGCTTTCCTCTGATGTCTTCATTATTTTGCAAGCATTTTTCCCTGTCTGTGAAATGACTTCTCTATTTCAGAACTTCAATCAGTCTTTCTATGACATTAACATATCAGTTATTTCAGAACACTGCCTGCCTTCTCTTCCACCCTTCAGTCTGTATGCCACACTCCTGTTCTATCCTCCCTCCAATGTCTTTCTTTCCCATGCTGACCGGGAGACAATTTTGCTCCATTAATATTTCACAAATGGTCTTGGGAGAAACGTCTCTCTTCTGACAGTTTATGTACACACACTTTGTGCACTGACTCCCTCATACATCCTGCCGCCACACTGAGTCATCTGCAAGGCTAATAGAGTTATTAACATTCAATCAAATCACCAGGGAAGGCCCTCATGAATAACTGTGTCAAGGGTAGCCAGTCAGGGTCTTCTATACTTACTGTGAAGAGAAGCAGAGGAGACATTTCTTCTTCTGGAATAAAAAAGAAGCCATGTCCAGGCATACATGCCCACTGGCGGTGTAAGATTTTGGATGCGATATATAAGGACATGAATATTTAAAAGCCAGACAGTGCCATCCAAGTAAAGATCAGGCAATGTAATTTCATGGGTTGCTAGCTCTATAAGCGCTTCTGTAACTGTTAACTCTGGGAGTCAGCCTTCAAGCTTGGCACTTGGCAACTTAGCTTTACCCATCGTTCTCTGAAAAGAAAAAAGCTGAAGAATTACAGTTCACTGTTCTTTTCATTCTTTTCATTCTTGGTAGCACAATGTGGAGGACTAAGGAGTTAATAAAATCATTATATACACATATCATATGTGTATATATATATATATATATATATATATATATATATATATATATACAGTATCTCACAAAAGTGAGTACACCACTCACATTTTTGGAAATATTTTATTATATCTTTTCATGTGACAACACTGAAGAAATTACACTTTGCTACAATGTAAAGTAGTGTACAGCTTGTATAACAGTGTAAATTTGCTGTCCCCTCAAAAAAACTCAACACACAGCCATTGATGTCTAAACCGCTGGCAACAAAAGTGAGTACACCCCTAAGTGAAAATGTCCAAATTGGGCCCAATTAGCCATTTTCCCTCCCTGTTGTCATGTGACCCGTTAGTGTTACAATGTCTCAGCTGTGAATGGGGAGCAGGTGTGCTGAATTTGGTGTTATCGCTCTCACTCTCTCATACTGGTCACTGGAAGTTCAACATGGCACCTCATGGCAAAGAACTCTCTGAAGATCTGAAAAAAAGATGTGTTGCTCTACATAAAGATGGCCTAGGCTATAAGAAGATTTCCAGGACCCTGAAACTGAGCTGCAGCACGATGGCCAAGACCACACAGCGGTTTAACATGACAGGTTCCACTCAGAAAAGGCCTCGCCATGGTCAACCAAAGAAGTTGAGTTCACGTGCTCAGCGTCATATCCAGAGGTAGTCTTTGGGAAATAGACATATGAGTGATGCCAGCATTGCTACAGAGGTTGAAGGGGTGGGGGGTCGGCCTGTCAGTGCTCGGACGATATGCCACCCACTACATCAAATTGGTCTGCACGGCTGTTGTCTTCCCAGAAGGAAGCCTCTTCTAAAGATGATGCACAAGAAAGAAACAGTTTGCTGAAGAAAAGCAGACTATGGACATGGATTACTTGTCCTGTTGTCAGGAAGGGAACGCCAGCAATCAAGATGGCGATAGCAGCGCATCGGCGCACGCTGGTGAGCGCATGTGCGGTAGCGGCGCATGAGCGCACGCAATGGCGGCTCTTGGAGCCAAACGGGGCTATTTAAAGAGACTGATGCCTGGGCTCTTTGCTGTTCGGTCTACAGCGTTACCTGAGACCTCTGATTGATGTTTACCTGTATCCTGCTCCAGCTGACCCTACCTGGCTTGCTTTTGACCATCCCTGCTTACAGTAGGTGCCGCCAATATTGTGTCAATCTCGCCGCTTCTAGCGGTGATATTGACACCCTATGAGCTCCGTCGCGAGAGCCAGCGCCGAGCTGTCTCGTCATCGGGAAAGGAAAAAATTTTCCTTTCACGAAGAGCGACACGCATTGCCGATAGGCGGGTATGGTATGAGAAGAACCGGAGAGCGGGAGAAGAAGAAGACGACGGAGAAGACCGGGCCTCCGTTAGCAAAAGAGCTAAAAAGAAGTTAGCGGAGGCCCGGCAGAAGAAAGAACCGGAGAACGCGGCGACGACACCGGAGACCCTCGAAGTCGGAAGAAGGCCCCCGGAGCGGTGCAATAAAATACTTTTAAAAACTGTGTTGTGTTTTTATTTCCATTTATTTTCCACCAGGTGAATGGGTAGGGGTACGATGTATCCCATACTCATTCACATAGGGTGGGGGGGCCGGGATCTGGGGGCCCCCTTATTAAAGGGGGCTCCCGGATTCCGATAAGCCCCCCGCCCGCAGACCCCGACAACCAACGGCCAGGGTTGTCGGGAAGAGGCCCTGTCCTCATCAACATGGGGGCAGGGTGCTCTGGGGTGGGGGGGGCCGCAGGTTGCCCCCCTGCCCCAGAGCACCAAACCCCCCATGTTGAGGGCATGTGGCCTGGTACGATTCAGGAGGGAGGGGGGGCGCTCTTGTCCCCCCCTCTTCCCCTGCGGACTGCCAGGTTGCGTGCTCGGATAAGGGTCTGGTTTGGATCTTGAGGGGGACCCCCACGCCGTTTTTTCGGCGTAGGGTTCCCCTTCAAATCCAGACCAGACCTAAGGGCCTGGTATGCTCCTGGAGGGGGAACCCACACCGTTTTTTTCTTTAAAAATTGGCGTGGAGTTCCCGCTCAGGATTCATACCAAACGCAGTGCCTGGTATTGGCGGGAATCCACGTCGGATCCCCGCTCAATACAGTGTCGCGTCTCCTCGCCATTGCAGCGAGCGCGACATGTGTCATCACCCTGCTGCCGACATCTTGGCACTCCTGTCGCCGAGAATCTCAGCGATGGGAGCGCGATAGAAACACAATATCGGCGGCACCTACTGTATCTGCCTGCATCTGACCTCGGCCTGTGTTGACTACGTTCCTGCCTGCTCCTCCTGCTACCTTGCTGTCAGCCTGTTGCCGAACCTGCCTGCACCTGAGACCACGTTCCTGTCTGCCCCGTCTGCTACCCTGCTGCCTGCCAGTTGCCTAAACCTGCTTGTACCTGATCCTGCTGCAGTGTTCATCTGCTTTGGACTGGTGTATACTCTCTTCCAGTCCATCTGACTGCACCTGCCTGAGCTCCAGTTTCCAGTCTGACAGCTGTTCCTGGGTCCGTTCCAGTTCCTGTTCCAGTTCCGGTCCAGCTTGTCTACCAGCAACCTTGCCAGGCTCTCGTGCGACTCTGCACTCCTGCGCCTCCTGTTTTCTCTACCAGGGGCCCCCGAGCCAAGGTGTAAGAGAGGCCTCCCTCTGCATACCAGACTCTTCCACCAGGTATGTGACACCTGTGGTCTGATGAGACCAAGATAAACTTATTTGGTTTAGAAATTGTCAAGCGTGTGTGGCAGCAACCAGGTGAGAAGTACAAAGACAAGTGTGACTTGCCTAAAGTCAAGCATGGTGGTGAGAGTGTCATGGTCTGGGGCTACATGAGTGTTGCTGGCACTGGGGAGCTACAGTTCATTGAGGAAACCATGAATGCCAACATGTACTGTGACATACTAAAGCAGAGCATGATCCCCTCCCTTCGGAGACTGGGCCACAGGGCAGTATTACAACATGATAACTACCCCAAACACATCTCCAAGGCGACCACTGCCTTGCTAAAGAAGCTGGGGGTAAAGGTGATGGACTGGCCAAGCATGTCTCCAGACCTAAACCCTATTGAGCATCTGTGGGGCATCCTCAAACGGAAGGTGGGGGAGAGCAAAGTCTCTCACATACACCAGCTCAATGTCCTGAGAGTTAAAGCTGAAGTCTAGGTCCACATTTACAAAAAAATGCATACCGTTTTGCAAGAGTCTTCTGTTGAGATGGGTCTTTGCTAGTGTTGAGCGGACCCGAACTGTAAAGTTCGAGTCCGTACCGAATTTTGGCGTTTTCCCGACCCCGGACCCGGACCCGGATTTTGCGCTAAAGTCCGGGTTCGGATCCGGATTCGGGAATTTAATGGCGCAGTTAGAAATGCTTCAGGGGCCAGCCAATCACCATTTGATTAGCTGGTGTGCCCTTAGAAGCCATCATAGCCATGCCTACTAATGGCATGGCTGTGATTGGTCAGTGCAACATGTGACCCAGCATGTGACCAGCTTCTATATAAGAAAGAGGCACACAGCACAGATCGTCACTCTGCTTTTAGACAGTGTAGGGAAAGGATCCTGGCTGCTGTTGCTGTGAGGGAGAGAATTATATGATAGGAGTTAGTCCTGATTCTGCAATCTACTGATAGAAAAGATAGGGAGACAGTGTAGTGTAGTGTAGTGTAGGGGCAGGATCCTGTTTGTGCTTTCAGGGAGAGAGATTTAGATAGGAGTCCAGATTGAGAGATATAATAGCTCAGCGATCTGCATAGGTTTATCTGTTTGTGTTGCAAGCTCAGTGCACCAGCACTGCATTACGTTGAGTGATACACCTATTCCATACTGTGGCTGTATTGTGCTCTTGCTAAAAGACCTATTTCGGTCAGAAAAAAAAAAAGGCACTATATTGTGCTTTTGCTAAAAAGACCCATTTTTGGGCCCCAAAAAAAAAAAAAGGCACTTTATTGTGCTGTTGCAAAAAAAAAAAGGCACTTTGTTGTGCGCAAAAAAGACCTATTTTTGGGCAAAAAAAATATTTTGCAGTGTATATCTCTAGTTGTGTGAAATAACCAATTTCTATATATTTTTCTTGTACTATGCTATACTAAAAAAAAAAAAACAACTTTTTTTTGAATAGCATTCTCTGCAGCTGTGCGATTCAGCGGTTATATACTGTGGTTGTGTTGTGCTCTTGCAAAAAACGCCATTTAGGGCCACAGAAAATATTTTGCAGTGTGAAATACACATGTGGAGGTGTGTAAAATAAACAATTTCTATATATTGTACAGTGCTATACTAAAAAAAACAACATTTTTTTTGAATAGCATTCTCTGCACTTCTATAGCTGTGCGATTCAGTGGTTAAATACTGTGGTTGTGTTGTGCTCTTGCAAAAAACGCCATTTAGGGCCACAGAAAATATTTTGCAGTGTGAAATACACATGTGGAGGTGTGTAAAATAAACAATTTCTATATATTGTACAGTGCTATACTAAAAAAAAAAACATTTTTTTTGAATAGCATTCTCTGCACTTCTATAGCTGTGCGATTCAGTGGTTAAATACTGTGGTTGTGTTGTGCTCTTGCAAAAAAACGCCATTTAGGGCCACAGAAAATATTTTGCAGTGTGAAATACACATGTGGAGGTGTGTAAAATAAACAATTTCTATATATTGTACAGTGCTATACTAAAAAAAAACAACATTTTTTTTGAATAGCATTCTCTGCACTTCTATAGCTGTGCGATTCAGTGGTTAAATACTGTGGTTGTGTTGTGCTCTTGCAAAAAACGCCATTTAGGGCCACAGAAAATAAATTGCAGTGTGAAATACACATGTGGAGGTGTGTAAAATAAACAATTTCTATATATTGTACAGTGCTATACTAAAAAAAACAAAATTTTTTTTGAATAGCATTCTCTGCACTTCTATAGCTGTGCGATTCAGTGGTTAAATACTGTGGTTGTGTTGTGCTCTTGCAAAAAACGCCATTTAGGGCCACAGAAAATAAATTGCAGTGTGAAATACACATGTGGAGGTGTGTAAAATAAACAATTTCTATATATTGTACTGTGCTATACTAAAAAAAACAACATTTTTTTTGAATAGCATTCTCTGCACTTCTATAGCTGTGCGATTCAGTGGTTAAATACTGTGGTTGTGTTGTGCTCTTGCAAAAAACGCCATTTAGGGCCACAGAAAATATTTTGCAGTGTGAAATACACATGTGGAGGTGTGTAAAATAAACAATTTCTATATATTGTACAGTGCTATACTAAAAAAAACAACATTTTTTTTGAATAGCATTCTCTGCACTTCTATAGCTGTGCGATTCAGTGGTTAAATACTGTGGTTGTGTTGTGCTCTTGCAAAAAACGCCATTTAGGGCCACAGAAAATAAATTGCAGTGTGAAATACACATGTGGAGGTGTGTAAAATAAACAATTTCTATATATTGTACAGTGCTATACTAAAAAAAAAAAACATTTTTTTTGAATAGCATTCTCTGCACTTCTATAGCTGTGCGATTCAGTGGTTAAATACTGTGGTTGTGTTGTGCTCTTGCAAAAAACGCCATTTAGGGCCACAGAAAATATTTTGCAGTGTGAAATACACATGTGGAGGTGTGTAAAATAAACAATTTCTATATATTGTACAGTGCTATACTAAAAAAAACAACATTTTTTTTGAATAGCATTCTCTGCACTTCTATAGCTGTGCGATTCAGTGGTTAAATACTGTGGTTGTGTTGTGCTCTTGCAAAAAACGCCATTTAGGGCCACAGAAAATATTTTGCAGTGTGAAATACACATGTGGAGGTGTGTAAAATAAACAATTTCTATATATTGTACAGTGCTATACTAAAAAAAACAAAATTTTTTTTGAATAGCATTCTCTGCACTTCTATAGCTGTGCGATTCAGTGGTTAAATACTGTGGTTGTGTTGTGCTCTTGCAAAAAACGCCATTTAGGGCCACAGAAAATAAATTGCAGTGTGAAATACACATGTGGAGGTGTGTAAAATAAACAATTTCTATATATTGTACAGTGCTATACTAAAAAAAAACAACATTTTTTTTGAATAGCATTCTCTGCACTTCTATAGCTGTGCGATTCAGTGGTTAAATACTGTGGTTGTGTTGTGCTCTTGCAAAAAACACCATTTAGGGCCACAGAAAATATTTTGCAGTGTGAAATACACATGTGGAGGTGTGTAAAATAAACAATTTCTATATATTGTACAGTGCTATACTAAAAAAAAAAAATTTTTTTTGAATAGCATTCTCTGCACTTCTATAGCTGTGCGATTCAGTGGTTAAATACTGTGGTTGTGTTGTGCTCTTGCAAAAAAAACGCCATTTAGGGCCACAGAAAATATTTTGCAGTGTGAAATACACATGTGGAGGTGTGTAAAATAAACAATTTCTATATATTGTACAGTGCTATACTAAAAAAAACAACATTTTTTTTGAATAGCATTCTCTGCACTTCTATAGCTGTGCGATTCAGTGGTTAAATACTGTGGTTGTGTTGTGCTCTTGCAAAAAACGCCATTTAGGGCCACAGAAAATAAATTGCAGTGTGAAATACACATGTGGAGATGTGTAAAATAAACAATTTCTATATATTGTACAGTGCTATACTAAAAAAAACAACATTTTTTTTGAATAGCATTCTCTGCACTTCTATAGCTGTGCGATTCAGTGGTTAAATACTGTGGTTGTGTTGTGCTCTTGCAAAAAAAACGCCATTTAGGGCCACAGAAAATAAATTGCAGTGTGAAATACACATGTGGAGGTGTGTAAAATAAACAATTTCTATATATTTTCCTTGTACTGTGCTATACTAAAAAAAACAACCTTTTTTTTTGAATAGCATTTTCTGTAGCTGTGCGATTCAGCGGTTACGTGCTGTGGGTGTGTTGTGGTCTGTCAAAAAACGCCATTTAGGGCCACAAAAAATATTTTGCAGTGTGAAATACACATCTGGAGGTGTGTGTAAAAAAACTATTTCTATATATTTTCCTTGTACTGTGCTATACTAAAAAAAACAACCTTTTTTTTTGAATAGCATTTTCTGTAGCTGTGCGATTCAGCGGTTACGTGCTGTGGGTGTGTTGTGGTCTGGCAAAAAACGCCATTTAGGGCCACAGAAAATATTTTGCAGTGTGAAATACACATCTGGAGGTGTGTGTAAAAAAACAATTTCTATATATTTTCCTTGTACTGTGCTATACAAAAAAAAAACAACCTTTTTTTTTGAATAGCATTTTCTGTAGCTGTGCGATTCAGCGGTTACGTGCTGTGGGTGTGTTGTGGTCTGGCAAAAAACGCCATTTAGGGCCACAGAAAATATTTTGCAGTGTGAAATACACATCTGGAGGTGTGTGTAAAAAAACAATTTCTATATATTTTCCTTGTACTGTGCTATACTAAAAAAAACAACCTTTTTTTTTTTGAATAGCATTTTCTGCAGTTCTGTAGCTGTGCGTTTCAGCCATTACGTACTGTGGGTGTGTTGTGGTCTTCCAAAAAACGCCATTTAGGGCAAGATCCTAAATTTGGAAAATATGAGGGGAAGGTCAAAGGGACGTGGTGGCCCCGGTCGTGGTGCTGCTGGTGGAGCTCCTGTTGCAGGGAGAGGACGTGGTGGATCTGTGCCAGCTACACGCACAAGTGAAACACCTTCCTCAGGTGCGAGTAGGCGACCGAGCCTGCGGCGGTATTTTGTCGCGCCTAATGAGGCTGTACCAATGTTTAGGCCAGGACAAGTACAGGCGATAGTAGATTGGGTTGCTGACAGTGCCTCGGGTTCCTTCACATTGTCTCCCACCCACTCTTCTGCTGAAAGATCAGAGTTGGCACCTGAAGCCCATGTCCATCAGTCTTTCACCTCACCCCCTTGCAAATCAGCCAAGCAGTCTGAGCCCCAAATCATGCAGCAGTCTCTTCTGCTTTTCGATGACTCTGTTAGCAGGGTTTCCCAGGGCCATCCACCTAGCCCTGCCCCAGAAGTGGAAGAGATTGAGTGCACCGATGCCCAACCACTTATGTTTCATGATGGGTACATGGGAGGACCATCGCAGCACGTCTCGGATGATGACGAAACACAGGTGCCAACTGCTGCTGCTTTCGCAATTGTGCAGACAGACATGGAGGGCAGGGGTGAAGACTGGGTGGAAGATGATGTGGAGGACGATGAGGTCCTCGACCCCACATGGAATCAACGTTATGCAGGTGACCAGTGTAGTTCGGAGGAAGAGGCGGTGGTCGCACAGAGCCACCAGCACAGCAGAAGAGGGAGCAGGGTGCAAAAACGGAGCATTCGTCCCCTAGACAGTACATCTGCTACTGCCCAACGCAGCAAGGGACCGAGCACACCAAAGCCAGGTCCAAGGACTTCCCTAGCGTGGCAGTTCTTCACACAGTGTGTTGATGACAAGACACGAGTGGTTTGCACGCTGTGCAATCAGAGCCTGAAGCGAGGCATAAACGTTCTCAACCTGAGCACAAGCTGCATGACCAGGCATCTAAGTGCAAAGCACGAGCTGCAGTGGAGTAGACACCTCAGAAACCAAGAAAGGTCTCTGGCTCCTCCTGCTTCCTCTTCTGCTGCAGTCTCGGCCTCTTCATCCACCTCTGTAGTGACAGTGGCACCTGTCACCCCACAAACAGAGGATCTGCCAGCAACACTACCACCTGGGTCACCGACCATCTCCACAATGTCCCATGGAAGCGTTCAGCTCTCTATCTCCCAAACATTGGAGCGGAAGAGGAAGTACCCCCCTAGCCACCCGCGATCCCTGGCCCTGAATGCCAGCATTTCAAAATTCCTGGCCTTTGAAATGCTGTCATTCCGTCTGGTGGAGACGCAGAGTTTTAAAAGCCTGATGGCATTGGCTGTCCCGCAGTACGTCGTGCCCAGCCGCCACTACTTTTCCAGGCGAGCCATCCCTTCCCTGCACAACCAGGTGGGGGACAAAATCAGGTGTGCACTGCGCAACGCCATCTGTGGCAAGGTCCACCTAACTACGGATGCGTGGACCAGTAAGCACGGTCAGGGACGTTATATCTCCCTAACAGCACACTGGGTAAATGCAGTGGCTGCTGGGCCTGAGGCAGATAGCGGTTTGGCGCATGTCCTTCCACCACCGAGGATTGCAGGGCGCTTCAGTTTGCCTCCTGTTGCTAACTCCTCCTTCTCCGCTTCCTCATCCTCTACCGCCTCCTCATCCATTCAGCGTAACACCTTCACCACCAACTTCAGCACAGCCAGGGGTAAACGACAGCAGGCAGTTTTAAAACTTTCCTGTTTGGGGGAAAATCCCCACACCGCGCAGGAGTTGTGGAGGGACATGGAACAACAGACCGATGAGTGGTTGCTGTCAGTGAGCCTCAAGCCCGGCCTGGTGGTGTGCGATAATGGGCGAAATCTCGTAGCAGCTCTGGGTCTAGCCGGTTTGACGCACATCCCTTGCCTGGCGCATGTGCTGAACTTGGTGGTCCAGAGGTTCCTTAAAAATTACCCCAATATGCCAGAGCTGCTGCAGAAAGTGCGGGCTGTCTGTGCGCACTTTCGGCGTTCTCACCCTGCTGCTGCTCGCCTGTCAGCGCTGCAGCGTAACTTCGGCCTTCCAGCTCACCGCCTCATATGTGACGTGCCCACAAGGTGGAACTCCACCTTGCACATGCTGGCCAGACTGTGCGAGCAGCAGCAGGCAATAGTGGAGTTTCAGCTGCAGCAATCACGCGTGAGTCGCTCTGCGGAACAGCACCACTTCACCACCAATAACTGGGCCTCCATGCGAGACCTGTGTGCCTTGTTGCGCTGTTTCGAGTACTCCACCAACATGGCCAGTGCCAATGACGCCGTTCTCAGCGTTACTATCCCAGTTCTATGCCTCCTTGAAAAAACGCTTCGTGCGATGATGGAAGAGGATGTAGCACAGGAGGATGAGGAGGAGGAGGAGGAAGCGGGATCATTTCAAAGGCTTTCAGGGCAGTCTTTCACAAGTGGCTATGAGGGTGGGTTCCTGCACCAACAAACGCCAGGTACACAATTGTCCGGCAGAAAGGGCACAGTTCTGGAGGATGACGAGGTGGAGGAGGAGATGGAGGAGGAGGAGGAGGAGGAGGAGCCATGTTCACAGCAGGGTGGCACTCAGACCAGCTCGTGGCCATTACTGGTGCGTGGCTGGGGGGATACAGAGGACACAGACAATACACCTCCCACAGAGGACAGCTTTTCTTTGCCTCTGGGCAGCCTGGCACACATGAGCGATTACATGCTGCAGTGTTTCCGCAACGACAGCCGAGTTGCCCACATTTTAACTGGTGCTGATTACTGGGTGGCCACCCTGCTGGATCCCCGTTACAAGGACAACGTACCGTCCTTAATTCCCTCACTGGAGCGGGATCGTAAGATGCGCGAGTACAAGCGCACGCTGGTAGACGCGCTGCTGGTGGCATTCCCACCTGACAGCGGGCGTACGGTGGAAGCACAAGGCGAAGGCAGAGGAGGAGGAAGAGGTCGCCAACGCAGCCGGGGCACCGGCAGCACCTCAGAAGGCAGGGTTAGCATGGCCGAAATGTGGAAAAGCTTTGTCAGCACGCCACAACAACCAGCACCACCAGCTGAGATGGAACGTCTTAGCAGGAGGCAGCATTTCACCAACATGGTTGAGCAGTATGTGTCCACAGGCCTACACGTACTGGATGACGGGTCTGCCCCCTTTAACTTCTGGGTCTCCAAATTGGGCACATGGCCTGAGCTTGCCGTTTATGCCTTGGAGGTGCTGGCCTGCCCTGCAGCCAGTGTATTATCTGAACGTGTATTTAGCACGGCAGGGGGCGTTATCACAGACAAGCGCAGCCGCCTGTCCAGAGCCAATGTGGACAAGCTCACGTTCATTAAAATGAACCAGGCATGGATCCCACAGGACTTGTCCGTACCTTGTGCAGAATAGACATGTATACCGGTGTTGTGACAAAAACTGTCCGGCCATCGGATTGTGCCCGGCCCGTACTGCGCAGGCGCAGCGCTTGCGCAGTACAGAGGACAAGGAGATTTAGAAAATCTCCGAAGATGAACGGCGCCTGCGCTGTGAGTGCAGGTTCAAGCCCCACCATCCAAGAGCACATAGTAACAGGGCCCCTCACGGGCTCGCTTCGATCGCGGCCTTGCTTGGCTCGGCTTGAACCACGGATGGTGTGGCCTTCACCTGAACTCAACACGCAGGCGCCGTTAGTCTTGGGAGATTTTTGAAATCCCCTTGTCCTACATACTCAGCAAGCGCAGTACAGGGCGGACACTATTCGACAGGGGACAGAATTCGACACATCACCGGACTTACCCAGCCATTGTTGTATTTTTGAACCAGTGTTGGCTACCTCGTCCTCCTCCACCGCCGCTTCCACCTACACAGCCACATCCACCGCCACCTCAACCTCCTACTCCATATGGACCTCGTCCTGCTAGGCCAAGATTAAAATTTTTATTTTATTTTTTTGTAGCGCACAGATCCTTTCCCCCTTACCTGCCTTTATGTTGTTGGCTCTTCGCAGGAGGGAGAAAGGCACACCGCACTACCAGCCCGTATACTCCTATATAAAGAGGTTGAGCGGTGTACTTGACGGGCCGTGTCCACAGCCGGAGTCAAAACTCCTCCAGAGGATGATTCTCACCTCTACTGTAGGTAGAGGCAAGTCCTTTAATTGCCAGTAAAGTCAATGTCCACACCAGCTGAAACTCCAACTCTTATTCTCTCATGGCAAAATAAACTGTACTCAGATAGAAAAGGTTAGAGCAAAGAAACAGGACAGCTTAAGGTGTGGAGGAGGTCCAGGCACAAACGTAGCACATTCACTTCACTGCTTAGGTTTCTCAAACAGTTTTTGGCGCACGGTCTCTGCCACAGACATTGAGGTTGGTCTCTGCCACAGACCGGGTGTACAAGGCCCCTGCCACGGGCCTGGAGAACTTTGGTCTCAGCCACAGACCAGGGTGTATAAGGCCCCTGCCACGGGCCGGTTGAATAAGGCCTCTGATACAGCCAAGGTGACCTTGAGCTTCTCCTTCTACGAACCTAGCCCATATCAAGGGGAAGACATCTCTCCAGGGAGTCAACAGACCATTCCTTCACCGTGACTCCCGCATCGGTCCATCAGAATGATCCTCCCTTCCCTGGAACAGGGTCCCCTACACGAGGCGGCTCTGGACTCCAGGCTTTACTACCGCCCCTAGGCCTCCATACCCAGGGCAGCAAGAACTCCAGGATAGTACCTCACCCCGGGCTAAAGGTGCCCGAGATGGAACAGGAACACATGCACCCAGGCCGAAGGCACCTGGGCGCGGACCCCACTGGACATCAGCCCCCAGGCCAAAGGTCTGCCCCTTTTATATGCTCTCCCGGCATGCACAGCAGGTTCCCCGCCCCGCTGTACTACTGCCAAGAGGGGACACAAAAGGCGCCACCTGTAGGCCGCAGGGAACTGCACACCAATACTGTCCCCCGAGGACAAAATGGTCCATGAATCCTACAGAATTAGGGTATTTGAGCCTATTTACCACTCAAACACTTTCCTTAAATTTAGCACCCCGCTACATTTTTATTTCAAAGTATTTTATTTTCCCACTAGCTTATCCATTAAATTAAATAATTTATTCCAGAAAGGGCGTATTCTGGGGCATTCCCACCATATGTGTGGCATCGTGCCGTTGAGTTTCTGAGGTTCTTAATGACTTCCTGTACCTCTTCTGCTGAAAAGGGGGCCTCCAGCATATTTTTTTATTTTTTATTTTTTTTATGTTCTTTTAAGTTATTTCCTATCCACATTTGTTTGCAGAGCAAATGCCATGTTCTTAACAACATTTTGCTGCCATTTGCAGCCCTCTAGCCCTTTCCATTACCTTTTTAGAGCCTTTTTAGTCGTCAGAAGTCCGGGTCCCCATTGACTTCAATGGGGTCCGGGTCCGGGTTCGGGTTAAAGTTCGGTCCCGAATCCGAACTTTTTTCCGAAGTTCGGCCGAACCCGCCGGACCCGAATATCCAGCTACCCGCTCAACTCTAGTCTTTGCTTTTCTCTGTGGGGCAACCACAGTAGGCATTCCTTATGGTTGCACGTAATGCTGCTTGTGTAAAGATATGTGCAGTAATATTCTGAGCAATGGCTGTGTTATAATGTCACTCCAGGGGGCTGTAAGGGCAGGGCTCCTGCTACTTAACGAGCAGTTCTTTTCTTTCAGTGCTCAGTAGCTGCTCAGTAGGGATGAGCTCGGTGTTCGAGTCGAACATACGTTCGACTCGAACATCGGCTGTTCGATCGTTTGACGAAGATCGAACGATTTGGGCCGTTCGCGCCTAATTCGAGTGACGCGAACGGCCCACAATGCACTACGCCATCGCAGTGTCATCCAGGCGCTGTGATTGGCCAAGCATGCACTGTGACCCTGCATGCTTGGCCAATCACAGCGCCGGCAGCGAGGAGAGCAATGATTGGCCACAGGCAGGATGCCTGTGGCCAATTATTGCTGAGGGTGTTTAGTACACGCCCCACACTATAAAAGGCCGCCAGCACGGCGGCCTAGTGTAGTGTGTTCCGGAGCAGGGAAAGAGAAGCATAGGCAGGGACAGTGACATTTATTTTTTCTTGCTTAACCTGGATTCCTTTAGTTTAGGGAAAGAGAAGGATAGGTAGGGAGATTGTCAGTGTGTTTTACTGTGCGAATCCTTGTTTCTAGGGACAGGGAAGGACAGTGAGGGAAATTCTCCTTGTGCTATAGTGTGCTTTAAAAAAACATTTTTTTCTAGGGACAGAAAACTATAGGTAGGAAGAGTGTCAGTGTGTTTTACTGTGCGAATCCTTGTTTCTAGGGACAGGGAAGGACAGTGAGGGAAATTCTCCTTGTGCTATAGTGTGCTTTAAAAAAACATTTTTTCTAGGGACAGAAAACTATAGGTACTGTGAGGGAGTTAGCTCGGCAGCGGGTGTGTGTGACCCCCGGGATGGGCTCCCCACACAAAAACAGGCCCAGCAAACGGAGGTTGTGGTTTTCAAAATCAAAAAGGTGCGGTTTATTTTCTATTTACAGTGACAAAACACAGCAAAGCAAAAGAAACATAAATAAAATAAATCCTGGTCAACTTGACCTCTGACTAAACATACAGGTTTCCTAACTAACAACTGGGATCAGCCTAGTGCTGTCCTAGTCCCTAAGTCCCTGGTTTTAAATGTCCAAGCAAATAGCCACACAGGCTTTGTCTCACCGCACAGGGGTTCACTCTCCCTAGACAGTCCACACAGGTCTGGTTCCAGGCATGAGCAAACATCTAATGAAGCTGGGAGTTTTTATAGAGGCCTTAAACGAGCTGACAAGCTTCAGCTGGTCTCATCAACTCCCTGCCTGCACGACGCCCAGCACTCTCCCTAGAGGTATGAATCATCCATGAGCCCACTAGCCTCAGCTGGGCTTCATCAACTCTCTCCCTAGTTGTATAAGTCGGCATAAAGCCTGAATCTGGGAGAAATATACCTACCCCCCTGGATGCAACCAGGTGACTTTACCTTCCTGCTGTCACATACCCCCCCCTCTTGTTTTAACCTCGGGGTTGGAACACCAGCAATCAGGCATTCATGTACTCGAGACAAAGCATCCACATTCCCCATTTGAACGCCAGGGCGATGCTTTACTGTGAAGTTGAATTCCTGTAGGGCCAGGAACCACCTATTTACTCTTCTATTTGTCTCCTTGTTTTGAGCCATCCACTTTAACGGAGCGTGATCCGTAACCATGTCAAAGTGCCTACCTAGCAGGTAGTACCGAAGGGAATCTAGAGCCCACTTCACCGCTAAACACTCCTTTTCAACGGTGGCGTAATTTACCTCATGGGACTTCAACTTCCTGCTGAGGTAAATGACTGGGTGCTCTTCCCCGTTCCAGACCTGGGACAATACTGCTCCTAACCCCACATCTGACGCATCACTTTGTACGACAAAGTCTTTAGAGAAGTCGGGTGAGTACAACACTGGCTGGCTACATAAGGCTTGTTTCAAGAATTGGAATGCTGCCTCAGCCTCGGGGGTCCATTTAATCATGACCGACCCTTTCCCCTTCGTCAGGTTGGTTAGGGGCACAGCCTTAGAAGCAAAGTGGGGAATGAATCGCCGATAATACCCAGCGATTCCCAGAAAGGCTCGTACCTGCTTCTTGCTGTTGGGACGTGGCCAACTCTGGATGGCCTCGACTTTGTTGAGTTGGGGTTTTATTACTCCCCTCCCAATGGTGTACCCAAGATATTTGGCCTCCTCCTGCCCAATGGTACACTTCTTGGGGTTAGCCGTAAACCCCGCTTCCCGAACAGAGTCCAGGACTGCTTGCACTTTTGGCAGATGTGAGGCCCAATCTGTGCTATGGACAATTACGTCATCCAGGTAAGCCGCAGCATACTTCCGATGGGGCCTCAGCATCTGGTCCATTTTCCGCTGGAATGTGGCCGGCGCATTCTGTAACCCGAACGGCATTCTTTTATATTGGAACGCCCCGTCTGGGGTTACAAATGCGGTTTTCTCTTTGGCCGACTTGGCCAGGGGGATTTGCCAATACCCTTTTGTGAGGTCAAGAGTCGTCATGTATCGGGCTGTTCCCAGCCGGTCGATCAACTCATCTATACGTGGCATGGGGTAGGTGTCAAATTTTGTAACTTTGTTCAACTGACGAAAATCGTTACAAAATCGCCAGCTCCCATCCGGTTTAGGCACCAACACAATGGGACTAGACCAATCACTTTGGGACTCCTCTATCACCCCTAAGTTCAGCATTTTCTGTACTTCCTCCCGTATTGCCTCCCGTCGGGCCTCTGGGATCCGATAGGGTTTTAACTTCACCCTTTCACCGGGCGGGGTAATGATGTCATGCTCTACCCCAGATGTTTGTCCCGGCAGCTCAGAGAATACCTCCTTGTTGCGAAGCACAAACTCCTTAACCTCCTGTTGTTGAGGTTGTGACAAGGTGGCTGCTATTCCAACCTCAGGAATCACGCAACCAGTTTGAGCTGGTGACCAAGTGTCTGCGACTAAGGACTCTCTATCCCTCCAGGCTTTCAACAGATTAACGTGATAGATCTGTTCGGGCTTTCGCCTTCCTGGTTGTCTGACCTTGTAATTCACTTCGCTCACTTTTTCCATTATCTCATAGGGGCCTTGCCATTTGGCA
The DNA here is from genome assembly GCA_029206835.1 of Rana muscosa. Lineage (NCBI taxonomy): Eukaryota > Metazoa > Chordata > Amphibia > Anura > Ranidae > Rana > Rana muscosa. Next base: position 177,845,223 of record CM055124.1, read on the forward strand.
AGGAATTTACTTTCAACCGTAGGGACAAGTACCAGTATCCTATCCCCCGGGGAAAAGGTACGGGTCTTGGCTCCACGGTTGTACACTCTCTGCTGTGCTAACTGCGCTTGGGCCAAATGTTCCTTCACGATGGGCATTACCTGTGCAATTCGGTCTTGCATCAGGGCGACATGCTCAATCACACTCCTGTGGGGAGAACTCTCACTTTCCCAAGTTTCCTTGGCAATATCCAACAGCCCTCTTGGGTGTCTCCCATACAGTAACTCAAAGGGGGAGAATCCCGTAGAGGATTGGGGCACCTCCCTAATAGCAAACATCAGATAAGGAAGTAGACAGTCCCAATCCTTTCCATCTCTATCCACCACTTTCTTCAACATTTGTTTTAGGGTTTTGTTGAATCTTTCAACCAGCCCATCGGTTTGGGGGTGATACACAGATGTACGTAATTGCGTCACTTTGAACAATTTACACAGCTCCTTCATAACCCGGGACATAAAGGGTGTACCTTGGTCCGTAAGCAGTTCTTTACAAATACCCACCCGGCTAAACACAAGAGATAGCTCTTTGGCTATGGTTTTGGCCGAGGTATTTCGGAGAGGGATCGCTTCTGGATAACGGGTGGCATAGTCCATTATAACTAATATGTACTGGTGCCCCCTAGCGGACTTGATTATAGGCCCTACCAAATCCATGGCGATCCTCTCAAACGGGACCTCAATGATGGGTAGAGGGACCAGCGGGCTACGGAAATGTGGCATCGGGGCCGACCTCTGACACACAGGGCAGGAGGAACAATAATTTTCTATGTCCTTCATCACCCCCGGCCAATAGAATCTCTGTAATACCCTCTCTCGGGTTTTCTCTGTCCCCAGATGACCTCCAAGAATGTGCCCATGGGCCAACTCCAACACCAACTTCCTGTAAGGTTTGGGCACCACAAGCTGCTCAACGGTTTCTTCTGCCCTTTTTGCCACCCGATACAGTAGGTCCTTCTCTACGCTGAAGTATGGGTAAGTGCAGGTATTATCTGGGTTCACTAACTCGCCATCTATTTTCACTACGTTTTCCCGTGCCTTTATTAGGGCGGGGTCTTTCAACTGTTCTGTGGCAAAGTTTTCCCTGTGAACCTCAAGATCAGAAAACTCCACAGACGGTAGGTTTTCGTCTGAGGAGGTGGGCTCCTCTCCAGTTTCTTGAGTCTCCCCTGCCAATACTGATAAGGGAAATTCCGGAGAGTCCTCACCACTCTCAGGGGAGTTCTGGCTATCACATTCCTGGTACATAGGGGCACCAGTGGGGGGCTCAGGATCATCCCACAGTTCCCAGAACTTCGGAAAATCCCTTCCCACAATGGCGTCATGCGGTAACTGAGATACTAAGCCCACTGGATGAGAGAGGGTACCTTTGGGGGTCTCGAAACACACTGTAGTCACTGGATACTCTCGGGTGTCCCCATGCACACAAATAACAGCTACCTTGCTATTCCCAAAGACCTCTGTTTTAACTAACTCAGCCTTTATCAGGGTCACAAGGCTACCTGAATCCAGCAATACCACAACATTTCTACCATTAACACACATTTTGCATAAATGTTTCTCAGTTCCTCGAATGGCAGTGCATGCGACTGTCGCACACAGTGACTGACGTCTGCCCGTCAGAAAGTCACACTGCATGGGTTCCTCCACAACCGGGCAATTGGCTGCAATATGTCCCGCTTGCCGGCAGCGGTAGCAAACGATCCTTCTTGCCGCCTCTTGAGCCGCTGATTTCCCAGGCTGTTCTCGCCAAACTTGGGGTAGAGCTCCCACCCTCTCACTCTCTCCACCCTCACCCCTTGGAATCCTCTTATCCGCCCCTGGGGATGGTCTGGTCTTAGGGTGGAAAGTCCGAGTGTCTCTGGAAGAGGCCGTCAGGTTCTCTGTAGCCAAGTATTTCTCCACACGATCCACAAGACCATCGGCCGTCTCTGGGTCTCCATGGCTTACCCACTTTTGGATGGCAGTAGGAAGAGCTCTCAAAAACCGATCCATTACAACACGTTCCACAATCTTTGGTGCGGACAAAGTCTCTGGCTGTAGCCACTTTCTGCTCAGGTGAATGAGATCATACATTTGAGACCTGGGGGGTTTTCCAAGCTGGAAAGTCCAGTTATGCACACGCTGAGCCCGGACAGCCTGGGTGACACCCAGCCTTGCCAAAATTTCAGCTTTTAGCATCACATAGTCTTTTGCTTGGTTAGGCTCTAGGTCATAGTAAGCTTTCTGCGATTCACCAGTTAACAGAGGAGCCACCAGTCCAGCCCACTGCTCCTCAGGCCACTTTTCTCTTTCAGCGGTCCTTTCAAATGTGGTCAAAAATACCTCTGGATCATCCTCTCCAGTCATTTTTGTCAATAAACGACTCACCCCAAAGGACGCGGTATTAGTGGGACGGCTTTCCTCACTGGTCTGCGGACGTTGCTGCATTACTGCTTCCATTTGTTGTAGTCTCTGCTCTTGCTTCTGTAACAGGTCTATGAAGCGGGCCTCAGATTGCTGCTGGGCTTGTTGCTGAGCTGCAAGGCTCTGTTGATGAGCTTGCTGCTGGGCTGCAAGGCTCCTTTGCAAACCTGCATTTGTCTGCTGTTGATTGGCATTTGCTAGAGCCAGCTGTTTCAGTATCTCCTCCATGCTGGCTTAAAAAAAAACTGCCACTGGTTCTCCACCAACTGTGAGGGAGTTAGCTCGGCAGCGGGTGTGTGTGACCCCCGGGATGGGCTCCCCACACAAAAACAGGCCCAGCAAACGGAGGTTGTGGTTTTCAAAATCAAAAAGGTGCGGTTTATTTTCTATTTACAGTGACAAAACACAGCAAAGCAAAAGAAACATATATAAAATAAATCCTGGTCAACTTGACCTCTGACTAAACATACAGGTTTCCTAACTAACAACTGGGATCAGCCTAGTGCTGTCCTAGTCCCTAAGTCCCTGGTTTTAAATGTCCAAGCAAATAGCCACACAGGCTTTGTCTCACCGCACAGGGGTTCACTCTCCCTAGACAGTCCACACAGGTCTGGTTCCAGGCATGAGCAAACATCTAATGAAGCTGGGAGTTTTTATAGAGGCCTTAAACGAGCTGACAAGCTTCAGCTGGTCTCATCAACTCCCTGCCTGCACGACGCCCAGCACTCTCCCTAGAGGTATGAATCATCCATGAGCCCACTAGCCTCAGCTGGGCTTCATCAACTCTCTCCCTAGTTGTATAAGTCGGCATAAAGCCTGAATCTGGGAGAAATATACCTACCCCCCTGGATGCAACCAGGTGACTTTACCTTCCTGCTGTCACAGTAGGGAGAGTGTCAGTGTGTTTTACTGTGTGAATCCTTGTTTCTAGGGACAGGGAAGGACAGTGAGGGAAATTCTCCTTGTGCTATAGTGTGCTTTAAAAAAACATTTTTTCTAGGGACAGAAAACTATAGGTAGGAAGAGTGTCAGTTTCTTTCACTGTGATAATCCTTGTTTCTAGGGACAGGGAAGGACAGTGAGGGAAATTCTCCTTGTGCTATAGTGTGCTTTAAAAAAACATTTTTTCTAGGGACAGAAAACTATAGGTAGGAAGAGTGTCAGTTTCTTTCACTGTGATAATCGTTGTTTCTAGGGACAGGGAAGGACAGTGAGGGAAATTCTCCTTGTGCTATAGTGTGCTTTAAAAAAACATTTTTTCTAGGGACAGAAAACTATAGGTAGGAAGAGTGTCAGTTTCTTTCACTGTGATAATCCTTGTTTCTAGGGACAGGGAAGGACAGTGAGGGAAATTCTCCTTGTGCTATAGTGTGCTTTAAAAAAACATTTTTTCTAGGGACAGAAAACTATAGGTAGGAAGAGTGTCAGTTTCTTTCACTGTGATAATCCTTGTTTCTAGGGACAGGGAAGGACAGTGAGGGAAATTCTCCTTGTGCTATAGTGTGCTTTAAAAAAACATTTTTTCTAGGGACAGAAAACTATAGGTAGGAAGAGTGTCAGTTTCTTTCACTGTGATAATCCTTGTTTCTAGGGACAGGGAAGGACAGTGAGGGAAATTCTCCTTGTGCTATAGTGTGCTTTAAAAAAACATTTTTTCTAGGGACAGAAAACTATAGGTAGGAAGAGTGTCAGTTTCTTTCACTGTGATAACCCTTGTTTCTAGGGACAGGGAAGGACAGTGAGGGAAATTCTCCTTGTGCTATAGTGTGCTTTAAAAAAACATTTTTTCTAGGGACAGAAAACTATAGGTAGGAAGAGTGTCAGTTTCTTTCACTGTGATAATCCTTGTTTCTAGGGACAGGGAAGGACAGTGAGGGAAATTCTCCTTGTGCTATAGTGTGCTTTAAAAAAACATTTTTTCTAGGGACAGAAAACTATAGGTAGGAAGAGTGTCAGTTTCTTTCACTGTGATAATCCTTGTTTCTAGGGACAGGGAAGGACAGTGAGGGAAATTCTCCTTGTGCTATAGTGTGCTTTAAAAAAACATTTTTTCTAGGGACAGAAAACTATAGGTAGGAAGAGTGTCAGTTTCTTTCACTGTGATAATCCTTGTTTCTAGGGACAGGGAAGGACAGTGAGGGAAATTCTCCTTGTGCTATAGTGTGCTTTAAAAAAAAAATTTTCTAGGGACAGAAAACTATAGGTAGGAAGAGTGTCAGTTTCTTTCACTGTGATAATCCTTGTTTCTATGGACAGGGAAGGACAGTGAGGGAAATTCTCCTTGTGCTATAGTGTGCTTTAAAAAAACATTTTTTCTAGGGACAGAAAACTATAGGTAGGAAGAGTGTCAGTTTCTTTCACTGTGATAATCCTTGTTTCTAGGGACAGGGAAGGACAGTGAGGGAAATTCTCCTTGTGCTATAGTGTGCTTTAAAAAAACATTTTTTCTAGGGACAGAAAACTATAGGTAGGAAGAGTGTCAGTTTCTTTCACTGTGATAATCCTTGTTTCTAGGGACAGGGAAGGACAGTGAGGGAAATTCTCCTTGTGCTATAGTGTGCTTTAAAAAAAAACATTTTTTCTAGGGACAGAAAACTATAGGTAGGAAGAGTGTCAGTTTCTTTCACTGTGATAATCCTTGTTTCTAGGGACAGGGAAGGACAGTGAGGGAAATTCTCCTTGTGCTATAGTGTGCTTTAAAAAAACATTTTTTCTAGGGACAGAAAACTATAAGTAGGAAGAGTGTCAGTTTCTTTCACTGTGATAATCCTTGTTTCTAGGGACAGGGAAGGACAGTGAGGGAAATTCTCCTTGTGCTATAGTGTGCTTTAAAAAAACATTTTTTCTAGGGACAGAAAACTATAGGTAGGAAGAGTGTCAGTTTCTTTCACTGTGATAATCCTTGTTTCTAGGGACAGGGAAGGACAGTGAGGGAAATTCTCCTTGTGCTATAGTGTGCTTTAAAAAAACATTTTTTCTAGGGACAGAAAACTATAGGTAGGAAGAGTGTCAGTTTCTTTCACTGTGATAATCCTTGTTTCTAGGGACAGGGAAGGACAGTGAGGGAAATTCTCCTTGTGCTATAGTGTGCTTTAAAAAAACATTTTTTTCTAGGGACAGAAAACTATAGGTAGGAAGAGTGTCAGTTTCTTTCACTGTGATAATCCTTGTTTCTAGGGACAGGGAAGGACAGTGAGGGAAATTCTCCTTGTGCTATAGTGTGCTTTAAAAAAACATTTTTTCTAGGGACAGAAAACTATAGGTAGGAAGAGTGTCAGTTTCTTTCACTGTGATAATCCTTGTTTCTAGGGACAGGGAAGGACAGTGAGGGAAATTCTCCTTGTGCTATAGTGTGCTTTAAAAAAACATTTTTTCTAGGGACAGAAAACTATAGGTAGGAAGAGTGTCAGTTTCTTTCACTGTGATAATCCTTGTTTCTAGGGACAGGGAAGGACAGTGAGGGAAATTCTCCTTGTGCTATAGTGTGCTTTAAAAAAACATTTTTTCTAGGGACAGAAAACTATAGGTAGGAAGAGTGTCAGTTTCTTTCACTGTGATAATCGTTGTTTCTAGGGACAGGGAAGGACAGTGAGGGAAATTCTCCTTGTGCTATAGTGTGCTTTAAAAAAACATTTTTTCTAGGGACAGAAAACTATAGGTAGGAAGAGTGTCAGTTTCTTTCACTGTGATAATCCTTGTTTCTAGGGACAGGGAAGGACAGTGAGGGAAATTCTCCTTGTGCTATAGTGTGCTTTAAAAAAACATTTTTTCTAGGGACAGAAAACTATAGGTAGGAAGAGTGTCAGTTTCTTTCACTGTGATAATCCTTGTTTCTAGGGACAGGGAAGGACAGTGAGGGAAATTCTCCTTGTGCTATAGTGTGCTTTAAAAAAACATTTTTTCTAGGGACAGAAAACTATAGGTAGGAAGAGTGTCAGTTTCTTTCACTGTGATAATCCTTGTTTCTAGGGACAGGGAAGGACAGTGAGGGAAATTCTCCTTGTGCTATAGTGTGCTTTAAAAAAACATTTTTTCTAGGGACAGAAAACTATAGGTAGGAAGAGTGTCAGTTTCTTTCACTGTGATAATCCTTGTTTCTAGGGACAGGGAAGGACAGTGAGGGAAATTCTCCTTGTGCTATAGTGTGCTAAAGCATTCCTCATCAACCATCTTTGAAATCCTTGTTTTTTGGACAGTCAGGGAAATTGTCGTTGTGCCATTCTGTGCAAAAGCAATCATCCTCAACCATATTTAGATATCCTTAAGTAAAGGGACAGAGAAGGACACCTGAAGGTAGCCCTTATTGCTTTTTTCCCATCTCCCTGCAGGCCATCTATTAGAATGTCTGGAAGGCAAACAAGGAGAGGCAGACAGTCAGGAGGCAATAAAAGAGGGCAAGCAGGCTCTGTGTCTGGGGGCAACAGTGCTGGTCGTGGACGCGGTGCATTGTCATCAGCACATGGCCATGGGACACGCTTGTCCTTCTTTTCGGCAGCTGGACATGTTGAGCCACATCATGCCGAAGACTTGGTAGAGTGGATGACCAAGCCCTCCTCCTCCTCCTCTCTCACCCAGGCTCAGGGTACTGGCAAAGCAGCTGCCAAAGCGTCCTCTTCCCTGGTATCAATGTCAGACTCATCATCAGTCACTCCTTCCCTAGACCCACCATGTCCTCCTCCTGAGGAGTCCCCCGAACTGTTTGAGCACAGTGTTGGGTACATGCTCCAGGAGGATGCCCAGCGTTTCGAAGGGTCTGATGATGAAACCCAGCTACAGGAAGGCAGTAGCGTGAGAGCAGACAGAGGGGATGCTCAAGAAGGACACCAATCTGGCAGTCATGTTCCAGCAGCTGCAGCATACTGCCAGATTGGCTCCAGTGATGAGGAGGGAGGGGATGATGAGGTCACTGACTCCACGTGGGTGCCTAATAGGAGAGAGGAGGAGGAGGAGGATGAGGAGGAGGCACATCTCCAACGAGGCAGGATGCCCTTTGGTGGCCAGCGTAAGGGCAGTACACCGACGGAATCACACCGCAGAGCTCCGCCTGTGCAGGGCGCTGCCTCTGCCCGTCATTCAAAAAGTTCTTTGGTGTGGGCCTTTTTTGAGGCTAGTGCATCAGATCGCACAGCTGCTGTTTGCAACATATGTCTCAAGCGTATATCGCGTGGCCAAAACATCAGCCGCTTGGGTACCACATGCCTGACCAGACATATGTTGACCTGCCATGCAGCTCGTTGGCAAGCCTACCTCAAAGACCCACACCAAAGAACAAAGCGGACCTCTCCTTGCACCGCATCAGCTGGGATCTCCAACCCCACTATAACTTCAGTCCTCTCTGAAACATGCACTGAGAGGAATGAAGGTGTAGAATTAGGTGTGTCACAGCCAAGTACTTGCGGCCACTCTGCTAGCAGTACACCGACGTCCGATTCTAGCAGGCAAATTTCCCTGCCCCAGCTGCTGGACCGTCGAAAGAAGTTCACTCCCAGCCATCCACATGCCCAGCGGTTGAATGCTAGCTTGGCTAAATTGCTAGCGCTTCAACTGCTGCCTTTTCAGTTGGTAGACTCGGCCCCCTTCCGTGAGTTTGTGCAATGTGCGGTTCCTCAGTGGCAGGTTCCCAAACGCCACTTTTTCTCACGGAAGGCTATTCCGGCTCTCTACCGGCATGTGGAAGGCAATGTCTTGGCCTCGCTGGACAGGGCGGTCAGCGGTAAGGTGCATATTACCGCTGACTCATGGTCCAGCAGGCATGGACAGGGACGTTACCTTTCTTTCACGGCCCATTGGGTCACTCTTTTGGCAGCTGGGAAGGATGCAGGACAAGGTGCAGTAGTGTTGGAGGTTGTTCCACCGCCACGCCTCCAAAATGCTACTACTGGTTGTGACACACCTCTCTCCTCCACCCCCTCCTCTTCCTCCATGGCCTCTTCCTGTGCTTTGTCCTCTGAACCAGCGGTGCTCCGTAGCCGTTCAAGGGGCTACGCAAGTACGCAGGCAAAAAGATGCCATGCCGTGCTTGCGCTGGTGTGTTTGGGGGACAGAAGCCACACTGGGGCAGAGGTCCTGTCTGCTCTGCAGGGCCAGGCCGAGAGGTGGTTGACGCCACGCCAGCTTAAGCCAGGAATGGTGGTTTGCGACAATGGCACCAACCTCCTCTCCGCCCTCCGACAGGGACAACTGACCCATGTGCCCTGTGTGGCTCACGTCCTTAACCTGGTGGTGCAGCGGTTCTTGGGCAGGTACCCGGGCTTACAGGATGTCCTGAGGCAGGCCAGGAAAGTCTGTGTGCATTTCCGCAGATCTTATAATGCCAGTGCTCGCCTGGCTGAGCTGCAAAAGGAGTTGAACCTGCCCAAGAACCGCCTTATATGTGACATGCCCACCAGGTGGAACTCAACGTTGGCCATGCTGCAGCGGCTGCACACGCAGCAGAGGGCCATCAATGAGTACCTGTGCGACTACGGCACCAGGACAGGGTCAGGGGAGCTTGGTTTTTTTTCTCCACGCCAGTGGGGCATGATCAGGGATGCATGCACTGTCCTGGCACCATTTGAGGAGGCCACGAGGATGGTGAGCAGTGACAGTGCATGCATCAGTGACACTGTACCTCTTGTCCACCTGTTGGAGCACACGCTGCGTGGAATAATGGACAGGGCACTTGAGGCAGAACAGAGGCAGGAAGAGGAGGACTTCCTTGCCTCTCAAGGCCCCCTTTACCCAGACAGTGTTCCTTCTGTCCCACCCATCGCACAGGAAGAGGAGGAGGAGGAGGAGGAGGAGGATTGTGTCAGCATGGAGGTGGAGGCTGGCACTCAGCATCATCAGCAGCAGTCTTTTAGGGATGATTTACAGTCCCAAGAAACCAGTGGACTTGTACGTGGCTGGGAGGAGGTGGCTGCGGATCATGTCGTCCTTAGTGACCCAGAGGACTCCGGAGCGAATGCCTCAGCAAACCTACGCTGCATGGCCTCCCTGATCCTGCAAAGTCTGCGGAAGGATCCTCGTATTCTTCAGATCAAGGAGAGGGACCATTACTGGCTGGCCACTCTCCTTGATCCACGGTACAAGGGTAAGGTTGCGGACCTTATGTTACCGTCGCAGAGGGAGCAGAGGATGAGACAACTCCGGGAGGCCTTGCAGAAAGGTCTGTGCAACGTGTTCCCAGAGACTGGGAGGTTACAAACTCCTGGTCCTGGACAACGAGTTGCTGAGGCTTCGGCCAGTCAAAGAAGGAGTGGTGGGGAAGGTGGCCGTCTGACCGATGCGTTCAGACAATTCTTTAGTCCGCAGCCCCAAAGTATGATCGGTTCCAGCAACCATCGCCAGCGTCTGATAAACATGGTGCAGGAATATCTAGGGGCAAGGTCAGACTTGGACACCTTCCCCACCGAAAATCCTCTGGCTTACTGGGTCTTGAGGATGGATCACTGGCCAGAGCTTGCACAGTATGCAATTGAGCTACTGGCCTGTCCTGCATCCAGCGTTCTTTCGGAACGCACATTCAGTGCTGCTGGAGGATTTGTCACGGATCACAGGGTGCGCCTGTCCACCGACTGGGTTGATCGACTGACTTTCATCAAGATGAACCAGTCTTGGATCACCACCAGCTACCACACACCTGATGCTGATATAACAGACTAATTGATTTTAACATGTCACATCCCTTCAAGACTGATGCTGATGCTGAGTGCCTGTGCTGTTATGTTGACTGGCTATCCTCCTCCTCCGAGTCCTCAATGATACGATTGATGATGATAGCTTGGAAGATCATTTTTGTTTATGGGTGCCGCCACCAGTGGCTAAGGCCCAATTTTTCAGCCCCTGTTTTACAGGGGCGTGTAATTACAATTTTTTTAGCAATAATTTGCCATAGGGCTCATTGCTGTGCTCCAAGTACAGTATCTGTGAGGGGTTGGAGTGTTGTGGCACCAGTGCCTAAGGCCCAATTTTTCAGCCCCTGTTTAACAGGGGCGTGTCATTACAATTTTTGAAGCAATACTTTGCAACAGGGCTCATTGCTGTGCTCCAAGTACAGTATCTGTGAGGGGTTGTAGTGTTGTGCCACCAGTGCCTAAGGCCCAATTTTTCAGCCCCTGTTCAACAGGGGCATGTAATTACAATTCTTGATCTAATAATTCACAGCAGGGCCCATTGCTGCACCCACCAAGAGTAACTCTGAGGGCTTACAGTGTTGTGGCAACGCCACCACCACCACCACCACGAAAGGCCCAATTTTTCAGCCCCTGTTCAAAAGGGGCATGTAATTACAATTCTTGATCTAATAATTCACAGCAGGGCCCATTCCTGCACCCACCAAGAGTAACTCTGAGGGCTTACAGTGTTGTGGCAACGCCACCACCACCATCACCACGAAAGGCCCAATTTTTCAGCCCCTGTTCAAAAGGGGCATGTAATTACAATTCTTGATCTAATAATTCACAGCAGGGCCCATTCCTGCACCCACCAAGAGTAACTCTGAGGGCTTACAGTGTTGTGGCAATGCCACCACCACCACCACCACGAAAGGCCCAATTTTTCAGCCCCTGTTCAAAAGGGGCATGTAATTACAATTCTTGATCTAATAATTCACAGCAGGGCCCATTCCTGCACCCACCAAGAGTAACTCTGAGGGCTTACAGTGTTGTGGCAACACCACCACCACCACCACCACCACGAAAGGCCCAATTTTTCAGCCCCTGTTCAACAGGGGCATGCAATTACAATTCTTGATCTAATAATTCACAGCAGGGAACATTGCTGCACCCACCAAGAGTAACTGTCAGGGCTTACAGTGTTGTGGCACCAGCACCACCATCAAAGGCCCAATTTTTACTACCACTGTTCAACAATTATATGTAATTAAAATTCCTGATATAATAGTTGACAGCAGGGCGTTCCAGCACCAACCAAGAGTAACTGTGAGTGCTTACAGTGTTGTGCCAACACCAACAACTAAGGGGCCTATTTCTGCAGAGTATATACGGCAGGTCCCTACTTTCAAACATCCAACTTACAAACGACTCCTACTTGCAAACGCAAGAAGACAACAGGAAGTGAGAGGAAATCTACCCCTTGGAAGGAAAATTCTCTCCTGTAAGAATTAATAGGGGAGAAAGGTGTCTCCTCTGTACTGATGCTTTATCAGCAATCCTTGTTTCAAGAAAAACACCACATTTCAAAAACAGTTGTCATTGGGACGAAAAGTGAGGTGAAATGTTCTGAACAGGGGCACAGACAGCAAAACAAATGTTACAGGGGTGATAACCCTTACCTATGTTTTCCAAAAAGTTTAAAAATAGATTTTTGGGCTGGAGCGACACTTAAACAATGTACCTGTTCAAAATTACAAACAGATTCTACATAAGAACAAACCTACAGTCCCTGTCTTGTATGCACCTTTTTTATTTTATGTGCGGGGTTCCCCTTAATATCCATACAAGACCCAAAGGGGCTGGTAATGGGCTGGGGTAGGGGGGGGGGTCATGGGGTAGCTATGCCATTTTTCTTAAAGATTTTCATCCATATTACCGGGACCAGACATTACATTAAAGCCGCAAGCAGTTTTAAATGGCTTTTTTTTCCTTTAGAAGTGTCATTTTGTGCAGGGACAGTTCTAAACACGGGAAACACGTGGCACTTCACAGGCATACTTTAGACACCCCCCAGGTACGATATTTAAAGGAATATTTGACTTTTTTTTTTTCACTTTATGCATCATTAAAATGACTGCTCCCGAAAAACTACCGTTTTTAAAACTTCTTTTTGCATTGATACATGTCCCCTGGTGCACAACCCGGGCTCCCAAACCCTTTTTAGGACAATAACATGCATAATAGTTGTTATAATTAGCACTTTAGAATTCGAACGTTTGCATCCATTGTATTTAATAGGGTTATAATGTTCGTACGAACTTTCGGTCCGTTCGCGGGTTCTGGTGCGAACCGAACCCCGGGGGTGTTCGGCTCATCACTACTGCTCAGCTGTCGGTTAATTACCAGCCAATCATTGTTACCACAGTGACTCACCTGGTTACCATTAACCTGTGTCATTATTCCAGCCTACAGCCAGCCCATTTTTGCTGTTTAAGCAGCTTAGCTCATTTCCTCCTTGCCCTTGCGTGGTCTATGATCTCTAAGTACGTTCCTTCCTGTGCTCCTGTGTATGACTTGGCCTGGTTGACTTCCCTTTTCCCTGATTCATGTTGCTGATTTTTGCTGCTGACTTCTGGTTTTCTGATCCCAGCTCCTCTGATTACCCACTCTGGCATCCAAACTCTGGCTTCTGTTGTTTTTTTTTTACTACATTCCTGAAGTGTGTTATTTTGTCATTTCATTAAGCCTAGGGTCACATTGATGGGATTTTGCATACGATTTGACATGTTAAATTGCATGCCAAATCGTCAGCTGTTGCCGGCAATGGCACCGTCCGAATTGGTGCGACGAGGACAGTACAAGCTATACACTCACTACTTTACATTGTAGCAAAGTGTCATTTCTTCAGTGTTGTCACATGAAAAGATATACAGTAATAAAATATTTTAAAAAATGTGAGCGGTGTACTCACTTTCGTGAGATACTGTATATATCTATATATATCTATATATAGATATATACAGTATATATCTATATATATACTTTGCGGCGCTGCACCGATTCTCAAGAGTAGTTTCTGTACTACTTTTGGCGACTTCGGGGTGCAATTTGTATAGACATCTATGCAGGAACCCACACAGATGTCTCTGAAATCGTTCCCGAAGTCAGACTGACATGCGGGTATGAAATTGTGTGAGTTTAACTGAACTCGCATGATTTCAATCCCGCTGTCAGTGTGAACTAGACATGTGCATTCATGTTCGTCCGAATGCATTTTCGTCCGAATTCCGCACAGAATTAGAAATCCGAAAGATCTGACCTAAAAAAATGCTTTATTTTCGTTTTGTTGCGACAACAGTTCGATATAGATAGAAGATTCGACATGACAGTGACAATAGCGATCTGTGTCTATGGAACCTGCGGTTGAAAGTGCCTAACCTAACTCTATTAGTCCAAGATTATTCGACATAGAGAGAAAAGATTCAACATTATAGAGACATGAACATTCAGCGAAGCAGCTAAAAACATATGATCGCCACGAGCGGACATTTATGGTCCCATAGGCTATAGAAGAATTCTAATGTTGGTTGACTAGTAATAATAATTAATAAATATAATTACCGTATATACTCAAGTATAAGCCGACCCGAATATAAGCCGAGGCACCTAATTTTACCACAAAAAACTGGGAAAACGTATTGACTCGAGTATAAGCCTAGGGTGAGAATGCAGCAGCTACTGTAAGTGGAAAAGAGGGTCAACAATGCACATTTGCAGCTTCACTGTGCCCATTTGCACGCCTCACTGTGCCCATTGCACGCCTCACTGTGGCCATAGCGCGCCTCACTGTGCCCATTGCATGCCTCACCTCACTGTGCCCATTGCATGCCTCACCTCACTGTGCCCATTCCATGCCTCACCTCACTGTGCCCATTGCATGCCTCACCTCACTGTGCCCATTTCATGCCTCACCTCACTGTGCCCATTTCATGCCTCACCTCACTGTGCCCATTCCATGCCTCACCTCACTGTGCCCATTCCATGCCTCACCTCACTGTGCCCATTGCATGCCTCGCCTCACTGTGCCCATTGCATGCCTCGCCTCACTGTGCCCATTGCAGCCTCACTTTGCGGATCTCCATACCTGATTATTCATGACATGCAGAGTCAGACTGCGGGCGTCCAGTGTAAAAAAGCCACGCCTCCTCCTCGTCCTGTTCCGTGATAAGTACTGTGAGACTGTGTTCAGTGTTCCGCCTATCACGGACATCCTCTCGTCCGTGTGCCTAGCTGCCGGGCAAAACTTTTGGGGAGGACCTGGGCAATATTCTTGTGGCTGCAATGAGAGTAGCGCTACATCACATATATTTGTCCTACCTTTCTGTTATAGCTGCAAAAAGTCCACACCCTTTTCCTCCTGAAATCATCCTAATGGTAGCTACCGATGTGATGGATAAGAAAAATTACTGCTAAAGATTGTTTTTTTTTGGTTACTCTTTTCTCCTTTGCCTGTGATTGGAAATTGAAAGAGGAGCATGTGTCCTAACTTCCTGTAAGCATGTGGTATGCTGATAATTACCTTGTAAAGTAATAGAGCTTTGAATGATTGACATTACTGCCCTTTTCTCCCCCACATGTTGCTGTACAAGGGATTACAGAACAATGATTTCAGGATACAAATCTGTTTGTATGTAAGTGTAGCGCCCTCCTCACTCCCCTCTTTCTCTCGTCTCATCTTTCTCTTGTCTAGGGGTATCTTAGAGGGGAGGGAGCGGGGACACCACGCCTGGCCTCCACCACATGTGTCAGTGCGGTATAAGCAACGTTCTTGTATTACCTTCGGGTCAGTGCTGTGCACCTGGGTCCTCCCTCCAAGAGTCACCTTGAACAATGTCTGCTAGGAAATGAGCCCCACACCGTTAAAGTTCAACACTCCTTTATTCTTCTGCGAATGAACACAATCAGTTGAACTCCCTTGGTTAACAGAACAGGAAAGGAGGTGTGGATGCGAATAGGCCCAGACACAATTTGGTTCTCCACTTTCCGCCCTGAAAGTGGGTTACGGTCTCCGCACAAGGGGGAATTTCCTTCCAGGCGGTCACCGACGAGAGGCTCACCTGTCACCGGCAATATGCTGCACCGGATCTTCAAGTGAGGAGCTCCCCCTGGTCCATTGCGCCTTCCGGATTCGGGTACCCACTCCCGGGATTCCCTAGGATCAACTTCCCTTACGGAACTCAGTGTTGGGCACTGAGCTCCGGACCTCCATCCGAGTACCTCACCCCAGGCTAAAGGTGCCTGGGATGGAACACGATCTCCGGCGGTCCTCTAGGCCTAAGCCACCCAGAGGACCGTCACGAACCACCGTCCACAAGCTGAAGGTGTCTGGGACTCCGACCCCGTGACAAGGTGCCTTATACCCTCTCCCAGCAAGCACGGCGGTTTCCCCGCCCCACCATACCGCTGCCGAGGTAGGACAAAAAGGAGGTACGGCACACAGCAATGATTCAACCCCAACCCAGGGCGACAGCGCCACCCACTGGGCTGCGGGGAATTACACATCACTAATGTCTCTGCCAAGTTCAAATTTACACCCGGGAAAGTACATACCCGCTACACTCTCCCCCTGGTGGTTTGACACTGGTCCCCAGTGTCTGGAGTAAATCATGCCCTCAACGGCTGACATAATCCAATCCAGAAACTCACTAACAATTGTGTAAAAATAAAGCTTTTAGAAAAAAACTACCCTACTGGAACAATTGTGTCTGAGCCCTGTAATAAAAGGGAAAGAAACAACAACATGTAATCATAACTTTGAATCACATTTTACATCATACTCTTCCCACCCATCCTGACTAAGATCCACCCCATTCTCAGTGATCTTGATGGATGCTCTCCTGTAGAGGGAAAAGAAAGAAACAACACACATAACCCTGACACGTGTATTTGTTTAAGAGAAAAGAAACCTCTTCGGGAAGAGATCCCTTTTCTCCATAGAGTGAATGTGTGAAAAGTGTTTTAACGTTGCGCAACACTGCCACCTGGTGACAGCATCGTGGTAACTGCACCCGTGGAACTTTCCTCTTCTCTTTTGGCCCTATCTACCCAGAGTCCAAGATCTCTTGCGGGAAAAGTGAAGAACAAACCAGGAACAGATCTCCATTCCTCTGGGCACAAAAGCAATGGCCCCAGAAAGTTCAGCAGCATAACAAGAACAAACTGAGTCTTTTTCTCTCCTACAAGTAAAAGCGGGGATGCGGCAGAACAAGTGGCTTTAAGTGCTGGTCCATGGTCTCTAGATGATACTCCACATCTTCCCCTTCCTTGCGCCGGATCAGCACTTTGTCTGCATGGATGTGTCGTCCCAACATCCACTCTGCCTTGCAGTCCTTGAAACGTTGAGAGGCCTTTGGAGAGCATGCCAGGTACCTGCGGGCGTGCGGAACCTGAAGGTGGGTCCACACAAAGTCATTGTACCAGCGCTCCCGGCACACTTCCACCTCATAAAGCAGTTCTTTCGACAAGTACGGATACTCCCATCCGTATTCTGCAGCAACCTTTTGGCCAAATAGGCGTTGTAGTCTCGCCAAAGGAGGCATGGTAGCTTTGTCCCCTTCGCCAGGCAAAACTATTGAGTCCGGGTGGCGAGGGACCTTGACCACATCTGATCTGGGCATAGGTGCCCGCAGCAACAGTCTCTTTTCCCCGGCCTTCGGTACAGATGGCACCGGGGATGTAGAAGCAGGCTGGGGACGGGACCCTTCTTCAGGCGCTGGTGCCTCCACCCGGGGTGTACTTTCCCCTGTAGACATGGGTGGATCCCTGGTTCTGCGGGATGAAGCAAGCGGTACTTTGTCTCAGCCCTTCTCGGCAAACAAATCGTCTATGGCAACGTCGTCTCCCATGTCCGAGAGCGACTCCAGGTCAGAGGTGTCACACTCCTCCGCGGGTAGGTACCCTGTAGTGGAGACTGAGTTTCCACCTCTTCCCACACACCAAATCTCTCCGCCTGGCTTACCTCGGCCTTTACTTGAAGCGGGACGTCCGGAACTCTTGTCGACGGATTCATCCGGGCCGGGCATAAGCGGGCGAGACGGTCCACCACCACCGCTGGTCGGGGCTACCATGCCGGTCTTTCTCTTCGGTGGCGGACGCTGCGAGACAGTGGTGACCGAGTCAGCATCCTCGGATTTCTCCCGTTGGGGTTTTACGACCTCCTCCGCGGTCGCTGCAGTGTGCGTAGGGATGGCTCTCACAGCAGTGATTCCTCCTCTCTGAGTGGTGTTGCCCGCAGCACAGCTGGGGTAAATGGTTCTCGGCCTCTTGACCGCCGGATCCACTTCGAGCAGGAACTCCCCACAGGCCTCACATCGCCCGAATGGCTTCAGCTGGCACACCAGTCCCGAACAGCCGGGACAAATCACACCCAGGGCCTCAACGTCCATGCACGAGTACAGGGCGAATCGACCCCTTGGCTTTAGCCGAATCCCCGTATCTGTTACCGGAGCAGCAGCAGTCAATGTCGTGGTGGAAGGGTGAACTGGAATCCACGAGGTGTGTCCAAACATGGCGACCTGTTGCTGATCCATCGCACACTGCAAAGTTTTTGCGCCAAAGTCCCACGTGTAGTCCTTCACACGTATTGGACTCCTCCCCTTTGCTCCAGTTTGCGGGCTTTTCTTCTTTTCTGTTTCTGAGTCACGCCCACGAACTAAGCGATGGGGGTGTGCCTGGTGGCGCAGTGCAATAGAAACCCCCACGTGTACTACTTCACACGGCTGAGCTTCCCCCTTTTTTCACTCTTCTGCGCGGGCCTTTCCCTTCATTGGGTCATGTCCACGACTTCGAGCAGGGATGCACTTCGGCCAATGAAGGCCTGCCTATTCGCTTAACTCCTCCAGCAGACACGTTCAATTCCGTGGTGCACAAACACTATACCGGACCCGAGCCCCCACGTGTAGCGCCCTCCTCACTCCCCTCTTTCTCTCGTCTCGTCTTTCTCTTGTCTAGGGGTATCTTAGAGGGGAGGGAGCGGGGACACCACGCCTGGCCTCCACCACATGTGTCAGTGCGGTATAAGCAACATTCTTGTATTACCTTCGGGTCAGTGCTGTGCACCTGGGTCCTCCCTCCAAGAGTCACCTTGAAAAATGTCTGCTAGGAAATGAGCCCCACACCGTTAAAGTTCAACACTCCTTTATTCTTCTGCGAATGAACACAATCAGTTGAACCCCCTTGGTTAACAGAACAGGAAAGGAGGTGTGGATGCGAATAGGCCCAGACACAATTTGGTTCTCCACTTTCCGCCCTGAAAGTGGGTTACGGTCTCCGCACGAGGGGGAATTTCCTTCCAGGCGGTCTCCGACGAGAGGCTCACCTGTCACCGGCAATATGCTGCACTGGGTCTTCAAGTGAGGAGCTCCCCCCGGTTCATTGCGCCTTCTGGATTCAGGTACCCACTCCCGGGATTCCCTAGGATCTCCTTCCCTCACGGAATTCAGTGTTGGGCACTGAGCTTCGGACCTCCATCCGAGTACCTCACCCCAGGCTAAAGGTGCCTGGGATGGAACACGATCTCCGGCGGTCCTCTAGGCCTAAGCCACCCAGAGGACCGGCACGAACCACCATCCACAAGCTGAAGGTGCCTGGGACTCCGACCCCGTGACAAAGATGGCCGGCCCCCTTATACCCTCTCCCGGGAAGCGCGGCGGGTTCCCCCGCCCCACCATACCGCTGCCGAGGGAGGACAAAAAGGAGGTACGGCACACAGCAATGATTCAACCCCAACCCAGGGCAACAGCGCCGCCCACTGGGCTGCGGGGAATTACACATCACTAATGTCTCTGCCAAGTTCAAATTTACACCCGGGAAAGAACATACCCGCTACAATAGCATTAGAGATGGGCCAGATGTTCGAGTTGAACGTAAGTTCAATTTGAACATTGGGCGTTCGTTTGTTCATAGAACAAATGAACATTTTGGGCGCTCACAGGACATTCGCCCGCCACTGACCGCCCCATGATGCACTGCGGGATCGCAGGTGCAGTGACAGCTGCTGATTAGCCAAAGCATGCACCTCACCTCACCTGTATGCTGTATGTATCAAGTGACTGTGATGTGAGAGCCATGATTAGCCAAAGGCAGGGTTCCTTTGACCAATCATGGCTCAGGGGCTTAGTCCACGCCCTACACTATATAAGGCTGTTGACAAGACAGCCGTATGTAGTGTGTTATAGTGGAGATAGATTAGGCAGGTTAGTTAGTGGATCTAGCGTGCAGTCAGTGTAGAATATATAATACAGTACAGTCAGTGTACAATATATAATACAGTACAGTCAGTGTAGTGCATATAATACAGTGCAGGCAGTGCAGAATACATAATAGTGCAGGCAGTGTAGAATATATAATACAGTTCAGGCAGTTTAGTGTATATAATACAGTGCAGTCAGTGTAGAATATATAATTAGAGATGGCCTTGCGGTTCGCCCCGGGGTCGGTTCACGGCGAACTTTGCGCGTTCGCTAATCGCCGAACGGCGGACATATGGCGCTATTTGTGGCCGCCATATTCTTTAACATTGTGAAGAACTTTGACCCATGACACATCCATCATGTGGTACAGGACAGCCAATTGAGACATTTCAGCACATGGACATACCCCCTACCTTATAAATAGACCTGATCTGGCTGCCATTTCACATTCTGTCTTTTGTCAGTGTAGGGAGAGGTTGCTGTGTGGAGCAGGGACAGACTGTAGTGACACAAATCACTAGCTATTAGGTCTACAAAAGTCCTTTTATGGACTGGTATAGGTGTACTATTGTTTGGTGTGCAGTATATATGGGTGTAATACACGTATAATATACTTTCAAATATTGAAAGCATATTATAGTTAATTTCTATTGTGCAGCATTGTGACTGCTGAGCGGTTCTGTAGCTGTGTTTTGTCAGTGCATGGAGAGGTTGCTGTGTGGAGCAGGGACAGACTGTAGTGACACAAATTGATAACTAATATAGGTCCACAAAAGTCCTTTTAAGGACTGGTATAGGTGTACTATTGTTTGGTGTGCACTGTGCAGTATCTAGGGGTGGAATACACTTATAATATACTTTCAAATATAGAAAGCATATTATAGTGCATTTCTATTGTGCAGCATTGTGACTGCTGAGCGGTTCTGCAGCAATACTACAACTACAAAGAGTGACAAACGCAATTAGAAAAAAGTATTATAACTGGTGTGATAGACCAGTGGCCCCCCAAAACGACAGATTGAAGTGGGGTGTTATATACCTTCTTCCACATATACTGCACTTCTCTAGAGACTTTTGTCACAGGGTCATTTAAAAAAATGACAGGCAGAGGAAGAGGCAGGCCCTTCCGCAGCGGTGGTAGGGCAGGAGCACCAGGCCGGAGCCAAAGTGGGAAGTTGCAGAAGGTGTGTTCGGTTACATCGCACCAGACTTGGTTGAGTGGCTCACCCAGCCTTACTCTTCTGCACCCTCCTCATCCTCTCTATCTGCACCCTCTTCACTCTCTGCTGTGTGCACCCCCAAAGACACTACCACCAACACCACCATACACCCTCTGCTTGAGTCACAGGAATTATTTTCCGATCCATCACAAGACATTTCCGATGCGCAAGCATTCTTGGCATTGGATCAGGAAGAGGAGGTAGCAACAACCGCCACTCAGCAGTCTGACGACAGTACCCAGATCAGCCCAAGGAGGTTGGTCCGTGCTGTTGCTGCCTATTTTCATTGTGTGTCAGGTCACCTGTGGCCAGATGACAGATGCACACCGTTAAGGGTCAGGAGTGCACCACAAGGTAGTGAACCCTATGGCTGACTGCTGAGGATGGGACACTGGGTGGTTGAGGAAAGCGGGACTAGTGGAGCACAACAGGGATCCACAAGGAGCTAGAGCCCAAGATTCCCCAGGGCGCGGAGTCTAAGATCCAGCAGATTTTTACCAGAGCCTCTAGTGGTGAGGATGTTACGCTGCAGCTGGGTCAAGGTCGCGCCCCCCAGAGTCCCCTAGCTCACGCTCCGTAGGGTAAGGAAGATAGAGGGGAAGCAGCAGCACAGGATACAAGAATAGTGAAGGGAAAAGCCAAGGTCAGGGCAACAAGCAGACAAGGATAAACGAAGGACAAGCCGAAGGCCAAGGTCACAAGCAGACAGGGATAGTCGGGAACAAGCCAATATCGTAACACAGAGACAGACGCAGCACACGGCATGCAGAAGCCCAAACATACAATGCTTAAACAAACACGTTGATCAGCAAGGCAGACTTGCAGTGCACAGGTTATGGTTAATATAGAGTTCTGTGATAGGACCTGGGGTGGAGCCAGGCTGGGAGGAGAGATTATAAAAGCAGCCAGGTGAGGGAGTGTGGCCTCTAAGATGAACACATGAGGAGGAAAGGTAAGATGGCAGACAAACATTATTGCATATCCATGACATTGTGGAACGGATGCGGACCCATTTTACAGACGTGTGAATGGACCTTATATGTATTTGACCTGTATTTACTGGCTGCTGTCAGTTCTGGCTGATTTAGGCCGAGCTATTACACTAAAACCGAGCAATATTAAAAAAAAAAAATACACGTTATAACTGTATAAACAATTTATATAACTTATAAAAAAAAATTATGGCAACTTTTCCAATAGCAGGATCATCTCCTGCACCCCCTTCATAGCCTGGCCTTGCCTCTCCTCCATGGCCTTCATGCGCTCCTGAATTGACAAAATTTTGCAGATAAAAAAAGAATGCTTGTCGATCGCAGATTTGCTTAATGCTTCTGGTATGTCATGTTGTGGGACTATGTGTGCACAGGTAGTATTTTGTGGCTGTAAATATGACCTGGAGTTTTTTCATGTTCGCCTGCCATTAAAATGAATGGGACCCACCGTGAACCTGCGGTTCGCAAACATTTGCGCGCGATCGCGTTCGCGAACCGTCCCATCAGATGTTCGTCCATCACTATATATAATACAGTGAAGGCAATGTAGTGTATATAATACAGTGCAGTCAGTGTAGAAAATATAATACTGTGCAGTCAGTGTAGTGTATATAATACAGTGCAGTCAGTGTAGTGTATATAGTGAAGTGCAGAGTATATAGTGTAGTGCAGAGTAAATAATACAGTGCAGTGCAGAGTATATAGTGCAGTGCAGGGTATATAATACAGTGTATTGAAGTGGTTAAGGGGAACCCTATGACAGAATTAAGAAAAAAAACAGCATGGGGTCCCCCCAAAATCCATACCAGGCCCTTAGGGTCTGGTATATATTTTAAGAAGAACTCCACGCCAAAATAAAAAAAAAAATGGTGTGAGGTCCCCCACAAAATTTACATCAAGCCCTTATCTGAGCATGCAGCCTGGCAGGCCAGGAAAGGGGAGGATTGAGCGAGCGCCCCCGTCCTGAACCATACCAGGCCGCTTGCCTGAAACCGCTCCACCTCCATGGGAGGTCTCCCGCTGACTGCTCTCTCTTTGCTTTGACAGCTCTTATATAGGTGTAGCGATAACCCTGCAGGAGCTGTGTTGGCTCTATGAGTCCAGGCAGGAGGAGAGCAGAAAAATTACCCTCTTTGTACCAGGCCTCTCTGCCCTGTCCCCTGACACCACAGGCCCAACTTTAAACACTTGATTCAAATTATAATGCAATGGCTTAACCTCCTTGATAAGCTGTCCCACACACACCCACTGCTTATACAGAGCCCTGAATATGTGTGTGCGGATCTGTATGGCACTAGTCGTTTAAGTGCTTTTGAAGAAAAGTAAAAAATGTGTGTCTTTAACTAGCCACTTTCATTGGTGCACTTAAACTCCTGGATAGCAGGGCCAAACAACACAACTAGCCCAGATTATCAAGTGAATCAGGCAGGATCTTTCTTAGCAAGGTGAAAAGACAATGATGTCTGTATACAGTGTCCCCAGAAATGGATGGCCTTATCCTTTATCCCTGTGTACAAGTGTCAACAAGATGACTACCAGCAATGATGTCTGTATACAGTGTTTATTTAACTCTTTCTGTGGTGCAGTGTCCCTGTTTCCTGCAAATGGGCAAAAGCCCTCTCACCAAATCCTGTGGCCATGGCCCAAATGAATTGTCCTGGAACAGCAGGCTCTCCTGACAACCCGACTGGTCACCTCACATTGCAGCGGTTCACCGTCGGTGCAGATGCACCTGGATGTGCACCTGGGACCCCCCTCTCTCAGGCTGGATGTCCCAACTGGCAGTGGAGGCCTGAATTGTGTGGTGAAATCACCTGAGAGACAGCATCTCTCCCTCAGGTCTGATCTCTTTCTCTGTCTCGTGCTGACTGAATTCTCCTCAGGGAATCAACAGGGAGTCTCTCCTTTCCTGCCAGCAGAGCTTGCTGGTATTTGTAGTCCTGCCTCTTTAAAAGTCAGTGAGGCTGCTCTGTGCTGAGACTTAATATTCCAGAGTCCTTTGCAGCTGCTTTCTGCAGCTTAGTACAGTTCCTCTGATTGTGTGCGGTAAGTGTGCCTTTAATTGGCTCCTCTCCTGCCAATAGGAGCACATGGGAGGAAGGCAGAGAGTGGGCAGATGCTTGTGTTAACATGCAATAAGGGATGAAAAAACTGACAGGCAGCTTTCCTTTTGTGAAAATCTTGTGTACTCGCGAAGGCCAACTTGGCGGGGTCACGGTAGAAACGAGATACTGGGCTGGGCCTCCTGGTGATGTAACCGGGTGACCCTGCCCCCTTCTGACCTCATGTTATGTTCATTTTTTTATCTATATTGTCTTAATGACCAGGCCATTTTTTGTGATACAGCACTGTGTCACTTTCACTGACAATTGCGCAGTCGTACAACATTGTACTCAAACAAAATTGTCTTTTTTTAGTTCTCTGTGGTTTTTATTTTTTGCACTATAATCAAAAAAAGAGTGACAATTTTGAAAAAAAAATAAATATTTTTTACTTTTTGCTATAATAAATATCCCAAAAAATGCAAAAAAATTATTCCTTCATCAGTTTAGGCCAATATGTATTTTTCTACATATTTTTGGTAAAAAAAATCGCAATACGCCTATGATTGATTGGTTTGCGCAAAAGTTATTGCGTCTACAAAATAAGGGATAGATTTATGGCATTTTTATTATTTATTTATTTTTTACTAGTAATGGCAGCGATCAGTGATTTTTAGTGGGACTGCCACATTGCGGCGGACAGATCGGACAAGGGGTTAACATCAGAGGTGATCAAGGGGTTAAATGTGTTTGTTTACTAACTGTATGGGGGACTGTGTGACTGGGGAAACACACAGATCCATCTTCCTGCATAGCAGAAAGACAGGATCTGTATGATTTCCCCTGTCAGAACAGAGATTTGTCTTGTTTACACTGGCAGATCCCCATTCTGTCACTGCGGGGAGCGATCATGAGTGGCCGGCAGACGTTGAGTCTGCCCCACCCGCTGATTGGTTCCCCCACTGGCCAGTGGGCACGCGCCCACAAATCGCTGTGTACGAGCCGACGTACAATGACGATGATTCGCAGGAGGAAGCCGCATTGCCGCAGTACAACTGCAGCGGTTGGTCCTTGAGCGGTTAAATTCAATTTTTCCTTTAGAAATGTCATTATTGCTGCAGCATGTTCTATACATCAAATAGATGCGCCACCTTGAAGGCAGACTAGGGGGACCCCCAGGCACGATATTTAAAGGAATATTTAATTTTTATTGCTTCACTTTAAGCATTATTAAAATCACTGCTCCTTTAAAAACAATCATTTTAAAAACTTTTTTTGCATTGATCCATGTCCCCTAGGGCAGTACCTGAACACCCATACACTTTTTATGGTAATAACTTGCATATAAGCTTTTAAAATTAGAACTTTTGATTTTTCATGTTCGTGTCCCATAGACTTTAATAGAGTTTGCATGTTCACTAGAATTTTTTGCCTGTTCGAGATGTTCTGGTGCGAAATGAACCGGGGGGGTGTTCGGCGCATCCCTAGTGAGCATACATTAAATACATTTTAATACATGACAGGATAAAATTGTTTTTTTTTTTATGTGCCTTCGGTTCTGCTTTAAAGTGACCCTTTCCTTTGCACATGCAGGGCAAAGAAAAAGATTTAATTAATAAAAATACTGCGCTTGCAACCCCCATCTGCCAAATGGGGGAATAAGCAGCTAGCCTAAACTTTTGTTTTACAAACATGAATAAAAAATGTGCTAATAGAGGCAGCGCTACACCCCACAAAAAATAATTACATCAAATACAATAATGGTTAAAAATAACCATGACCCCAGATCTCATATTTAAGAGGACCTGTCATGCTTTTAAAAAAAAAAAAAACTGTGTCAAAATAAAAAGAATAAAGTAAAATAAATAAGAAAAAAATAAATACATTTTTAAAGCGCCCCGTCCCGACGAGCTTGTGCGCAGAAGCAAGCGCATACGTGAGCAGCACCAGCATATGAAAGCGGTGTTCAAACCACACATGTGAGGTATCGCCATGATCGATAGAGCGAGAGAAAAAATTATAGCCCTAAATCACCTCTGTAACTCAAAACATGCAACCTGTAGATTTTTTTTTAAATGTCGCCTATGGAGATTTTTAAGGGTAAAAATTTGTCGCCATTCCACGAGCGGGTGCAACTTTCAAGCGTGACATGTTGGGTATCAATTTACTTGCCGTAACATTATCTTTCACAATATAAAAACAAATTGTGCTAACTTTACTGCTGTTTTATTTTTTAATTAAAAACTTGTTTTTTTTTGCCAAAAAACGTGCGCTTGTAAGACCGCTGTGCAAATATGGTGTGACAAAATGTATTGCAATGACCGCCATTTTATTCTCTAGGGTGTTAGAAAAAATATATATAATGTTTGGGGGTTCTCAGCAATTTTCTAGCAGAAAAAAATGTTTTTAACTTGTAAACACCAAA
Source organism: Rana muscosa (assembly GCA_029206835.1). Classification (NCBI taxonomy): domain Eukaryota; kingdom Metazoa; phylum Chordata; class Amphibia; order Anura; family Ranidae; genus Rana; species Rana muscosa. The sequence goes on from CM055124.1 coordinate 177,871,189, forward strand.
TCTCAGAAAGAGGCTCGGTTCTTAAGTGGTTAAAGTCAGTTAGCCAGTCAGGAAGTGGGGTGGGGCCAAACCACGGCTTTATGTTTGAAGCTTCTTGCTGTGGGTACGGATGAGCTTCGAGTTCGAGTCAAACCCATGTTCGACTCGAACATCGCCTGTTCGATTGTTCGCCGAATTGCGAACATTATGGGCCGTTTGCACCAAATTCGAGTGGCGCGTCACGGTCCATAATTCACTGCGGCATCGCAGTGCATTGCTGGCTGATAATTGGCCAAGCATGCACTATGACCCGCATGCTTGGCCAATCACAGCGCCACCTGTACAGAGAGCCGTACAGGGTGGCTTTGGTCAATTATGGCTCAGGGGGTTTATTACAATTATGGCTCAGGGGGTTTATTACACGCCCCACACTATATAAGGCCGCCTGCGTGGCGGCCTTCTGTAGTGTGTTGCGGCGGCAGTTGTTAAAGAAAGACAGAGAGAGAGAGAGAGAGATAGGTATTGTCATCTCATTTGAGTTGGATAGAGCAGGCAGGCGAGTCAGTTAGCTGCAGTTACAGTGTGTAGAGGATATATATGCATCCTAGGTGTTGTGTGTATGTATATATATATATATATATATATATATATATATATACACTGTATTCAGTTTAGCTAGATCCGTTCCTGTTATTCTCTTCATAATATACTGACAGGCAGGCAGGTGATTGTGCTAGCTGCAGTATTTTCAATTAGTGTACTGTGTCCTTTGCGCAGTGTGCACCTAAAGCTACCTGAATACAATTGCTGGTGTTCTCATACTAATACAGGCAGGGAGCTGCAGTATTTTCATTTAGTGTACTGTGTCCTTTGCACAGTGTGCACCTAAAGATACCTGAAGACAATTGCTGGTGTTTTGATCATATTAATACCACAGGCAGATAGCTGCAGTATTTAAAATTAGTGTACTGTGTCCTTTGCACAGTGTGCACCTAAAGCTACCTGAAGACAATTGCTGGTGTTCTGATCATATTAATACCACAGGCAAGCAGCTGCAGTATTTACAGTTAGTGTACTGTGTCCTTTGCACAGTGTGCACCTAAAGCTGCCTGAAGACAATTGCTGGTGTTCTGATCATATTAATACCACAGGCAGGCAGCTTCAGTATTTACAGTTAGTGTGCTGTGTCCTTTGCACAGTGTGCACCTAAAGCTACCTAAAGACAATTGCTGGTGTTCTGATCATATTAATACCACAGGCAGGCAGCTTCAGTATTTACAGTTAGTGTACTGTGTCCTTTGCACAGTGTGCACCTAAAGCTACCTGAAGACAATTGCTGGTGTTCTGATCATATTAATACCACAGGGAGGCAGCTTCAGTATTTACAGTTAGTGTACTGTGTCCTTTGCACAGTGTGCACCTAAAGCTACCTGAAGACAATTGCTGGTGTTCTTATGATCCTATTAACACCACAGGCAGGCAGCTGCAGTAATTACAGTAAAGCCTCGTACACACGGCCTGAGAATCTCGTCAGGAAATAACCCGTCGTTTTTCCTGACGAGATTCTTGACAAGAATCTTGTCCCGGCCGAATGTACACACGCTCCATTCAAAAGAACCACCGTTCTTTTGAATGGAACGAACATGGTGACGTCATCGACTATGACGAGCGTGCGCTCGTCACATTCGATGCCGCCGCCGCCATCTTGCTACACCCTACCTATGCCTAGGAAGCTACCGCGCATGCGTCAAAGTCATTTTGAGCATGCGCGGGTTTGCACGGCGACAGGTAAGCGTACACACTTTTGGGTTTCTCGTCGGGAAACAGGCCGACGAGAATCTCAACGAGAAAATAGAGAGCAAGTTCTCTATTTTTCTCGTCGAGATTCTGGCCAGTTTTCTTGACGAGAAACCTGAAAGCCTCGTACACACGGCCGGTTTTCTCTGCAAGAAAGCACTCCCGGCAGTTTTCTTGACGTTTTTTGACGAGAAAACCGGCCGTGTGTACGAGGCTTTAGTGTACTGTGTCCTTTGCACAGTGTGCACCTAAAGCTACCTGAAGAGAATTGGTGGTGTTCTTCTGATTCTATTACTACCACAGGCAGGCAGCTGCAGTATTTACAGTTAGTGTACTGTGTCCTTTGCACAGTATGCACTTAAAGCTACCTGAAGACAATTGCTGGTGTTCTGATCATATTAATACCACAGGCAGGCAGCTGCAGCATTTACAGTTAGTGTACTGTGTCCTTTGCACAGTGTGCACCTAAAGCTGTGAAAGTATGGTAAATATTGCGCTGAATGTGAAAAAAGAAAAAAAGGAGGAGAAAAAAGCTGCTACATAACAATATGACAAAAATTGCAAACGTGATGGGGATAAAGAAAGTAGCGCTGCCAAGAATGAAGAAGAAACAAATGAATGTCTCTCAAGGTGACAAGGTGGAACTAATAAACAATAAAACAATAATGTGAATGTGTAAGCAAAAAGTCAAAAAAATACACCAACATGTAACTCGCAAAAAGAGTTATACAATGTGTCCATCAAAATAATGTGAAAAGAATCAATATAAGGACATGCAGGTGTATAGTTCGTCAAACAAAGAACATCTTCCGGTTACAGGAATAGATGAAATACTCTTACCAGAGCCCGTGGATCTGCCTGTCGATGACAGCAGATCATGAAAGCATATGAAATCCACCCACGACAACGAACAGCTTGTCTGATGACATCTGTTGCTTTAGAGTCTTGATTTTAGCCGTTGGAACACCGTGATCGTCTACTTCAAAGCTTGGAGGGAAATCCTGGATAGTTTGAGCAAATCTGAGCTTGTGAGAAATCAGCCCGACTCCCAATCAATGTACAGGGAATTCTACCTCAAAAGAGACCGACCATGGGTAGCTGGATAGTATAGAGTGGATCCAAGTAGAAATCTCTTTACCTCACATGCATGAAAAAGAAGAGACAAGGCTCCAATGGTATAGATCGAAAAAAATTTGTATAGGTTTTATTGGAATAAAACCAAAAATGTAACAATAAAAGTGATCACAGAAACAGAATAAAAAAGGCAATATGGGGAGTGGCGTACCAAGCTTGGTACGCCACTCCCCATATTGCCTTTTTTATTCTGTTTCTGTGATCACTTTTATTGTTAAATTTTTGGTTTTATTCCAATAAAACCTATACACATTTTTTTCGATCTATACCATTGGAGCCTTGTCTCTTCTTTTTCATGCATGTGAGGTAAAGAGATTTCTACTTGGATCCACTCTATACTATCCAGCTACCCATGGTCGGTCTCTTTTGAGGTAGAATTCCCTGTACATTGATTGGGAGTCGGGCTGATTTCTCACAAGCTCAGATTTGCTCAAACTATCCAGGATTTCCCTCCAAGCTTTGAAGTAGACGATCACGGTGTTCCAACGGCTAAAATCAAGACTCTAAAGCAACAGATGTCATCAGACAAGCTGTTCGTTGTCGTGGGTGGATTTCATATGCTTTCATGATCTGCTGTCATCGACAGGCAGATCCACGGGCTCTGGTAAGAGTATTTCATCTATTCCTGTAACCGGAAGATGTTCTTTGTTTGACGAACTATACACCTGCATGTCCTTATATTGATTCTTTTCACATTATTTTGATGGACACATTGTATAACTCTTTTTGCGAGTTACATGTTGGTGTATTTTTTTGACTTTTTGCTTACACATTCACATTATTGTTTTATTGTTTATTAGTTCCACCTTGTCACCTTGAGAGACATTCATTTGTTTCTTCTTCATTCTTGGCAGCGCTACTTTCTTTATCCCCTGCACCTAAAGCTATCTGAAGACAATTGCTGGTGTTCTGATCATATTAATACCACAGGCAGGCAGCTTCAGTATTTACAGTTAGTGTACTGTGTCCTTTGCACAGTGTGCACCTAAAGCTACCTGAAGACAATTGCTGGTGTTCTGATCATATTAATACCACAGACAGGCAGCTTCAGTATTTACAGTTAGTGTACTGTGTCCTTTGCACAGTGTGCACATAAAGCTACCTGAAGACAATTGCTGGTGTTCTGATCATATTAATACCACAGGCAGGCAGCTTCAGTATTTACAGTTAGTGTACTGTGTCCTTTGCACAGTGTGCACCTAAAGCTACCTGAAGACAATTGCTGGTGTTCTGATCATATAAATACCACAGGCAGGCAGCTTCAGTATTTACAGTTGGTGTACTGTGTCCTTTGCACAGTGTGCACCTAAAGCTACATGAAGACAATTGCTGGTGTTCTCATACCAATAATACTACAGGCAGGCAGTTGATTCTGCTAGCTGCAGTATAATCAGTATATATAAATCCCAGCTTTGTGCAGCTACATCTCACTGCAGGCCATTAGTATGTCTGGAAGCCCAACAAGGAGAGGTAGACAGTCACAAGCCAATAAAAGAGGGCAAGCAGGCTCTGTGTCTAGAGGCAACAGTGCTGGTCGTGGACATGTGCATTCTCAACAGCACGTGACCGTGGGACACGCTTGTCCTTTTTTCAGCAGCTGGCCGTGTTAAGCCGCAACATGCCGAAGACTTGGTAGAGTGGATGACCAAGCCGTCCTCATCCTCCTCATCCTCTCTCACCCAGGCTCAGCTGTCAACGCGGCCTTTTCCCTCGGCTCAATGGCATCAGTCACTCCTTCCCTAGCCCCACTCTGTCCTCCTGAGGAGTCCCCCGAACTGTTTGACCACAGTGTTGGGTACATGCTCCAGGAGTATGCCCAGCGTTTTGAAGGCTCCGATGATGGTACCCATCTAGAGGAAGGCAGTAACGTGAGCCCAGAGAGATGGGGTGCCCAAGTAGGACAGAAATATGGCAGTCATGTTCCCCCAGCTGCAGCATACTGCCAGGTTTGCTCTAGTGATGAGAAGGGAGGGGATGATGAGGTCACTGACTCCACGTGGGTGCCTGATAGGAGAGAGGAGGAGGCACATCTCCAACGAGGCAGGATGCCCTCCAGGGGCCAGCTTAAGGGCAGCACACCGACTGCATTGCACCGCAGAGCTCCGCATGTGCTGGGCGCTGCTGTCTATGCTCGTTATTACAAAAGTTCTTTGGTGTGGGCCTTTTTTGATATGAGCGCATCAGATCGCACAGCTGCTACTTGCAACATATGTCTCAAGTGTATCTCGCGTGGCCAAAACATCAGCCGCTTGGGCACCACATAATTGACCAGACATATGTCGACCAGCATACCTAAAAGACACACACCAAAGAACAAAGCAGACCTCTCCTTGCTCCTCATCAGCTAGGATCTCCAATCCCACTATACCTTCAGTCCTCTCTGAAACCGGCACTGAGAGGAATGAAGGTGTAGAATTAGGTGTGTCACAGCCAAGTACTTGCGGGCAATCTGCTATTGGTACACCGACGTCAGATTGTACCAGGCAAATTTCCCTGCCCCAGCTGCTGCACCGCCGAAAGAAGTTCGCTCCCAGCCATCCACATGCCCAGCGGTTGAATGCTAGCTTGTCTAAATTGCTAGCACTTCAACTGCTGCCTTTTCAGTTGGTAGACTCTGCCTCCTTCTGTGAGTTTGTGGAATGTGCGGTTCCTCAGTGGCAGGTTCCCAAATGCCACTTTTTCTCACGGAAGGCGATTCCGGCTCTCTACCGGCATGTGGAAGGCAATGTCTTGGCCTCCCTGGACAGGGCGGTCAGCGGTAAGGTGCATATTACCGCTGACTCATGGTCCAGCAGGCATAGACAGGGACGTTACCTATCTTTCACCGTGCACTGGTGTAAAAGCTGATGAGAAACTGATGAAAAAACTGATGTAAACTGATGAAAAAGGATCCTTTTACATTAGCGTTCAGTTTGTTTCATCAGTTCAGTCATGTTTTTTCAAAGAAAAAATGGATCGGTTTACATCAGTTTCTTATCAGTTTTACATCAGTTTTTTTACATCCACTACCAATGCAAAAATGGATGAAAAACTTACTGTTTGTCAGTTAACATCGGTCAGTTCTGTTTTTTTAATGGAAGAAAAATACCGCTTGAATCGGTTTCAAAAAACGGATCTTGACGGAAGCGGATGTAAACGGATGTAAAAAGATGATCATCTGTTTACATCTGTTTTTCCATAGAGATGCATTGATGCGGGACTGCGACATTGTGGCGGACAAATCTGACACTAAGTGACACTTTTTGGGGACCAGTGACACCAATACGATGATTTTTGGAATAGCAGAATAGAAGAACAGTATCTAAAGTGTGTATCTCACACGTACAGATATACAAGAAACACACCAAATTTTTTTTATTTGCCCTAAATATTTTTTTTTTGAATAGCAGAATAGAAGAACAGTATCTAAAGTGTGTATCTCACACGTACAGATATGCAGGAAACGCAGCAAAAAAAAAATATTTGCCGTAAATATATTTTTTTGCCCTAAATGAGTGTTTTTTGAATAGCAGAATAGAGCAACAGTATCTAAAGGGTGTATCTCACAGTAACATATGCAGTGCTGGTGCACTGAGCTTGCATAAAATGCCCGCCAACGCCAACCTAACTAACAGATGGATAAAAGTTATCTTTTCTCTGGCACTGGGCTCAGGGCAGGGTAAAAAGATTGTGCACTGCACCCACACAACAAAATCAAGGTAGATCGCTGAGTAATTTGATTTCTGAATCAGGACTCCTATCTAATTCTCTCCCTCAAAGCAGCAGCAGCAACCTTTCCCTACACTATCTAAAGCAGAGTGACGTGCTGTGCTATGTGCCTCTTGCTTATTAGACATGTGCAATTCGTTTTGTTCCGAATTCGTTTTTTAACGAATTTCGACAAATTCGTTAATTCGGAAATATCCGAATTAACGAAAACTCATTTAACGAATTTTAACGAATATTCGTAAATTCAAATTTACGAATGTACGAATTTACGAATATACAAATTTACCAATGCACGAATTTACGAATGTACAACTATCCGGAAATTCGTAAATTTGAATTTACGAATTTCCGAATATTCGTACATTCGTAAATTTGTACATTCGTACAATCGTAAATTAGTAAATTCGGAAATCTGAAATAATAATTAACTAATAACTTAACTATTACTAACTATTCAATTATAGGTATTGTAATTTCCTTTCAAATTTGGCTGTTAGTGAACTTAACGAAGTTACGAATTGTTTTCCGACATAATGAATGCCGTATCTAAACGAATGGAACGTAATGAATTAATAATAATAATAAATAACAATAATAATAATAAAAACGTTTTATTATTATTATTATTAATTTGTTCCGTTCCATTTGTTTAGATGCGGCATTTGTTATTTCAGGTTATGCGTAACTTCAGATAAATTTGTATTCGTTACGTTCGCTAACAGCCAAATTTGAAAGGAAATTACAATACCTATAATTTAATAGTTATTTTTTCAGATTTTCAAATTTTCGGGTTTTCGAAAATATCGAATTTCCAAATTTCCGAAATTACGAATGTATAAATTTACGAATGTACAAATTTACGAATGTACAAATTTACGAATGTATAAATTTACGAATGTACAAATTTACGAATTTACGAATTGCGATCATAACGAATGACCCGAAAAACGAAAAAAAAAAAACGAATGAAAAGAAAACGAAAACTAACGAATTTTTTGGCAGTGCACATGTCTATTGCTTATATAGAGGCTGGGTCACATGCTGCACTGGCCAATCACAGCCATGCCATTAGTAGGCATGGCTGTGATGGCTTCTAAGGGCACACAAGTTAAACGGATGTTGATTGGCTGCCCTGCAGGGCGCCATTACATTGCCGAACACCGAACCCGAACCCGAACATACAGTAAATTGTTCAGGTTCGGATCCGGGTACCAAAAACCCAAAAGTCTGGTACGAACCCGAACTTTACAGTTTGGGTTCGCTCAACCCTATTCAACATCTCTATTTGTCCTGTTTACCTTTATCTTTGAAAGTGAAAGAAATTCCCAAATTTTGGGTTGTCCCCAGAAAAGTAATAGAGGTGAAATCTTCCAATGGGGACCTAGGGTGCTCCAAGGGATAATTTTAATTTGTAGGGATTTCCTCTCACTTCCTGTTTTGGCTATGGGACAGGAAGTGAAGGGAAATACCCCCAATGACAAAGCTGTCTTTTTTTTTGTGGAAGAAGGGTATTTATATACAGTATATGTGTGATTTTTTTTAAACTATTTGCATTCAATATTTGACAATTATAAAAATATTTTGTACTTACCGTATTTATCGGCGTATAACACGCACCGGCGTATAACACGCACCCCAAGTTTAGGAGGGAATTTTAAGGAAAAAAACTTTTAGGAGGGAAATTCAAGGAAAAAAAACTTACATTTAAATGCAGCATGCAGCCTTGCCCAGTGTCCATCTGCAGCCTTGCCCAGTGTCCATCTGTCCATCTGCAGCCATGCCCAGTGTCCATCTGTCCATCTGCAGCCGTGCCCAGTGTCCATCTGTCCATCTGCAGCCTTGCCCAGTGTCCATCTGTCCATCTGCAGCCGTGCCCAGTGTCCATCTGTAGCCTTGCCCAGTGTCCATCTGTCCATCTGCAGCCGTGCCCAGTGACCATCTGTCCATCTACAGCTGTGCCAAGTGTTCATCTGTCCATCTGCAGCCTTGCCCAGTGCCTTTGCGATCGTGTCAGTCCCGGCGTTTTTTAAAATTTGGCGCCGATTTCTGTGGAGAGGAGCGAGCGGGGCCGAGTGTACTTCGGCTGGACTCGGCTCCTCTCGCAATTCCGCCCATCTCCACTGACTGCGCCGCTGACGGAGAAAGCCGAGTGTACTTCGGCTAGACTCGTGTCTGCTCACAGTCACAGGCAGGACTGCGAGAGGAGCCGAGACTAGGCGAAGTACACTCGGCTTTCTCTATGTCAGCGGCGCAGTCAGAGATGGGCGGGACTGCGAGAGGAGCCGAGTAAAGCCGATTGTACTTCGGCTTCGGCTCCGCTCGCTCCTCTCGCTCCTTTTCAGCAGGGGAATTTGACGGAGTATCGGCGTATAACACGCACCCACGATTTTCCCCTGATTAGAAGGGGAAAAAAGTGCGTGTTATACGCCGATAAATACGGTACTTAATTTAACTTGGTTGTTTTTGATACACCATGTGTGTCCTGTAAAAACATCTTCCCTTTGACTGGTATTCCAGTCACCTTTTTTCTTTTGTATTAATACATATGCTGCAGGGACCACACTGACTTAGTGAGTTGGCATATTTCTACAGTTTAAACCATTTTACCTCTTTATTAGAACTAAAAACAGACAGGGGATTTATCCTTCCACTGTATCCATCCCACTGGATATCGCATGAGATAAACTACCACATGGTTCCATGAGTAAAATACCTCACATTATGATGATATAACTCATGCTTTATTTTAATAGTGTTTTTTTTTGCAAATTGCAAAAAAAATGATTGAAAAAATGCATGAGTTATTTTATCTCAGATTTTAAGAGTTTAAGAGTAAAAGAACTCTTCGTGAATTGAGCCCACAGGGAGAGAAACTGGCGCTGACAGACTTTACGAAAGTGTCTCAAGTGCAGTCTAAAAGTGTCACACCACGTGCCAAAGTCAAGTTCTTAATAGGTACATGAATCTGCCACATGGTACACCGTTTTTAGAACATATGAGCAACCCTTTTTGCAAAATCTGTCTGCACCAGTCTTTATGAATTCCTATTGCTTTGGCAATGTCAACATTGCTACATGCTCTTTGCAGCTTCCTGTTGAATGTCCTTTATTCCCGTTTACACATGCTGTTCCCTTACCAGATGTGGATTCTTACGCACTCTCTACACCCCTATGCTGCACCTCTCTTAACACTAGCCACACTGGTCTCTGTCACAGCTATCCCTAATTATGGATTCACATTGCTCTTGTGTAAGTTGAACCGAACATGCTAATGCATTTACGGTGTAAATAGACCTATATATTTAACCTTTCAGAACACATTAAACTGCAATGCATGAATATGAACTAACCCCATAAAAAGAGTGACTCTGAGTCACTGAAAGTGTCAGGGTAATAATGTTATTATAGATTCACATATACAATATTGCTTTTCAAAGTAAATCTGTCATTAGCACCTTTGGGGGCCTACCATTGCTGGAATTCTGCAGATACCGGTTCACTGGCTGTCATGATGATACAGTGGCTTCAGTACTTTTTAAAATATGTATATACCCCAACAATCAACTTATTTTCCCCTTTTTTATCTATTATATATACCTTTGAGAGTGCTTTATTTTTGTTTGATACATTTATATATGTGTTTTAAACATGGGAAAATATATTTTGTACCACTAGAAATACAACAAGCTTGTAATTTCTGGCAGTGGGGTGACTACACAGTGCTTATGTTGCACTGACCCCCTATGGAGTTTTATCAGTTCTGCCCAGGCTTCTTCTGGGAATTGAAGAAACCCCCCCCCCCTCACTCACCTTGTTATCGAGATGAGGAGAGGAGGTAATGTTCTGTAGTCCAAATTAGAAGCAGGCTGCTTAGGATGATAATTATCCTCTATAGATGCAGAGCAGTGATTGAGAGTTGCCAGGGCTGTATTGTACACACAGGGCCATTGGTTATGCACAGAAAAGGTAAAATTAGGTCACAAGATGAATTACTCTTACAGTATATAGTGGCAGTAGTTACACTAAGTTGCATCAATGTATAACATTTGTTGACAGAACAAAGCCATTTACTAATTTAAAAAAAGAGTTAAAAAAATGTTTGACTTTTTTATCTCATAATACATCGAGAATACAAATTTGTTTCCAGCATGCACAAACGTAGCAACCTCATATAGAAAGGAAAATAAAATAAGGTTTGTTGTTATTCAGATAGTAAATGTATATTATTATTGTTTTTCTATCTACTTAAAGTGGATGTAAACCCTCACATATGCCCAGTGAAGTGGACAACCTCAGATGATACACAGGGATGAAACAAATCTCCCTACATAACTTTTACATGCATATCTGCTGTCTTCAGCTGTATATATTCTTTAGAAAGTGCAGATCCTGTTACAGATTTTCTCTTCCTGTTCAGCACTGGGATCGGATTATTGGCATACAGCCAAGACAGCTGATTGAAGGAAATGCACCCCCCCCCCCTCCTCCACATAGGCAAAAGAAGCAAGGAATGTGCAGAGCTTTGTTCTGACAAGTCAAGCTGTCTGCTAATCTATTTATAGCAACTTCACATGACACAAATTTTAGGCTGCTTTTATCTCCTGTGTCAGAGAACTTGTCAGAAGTTATCAGGCTGATACCAGAGCTACAGAGCAGGAGAAAGCCACAGGACTTAGTGCTTTGGAGAGAGATAAGAAAACACTACAGATATATGTGCCCAGCTCAAATTTCATGAATCCGGTTTACATACACTGTAAGGTTAAAATAAATCGTATTATATGACCCCCTTTCTGTTATTTTGGTGTAGCACTTTAAACGTCCTTTTTGTAATTTTACAGAATTTCTAGTATATTTCATAATTTTTGCTATTTGACTTTAAACTCCAAATAAAGTGTATGTATTGTTCCTTTTTTTTTCAAATCAATTTTATTAAAGGTAAAAACGAAAAAAATTACAGAAATCATGAACAGTTGTAGTACAGTGAGTAAAAATTGTAAAGCTACAGTATACCGTTACATAGAAAATGTAGCCACTTAAACATGAGTATTTACATGTGGAGAAATGTGAATCCGATATGAAATTCTATACATTTTCCTGTTCACTTGCGGGTAGTGCCTTGAGGGAGTATCTAGCGTACCATCGATTTTAGCCAGGTTATGTTGGTATTGAATAGAAATTCATTAGGCGTGGAAAATGGTTGTAGTGTGAGGTCATTTGGGTATAAGTTTGGACACTGGTCGGAGGAAAATGCTATGCGTTAGTTCCTATCTCGTATATTGTTCCTATCTCATGTAACTTTTCAAGGACAGCTGTATTATTCCTTTCTTGGCATTCGTTTTTACCTATTGTATTATTTATTTATTTTTTTATCACAGGAAAAAGGTTCAACCTTTCTGCAGCTGGGAGCCTCCACAGAGCAGCAACTTCAAGTCATCTTTGAGGTGTTGGAAGAATATGATTGGACGGCATTTGCGGTTATTACTACTCTATTTCCTGGCTATGAAGACTTTGTGGATTACATTGAGCTACTTACTGACAGCAGTTTTATTGGCTGGGAAAATCGAGGTATTCTGACCCTCAATCTGACTGATGATCCCAATGGTGCCAAACTCAAGAGGCAACTGAGAGAGATAACGGTGCAAGTGCGTCTTCTGTATTGTTCTAAGGATGAAGCAGATTGGGTTTTCAAGGCTGCTCGAGAAGCTGGGTTGACTGGACCTGGTTACATATGGTTTATGGTGGGAACCAATTTGGGTGGTACAGATTACATGCCTGAGCATTTGCCTGTGGGTCTGTTCACAGTTTTGTCTGCTGGATGGAAAGATGACGGAAACCGTAGTGTCCAAAATGGAGTTGCAATCATTGCAAAAGGGGCAGAGGCGCTATACAAAGACTTTGGATTCATTCCAGAATTTAACAATGATTGTAGAGCACCAAACCGTACACATGGGAATGAAAACCTACACAGGTAATGTACATTAAGGTATTTATCATTTAATTATGATACAGTGTATAGCTATCATTTGGCATTCCAACAGAATAATAATTTTTTATATTTCTAGTTTTTTAAATCACAAGAGGTCACTTTTGTTGTCTAGATAGAAAAGATTTGTGGTTGCTGGTGATGCTTCTTAGAAATAATGACTGCAATTTCAGTACTGGGTGGAACTGACATTTAAACATCAGCGTTATAATGAGAATTACTTACAACATGAGTGATATTTAATATTTTTGCAATTGAAAGCCAGAAGTTTACACTTTAGAAAAATGTATTTAATGCAAGCGTGTTGGTGTAGTAAATGTATATTTAAACTCAAAACATGTATTTTTATCTCTTAATATTTAGTTTAATATTTACTGATTAAACAAATGTCATTTTGTTTGTGAACTAGTTATGTAAAAACATAGCCTATTATTACACATTATTCAGTGCATAAATAAAAAAATAAAAAAAACATTTTACATAGAGAGAAAGATTTAAAAATATTATTTTAATGACACATTATTTGGTTTCATGCATACTGTGCATGAAAAAAAAAAGCTTTCAACTGATCTTCTGCAATATTTTGTGTATACGTCTAGTATTACTGTTTTACATATATTTAACAGTTGTTGATGGTTTATTAGAGTAAGATCTAGAGAAAAGGACACATTAATGGCATTGTTGATATTGATAATGGCTTCTCTCTGCTATAAATTGTAGATACAATTCTTCAGTCCTCTCCTGACTGCAGATATTTTAAACCTTTAAAGTTTTATATATATTTTTTTAAACTTATTTGAAACTTTTTAAATGTATCAAGTATTATCTAGTTTAACTAAAACTTTAGGCTCCATGCACACTGAAGCTGATAAACTGCAGTTTATTGGCGTTTTTTTAAAAAGCCCATCAACTGCACTCTATGTTAGCCTATGTGTTTATGCACACATGGTCGTTTTTTAGCATTAATGAGCAGAAGAAATTTGCGTTCAAAGTGCTGTTTTTCGGTGGGTAAAAACGTAAAACGCCAAAAAATGCTAATAAACGCTCAAAAACGTTTAAAAACGCAGCTCGCCAGCGTTTTTTAGCGTTTTTTGATCCATTGAAAAAAAAAAAAAAAGCTAAAAAACGCAACACTGAAAAACGCTAATAATTGCTATTGCAAAAGCGCTAAAAAACGTTGAAAGGCTCCCTGCAAAGCTACTGGCGTTTTTTATAGCTTTTTTTAGTGTCCAGTGTGCATGGAGCCTAAAGCCGTGTACACACGATAGGTTTTACCGATGAAAACAGTCCGATGGACTGTTTTCATCGGACAAACCGATCGTGTATGGGCCCCATCGGTCTTTTTTCCATCGGTGTTTAAAAATAGAACATGTTTTAAATTTATCCGATGGTTAAAAAACCGATAGCAAATTACTATCGTCTGTGGGGAACTCCATCAGATAAAAAACCCACACATGCTCAGAATCAAGTCGACGCATGCTCAGAAGCATTGAACTTCATTTTTCACGGCTCTTCGGCGTGTTTTACGTCACTGCGTTTGAAACGGTCGGTTTTTTGACTGATGGTGTGTGGGCAAGACTGATGGAAACTGTTTCATCGGATTTCCGATGGAAAAAAAACATCGGATTAGAATCCATAGGAAATCCGATCGTGTGTATAGGGCTTTAGAGTGGCACCTGACAAGGACATTTGGGAAGTTTCTATTCTGAATATAATAAGTTGAAAGGCTGGCCGGAGGCCAGCCTGGATTTGTGGGAGGAGTCTGAGGGAGTATATCTCCCTCCTCCTCTGGCTTGTCCCTCGTCGGCTCGTCTTCTTGGTGGTTTCAGCCGACGAGCGTCATTTCCGCCCCGCCAGCTGTCGTCATTTCCGGGTGCCGTCCGCACACAGAGGATCGTCTCATGGGAGCTCCGGGTTTCTTTTTCGCCCACAGCGCTGGGCTGCAGGTACGGGGGGGGGGGGCAGTGGTGTCACCAGTTCGATAGGGGGGCCACACGCGTCTGGCCATACGCTTGGGGGCATGCGGCATGTCGGCCGCCACGTCAATACGATAGGGGGGACATCAGGTCGCATGAGGGTACTGTGGAGACTCTGCTTCAAGGCGCCACGTGCGTGGCCGGGGGGGGCGGGGGTGTTTGGTGGGTGCCTCTGTTCACGGTCATGCCTGTACTGCAGCACCAAGGGCTAGATGTTAGGCATAGCATGTAGCGTGTGCAGAGGGGAAGGGTGCTTTGCTCTGTCACTGTCTTCATGCTGGGTTTTGTAAGTGTCCTATCATGCTGCTGATCGGCATCACATGGAAGGGGGGGGGGCAGGCAAGTGGGTCAGTTCAGTGCGGCCATGTAGCAGCAGGTTGGTTCAGCTGCTACTGGGGGGGGGGGGGCATCTTGCGGTGGGGTTGGTGCAGGGCCGGTCCGGTCAGCACTTAAATTGTCATGCAAGTGTTGTCAAAAAAAAAAAAGAAGGGGAATTTTATGTTGCTGTCATGTTCTAGGTAATTTCGTCATTTGTTTTGGCAATCGGTCTGGTCTACTGGGTGGGCGCAGCAGCTAGTTAACTTCCCAGCTAGGTAGTCTCACAGGCTCCTTGCTTTGTGGCTGACAGGAGGGGGGGGTTCGTGGGGCTTGGGCGGCCACAGGTCCTTTGCATGTTGCTGTCATAGGATGGTTTCCTGTCATATTGGGCATTTCATCAGGCTCCGTACTTTGGGGTATGCCGTTCTGTTCGTCATTTCTGTCTGTTTTCCGCTTTCACTTCTGTTCATGGTTTCCGACCATTCGATTGCCTCATTTCTGGTACATGTGGTGTTATTTCAGGTGGATTTCAGAGTTTTTCTCGCAGTATCAAGGTGCGTGTGTATGTTTCCTGTCACGGATTTCAGTTAGTTTTTAGTTAGGTTCACTTGCTTTCAGGGTCTGTCACGTCTACAGATCCGTACAGGCTGAGGTTTCGTTTTTAAGTGATTGGTTGGACCACAATCTTCTCGCCTGTACATCACTCATCATACGTTGCACCTTTCATTCTCTACGTTCATATCTACCCACCACGGTCTGTGGGTATCGTAGCCCTGAGTGTTCGTTTTTAATTGCCTGTTATGGCGCTGCAGGTTTCTCAGGCTCACTCATTCCATACATCTTAGGATTGGTTGTGTCACTTAGCTTAATTCACGCGCTATTGGTCTACCACTGATGTTTCACGCGTTCAGACTTAGTTAGGTTGGTGCGGTCCATGCATTCTTTATTTTGCTATAGTTTGTTTTCCTCAGATTTCGTTATGTCTCATGTGACAGAAAGCGACGAGTTCCCGTTCATCCCGCCTACTCCGCGTAGGGGTTCAAATCATGGAAGTTCACCTTCATTAAGGAGTTGGACTGTGCCTAGGATTATGGCCGAGCTACGTCGCAAGGGCATTTCTTTCCCATCTACTGCCAGGAAAGCAGAACTTTTTAGGTTATGTTTCCCTTCTGCTGAACCAGTACCGTCTACCAGTGCGGAACACGCTCCGGTGCACAACTCCTTGACGCAAATCCATGCGATGTTAAATTCCTTCTCCACCTCTATGTTGCAGTTACAGGATAGGATGGAGGTGATTGAGGCCCGGGCGGCTGGTGCAGCAGTATCAGCCAGCACTGAGGTGCCTGCGGCCCCCTCAGCCCCTGTTCTCCTGAGCCCGGCTGCAGGTAATATGTCTTTACCTTCAGTGATGCCTTCACCGTCTGCGGCTCTGCCTTCGGTGTCACCGGCCCATTTCATCCCTGCCAGTATCAAGAAAGATATCTTGGAAGGGAAGGATGTCAATCTAGCCTCCCTACTCATAGCGGCCCAGGATGTGTCTGAAAACAAGTCATTTGCTTGTGGGGAGGTGTCGGTGGTGCTCAAGACCAAAGATCCTAGGCTCAGTCGCAAACTCAGTGTGCCAGAGTTTGTGCTGGCCTTCGGCATCTTTAGAGACATCATCTGTTCGGTCAGTCCAGGGAGGAGGGAAGAATTGGATCTATACCTTCATAAGGTTGTGGATTTGGCGCATAAGTACGGTGGTTCAATCTTCTACGATTATCATCGGTCCTTTGCGGCAAAGGTGGCGGCCACTTGGGCTCAGTTCCAAGTGGTGTCATGGTGGGGCACCATTGACATGGAATTATTTTGCAGGCATTTCGCTAGTCAAAGATCCCCTGTATGTGCCAACTGTCAATCATCGGCTCACACCACTGCCTGGTGTCCGAATTGCGAGTCCCCTAGTCAGATGGGGACCTCCAAACAGTCGGCTGGTGGATCTGCGGGTCTCCCCGGGCAGGTGGACAAAATGGGTAGACCCATCCGGTATCTGGGGAAGGCTCAGTTGTGCAATAATTATAACCATACTGGTTGCAATTACAACCAATGCAGGTTGTTGCACGTTTGCTCCAACTGCTTCAGAGCCCACCCCAAGTCCGCTTGCCTGGTCAAGGCCGTCGGTACCTCATGACTGTGCCGAGTCAATGTCTCCTTGTTGGGGGATTTCCTGAGTGATCATCCTTCACCAGCGTTCAGACAGTTTTTGCTGGAAGGGTTGTCTTCAGGTTTCCATACTGGGCTCATTACCCTTCCTACAGAATCGTTCGAGTGCAACAATTTGTTGTCAGCTGAGAACCACCCTGATATTGTCGATGAGTTACTGCAGGCTGAATTGTCCAAGGGGTTCTTGATCGGTCCGTTCCTGTCATCACCTTTTTGCATGTGGAGGGTCAATCCCGTCGGGGTTGTCTGTGGAAAATTCTCAAATAAATTCCGTTTGATTTATGATTTGTCCGCGCCTCATTCATCTCACATTCCTAGTCTTAATTCTCTCATCCCCTCCGAGGAGTTTTCTCTAAAGTATTCATCAGTAGATTTGGCAATCCAGCACATTTTGCAGTTAGGTAGGGGTGCTTGGCTTTCCAAAGCTGACATCTCTGATGCATTCAAGCTGCTTCCTATCAGTCCTGCTCTCTGGCAATGGCATGGCATCAAGTGGCGCGGGCAGTATTTTTTTGCCACCAAATTAACGTTTGGGTCTAAAAGCAGTCCGTACTTGTTTGACACCTTTGCCCAGGCTCTTCATTGGATTCTGGGTTACTGCAGTGGTTGTCAGAGGGTAATTCATTATCTGGATGATTTTCTGCTGTTGGAAGATCCCGGTGTCCCGCCCAGGGATCTGCAGGTGCTTACAGGGCTATTTTCAGAATTGAATGTCCCATTAGCTACGCATAAGATGGAAGGTCCAGCAAAAATCATCACCTTTTTAGGGATTACGCTTGACTCCAATCTTATGGTTGCTAGTCTGCCCTTGGAGAAATTAGTCAGGATACGCCGCTCCATTCATCTCTTTGTTCTTTCCCCGGTATCTTCCAAGAGGGACTTGCAGTCTCTCTTGGGGATGTTGAATCACGCCATGAGGATCATTCCGCAGGGTAGGGCATTTGTGTCGAGGTTGCTGGCTCTTCTCCCCCAGTGTCATGATTCTGATTCACCAGTCAAATTACTAGCGGATGCCCGTGCCGATTTAGTCATGTGGGATCGGTTCCTGTGCGAGTGGAATGGCATCTCCATGTTCATCCCGCATCCTACTAGTAATTCTCCGCGTGTGTTCTCAGATGCCGCCGCTTCAGTCGGGTTTTCAGCCATTTTTGGCCAGGAGTGGTTGGCCAGCCGCTGGCCCCCCGAGGTTTTCCTTCTGCCAAAATTTGCCCTCACGTCAGCACTATTTGAAATTTACCCAATCTTGGCGGCAGCTGTCACATGGGGTCCTGGCTGGTCAGGCAACTCGGTCGTTTTCTTTACGGATAATTTGGCTACAGCCAAAATTATCAATAAAGGAAGATCAGGGTCCCTGGTAATCATGTCCTTCATGCGCAAGTTGACATGGTTGGGCTTGACCTACAAATACCATTTCCGGGGTGAGTTCGTTAGTGGGGATCACAATGGTGCAGCTGATGCTTTGTCCCGTCTCAACATGCCGCTATTTTTCTTACAGCATCCGGCAGCAGATCGGACGGGCCAGCCAATCCCCCATCACTCACTATTAGTCATGGATTGAATACTTTCTGGTCTCAGGCGATCAATCTGGCCAACAGGTCCTTGTCCAGAAATACGCTGAGAGCATATACCACGGGTTGGAAGATGTTCCTTAGGTTCATGTCCTTACATCCTTGCAATTCCCCAGAGGATACCAAGTACATCATGATGTTTACTGCATATTGCCACTGTGAGCTGGCATTATCGGCCAGTACTATCAAACTGTATTTATCAGGTATTCAGCATTTCAGGTCCCTGCATGCGCCTGACAGTCCATCCATTTTTGCTGCTCACCCTCTGAAAGCCATACTGAGGGGTATACAAAGAAATCAGGGGTCCTCCCAGTTGTCTCGCCAACCCATTACCGGGCAGATTTTCCGTGACATGTCGGATATGCTCTCCACTTCCCCTTTTGGCACAGGTCCCAGTTTAGTTCTCAAGGCGGCAGTTTACCTCTGTTTCTTCGGGTTTCTCCGACCCGGGGAAGTGTCCAAATCCAGCTGTCATGCACCTGTTTTGCTCAGAGGTAGTCTTTCTAGATTTCCTGAGCATTATGAGCTGCAGCTTCCAAATAATAAGAATAGGCAAATTGGTCAGGGGTTTGTGGTTAAGTACTACCGCACGCACAACGGTTGGTGCCCGGTCGAAGTGCTCGACTCTCTTTGCCGTTTATTCTCAACACCCTTGAATGATCCTCTGCTCCCCTTCCCTACGCAGCCTATCACTTCCAAACAATTTGTTAGCCATGTCAGGATCTTGCTTGCCAAATTAGATTTGGATCCTAAACGTTTCTCCGGGCATTCTTTCAGGATCGGTGCTGCATCAGCAGCTTCTAAGCAGGGGGTCCCTTCGTACATCATCAAACACATGGGGCGCTGGAGGTCCTCCTGTTATAGCAGGTACATTCCCGAACCTCACACGGAAGTTCGCAGAGCTTTTGCCGTGTTGTTGAATTAAGTGTTACCTGTTCATTAAAGCTTATTACTTACCTATCTTTGTGTCTTTTTGCCCTCTTTTAGGCGTACCGTCCAGCTAGGCCAAGGCACACCGCAGGCCTTGGTAGTTGGGGTTATCACGTATCACGCAGATCTGGTCATTGAGGTTCTCACGTATTACGGGTGAAGACTCCGACGACAAGTTGAAAGGCTGGCCGGAGGCCAGCCTGGATTTGTGGGAGGAGTCTGAGGGAGTATATCTCCCTCCTCCTCTGGCTTGTCCCTCGTCGGCTCGTCTTCTTGGTCCCACCCTCCCGTTCCCCCTTTCTCATTTCATTCATTTTATACTCATTCATTTCTCTTACATTTACTCAGGGTATGCCCTCTTTTAGGCGTACCGTCCAGCTAGGCCAAGGCACACCGCAGGCCTTGGTAGTTGGGGTTATCACGTATCACGCAGATCTGGTCATTGGGGTTCTCACGTATTACGGGTGAAGACTCCGACGACAATAGTTAATATATAAATGATGTTAATTTATTTTTAACTGTTATATGATTACAAGTGGTAACATACCATAACCTTTTTTTATTCATTAAAACTTTGGTCAGCCAATACATTTGGTCTGCAGCCACAAAGACCGAAGAGACAAGAAACAAATATCAAATGGGGGATTGTTTGGACAGAAGTCAAATGATAAATTAAAAAAATATTGACGGTACTTTGATAAAAGGACAAACAGTAATTAATTCAGTTGTCCAAAATATCACAAAACTGCTTGCCAAGGACATGTAACAAATAGCAATCTTAAATCATAGACCTGCAGCGAGATAATGGACAGCTGTTGCTTTTGGAATAGAAAGCATATTTTGATTTCCAAAGACTTTTGCCCTCCAGTAACCCAGAGAATTGTGTTTGCCTATAGAGAACAGAAAATTTTAATAAAACCCAGAGTCAAAAAGAAAAGACTAACATGAAATGTCAAAACTGCCACAGACAGTTAACAATGAATATCTGAGTTCTGAGTAAGTCATCTAAAATGAAAAGTTCCTCAGATGGCACAACTTGCTTTTAAATAAATATATGTTGTCTTTATTTTATTCTACCGTTGTTTTGGGGTATTAGGTTATTAAAAGTAAATTCAAAGAGCTAAAACTAAAACCAAACAGAGCTACTAAACTCTTTTTAAACAAAGCTGTGCTTTAGCCATGCAGGATAAAGCAAAAGCAATAGATTTGTATTGTTCCCTGTTCACCCAGCACTACTAATACTACTAACCTGTTCTTTTGCTTTCTTGTACTAAGAGAGAGAGCTCTATGTAAACTCTGAGGCTGGGTTCACACCTATGCAAATTGGATGTGGTTTTTCCCCACATCCAATTCGCATGGGTGTCCGCTGAACTTTTTTCAGGGGGGGGCAATACATTGCAATACAAAAAGATGTACACAGTGGTGTCGTGGCACAGGCACTGCTGTTACCTGTAGTTATTCAGCGATAGGGCAGGCCCTGGCAGCGTACGTATTCAGTCTCTTGTCTTGGCCACTGGACGCCACGCACCTGTGGGAGGAGCCGTCGCCGCGCTGGTCGGGTGGGCATAGGCACATTTACGCAGGCTGAGGCAGCAGCCAATCACGGAACAGCCGGGTCAGGGTCACGGTGATGTAAAGCAGAGGTGGAGCCAATCCGATGCTCGGGCCGGGGGTGAGGAGGGAGGGATGGATAGTCGGAAAAGACTGAGAGCAGCCCCAGCCCCCAGGCCAGCAGCAGTCTGCAGACTTCGAAAAAAAAGTCCACGGCTGCCGCGGAGACGACCGCGGCGGCCATTGCAACACAGGGGGCAAGTGTGTGTCTTCACTCTGACTTCCAGGGGGGGTAATTGACCCCCCTTGCCCTATGGAGCGGACGCCCA
Organism: Rana muscosa; assembly: GCA_029206835.1. Taxonomy (NCBI): domain Eukaryota; kingdom Metazoa; phylum Chordata; class Amphibia; order Anura; family Ranidae; genus Rana; species Rana muscosa. Next base: position 177,892,663 of record CM055124.1, read on the forward strand.
TGCCAATTCGCATGACAGGAGACTGACCGGCTCTCTATGGAGCCAGTTTACATATCTCTGTTGTGGCTGCGGAGCTGCTTACACAGGAACACGCGTCTTTGGCACCGTTTCAGGGGCAAATTCAGGCAAAACCAATCAATATACGCTTATTGTTTTTTAGCAAAAACATGTAGCAGAACACAAATTGGCCTAAATTCACTAAGAAATCTGATTTAAAAAATAAATAAATATTGGGTGTGTTTTATTATAGCAGAAAATAAAAAATATAGTTTTTTTTTTCAAAATTGTCGGGTTTTTTTTTGTTTATAGCACAAAAAATAAAAAATGCAGAGGTGATCAAATACCACCAAAAGAAAGCTCTATTTGTGGAAAATAAAGGACGTTGATTTTGTTTGGGTACAGCGTTGCACGACTGCGCAATTGTCAGTTAAAGTGATGCAGTGCCGTATCTGAAAAAATGGCCTGGTCAGGAAGTAGGTAAATCCTTCCGGGGCTGAAGTGGTTATTTAGTGGCTACCTTGTTGGGTAGAAGTTTTTAATCCACTATCGTTTTAGAAACATTAGTAGCTATTGGAATCAGAGAGGTCGTCATTGATTCCTGGGAATGATGTTCCCCCTTTTTTTTTACGGGTGTCACTTGCACTGCTTAGATTTCAAGTGTATTCTCTTTGGCAGTGGCAGCTTGGATAAGAACTTCTTCATCGATGAAAGGAAAGCTTTGAAAAGAGAGTATTATGCCGCGTACACACGATCGTTTTTCACGTGGTTAAAAATGCAATTTTTTAACTTGGGCATTAAAAACGATCGTGTGTAGGCTCTAGAGCATTTTTAACAACGTGAAAACGGCCTAAAAAAAATTAGAACCTGCTCTATTTTTTCACGTCATTTTTCATGTCGTTTTTTTTCCCGTCGTGAAAAACGGTAGTGTGTATGCTTTTACGAGGGGAAAAAAAACACGCATGCTCAGAATCAAGTATGAGACAGGAGCGCTCGTTCTGGTAAAACTAATGTTCGTAATGGAGATTGCACGTTCGTCACGCTGTAACAGACTGAAAAGCATGAGGCTGAAAAGTGCGAATCGTCGCTCAACAAACTTTACTAACATGAAGGGTGGCGCCATTCAAACGGAACTTCCCCTTTATAGTGCCGTCGTACGTGTTCTACGTCACTGCGCTTTGCTCGAGCATTTTTTTTAATGAACGTGTGTATGCAAGACAGGCTTGAGAGGAAATGACATTAAAAACGATCGTGTGTATGCGGCATAAGGCTACATTTACACAGCCACACATTGGTGAACAGAGCCTCCAACTGACCATAGATGCATCCAGGGTTGGATTTTCCTGCAGAGTTTCTGGCCGCACACCATCTGGTCAAAGCTAATCCAGATGCACCATCAGTCTAAGGATACATTCAAACAGTAAATGGGGTGCAGATAATCTGCTGAAATCAGAGGTGGCTAAACCCTGCCTTTGGACGCAGGTGCATTCTGCGCTATGGCTGGACACAAACTGGCCACAGCTAACTTAACACAGCAAACTCCTGGCACCCCATCGACCATGTAAATGTAGCCTTAGTCCAAAGGTGCAACTGGATGAACGAAACAGAGAACAGGGACACACCGGACCACTGCTGCGAGCCGCATTCCTCGGAGGTGTGAACCCAGCCTTAGTCAATATAATTGGAACACACAAAAGAGGACCAGACATTTACAAAAAACCTAAGACAAGCTGCGGCAAGAGGAATGCAGAGAGACAGGAGGCTGACACACCTCCTTTATTCTCTGCATCTCTCTTGTCTCCGGAAAGTGCCCTGAGCTGAGACAAGATTATGTTATGATGTCTTCTTCTAAGATGTCATCAGATTTGCTGCATGGGGATGGAGGCAGGTCCGAAATCCATACCTAGACTTGGGAAGCTACCTAACTACACGAAACAAGGCACTACATGTACAAGGTACTACAGGTCATGTTTACCTGCTATGTGTAATGATTTTGCACAGAACAGCCATGATCCTCCTCTTTTTGGGTCTCTCGCCGGTGTTCCTCGACCCTCCCCCCACTAAGTGCCACCTTAGCAAGTGGCATTCTATGGGGTGCTCGTCCATGCTTGTTCATTGACACACAGAATGACACTTGGCCCCATCCCTTCTCTTTCCTCACTGGCTGTGATTGACAACAACAGGAGCCAACGGCTCCTACTGCTGCCTCCCAGTCCAATGAGGAGAGAGAGAACCGCTGCTTTCGTGGACACATTGCTGGATTGAGATCAGGCTCAGGTAAGCATTTAGAGGGATTTAAAATCGCATACAGAAGTTTTTTTTACCTTAATGGGTAGAATGCATTAAGATAAAAAACCTTCTGCCTTTAGAACCGCTTTAACTGAACAGATGACAGGTTACAGAAATAACAGTCTCAGGTCTTGTAGTACCAGAATGGTCAGAACAGCTGCTGTAAATTTTCGTAAGACTGTTTGCTCTATGAATACATTTATTGGCTATAGTGCAATCCAAAATATTAACTTAATATGAAGTTTAGATATTAATTTATCAATACTCCAAAAAAAAAAAAAACAATCCTCTGCTCACCTGCAGAAAATACGCCTGTACACTCCCAGCTGCAAGTGCTTACTCTCACAGCTGTCTGTCCTCTGCTCAGCAGGAAAACATAGAAAAAAAGAAGAGGATGCCACACTCCTGAGTAAAGGCTGTTGTATGATTTTCTAAATCTATCTGGTGTAAAAGGCAAGATCACCTGAATCTTTGACCTCTAACACGTTTGTATTATAAAGCTCATTGCTGATGAAAAACATTGGAGGGCACGAGGTTTGGGTGAGCTTGCCTTTTGCACAAGATGGAATAAGAAATGTATACAGTAGCTTTTACTTTTGGGTGAGGTAACCCCTTTGTTTGGGTACAATGTTTGCATGGCAGTAAACAAGGAAGCACCAAAAGCCAAATAAATGTATGCAGTTCATATTTAATTTTATTCAGTATCTTGTATCATAAAAAAAAAATGTTTCAGAGGTTCAAAGGGTCTTCCTAATTAACTTCATAACTTCCTAACTGGTATCTGGAACGTTCATACTAATTACCCCTCAGGATTGCTACAATTGTACAGTTCAATTGTACAGTTCAGTACATACTTTATCCAACAGTATCAATTCCTGAGGATGGTAAACCCTTTAAACCCTTTAAATGCCCCAAATGTGTTGGATTTGGAGCAATGAGACCCTTTTATAGAACAGGTGATAGAAAATTCATGACAGCCATGGACAGAGCCAGGCTCTTCATCTGAGAGACCTTACATTATAATGCTTGAGATATCAGAAAGAAGCTTCTAAATGTATTCAATCTCACCATTGTTGGATTTTTAAGATACAAGATTATAACTAAAAATAAGTGGAAGTGCCAGCATTTCCCCTCCCAGCTCTGGGTCTGCAGCAGTGGTATAGTTTGGTTTTGTGCTGCCCTAGGCAAGACTGAAATTGAGCGCCCCCCAATCTAAATTTGTGCCACCCCTTCCTCTCCAAGTAGCTATTCAGGGTCTATGGTGGCTTAGTTGGGGCTCTCGTGGCTATGCGGGGTAGTAACCCTCCCCACTAGCCTGCCACAGTGCAACCCCCAATCCCCCCGCTAGTCTGCCACAGTGCTCCCCACAAACCCCTCACTAGCCTGCCACAGTGCTCCCCCACCCCGCTTGGAAAAGAGATCGGAACAGGAAGGAGATAGAGAAATGGAAGAAGAAGAAAGAGGTGGGGGGGGGAGAGGGAGGGAGGGGTGTGAGAAAGAGATGGGTTGAGAGAGAGAGAGAGAGGAGTTTAATTACCATTAATGAAGCGCTCTTCTCAAAACGAATATTCCAGTTATAATGCTGGTGAGATTGAATACATTTAGAAGCTTCTTTCTGATATCTCAAGCACTATAATGTAAGGTCTCTCAGATGAAGAGCCTGGCTCTGTCCATGGCTATCATGAATTTTCTATCACCTGTTGTTCTATAAAAGGGTCTCATTGCTCCTGCTGCATTATGTGTAAAAGATCCAGTGCAGAAAGTGAACCTGCCTTGCAATGGTCATAGCAGATAGGCAAGACCTGAAAGAGTCAAGATGCCACTGCTGGAGTCCATTAAATTAGGTTCTAAACTATTCAACATGGTGGAATCTAGCAAAAACCTGAAACATTGGCTTTGGGCAGAATGAACATGTCATTTTTTTTTAAATCCACATTATAATTACTATAGCTAAGAGGCAGAGAACAGAATGAGAGATTGTTAGCTTTTCCAAACCAGGGATATTTTCAGGAACAAGCCTTTAAAATCTAAGGAGAGGGCAGATGACGGTCCATAGACAGAGCTCCGTCTCCCCAGGCTCAGGTCACTACTCAGCAGGGCCATCAAATCCCTCTGCTTGTGCTTGAGCTGAGCTTGTTACTCGCAGACACTGTGGCTCCAGCACAGGGCAGAGATGGCGGCTCTGCGGGGTACACACCGGCTCTGCTGCTCACCGCCTGCATCTTCCTGCTCCTCACCTGCCGCCCCATAGTCATACTGCCTCTTCCACGTTGGGCATAATGGTGACAGGCTCAGTGCTCGGTGTGTGCGGGTGGACTCAAGCCTCAAGCAACCGGCTTGCAGGAGGGGCCCTCAAACTGCCTATAATGGCAGTGGGGCTCTGTTCCACTTGTCAGGGCCCCCTGAGGTGGCGGAACACCAGGGCTCGCTTACTGTGACTCTGGTAGTTCCACCCCCGTGGAGCAGCCTAATTTAGCGGGGAGGGACACGGGGGTAGCAAGGAATGACCTGGGAGGGCAATTGCCCCCCTGTAGTGACATCACAGGTGGTGTGTGCTCCACACAGCTTTCTTCCCTGCTCTTCTGTGATGCCACTTCAGATTTCATTCTGATTACTTGCACGGTTGGTGAAGGGGCTGAGGGGGGCGCCGCCCCCTGAAAAATGCTGCTTAGTATTTTGTTTTATTTTGTTTTTTGGCAAAAGAGATCTGTAAATTATGCTATACCAGATGACCTTGTCTACATGCAAATGTATGTTTTTTAGTTTTTTTAGGAATTTAGGTACAGTTTATTATTCAAATTTGAAGGGATCTCCTTTATTAGCTATGTGGATGCAGAACGGCTACAGAAAATCAATTAAAGTACACACATTTAGAAAGTACAGTTTGTTCACTGACATTCTGATTGCAGAGATTTGTCCATAGACTTGACCTGAGATAATTCCAGCAGAAAGCCATTATCACTGGTCTGTCCTACTAAGCAATACACACAGCGTGAATCTTTAAAGTACAGCTAAATTATTATTTTTTCATTTTGGATATAGTAATCTGGGGTTATAACCAGGGATGAGCCGAACACCCCCCTGTTCGGTTCGCACCAGAACCTGCGAACAGACAAAATGTTCGTGTAAACTTTAGAACCCTATTAAATACAATGGACTCGAACGTTCGAAATCTAAAGTGTTAATTATAAAGGCTAATATGCAAGTTATTGTCCTAAAAAGTGTTTGGGGACCTGGGTCCTGCCCCAGGGGACATGTATCAATGCAAAAAGAAGTTTTAAAAACGGCCGTTTTTTCGGGAGCAGTGATTTTAATAATGCTTAAAATGAAAAAATAAAAGTGAAATATTCCTTTAAATTTCGTACCTGGGGGGTGTGTATGATATGCATGTGAAGTGGCGCATGTTTCCCGTGCTTAGAACTGTCCCTGCAAAAAATGTCATTTTTGAAAGAAAAAAAATGCATTTAAAACTGACTCGCGGCTATTAATGAATTGTCGGCTCCCGGCAATACATACAAAAGTCATTGAGAAAAAAAAAAAAAAAAAGCGTGGGGGTTCCCCAGAATTCAATTACCAGGCCCTTCAGATCTGGCATGGATTTTAAGGGGAACTCCACCCCAAGTTTAAAAAAAAAATGGCGTGGAGTCCCCCTAAAAATCCATACCAGACCCCTTATCCGAGCACGCAACCTGGCCGGCCGCAGGGGAAAAGGGGGGGACGAGAGAGCGGCCCCCCCTCCCTCCTGAACCGTACCAAGCCACATGCCCTCAACATGGGGAGGATGTCCCCATGTTGATGGGGACAAGGGCCTCATCCCCACAACCCTTGCCCGGTGGTTGTGGGGGTCTGCGGGCGGGGGGCTTATCGGAATCTGGAAGACCCCTTTAACAAAGAGGACCCCCAGATCCCGGCCCCCCCCCCTATGTGAATTGGTAAGGGGTACATTGTACCCCTACCATTTCACGAAGAAAGCGTAAAAAAAATGTTTAAAAAAACACACAAACACCTTGAAAAAGTCCTTTATTTAAAAAAATAAATAAATAAACATTCCAGCGGTGAAATCCAGTGTCCCGCGGCGATCCCGATGTCCAGCGCTGTCCTTCATTGGTTGTGCCTGAGCGGACCTGATGGGGAACTCCCTCTCAGTATTTTAAATGTATAGACCCGCCCCTTCTAAAGTTCCCCATCAGGTCCGCTCAGCGGACGAGATGCGGAACATGAGAAGGGGCGGGTCTATACATGTATTACCAAAGTGAGAGCAGTTCCCCATCAGGTCCGCCCCCTCGGTATGTCAGACCCGCCTACGTCATTGGCTTGAGCGGGGAACTTCCTTCACTATGTAAATTTAAATTTACATAGTGAAGGAAGTTCCCCGCTCAAGCCAACATGAGAAGGGGCGGGTCTATACATGTATTACCAAAGTGAGAGCAGTTCCCCATCAGGTCCGCCCCCTCGGTATGTCAGACCCGCCTACGTCATTGGCTTGAGCGGGGAACTTCCTTCACTATGTAAATTTAAATTTACATAGTGAAGGAAGTTCCCCGCTCAAGCCAATGACGTAGGCGGGTCCGACATACCGAGGAGGCGGACCTGATGGGGAACTGCTCTCACTTTGGTAATACATGTATAGACCCGCCCCTTCTCATGTTCCGCATCTGGTCCGCTGAGCGGACCTGATGGGGAACTTTAGAAGGGGCGGGTCTATACATTTAAAATACTGAGAGGGAGTTCCCCATCAGGTCCGCTCAGGCACAACCAATGACGGACAGCGCTGGACATCGGGATCGCCGCGGGACACTGGATTTCACCGCTGGAATGTTTTTTTTTTTTTTTTTTTAAATAAAGGACTTTTTCAAGGTGTTTGTGTGTTTTTTTAAACATTTTTTTACGCTTTCTTCGTGAAATGGTAGGGGTACAATGTACCCCTTACCAATTCACATAGGGGGGGGGCCGGGATCTGGGGGTCCTCTTTGTTAAAGGGGTCTTCCAGATTCCGATAAGCCCCCCGCCCGCAGACCCCCACAACCACCGGGCAAGGGTTGTGGGGATGAGGCCCTTGTCCCCATCAACATGGGGACATCCTCCCCATGTTGAGGGCATGTGGCTTGGTACGGTTCAGGAGGGAGGGGGGGCCGCTCTCTCGTCCCCCCCTTTTCCCCTGCGGCCGGCCAGGTTGCATGCTCGGATAAGGGGTCTGGTATGGATTTTTAGGGGGACTCCACGCCATTTTTTTTTTTAATTTGGGGTGGAGTTCCCCTTAAAATCCATGCCAGATCTGAAGGGCCTGGAATGGATATTTGGGGGAACCCCACGTCAATTTTTTTTTTATTTGCGGCGGGGTTCCCCTTAATATCCATTCCAGACCTGAAGGGCCTGGTAATTGAATTCTGGGGAACCCCCACGCTTTTTTTTTTTTTTTTTATCAATGACTTTTGTATGTATTGCCGGGAGCCGACAATTCATTAATAGCCGCGAGTCAGTTTTAAATGCATTTTTTTTCTTTCAAAAATGACACTTTTTGCAGGGACAGTTCTAAGCACGGGAAACATGCGCCACTTTACATGCATATCATACACACCCCCCAGGTACGAAATTTAAAGGAATATTTCACTTTTATTTTTTCATTTTAAGCATTATTAAAATCACTGCTCCCGAAAAAACGGCCGTTTTTAAAACTTCTTTTTGCATTGATACATGTCCCCTGGGGCAGGACCCGGGTCCCCAAACACTTTTTAGGACAATAACTTGCATATAAGCCTTTATAATTAGCACTTTAGATTTCTCCCATAGATTTTTCGAATTTGCCGCGAACACCCCAATTTGTTCGCTGTTCGGCGAACGGGCGAACAGGCAATGTTCGAGTCGAACATGAGTTCGACTCGAACTCGAAGCTCATCCCTAGTTATAACCACTGTTGAAAATTATTGGCCGAACAGCTGCTGCATCCAGTTAGATAAAGCCGCCGTTCAGGTATTTTTATAGCTGGTAGGGTTGGCTTTCAAAATAAAATAGGCACAGCGGGAGTTTTTTCCACCCATCCCACATAATGTAGATGGAGGAATCTTTAAGTATGAGTGTATGGCCAGATTTATCCTTATATTTTCTTATTAGTGTAGCGATACCCCCTAGAGGGCTGCTGATTATAATTTTGGGTCCTGCCGTTACCCCACCTTTCACTGTCCCAGTACTATGAGTCTATGATAGGAGATGTCAAACAAATGTGAGCGCCAGTCACTTCAGTCTTTTTCCAATGCTTTAATCATAAACTTGAAGTAGGAATAGGATAGAGGGTTAGGGAAGATTCAGATATCTTTTTGCAAATCACTGATTAGTTTCTTGTATCCAGAGGACAAAATAGCTTTCTGTCAGTGGATCTTGCAACACCCGGATAGGCCTCTCACACTGACCTAGCAGCCGGTATGATGCACGGACAAGTCTCTCTCACAGACTTAGCGATAAGTGGGACTCCTGGATAATCCTCTGCCACCAAATTTTTTAGCCAGCAGTTAGTTGTAGCACAACTGCACAGTACCAGAACCTTTAAGCCATCCGGCAGTACTGTGAGGTAGGTTCGTTTCGGTGCATCCTCTAAACGAGTCATCAGGCCCTTCCTGAGAAACCAGCCTTCAGCTCGGTTCTCTCCAGTACGAGTCCCCCCCGGATCTTCTCAGTTTGCTTGGCTTCTTCCGCGCAGGCAAGACAGCACAGGACCACCTCCGGATAAGTAGGCCCCAGACAGACTTCTGGGCCTACTTGCAGTAACAAAGCCTCGAGCTAGCAAGGCCCGAGGTAGAAGAGTGACACAGCCTTAGGCCAGGAGGGCCCTGGGTAGAAGAGACTGAAAACATGGCATCTGTCCCTTAAATATCCTCTCCCAGAATGCACAGCAGCAAGAACACTCCCACTGGGCTGTTTCTGGGGAAAGGATAGTCAATGCACTTCAGCTTGCTGTATTTCTCACACTGGCCTGTGGTGACAGTGACACCTACTGGCAACAGTGATAAATGTGCACAACATAGCCAAAACCAGAACAAAAGTCAATTTAACTTTATACAATCAATCTGAACTATTTACAATTCAGACAACACTAAATTTACCACATAGCCCCTATTCTTCAGGAACAGGGCGCTACATTAGCATCACATCTGAGGGTAAGATTTAATTTATCAGGTTACATTAATTAGTGAGCATGATGATTTTGATGTGGACATGTGAATCCTCTGTGTACAGTATCTGTCCTATTGTTTTGTTTCTAAATTGGCATGCTGTGAGCTCTTTGATTGTATCCTCCTACAGATCCCGTGACCTTGACTAACTGTCTGACCCATCAAATGTATGGGAGATTTCTAGCAACCACTACTTTGAGAGCATTAATGTGTTTATGACCTTTATTTACACTTATGTATTAAAAAAAATATGGTTATGTAAACCTTAAAACAACGTGTACTTGATACCTGCACCAAGCTTCGTACATGAAGATGATCTGATTTGGAGTTTTGAATGCTTATGGAAAATGGTATTAAATATTGGGCAGACAGAGAAGTAGGATGTATCAGTGGTGATAAAGTAGTGGATACTTTTTCCCTTACTTTTTTCATTTCAGTAGTATCTCAGAAGAGATATAAGTATGTTTAATTTTTCCTCCTTGCCACCTTACATGACAGACAATCTTTTACTTGAAAACCAAGCAACTGCATTCTATTGGCCTCACCATCAATAAGTGAAATGTATTAGCATGCTTAATATGACTGTAAAATTAAACCTTCAGCTCCTTTCCCTCCCTAAGAGCCACCTAGGGCTAGGAATGTGCTGAATATACCTGGATTCAGTTTGAGTTGGGTTAGGCAAACAATACTGTAGTTTGCATGCCAAATCAAATCCCTATTGAAAACTAATATATTGGGGTACTCTTGGTCAAATCAAAAAGCACCACATCCCATTGTAATTTAATATGAGAAAAAGGGGGGGACAGCGGGTATACTCAGTACCCAGGGATTTTTTGAAAACACGGTGCTTGATAGAGATAAACACAATTGTCAAAATCAATAAAAGATTAAATTTTATTACATGAAGCATAAAAACAATACACAAAATTATTAACCATCCTTCAAGATATGTAGGTCAGTTTTCAAAAAGATGCAATTCACTGCTTGATTTCCACTCAACTAGTTTCGCTCCCAGCGGAGCTTCTTCAGGAGTGTAATAGAGTAATAGCAGGTTTAAACTGTGAATACAGGATGTACAACAATTAGCAACATAGAATGGTTAAAAGTATGTAAGACTTTAATGTTGAACATTTCAGAAAAATTGATAAATTGACGTGCCCAAAGCACGCTAATGGTTAAGTAGTTCATAAGGGTAGATCATTAACACAATAGATCCGTTCACACTGAAATGGTGATGGCCCATGCTGAGCATCATACAAACACATATGTATACACTCACCGACTTACATGTGTAGCTACAAACTGGAAGAACAAATGGCATTTCCACTGGTATTAGTTGACCGGTTTGCCCAATCCACTGAAACAACCCATAGGGTTAGCAACCACAAGGGTAAAGAAAATCTATTGAAGACTGGAAATAGAAAGCATACAAAAGGTATATAGTGAATAGATGTTAAATCTAGCAAATTCAACATAATTCATCCTGAAATGGATGGAAAGACAACCTCTTACCTTGAGAGGTTGTTAGTATGGGTCACTAGATCCAAAGTCAGCAGTATGCCAATAGGGAGTTGTAAAAATCCTTATAGAGCACAAAGTGTCTATTTGTGCTAAGAAAGACAAACCCTCGGGCTGAATGATTGGAAACACATAGTGAAAAAATAACTTCACTGGTTACATTGCACTCAAGATGGTTGGGTGGGATGGATGAGCTGGTCACCAGCTGTAAATAAAAAAATATAGCAGACAAAGTGATGAGCAACCTCGGCCACTGCGAGGAGAAAGTTATCAACACAGCGGACAAGCGATTGTCCATAACAGCAGCCTACCTGGGCAAGTTGAAAAGGGGTCAGAATCCGTCCGGCTGGAGCAGGTATATCTCCAAGCCCCAGGGCGGCGAAAGATCCTCGCAGACTGTCGGCGGACCGGAGCCGCATTTAAAATACCCCCATCGCGGCCGTGTCTGACGTCATCGCCGCGATGCGGACGTACATTGGTGGATCAATGATGACGCGCACCGCCGTCCAAGAGTTGGACTGGCGTGAGCGTCATTGAGACAGCAGCCAACGTGGCGTGTCACACACCAAGCGAGGTGTGTGTCAGTCAGCTGGACGCTGCTGAGGCCAGCCGCGCCATCTTAAATAAGGGAAAACAGAATATATAGATAATAGTAAATGAACCCAGCGTCATTGAGAGAGTGGGAACAAGAGTATATATGGTGTAATGACATTAATAATCAAAATCTATATTGAAGCAGCGCAGGTGGAACTCACAGAATGACTGTCAACATTGATCATCAATTTGGGGCACCCCATTGAAAGCTCGACTGGCATCACGAGTATATCAAAGCAGGGGGCCCCCGGGCGTCCGTATGGTTGCCCGGGGTGAATCATGAATTGAGCCAGTCAGCAAATACCAGATGCAATATAGAGAAAATAAATTTGGTATGAAAATTTTTTTTTTTTATTATTATACAGGGACACATTGTGTCACCCAAGTAGATAAATAATCGAAATTAGATAATAACTAGAATGCCAATTTTTCACAAAGAGTAAACCCAATTTGTAGCAAGGGTCTGAAGTAAAGCAAATGGGCGGAACTGGTGAAGCTCAGGATGGAACATGAACATACAGTATGACGGATTACATGAATCATGAAAAATACATTGTAAGTTAAACTTTCCAACTTAGGAAACATGTGTTAATATATGAGGAATGCAAAGTGTTGCAAGGGATGAATCTAAGTGAGATAAAGAAATGAAAAAAGATTGAAGATAAAATAATATGAAATGAAAAAATGATAACTGGACTCAATTTGAATTTATAACAATATAGCAAAAAATTAAAAAAAATATATTGATGAATATTAGATAATGGAGTAAATGTTGGACGAACAATGCTATAGTAATTCACGGCAGAACTCTATAAAAACGGCTTAAAGCTAAAGGCATCGTTTAAACCAGGGTGCCTAAGAGCTGATAACCTATGGATCCATCTGGCCTCTTTCTGCAGTAGAATTTTATCAAAATTCCCTCCTCTCTCCCCTGGGGGAATGTGTTCTAAGGCGGAAAAATGCATTACTGCACTATCAAATTGATGAAACAGACCTACATGCCGGCTAAGTGCCTTAAAAAGGCTTATGCTAGAACCAAAAAACAAAATAGAAGTGCTCTTCTGCATGGTCCCAAGAAAACAAAATCTGACCCGGGTGTTAGGTTGATAACTACATTTTCAAACCAACACCAACAGGTGCGCCTCATCCTACAAAAATACTGGTACCTACTAACCAGCGATGATCAAATTTCTAAATTTATCAAACCGTATCCACAGATCACCTACAAGAGAGCGCGATCTCTACGAGACACTCTGGTCCATAGCCACTTTTCTTCATCGCCGTCTAATCCCATCCCGTTTAGGGGCACTAGGCCTTGTCATAAATGTAAATTCTGCAGATATTTACATTCCTCCTCCACGGTTACTCTTCCGGACGGACAAGTACACAGACCTATGTTTTCAGTCACGTGCCAATCCATTGGTATAGTATACTTAATGCAATGCCAATGTGATGCATTCTATGTCGGCAAGACCAAAAGGCCCTTCTTTCACCGTGTCAGAGACCATGTTTCTCTGATAAGGAAAAAGAAAATGGAAACCCCAATTAGCCGGCATGTAGGTCTGTTTCATCAATTTGATAGTGCAGTAATGCATTTTTCCGCCTTAGAACACATTCCCCCAGGGGAGAGAGGAGGGAATTTTGATAAAATTCTACTGCAGAAAGAGGCCAGATGGATCCATAGGTTATCAGCTCTTAGGCACCCTGGTTTAAACGATGCCTTTAGCTTTAAGCCGTTTTTATAGAGTTCTGCCGTGAATTACTATAGCATTGTTCGTCCAACATTTACTCCATTATCTAATATTCATCAATATATTTTTTTTAATTTTTTGCTATATTGTTATAAATTCAAATTGAGTCCAGTTATCATTTTTTCATTTCATATTATTTTATCTTCAATCTTTTTTCATTTCTTTATCTCACTTAGATTCATCCCTTGCAACACTTTGCATTCCTCATATATTAACACATGTTTCCTAAGTTGGAAAGTTTAACTTACAATGTATTTTTCATGATTCATGTAATCCGTCATACTGTATGTTCATGTTCCATCCTGAGCTTCACCAGTTCCGCCCATTTGCTTTACTTCAGACCCTTGCTACAAATTGGGTTTACTCTTTGTGAAAAATTGGCATTCTAGTTATTATCTAATTTTGATTATTTATCTACTTGGGTGACACAATGTGTCCCTGTATAATAATAAAAAAAAAAAATTTTCATACCAAATTTATTTTCTCTATATTGCATCTGGTATTTGCTGACTGGCTCAATTCATGATTCACCCCGGGCAACCATACGGACGCCCGGGGGCCCCCTGCTTTGATATACTCGTGATGCCAGTCGAGCTTTCAATGGGGTGCCCCAAATTGATGATCAATGTTGACAGTCATTCTGTGAGTTCCACCTGCGCTGCTTCAATATAGATTTTGATTATTAATGTCATTACACCATATATACTCTTGTTCCCACTCTCTCAATGACGCTGGGTTCATTTACTATTATCTATATATTCTGTTTTCCCTTATTTAAGATGGCGCGGCTGGCCTCAGCAGCGTCCAGCTGACTGACACACACCTCGCTTGGTGTGTGACACGCCACGTTGGCTGCTGTCTCAATGACGCTCACGCCAGTCCAACTCTTGGACGGCGGTGCGCGTCATCATTGATCCACCAATGTACGTCCGCATCGCGGCGATGACGTCAGACGCCGCCGCGATGGGGGTATTTTAAATGCGGCTCCGGTCCGCCGACAGTCTGCGAGGATCTTTCGCCGCCCTGGGGCTTGGAGATATACCTGCTCCAGCCGGACGGATTCTGACCCCTTTTCAACTTGCCCAGGTAGGCTGCTGTTATGGACAATCGCTTGTCCGCTGTGTTGATAACTTTCTCCTCGCAGTGGCCGAGGTTGCTCATCACTTTGTCTGCTATATTTTTTTATTTACAGCTGGTGACCAGCTCATCCATCCCACCCAACCATCTTGAGTGCAATGTAACCAGTGAAGTTATTTTTTCACTATGTGTTTCCAATCATTCAGCCCGAGGGTTTGTCTTTCTTAGCACAAATAGACACTTTGTGCTCTATAAGGATTTTTACAACTCCCTATTGGCATACTGCTGACTTTGGATCTAGTGACCCATACTAACAACCTCTCAAGGTAAGAGGTTGTCTTTCCATCCATTTCAGGATGAATTATGTTGAATTTGCTAGATTTAACATCTATTCACTATATACCTTTTGTATGCTTTCTATTTCCAGTCTTCAATAGATTTTCTTTACCCTTGTGGTTGCTAACCCTATGGGTTGTTTCAGTGGATTGGGCAAACCGGTCAACTAATACCAGTGGAAATGCCATTTGTTCTTCCAGTTTGTAGCTACACATGTAAGTCGGTGAGTGTATACATATGTGTTTGTATGATGCTCAGCATGGGCCATCACCATTTCAGTGTGAACGGATCTATTGTGTTAATGATCTACCCTTATGAACTACTTAACCATTAGCGTGCTTTGGGCACGTCAATTTATCAATTTTTCTGAAATGTTCAACATTAAAGTCTTACATACTTTTAACCATTCTATGTTGCTAATTGTTGTACATCCTGTATTCACAGTTTAAACCTGCTATTACTCTATTACACTCCTGAAGAAGCTCCGCTGGGAGCGAAACTAGTTGAGTGGAAATCAAGCAGTGAATTGCATCTTTTTGAAAACTGACCTACATATCTTGAAGGATGGTTAATAATTTTGTGTATTGTTTTTATGCTTCATGTAATAAAATTTAATCTTTTATTGATTTTGACAATTGTGTTTATCTCTATCAAGCACCGTGTTTTCAAAAAATCCCTGGGTACTGAGTATACCCGCTGTCCCCCCCTTTTTCTCATATTAAATCCCTATTGAAGTTAATGAGAACCGAATGATAAAAATCAGCAATACCCAAATAAAATCTATGTCCTTTTTTTCCCCCACAAATAGAGATTTATTTTGGTGGTATTTGATCACCACTGCATTTTTTATTTTTTTGCGCTATAAACAAAAAAAGTTTGAGGATTTTGAAAAAAATATATATTTTTTACTTTCTGCTATAAAACATATTCAATAAAAAAATCAAATATCTTCATAAATGTATACCCATATGTATTCTGCTACATATTTTTGGTAAAAAAAAATCCCAATAAGCGTAAGTTGATTGACTTACACGAACGTCATAGTGTCCACAAACTATGATGTATATTTATGGAATTTTTATTCTTTTTTTTATACTAGCAATGGCGACGATCAGCGACTTATAGCGGGGCTGCAATATTGTGGCAGACAATCGGACACTCACTGACACTTTGCCAGAACCATTGACAATAATACATTGACAGTGTTAAAAATATGCATTGTACTAATGACACTGGCTGGGAAAGGGTTAAGCATCCAAGGCAATCAAAGAGTTAACTGTGTTCCTAGCCAGTGTTTTTGTGTACTGTATGTGCTGCTTTTACTGGGGGAAGAGATGGATGTTATTCCCTGCTTTGCAGGGACACAAAAATGAATCCCTTCCCCTCTGTCAGAACAGAGATCTGCCTGGTTTAGATAGGCAGATCTCCCTTTTCTGTGTCTTACCGATGATTGGCGGGTGCCGGTGGACATCCAGTGCCCCTCACCCACAGATTGGCTTCTGCGGGAATTAATCAAAATTGAAGCGGCCCACTGGTGGAGTGTGCATGCCCCCTGTAGATGGAAGTGCAGAATCATGTATAAATACATGATCCTGCACAGGAGGGGTGCCCTGTAGCCGTGAATCTGCTATCTGCTAAAAGTGCCTAATAATGCTTAATTTAAAACATTTAGGAAGCTATTAATCCATGCAGAAAATCTAAAGCAGGCCATGTGATCTCATAGGGATTACCTTGCAGGGGCCTTTTTCCCACAATCCTAGCTTATAAGAATCAAATAAGATGAACACAAATAAAATAAGAAAAAGGCAGAGGAGATTCAAAGACAGGAAAGGAAAATCAGTGTGGAGTGCCAGAGATATTGAGAGACATTAAGAGGGATGTGGTAAAAGAGTAACAGTCAAGAAGTTAGTAATGTACAAGGGAAGAGAGAAGAACAGAGAAGAACAATTTTCTTGACTTAAAGCGGAGTTCCACCAAAAAATAGAACTTCTGCTTATTCGTCTCCCCCCCCACTGGGTGCCACATTTGGCACCTTTGAGGGGGAGGGGGGAACGGAGACCTGTTTTTGATAGGTCTTCTTCCCCACTTCCGGGAGACCGGGCCGCGGCGAAGTACATCAGAAGCTCTGCCCCCTCCTCCCTCCCCTTTTGCTGGGCCAGTGAGAGAGCGTAGCGTGCTTCGCACATGCGCAGTAGGCACCCTTACCAGCAAAGACGGCGGCAGTAACCGACCAGCCGATGTAAACATCAGTTGCGGTGCCGACATCACTAGACTCCAGGACAGGTAAGTGTCCTAATGTTAAAAGTCAGCAGCTACAGTATGTGTAGCTGCTGACTTTTAAGTTTTAATGGGGCCGGAAGAACGCCTCTTTAAGTAAAATATATCTGCATACTAGTTATGGATATTATACCATGGCTGGTCACCCAGTAGGTAAGCACAGTAAGACCTAGACTGGTAATCTGAAATCTTTTTTTTAAATCAGAAAAGGAGTTTATTGAAGAACATAGCCAATATACAGCCACATATGTCATGCAGGGAGTAATATACAGTACATCTACATAGGCTTATCCTTAATAAAACATCAAAGCACAAAGTTAACAACAATTTTGTCAGGCATATTCACAGATCCATTTAGATAAGTCATAATGCATAGTTTCATCATAAGCCAATTAGATTATCATGCAATACGAGGTAGCTATTTCACTATCTTCAAGTATAAGTAAAACAAAGAACAAAAACAACAGAAAAAGAAAAGGGGGAAAGAACCATAAAGAGTGGAAAAAAACATCTGCCGGAGCATTAATTATCATGGCCTAATTACCTTCATCACTAATGGAATATATTTGGTTAGCTAGGTACCACAAATCTGAAATCTTTGAAGACAGCAAGGAGTAATTGACATGCCAGAGGGTTTCTCCTGACTGCTATGGACTCCTGTATATTGCTCAGCTTAAATTAACATCTATAATAAAACAAAAAACAGCTACACAAGGCAATATAAAAGAGCTAAAGAAGATGGAAAAGCTAAACTATAAAGCAACTATTAAAAGTTTTAAATGTTGCCTCTGCAGTTTTCCCTGGTGCCCCGCATAATTTTTTTTCTATGCATTCATGTGACTGCAAAGCTCCAGGTACAACTCCTTTTCCTGTGACTAATGGGAGTGTATTCTCTCCCTGTAAACTAGGCCTTAAAGCACTGGGCGCTTGTAGGTGATGTCACTGCTCTCTGGAATTCAGGAGCATTGTCGTCCCTCCACCTTCACACAAACAAGCCGGAACTTTGCTGTCATGTGACAGCATAAACAAATGGGGAAGGAGTTTATAGTTTAACCTTTCCTTCTACTGTGTAATTTGTGGTACTCTAGTCGGTCAACAGTGGTACTATAAAATATTAATAATAACCACTCGGCTTAGTACGTTTTATTACAAGGGTGCAGTAAAGTTTTTCTTAACCCCTTCCCATCCGCATTCAGTTTTTTAGCATTCCTGAGCTGGATGCCATATGTTGGGGATATGTTATTTATGTCTCTTTGGGAGCCATATTCATTTTGCACAGCTGTTAGCGTCTCAATCTCAGCTGCCACTGTATCAGGATTAGGGGTCAGGCTCAAAGACCAGTTGCTATAGCAGTAGCAGGACTACCACTGACCAGCAGGATAGGTACACAGACAGACACCCTGGCTGTGTAGCATGACGCAGGCTCACCTAAGGTGCGGAGTACTAACCCATGTTCACCAGAGCTCCTGATGGTGGAGATGGATTTTGCTGCGTGTTCTACCAAGTCACAGTCCCCAGGATCGACCCACCAGGAGGTGAGCAAGCTGGTGTCCAGCAGCAGATAAGCAGGTAAGGATCAAAAGGAAGAATAGTCAGTAAACAAGCCAAAGGTCATTTACGAATAGTTGCAGGTTGGGATCAGGTAGAAGCATAGTCGAGGAACAAGCCAAGGGTTGATATTAAATGATAACAAAATATGAAGCAGATCGGCTGGTGTGGAAGCAGGCTGGAGCAGATCAGCTGGTGTGGAAGCAGGCAGGTCAGGGCTCAAGGAAAATACCAAGGCAAATGTGTGAGCATCTGGCAGGTATAAATACACACCTCCTGCAATCAGTCTCAGGTGATGTCTAATGATGATGGCTCCAGACTGCCGGGAGACAACCGCTGGTGGACACCAGTACTGCGGCTCAAAGATCTGACAGCGCCACAAGCAGGTGAAACCTTTCCTGACATACTGGCTGAAGAGAGCACAATAATCTGGCAAACAGGAAGTTCAGAGACATGGCTTAAATTAGGAAGTTCATGGGAAGAGCAAAGAGTTCAACGTTCAGCAGAAGTAAAGGTACAAGGCAGGGTTGTCCAATTGATCAGACAGGGTGCTGTCCAGCAACTAAGGTAGCTCAGCATTAAGGCCCCTTTCACACTGGGGTGAGGAGGTGCGCTGGCGGTATAGCGGCGCTATTTTTAGCTCCGCTATACCGTTGTTTTTACTGCGACATTCGGCCACTAGCGGGGTGATTTTAACCACCGCTAGCGGCCGAAAAAGGGTTAATATCGCCGGCAATGCGCCTCTGCAGACATGTGCGGCATCAGAGTCATTGCCAGACACAGCAAAGGTCCCAGGTTCAAGTCCAGGCCCTGGCACACCAACAGCTTTGGGCCTCACTATATTAACAATACATTTTAGTACCGTGACGAGGGGTGATACATAATGCAAATTAACTAAATAAATAAACAATTAAACTTTTATAAATGCCACAAAAACCCAAAATATCCCAATGTTATTATTCAACGCAAAATACAATTTTATTATTCTCAATATACTGTATGTCCATTAAAAAAAATGAATGTGCAAAATAAATCACACCATCCATCACAGTCTCTCTTGTGTCAAAATTGTTAGTGAATAAATTATCATTCTTTATGGTGCTTTAAAAAAGTTTGTGAAATGAAGTCCCCTAACCATTGTACCTCAAAAAAGAAACAAAGATAAAACACACCTGGTAACAAACAAATGTATATAAACTGTGTGATATTTAAATTAGTCATAGAGTAATAGTCGAGTTATGCTGAATTTGTTCTGGGCATCTAGGCATCAATAATCCCTGGTTAAGAATGAGTTAAATACTGAATCTGCATTTTAGGATCAATTTGGCATTTCATTTGAATACTGTTGGTCATTAAGCCACTAATTTAGTTACAAAGGTAACCCATCACTTATCCTCCAGCTGCTAAGGGCATATGCATATGCCAGTTTTGCTGGATGCAAACATTTCTTTATCTGCTTTAATCTGTTAACTTTACACAATTATCCAGTTGCTAGAATGATCTATAAAATATCCTCCTAATAAACTCTGTACTTGCTATTGAGCCCAGAATAAATGAAGAAGTTTGTGGTTATGATAATGCTTTGCTCCTTAAAATCAATGAACACTTTCATTTCTCTACTCAGAGCATACTAACAATGCAATTATTCCCCAACAATTGCTCATCTGGGCCTATGATAAACCTCTTATCACAGCAAGCTCATTTCTTCCTAAAACTAATTAAACACTTTTATAAAATGAAAATATATTGCTTCTAAGGAAAAGGCCATTTCAAATTGTTCATCAAGAAATCACTATCAGTGAATAACGCAGATCTAGTTATGCACATGTATTCATGTTAAGCTAAGTGGGTGTAGCAAATGGTGCTTTAAGGTTTTTAAACCTTTCCATTTTACCTCTCTGTATAATTTTCAGTGCAGTAATTGTATAACACAGTTGTTACCACTTGTAAAGTGTATGAAAATCGTAAAAACAAACACATTTGTTGCCTTTTGGTCTGTGAAATATATCATTTACATAGTTTAGTTATATGTTTAACCACTTAAGCCCCGGACCATTTGGCTGGCAAAAGACCAGGCCACTTCTTGCGATTTACTAGTAATGGCGGCGATCAGCGAATTTTATCGTGACTGCGACATTATGGCGGACACATCGGACACTTTTGACACCATTTTGGGACCATTGTCATTTTTACAGCGACCAGTGCTATAAAAATGCACTGATTACTGTGAAAATGACACTTGCAGTGAAGGGTGGCCTGGACGGCGACCAAGATGGCAGCATAAGCTGAGAGCTCCTGCAAGCCGGGGACTGAATCCTGCTTTTTAGGGGAACCTACGCCTTGCTACCACTATGAGCAGATCCACACGAAGCTCTTGTCCCTCCCAATCAGCCTGTGCCACAGGTACGCAGCTCAGCAGAAACATACCAGAGCTCTTTCGGTCTCAACTCATGACTGCACACGTGGCCTCACAGGCCCAAACCCCGACCTTGCCTAGCGCGGATCCCGCTACTCCATCATCTGGGGGATCTGATACGACCATGGGGCGTGCTCATCCCCCAGCCTCTTTGACTTAGAGACAATCGCTGCAGACATTAAGAATATTGTCACGGCGGCGATCGCTGACCTTAAAGCCGAAATTCATGCGGTAGTACACAGGATTGATGGGGTGGAACAGACTACCCAGAGACAAGCAGCGGCCATCCGACAGGTCCAGACCACCTATGATGCCCAACTCTCCCAACTCCTGGATATCCACAGACATGTCGAAGACCTCGATAATAGGGGCCGGAGACACAACATTAGAGTAAGAGGGGTCCCTGAGACCATTGAACCGGGCTCCCTGCAACAGACAATCTGCACAATCTTTAATGATTTGATCGGGCGCCCAGCAGACTCTCCCATAGACATGGAAAGGGCCCATCGCGCTTTGCGCCCACTACCCCGTGATAATGAACCACCAAGGGATGCAATATGTTGTGTGGTTAACTTTCCACTTAAGGAGGAAATCCTCCGCAAAGCAAGAGAGAGAGAGGCCGTATCCTCCATAATGGCGCCGAGATCAAGTTGTTTCAAGACCTGTCTCAGATCACGCTTCAGAATAGGCGTGCTCTGCGCCCCCTGCTGGAGGCTCTGCGATCCAGACATATTCAATACCGCTGGAAATTTCCTTTTGGGCTCTCAGCATCCGCTAGAGGTCGCTCTGCGCTTCTCCGCACACCTGAGGACCTGCAGGGCTTCTGCGAACAACTAGATCTCCCGCATGTCGAGCTTCCGGAGTGGTACGCCTTTTATTTCCCCGCTGAACCATGGCTCCCGGTCTCTCTTAACCCATCACTGAAGGTGCAACAACACAGATCTCGAAGGTATAGAGCTGACCCATCTTCCCCGGGGAACCATGCCTCTCATCGTACCACCACAGCCCGGGCTCCCCTTCCACGCCCTCTCGGAGGAGAGAACACGCGGATGCCTAATGAGCCTGGATTCCTCTCTGCCAAGTGCCATCTCTCGTGAGTAACTCGTGAGTAACTGCCAACGTCTATTATCCTTCTCCCTTCCACCTCTTTCTGCCTCTTATCCCCCTTCCAGGACTATCACCTACACTGCTTCCCCTGGCAAACTCTTGCCCTCCACAGAACTGTCGGACATCCCTGCATCACAGAATGTGCATTATGCTAATGAGGAGATGATGGCGGAGGCCCCTTCATACTGTACCATCCTTTTTCGTCCCTCCCGGATTTCTTCTCCTGCAATTTTCTTCACGGAAAGACCAGCACGGTGTATGACTGATCCTGCAGATGTCTCATTGATCCATAGGAGGTAACACTTCGCATCACACACCTGATTTTTTGGAATATCCATGCCACCGGTCAGACTGGCAGAATTCCCACATTACGATTTATCGTGCCTTTATCTCCAGACCTTTATGCCGTGTCTCCCTTCTTGGCACTTTCTGGCCCGCAACTTTTTGGCTTTTTGATTTTTGACTTTAACTTTTTTCATATTTCCATTGTTTTTTATTTTTTAGGTTTTCCATTTGTTTATTTTTCCCCTCCCCCTCCTGCTGAGTTAAATTGAGTCAAGTGACTTTCTATATCAATCGTGCTTTATGGACAATATTGTGTCTTTTTTTAACTACCTGAGTTGTCAGTCAAGCCTGAACCCACGGGGTTGGGGATGTATCCCTAACACTATGGATGCAGATGAGGTGCCTTTGGAACCTGTCCTTGACTATAAGGTAATGTCTGCTTACATAGGGTGTTTCCCCCAAATTTACTAGGATGCCTAAGACTCTCAAGCTATCACACAATGTAGCGGTTCGTTCTCGCCCCTTTGTTAACGTTTGTATTGTTATGATGTGTTGAGGTCAATACTGGCGGCACTTGGCAGAATTGTTTAAACTGTTTCATATGTTTCAATCGTTTTGTGTAGGGCTCCCTAGCCTCCTGAGTTCAGATTACACAATGGTTTATATATCATCAGTTCTCCTCTAATAGTAGGTTCCCCACTGTTATCACATGTTACTAAACGTGCTCAGTCCATCACTCCCTGGGTCGCTGCCCTTCTGTGGTTTCCGTCCCTTTTCTCGTCCCCACACAGCGATCCTGCTGGGATTTGCTGACCCTCCAGATTCTCCCTTTTCTAGGTGATTTAGCGAGACTACTATCACCTCTGGCTGATTTCTTGTCCCTCTATTCCCCTCGTGATTCTTTGCTCTATCTGCTCCCACTCTACTTTTCTTCTCTGCTCCCCCCCTTTTTCCTCTTTCTTTCTCATCTCTTCCGTCCCCCCTCCCCCCCTTTTTTTTATTTTATTTATTATTCTCTCTCTGCCCTCGTCTCTAACTACTTTTTGTTTGTTTTTACTGGCTGGATCTGCGTCTGTCCCTCCGGGTGCTTTTGCCGCCCTTGTTCTTCTAACTACATGATACCCTCTGAAAAAAAACAGCAGTCTGCTACGTTTTATCGCATAAGCGTTTGTTCCTCCACCATGCCATGCCCTCCCTGACTTTGAAATGCCTATCTCTTAACGTGAAGGGCCTTAACCTGCCAGAGAAAAGATCACAAGTTTTGTCCTCCCTCTCCAAACACAGAGCTCACTTTATTTTCCTGCAGGAGACCCATTTTCGTTCAGACGCCATTCCTAAACTTTCTAACCACATATACCGAACAGCTTTCCACGCCACTAACCCCGAGTCTAAGACAAAAGGCGTTTCTATTCTCATATCTAAAAATGCAAACTTTCACCTATCAGATTCCCTGATTGACCCTGAGGGTAGGTACATATTCCTTAAGGGCTCATATGCTTCAAAACCGATCACGCTAGCTAACATATACTGCCCAAACGAACATCAGGTGGCCTTCTTTTGGAAAATTGGCGATCTACTAGCCTCCTTCTAATCAGGTATAGTACTTCTGGGAGGGGACTTCAACTTCCCCCTAAACCCACTACTGGATTCTTCCTCGGGATCCTCCACTTTAACCTACAAGGCGTTGCGCCAGATTAATTTACAGTTTCAATCCTTGATCCTGCACGACGTGTGGCGCTCGATGTTCCCCTCAGATAAGGAATACACTTTTTTCTCGGCCCGGCATCAAAAGTATTCTAGGATAGACTATTTCTTTCTCTCCCAGACGGACCTCCCTCTACTTCAGCAGTCCACTATTGAACCAATGTTTTTGTCAGACCACCACCCGATTACTGTCACCCTGTCTTTCCCTGAAACTTCTTTCAGAACGAAGTCCTGGCGCTTGAATCCCTCTCTGCTCGGGGATCCCTTAGTGATCGACCATATACGCACAAGAATCCAGCAATTCTTTGCGGAAAACTCGAGTCAGGAGGTCTCGCCAGTCTCCCTTTGGGAAGCGCACAAGTGCGTGATCCAAGGTGAACTGATTGCATTGGCCACAAAGGCTAAAAAACAACACCAAGAGCATATAAATTCCCTCATCGGGACAACTAAATCTCTTGAAACCTCTCACAAACTAACACGTGCGCGAGCCACCTTGCAGGACCTGACGCGCACCCGAACTCTTCTTCTGGAGGAATTAGGCAAGCGCTCTAGGAGACGTTACATTCTTGGCCAGAGAATCTTCTATGAACAAGGCAATAAGTGTGGCCGTCTTTTGGCGCGCACAGTCCAAAATTCAAAAATTTCCTCTACAATTCACCATATACGCAACCCTGGGGGAGAAATTCTGGCCAAGAATGCGGATATCGCTAAGGAATTCGAGAGGTTTTACTCCAAGCTATATAATTTGCAGCCCCACGCTCCCTCATTACACAATGCCGACACCCGAGCCACACATATTAGAGATTTCCTCTCCCGCTACAGCCCCAAGCCACTCTCTCCTCAACAGTCACTCGTCTTGGAAGACCCCATTTTGGCGTCGGAATTGGATTTGGCCATGAAACAAATGAAAACGGGAAAGTCCCCAGGCCCGGACGGTCTTTCTCTCCAATACTACAGATCCTTTATTGACCCTTTAGCTCCGAAAACTTCTAGCCATATTTAACGCCTTATCGGACCCCCAGATCAAACCAGATAGCATGCTAGCTGCGCACATCGCGGTTATTCCTAAGGAGGGTAAGGATTCTTCTTCAGTTGCAAACTACAGACCGATTTCCCTCCTTAACTTTGACGTCAAAATCTATGCAAAGATTCTAGCTAACAGGTTACTCCCCCTAGTGCCTGGTCTTGTCTCCCTAGACCAGGTTGGCTTTGTCCCTGGACGTGAGGCCAGGGACAACACCATCCGTACACTAAACTTGCACCATTGGCTCACGACCTCCAAATCTCATGGATTTTTTCTTTCACTTGATGCTGAGAAGGCGTTCGACAGGGTGGCCTGGGACTACATGCGGGAGGTGCTCATGGCTTTAGGCCTGGGGACCCGTATGTTGTCATATATCATGGCCTTGTACACTGGTCCCTCAGCGGCAGTGAAAGTCAATGGTCACCTGTCGGACGCCTTCCACATCAGCAATGGCACACGTCAGGGTTGTCCCCGTCACCGCTGATTTATATCCTTACCCTGGAACCCTTTCTTAACAGACTAAGAGATAACTCAAACATACAAAGAATTACCGTGAAAGGCAGGGAGTTTAAAGTGGCGGCTTTTGCTGACGACATACTCCTCTCTTTGCAATCTCCCCGTATCTCCTTACCTAACCTTCTCAAAGATATAAAACACTTTGGCTTGTTGTCCAATCTCAAAATCAATCACACAAAATCGCAGGCACTAAATGTATCCCTTCCTTCGCAGGAGGTAACACACTGTCAAGAGTCATTCCCTTTTCGGTGGGAACAGGACGCACTTACATATCTTGGCATTCGAATCCCCACTCGCCTGACAGATTTGTATTTGAAAAACTTCCACCCTGCCCTGCTCCAGACCCAAAAGCATCTTAAAGACTGGATGGGCCTGAATGTTTCCTGGTTCGGTCGTTCAGCCCTGATTAAAATGATAATTTTGCCCCGTATACTCTACCTAATGCAGTCAATCCCCATTTCCCTACCCCCAGGGTTCTTTACATCCTATCGGAAAGCATGCTCTGCCTTCTTGTGGAGGAACTCCCAGCCGCGCATTAAGTTCTCTCGACTCACTTTACCCAAATCTAGGGGGGGTATCGGTCTACCGGATCTTCGACATAATCATACCGCATGTCACCTCACAAGGATCGCTGACTGGAATATCCATGCCTTTAAAAAGTTATGGGTGTGACTTGAGAAGGCCTTCTCTTCAGGACCCTTGCACTTACTCCCATGCCTGCCTTCCAATAACTGGCCCCATTCCTTGTTAACTCACCCGCTCATTTACCCTACACTTCTGGCTTTCAAAAAGTCTGCATTACATGGGTCCCCACCCCCTCCTCCGAGCCCCTTGACGACACTAAGGGGGAATACAGACTTCCCCCCTGGGGTCTCTGAGGGATTTTTGAGCCGAGAGTGGCCATTTGAGGACGTATTAGCACTCCAATTTTACTTTGAGGGGAAGCTCATGTCTTTTGAAGCGCTAAAGACCTCCACCAAGACAACCTCTCTATCCTTTTGGACCTACAGACAAATCCAACACTTTCTTACGACCCATGCCAATCAGTCATCCTGGACACGACGACTCACACCCTTTGAATCCCTGTGCCATCGTAAAACACTGCAAAGACACCTGATCTCCCTCCTATATACCCTCCTCTCGGAGGTCCCATCACTGACTCCTGCCCCCTCACAGACCTCCTGGAATAGAGATCTCCAAACGCCCTTGTCAACGGAAGAGTGGAGCACTATATATGAGTACGCTCATAAAGGTTTGTTGAATGTGGCCATTCAGGAGGATGGCTATAAGTTAATAACTAAGTGGTACAGGACCCTATCCCGCCTTCACAAATTTTCCCCTAGCGTTCCTGATACTTGTTGGAGATGCGGGGCGGGAGTGGGAACTATGCTTCATGTGTGATAGGACTGTGGGGCCCTTCAACCTTTTTGGAGGGGGGTCCACGGTCTCATCTCACATGTCACAACTTACACCCTGGACTTTACCCCGTCCCAATTTCTTTTACATCATACCTCTCTCCCTAAGAAAGATTATTACAAATCCTTAGCCATGCACATGGTTAATGCAGCCAGACTCTGCATACCCAAACACTGGCTCTCCACCGGCATTCCCACAGTCAGGGAGTGGCTTGCACGGATTTCCTCCATAAAGGAAATGGAGGAACTAATTTTTACTTCGCAGGATAGGATGCACAAATTCTCCGCTAAGTGGGCCTGCTGGAATCACTTTATTACCACCGATCGCTATCTTCAGTATACCTCCTAAAACTGTCTGGCGAGGCTGGGGTTGCCCTCACTGTTGTGGGGGGGATTGGGGGAGAGGCGCCTCTTCTGGCCTTTCCCTGATAGATTTCTTCCCCTTTTTTTTTAAGTGTGTGTTCGTTGTCCCCCTTATGTCTCCTCTGTCTCCCCCCTTCCCCCCTTTTTTGTTCCCTTTTCTGCTTTCCTCTTACTTTCTTTGGGCCCTTTTCTCTTGGAAATTTTCTTTTTGAATGAGGGTACCTAGCCTTTGTGCTGTCATGATACACTGCACCCCAAATTATGGACATGATCGAGGCTCTACACCAGTTTCTCCCCTTAATATTGAGGGGGGGATCTGGGGGAGGGGAGAATAGAAAATGCGATCCTCCGCCCCTAGGACGCAACATCACACTGTTGTTCCTCGGCCGTGGTCAGTTAGTCTCTATTGAGCTACTCATATTGTGTTGTGACATAGGTACTCTTCTTGCTTCCATGTTTTTCTGTTAAATGCTGTACTGTGACCAGTATTTGGTCTTGTATGTCATGCTGTATTCTTACTAAATAAAAAACTTTTTATGAAAAAAAAATATGACACTGGCAGTGAAGGGGTTAACCTGTAGGGGGCGCTAAAGGGGTTAAGTGTGTCCTAGGGAGTGATTCTAACTGCTAGGGGCGTGGCTACGAGTGACACGTCACTGATCGCTGTTCTCGATGACAGGGAACAGACGATCAGTGACATGTAATTACAGCGCTCGTCCTGGTGTTTAAAGAAAATATTGCTGCAATTTAATATTTGAGACACACACTTTATAATAAGATTCAGAAAAAATAAGCTGCGCAAATAACAAAATATAACACTACTACAATATGTGCATTATAAATGAAAAAAAGCAAGACAACAACAAACTTGAAAGTTGCAATCCAAAAAAAACAATAAAAAGATCTGATAAGTGCTTATGTTTCAAAGTCTCTTTCAGATGCAGTGAATAATTGTTATATATAAAAAAATTAATTCAGTTTTTCTCCCATCTGTTGTTATCACCATGCGATTGATGGTGGAAGTGCAGAACAAATAGTAAAGAGTCCTTTCCACCAAAATGTCATACGTGATGATTTAATAAACACCCAAGAAGAAGTGATGAAAGAAGGATCCTCCACCTTTGAAATACCAGAAGCTGAGATCTCTTGTTAGGGAGATCGTACACGCACTGCCCCTGGAAGACGTCAATTTTGACGAAACGGCGTAAAGCAGCGTGCTGACATCACCACGTACTGCCAGTCCCGGAAGTCACGGGCTGTGATCGAGAGCCGGCCGGCTCAAATTTTATACAACTGCCTTATAATATCAGCTTAACTGTAAGTGTGATTCTTTTATTTGTGGAATAAATGTTTTAATAGAATTACGCTATGGTGGCATTCCCCTTTTTGTTCACATGGAAATGAATGCTATTGCGGAGCCTTTGATTGAGAACCATTGACGGCATTTCAGACTCCAGGGTGCAGAGACCCAGGGCAGGGGAAATAGCCCAAAGCGTGTACGATCTCCCTAACAAGAGATCTCAGCTTCTGGTAAGCGGCAGCATTTCATAGGTGGAGGATCCTTCTGTCATCACTTCTTCTTGGGTGTTTGTTAAATCATCACGTATGACATTTTGGTGGAAAGGACTCTTTACCATTTATTCTGCACTTCCACCATCAATCGCATGGTGATAACAACAGATGGGAGAAAAACTGAATAAATTTTTTATATATAACAATTATTCACTGCATCTGAAAGAGACTTTGAAACATAAGCACTTATCAGATCTTTTTATTGTTTTTTTTAGATTGCAACTTTCAAGTTTGTTGCTGTCTTGCTTTTTTTCATTTATTATTACACTTGTGAGAGGGTGTATTTTAATTTGTAATGCACATATTGTAGTAGCGTTATATTTTGTTATTTGCGCAGCTTATTTTTTCTGGATCAGTGACATGTCACTAGGAAGAACGGGGAAATGTTGTGTTTACACTCACTTCTCCCCGTTCTTCAGCTCTGTGACTCGATCACGGGACACTGGCGGACATCGAGTCTGCGGGTCACGTCGGCGGCACACACGCGACCACACTGCGGAAAAATTAAAAGGGACAAATATATACGCCCATTTGCCTGTCCGTGCCATTCTGTCGACGTAAACGTTCGTGCGGCGGTCGGCAAGTGGTTAATATGTGTAAAAAACTACCTGTTGATCCTTCCAGAAATCCAGTTATCTGAGAAGAGTAATCTCTGTCTGCTGAATGTTATCAGCTAGCATTATTCCCAGATCTCTCTGTGAACTATAGAACACCCCCCCCATGATATAGAGAACATAAATGAGTGGGGGTGTTCTGTAGTAGTCTTAGTGTGAAAATGCTGCTCCTCCATAGATACAATAAATGAACGCGATATCAAAGCCCTGGTTTTAAAAACAAAAAAAAACTAACATTATATACTAACAGTACTTACAGTTAAGCCTTGTTATAGGCTTACCTGTAGGTACAAGTAGTAGTAGTAGTGTAAGTGAGAATTGTCACCATAGTATATGAAATTTGTTACTGACAAGAAGACTAGGTGACAATAATGTAAAAAAATACTGGAAAAAAAACAATGCCGCTACTTCATCTAAAGACTGGTAGGCTGCAATATATTACATTGTTCCTGGGTTTAGCTACACTTTACATTGCAGTATTAGGGTGGTAGGTACAGTACTTGGGAGTAAACACTTCATACGTTTGTATGTTCAATCATGGGTGTCCGCTAAACTTTTTTCAGGGGGGGGGCAATACATTGCAATACAAAAAGATGTACACAGTGGTGTCGTGGCACAGGCACTGCTGTTACCTGTAGTTATTCAGTGATAGGGCAGGCCCTGGCAGCGTACGTATTCAGTCTCTTGTCTTGGCCACTGCACGCCACGCACCTGTGGGAGGAGCCGTCGTCGCGCCGGTCGGGTGGGCATAGGCACATTTACACAGGCTGAGGCAGCAGCCAATCACGGAACAGCCGGGTCAGGGTCATGGTGATGTAAAGCAGAGGCGGAGCCAATCTGATGCTCGGGCCGGGGGTGAGGAGGGAGGGATGGATAGTCGGAAAAGACTGAGAGCAGCCCCAGCCCCCAGGCCAGCAGCAGTCTGCAGACTTAGAAAAAAAAGTCCACGGCTGCCGCGGAGGCGACCGCGGCGGCCATTGCAACACAGTGTGTGTCTTCACTCTGACTTCCGGGGGGGGGTAATTGACCCCCCTTGCCCTATGGAGCGGACGCCCATGTGTTCAATCTGTGGTTTCTACCACAGTCCAAATGTATACCAGCAGTTTATCTAGCCTCAGTTTTGGCTGGTGCCAAGTCCATGCTGGGTAAAAGGAAGGTTGTGTGTACAGCTAGCAACTCAGCACCATTAAAATTGACAGCTGCTTAGGAAACAGCAAGATATTTCTGATTGATGTGATTAGTGGCATACAATGGAATATAGAAATAGATCATGTTAGATGTTGTGGGGCTGCAGCCTAGGCAGAGTGGTCTACAATTCCCTTTGAATTGCTGCAGAGTTAAAATTTTCTTCAAGTATTCCAATACATTCCCAGGTCAGATAGGAAATAAAATTCCTGCAGTGCATTCTTCTCTTACCTTTGTTATACTTGCAGCAGTTACAAATATAGTCAACCATATATTACCACTTAAGGACTGCCGCACGACGATGTACGTCGACAGAATGGCGCTGACAGGCATAAGGGCGTACAGGTATGTCCCCTTTAAGAACCTGTCCGTGGGTCACGCGCGCGCCTCCGGTGGCACACTCACGACCCGGTCCAAAGCTTTGTGACCGCGCCTGCGGGATCCGTGGACCCGATCGCTGCTGGTGTCCCGCAAGCGGGTCACACAGCTGAAGAACGGGGAGAGGTAAGTGTACACAAACCTTTCCCCGTTCTTCCTAGTGGCAGTGTCACTGATCGTCTGTTCCCTGTCATAGGGAATGACGTTCAGTGATGTCACACGCCAAGCCATGCCCCCCTTCAGTTATAATCACCCATTAGGTCACACTTAACCCCTACAGTGCCATCTAGAGGTTAAACCCTTCACTGCAAGTGTCATTTTCACAGTAATCAGTGCATTTTTATAGCACTGATCGCTGTAAAAATGACATTTGGTCCCAAAAATGTGTAAAAAGTGTCCGATGTGTCTGCCATAATGTCGAAGTCACAATAAAAATTGCTTATCGCCGCCATTATTAGTAAAAAAAAAAATATTAATAAAAATGCCATAAAACTGCCCCCTATTTTGTAGATACTATAACTTTTGCGCAAACCACTCAATAAACGCTTATTGCTATTTTTTTTACCAAAAATATGTAGAAGAATACGTATCGGCCTAAACTGAGGAAAAAAAACTTTTTTTATATATTTTTATATATTTTTTGGGGATATTTATTATATTTATTATAGCAAAAAGTAAAAAAATTGTCGCTCTATTTTTGTTTATAGCACAAAAAATAAAAACCGCAGAGGTGATCAAATACCACCAAAAGAAAGCTATATTTCTGGGAAAAAAAGGACGTCAATTTTGTTTGGAAGCCACGTCGCACGACCGCGCAATTGTTGGTTAAAGCGATGCAGTGCCGAAACGCAAAAAGGGGCCTGGTCTTTAACCAGCCAAAATGGTCCAGGGCTGAAGTGGTTAAAAAATAATGAATAATATATACTGTATAAATAATAATAAATAGTATCTGTCTAAAAGCACATGTACACTATGTCACAGCAATGCATGCATTACTGCAACATATGGCAATGCACGTTAACATGCATTTGTGTAAAGCTGTGCCATTCAGACTGAATGGCAACACATTGCCTTAATACATGTAATGCACCTTTCTTAAAGTGTTTGTTAACCCCAAAAATGTTTTATATCCTGGTCCCTTAAAGCAAATTAAACAGCACAGTGCTTGTGATGTGTAATCTGTCCCCCTCTAAACTGTAAAAAAAACCTCCCTGAACCTGCCACTTCCTGTATCTCCTCTCTGTACTGACCACGAAAATCAGGGCTGCTGATCCCTGACCACCGTGGTCAGAGTGCATCCCTCCGTCATACGCAGCTTTCCTCTCCTTTCTCCCCCTCACCCCCTCCTCCTTGCCTGTCAGCTCCCTCTGTGTCTCTGTCTCCGCCCCCCTGCTATTATTAAAAATAAAAAACCTACAATGGTCACTGCCAGCCTGGCATACCACATACCACACTATGTAAGTCATTTCTAAAAACGAGCGTTGTAAATACTTATTTGGAGCTATCTTCAGCCGGTCACGTGACTCACGGCCGCTTTACAGCTCTGAGACAGGGCTTCTGCGGGAGGCCATGTGATCTCTTCAGCTGACGTCAGAGGGAGATCTCAGCCCC
Source organism: Rana muscosa (assembly GCA_029206835.1). NCBI lineage: Eukaryota > Metazoa > Chordata > Amphibia > Anura > Ranidae > Rana > Rana muscosa. The sequence goes on from CM055124.1 coordinate 177,925,406, forward strand.
TCCCGCAGAAGCCATGTATCGGAGCTGTAAAGCGGCCGCGAGTCACATGACCGGCCTGAAGATAGCTCTAAAAAGCTATTTACAATGCTCGTTTTTGGAAATGACTTTCATAGTGTGGTATGCCAGGCTTTAATTGAGGGGGTGGCAGTGATTTGAAATTTTGACTTAACAAACACTTTAAGAGCATGCGTTACAGTGTAGTGCAAGGCATTAATCTGTGTTACACTGTGCTGTTAGAAATGGTACATGCACCCTTTCTATTGAGCTCTAGTGTGCTAGGCAGTGCATTTAAATTAATGCGTTGCCTTAAAGGGGTTGTAAACCTTCGTGTTTTTTCACCTTAATGCATCCTATACATTAAGGTGAGCCATTGGCTCCCGCTGCTGTCAATCAAATACAATGACACGGGCGGGCGGCGCTGAGTTCTGTATTAGGTGGCTATGGACGCCGAATGCTGGACACGGGAGCGCGCCCGCAAGGTAACCCCCTTGGGAGAGCGCTTCCCAGAGGGGGTTATCTGATGCAGGGAGGAGCCAAGAGAGCCGCCGTGGGACCCCAGAAGAGGATGTTCGGGGCCACTCTGTGCAAAACGAGCTGCACAGTGGAGGTAAGTATGACATGTTTGTTGTTTAAAAAAAAATCAAACCTATAGTATCATTTTAATGCAACGCATGTTAATTCAGGGCACAACATACATTAACGTACATGCTCTAACCTTTTGCAATAGTGTGACTGAGGCCTAAAATCTTCATGCCTTAAATGTTGTAGTGTATGACATTTGTTATTAACTATTGGACATCGGATCACATGCTTTATTCTGCCACCAAGCAAAACTCTGCCACACTGTGCCAAACTTTGTATATACTGATTAAAAGTAAGAATGGGGGTTGCTCACTGTTTAACACAAAGCTATGAGACAAAGAAATATGACATCCCTTCCGTAATAAAATGGCAAAATGACATGATATGCTGAATGTGAACTACATCTATAACATTGACAGAGACAGCAGATATTGCTCACTGTACACCACACAAATAACATATTAAACCTTAAACATTTGTTCATACACAAAGTCTATAAAGGTACTATAAGCCTTCCTATCTGCCCCCTTGTGTTTTTCACCTGTATAAGATATACATTGACTGTGTAGTTTCATGATGTCATTTGTTGCCTGTTCACACAGCCTATAGCTGAATAAATCTTCGTATTCCTTTGTCAGTTGTTTCTGTTTGCATTCAAACATGGCACTGCATGGTCTAATGCATGTCCTCTGTCTGTAGTCTGTAGAACTGACACTTCCTGTTAAATAAACAACATATCCCCACAATCCTTTGGGTCTCTTGGTGTAGTGCAGGGATATGCAATTAGCGGACCTCCAGCTGTTGCCAAACTACAAGTCCCATGAGGCATAGCGAGACTCTGACAGCATCAAGCATGAAAACCAGAGTCAGAGGCATGATGGGACTTGTAGTTTGGCAACAGCTGGAGGTCCGCTAATTGCATATCCCTGGTCTAGTGTTTTGCAGGTAAGAGCTAAATAGTATTTAGATCCGATATAGCCACAAACCTTCAGGGAAAACATAGTACCACCATGCAGTATTTCATCACATTAGCACTCCCACATTTGTGATGCAACACAGAGGCAATGGCTAGGCATGTATTGGACACTGCGTGACCCAGAATAATAAGTTGCCTGTCCTTTTAGTGAATAGGGACATGCTAGGTGAATGAATACATAGACATATGTGTCAGAAGGATTGTTGCTCTTTCTAATCACTTGCTTGGCCATCTGAAAATTTTATCAAACAAGTTTCTAACAACTGTGCCTACTCTAAATTCTCAAAAGCACCTGTTACCACAATGACAGAAGTCTTACAAAACAATGGCCTTGCTCCATTGCGCTAATGGAGTTTGGATCTTCTCACCCTATTAGATAAAACCAGCATTCCTGCAGAGAAATGTTGTTGTTTCTACCACTTGTACTCATGATCTTCCCTTCATATTTATTCACAGATCATTACACTAAACAATGATAGAAATACAACTGAATGTCTATGTAACAAACCTAGCTTGAAAACTACTGTATTTATTGGCGTATAACACTCACTTTTTTACCCTGAAAATAGAGGGTAAACTGTGCCTGTGTTTTATACGCAGGGGGCTGTGGAAAGTTTTTTTCTGGAAACTTCCCTCTTAAAGTTAGGGTGCGTGTTATACACCTGTGCGTGTTATACGCCGATAAATACGGTAATTTCCTTCAGCAGGCCAGAAAAACCAAAACAAAACAAAGGATTCTTATGGTGGCCATACACGCTTCGATTTTATTATCCAATCAATTTTCAATTCAATCAAAATGTTTAAATTGGCAAACAATAAATTAGGCATAACTTCCCTTCCAATCGATTTAGGCTTGATGAAGCTCAGATACATCAAATTACATCAATTGGTCAGGGTGAAAACTAACAATCGTGTTGCGTAGATCAGTACTTAGATGTTTTGCTCATAAATTTGAGTTTATTTTAATCAATCAAATTATGAGACTGCACAGTAGAAACAGAGATACTATTGATAGCTTATGATAGCATCTTCCAAATATCAACTGAAATCCACTTCTCTGTGTGTGTCATATTGTTAGAATATGATCGTTATATTGTTCGACTATTCCAATCTGAAGAGATCAATCGGAAAATAAATAAATAATTTATGGAAATATGTATGGCTACCGTTAATAGTAAGGCAACAGAGGCGCCTTTTTGAAAAGTCAAAAAGGTTACACTTCAATGTGTTGATTTACTGTACCCTCGTACTCTCTGAACCTTGTAAACTGCTTTTTCTACAATAAAAACTTTTATTGCGAAAAAAAAAAGGTTACACGTCTTGTTACTTCTCCTTCTGGAATAAATTAACAATAAACTTGTATTGTTTACTTAATGTCTTGAATTATATGTTTAATACCATAAGTTGGTAAAATACTTTTTTCATGGTATCAGAAGCTGGCATAGTACCATGTAACCAAGGTCAAATTTAGGACCATGCATTAGCTGCCTTAGGCGCCATGTGCAACGTCTGTCAAACCACAGTCACTGATAGAATTAGATTGACAGTCTTATGTTGATTGCTTATTAATGAAATAACTATGTAGGCAGCTTTCCAGTAAAGGCCTGTAGGCTCTCCTAAGCATAGGGTAAAGGGGTGAAAGTTGGTAAAAAAAAAGGGATTGTTTATCTCCATTTTAGTAATTTATCTTAAAGTGAAATTAAACCCAACAACCACATTGTAACTTCCCAATACTTAAAGCAGAACTAAACCCTTCTTTCCTTTACAGCAATGAAAGCTGTCATCTTAGCCTCTAATTGATCTGCAGTTGCCATGGTGCTACACATGTAAGCAATTATGACACCGGCCATTGATGGTGTGATGGTTGAGAGCACAAGCAGCTGTCACAGTTATCATTTATCAAATGCCCTGAATGTAACTATTTAAATGGGGTAGCTTCATTATTTTCTTTTGTTAAAGTGGTTCTAAAGCTTTGTTTTTTTTTTCCATAAAAATTATAAACCTGCCTATAGTTACCTGCTCTGTGCAATGGTTTTGCACAGAGCAGCCCCGATCCTCTTCTTCTAGGGTCCCCCGCCGGCGCTCAAGGCCCCTCCCCTTCATTGGGTTCCCCCATGGAAAGTCGCTTTCCCTGGGGGCACCCACCGCGCTCATTCCCAAGTCCCACTGCTGCGTCCATTGACACAGACAGCAGGACCCAGCTCCGCTCCCACTTCACCCAATTTGATTAACAGCAGTGGGAGCCAATCACTTCTGCTGCTATCAATTTGTCCAATGAGGAAAGACACAGCAATGGGGGCCACTGCGCTTGTGCACATCACTGGACTAGATGGGCTCAGGTAAGGAAAAGGGGGGGGGGGGGACTGGGGGCAGCTGCAGCAGAGAAGGTTTTTTACCTTAATGCATAGCATTTTTTCCTTTATTTTCACATGATGATCCTGCCAGTAAGTCTTTTATTTTTCTATCCTTTAACAGACCATTTGGGCCAGAAAAGATGTCCATTAGAGGGTTGAGAGAAGTTAAGGATAACTTCACCTTTCTAATAAAAATAATAAGTACACATTTTTTGCAGGTAAAATTTTTAATTTTTTTCTTTCTAGGAGCCTGTAACGCTTTGCACCCGTGCTCAGTAGATCGCTGGTGCAATCTCCAAATTGTCTGTGTAGCTGTCTGCTTGTACCTTGTATGGGCAGGCAGTTACTGATAGACAAGAAGAATCAATGAACTACCTAGAGTGCTCACCAGTGCCCTGCTAGTACATTGAGCACACAAATGCTGTTGGTACTTGCAGTTCAATCATTCACAGAACTCTGTGAAAGAATGATGCAGCCTTGTGGGAGGAGCCCCGCATGACCAAGTTATTTTCAAATTGTGACAGCAGTTGTGGGGAGAAGATTCCTGGCCCGCTGTTACAACTAGAAGGGTGATCAGGGAGAGGCTGCAGGAGAACTGGATAAATGGGGAAACGTATCATTTAACAATGACAGGGGTGCTTAAAATGTTTAGCTTTTATTTGTTTATTTAAAACACTTTTTCCAAAGGGGGAAAAAATACTACTCCCATCCCAGACTGACAATGCAACTGTCCAAAGGTGTCTCTGTTGCTCCTCCAGTGAAGTGGAGCCACTTTAAGACAGGAATGACGTTACTGGCATGATCACCAGGTGAAAAAAAAGAAGAAATTAATCCAGCCACCACTGGTAAACTGCAATGTTACATTTTGTTTTTGAGTTTAATGTCGCTTAAAGAATCAAAAAACAACTCATGCCAAACAGTAACTTAATAATATTTTCTGGTTCCTGTTGTATAAGCAAGTTCTCAAAAAAAAAAGAAAAAAAAAAAAAAAGCTTAAGCTATACCAGGGTGCAGCAGTGACAAAGATGCCAAAGCATGACCATTTTTACCTTCTTTGAAGAGACTGACAAAATAGCCTGACCTTCCTGACCCTGATGAAGGAAAAATATTCTAAAGAGAGGCTGTGAGCCAATGGTCAGGGCACACAAGCAATATCCTCGGGGAGCTGTGCTTCAGATAAGTATAGTATAATACAGACATTCTAGAATAGAGGCTGGGAGCCGTAAAATAAGGGCACTAAAAGTGTGCATATCACTGGGAAACGTAACAGTCATCCCTTGCAGTGGGGCTGTGTCTGCATTGTGCATGATAATTGCTCATTTAGGTCTAGGGGCATAGAAAAGACAATCTACCTAATTGATACTCCAGTCCTCTGTACCACTAGACTGGACCTTGCAATGCTTTCTCCCTCACGCTACACCTTTCTAAGGTCCTCATGTCATCAAGACTAATGGTTCATAACCCTACATTGGATATGATGACGCTGAAGGACAGTCCACTGCCGGAGCATGGGAAAATTCCATCTGTTGGGAAAGCAGAGGATCAAGTAAAAGTGATTTTACTCTCCCCTAAACAAAACAATCAGTTAATCCTTGCAGTGCAGGCTCAGCTCCACTGAAAGGGAATATTTTTAAATTAGGCTTTAAGATTTAATGTAGCCTTTGAGCCAGCTTAGCGACTCCTTTCTAAGTTATGGCAGTGCTAAGATGTGGTGTGGGAGAGTTAGAAACACGACTACTACAAATAGAAGTCATTTTCCAGACTTCGAGAGGAAAGTCATCTGACACTTGGTTCCTGGATTTAGCACTTGTTTCTCCGTTTCTGTTGCTCTCTGAAGCTTTTTCTCCTTACCTTTCAGCATTAGAGAATATCACGGTGACTGAAACACATAATCAAAGCTTCAGAAGTGCCATAGTAAGCCGTATATGCTATCCACATGGCCAGCTATTAAAATATACCTATACTGAATCAATAAATTGTAATACTGCTTATACATTAACATGTAACTGTCATTTCAAAAGTCATTTTCAATATTTTTAAATATGCAACCTTTAGTAAAATAATTCATGGCATGGTCATTCAGGAAACCCTCTCTGAAAAATGCCAGTCAACATCACTGGAGTGTATGTATGCATGTGTATGGGCAGCAAAGCGGCTAAGTGGTTAGCACTTCTGTCTGGCAGCACTAGGACCATTGGTCTGAATTCTAACCACGGCACCACCTACCTGGAGTTTGCATGTTCTCCCTGTGCCGGGTACTCTGGTTTCCTGACATTCTCCAAAGACATGCAGATAGGTTATGTTCCCTCTGTCTAAATCAGCCATAGTATGTGTATGGTAAATGAGTCACAGAAATTAACGAAATTCCGGGACTTTGAAGGTGCTTTAAACAGGAAAACATTTCACACTAGTTAAAATATAATAATTTTATTAGAAATATTAAAATGTATCCAATAAAATATAATTTCATGTTACATGGTTTCATTGTCATTATTTCAAAGCGGTCAAAAAATAGTTGATCCCAACACGTTTCACCCACAAGGGCTTCCTCAAGGGAAAACTGCCAGTAACTTGAAACTATGTAAAAAAAAAAAAAATATATAATTAGTAAACTAGCACACATTATTACATTATACCTGCAACATTAACTATACCTATGCTTCCCCAATTGCTTAATAATCTGCACTAAATCACCAAGAATGGCTTGTAACTTGAGTAAGGGGTTTTGATGGTATTTAATGAAGACGCACAGCTCAGTGCACAAGTGGGGGACTATTAGGTGATCGCAGAAGGAATACAATCAACCAGACTACACAGATGTACACAAAAAAAGAAAATAACTTTTAACAAAGTGCATATCAACTTCATATTTCAATAAATATTACACAGGACAGACCATTATACTCACAACATGTAATCGCAAAGAATACCACAAGGAGGCACCCAGTTGCTTGTAATGTAACTGCTCTCCAAAAAAGGGGCTATTGAAAAAAACTGTGTAGATTTAAACAGAAAAGAGTTTAATGTATTTGAACAAAAATACTCTCTATTGGGCCAATAAAAAGTGAACTTTCAAATTATCATAATGTCTATTGCAATGGAAATGGCAATTCCAGTCCAGAAATCAATGTAAGTACGGTAATCAATAAAATTGCTATTAGTCCAACCATAATAAGTCAGCAACAGATTCACCCTGACAGCAAGAAAGAAGAGAGATTTATGAAATAATGTTCCACAATCTAGCGACCTTTACAGCAAGCATTGCTCTCACCAGCATTACATAGTTGTCATAGGGACTGGGCAGACCTTGTGGCTCCACCAATATGGCCGTCATAAGTGCCAACCTTTTTATATCTCCCAGACACAGGATGTCACTACATGCCTAAATGGTGCACACACAAGCCCCATCAGTGGCGAGCCATCGGCTTGATAAGCAGGAGCCTAAAATGAATGGGAAATATGCAACTAAGAGCTGAATAGAGAACAGCACCACCTCTGGCCAGAGGACCCACTGGTCATGTAACACATCATAAGGGAAAAAGAGCAGCATTGACATAAATGATGTATACCATAACCCAAGCCTAAAAGAAGGGTGTAAAATCACCTAACTGCTAAAAAAAAAAAAAAAAAAAAATCACAATTCACTTCAACCAGGGGCTGGAGGAATATAGGGGGAAACGTGCATCAATCAGACATGGGCAGACACAACCAAATCTGCACGACCAGGAAAAAATACCAAAATACCCCCCTGTTCATGTCCTGGGTATCCGTACAATCACCGCAGCCCCCCTTCTAACTGCAAACATGAGAGGGGGTCCCAGGTGAAAATAATACATGCAAAAATAATTATTTATTATACACCATTCATTAAAAGATTGTTGATTTAAAGGTGTAGCACAATTTTAGCCCTAAATATGCTTGATACTTACCTTATGGAGTAGTTGGTAAAGTTTGGGCATGTTTATGGTGCAAATTTAGGGCTAAGATTCACAATCCCTACCCCTTCTCTTATATAGCTGATGACAGCTCGGGAAGCTGACATTTGGCTAGTGGTAACGTTGGGATTGGACATGTGCGCATCATTGTCTGTTTTGTTTTTTTATTGATTTGACAGATGGTAGGCATCATGACTGATGATGGATTTACAAGGGACTTTGGGGGGTTTTAATTGTTCTAATAAAGGACTTGTCAAATGTTTGGATGTCCTCAATTCTAGGTTTAGTTTTTATTTTTTTGTGACTATGCAGGGGTATTATTTTACCCCTAATTATTTACAGGGAGGGGGCAATATCTGGGGGCCGCCTTACTATTAAGGGGGGTCTTCAGACTCCAATAATTCCACCACCCACAGACCCCTACAACCACCCACTGGGGTTGTGGGGATGCTGCCCTTGTCCTTATTAACATGAGGACAAGGTGCTTTGCCGGGGATTGAGGGTCTGTGTTCTGTTTTAAAAAATATATATTATTTGCCAGCAATATTGAAACATTTTTCTTTGTAAATGTCAATGCTGTTGCAGCACTTTCTGTACATGACAGAGATGTGTCCTTTCACAGGCAGAATTAGGACACCCAAGAGAAAAACATTTATTGAACAAAGTTTTAAAATCAACAAAGGTTGCATTGACATATTTTATACACTAAAAGTGCCTGAGGCTTGAGAAAGGGGGATACTCCCCCGAAAAATTTAGCTATATCACCTAATATAGTGACTTCTGTGAGCTGAGTAACAGCAGACTCTGTTGTGCAGCTGAGCCCAATGTAAAGCTGAATTGTTTGCCTCCCTTAAGCCCCTCAGCCTGCTGTGAGTGATTCAAACTTCATACTGATCAACCACTGGACATCACTGGCCATGATGTAAACAGTTCTACTTTGAATACTTTGTTTACTAACCCCTTGGTGACTGAGAGTAAGAGCCCATTCACACAGAGGCGACTTTGGATCCGACTTGAAATCGCCCCAGGTCGCCCCTAGTCACCTCCAGTCGCGCTGGCTGAGGAAATCAATGTAAGTTAATGGAGCCGTCTTAATGCACACTACTGCAGTCGCTCCGACTTCAAAAAAGGTCCCTGTACTACGTCACTCCGACTTCTAGGCGACTTGTACCCATTGATTTCAATGGGAGTTGCCTCTGAAGTCGGATGACTCTCTTAACATAAGCAACAATACAGGAAGATAACATACATTTCTCAGACAAACCCCTCCCTCCCCTCCCTCCCACAAAACTAATTCTTGTTTTATTGGCCACTGGAATGTCTCCTGTCCTGGAGGCAACTTGAAGTTGCCTTGTAAGTTGCCTGGAGTCGTGCTGTGATTCATACTCAAGTCGTGTCTGAGTTGCCTCATAAAATCAAATGCCTGAATAACATTTTATAACTTTGACATGTTAGTAAAACTATGCATATCATCACAACTACTTGGTGTATCATACCTTGTTTTTTTCAGGACATATTAAAGGGGTTGCTCCACCGGAAAAAAAAAAATTAAAAGCCAGCAGCTACAGCTACAGCAGCTGCTGGCTTTTAATATTTGGACACTTACCTGTCCTGGAGTCCAGCGACGTTCGCAGCAGAGGACGAGCGACCGCTCGTCGCTCTGCTGCTCCCTCCGCCATCCTCGCTGAGGGAACCAGGAAGTGAAGCCCTGCGGCTTCATGCCCGGTTCCCTACGGCGCATGCGCGAGTCGCGCTGCGCCGTTCTGATTGGTGCTCCTGTGTTCTGGGAGCCGAGTGTCTCCCAGAACACCAAGGGAAGTCTGCGGGAAGTGACGTAACTCCCGCAGATTCCCGGAGACAGGACTCCCGGATGTGGGTGAAAATACCTGTCTTAGCCAGGTATCTTCACCCCCCTCCCCCCTGAAAGGTGTCAATTGTGACACCGGAGGGGGGGAGAGTTCCAAATAGCAAAAGTTGCTATTTAGGGTGGAGCTCCACTTTAAGCTTTCTTTTGGTAGTAAATGGTGATGGATACCCCTGATTTTGTTTTTATTATCCAAAATAAACTGACCAAAAATAGTAATAAAATCTTTTTTTTTTTCTTAAGTTTAGCTGAATATTTCTTGCTGTTACCATATCATAAATAATTACCACCAAAGATCAGCCCAAAATAAATTCTCCTGCTTCTGATGATCGCAGTGATAGCACCTACAGTATGTGTATATTTGTGTTGTTTGTACCCATAGTAGGGCCCAGAAACAATAGTGCACACTGACACTATGGGGAGATTTACTAAAACTGGAGAGTGCTAAATCGGGTGCAGCTCTAGATAGTAACCAGTTAGCTTCCAGGTTTTATAACCAAAGCTTAGTTGAACAAGCTGAGGTTATAAGCTGATTGGCTACCATGCACAGCTGCACCAGATTCCGTGTGCACCAGTTTTAGTAAATCTCACCCTATCTGACATAGATACTAATTTAAAAAAATGATTAAAAAAAATATATATATATAATACCAGAAATATACTGACCCTGATCTTTGACACTTACCTTGACCCTATCACGAACCCTGACACTGACCCAGATCAAGCCTTTATCTAGTATTCTTTTCTTTATATTTAAATTTGTTTCATTTTTTTATTTTTTACACACATTTGTTTGTGTACGTCTTTTTTTTTGGCAAGAAGAGAGAGACACAATATATCTTTCTCTTAATTCAGAAGAGAAAAAAAAACACATTGGCAGGCTGCACAGTGACTGATCAGAGTCTATCATACCAAACAGGTGACTGGGAACTAGGAGTCCCAGATCCCAATTGGTAGTACGAGACTCGGGGCTCTGGGTGAGAGCAAAGACAGGTACGCTTATATGCGGCCTCATAAATACCAGAGACTCCAATGGAAGGATAGAAAGTATTTTACAAGCTTCAAATCCTCCCAAACTCGACATGTAGCTCCTTTTTTCTACACAGCAACGCAAAGCGAATCAAACACTACATATTTTTTAAATGTGAACAGCTTTTGTCGGCTGTCCATATTACTCATTGCAGACTGATTTACTAGGTGTTGAGGAGTGGCAACAACGTACCCCCAATGCCTGCTTCTAATGCCAGTGGGAACAGGGGCTTAAAGGGGCTGTAAACCCTCTAGATTTTTCACCTTAATGCTCTATACATTAAGGTGAAAAACCTTCTGTAGTGCAGCTGTGCCCCCCAGAGCTCCCCTTTTATTTACCTAACTCTTACAGTTCCAGCGACGGGGACAAGCACAGCAGCTCCAGACACTGTCTCAGGTCCTCATTGGATGGATTGAAAGCAGCAGGATCCATTGACTCCCGCCGCTGTCAATCAAAGCCAGAAAGCAAGGGGCGTGGCCGAATCCTGCTGTCTGTGTCAATGGACGCATCAGCAGGACTCGGGAGCGCGCCCACACGAGTGCCCCCATGGAAAGTAAAGCTGCTCTCCGTGGGGGCACTCCAGAAGAGGAACAGCCAGGAGCGCTGCTGGGGGACCCAAGAAGAGGAGGTTCAGGGCCGCTCTGTGCAAAACCCTTGCACAGAGTAGGTAAGTATGACATGTTTGTTACTTTAAAAAATAAATAAAAAAACCTTTACAATCCCTTTAAGGTTTTGAATGCAGTTCCAGAGGGAAGTGTATTACAAAGTAAATTGAGCTGAAGAAACCTATAGTAGGTAATTATGGAGGCTGTTTTTGCTGACTTCCCCATTTAAATTTTTCTACTGTCATGCTAATCCTTTGGTGTCAGTAGTTTTCCAAATTGAGTTCTGATTTAACTTTCTTGTTTCCATTACAATGGCAGAGGAAGGTTTGTGAAGCCCCCCCACAGTGCAGAAGAAGGCCTTAATTTGGGCTCAACTTTCAGGGATCATTTTCTCTTTAGGGGATAAATTTGTATTATGGAATTGGTTAAAGATTGGGTTAGAACACGTCTTAGAGCCCAGTGCTAGGAGACTGAGATTAAAGAACAATTTTTATTATAAATCATAAATTACTATTAAAAATGTGGAAGAAAAATAGTAAAGCTATTTATACAGCTTATTAAAAATCTTATCTCAGTAAATCTCTTATTCTTTGGCAGCCAGTATTCACTTCTGACAAGCTAACAAGAGAAGGAGCTGTTTGAAATGGAGGAGAAAAGACACAGACAGCCAGTCTCCCCAGTACATCATTCCTAGATATTCCTGGTACCAGTTGGATGACATGGCGAGGTCACATGTTACCATATAAGAGGGAACTGAAGGAAGAGGCCAAATTAGGAGGCAGAGCTATGAATATTATTACCGTACATTTTTTTTTTTACTGTCACTTTCCCTAGACAGATATGGCTCAAAGAACGGTTATACTGTACATAGACAGAATTTTTACGTAATCTACAGTTTTTACTATTTGGCTTATAGCAATTTAATAATGATTTGTACAACTTTAATGACAGTTGTTATTAAGACTCCATTCACACAGGGGCAACACGACTTCCAGCGCGACTTTGGGAGGCAAATTGGACACGACTTGAGTATGAATCACATCACGACATGAGGCAACTTAAAAGGCAACTTCAAGTTGCATCCAGGACAGGAGGCTTTCCAGTGGCCAATCAAACAAGAATCAGCTCTGTGGGGGGAGGGGGGAGGGAGGGGTTTGCCTGAGAAATGTATGTTCTCTTCCTGTATTGTTGCTTCTGTTAAGACAGTGATCTGACTTCTGAGGCGACTTCCATTGAAATCAATGGGTACAAGTTGCCTACAAGTTGCCTAGAAGTCAGATTGAAGTAGTACAGGAACCTTTTCTGAAGTCTGTGCGACTTCAGTAGTGTGCATTAAGACGGCTCCATTCACTTACATTGATTTTCTCATGCAGTGCGACTTGAGGCGACTAGGGGCGACTTGGGGCGACTTGAAGTCGGATCCAAAGTCGTCCCTGTGTGAATTGGCACTTAGGGGTTAAAGATTAAGTTCTAAGAGTATTTTCTTCTTAACAAGTTACATCTTAGGAATTACTTTTAGACCTCTTTCACACACCCATTTAGCTGTATCTATTGGATTCCAGTGACAATAATCTGTGAATTTTTGTGGCAGGGATCACAGTTGTATGCGAATAGTGTTGGCCGCTCAACCTATATAAACTCACAATAGGCTGATAGCGGATGCTGCTGTTCACATGTAGCCGCACACAAACCAGTTTCCTGCGGTTAGGGACAGATGTCTGAAACGGTATGTAGATGACTGTGTCCAGGCTCAGACATCCATCCATAACTCCTGGTAATCCCGTGGTGTGTGGCTACATGCGAACAGTGGCAGCCGCTGTCAGCTTCTCATTAGTTTATATAGGCTGAGTGGTCTTTGTACATATACCTTTGATTCCAGCTGCAAGAATCCCCTAATTCTTAGCCCTGGAATTCAGAGGATGCAGCCAAACGGTCATATGAAATAGGCCTTAAGGGTTGGTTTAACTGTTAGGATGAGATGTAAATGTTTGGATCAAAAGTTAAGGTGGAATTAAACTGTGCTGTTTTTTTTTTTAAATGGGACCTCAGGAGGATTATACCGTAATTTGCTAGTATGCACAGTATATTAGCACTTGAAGGCAGACTTACCTGTCAAACGAAGCACTCTAGTGCTGTGGGGTCAGTACTCCATCTGGTTCCAGGCCCTTCCATCTTCTCCCTTCCAGGTTTGCTCTGTTCAACCGTTTGCACATACGCATGGAAGTAACTTCATAATGGCACAGAGCAGAGCCACTAATATACTCTGAGCTGTGCATGCATGGCTCAATGTATATCATTGCTGATAGATAGTAAGATGCATTTATAACAGAAAAGACAGATAGTATTTCTTCTGTCTTCCTCTGGATCAACTGTGGGTATAGATTGGGTGGGTATATGGGATTGTATGATATTATTTTATTTTTATTCAACCTGACTAACTATGTAACATGTGCGGTTAAAAAAAATAGTTTAAAAGAGAAGTATGGGTTATGGAAAAAAAAAACATTATACTCACTTTGGTAGATGCAAAATCGAGCTAATTCTGCATCTGTCCCTCGCTGGCTCTGCACAGAGAACTGGATGCTCAAAAACTGTGATTGCTCATTTCTCCCCCTCTGCTCTGAGCAAAGAGCCGTGACTGTCAGTGACCGGCTCTCGCTCTGCCTCTCCAAAACTCACTGGAGCTCTGGGCTATGGAGAAAGTGGAAACGGCTGGCTAAGGCTCTTGGAGGATCGCTAAAAGACTGAGCCAGGTTCTGGTCCAGGCTTCTGGGTGAATTCTGACCACATGGTTGGGATCTTTTCAGAGCCTGGACCAGTTCTGTGATGTCAGCCGGTAGCAGGCTTTTGTCAGCTGAAAACGGGGTCACACAAGAGTGCAGAACGAACTGCACTCCTGTGACCTATAGGAGAAGTACAGCCAAAAAAGCTTTGACTATACTTCTCCTTTAAATATCAACAAATGCATATGGGATCTTTTCAGAGCCTGGATTGTCTCTGTGACGTCAACCAACAGCAGGTTTCAGCCCGCTGTCAGCTAAAACCGGGTTACAGGAGTGCAGATTGGACTGCATTCCTGTGACCTATAGGAGAAGTACAGCCAAAATAGCTTTGAATTTATTTCTCTTTTGATTCCACTTTAAAGTGGACCTTTAAGTAACGTTAAAAGTCTGCACATGCTCACCCTGAAATAATGCCTGAACAAATATAGTTCTGTCTTATTACAGAGAAAAGCATGATGAAGGTATTATCAGGGAGAGTATTGTACTCTCTGTGAGATGTAATCCGTTCCTTTAAGGATTACACATGTACATTACTTAACATGGATGCATAGGGTATCAGGAAGGATGTTTTCCTCCAATGGAAAAAACCTGATTTATTTTGCCTATCTCTAGATCAAATATGACTACAAGTTTCTGTATATAGTCAAGGAAATATGTAAAAACACAATGTAGCGCTGAAAACCTTTAAATAAACAACATAATATACAGTGCATTGAAGATCTGTAGACAAAAATAATAATGTATACAGAAGGAATAATAATGTATACAGTGAGTTAATAATAATAAAGTCCAGTAATTAAAACCAGTGGAAACATAAAATCCCCACTGAGTGAATTAATTAAAGTAAATGTCCACAAATGTGAAAAACTTAGGATCCACTCTTGAGATGACACTTTGAGTAGTGGAATCAAATGTGGTTGGCCGTTGAGACGCCAGAAATAATTGTGTATCTTCCACCAAAATAATATAGATGTATACTCTTGCCGAACAGAGTGGACACACATGCCAGTGGCTGTAGGTCAATCAAGCTTGTATCAGCCAAAGCCTGGGACTCCAAAGCTGCACAGAACTTAATGGAACTGGAACCCAGTTATGGATCAATCCAGTGATGGGTAATGAGTAAAAGGTGTTCTCATCCGACTTTGTTTGTTTGAGTGTTAGCAGCTTTACATATGATTGGTTAAGTGCAGTAATTTCCCAAATCTTTCCACGTTTCTGTATATAGAAGTTTTATATTGATTTATTTTTCCTATTGGTTGAACTAGATGGACTTTGTGTCTTTTTTTAACCTGACTATGTAACATTAAAACAATATCTAATGCTATGTCCACTTTAAGGATTCATTTAGGTGTAAAAGTTTGGGTGGACATTAAATAGTAGGTTCCTCTTAAGAATTATGGTTAGATGTCAGGGTGGTTTTTAAATTTTTAAATTTTTTAATTTATTTCTAGTGCCAATAGCCCACTCTGAAAAACTGACAATGTAGGGCTTCCATCACTGAAAATGAACATGCAAAGGGACTATTTTAAAACGAAATCTCACTTTCCCTGTCTGCCTCTTTTACTATATATTTCATGTCTGAGATGAAAACAGATGAACTTGGTGTTGAGTTATTTACTTTACAGTCAACACAAAGGATAAAGGGGCACTCTTTACGTCTAGAGGAAAAGAGATTTCATCTCCAAATACGGAAAGGTTTCTTCACAGTAAGAGCTGTGAAAATGTGGAATAGACTCCCTCCGGGGGTGGTTCTGGCCAGCTCAGTAGATTGCTTTAAGAAAGGTCTGGATACTTTCCTAAATGTACATAATATAACTGGGTACTAACATTTATAGGTAAAGTTGATCCGGGGAAAATCCTATTGCCTCTCGAGGGATCAGGAAGGATTTTTTCCCCTGCCGTAGCAAATTGGAGCATGCTCTGCTGGGGTTTTTTTCCTTCCTCTGGATCAACTGTGGGTAAAGAATTGGATATATGGGATTGTACGATATATATATATATATTTTTTTATGGTTGAACTAGATGGACTTGTGTCTTTTTTCAACCAGACTAACTATGTAACTATGTATCCTTACACAAAAGCACTCATGAAAAATTATACAACTGTGTAGCCCACGTGGTTTTAATGACCTGTCAATATTCTATAAATTGCGTTATTAGCATTAGCTGTTATTCATTCCTAAAGGGAAAGTATTGCTTTGTGTCCATCTTTTGTTATTTAATTAGGAACTTATTCACACCAGCCCACACAGGAAAAATAAAACATTTCCTTTGTGCACTGGTTTCTGTTCTGTATCGGTAGTATGGGGGATGTGTCTTGCCTTTTACAACATTAGGTACTGTTTACCTTTTTTTCTTTCAAGTCCCTTACCCTAACGCTTTAAACTGATTTATTGACAGCAGGCAGAGTGGCTTTGCAATCATTTGACCACTGTGATTTGCTCTCGTAGTGGTCACATGATTGGGTTCCCAGTCAGAAGCCATGCCTGAGAGTTGTCAGAGACAGGTAGCACGCAGTGAGCACACTCTCAGCACACAACCTCAGACTGCTGTGGAAGCATATATGTGGTTCCTGGACAATAAAGCACACTTTCATGCTGATGAATATTGGGTCAGAAAGAGGTTAACCTTATTGAAATTCACACAAAATGACATCCTATTAAATTTATAATGACCCTTCTTAGAGTGAAGGCAAATGGATGAATGCATATATTCCTATTTCCATTAGCTTATATGTATGTTTCCAATCATTTCTGTTGTATTATGAGTATATATTAATACCTTATGTCAGTACTAGGAATGTAATTTGAAAAGCACTATTCCTGGCTGTGCAAATCCCGGAGAAGGGACATCCAATTGTGAAACGCATTGATTGCAAGCACAGTATATTTATTATTAGAACTGGAATTGATGTTGATGAGCTTTATTGACATGAGAAATGTATTTTTATGAATTCATAAAATATGTTTTTAAAACATGTTTTTAACCACTTGGCGATCGCTGCACGACTATATATGTCGGCAGACTGGCACGTCTGGGCATATGGACGTATATATACGTCCCCTTTAAGACGCGGCATTGTGGGCGCGCCCGCCGCGAGTTCCCTGAGTGTGACCGCTTACAACTAATCTTTTAGTGTTCAAATCTAGTTACAATTGATAATGAAGATCGTCCTGCACAGTACAGACAGCGTTAATTATGGCAAACACAGTTGCTTAGCCACCTCATGAACAAAAATAACTATGTAGGATTTTTCCATGCAGGAGGGTCCAGAATAGACCATCTGAAAAAGGTCAGATGCAATTTTTAAGTTATGCTATGTGAATGGCGACACGTAACAAATTGGTGTTATCCCAATTTGGCTGCAAAAGTGGCAATATATTTTAATGTAGATTAGCTGCTGCAAGGATGAAAAATTAGCAATGTCTAATAATCTCTTTCCTGCTTAACAACTGTTGAGATAAGACATCAGCCATAAAAGGAGTGCATTTTTTTCGCTAAGTAAGAAAACTTGAACTGGCCATTGCTAGACTGCAATTCGGCCAGGTTCAGCAGGACCAGACACATTTTGATGCATCTATGGCCATGCCCACTCAAGGGAAGTCAATCTAATGATTTTCGTCTGCTGAAAGGGCTTATAAGATTTTTTTTCCAATTATCTGCTGCAGCCATGAACAGTGTGTTCTGACAGCGGAGAGTCCCCACTGTCAGAATACAATGTCTCAGCAGGGATTTATCTATCCACCTTGATTGTGTTGATGGGGGAATCCGTTTCTATCTGAACAAAAAAAAATAGGATGAGGGGCCGGACATTACATAGTTTGCCGCACAATGTGCGGCAATCTTTCCCCGTAAGAGGAGGAGATACCTTGATTTGACAGGTATCTGCTCCCCCTCCACCCTGAAAGGTGCCAAATGTGGCACCGGAGGGGGGGGGGGATCCGATCAGTGGAAGTTCCATTTGAAACTTTGCATTAACATGTTTATGTAATTTCAAAAGTCATTATTAGTGTTTTAAAAATATGCCTTGAAGGTTCCTATTCAGGTACTTCCTGTTATAGGATGACAACTAGGGATGAGCTCGGTGTTCGAGTCGAACATACGTTCGACTTGAACATCGGCTGTTCGATCGTTCGGCGAACATCGAACGATTTGGGCCGTTCGCGCCAAATTCGAGTGACGTGAACGGCCCACAATACACTGCGCCATCGCAGTGCAATCCCGGCGCTGTGATTGGCCAAGCATGCACTGTGACCCCGCATGCTTGGCCAATCACAGTGCTGGCAGCTAGGAGAGCCATAATTGGCCACAGGCAGGTTGCCTGTGGCCAATTATAGCTCAGGGGGTTTAGCACACGCCCCACACTATAAAAGGCCGCCAGCGCGGCGGCCTTGTGTAGTGTGTTCCGGCGCAGGGAAAGAGAAGGATAGGCAGGGACAGTGTGATATTCTTTGTGCTATTCTTGTGTGTAGGGAGAGAGAAGGATAGGCAGGGAGAGTGTCAGTGTCATATTCTTTGCTAAACCTTGTGTGCAGGGAGAGAGAAGGATAGGCAGGGGACAGTGTCAGTGTCATATTCTTTGCTAAACCTTGTGTGCAGGGAGAGAGAAGGATAGGCAGGGGACAGTGTCAGTGTCATATTCTTTGCTAAACCTTGTGTGCAGGGAGAGAGAAGGATAGGCAGGGAGAGTGTCAGTGTCATATTCTTTGATAAACCTTGTGTGCAGGGAGAGAAGGATAGGCAGGGAGAGTGTCAGTGTCATATTCTTTGATAAACCCTGTGTGCAGGGAGAGAGAAGGATAGGCAGGGGACAGTGTCAGTGTCATTGTTGCTAAGCCTCCTGCACAGTATACACCTGCAGCTAGCCCTTATTGCTGTGTTTTCCTGGTGTGTTACACTAACAGGCATCTGCAGCACTTAGAAGCGGGCGGAGTGTGCCTCCTGCACATTATACACCTGAAGCTAGCCCGTATTGCTGTGTTTTCCTGGTGTGTTACACCAACAGGCATTTGCAGCACTTACAGCAGGCGTAGTGTGATTCCTGCAAAATCTACTCCTGAAGCTAGCCCGTATTGCTGTGTTTTCCTGGTGTGTTACACCAACAGGCATTTGCAGCACTTACAGCAGGCGTAGTGTGATTCCTGCAAAATATACTCCTGAAGCTACGCCTTATTGCTGTGTTTTCCTGGTGTGTTACACCAACAGGCATTTGCAGCACTTACAGCAGGCGTAGTGTGATTCCTGCAAAATATACTCCTGAAGCTACGCCTTATTGCTGTGTTTTCCTGGTGTGTTACACCAACAGGCATTTGCAGCACTTACAGCAGGCATAGTGTGATTCCTGCAAAATATACACCTGAAGCTAGCCCGTATTGCTGTGTTTTCCTGGTGTGTTACACCAACAGGCATTTGCAGCACTTACAGCAGGCGTAGTATGATTCCTGCAAAATATACTCCTGAAGCTAGGCCTTATTGCTGGTTTTCCCATCTCCCTGCAGGCCATTAGAATGTCTGGAAGGCAAACAAGGAGAGGCAGACAGTCAGGAGCCAATAAAAGAGGGCAAGCAGGCTCTGTGTCTAGAGACAACAGTGCTGGTCGTGGACGCGGTGCATCGCCATCAGTACGTGGCCATGGGACACGCTTGTCCTTCTTTTCGGCAGCTGGACGCGTTGAGCCGCATCATGCCGAAGACTTGGTAGAGTGGATGACCAAGCCCTCCTCATCCTCCTCATCCTCTCTCACCCAGGCTCAGGGTACTGGCAAAGCAGCTGCCAAAGCGTCCTCTTCCCTGGTATCAATGTCATCATCAGTCACTCCTTCCCTAGACCCACCATGTCCTCCTGAGGAGTCCCCCGAACTGTTTGAGCACAGTGTTGGGTACATGCTTCAGGAGGATGCCCAGCGTTTCGAAGGGTCTGATGATGATACCCAGCTAGAGGAAGGCAGTAGCGTGAGAGCAGAGAGAGGGGATGCTCAAGAAGGACACCAATCTGGCAGTCATGTTCCAGCAGCTGCAGCATACTGCCAGATTGGCTCCAGTGATGAGGAGGGAGGGGATGATGAGGTCACTGACTCCACGTGGGTGCCTAATAGGAGAGAGGAGGAGGAGGAGGATGTGGAGGAGGCACATCTCCAACAAGGCAGGATGCCCTCGGGGGGCCAGCGTAAGGGCAGCACACCGACGGAATCACACCGCAGAGCTCCGCCTGTGCAGGGCGCTGCCTCTGCTCGTTATTCAAAAAGTTCTTTGGTGTGGGCCTTTTTTGAGTTGAGTGCATCAGATCGCACAGCTGCTGTTTGCAACATGTCTCAAGCGTATATCGCGTGGCCAAAACATCACCCGCTTGGGCACCACATGCTTGACCAGACATATGTTGACCTGCCATGCAGCTCGTTGGCAAGCCTACCTTAAAGACCCACACCAAAGAACAAAGCGGACCTCTCCTTGCACCGCATCAGCTGGGATCTCCAACCCCACTATACCTTCAGTCCTCTCTGAAACCTGCACTGAGAGGAATGAAGGTGTAGAATTAGGTGTGTCACAGCCAAGTACTTGCGGGCATTCTGCTAGCAGTACACCGACGTCCGATTCTAGCAGGCAAATTTCCCTGCCCCAGCTGCTGGACCGTCGAAAGAAGTTCACTCCCAGCCATCCACATGCCCAGCGGTTGAATGCTAGCTTGGCTAAATTGCTAGCACTTCAACTGCTGCCTTTTCAGTTGGTAGACTTGGCCCCCTTCCTTGAGTTTGTGCAATGTGCGGTTCCTCAGTGGCAGGTTCCCAAACGCCACTTTTTCTCACGGAAGGCGATTCCGGCTCTCTACCGCTATGTGGAAGGCAATGTCTTGGCCTCGCTGGACAGGGCGGTCAGTGGTAAGGTGCATATTACCGCTGACTCCTGGTCCAGCAGGCATGGACAGGGACGTTACCTTTCTTTCACGGCCCATTGGGTCACTCTTTTGGCAGCTGGGAATGATGCAGGACAAGGTGCAGTAGTGTTGGAGGTTTTTCCGCCGCCACGCCTCCAAAATGCTACTACTGGTTGTGACACACCTCTCTCCTCCACCCCCTCCTCTTCTTCTTCCTCCATGGCCTCTTCCTGTGCTTTGACCTCGGAACCAGCGGTGCTCTGTAGGCGTTCAAGGGGCTACGCAAGTACGCAGGCAAAAAGATGCCATGCCGTGCTTGTGCTGGTGTGTTTGGGGGACAGGAGCCATACTGGGGCAGAGGTTCTGTCTGCTCTGCAGGGGCAGGCCGAGAGGTGGTTTATGCCACGCCAGCTTAAGCCAGGAATGGTGGTTTGCGACAATGGCACCAACCTCCTCTCCGCCCTCCGACAGGGACAACTGACCCATGTGCCCTGTGTGGCTCACGTCCTTAACCTGGTGGTGCAGCGGTTCTTGGGCAGGTACCCGGGCTTACAGGATGTCCTGAGGCAGGCCAGGAAAGTCTGTGTGCATTTCCGCAGATCTTATAATGCCAGTGCTCGCCTGGCTGAGCTGCAAAAGGAGTTGAACCTGCCCAAGAACCGCCTTATATGTGACATGCCCACAAGGTGGAACTCAATGTTGGCCATGCTGCAGCGGCTGCACATGCAGCAGAGGGCCATCAATGAGTACCTGTGCGACTACGGCACCAGGACAGGGTCAGAGGAGCTCGGGTCTTTTTCACCACGCCAGTGGGGCATGATCAGGGATGCATGCACTGTCCTGGCACCATTTGAGGAGGCCACGAGGATGGTGAGCAGTGACAGTGCATGCATCAGTGACACTGTACCTCTTGTCCACCTGTTGGAACATACGCTGCATGGAATAATGGACAGGGCACTTGAGGCAGAACAGAGGCAGGAAGAGGAGGACTTCCTTGCCTCTCAAGGCCCCCTTTACCCAGACAGTGTTCCTTCTGTCCCACCCATCGCACAGGAAGAGGATGAGGAGGAGGAGGATTGTGTCAGCATGGAGGTGGAGCCTGGCACTCAGCATCACCAGCAGCAGTCTTTTAGGGATGATTTACAGTCCCAAGAAACCAGTGGACTTGTACGTGGCTGGTAGGAGGTGGCTGCGGATCATGTCGTCCTTAGTGACCCAGAGGACTCCGGACCGAATGCCTCAGCTAACCTACGCTGCATGGCCTCCCTGATCCTGCAAAGTCTGCGGAAGGATCCTCGTATTCTTCGGATCAAGGAGAGGGACCATTACTGGCTGGCCACTCTCCTTGATCCACGGTACAAGGCTAAGGTTGCGGACCTTATCTTACCGTCGCAGAGGGAGCAGAGGATGAGACAACTCCGGGAGGCCTTGCAGAAAGGTCTGTGCAACGCGTTCCCAGAGACTGGGAGGTTACAAACTCCTGGTCCTGGACAACGAGTTGCTGAGGCTTCGGTCAGTCAAAGAAGGAGCGGTGGGGAAGGTGGCCGTCTGACCGATGTGTTCAGACAATTCTTTAGTCCGCAGCCCCAAGGTATGATCGGTTCCAGCAACCATCGCCAGCGTCTGATATACATGGTGCAGGAATACCTAGGGACAAGGTCAGACTTGGACACCTTCCCCACCGAAAATCCTCTGGCTTACTGGGTCTTGAGGATGGATCACTGGCCAGAGCTTGCACAGTATGCAATTGAGCTACTGGCCTGTCCTGCATCCAGCGTTCTTTCAGAACGCACATTCAGTGCTGCTGGAGGATTTGTCACGGATCACAGGGTGCGCCTGTCCACCGACTGGTATGATCGACTGACTTTCATAAAGATGAACCAGTCTTGGATCACCACCAGCTACCAAACACCTGAAGCTGATATAACAGACTAATTTATTTTCAAATGTCACATCCCTTCAAGACTGATGCTGATGCTGAGTGACTGTCCTGTTATGTTGACTGACTATCCTCCTCCTCCTCAATGATCCGATTGATGATGATAGCTTGGAAGAACATTTTTGTTTCTGGGTGCCGCCACCAGTGCCTAAGGCCTAATTTTTCAGCCCCTGTTTAACAGGGGCATGTAATTACAATTTTTTATGCAATGCTTTGCAGCAGGGCTCATTCCTGCACTCCAACTAGAGTATCTGGGAGAGGTTGCAGTGTCGTGGCACCAGCACCAGTGCCTAAGGCCCAATTTTTCAGCCCCTGTTTAACAGGGGCATGTAATTACAATTTTTTATGCAATGCTTTGCAGCAGGGCTCATTCCTGCACTCCAACTAGAGTATCTGGGAGAGGTTGCAGTGTCGTGGCACCAGCACCAGTGCCTAAGGTCCAATTTTTCAGTCCCTGTTTAACAGGGGCGTGTAATTACAATTTTTGATGCAATACTTTGCAAGAGGGCTCATTGCTGTGCTCCAAGTACAGTATCTGAGAGGGGTTGCAGTGTTGTGGCACCAGTGCCTAAGGCCCAATTTTTCAGCCCCTGTTCAACAGGGGCATGCAATTACAAATCTTGATCTAATAATTCACAGCAGGGCCCATTCATGCGCCCACCAAGAGTAACTGTGAGGGCTTACAGTGTTGTGTCAACACCACCACCACCCCCACCAAAGGTCCAATTTTTCAGCCCCTGTTCAACAGGGGCATGCAATTACAATTATTGATCTAATAATTCACAGCAGGGCCCATTCATGCGCCCACCAAGAGTAACTGTGAGGGCTTAAGCCCTGTACACACGATCAGATTTCCTATGGATTCTAGTCCGATGGATTTGTCCATCGGATATCCGATGAAACTGTTTTCCATCAGTCTTGCCCACACACCATCAGTCAAAAAACCGACCGTTCCAAACGTGGTGACGTAAAACGCTCCGATGAGCCGAGAAAAATTAAGTTTAATGCTTCTGAGCATGTGTCGACTTGATTCTGAGCATGCGTGGGTTTTTGATCCGATGGACTTGCCCATAGACAATCTGAGTTTTCGATCGGTTTTTTATCCATCGTAAAAATTTAAAACATGTTCTATTTTTTAAAACCGATGGAAAAAAGACAGATGGGTCCCATACACGATCGGTTTGTCTGATGAAAATAATCCATCGGACGAAAATCCATAGGATATCCGATCGTGTGTACAGGGCTTTACAGTGTTGTGTCAACACCACCACCACCACCACCAAAGGCCCAATTTTTCAGCCCCTGTTCAACAGGGGCATGCAATTACAATTCTTGATCTAATAATTCACAGCAGGGCCCATTCATGCGTCCACCAAGAGTAACTGTGAGGGCTTACAGTGTTGTGGCAACACCAACATGTAAGGGGCAAATTTCAGCTGAGTATATAGGGCAGGCCCCTACTTTCAAACATCCAACTTACAAACGACTCCTACTTGCAAACGGAAGGAGACAAAAGGAAGTGAGAGGAAATCTACCCCTAGGAAGGGAAATTCTCTCCTGTAAGAGTTAATATAGGAAAAAAGTGTCTCCTCTCTACTGATGCTTTATCACCAATCCTTGTTTCAATAAAAACCCCACTTTTCAAAAACATTTGTCATTGGGACGGAAAGTGAGGTGAAATGTTCTGAACAGGGGCACAGACAGCAAAACAAATGTTACAGGGGTGATAACCCTTCCCTATATTTTCCAAAAAGCTTAAAAATAGATTTTTTGGCTGGAGCTACACTTAAACAATGTACCTGTTCAAAATTACAAACAAATTCTACATAAGAACAAACCTACAGTCCCTGTCTTGTATGCACCGCCTGTATACGGCTGTTCAGAGTATATAGGGCCTTTTTTATTTTGTGTGCGGGGTTCCCCTTAATATCCATACAAGACCCAAAGGGGCTGGTAATTGGCTGGGGTGGGGGGGGGGGGGGGTGATGGGGTAGCTATGCCATTTTTCTTAAAGATTTTCATCCATATTACCGGGACCAGACATTACATTAAAGCCACAAGCAGTTTTAAATGGCTTTTTTTCCTTTAGAAATGTCATTTTGTGCAGGGACAGTTCTGAACACGGGAAACACGTGCCACTTCACAGGCATACTTTAGACACCCCCCAGGTATGATATTTAAAGGAATATTTGACTTTTTTTTTCACTTTATGCATCATTAAAATGACTGCTCCCGAAAAACGGACGTTTTTAAAACTTCTTTTTGCATTGATACATGTCCCCTGGTGCAGAACCCGGGTTCCCAAACCCTTTTTAGGACAATAACATGCATAATAGTCGTTATAATTAGCACTTTAGATTTCGAACGTTCGCATCCATTGTATTTAATAGGGTTCTAACGTTCGTGCGAACTTTCGGTCCGTTCGCGGGTTCTGGTGCGAACCGAACCCGGGGGTGTTCGGCTCATCCATAATGACAACACTCTATTAATTGATTGCAGTTTTGCTCTCATATTATCACACTGTCACATGGGCTTCTAGTGCAGACATTTAGGGGTTTATTGACTTAGGTTGGGTTCACACTGATACGACACGACAGTCATACGACTTTCATCCTGCTTTGCTCTGCGACATCAGTCCTACATCGGTCCTACATTGGTCCTACATCCATCCGACTTGAATGAACAGGAACTTTACTTTGATCCGACTTTGTGATAGTCTGACTTGTTCTTTGACCAATCAAAACAATCCCAGAGTGAAATAAATTCCTTTTACTGCTGCTGTAATCACATGTCGGATGTCAAAAGTTGGATGGTAAGGACAAGGCTCCTACTTTGATCCAACTTCAATGATATTCAATGGGCTGAAGTAGGATCAAAGTCGGACCAAAGTAGTACAGGGAGCATTTTCAAAGTCGGACTGACTTGTGTCGGACCAGTTAAGACAGCTCTCATAGGGTAACATTTGTGTCGGACCAGTGTGAACCCAGCCTAAAGCTGCAGAGTGTAAAATCAGGCTCACTTCTGCATAGAAATCAGCTTCCAGGTTGTAGTGTTAAAGTGTAATTGAACAAGCTGAGGTTAGAAGCTGATTGGTTTCTATGCAGAAGTGAGCCTGATTTTGCACTCCCCAGCATTAGTAAATAAATCCCTTAGGGACCATTTCAGCATACATTACGCAGGCATAATCCAGTGTTGTGACCGTCAAGAAACTAATTTTTATGTGTGTATCTTTTTATGTGTGAATTATGATTGCCATAGCAGGGTATCAAACCTAGTGAATAAATTAAATATAGTTAAATATTGTTTTCCTTTAATGTAAGGCCCATGATGTGTTTAGCTTTCCACTGGACCGATGCCTTTTAAAGGTCAACTTCACCCAAATATGATTGTAGCGGGTGTCAATTTTAGTGGGGTGTATCTGGGCTATAGATGGCCCAGATACATTGATTTTTAGGGACATTTTGGAGTGTGGGAGGTATGAATGGTGTCATGTTCCCTGCGGTTCCTGGGTGGCGCTGTCACCTGGGACCGGGGTTGAACTGCCATTCTAGAGCCGTACCCTTTTTGTCCTCTCGCAGCAGTAGTACGGCGGGGCGGGGAACCCTCTGTGCCTGCTGGGAGAGGATATAAAAGGGGCGGACATCTTGCACACGAGGTCCATTCCCCAGGCACCTTCGGCCTGGTTGCTGCTGCGGTTCGTCTGTGCCCAGGCGCCCTTGGCCTGGGCGCGTGGAGTCGAGTTCCATCCCAGGCACATTCAGCCTGGGGTGAGGTACTTTACCAGGAGGCCTGGGGCCCAGTACCTTCGACTGGGTCCTGCGAGGGCGAATCATTCCTAAGGTGCCCCCGGTATTGGGTGCCTGAATCCTGGGCGTAAGGGACCAGAGACCTGACCTCCCCGAAGAGCCAGGGCAGCATTTGCTGGTGCCGGTGGAGGCCTCTGGTGACTGTCCGGATGGATGTCTTCCTCTGACAGGGGTCGTTTGTTCTAAAGAAGGTACTTCATGTTCTCATGGTCTGTGGCAGAGACCCATCTTTCTCAGGTCAGTGGCAGGCCTCATCCAAGGCCTGTGGCAGGGGCCTCAACGTTCACCCAGGTCAGTGGCAGTGACCAAATTCACATTCGGTGGCAGCGACTGTGCGCCAAGCCTGTTTGCACTAAACGGAACAGGAGAAACTTTAATTCATTAGTTGTGCCTGGACCTACTCTTCCCTACACCTTGTCTGTTCTTTAAAAAGTCAACCAGTCTCAAAGCAATAAAACAGTGTTGGACTTTTCATGGTGTGGAACTCGTGTTACTGTAAGCTAAGTGTCCCTGTCAGTGACAGTGGCAATCATTCTCCACAGGAGAGGCTGAGGCTCCGGCCTAAAACGCAGACCCGAAGGTAAATGGTTTAGCTCATATCTCTGCATACTACATCAGAGAGCCGAGCTGGTGGTGTGCATCTTTCCCCCTTCTCCCAGATACCCCTAGACGAGTAAAACCAGCCACAGATAGAGGGGAGAAGCTGGGGGAAGACCGCTACATGATATTTTAGTTATAGGTGAATAACTACAATTTAATTTAGTTACAGTGGATATAAAAAAGAATAACCCTCTTTTAAAATAATCACATTTTGCTGAAATAAAGAGACACTGTTTTTATTTTATCCAGCAGTATTTACTCAGTGCAACTTATAATATCCAAGGGAAAGATATAACACCAACATGTTAAACAAAAAAACCTCCTTGTGTCAGTATTTTTTTTTTGAACCACCTTTTGCTTTAATTACAGCCTTTAGTCTGTTAGGATTTGTCTCTACTAACTTTGCACATCTAGACTGTGCATTATATGCCCACTCTTCTATGCAGAATTGTTCGAATTCAGTTCAATTTGATGGTGACCGTTTGTGGACTGCAGTCTTCAAGTCATTCCACAGATTTTCAATGAAGTTTAGATCTGGGCTCTGACTAGGCCATGCAAGGACATTCATCCTTTTCTCCTTTAAACACTATGTGGTCATTTTTGTGTGCTTTGGGTCATTGTCATGTTGGAAGGTAAACCTTCTTTCCATTGACAACTTTCTGGCAGAGGGCAGCAGATTTTCCTCAAGATGTTAATGGAATTTTGCCCCATTCAATTTTCCTTCTATCCTGACAAGTGCTCAAGTCCCTGCTGCAGAGAGACCCCCACCCACAACAGGATATTATCATCTCCATGATTTGCTGTAGGAATGGAGGAGACCAGACATATAATTTGGCGTTGAGGCCAAATAATTTCATTTTAGTCTCATCTGACCAAATCATCTTTTTCCATGTGGCCTCAGAATCTTCAAGGTGCGTTTTGATTTTTGACTGCATGTGGTCTTTCTTGAGGAGTGGCTTTTTTCTTGCATCCTTCCCATACAAGACACATTTGTGGAGAATTTGTGATATTGTTGTTACGTGCACACAATGACCACTCTGTCATAAATTCCTTCAACTGCTTCAGAGTTGCTGTAGGCCTCTTTATAGCCTCTCTGACCAGTTTCCTCCTGGCTCTTTCATCCAATTTGGAGTGATGTCCTGATCCAGGGAGTATTGTACCAAATACCTTTCAATTCTTTATAATAGACTTCACTGTGCTTCTAGGCATTGATAAAACCTTTAATTTGCTTGTATCCATCTCCTGACTTGTGCCTGTCCACAACTTTTCTCTGGAGATCTTTTGACAGTGACTTGTCACCCATAGTTGATAGTTTATTTGCTTCAGTTGCACTACCAGGAGCTGAAATGCTCCAGGAAAGCTCTTTTCATGCTGAGCTAACCAAAATGATCACAGCTGATTACTGTTAAATGTCAAATGGCTTTGTGTGCCATTGAGAAGGTGAGAAGCTACACCTGATTGAGTTTACCAGTCATTTGGAAAAGGGAATGATCCTTTTTCCAACTCAGTGATTTTTTTTTTTTATTAAAAAAAAAATTCAGACATGTTGATGTTATAACTTTCACTTGGATGTTATAAGTTGCACAGCTGGATAAAACAAAAACTGTGTCTGTTTTAATTTCCAGATGCAAAGCAACAACATGTGATTATTTTAAAGCAGGGTGATTCTTTTCTATACCAACTGTATAGGTATTGAATTAAATGATGTTGGTTAGGGATTTTTCAGGTGCTTTATATGCGCTATGTTTAGCGCTAAAGCGCCTAAAAAAACGCCTCCAGTGCAGGGGCGGAAATTAGATGCGGGTGAGTGGTGAACAGTCAGTGAGTGACTGAGCGGGTGGGTGAGTAAGCGGGCGGGTAAGTAAGTGGGCGGGTGGCTTGGTGGATGAGCGGTGGGCGGTTCGGTGGGTAAGCAGGCGGACCAGTCAGCGCCCGCCTGCATTCCTGCAGTTCCGCCCTAACTGTGCAGGCAGCCGTGGGCAGCAGAGAGATTCCATCATCTCTCTGCTGCCTGACTTCCCTCTGGGACACAGGAAGTGACAATCCCCACCTCATCAGGAAAGTGACAATTGTAGCAGGCAAGTGACAATCCGCAATGCGTGGCAAGTGACGTGGTAAGTGACAATCCGCAACATGTGGCAGATGACGTGGCAAGTGACAATCTGCATCTGGTGACAGGTGACTTGGCAAGTGACAATGCGCAACTTGTGGCAGGTGACGTGGCAACTGACAACTGCATCTGGTGACAGGTGATGTGGCAAGTGACAATCTGCATCTGGTGACGGGCAGCATGGAAAGTGACAATCCGCAACATGTGGAAAGTGACGTGGCAAGTGACGATCTGCAACTTGTGGCAAGTGACAATCTGCAACTTGTGGCAGGTGACGTGGCAAGTGACAATCTGCAACTTGTGTCAGGTAACGTGACAAGTGGCAATCCGCAACTTGTGGCAGGTGACCTGGCAAGTCACAATCCACATCTGGTGGCTGGCAGCATGGCAAGTAGGGCCGAAACAACTAATCGATTAATCGACAACTAATCGATTATGAAATTAATCGATTACTATTTTCATAATCGATTAATCGGCCAGAAACATAATGGGGTTAAAAAAATAACTAAAATTAGCCCTTTATAGTACAAAAAGAGCAAATCGCTACTGTAAATATTACTTTCACTGTCCCACAGTAAAAAATTAACCCATTACAGTAGCGATTATTTGCTCTTTTTGTACAAATTTTAGTTTTTTTAACCCCATTATGTTACTAAACATCTCAGGCCTGGGTCACAACCTCTGTGTTTTTTGGTGCTTTTTGCAGAAACACCCTACAGTTCATTTACATGGTTTCCTATGGGACACCTTCACATCCAGGATTTTTTCAGCTGCTGCGTATTTGGAAAGGGCAAGGACTTTTTTAAACGCAAAACGATGCTATTTTGTTTTTTTGGTTCAATATAGTTCAATGGAGAAGCTGCAGAAAAGCATGTAATAATGCGTTTTTTTTGTGGAAATTTGTGCTTTTTAATCTGCCCAACAACAAATTGGCCAAAAATAAATAAAAAATGCAAAAATCGCAGCAAATTACCTTTTTTTAATTGATTTTTATTTTTTAAGGTTATTAACCGATTAATCGATTAATCGAAACAATAATCGGCCAACTAATCGATTATGAAAATAATCGTTAGTTGCAGCCCTAATGGCAAGTGACATTCCGAATCTGGTGGCAGGTGACGGTGGCAAGTGACACACTCAGGGCACCCACTGATTCTGCATTATGGTGAGCTGAACTATTTCATTTTATATAACAATGTAATAATAATAGAAACAATGCACTTCAATCATCCTGACACCATAACAACTATGGTGCCAGGATTATTGAAACGCTAACACCAGCCATTTCCCCCGATAAATTGCCCACAACAAAAAAATACTTTCTGGCAGTGCCCCTCCCGAGACTAGACTCCGCCCCTGCTCCAGTGTGAAAGGGATCTTAAGATAATCAAAAGAAAACAATAGTAGGATTTTTAAAACAGCTTACCTGTAAAATCCTTTTCTTGGAGTACATCACGGGACACAGAGCAGCATAGTCATTACTATGTGGGTTATATAGAATTACCTTCAGGTGCTGGCACTGGCAACTTCCAAAACAGGAAGTACCCTCCCCTATATAAGCCCCTCCCATCCGGGAGTACCTCAGTTTTGTAGCAAAGCAATACGTGTCCCCAAAAGAGGGGTGGGAGCTCTGTGTCCCGTGATGTACTCCAAGAAAAGGATTTTACAGGTAAGCTGTTTTAAAAATCCTACTTTCTTGTTCATACATCACGGGACACAGAGCAGCATAGTCATTACTATGTGGGACGTCCCAAAGCAATGCCAAATGAGGGGGGGGATACACCATACATAAGCTGGGCGCCATCAGGCATGAGGATCTTTTGCGGCCTGCAACACACTGCGCCCAAAGGCGACATCCTCCTGACTTCTAACGTCCACCTGGTAGAACCTAGTAAACGTGTGTACTGAAGACCATGTTGCGGCCTTACAAATTTGAGCCAGGGAGGCCTGGTGATGCACTGCCCATGAAGTTCCAACTGCTCTCGTGGAGTGCGCCCTAACTTTGAACGGAGGCGGTCTACTTCTCAAGCCATAGGCTTGTATTATGACCTGTCGAATCCACTTGGCTAAAGTAGATTTTGATGCTGCCTGACCCTTTCTGGGGCCTTCCGGCAGAACAAACAAAGAATCCGTTCTACGAATCTGAGCAGTGGCTTTTAGATAAGCTTTAACTGCTCTTACTACATCCAAAGAATGCAATAACTTTTCCTCTACCGAGCTTGGTTTGGGGAAAAAAGAAGGAAGAACCACATCCTGGTTCAAGTGAAACCTCGATACCACCTTAGGAAGAAAGGCTGGGTGAGGGCGTAATACTATTCTGTCCTTATGGATAACCAGATATGGCTCTTTACAGGACATGGCGGCTAATTCCGACACTCTTCTAGCCGAGCATATGGCTACTAAAAATATAAATTTTCTGGTGAGTAGAACCAAGGAAATGTGCCGCAAAGGTTCAAACGGCTGCTTCTGCAGAACCGACAGAACCAAATTTAGATCCCATGGGCATATGGGAGCTTTAATCGGTGGAATAATACGAGTCACCCCTTGCATAAAGGATTTGACAAGTGAATGCATAGCCAGGGGCCTTTGAAATAGTATTGATAAGGCCGAAACCTGGCCCTTGATAGTACTTAAGGCAAACTTCCTGTCTACAGCCCACTGCAGGAAGTCCAGAATTCTGCCTATAACGTACTTACGTGGATGCCATTTTCTGGCCTCGCACCAAGTGATGTACGCCTTCCAAACTCTATAGTAGATCTGCCTGGATACAGGCTTCCTGGCATTGATTATAGTTGATACCACAGAATTAGAGAGACCTCTCTTCTTTAGGATGTGGGATTCAATAGCCAGGCCGTTAAACTTAGAGTTAGTAAGGAAGGGTGGTATATCGGTCCTTGCGAAAGCAGGTCCGGACGACGTGGAAGGGTCCAAGGACTCCCCACAGACATTTTGATGATCTCCGCGTACCAGGCCCTTCGGGGCCACGCTGGAGCCACCAGGATCACCGGCTTCTTCTCCAACCTGACTCTGCGAAGGAGTCGAGGCAACAATTGTAGCGGAGGGAATGCATATATCAGTCTGAACTGATCCCAAGGGAACACCAGAGCATCCGAGCCGCAAGTGAGGGGATCCCTTGTCCGGGAGACAAATCTGTCCACCTTTGCGTTGAATCTGGATGCTAGCAGATCTACATCCGGTGTTCCCCACCGCTGACATATTGCTCGGAAGACCTCGGGATGAACGGACCATTCCCCTGGGCATAACTCAGAAAGTCCGCCTTCCAATTCTCCACCCCTGGAATGAAGACAGCTGATATACATGGGACATGCTTTTCTGCCCATTCCAGGATGTGACTTACTTCCCTCTGGGCTGCACGACTCCTGGTGCCTCCCTGATGATTGATATATGCCACTGCTGTGGCATTGTCTGATTGAATTCTGACAGGGGACCCTTGGAGTCTGGATGTCCAGGCTACTAGGGCATACCGGGCTGCTCGTATCTCTAAGAGATTGATGGGCAGGGTTTTTACTACATTTGACCATCTGCCCTGGAGAGACCATTGCTCCAGTACTGCCCCCCAGCCTATAAGGCTGGCATCTGTAGTGACCACCTTCCAAGATATCGGACTGAAGGGTTTTCCCTTCTGGAGATTCTGGGGGATCAACCACCAGCAGAGACTCTTCCGAACGGAAGGGGACAAAGCCATCGGGAAGTCTAGAGCCTGAACTTTTCCGTTCCAGGCTGACAATATGGCCCTCTGTAAATTCCTTGAGTGAAATTGGGCGTATGGCACAGCTTCGAATGATGCTACCATCTTTCCTAGCAGCCTCATGCACAGGCGTATGGACGGCTGTCTTTTTGCACAAAGCAGACGGACCAAGCCCCTCAAAGAGGATACCTTGTCTAGAGGTAAGAAAATCTTCCTCTGGTCTGAATCCAGCCGTAGCCCTAGATATACCAGGTTTTTCACTGGCTGTAGGGCTGACTTGTCCAGGTTGATGACCCAACCGTGAGATTCTAGATACTTGATTGTATCGACAATTACCACTTCTAGCTTGGCAACTGAGTGGTCCATCAACAACAGGTCGTCTAGGTATGCCATTATCGTTACACCTCGTGTTCTTAGATCGGCCAACAGTGGGGCCAGAATTTTTGTGAACACTCGTGGTGCTGTGGCCAGACCGAATGGTAAGGCTCTGAACTGAAAATGGCACCCTTCTACTGCAAAGCGTAGAAATTTTTGATGACCTGGAAAGATGGGAACATGCAAGTAAGCATCTTTGATGTCGATCGAGGCTAACCATTCCTCCCCTTGTAGGGCAGCGGTGACCGATCGGATCGACTCCATCCGGAAAGACCGAACGTTTAGAAATTTGTTTAGACTCTTTAGGTCCAATATGGGTCTTATGTCCCCGTTTGGCTTCGGGACTGTGAAAAGGTTTGAGTCGAAACCCAACCCCCACTCTTCCATAGGAACCTCCATAATTACTCCTTGGAGCAATAGTTGTTCTAACGCCAATAGGAGAGACCCTCTTTTCCGAGGGTCTCTTGGCATGCCTGACCACATAAAATGGGAAGGAGGAGACTCTTTTAACTCCAACTTGTATCCCAGAGTTACTGCGGAGAGCACCCATCTGTCTTTGATCGTCTCCCGCCAGGTCTCTGCGAACAACTGAAGTCTTCCCCCCACCCGTTTGAGTGGGGGCAGCCCTTCATAGGCTTGACTTGGAGGCTGGTTTAGTACCCCTTCGGATCCAGGGTTTCTTATTACCCTGTGACTGTCCCTGATTTTTACCCCCTGAGTTTGACCGAGGAGGCCGTCGGAACTGTTTAGTAGCAGACGTCGCAGGGATAGGAGAGGTAGTCCTCTTAAAAGATGGACCCCTAGACCTCTTCTTACTCGGTAAGAGAGTACTTTTACCACTGGAAATCTTCTGGATATACTTATCCAGGTCCTCGCCAAAAAGGCGCTCCCCATGAAATGGGAAGCTAACTAAGAGCTTCTTACAGGGAGCTTCAGCAGACCAGTTTTTGAGCCACAGAAGCCTACGCATATGTACCAAAGACAGCGTGAGGCGGGAGGCCTTATGGATAGAATCCTTGATGGCGTCAACCGCAAAGCATAATGCTCTAGGCAGATCAGCCAGAGCCTGGGCCTGCTGGTCTGGCAAATCCCTCAGGACCATTTTCATTTGATCCTTTAAAGCTTGGCAGACCCCAATAGCTGCCACTGCTGGCTGTGTAACAGCCCCTGCTGTGGAAAAAGCAGATTTTAATAAAGATTCCAATTTTTTATCCACTGGATCTTTGAACATTTGAACATTATCTACTGGACATGTCAGTGATTTGTTCACAGAAGAGATGGCTGCATCCACCGTAGGAACATTCCATCTCTGGGTGAATTTTTCCTCCATGGGATAGATCACCGGAAATTTTTAAGGCGGAACAAATAGTTTATCAGGATGTTCCCAGTCCTGGTATATAAGTCCTTCCAATAATGGATGTATTGGAAAGGAGCAATTAACCTGGGGAGCTTTTAGCGACCCCAATGAGGAGACAGCAGTAGTTGATGGTTCAACAAGAGGCATTTTAAATGCAGATCGAACCATGTCAGTTAGGGTCTGGACCCACAATCTTTCAGTCTGTGATGCTGAAAATGGTTCATCTACTGTCGATTCCTCAAAAACAGAGTTAACCTCCTCCTGATCCCCTTCAGGTAGGTCGGTCCCTTCCTGGGACTGTTGTTCTGCCAACAGGCACTCTAATGGAGGTGATGGAGATCTGGCGCGCTTTCTTTCCTGTAGAGAAGAAGCGATCAATGCTGCCAATCTCTGCTCCAATCCCTCCAGAGTTGAGGAAAAAATCTCCTCTGTTATATATGCAGGAGCAGGTGGACTGAGGACAGCCGCAGTACCTGGCACTCCCGGGGGTTCCTTATGGGTATTAACCTCTGATTTCTCAGGGGAGGAGGGTGCAGATGACTGCTCCAGATCCCCAGAGCCCGATGGAGACCCCCTACACTTCCTGAGAGGTATATCTCGGAGTTTTTTAGGCGGCATATTCCTTAGTTCAAAGCTGAGGTATTCCAGCCGCAATACACCCCTTACTGAAATAGTCTAATGCAATTTTGCTGCTATGTACATCAGTGGGTGTCTACTAATGCGTCTTTCTGGGGATGCCTGTATCAACCGCCCGCTGTAAGCCCCTATACCATGCTACCAGCTCCTTTTCATGCTCTGTGTCCATAGCAAGCAGCGTGGAACTGAGTCCTTTTATCTTGCTGGGACGCCCGCACATGCGCAGAAGCGCTGGGCGCACAGAGCGCGTCATCCGCCAGGCTCCGCCCCCTTTTTTGAAGCTAAATTTTATAAAAGAAAGCGTGTGTGCGCACGCGCGCGCGTGCACGTGTGCGCTCTTGGCGCCATGTAGGGAGAGGAGCCAGGGTCCCTGTTTCACCAGGACTCGGGGATGGAAGGAAACTACTTGGCAGCATGACAGAGGAATGCAGCTTCCCTGATAGAGAGCTCACTCATCTGCCTGGACTTTCACCATGGAAGGAATAGTCCCAAGAAAAAAAGACGTTCCACAGCGGCCTCTAGTGGACAAACACAGGTACCGCACTTTTGTCTTTTTTTTTTTTTTAAAAAAAACCTCCTTTATGAAAAAACATTTCCAGGTTTACAGTTTTTAAAACTTCCTTTATGAAAAAAACATTTCTAGGATTTCTTAGGCATATACAGCTATTAGCGGGAATACCTTTTAGGTAACAGGCAGAAAGACATATTAGGCTTGGGGGTCCCCTCAATAGAACCAAGTTCCAAGTGGCCCCCACTTACCTTTTCCCCGCCGCAGGACTTTGTTTGGTCCACAGAAGCCCAAACTTCACCTTTCACGGCAGGCATTGTAATTAAACCTTCAGGGACCGGGTTCCCAAGGATTCCACTCCCCTGGACCTGTATAGCACCCTGCACAGATAGCCTCTTGGTTTTGGGTATGACCAGAGCTCTGGATCCCAGGGTCCAGCCCTCCTAAGAGAGGCATTACAGGCAAAACCTTGCTCTTCTCTGCAAGGCCCGGGTACCGACCGTTTAGCTATGAAGCTTTTTTGGTCGGATCCGGAATAGCTTGCTAAGGCCCAGAGAACCTGTACACAAGCCCAGATGAATACATGTTAACCTTGGCCAACACCTTAGACACTGGCAAAAAACTGAGGTACTCCCGGATGGGAGGGGCTTATATAGGGGAGGGTACTTCCTGTTTTGGAAGTTGCCAGTGTCAGCACCTGAAGGTAATTCTATATAACCCACATAGTAATGACTATGCTGCTCTGTGTCCCGTGATGTATGAACAAGAAATATGTATTTATGCCTCCAAGACTTCTTGAAATCTCTGAATTGTTTTATCTACTCACAGCATAGTCTGGCAGTAAACAATGAATATTCCTTTTAGCTATTGTGCTTTACTTTCACGTCTGTAATTTAGGACATAAGGATCCTCCTGGTTGACTGTATTTTGGAAAGTGACATATAGTGGGGGATATAAATGTTCCTGGAAGAAATCAATACTGTATCATTATTCTCTACTAGATCACCTCACACCATCTGTCTTATAGGCATTACTTCATTGATGTCATTGCTACGTGACATGCGTATTCAGCTGCAGGGGAGATGCAGAGAGGAGATTAGGCTCTATACTTCAAAGTAGTACTATGAGAGATGTAATAGGCAGGGAAAGTAAAACACATACGTATGGGACTCTGCTCCCCTCTGTGCTGCAAGGACAATCAACAATTTTACTTGTATGACCACTGCAGTGACAAAAATTGAACGACACTGAGAACTTCAAACCACAGCTTCATTATACTGCCTTGCTCGCAGACTGCATAAAGGCAACATGCTGACCGCAGATGCACTGCAGGGAGATCATGAAAACATTATCATTTAGCCAGAACATCG
Source organism: Rana muscosa (assembly GCA_029206835.1). Taxonomy (NCBI): domain Eukaryota; kingdom Metazoa; phylum Chordata; class Amphibia; order Anura; family Ranidae; genus Rana; species Rana muscosa. Next base: position 177,962,815 of record CM055124.1, read on the forward strand.
GATCTCCTGAAGTTTGATTTAGGTTTGGAGAGAAGAATGACATTTCTGTTAACGGCTTGAGACAATCCGGTTCTGCATGTTGAGCACAGATGAAGCGACTCAGTGGGCTGAGGAATTTAATTTATGTGCTAAGGATTCTAGAAAATAAAGGAACAAGCAGAATATTTTCAAAATAAAGGTCCCTGCTAAAAGGGAATTTGCAATTATTGGTTTGTATGATTATATGCCAAAATAATCTGGTTTAAATTTTCAACAGAAGGCAGTGAAGTGATGACACAAGAACTGATATGCGTGAGTGTGCCAGACCTTCCAGAAAACCAGTTTTAATGGGAGTAATACTAGAAGCTTAGAACAGAAATGCTTTGAAGAGACTCTGTTGCCAGATCATTTATTTCTTTGACAATCTTCTCATAGCATTATATGTGCATTTGTTTTATATTATGTATGTTATTTACCTGTAAAGGTCTTTCTTGTGTGGACAACCAAAAGGCCTGAGACTTCTACTGGATGCTGCCAACTTTTACATGATCCAAAAAGTGACAAAAGCCGTTAGAGCTCCAAATCAATGATCAGGGAGTACAATGAACATTTTTATTTATTTATGTTAGAATGGAATAAAAGACCAATCACAATGCTGGACTGCGTTGCAGGGCACATGAGAAATCCAACTTCCTAGCTAAATCTTTCCAATAAAAGCAGCAATAAAAGCAGCCACGGTGAAGCAGCAGTACCTAAATGACAATTTAGTGCATTCTGAACAAGATTCTATATTTTTTGGATAAGTTCTGGTGTCTGCTTCACAGATTTTGGATAGAAGTAACAGGTGTGGGAAAAATTGCGCTTTGGGTGTTGGTGGTGCCTTTACACCATAACCTTATAGAGCAGGGATATGTGAACCTCCAAAACTACAAGTCCCACCATGCCTCTGCCTATGGGTGTCATACTTGAGGCTGTCAGATTCTTGCTATGTCTCATGGGACTTGTAGTTCTGAAACAGCTGGAGGTCTGCTAGTTGCATGTCCCTGCTATAGAGGTACTCTTAATGAAAGCAAGAATTGGCCTTGCGTAAAAATTGGTCCTTGGGTGTTAATTGAGCCCATGAAATCTGTACCAAAAGATTTCTTCCAGATAAAATCAACACCCACAAAGCTAGGCAGCCTAGACAGTCTTGCAGAGATTCCCCATCCCAAAAACACTTAAACGGCGACATTGGCATCAGGGAGCTGCTGCTAATCCTGGAATTAATAATTTTGATAAATTTCAGCCGGTCAACGGAGACTGTGGGCAGACACGCTCTTTTATCTGTCACAAAACCTCCGGCAACACTGAATGTCTGTTCGGAAAGCACCTGACCACTGGTCTATTCTCATGACCTAGTAACCCAGTGGATCATCGAATGGAAAGCTCTCCATGTCTGTTTTCACCTCTAAATAATCTCCCACCATATGATGCAGACACTGCAGATGGGATGTGAAAGCTGACAGCCCTGGGCGCCGAGGACTAAAACAAATTTGAAATGCATCACTGAGGTGGCCTCCTTTGACCAACAAAATCAACTAACAATGGCTTAATGTCTAGGAACCAAATCTGGCAGATACTATTTACACAAAACAAGGGTGCGTAATCCACCGTACCATAGCCAATTGGTCGAGAACGTAACCTTTATTAAATAATATGTAAAAAAGGAGTGTGTAAGAATATATGTATATCCACTTAAAGGGGAAAACCTCAAAAAGGCAAAATGAGAGAACACCACTGTCTATGCAAGCAGTAACCATAAACACACTATTTGCTTTTAGTAATCTACGCTGACCTAATTGGTCTAGCTCCTAACAGATAATGTCTCTTTGGATTCTCACTGACTGTATGATGAATTGCATAGCCTGCACTGCCTCTTCTGCAGCTTGCCCTCAATGAAATGCAATCACACTGTCTGTTTTGAAAAAAAAAACAACAACTTTGTATTCTGTATAGACTCACTTCCAATACTATAAAATTCCTAACAGCTATTATAGAGGTTTTGTTGCCTGTTTGGTAAATGGCTTAGCCTATACTGACAATTCTGCAGTTTTTTTTATTGGTTACTGCTGCCCACTTGACTGACCACCGTTTGTCCCTCATTAGTCCCAAGTGCTAATCCCCCACAGAAGCCATGTATACACACAACCAAATTTTTAAAATTTTGAAATGCATCACTGAAGCAGTCCCCTTCTCCACCGCTCCTCCTTTGACCAACAGAAGCCTCAAAGCCAACTTTTCAATGAGACTGTAACCTACCAGAGTCTGGAAAGGCATTACATAAACTCCTCTTTAGGTGTTCTCGAGATATTTCATAGTTTCAAAACTATTCCAGAGTTTTGAGAATTTCCCCTTGTAACGGCAGTTAAGGAGGATTGCCAGCCAATAATGATCCTTTTCCTTGATGCCATGAATTCTTGGGTCCTTTCGCACGCTTTGAGGAATAAGGTAGGCCATGCAACACAAGTTTGCAGAGGCATAAAAAGCAGAGTCCTTGGGTTCACTGAGGATTACAGTATCTGGAACTGCTTTTAGCCTTCTTTAGCCTCAATCTGGAAGTTGGGCAGCCTGCTTAAAAGCATACTGACAGAAGCTAGTCAACTAGTTGATTAACCACTTAAGCCCCGGACCAATACGGGCCATTATGACCAGGCCCCTTTTTGCGATTTGGCACTGCGTCGCTTTAACTGACAATTGCGCTGTCGTGCGACGTGGCTCCCAAACAAAATTGGCGTCCTTTTTTTCCCACAAATAGAGCTTTCTTTTGGTGGTACACCTCTGCAGTTTTTATTTTTTGTGCTATAAACAAAAATAGAGTGAAAATTTTGAAAAAAATTACATATTTTTTTACTTTTTGCTATAATAAATATCCCCAAAAAATATATAAACAAAACATTTTTTTTCCTCAGTTTAGGCCGATACGTATTCTTCTACATATTTTTGGTAAAAAAAAATGCAATCGCCGTTTATTGATTGGTTTGCGCAAAAATTATAGCGTTTACAAAATAGGGTATAGTTTTAAGGCATTTTTGTTATTTAATTTTTTTTACTAGTAATGACGGCGATCAGCGTTTTTTTTCGTGACTGCTATATTATGGCGGACACATCGGATACTTTTGACACATTTTTGGGAACAGTGCAATAAAAATGCACTGGTTACTGTGAAAATGACACTGGCAGTGAAGGGGTTAACGATTAGGGGCGCTGGAGGGGTTAAGTGTGCCTAGGGGCGTGTTACTAACTGAGGGGGGGGCATGGCTATGAGTAACACGTCACCGATCTCCGCTCTGATTACACAGAGCGGAGATCGCTGACATTGTCAGTAGAGGAGCGGGGAGATGCTGTGTTTACACACACATCTCCCCGCTCCAAGCCTCCGTGAGACGATCGCGGGGATCCCCGCGGCGATCAAGTCCGCGGGACCCGCGGTCCCACTCACGGGGAAGGCAGGGGGGTCGCGAGCGCGCCACAGGCGGCGCGCGCGACCCCGATGTCGGCAGTTAAAGGGCCACGTACAGGTACGAGATTGTGCCTGTACGAGCCATTCTGCCGACGTATATCGGCGTGAAGAGGTAGTTAAGCGGTTAAATGGGTCCCTCACTATATAGGTGTAGCGGGGTCCTCAATTTAAGGGAAGTGTTTGAGAGATAGTTTGCTCAAACACCCTATAGTAGGCTAGGGTTGAACCGCTGATACAGTGCTGTGCCTTGTGTATCCCCTCTCAGCAGCCATACGGTGGGTGTGGGCTACCTGCTGGGCATGCTGGGAGAGGATATAAAAGGGGCAGACGCTGCCTGTTCGGGGTTCTGTCTGTGGGGTTCTACCCCAGGTTTTTGTTTCTGTCCGCCCCGGGCACCTTTAGCCCGGGGGCGGGGTCGTCTTCGTTCGGTCGTCGGGAGTCCTACTCCCAGGGAGTGTGTTCCTGTCCGCCCTGGACACCTTAGGCTCAGGGCGGGTGTTCCTGTTCCATCCTGGGCACCTTTAGTCCAGGGTGAGGCACTACCAAGCTGTTCCTGTCCGCTCTGGGTATGTAAGCCCAGGGACCGCAGTGGAAGCCTGGGGCCCAGCACCTTCGGCTGGGGTCCGCCAGGGATCGAGGAATCTTAGGGTGCTGCCTTGCGAGGGGACCCGTATCTAGGATGAGGAGGCCGGGAAGGAACTCTTCGAAGACCCAGTGCAGTGTCATGGTGACGGTAGGGTCCCGGTAACTCTCCGGAGGAATGTCTTCTCCTAAAAAAGGGCCATAGCTAAAGAAGGGGATCAGTTTCATCAGGTCTGTGGCAGAGACCAACTTCACAGTCTGTGGCAGAGACTGTGCGCCTAGTTGAACTTGCTTGAGAATCTGATCAAATATCTGTAACGTTTGTGCCTGGACCTCCTCCACACCTTGTACTGTTCTGTTTCTTGCTCCAATCTTTTTCCTATCAGAGACTGTGTTATTGGCTAAGAGAAAATAAACTCTGAGTTGGAGGTTTATCTGGTGTGGACATTCACTTTACTGGGAAGTCAAGGACTTGTCTCTTCTTTAACATAGAGGTGAGAATCAGGCTCTGGAGGTTTTCATGTTCTGACCGTGGAAGACCCAACAACAACAACGCTCAACCTCCTCGCACAGGAGGGTATGGGCTGTTAGTGCGGTGTGCCTCTCTCTTCCTGCGAGGAGCCAAAGTTAATGCAGGTAAAGAAAGGGGTCTGTGCACTACATAGGATATTAACAACAGGAGATCTAGTGCCTCTTATACACATACTCCAGAATCTTGGATGAGATGTCAACAGCTCCAGCAGACTTAAAGCACTCATTAGTATTATCCTTTGCTCCTCTCCCAGCTGCTACGTTAAAGATTATGTAGGGAAGGAGGGAGGGGAGAGGAGCTAGGTCAGCACATACAATAAGAAAACACTCCAGAAGAGGAGAGGTCTATGGAATGCAAGGATCGATGGGGCTGTGCAAGTGAACTTACTCCTTCTGAAGAAGTCAAATTTGCTATCAAGTTTATGGATCCTCGCTTTCACCGCCCAAGAGGAAGATCGGTTTTGTAAAGGCTTCCTGCGGCCGTGATGGAGTTACACCCCAGCGCTTGCTCGGATCGGATGCTTCCATTAGAAAAAGTTCCGGACGTCCTGCTTCAGCTACAAGCTGGGGAAAGGTAAGCCGGGGAAAGGGGCCTTGGATAAGGTCTGAAGTGTCGGGGATCCCAGGGCTATTGAACTTGTTCGAGGCGGTGACTCGTCATCTACCCGGAGTTACCTTCCGGCGGAGGAATGTGATACCTCTGACCTGGAGTCAGTCTCTGATGCGGGAGATTATGCGGCCATCGATGAGGTTTTTGAAAAGAAGGGTTGGGATAAGGTACCCCTGTCCTCGTCCCCTAGGAAAAGAGACTCGCCCATGCTTACTGGGGATACTACACCCCAAGTGGAGGCCCCGGAGCCTGAGGAGGGATCTATCTCACCGTCTGCCCTTCCACCCCTTGTGACATCTGCACCTGCTAGTGTGGTATCAAGAGTGTCATTGCGGGCCCCTGTGTCTGGCCCGGAGGCAGTGAAAGTGCCTCGACACCCGGATTCCATCGTTCTGCCAGGTGTGGGAGATCGAGCAACCATGCCACCATTGTCCCGGCTGCAGTGGTTGTTCAACCAGAGAGTGGCCAGATAATACGGGTGGGAATATCCGTACCTGTCCAAGGAACTTTTGTTCGAGGTGGAAGTTTATAGATATCAGTGGTACGCGGACTTTGTCTGGACTCATTTTAAGGTATCCGAGACCCGTAGGTACTACTCTTGTTCCATCACTGCTACTAAGCGGTTCAAAGACTGCAAAGAATCCTGGATGCTAGGTAGACACATACACGCGGACAGAGTGGTCATTTGCTGAAAAGATAAAGACAATGTCGAATACCACATAGACACCTTTGACAAACATTGGAAACCACTTGTGTTGCCAGATCCGTAGTACTACCTCTAGAGACTGGACTTTTTTTTGTTTGCCTTGTGTTCATTCCGGAGTGTACTCTCCTGGAGCTTATAAACTTTGCCCTCAACAAAAGAGGTAGTCTACTTTGCTACAAGTGGGAGCAGTTTTTTTTTTCCTTTGCTCACAGCACCTGAAAGACATTGACTTTTGGGGTAGAATAGTTCAGAGCAGGGCCAAAGAAGAAGAAGAAGGAAGATTTACCCCTCAGAAAAAGAAAAGTTGTTTTTTTTGGGGACGGGTGCCTTGACGGTAGCACTTCC